>CM060399.1:34323478-35645978 GCA_030545235.1 Helianthus tuberosus | reverse complement strand
TAGCGTTCCGTTAAAGTGTTTAACTATGTACCGGGTATTTTATCTAGCGTTCAAATCCCGATTTATGGCGTTCTAAATTATTTTTATTATTCTATAAAAATAAACTCGCCAAAATACAACTGAAATAAATTTCAGTTGCCAAGACTGGCTACGTTGTCTGTGTTTCGCAGTAAAAGCACTGTGTCGCGCAGAAACACACGGTACGCGCTTAAACTTGAAAAATAACGTTTTTAAGCGTTTCAATTTATTTTTTCAACACGAACCTGATTAAAATAAGATTTTAGTCATAACAGAATATTTGTGGGATTTAGATATTATCCGGGCGGTCACCAACGTTCGTTTCGCAGTTTGTCGTAATTAGTTCTTTAGTTCAAATAAACATGTTTTCGTCATACCGAATCCTTCGAAACTTATTTCTAAGTTATGTAAGGGCTATATATGGTATGTTTGGCTTACGTCACAGTTCCGGAGTGTATGTTGCGTTAAACAGATTGTGTTTAAGCACCAGTTTGCGTATAACCTTCCAGAAAGTGATTTAAAGCTTGAAATCGGTATCGGATCAAATTGTAAAATTAATAAACACAATTGCACATATAATAACACCAAAACACAATGTTTTATTGATAACTGACATTGTTTTACATTATACGATGATTACAGAACACAGTTGTCATAGTCTCCCCTACTTTAGGAAATTTCGTCTCGAAATTTTATTTAGAGGAATCTTGTGAAAACAAATGCGGATATTTCGCCTTCATCTGGTCCTTATGTTCCCAAGTAAACTCGGGGCCACGTTTGGATTCCCAGCGAACTTTGACCAAATGAATCCGTTTGTTCTTCAATGTTTGTATGTACGGTCCACTATCTCCACAGGTTTCTCGACAAAGTGCATCGTTTCTTCAATTTGAATCTCGTCGAGAGGAATGTGAAGATCAGCATCAGCTAAACACTTTCGCAAATTGGACACGTGAAAAGTCGGATGAACATTTCCAAGCTCTGGGGGTAGCTCTAGTCGATAGGCAACCTTTCCAATTCTTTCGACAATCTTAAATGGTCCAACATATCGTGGTGCAAGTTTTCCTTTCGTTCCAAATCTCACCACTCCCTTCCAAGGTGAAACCTTGAGTAGGACACGGTCTCCGATTTGAAATTCCATGGGCTTGCGTCCCAAATCTGCATAACTCTTTTGACGGCTTCTAGCGGTCACAAGATTATCGCGGATTTTCTTGATTTTGTCTGTTGTTTCCATAATGAGCTCAGGTCCAGTAAGCTGAGCTTCACCGATCTCATTCCAACAGACGGGTGAACGACATTTTCGACCGTAGAGAGCTTCGAATGGTGCCATCTTAATGCTAGCATGATAACTATTATTGTATGAGAACTCGATTAATGGCAAATGAGAATCCCAATTACCACCAAAGTCTATCACGCATGCTCTAAGCATATCCTCCAAAGTTTGAATCATCCTCTCAGACTGACCATCAGTTTGGGGATGATAAGCAGTGCTTAGATTCAGTTGGGTTCCCAAAGCAGATTGCATGGTCTTCCAAAAATGAGATGAAAATCGAGCATCACGATCGGAAATGATATCTAGAGGAACACCATGTCGTGATACAATCTCGTCTACATAGATCTTGGCAAGCTTTTCAGCAGAGAAATCCTCACGGATTGGTAAGAAGTGAGCAGATTTTATCAAACGATCAACTACAACCCAAATAGCATCGTGACCTTTAGATGTACGCGGTAACTTAGTAATGAGATCCATTGCAATGTTCTCCCATTTCCAAACTGGTATCTCTGGTTGTACAAGCAAACCAGAAGGTCGTTGATGTTCAGCCTTGACTTTGAGACAAGTTAGGCATTTCGATACATACAAGGCAACATCCTTCTTCATACCAGGCCACTAATACTGAGTACGAAGATCCTTATACATTTTATCAGCACCATGATGGATAGAATATCGAGACTTGTGAGATTCGTCCATTACTAAGGTGCGAAGATCGTCCTGATTCGGAATCCACAAACGATTCTCAAAATAGAGTAAACCATCGTCTTTCCTTTCGAGTTTAAGCTCAAGTTGAAGCGGTAGTTCATATTTCAATAAGTCTTTGATCACACAAGATCGTTGAGTTTGAAGAACACGAGATTGAATATCCGATAGAGTTCAAACAGAACGAAGCTTGACTCGTTCCTTTCGACTAAGCGAATTGGCTACGACATTCGCCTTACCAGGATGGTAGCGGATCTCGCAATCATAATCGTTTAAGAGTTCAACCCAACGTCGTTGCCTCATGTTCAGCTCCTTCTGATTGAGAATATGCTGGAGACTTTTGTGGTCTGTGAAAACCACACACTTCATTCCATAGAGGTAGTGTCTTCAAATTTTAAGCGCAAAAACTACAGCCCCTAACTCAAGATCATGAGTCGTATAGTTCTTCTCGTGAATTCTCAATTGTCTAGACGCATAACCTATGACTTTACCACGTTGCATAAGAACGCAACCAAGTCCTAGATTCAACGCGTCACAATAAACAACAAAATCATCGTTTCCCTCAGGCAGAGATAAAACAGGAGCATCACAGAGCTTTCGTTTCAGCGTTTGGAACGCTTCTTCTTGTTTAGGTCCCCACTCAAAAGGCTTATTCTTCTGAGTCAAAGCAGTGAGTGGAACCGCGATCTTTGAAAAGTTGGAAATAAACCGTCGATAATAATCAGCAAGACCAAGAAAAGAACGAACTTCTGTAGGTGTCGTCGGTGTATTCCAATCCCTAATTACAACAATCTTGGATGGATCTACGTGAATACCCTGCTCATTGACAATATGACCCAAGAACTGAACTTCTTTAAGCCAGAATTCACACTTGGAGAATTTAGCAAAACGTTGTTCCTTCTTTAGGAGTTCCACCGTCAAATGAAGGTGTTGTTCGTGCTCTGCTTGAGACTTTGAATAAATGAGAATGTCGTCGATAAACACAATGATGAACTTATCTAAATAAGGTTTACAAACCCTATTCATTAAGTCTATGAAGATAGCTGGGGCATTTGTCAGACCAAAAGGCATGACAGTGAACTCTTAGTGCCCATATCTTGTACGGAAAGCAGTTTTGGGGATATCTTCTTCGAACACGCGAAGTTGATGATACCCATAACGTAGATCGATCTTGGAAAAGCATGAAGCACCTTGCAGCTGGTCGAAGAGATCATCAATTCTAGGTAGGGGATATTGATTCTTGATGGTAAGCTTATTAAGATCACGATAATCGATACACATTCGAAAAGATCCATCTTTATTTTTCACGAAGAGGACAGGAGCTCCCCAAGGCGAAAAGCTCGGACGGATGAATCCTTTATCAGACAACTCTTGAAGCTGTATCGATAACTCTTGCATCTCCGAAGGTGCAAGACGATAAGGTGCTTTCGCAATCGGGTTGGCATTGGGTACGAGGTCAATATGAAACTCGACTTGACGAACTGGAGGCAAACCAGGCAGTTCATCGGGAAACACCTCTGGATAATCCCGAACAATCGGAATATCCTGAATACTCTTGCTCTTGTCCTTCTCCTCGGTGACATGTGCCAGGAAAGCGACATATCCTTTTCGCAAATAACTTTGGGCCTTTGTACATGACATAAGCTTCAAACCACCTGATGGCTTCTCTCCACGAACTTCCAGAATATCACCAGACGGAAGAGGAATACGAACAATCTTATCGAAACAAATCACCTCAGCATGATGTTTGGTTAACCAATCCATCCCTACGATAATATCGAAACTCCCAAGTCGATGGGAAAAAGATGGTTATCAAGGTTTAACTGACAATCACGAATAACAGAATTGAGAACAAGAGGTTTACCTGTAGCAACTTCGACAGATAAGGGTTTCCTCAGTTTAGTTCTAGGTATTGCAAGCAAAGGTTCAAAAGATAATGAAACAAAACTTCTATCGGCACCAGAATCAAAAAGAATGGATGCAGGTCGGTTGTTAACAAGAAACGTACCATTGACGACGAGGTTGTCAGCTCACGCCTCGTTTGCATTTAGATTGAATACTCGTCCACGAGCGGGATTCGCATTCGCATTGACATTGACATTCACGTTCGGATTTGCATTTGCATTTGCCAACCTCGGACAATTGTTGAGGAAGTGACCATACTCTCCACAATTGAAGCATGAACCCGGTGGGAATCTAGCAGCATTCCCCTGAACTGGGGCTTGAACCTGGGCAGCTTGATTCTGAACAATCTGATTCTGACCCGAACGATAGACGTTGGCCAGATGCCCAAGCTTACCACACGTTGTGCATTGTCTACAAGCTTGTTGTGCAACATGACGACCGTTGCAGCGAGCACAATGTGGTGCGGTACCAGCATACACTTTCTTCGCAGGAGGTTGAGCTGGTGGGTTCTGAGCAGTTTGTGCAGTTACTGCAAAATTCTGAGCACCCTTTCGCTTCCTCGACTTCTTCGAAGACTCACCCTTCTTACCCTTACCCTTTTCCTTGTCTTTAGCAGAATCAGTTGACTTCTTCTTATCACCCTTGCAGGTAAGTTTACCCTTCCTGACTTGCGACTCAGTCAGGGTAGCAGATAACTCGATCGCTTGACGAACATCGATATACCTCTCTATCGCTTTCTCCAACGGGGTAACCATAGTAGGACACAAAAGACTGAGCTCCTCAAATCGATCCGTATACGCACGGTGTTCTCCCCCATCTTGTTTTAGATCGTCAAACTCTCGTTCCAAAGCTCGAATTTCATGACGGGGACAAAACTCTCTCATCATGAGAGCTCGAAGCTCTTCCCATGTTTGTGCCAACGCCACTTCGGCACCCCTGTCACGCATCACTCCGTTCCACCACGTAAGAGCACGCTTCTCAAACACACTTGATGCAAATTCAACCTTACGCCCATTCGGACATTGCACATGTCTGAATGTGTTCTCGATACTTTCAAACCATTGAAGGAGTGCAGTCGCTCCTTGTGACCTAGAAAACTTTAGCGGCTTTGCAGAATTGAAACTCTTGAAATTACATTGTGCATTGTTATTGTTATTGTTGTTGTATATCTTGTGGACTTGGGTCACAACACCGGGAAGCACAGCAGCCACTTGCTGAGAGACCAGGGCTGCGATTTCTTCAATAGTAAAAGATTGTGCTTCACGTCGAGGAGGCATTGTCTAACAAGAAAACAAGAGAATCGAGTGAGGTTGAAATTTAGGAGAAACAAAAGAGGTATCGACAAAACACAAGGAAGGCGATCATTTGTTTGTTACCTCGAGTAAACAAACGACACGCAGTGACTAATCAAAGTAATGAATCAAAATAATGCATCGCGAAGACATGCTCGCCTATAAGTGAACACTCACCCCAAGAGTTCCCAGGTAAGAGTGACTGGTCCGATTATGTGGATTTGTACGAACACTCTAGCCTTAGACAGAAAACTCAGGGTACTGGCATTCACTCTTCCAGTTTGCACGTGTTCACATTATTTAGACCCAAACGTTGACGAGATTTTGGAAACTCAAAAGGCACTAAGCCAAAAATGAGTCAAACTGGAAGGGTTCAAAACCTTACAACAGAGGGTTCAAAACCTAGTAATCAATCATCCTGGAACAGATGATTAATTTTCGAAGCTGATTCATATTTTGTTTTTTTTTTAATCTAAACGCAAATCAACTTGCGTTGGGGTCCTAGAAAGTTATAGTCTAGGTCAAAATTTTACTAATAACCTAAATCTCTATAACCATTGGCTCTGATACCAACTCTTCTGTCACACCCCGACCACGTAAAACAACAAATCATGGCGGAAACGTCGGGGAGTGTTGTAACAGAATTATTGTTTCAAACCATGGATACAAAGAGTTTCGTTTTATTGAATATTAAACATTGTCTTAAAGTTAAACAAGCAAGTCAAACACAGTCTATCATCGTTATTAAATCACTAAGGCCTCGTCCGGTCCTAAGTGAACATGCACCCTAGCAATCACATCAAGCAACTTCACCTGAAACATATGTAAAAACAAAGTCAGCAAAGAAATGCTGGCGAGTACATAGTTTTTATGTGAGTATCAGATTCATGGCTCGTTTGTAGGTTGAAACAATTTGTACAACTTCGTTAATTGATATTAGAAAACCTTGTTTTGTAAAATGTTTGTATTGTAAATGAATAACCAAGTCAAAATAGATTGGTCATAATTTATAAACCTCGATGCCATGAATCTTAACCCAAAACATTTGTTTATGTAAACCAAATCATAAATCATTTTTGTAAGAAAACTCGTATGGTTTATATAGTTTCGTAACCATCGTTGTGCGACATCGTTTAACTCGTTCTCGTTATAGATCATCGTTCATTTGTTTAAATCGTTCAATCGTTCTCGTTTTAATTGTTAAAACTACCTTTGGTCATCTCGCTAATAACATTCAAACCTTTGTGACTCGTCCATCGTTCAACTCGTTCTCGCATTAACAAACCTCCAAAGGGTAAGTTAACAATCATCAGATTCAGTCGTTACCCACCTAACCCACACATAACCATGGGTCCGGTCTGATAACGGGATTTGTCGGATCCTATGGTACCATAACCTAATACTGGTCGGTTTGGCCGAAATTAATGAATGTCATTCGTTATGTAATTACAACCAACAAGCTCGTTCACATTATCGAAATCGTTATTAGTTTAGTATAAACCATCTCAATCATTTTGAAACCATTGTTAGAATATCGAAATCGTTTTGATACATATGAATCACCCCAAAATAATCGAAAACAGTAAAAAGAGGGGATCTATGTACTCACCTTCGGGTGCATTTTTAATTGTTAACACAATCCCTCAAATTGTTTATCCGTCCTAAATTAAATAAGAGTGATTTTAATAATAAAAAACCCACACTTTGACATTGCAAAATACTACTTATGCCATTTCTGTTTTAATATATGAAACTGGACTGTTTTCGGACATTTAAATAAAATGGTTAACTTATTCCAAAAATTCCCAAATTTTTACAGAACGTCACACACGAACCAAGTATTATTGTGTAAAAATATCGGGGTCCAATTCATTATCAGTATTTTATAGAAAATCGTTTACCGGACTGCAATCAGATTTGTTACTTTCTGATTGCAGTCTGCGAAATAATTCGTTTAAAAATCATCGTAAGTCTGTTTGATGTAATTCTAGTTGGAGGATCGCGGCGACAACAGTGACCATCTACAGTATAAATTTCATGATCAAACCCTACACAGAATTCAAGTTATGACTGAAGACAGGACGCATATTTTCAGCAGCAAAAATCAGCTTTAGCTGCTGTCATACAAACAGGCTTTTAAAATAGTAAATAACCTCGAAAAATTACGATTCCACTGCCATTTGCTTCGTTTTTCGAAAATACATATTTTAGGCTTCAGAAATTCTGTTTTTCGACTTATTATGGTCTGTTTACAGCCCTATGAAGTCGGCTGAAAAAGTAACTCAACATGTTCTTTTACAACTTAAATGTTATTAAGTCGTACCCACACATGTCCGAACAACGGATTTATCAAGAAACCAACAATCAAATATCAAGCATGATTGAACCAACCCTAAACCAACAAGTTTTCATCTTCAAGTCTCATTTTTATTTAAAGGTTTAAGTAAACTTTTATGTTTCAAGTTTCTTGTTTAGACTTTCTTTCTTTTTGATCTATAAACATCATTAACCACTCAACAATCATGTAAAATGCAAGGATCTAAGTGCTTACTACTAGCACAAGGCTAGGGGAGTTCGAGTGTAGAAAAGTGGTGGATAAAAGAAAACGAGAGCGGTCCTTGAGCTTCCGAGTGCACCAAGCTTACTTGTTTGGTCTCTAGCACCTTTGTGAATGTATGGTTTGCAAGAAAAAGGCTTGAAGGTGGTTGTATGGTGGTGTGGTGGTGGCTGCCGAAACCAAAGAGAAGAAGAGAGGGAGGGGACGGTTTGGGTGAGGGAGAGAGAGTGGGAGTTTGTGAGTTTGTGAAATGAAATGAAATGGTCATGACTCTTGTGTTTATTTATAGGCCAAATTCTTCATTTACCCTTTGTATAATATGCCTCATTACACCCAACATGATCTAATTAAATAATAAAACAAATCTAGGAGTGGGGGACATTCCACAACCGATTTTTGAGAAGGGTTTTAGTTTAGTTGGGTTCCAATTGTTAGTTACTAACTTAGTTAGGAGGCTAAATATCTAGTTAGTGGTTTATGGTGGGTTATTAAATATATAGTGTGTTAGGGTGTTCGGGGACCCTAACTAGTTCAGAAAAATAGGAACAATGCTTCTAGCATTATTTTCGTGTTCCGGGTAAAGTCCGATTGTCCGGTTAGATAGCGTTCCGTTAAAGTGTTTAACTATGTACCGGGTTTTTTATCTAGCGTTCAAATCCCGATTTATGGCGTTCTAAATTATTTTTATTATTCTATAAAAATAAACTCACCAAAATACAACTGAAATAAATTTCAGTTGCCAAGACTGGCTACGTTGTCTGTGTTTCGCAGTAAAAGCACTGTGTCGCGCAGAAACACACGGTACGCGCTTAAACTTGAAAAATAACGTTTTTAAGCGTTTTAATTTATTTTTTCAACACGAACCTGATTAAAATAAGATTTTAATCATAACAGAATATTTGTGGGATTTAGATATTATCCGGGCGGTCACCAACGTTCGTTTCGCAGTTTGTCGTAATTAGTTCTTTAGTTCAAATAAACATGTTTTCGTCATACCGAATCCTTCGAAACTTATTTCTAAGTTATGTAAGGGCTATATAGGGTATGTTTGGCTTACGTCACAGTTCCGGAGTGTATGTCGCGTTAAACTGATTGCGTTTAAGCACCAGTTTGCGTATAACCTTCCAGAAAGTGATTTAAAGCTTGAAATCGATATCGGATCAAATTGTAAAATTAATAAAAACAATTGCACATATAATAACACCAAAACACAATGTTTTATTGATAACTGACATTGTTTTACATTATACGATGATTACAGAACACAGTTGTCACAATAAGACCCAAACTTTGACGAGGTTTTGAAAACTTAGAGGGTTCAAAACCTAGTAATCAATCATCCAAGAATAGATGATTAATTTTTGAAGCGGATTCGTTATTGTGTTCTCGTTGTGGTTATCACCTAAGGATAGGTGACGGTATTGTTTTAAGACTAAACACAAGATAACTTGTGTTAGGGTCTTAGGAAGGTTATAGTCTAGGTCAAAGCATTACTAATAACCTAATTCCTTATAACCATTGGCCCTGATACCAACCTTTCTGTCACACCCTGACCACGTAAAACAACAATTCGAGGCGGAAACTTCGGGGAGTGTCGTAACAGAATCATTGTTTCATAACCATGGATTAAATAGTTTCGTTTTATTGAATTATTGAACTCGTTGTTCTATTACAAATCAAACAAATACAAATATTGTCTTTCAAGTTTTAAAGTCGCTAAGGCATGAGTCCATCCTATGTATAACATGCATCAACAATCATCACATAGCAGCACCTGAAACATATGTAAAAATAGGTACGTCAGCATAAAAATGCATGTGAGATACATAGGTTTTATTAAAATAGGATTCATGACTTCTAAGTATGAAAGATTGTTTAACAAAAAGTAGTCATGAACTTAAAAATGTTTTCTTTATAAATCATGCGAAAATCGATAAGAAATCAGATGATATAAAAGAATAATGCATAGATAAATAAATAACCAAGTAAAATTAGTTTGTATAAAATATTTTGTTTGTAAATCAGTGTTTCATGAAGATATAATATTTGTGTAAAATGCAATATGTCTAACTTGAAATGGATTAAGCCGATAGTATATCAAATATACTCTAGTTGTAAAAATATAGTTTTCGGTAGTACATCGTAAGTATACTTTGGTTTAAGAATGAAAGCATCGGTAGTATATCATTTTATACTTTGGTTTTGTAAATAACATATCATACTATGCTTTGGTTTTGAAAATAATACCATATCAACTATGCTTTAGTAAATAACAAGGTCAGTAGTATATTAAACTATATGTTGGTTTTGTACATAGTATATCAAATTATACTTTGGTAAATAATATCACATTTGAGAGCACATCAAACTACACTTTGGTAGTATATCAACATATACAAAAGAAAATGTGATTTAGTATTCATTCAAACCTTAGTGCATCAAACTACACCTTAGAGACTATAGAAATACCACAAAGGCAATTTCTATTTGGTTAAAATTTGGTTTCTGACATTCCATACAACAGGAATGGGGTGTCTAGTCCTATAGCGCTATATCGTACTACCAATCGGTTTGGTGAATGTATAAAATAAGTACAATCCAACAATTTAATAATCTTTCAAAATTAGTGTTTAAACCATAGAAAATTGTTTAATCTGTCAAAAGAATAAGTATTAAGCATGTGAAATCATACAGTTGAAATCATGAAAATAACAAATAGGCACATATGTTTCACCCCAAAATATTTGAAAACAGTAAAAGAGGGGACTATGTACTCACATGAGGATGCTTAGAAGTCTTAAATAACAACCAAGCAAAGCTAGAGGGATCACGGAATCAAACAGCACCTAATATAGGTAACTAAGTTAATAAATCGGACCCAAATCGGAAGATCGGATAGAATGAGGTTTCGTAAACCAAATGAGTATAGGAACTCATGTAATATGGTTTAACAAAGTCTACATTCTAAAATGAAACCTATCCTAAGTGCTTATGACCCCTTACGACCGTTTAGGTAGCTTACGCTACTTTAACGTGTCGTTCGCGTAAAACGCGTTCGGATCGCCTAACTAGTCCTATGATAAGTATTATATTCCTTAACATGTCTAATAATGTTACCTAATCAGTTTAGATGTAAAAATTTAGGTTACATATGCTTAAAATGAATTTATGCGTAAAAAGGGCATTTTGGTCATTTTCCTAAGGCATATAAACTACCTATCATACAACTAACTAAACGGAGTGACCATAGGGTATAACCTCGGAAGGTTATTCCTATACAACTATGGTCACAAAGTATGTTTGGTCGGATCCTAATGATCGACCAAACGGGTCGGGTTCGAAAGTCTAAGCGGTTGTTTAGACCGCTTATCTTATGACCCTACATAAGCACTAATCTAAAAGTGACGAGTTAAACATGTTAAAACATGTTTAACGAAGTTAGAAAACAAGTTTGATATCAAAACAAAGGGTTTTGATACCCAAGAATAGTTTGGTTGCAGAATACGCATGAATACGCATTTTGACTGAAACTATGACTCGTCACTATGCCTAAATAACGTGGTAATCAGTAGGTATAGTCACAAAGGACTATGACCATCGTGATTACACTCACGTTGCGAAGTTCAAACGAACTTCGTGTTGACCATTGACTGGTCAAAGCAGAAAATCAAACACTGTTTGACTTTTACGCTTAAAACGCATAAAAGCACGAAAGAAACTTACAAATGGTCCAAGCTAGGAAGATCTTGATCCAATTTGCTCAGGTATGAAGTGTTAAACCCCAACTTAGAGCAAAATGAATCAGATTGTGAGTTGCAAGAATGAGGGTGTTGGGTATTTATAGAAATCCCACAACCGTTAGGATCGTTCCTCATAAAACGTGCTTCAACTTGGCCCTCCATGTGTACCCACTGATTTTACAATACTATGGGTGCCTAAAAGAAGCCCATAGAGTTGATAAACCATGCACATAACCCAGAAGCTAGCTGCTGATTTGAGAAAATTGATTTTTGCAGGCCTGATGGGCTCTCGCGCCCCGTGTAGGCTGAGCCTACACCTTACGCGGCCCGCCACACAGTCCCATATCAGCAACAAGTTTCAATATTTGCAGTTTCAGTCCCTACACATGTTTAATGTCATTTTTGACACGTTTAAGGCCCGTTAACCTCATTTCAAGGCTCTAAAATGAAGTGAAAGTATAGAGAACTTAAAAGATGCTCAAAAACATCTCGAATGTTGGTTCGTTTGGTCGTACGGTTGCGTTGTTCGGTTAATTACGACGAAACACGAACGGACGCGAAAAACGATCCAAATTACGCGACGAATGGAATTTTATCATTCCAATCACTAAAATAAAATATTTTAATGATTACATAAATTTTTGGATGTCCGGATATATTCAGAACGTAAGTTACGCGCGTAAATGCAAACTTATGAACTTTTTGACGCTTTTAGTCCCTGATTGACAAAAAAGTTTGTTTTAGCACATCGAACACCTCTAAGCCTATTTCTAAGCTATGTAAAGGATTTTTAGGGCATGTTTAACTTATGATCATATTCTGGAATGTTTGTTAGAGTATGAATCGGCATACTTTCGCAGTTTGTCAAAATTAGTCCCTGTAAGTGAATAAACTTGATTTCGATACACCAAACCCTCCAAAACTTATTTCTAAGTTATGTAAATGTTATTTAAGGTAGGTTAAGCCCATGTCACTGTTCCGGAGTGTTTGTCGCGTTAAACTGATTACGTTTACGCATCAGTTCGCTTATAAATTCCCAGAAAGCAATTTAGAGCTCGAAATCGAACAAGAATTGATATGTGCAAATAATACACATATTTATACAAATCTCAAGTATGAAACACAATATTTCATTGATTTGTATTTGTATCATGGTTGTAGTGACACAGGTGTCACATAGTAGCATAAATATTGTTAACGAGAAACGTACCATTAACGACTTCATTGTTGTTTTGAGCTTGACTGGCATTGATGTTGAAGGCTCGTTCTCGTGGAGCTTGCAGCTGTGGATGCTCTTGGTTCAGTTGAGGACATTGTAGGCGAAGGTGTGTAGTGTCTCCACATTTGTAACATGCACGAACATTATTTACAGGCTTGGGGTTTTGGGGAGCTTGCTGAACTAAATGAAGTAGAGGTATTATTACATGAAATGAATGTATAAAACATGAAATAAATGAAATGAAGGTATAAATAAATGAAATGAATGCATAAATAAATGAAATAGAGATATTATTACATGAAATGAAAGTATAAAACATGAAATAAATGAAATGAAGGTATAAATAAATGAAATGAAGGTATTAATAAATGAAATAGAGGTATTATTACATGAAATGAAAGTATAAAACATGAAATACATGAAATAGAGATATAAAAGCTAGAAATATATAAAAAAAAATGATTCGGTTCGGTTTGATTAATTTCGGTTAATCGATGGTAAAAAAAATATCTGTTAACCGACTTTCGGTTAATTTCGGTTCGGTTTTGTCGGTTTTTGTTTCGGTTACGGTTCGGTTATTGCACACCCTTACTGAACTTGGTTGCCATTGCGGCAATAAGGGGCTGTGTGACCAAACCGATTGCACGTAGTGCAATGGCGGCAGGTGGTGTTGGCTGGATGATGGTAATGGCAAGTATTACACTTGGGATGCGACCCAGTGTATGGCTTTTTGGTAGTTTCAGGTGTAACAGGGTTCGGGGTTGCAACAGGAACAATCGCGTTGCAGCTTGGGTGTTGAAATTTTCATTTCTTGCCCTTGCTACCACTTGACTGTGTGGTGATTTGGTTGGCTGGTTTGGTGGAGGTGGGTGTTGCGGCTTGCTTATCCTCAAGGCGATTGTTGTTTAAGCTGGCTGCGAGGCGATAGACTGCCTCGATGGTGTCAAGCTTTGCTGCTTCAATGGTATCACACATGGCAGAAGGTAAGCCATGTATATATTTCCTGATCATGCGGTCAGGAGTGGACACCAGGTGTGGTGCGATAAAGCTCATTTGTTTGAATTGAGTGGTGTATGCCAGATTGTCATCACCAATTTGTTTAAGAGCCCAAAACTCTTCCTCGAGCTTCTGCTGCTCGTGAGCATGACAGAACTCGGCCATCATTAGTTCCTTGACTTCGGCCCATGGTAAGGCGTGAGAATAAGTATTCGTTTCTGGGAGTGAAAGTATTTGAGAGAGAATTGTGATGATCTTACCTTAACATGTATCTTATATTTTTACTGTTTGGTGAATTAGGGTTTCCCCTTAAGTCGGAGAGTTGGTTGTACAACAACTCCTACTTTCTCAGAGATCATGCATATCTTCTATTTGCATGAGAATATATTGATAATATTCTTATTAATACGTTGCATTTAATGACGGTTTACCTGAACCGGAATGTCCGAGCCAGGTCATAACTCCAAAGTAACTATTCGGTCTATATATTCCAAGTAATTCATAAACTATTTTTAAATAATAATAAAAGTACCTTAATTATTGTTTTTAAAGATCTTCCTGAGATCCATGTGTCTTTGTATAATGCATTCTGGCCCACACCAAGTTTTGGTTGGGTTTTCTTTTTAATTCACAAGAACAACGCATATACATATTTAAAGACACTCTTTTCTTTCCGCCCAACTATCATTCACAAACAATTCATGAATGAGAACATGGCCCCACTAATTCCAAAACGCATGCATAAAAAGTGCAACAATCAACTGATCCCACTACCTCTAACTCCAAAAGTGCAACTATTATTCCTTGACAAAGTCATGGGTTATGGATCTTGCTTCTGGATACTGGATCATAGCGGATCTTGTGTCGGCCCACCTTGTTGAGCCTGTTGCGTCGCAGGTAATGAGTGGGTATCACATCAAAAGCCACGCTACACCTTTCGCGTCTGTCATAGTTGACCATGTAGGCCCTCTCTGACCCATATTATCTTTCAGAGAGAATCAATTTAAAGTAATTTCGACTAGGCTTCCTTCTGACAAAGCTAACCTGAAAAAATTCTTTCCAAGTAAGAAAATGCGGTAATTCTTAGAAACATGGTTGTCAATTATATCAAAAAAGTATAGGGATCATGCTGATGATATCAAGAACATGTTAATATTAGGAAATGGTGGGATCAATATGGAGAAAATGTTTGGAGGTGTTGAGAAAAGAGTATAGGGATCATGCTGATGATATCAAGAACATGTTAATTCTGCTATAAAGGAGCAGAAAATTTTGGAGAAAAAATGGAGAAGTTTTGATGATGATGAAAGTTGTCATCCAATTTTTTTTTTTCACATCTGGGTTCCATTGAGTTTTGGAACCCATAAAGATGATCAAATCGTCCTAGTTTCTAGAGATAGAAACATTACAGATAGGTTGTTCAAGAAAAACCCATTCGTCGCTAACTACTCTTGTGGATGGATTATCATGAGGGTTTTGAAGGATTAGAGTTAATGGTGTGTATTCTTCAGTTGCCAATATTTTGAAAATTAACTTGAAAGTTTGGGGATTGTAATTTTATAAACCAGTATAATTGTCAAAAAGTTTAAATGAATTAATCAGATTGCAAATTTGATAAAGTTGTTATACCAACAAATTAAAGATAAAAAAGGTTGAAATGGAGCCTCGCATAGAATTCATTTACTATATGACATTTTATTAATCTAAGGCCAATAATGCATTGATATAAAGGGGAACGGTACTTCAGCCAATTGGCCCAACCTTGTCCCCAAAGGTACCATCTAGGCAGTTTAAATTGCTCGATGCTTAACGCTCGTTTGATGCTCACTCGAAAAATGCTCGGAATTTGATCGTTCGATTCAGCTCGATTGAAAAAGACGCTCGGTTTGGATAGGTTCAGCTTGTATACGAATGAGCACGAGCAAAGGTCCGCTCAATTCGGTTCGGCTCGGTTGGCTCGATTTATATTTTAATATATATATAATTTTTTATAACATGACTAGAGGGCAGAGGCCCATATTAATAATGTTTGGTCCAAGATTCAAATATGACTCAATTAAGTAGTTAGAATGAATTCCAATGGCCCAATAGTAGTTAGAATTGAATTCCAATAGCAATAGTCCATCGTCCAATACTCTAATGTTCATTTGAGTGAGTAATTGAGTCAAAATGTTAAGCGTCACTCGATACGCAAGTCTTAACCCGCCATTCGATTCAGAACTACATAATCCTAATCAAAAACCCCCATCGGCCATTATCATTTGATTTCTCCATCGCCAGCTCGCGAGGGTTTTGCTTTAGTGGGTTCATTCGACGTCAAATTTCTGATAGAGCAAGGGTATGCTTCAATCGATCGATGATTCATCTTCCCAGTCAGTTAATCACCCGATAGAACAAGTTAAGTGTTTTTTATTCTTTTATATTGTTAAATTTATACTCATGTTCTAATTGGACGAAATCTTAGTTCCCTGCACTTAACTTTGAAAATTAACACCTCATATAGACCCAAAATAATCTAATGGTTTATATACACTCCGTATAGACCCAAAATAATCTAATGGTTTATATACACTCCGTATAGACCTATACGTAACGTATATAAACCCTTGTTTTATGTGCAATGATTGTTGATAAGGCTCTGAAATCCATGATTTATATACGTTGAGTATAAATTTATACGCAACGTATGTAAACCCTGATTCAACTAGCGTTTGGTGTATATATAGAAACATTGGTATGCCAATAGGTACACCCGTATTAAAATTCTGGGAAGTACACATATGAATATTTAAGAGTGGGTTAATTCTCTGACCAAAAAAAAGAAAAAAAACTAAGAAATATTATAAACCGGTAGTGGAGACATAATGACGAAAAAGTTAGTGGTTGGTACATGTGGGGTATCTATTTAGTATTAGAAAATTTTATGACAGTTATTTGGAGTTTTTTCTTAAAGTGGTGTTGGTGGAGAAACTATTTACCATTTTAGTGTTTTTTGAAAACTATTTATCAAAATGGTGTTTTGATCTATTTTTTATTTACTTTTTATTTTTATTAAGATACAAAAAAGGGGCAGACTCCTCGATGTTTAGTTGAATCAGTCCCTCCTAACTCCATCGACACCCTTCTAAGTCCACTCCCCCATCGTTGAACTCCATGGAACTCCATGGAAGCCATTGAAGACATTGCTAAACATAACTCCAGATGGTTTATCTTCCCCAACACCATTTAATGTAATTGGCTTCTGTATGTTTTAATCAGCTTATATGTTCTAAACAGTGTACATGTACGTATCTTTTTAGTTTGTTTGATATTAACATTGGTAGGTAGTGACTTGACTTTGTTTGAAATTTTTGTTTTCATTTGTATTTTGACATTGAGACCAGAAGTGAATCAAGTTTTAATGTTCGGATCTTATATTTTGTAATTTCAGTTTAAGTCTATTGCGATGATTGTAATTGCTATATGAGTTGATTGAAAAAGTAACAAAATAAAAATAAAAGAACTATAACGATCTGGTAAAAGAATTAAAATTAGTTGGTTGAAGAAAAAAGAAATAAAGAGATTTTGTTAGGAAAAATGAAAATGTATAAGGTATATAATAGAGAATAAAAATAGATAATAAATCAAGTGAATAAAACAATTAAAAAGAAGAGTCTATTATGCTCGTAAAAATCAAGAGTGAATAAATAAAAAAACACGTAAATAGTTTTTGACAACCACCAAAATGGTAAATATTTCTCCCCATAACACTGCTTTGGAAAAAAAACTCCAGCTATTTGATTGTTTGATTTGTTTTTGAACGGCCAAAGAAACCCTAAAAGACCTAAAACTATTCGTTCCTTCTTCACCTTCAAACCAACTTCAATCCTCTCAGGTCTAATTAAAATGGCATCCAGCTCTTCCTCTACTGTCATGGCTTCTTCTGATGATGAAGCTTGTGGTTATGATGTGTTTCTAAGCTTTTGTGGCAAAGATACTCGACATTCTTTTACCGATCATCTCTACCACAAATTAATTCAATCAGGAATTTCTACCTATAGAGATAACGAAGAAATCAACAAAGGTGGAGAACTGCAACCTGAATTTAAGAAAGCAATTGAAGAATTGAGGGCATCAATAGTTGTATTGTCTCAGAATTATGCAACTTCAACTTGGTGCCTTGATGAGCTTGTGCTCATCCTCCAACAAAGGAGGGAGCGCAATCATTTTGTTCTACCTGTTTTCTATGGCGTTGAGGTCACTGATATTAGGAACCTAAAAGGAAATTTCGCCATACAAGTCGAACCATTAACAAAGTGGACAGATGACAACGTAAACAAGTGGAAGACAGCTCTTAAGCAGGTTGCAGATTTGGCTGGCCATGTTGTTAATGGGTATCATTCTTTGCCTGTTCTTTTACTTCAATCATCAAGTAAATATTAACATCGAACTCAATCTTTGACGATTATAAATAATTTAAAGATTTTAGGCCCCTAGCTATATAAAAAAAATTCGGTTCATAGCGGATTGGGTCATGTAAAACCGGTAAACATAAACAAACAAAGTTTTGCTGGTCGGATCAGATCGGGTCGGGTCGTGTTGGGTCAATTTCAATTTTCAAACAATCAAACCCTTTTTTCTAACTCCTATCACATTAACTAACCAAGTTTCAAGTAAAACAGTAAACAACATAAAAATACATTCATAAGTAAGTAAATTAACAAAAAAAAAAAAAAAAATTAAAGTTCAAATACTACCTACTTCTATTTCTCATAATCATTAGATAAAACAACAAAAAAACATATCTAAGACATAAGTTGGTCTTTAACTAAAAGAATCCGACAAAAAAACTGGTCCAACCCTTTTCCTTTTGAGAAATCACGCCATAACTTCTCTACACATGGTTCTTATCACATATAAATTTGCTCCGTAAGTTCATAAAACAACACTAAACACTTAAACAAAATAAACAATCATGTTCAACAAATACCATAGTCTATAATTTTCAATTTTAATTTTCAAACATTCAATCCCTAGTTTTAAATGTTGATTAGTAATCATTTAAACAAACAAAACTTAAAATAAAACAACAAAATCATTAAATACAAGTCTAGAACAACTAAAAAAAATCAAAGAAACAAAAAAAGATGAAACCTTTATACATCTATATTTTCTCCTAATCACCACATAAAACAACAAAAAAACAATCAATAAAAAATGATAAATCTTTGGGTTGGGTTGGGTTTGGACTTGGGTAGTTGGGTTAATAAAATTACATTGTAGATTGGGTTAAGTAAAGTGAATAAGCGGTTAAAGAATAATTATACAAATTGTGTTATATACTTATATATTAATAATAATCAGTGTTTATTTTTTCTTATAAATTCATAATATTTTTTCTAAGGAGGGCGGCTGAAAATTTCAAGGGGTGCAGTTGAAAAAATGCAAGAGGTGCGGTTGAGATTTTCGACGAAAATTAGCACTAAAAACCTTTTTTCCAAGGGGTGCGGCCGCCCACCCACCATTGTGGGTAGGTCCGCCCCTGTTATCAATGTTAATTTTTTTTGTTGAACAGCACCTGAAGTTTTGTATAAAAAAAAAAACTTACATAAACAAATCTGCCAAAAATAGTTTCCCAACTCTACTTGGATTTCTAAATTATGTTAATTAAGAGAGAACACATTTAAGGCATCCCCTCCAAACACAATATACTGGCTTTTTCTTACATAAATTTCTTTACTCTGTTAATATTTAATTTTTCAATATTATTCTTTACCTAAATATTAAAGAATATCTAAAAGTTATATGAGGAGTAGTGGGGGAGCTTGAACCAAAACTCATTGGGGGCCGGACTTTCAGGTTCCAAATAAGTGGGGACCGGACTCTTAAAAATCCAATATTTTATACTAAAAAAATCTGAAAATTTTAGTAAAATTAACACTATTAGCGAACAATCGGTGGGGGCGTGGCACCCCGGGCCACAAGTAACCGCCGCCACTGCCGAGGAGCTTATTCATTGTTCTGTGTTTTTGTAGGCCTGAAACCATCTTTTTGACGAAAATTGTTGATACAGTTTACAATAAGTTAGATCTCAAAGAAGTCAGTCGTCCACTCAATATAATAGGAATGGCCAGTCGTGAAAAGGAGATCAACTCTTGGCTAAAGCAAAGCAATCTTGAATTTTTAGTAATTTATGGTATGGGTGGAAGTGGCAAATCTACACTGGCCAAACATATATATGATTCAAATTTGAAAAAATTCGAGCATATGAGCTTTCTTGATGTAAACAATGATGTGCGTATACTACAGCAACAACTTCTTAAAGATATTTCAGGGAAGGCAAAAGAAAAAATGCCTTGTGTTTCGCGTGGTACGCCTAAGATTGAGAAGGTCTTACAAATGAATAGGGCACTCATTGTTTTCGATGACGTAACTGAACGCAGTCAGTTAGATGCTTTTTCTAGGAACTGGGAAGATTAATTCACAAAGCAAGATTATAGTTACAACCAGGGAAAACACAGATAAATGGTTTGACAAGTCCTGTTGGAGGTGTCAAAAGTATGAAATGAAATTATTGAATGATGAAGAGTCATCACAACTTTTATGTCATCATGCATTTGGATCAGAAAATCCCATGGTGGGCTTTGAGGGTATTGTACGACGTGCAATACAATATTGTGGAGGAAATCCAATGGCTCTTAAGTTTTTCGGCCAATCTCGGTCTATGAGGGATGGCATCGAAATTTGGGTAAGTCAAATGAGCTTATGGGAAAAAGTATTGAATCTAAATCTGGTTTCTATGAGTAAATATTAGGGTTTGAGAGAAACGTATGAATGTGTTCTTTTATTAAGAATTGGTGAATGATAAAATGTGATATTTGATACATATATACTGGAGCGGATGTATGCCTATAACCGCCTCCAAAGTTTAACTATCTCTAAACTTATATTAACATATTATAATAACATAATCTAACTAAATAATATCTAGCTTATATTATCTAATATTCCCTCCCGTAAGCTAGATATTGATAACATAGAGAGCATCTTTAAAGCGCTTGAAATCCTTCAGTTGCAGAGCCTTGGTCAGTATATCCGCTGCTTGTTCTTTGGTGGTGCAAAATCTGACTTCCACATCATCATTTTTGATGAGTTCTCGAATAAAATGGTACTTGACCCGTATGTGCTTACTTTTCCCGTGATAAACTGGATCTTTGGCCAGACTTATAGTCGACTTGTTATCACATAAGATAGTTGGTGGACAGTCTGTGTTAATGTGAAGTTCATTTAGAATTCCTTTAATCCACAGAGCTTGACACCCAGTTTGTGAGAGAGCGATATATTCTGCTTCGGTTGATGATAGAGCCACTACCTTTTGTTTTCTTGACTGCCAAGCTATTGCTCCTGATCCGAGGTTAAAGACATAACCTGATGTACTCTTACTGTCGTCCACGTTGCCTGCATAGTCACTATCACTATATCCCACTAATTTGCCTTTACTTCCTTTCGAGTATACGATTCCATGGTTTATCGTTCCTTTGATATATCTTAATATCCTTTTGCCTGCCTCCCAATGACTTCTTTTAGGTCTCTGCATGAATTGACTAATTTTATTTACCGCAAACATTATATCCGGTCTTGTGTTGGTCAGATACATGAGACATCCCACTAGCCGTCGGTAAGTGTTTTGGTCCACTTCATCTTCATGATCTTCTTTAGATAACTTGAGGCCATATTCCATTGGAGTTAGAGCTTCACGGTAGTTTTCCATCTTGAACTTTGCTAATAAATTCTTTGCATACTTTTGTTGTGTAAGCATAACATTTCCATTATCATATTTAACCTCCATACCTAAGAAATAGTGAAGAGTGCCTAAATCGGTCATTTCAAATTCACTTTGCATGGATTTCTTTAGTTGCTCAATCAAGATCAGAGATTCACTTGCTAATATAATATCGTCTACATATAGACATACTATTACTCGAGAGTGACTTGTGATTTTAGTAAATAGTGTGTGCTCGTATATGCATTTCTTAAATCCATGAGACCTGAAATACTCATCTATCCTGCTATACCAAGCTCTCGGGGCTTGTTTTAATCCATAGAGTGCCTTCTTTAAGTGACATACTTTTCCTTCTTCTCCTTTCTTGACATACCCTTCAGGCTGTTCGGTGTATACTTCTTCTTTTAAGGTTCCATTTAAGAATGCTGTCTTTACATCCATCTGGTGCAGATGCCATCCGTATTGTGCAGCCAGTGCCAAGATAAGTCTGATGGTGTCGAACCTTATTACCGGTGCAAACACATCTTGGTAATCTACCCCATATTTTTGATTGTATCCTTTAGCGACGAGTCGAGCCTTATACTTACTAACTTTTCCGTTTTCATCGTACTTGGTCTTAAAGATCCATTTCACACCAATGGGTTTTTGATTTTTTGGTGGATCTACCAGATTCCATGTTTCGTTTTTTTGTATTGATTGCATCTCCTTATCCATTGCATCCTTCCATTTTTGATCCTTAAAAGCTTCACTATATGTTACTGGATCAGCATCGGCATATAGAACAAAATCTCCCATTTCATTTTGCACGTCTTGAACTCCTTGATACAACTCTTCAACCTGTGTGTCCGTAAGAGGTTGTGTATTTTGATAAATTTCAGTGACTTGTCTTGTTCTTAGTTCTTCATTTTCGGATGATGACGATGATGATTCTTCATTTTCATGTTGATTATTTGAGTTGTCATATTCATCATCACTCAGGATTGCTTCATTCTGATTATTTGCTTCTGAGTCTACACTGTCACTTTGATTGTTTACTTCTGAGTCTACACTTTCATTTTGTTCAGCAACATCCGATTGCCTTGCTACTTCTTCTAGATCATTCAAATCAATGCATGAAATCTCCTTATGAGTAGTTCTTTCGCTCCACTCTTGTTCTTCATCAAACACCACATCTCTACTTATGATTGTTTTTCTTGTTACTGGATTATAAAGCTTGTAAGCTTTACTGCTTTCACTGTATCCGATGAATATTACCTTTTCTACTTTATCATCCAACTTGCCACGATTCTGTTTTGGAACATGGGCATAGGCCACACATCCGAATACTTTCAGGTGTCCGACACTTGGTTTCCTTCCACTCCATGCTTCTTGCGGTGTGATATTCGGTATACTTTTAGTGACAGCCCTATTTATTAAATATGCTGCACACGCTACAGCCTCTGCCCAGTATGAGTGAGACAAGTTCTTCATCCTTAACATACTTCTACTTAATTCCATGAGAGTTCTATTTTTCCTTTCTGCCACTCCGTTTTGCTGTGGAGTGTAACTCGTAGTGAGCTGATGATGAATGCCATTTTCCTTTAAATAATTTTGAAACTCGTGACCACAGTATTCTCCTCCTCTGTCTGTTCGAATGGTCTTTATCGTGCTTCCGGCTTGATTCTCTGATAAAGCTTTAAAAACTTTAAAGAAACTTAGTGCATCGGACTTTTGTTTTAGAAAATAAACCCATGTCTTCCTGGAGTGATCATCAATAAAGGTTATGAAATATCTACATCCTCCTATTGACGGTGTTCTCATCGGCCCACAGATATCCGAATGAATCAGTTGAAGAGGTCTTTCAGCATGCCAAGTCGTGTGTTTTGGAAATGATTTTCTTGTGTTTTTCCCAAACAAGCATCCTTCACATATATTTGTAGTTGATTTGGATATCTTTGGTAAACCAGTTACCACTTCATGAGTTCCCATTTTATGTAACGTATCAAAATTTATATGTCCATATCTTTTGTGCCACAAGACATGTATATCATGTGTCATTACATTACATACACGAGGTATAATGTCATGACTAAGATTGAGTGGAAACATCTTGTTTCCTGTCATCTTAACTAGGCCGATACATGCACCAGTAGAATCTTTAATTGCACATGCTTGATTTGCGAAATTCACTTCATACCCTTTCTTTATTAATTGTCCCACACTTAAGAGGTTATGTTTTAATCCTTCTACATAAAATACATTAGGTACCTTCTTTTCTATGCCCTTCACTTTGATTGAGACTTCGCCACATCCCAACACATTTAACTTCTTATTATCTCCGGTTCTCACCTCCTTCCGTTCTGATTCGTCTAATGTAATGAAAAGATTTTTGTTTCCAGTCATATGGTTACTACATCCACTGTCGAGATACCAGCAGTCGTCTTTTGACACTTCTTCCATGTTAAATATCATGAACATTGTTTCATCATCCTTTTCTTCGGTTTCTTCTTCATGTAATAAAGCACTTCCATTCTTGTCACCTTCATCTTTTCGCCTGCAAAATCTTGCTACATGTCCTAATTTTTGACAGTTGTAGCATCGGATTTGGGCATATGATCTTCCTCTCCCTCTACCTCGTCCTCTACCAGCATATTCATATCTATTTTGCCTTGATTGATCACCATTATTGCTTTGCATTTGGAACGCTTGTTCCATCGGATTGTCATCATATTGTCTTAATCTTAATTCATGTGATTGTAGTATGCCGAGTAATTCTTCTGACGATACTGTAGTCAGATCTTTTGATTCTTCTATTGCAACTACAACCGCTTCATACTTTCTTATTAAACTTCTAAGAATTTTCTCTACCACTCGTTGTTCAGTGATGTTTTCTCCGTTCATCCGTAATTGATTGACTATGATCATAATTCTATTCATGTATTCTTCTATAGTTTCGTTTTCTTTCATTCTTAAAGAATCGAATTCACATCTTAGGGTTTGGAGTTTTACCGTTTTTACTCTATGTTCTCCTTTGTAGGCTTTATGTAGAACGTCCCATGCCTCCTTTGATGTTCTGCATATTGCGATCCTTTCAAAAACGATTTCACTGACTCCCTGAAATATTATATGCAGTGCCTTCTTGTCTCGTTTTAATTTTTCTTTATGAACATTTCTGTCATTCTCCGATGCCTGGGCAGGGAGATCATTATAACCCTCTTCAACTATTGTCCACAGATCCTGTGATTCTAGTAACACCTTCATTTGAATGTGCCAGTGATAATAATTTTGCCCTTGCAGTTTCGGAATCTGGGTTTGAAGATTTCCATTCGTCGTCGCCATATATAGGAACTTGTTTCTGATTGTAATTATATTCGTAACCCTCTAAAATGATTTGAAATGTCTGGATTCGATATGGCTCTGATACCACTTTATTGAATCTAAATCTGGTTTCTATGAGTAAATATTAGGGTTTGAGAGAAACGTATGAATGTGTTCTTTTATTAAGAATTGGTGAATGATAAAATGTGATATTTGATACATATATACTGGAGCGGATGTATGCCTATAACCGCCTCCAAAGTTTAACTATCTCTAAACTTATATTAACATATTATAATAACATAATCTAACTAAATAATATCTAGCTTATATTATCTAATAAAAAGAACTCGATGAACGACTTCAAGATATACTCATAAGAAGCTACAAATCACTGACATCTGATACTGTGAGAGGCTTGTTTTTGCATATTGCTTGTTTCTTTAATGGCATCGACAAGGATTACGTGGGAAAGATATTGGAGCCTAATTACTCAGCAATATCTGGGATCCAAACCCTGGTTGACAGTGGTCTTCTTTCTGTTTCTCCAAACAAAAAGCTCATGATGCATAGACTGCTTCAAGAGATGGGGAAAGACATAGTCCGTAATGAATCAATAAAGTTCCCAGTAGAGCGTAGTAGAATCTGGCTTAGTAGCGACTCCTATAAGATATTGAGCAAAGGAAAGGTAAGATGCTTCATATCTGTATTTATATTCCCTTTTTACTTTTACAGCCTCCTGGTTCATCTGACCTTTTGTAGTTTCGTAACTTTTCCTTTTAGGGTTCAATTAAGGTAGAAGGTTTAGCACTTGATATGCAAAGGCTTATGTTAGAAGAGGATTTTACATTCAAGGTGAGATAGAATGAATAAAGATCTAAAGTTTGGCTTTTGACTTTTTAATCTGTTTTTGAGATATTCTACCTTGCTATGTATATATTTAATAAAACACGTAAAAAAAGGAAGATGAAAAAGATGCAGAAATTTGTTCATTTTAGAAAGAATTTTTGCAAGTTATATGTTAAATAAGTGTGGGACATGAAATGTCAGTGTGCCACTTGTGAAAAATATAATGCTGTTGGTGGAGCTTGACCAAAAGTTCCGAGGGGGCGGAAAGTCATGTGACCCAATTTATATATTGTATAAATATTTAGGCAAAATAACTGAGGGGGCAATCCTATATAATTTTGAAATTTTCGGACGAAAAATATAAAATTTTACACTTTCAACCGAAACATTCAGGGAGTGGGTGCACATGGACAAAATTTGTTAAACATGGACAAAATTTGTTTCTTCAATATCTTTGAAGGAATACATGACGTGCTTGTGTGCATCAGACCTTACTCTTTTTATGCTAAATTTGCAGTCATCAGCACTTAAAACAGACGCTCTAAAAACTATGGAAAGCCTAAAATTGCTCCAACTGAATTTTGTGGAACTCAATGGAACCTATGAGAATTTTTCTGAAGATTTAAGATGGCTGTGTTGGATTGGATTTCAATTAACAGCCATACCCTCCGACTTATACAGGGGAAACTTGGTGGCTATAGATATGAGCTATAGCAACTTGGAAGTATTTGATCCCCCTATGGTAGTGTTCCAGTAAGTTGTTTGTCAATACATGACATTTAATGATCATTTTGAAATATTACAGTGCTAAAGAAATCTGTCTTACTTTTGCAACAGGATATCTTGTCACTGAAGATTCTTAATCTTAAAGACTCACAGAAACTTACAGAAATCCGCAACACCAACAGGATCCGGAAGCTTGAGACTTTAATTCTATGGAACTGTTACAGTTTGGTTCATGTTTGTGAAAACCTTGGAGACCTTTCAAGTCTTTCATTATTGAACATGACAGGATGTAAAAATCTGTGTAGTTGGAGACATACAAAACAACCTACTTTTTCCTTCCCATTTTCATTACAACGGTTATTCCTCAAAGACTGCCATCTTGAATGTCCTGATTCTTTTCCTTTGAGTTTCATTGTTCAACCATTTTTGCAATATATGAATTTAGGCAATAGTCAATTTGAGTCCTTGCCTTGTTATGATCATCTTACAAATCTTCGGGTTCTTGACCTGAGTTTTTGCTCTAGACTAAAAAGCCTTCTATGCCTCCCTAGTACACTTGCAGAATTGTATATATATTACTGCGAGTCACTAGAGAGAATAACTTTCGAGTCACATCGATTCCCTTTGCAAGAGCTTGGTTACGAAGGCTGTGTTAACTTGTATGAAATTGAAGACTATGTCAAATTGGTGCCCATAGCTAAATTAGATGAAACTGATTTGGGACACATGGAGTGGCTAAAAGAATATCAAAATCATGAAGTGTGCCTTGTTGGTGATGATGAGCTCACAGTAGGCAGAAGTTGGCACATCCAGGTTTGTTGCTTCTCTCTGAAATACTGTCAACATTCTATCTGCTAACTAATCATACAAAGTGATTGATCCCTTTTGTTTGCGTGCACAGATGTTGTACGAATTTAATATTATGAGCACATCTCTGCCAAATATAAATGACCCAAGGATGACACCTAAGTATATGTCAGAATCATCTTCTTTGTCCTTTGATGTACCTTCGTGTCCTAAAAATAAGAGGCTCAAAGGAATTAATGTAACTTTCAAATATTCAGTATCAGGTGGGGATTGGGCATGGTTTTGTAAAGTCAGTACCACGAATGGTGTTGTTGATTTAATCTACAACCCTAAAGTCTTTGGCAAACCGGAATTTGGTGAAATAGGTATATGGTTAAGCTATTGGCCAATTGGAAATACATTGGACTTTGGAAACACTGTTCATGTCTCTATTGTTGTGATGAGTGGATTGGAGGTGCATGAATGTGGTGTGAGCCTTGTGTATTCCGATAAGGAAACCATGGAAAATAACTTGGGAGGGGTAGAAATTCTGGGAGGTAATTTGTCTGGATTTGAACTAAGCACAGGAGCTTACTATCTATGTCGGCGTGATTTCCTTAGGTTAATGGAGGTTGGCAGATTGACTCCTGATTGGTTTAGGATTTTAGTTGGTGATACCATTGACTACACCGGTATGTGTTCCCTGATGTCAAGATAGTTATTTGTGTACGTATTAAAATCTAGGCTTCAAATATAGTAACTTACACATGTCTTTTATTGTATATATTACAGAGGTAAGAGGATGGAGAAAGACTGGTCGACCAAAACAGGTGAATGATCCGTCATTTACAGAGTTAAAAACTGTTAGATGTATCATCCATGGTCCTCAAGTGGTAAGTTTGCTTAGTAACATTTGTTCATTATCGTCAAGTTACAAGAATAAGACGAAGGGCCAAAATAGTTGTAACTTCCCTGGGCATGCAGTTGGTATAATATGAACAGGACCTTTGTGTTGGTTACCATAATATGTTTATTCTTTTAATTTTATAAGAAATGATTATAATCTTGTTTAACACTACAAGAAATATATACTTTTAGCGGCGACACCATTAGCGGCGACAGGCCAAACGTCGCCGCTATTGGTCGATCCGCGTGAAAGATTCTGAAACCAAACCCCAGCCGTTGATCAAAATCCTGATCTAACGGTTGGGGAATTAAAAATTATTAGCGGCGACAAGTCAGATCAATACCGGCGACAGCCGGTCTCCGCTAAAAGGGTTTGTCAGAACTTTAATTCCTAGCCACTCAATCCTCACCTTTGGTCAAACCATTACCGGCGACATACATTAATACCGGCGACAAGACGTCGCCGCTAATGGTTAAAAAATATCTGTCCCTATACAGCGCGAATTTCTCCCTCTTTCTTCACTTCCCCCCCCCCCCCCCCCCCCCAAACAACTTCCATCTACCGCCGGAAACAAGCCATTTTTGCCCAAATCGGTTAGTAAAGCTTTGATTTTGTTACATTTCTTCTTTATTTTGTTATATACATATGATAGGCTTTAATTTTTGTATATTTTTGTGTGTTTTTGTGTGTTTGGTAGTGAAATCGGATCATCACCATCACTTCTCCGATCACCACCGTCACTTCTCCGGTCACTACCTCGTCTACGCGGTCTACATCTCTTGGAAACTTGAAAATACGGTTAGTTTTATTTGTATTTTTTTTCAAAGTGTAGATGTTGAATAATTTTTTGTTTTGGTATGTAAATGTATAATGTAGGTATGTGTTAGTATGTCAAATGTATAATGTAGGTGTATTTTGGGGAAAATGTGTATATGAAAATCTATGTATTTGTGTATGTAAGCATGTATGTGGGTATGTAAGTGTACGAATGAATGTATGTATGTATGTAGGTGTATGTTAGTGTGTTGGTGAAAAATGTGTATGTTAGTATGTATAAATTTTGTGGTTTTGGTCAAATTGTATAAGAAAGTCTATGTATTTGTGTATGTAGGTGTATGTAAGCATGTATGTGGGTATGTAAGTGTATGAATGAATGAATGTATGTATGTAGGTGTATGTTAGTATGTTGGTGAAAAATGTGTATGTTAGTATGTAAGTTTCTATAAAGTATGCAAATGTGTATGTAAGTATGCATAAATGATGTGGTTTTGGTCAAAATGTGTGTTTGGTCATGTTTGAAAAAAAATATGTTTAAGTTGATAATTTCTATGTTTATGTATGTTTGTATAAAGTATGTAAATGTGTATGTAAGGATGAATGTTTGTATGTTTATGTAGGTGCATGTAAGCATGTATGTTTAAGTTTCATGATTTCTATGTTTATGGTCATGTTTGAAAAAAAAAAATATGTTTAAGTTGATAATTTCTATGTTTATGTTTAGGTTTGAGAAAAAAAGTTTAAGTTTCATAATTTGTATATTTGTGTTTAGGTTTTAAAACATTTATATTTAAATTTGACAAATATATATTAGTTAGGAAATGCCCTCTTTATATTAAAATCATCATTTAAAACATAACGAACATAGAAAATACCCGTCAAAATTGAAATCATCATTTAAAACAAAAGGAGCTAAGAAAATACCCGCCCGAAATATAAACCATTATGAAGAACATTACGAGCTTAAAAATTGTGCCTGAAATTGAAATCATCATTTCAAACATAACGAGCTAAGAAAACACCCAATCGAAATTGAAATCATGATTTAAAACATAACATTCCACCCAAAATTTAAAACAATCATTAAGAACATAACAAGCTTAAAAAATTGTGCCCGTGTTTGAATTAATCATTTTAAACATAGCGAGCTTAGAAATACCCGCCCGAAATTGATTTAGAAATTAATTTCAGGTTGTCCCCATTTATCTTGGGACTGCTTTTTGAATACTTTATCTCATTTAGGATGTGAATGTGTATTACATGATTGTTTGTTTAAGAAGGATTCGGTTATCATTTTCTCTTTGCTCCTCGGGTATATATATCATTACATATATACTTGGGAGCTAAGAGGAAATGCTGCCGAATTTTTCTTAAACAGACAATCATGTAATACACATTCACATATGAGATAAAGTGTTCAAAAAGTGGGTTTAGCAGCCTACCCTTGTCTTGTTAATCCTAAATTAGATTTTCTTTCAGTTTCATAATGCCTATCGATAAAAGTTGGATTGATTCCCCACGTCATTTACCTCACTACAAGCAAGGACTCGAGTCATTTATCGAGATGTGTGAAAGAGTGATAAAAAACCACGATGAAGTTAGATGTCCGTGTACCAAATGTAAAAATTCCGGCTTAAAAACTATGGCAGAAATGAAATACCATTTGCGTATTAACAGTTTTTGGAAGGAATACACGAAGTGGACCTATCACAGGGCCACAACTCCAATTGCAGAAGTAAACGATGTTGCGCCACAAGACGGTATGGTAAACGTTATTGAAGACATTAGGGGGGAGCGTATGGAAGAAGATACATACCTTAACCAAGAGAACTCGAATGGAGATAGTAGCGGTGTTGTTGATAATTTTGAAGACCTGGTAAAGGAAGCTGAAACAGAATTATATCCTGGTTGTACCAAGTTTTCTTCTATCAACTTTTTAGCAAAGTTTTAGAATATAAAGGATACGTACCATTTTCAAAATGAAGGAGTAGATCGACTCCTCTCGTTGTTGCGAGAGTCAATGCCAGAAGGCAACAAGATTCCCCCTTCGTATTATGTAGCTAAGAAGACATTTAAAAAGATTGGTTTGGCATATGAGATGATAGATGTGTGCACAAATGATTGTGCTCTCTTTTGGAAAGAAAACGAGTCCTTGCAAAATTGTCCCGTTTGTAATGAGAGTCGATGGGTCGATAAAGACACAAAAGGCACGAAGGTGGCTCGTAAGGTGTTACGATACTTTCCTTTAACGCCTAGACTACGACGTTTGTATTGTTCAAGGCACACAGCGAAAGATATGATATGGCATAGTACCGGACGATCGGAAGATGGGACTATGCGTCATCCAGTTGATGGATCTGCATGGCAAGACTTTGATAAAAAGTACCCAAACTTCGCGATGGAGCCACGAAATGTTCGCTTAGGGCTTGCAGCTGACGGTTTTAATCCCTTTATCAACGGTAGTGGATCCTCGACTCATAGCACGTGGCCGGTTATACTCACCACATATAATCTGCCTCCCTGGCTATGCATGCGAGAGTCCACATTCATGTTGACCTTGTTGATTCCTGGCCCTAAATCACCGGGGAAAGACATGGACGTTTTCCTTAGACCGTTAGTGGATGAGCTTAAGCAATTTTGGCAGACAGGTGTACGTACTAAAGACGCAGCAACAAACACATACTTCACAATGAAGGCGGCGTTGTTATGGACCATAAATGACTTTCCAGCCCGTAGTAGTCTATCAGGTTGGAGCGGACAAGGCTACATGGCATGCCCAACTTCTAACCAAGACACTCCTTCAATACGTGTAACTGGTAAATGTGCTTATGTTGGTCATCGCCGGTTCTTAGATGCCAACCATCCTTGGAGAACAAGTCTCGACTTTAACGGGAGACCCGAGACACGAGACCCTCCGAGACAGTTTAGCCCAGCTGACATAGAAGCTCAACTCGGTCGTTTAATTAATCGTCTACCAGGCAAGCATCCAGATTTTGGAGGTGGGAGGATAACCCGGTTAGATTTCGAGTTGAACTGGTCCAAAAGAAGCATATTTTTTGACCTTGAGTATTGGTCTTCTCTACAGCTGAAACATAACTTAGATGTAATGCATATAGAGAAAAATGTGTGCGACAGCTTGCTCGGTACTCTTCTAATGAACGATAAGAGCAAAGACACGCCAAATGCGCGGTCCGACTTGGAAAAACTAAACATTCGGCCGACACAATGGCTGAAACAATCGGGTGGCAAGTTCTTAAGTCCCCACCCAAAGTACTCATTCAAGTCCGATGATCGAAAACTTTTTTGTCAGTTTATAAAAAATGTTAAATTACCAGATGGGTTTGGATCTAATATCAGTAAGAGGGTGACAGATAACAATGCTAACATTACCGGGTTGAAATCTCATGATTGTCATATCCTCATGCAACGTTTGATACCGATTGGGGTTAGAGGGCTTTTGACTAAAGATACATCTACACCAATAGTAGACCTTTGTATGTTCTTTAAGCAACTTTGCTCTAGAACACTATCGGTGGATGATATGAAGAAAGCAAAGGATGACATTGTTACCATCTTATGCAAGTTAGAGATGATCTATCCACCTGCGTTTTTTGACATTATGGTTCATTTACTTGTGCATTTACCTGATGAAGCGATTGCGGGAGGTCCAGTAGCTTTTAGATGGATGTATCCATTTGAAAGGTACATGAAAAAACTAAAGAACTATGTCAAAAACCCGGCAAGGCCTGAAGGTTGTATAGCTGAACGTTATGTGTTTGAAGAAGCTCTAACATTTTGTTCAATGTACCTTAAAGATGTTCAGACTAAGTTCAATCGCCCAGATAGAAACGCTGATGTCGTTGTTGAAAAAAGAAAGTTATGGGTGTTTGAGTCCAAATGTCGTCCTGTTGGCGCAACAAAGGACAAATATCTATCATTCATCGAAAAAAGCAAGATGGAATGGTTTGTCCTCGAAAATTGCGCAAAAGTTAGGGAGTACATGAAGTGAGTGCTTCTATCTTTAACTTTTCATAATCTGTTAATTGGTATTTTTCCTTCCTTTCTTATATTTGTCATCAATGTAGTGAATTCAAACATACACATCCCCAAGATGATCTTAAAACCAAATTTCCGGGATGGTTTCTCCATAAGGTATAATACATATATAACACTCATTACTCTACACTTGCTAGGTAATACATATATAACAAACATTATTACTCTATATTTGTTAGGTACATTCGATGAAAACACAAAATTCTCCAGAATTCAACCCGGAGTTATATGCTCTTTCAATTTGTGCGAAAATGACTGCATACACTTACACTGCTTGCATAGTCAACGGTGTTACGTTTAAGACACTTGAACGTGATGCAAAATGCACAACGCAAAACTCTGGGGTGGAAGTGGTTGGAGAGAACGGTGTGAAATTTTATGGCCAATTAGAAGAAATTATTGAGTTGCGTTATACAAATAATTACTCCACTGTCCTATTTCGGTGCAAGTGGTTTGATACTCGAAGGGGTGTAAACCATGACAATAATATCACCAGTATAAGCACTGAACGTGAATGGGACAAAGACGATCAACTCATATTTGCTTCGCAAGCCAAACAAGTGTTCTTCATCCAAGAAACGTCTCGAAACCAAAAAAACAAACATAGGTGGGTAGTCGAAAATGTTAATCATCGAAGAATTTGGGATCGGCCAATAAGTGATGATGACCGCGTCAATAAGGTTTAAAATGTTGACAAAGGCTTAGAAGATAATGACGTTGTCGACAACAACTCTTCATCTGACTGTCCACTTGTCATTGACTTGACCCAATACTTTCAAATTGGATCTTCTCATGTTACTGCGGGTGAGCCTTCAATTGAAGTTGATCCCCCAACGGCTACCGTCGATGAAGTGTTTGAGGTCGAGACTGATTGTGATGAGGTCGAGGCTGATTGTGATGAGGATGATCCCGATTATGTGGTGTCTGACTAAAAGAAAAGTTATTGTAATTTATATTGATCTGTAATTGATAAACACTTTTTTGAAATATTTATTTGAATTTGAGTTACACTTGTTGTACTTTCCCTTAATTTCTATTAGATGCACATGCTGTAACATTTGTAACTTTATAGGGATTATGTTTTCGGTATTGCTGATATTCGCTTATTTGATGGCCGATGTGGCCCCCTGGGGACATGGGGGTGACGGCGCTGGTGATCCACCGCTTCCTCCTGGTGGGATTCGTGGCACACACGAGACAGGCGGTAAGTCTTTTACTAAATTATTTTGTAGTCCTTATATTTTATATATTATAAATGTTGTTACTAATTATTTTTGTTTTAATTGCAGCGGTTCCCCCAAAGAAGGTTAGGGGGAAAGCTAAAAACGAGAAACTACGGCGTCTAGTAAAAGCGGGGGGGCCTGTGTCACTTACGTTTGATCGACAGGTCACGTTTACCCCTGTTGGTAAATCAAGAGACATGTTTTCAAGGGAGGCCGGCTTGTATATGTGGCGGGCCATCCCGTTTGATAAAATTGGATGGGATGCTGTTGAACAACATTACAAGGATGCCGTCATGAACCACTTACGGGTAAATAAGTTATATGCATAAAATTTTATAGCACATGCAAATCTAATTTATATATGATATTTTAACTTTTTTATTTAATTTGTAGGAAAATTTCAATATTGATGAAGTGGAACGTGATTATGACGCGAAAAACTTGAAGGGTGGTATAAGGACTGTGCTTATGAAGCGATACAATGACCGCAAGCATGAAGCTAGACAATTATTTGATAGCAAGGGAGGTTATGATGATCTTGAGAGTGCAAGGGCATACCATCCCGTGGATATGCCCTATGAAAACTGGTTGAGAACCATCGAAGGTTTCCGGCAAGAAAAATATATTAAAAAAAGCAAGGCCAACAAAAAAGTACGCGATAAACAACAATTCCCATACCGTGGGGGGACATCTTCGTACGGTAGCACCGCCTATAAAAATGTAATGTTTTATGTATGTGTGCGTGTGTGTAAGCTTTTGTTTATTTAATGTCTAATCTAAGTGTAATGTTAAACAGAATTTGGATTGGGTACCTACGTATGCTAAAACCCACACGGACAATCAAGGGAATTGGGTTGATTCGGTTGCTGAACAAAATTACGTAAGTATTTCTTTTAAGTATTATTTTCTATAACAAATATATATATATATACACATATATATTTAATCATCTTCGTAAAATACAGCGGAACATACAACGGGCCACAGATGAATGGAGCGGCGATGGTCCTCCAATTGCCCCGTATCAAGAAGCGTTGGGAGAGCGGCGAGGATGGTACCGCGGGATGGGGCCTAAACCTTCTTCCAACACGTCCTCGCACTCGTCATCTAACATGTCGTCTTCGCAAGCTCGGACGCAAGAACCCTTTTCCGAGGTAAACTACGCAATTTATAAAATGACAAACGAACGCATGTTTCCTTGTTAAATATATGTTGGTAGCGTTAATTAATATGCTAATATACGTTTTGCTATCTATTATTGTAGGATTTTGTTAACAGCTTGTTCCAGACACCGTCATTTTTGAACCAACTTAACAACTATCTTGCTTCACAAGGAAAAGGAAAAGGAAAGTCAAAAGACTACGATTCTGACAACTTATTCGATAATGAATCCGACGATGAACCCAACGATAACGATGACGATGAGTGACTTGTTTTTAATGTATGATTTAGATTTAATTAAACGTTGTAGGATATAATGTACGACTTAAACGTAGTTTTTAAGTATATTACCTTTAGTATATGTTGATTATGTTCATGGCGTATGCTTGCGTTGTTTGAAAATAGGCAGGTTTTGTTTTTCGGCCGTAAAACTGGCTGCGCAGCTGTATATACAGCTGCTGTATTAAAAAAAAAAACAGACTTTTAGCGGCGACATCTGTCGCCGCTATTGCCTTTCAACCTTTAGCGACCAATATTAATACCGGCGACACTTTTAGCGACGACATCTGTCGTCGCTAAAAGTGAAGGATCAATACCGGCGACACCTGTCTTTACCGGCGACAACGGGTCAATAGCGTCCGAGCAATACCGGCGACATGTCGCCGCTAAAAGTCTATAGCGGCGACAAAGGTGGTCAATACCGGCGACAGCTGTCGCCGCTAAAAGTGCCCTGTTCTTGTAGTGTAACCTTTTAATACATGATGTTAATTTGGTTTCAATTAGTAACAATTTAAGAGTTGACATAAGTGCAAGATTAACCTTTGAATATTACATGAGTTAATTTGGCTTTGGGTTTTGTGATAAACAAACAGGAGGATATTTACAAGATTGCAGAGATGTCCAAATCAAGTTTGCTTAAGGGAGAAACAATTGATGAGGCAGTGGAGGTAACTGAATATTAAGTTAAAAGAGCTTAACGTTTATCTGTGTGGGAAATTAATTTTCTCTCTCAAATCAGGATATTAATGTCAAGCAGTATAACTCTGGCGATGAGACATCTGATCGTTACTCACATGCAAGGTATCACCCAGTTTCCTTTTCCATATTATCTTGATTGGTCCTATGTTGTTACTACATTTCCAGTTCGAACATATACAACATATTTTCCCCTTTTTCATCACAACTATCTAATCAATGTTTACACCTTAATATTACCTTGCAAATTAGTGTCACTCTTAATAGGTATAGAAATACTCTAATGATTTTGTTAAATTTTACAAGAACATGAATAAACCAATGAATCATATGCATAGCAGTTTGGGGTTTTAATATAATACATCCACATAATTGCGTATTCCTAAAATGAATATGAAAAACTAGGTGGTAGTCTGATATGGGACTTATGAGCTCAGGGGGTTGTTTTGTAATATTCAATAGTCAAAGGGTGTAGTTGTAATAAGGATGGTAGTTAGTAGTTAGTTAGTTAGTTTCTGTTAGTAGCTAAATACAGTTGTAAGCAGAGGTTAGAGACAGTTATTGATTGAGCTAATTCTCTGTGTTTCTTCCTCTTCCTTCTCTTCTTCTTCTCCGATTTCTATCTTTCAATTCTGTTAGGGCAGGATTTTTTAATGACCTGTGATCCTCAGTTGTTATCCTCTTTAGTGATCCTTGCTTCTGTGTCAGTTAGTGATCCTCAGAAGTGCTTCAGGATCAGGATCACGGATCATTCTAAGGATCCTTATACTAATGATTGTTCACTTTGAATTCGATATTGTTTTGCAGGAGTGCCGGATTGGACTTGGTCATGGCGACATTCCTGGAGAATATTCCCTGCAATTATGCACGTGCTGGACCATTTGTGAACGTTATGGAGAACGTGGGGAGAAGGCACGAAATGCGGATAGTTAGTTAAGCTAGTTATTTTCTGATTTAAAAGGGGTAGCGAGCTAATTAGACAACATTTTTTTTGCTATTTTCGGTTACACACACTCTTACAACCGCTCACACCAGCTCTCGTTCATTCACTTAGCAATTTCGTCCACTTATTACACACTACACTATAGTGATCCTTGTATTTAGCTCGCTATCATCAGAAGTTGTAACACATTACTTATTTAATTTGAATCGGTGATCGGTAGTTTCCATCACCCGGGGTTTTTTGTGCCGGAGATCAACTCTTGATCAAGGGCTTTTTCCCCGTATAAACCTTATGTCACTTGTTATTTATATTTCATAGTGATCCTCATTATTGTTTACCAATTCAGGCATCATACCCCGTAACAGAAAGTTTGGTTGCATTATCCTCGTCTGATTTTTAACCAAAACAGTTTGGCGCCATCCGTGGGACAATTGGTGCTTCATTTCTAAGAAATTCTCATTTTTGTGATCATTCCGGTTCATTGCACCCGAGCAGATGGCTTCATCATCAAAGAATTTCTCCCATGCGCGATGTCTGCAGTCAATTCATCCCAGGGCATTCCACCTTTGCCTCCACCACCTTCTGGACCTCAGAAAAATGCCGAGAAGAAACCAACTCCCATTTTCTCAAAACCTCCAACTTCTTCTGCTTCTTATACTCCTAGTACTAGTGACTTGTTTACTCTGATTTTGCAGATGAAGGAGCATATCCAGCAACAGGACAAGACCAATGAAAGGATTCTTAGAGAAATTGGAGACATCAAGAAACAGAAGAGATCGGCAGAGGATCATTCCCCACTGATGCCCAGATCTTTGAATTTCGATACTCCGGTTATAACTTCTCAGCCTTCAGTGGTTCCAGACGTTCAATATGTGGGAGGACCAAAAGGAGTGCATTACGGATCATTAGCAATGACTCAGGCTTCAGGGTTACACTTTCAACCATCAGGATCCCATTCTCAGCATATAGGATCCTTTGCAAGCTCAGAAGGATACTCGGGAGCGCAGCAGATTCAAGGGTACTGGCCGTTTCAAGGATCCTCCCAGGTTCAAGGATCCTCCTATGTTCCAGGATCCTCCCAGGTTCAAGGATCCTCCTATGTTCCAGGATCCTCCCAAGTTCAAGGATCCCCCTATGTTCCAGGATCCTCCCAAGTTCAAGGATCCTCCTATGTTCCAGGATCCTCCCAGGTCCAAGGATACTCTCAGTTTCAAGGATCCTTCCAGATTCCAGGATCCTTAAGGAGTTTGCAATCAGGAAGTTCCGATATCCATCAGGGAGATTTCATTCCAATGCAGACCATTGCTTCTACTGGTCCATCGGTCATCCCAGAGCCCCAACAATATGGATTCACATCCACTCTTCCTAATTTGAATCCAATGGGAGGTAACACTTTTAATAATTCTTATACTACTAACCATTAGGGGTGTGCATGGGTCGGTTTGGGTCGGTTTTTGGTCATAACCATAACCATAACCGAGATGTCGGTTATTGAAAAGTCATAACCATAACCGCTCGGTTATGGCGGTTTCGGTTATGGCGGTTTTGATGGTTATGGTAGTCGGTTATGGGTCGGTTAACCATGAACTTGGGCCTAGCTAAATTTAGCTAAAAAAATATTGTCAAAGTGATTATAAGATATATATAATCTTGAATTGATATAGTAACAATATACATATCTTCCTTTGTGGTTTCTTGTTAAGATTATTACTAACAGAAACTCTTGGTATGATGGTAAAGATCCGTCCTTTTGACAAAAGAAAAACAGTCATTTGGATTTTGGAATAAGGGAATCGGATTATTGGGTTTAATTTTGGTGGTCCCTTGGTATTCCTCCAGGGATTATTTTATTAGGTTTATTGGGGTTATTTTATTGGGTTTTATTTGATTAATATATAAGATTGGATCGGTTAAGAATATGGGTCGGTTATATGGGTCGGTTATACATGACTTTACTAACTAGCGGGTCGGTTTGGTTATAGCGGTTATGGAAACGTAGAAAACCATAACCGACCCATGATTATCGGTTTTCAAAAAATTAAAAACCGACCCATCGGTTTTCCATTCGGTTCGGTTTTTTCGGTTCGGTTTTTTCGGTTATTTCGGTTATGGGTCGGTTAATTCGGTTTTTTGCACACCCCTACTAACCATGGCCTTATGCAGGATACAGGTATCAATCATGCCATGGCTAGAGAATTGCAAAAGTTAAAGGATATGATATCAAGCGTCCCAGGAGTGGTCAAGCCTATCCCAGAGATTGCAGATGGGAGCCACAAGATATCTCGTTTTGCACCACCAATCTATGATGCTGAGATACCCAAGAGGTTCCATGTGCCTACCATGAAGTTGTACGATGGCTCAACAGATCCTGAGGAACACATAGCACAATACAGGGAAAGGATGGAGATTAATCCCATCCCAGAAAGGTTAAAGGAAGCGTGTCTGTGCAAGGGATTTGGATCAACTCTTACTGGATCGGCTCTTAAATGGCTGCTAAGTCTTCCTCCTTACTCTATTACCTCGTTTGCTAATCTAGTTAACCTATTTAATAACCAGTTTTCTTGCAGTAGAAAATTTGAGCGTTTAACTAGTGATCTGTATAGGATAACCCAGGGTCATAATGAATCATTAAGGGATTATATCACTAAATTTAGTAAAGAATCCTTAGATATCCCTAACCTGGATATAGCTACGGCTGTTGAAGCCTTTAAGATGGGACTGCTTAGGGATTCTTTATTCTATGATGATCTTGTTATGACACCATGCAGGAATCTAGATGAGGTAAGAACCCGGGCCCTTAGGTTCATCCGGCTAGAGGATGACAAAAGGATCCAGGAGAGGTTAGCAGGATCCTCAAAGCAAGAGAAGCAAGGATCCTCATTCAAGAACAATAAGTTCAGATCCTATAATAGATCTGATAACCAGAATCTGCATGCTGTTGAACAAGAAGAGGATGACGAGGATTATCCTCCAATCTCTGAATATTGTTTTTCTGTTGATAACAATGAACTAATCCTTGCGATGCAGAATTTAGGTGATAAAGCTAGATGGCCCAGAAAAAATGATAGACCAGCTGCAACTAAAGATAAGTCAAAGTGGTGTGTATACCATGAAGATTTTGGGCATCTCACAGAAGAATGCATCGCATTGAGAAAAGAAATTGGATACTTGTTGAGCAAGGGGCACTTGAAAGAATTATTGGGGAGAAAGAAGTCAAGGACTCAGGATCCTGAAAGGATCCCAGAGAAAGCTCCAGCCCCTCCAGCAGATGCACAAGTTATAAACTTTATTTTTGGAGGATCAGACATTTGTGGAACATCCTTCTCTGCGGCCAAAAGACATGCGAAGGAAACCAAGATGGATAATGGAGATAGACCCATTCGGACATCCAGTGTCTCCGAAGGAAAAGTTATAACTTTTGATGAGGATGATCGTGTTGACATCCAAGATCCTCATCATGATGGTTTGGTTATCAATCTTTTTATTTCTAACAATTTTGTTCGCAGGATCCTTATAGATGGAGGAAGCTCTGTGAACATTATCCAGCTTGATGTTCTCAAGAAGATGAATATTCCTGAATCCGACATCATACCAAGATCCTCTGTGCTCGTTGGATTCAGTGGCGAGACTAAGAATACTCTGGGGGACATTAAACTCCCAATCTATATCGAAGGCCTACATTCTTACCAAAAATTTTGTGTTATTGACTGTTTATCTTGTTGTAATGTTATCCTTGGCAGGCCTTGGATACATGACATGAAGGCAGTCCCATCCACTTATCATCAATGTGTGAAGCTCCCTAGTCCTTGGGGAATAGTGAAGATTGATAGTGATCAGCAGGAGGCTAAGAACTGCTACACCTCATCAATGAAACCAGCATCGAAGTCTAGGGAGCAATAGCAATTAAAGCATCCTCCAAGGGATGTCTTGGAGGCAAGAGAACAGGATATAGTAGAAATCCTTATGGATCCTGATGATCCTGAATCTATAGTTTATATAGGATCAGGGATCCTTGGCGAAATGAAGGAAGACCTCATATCCTTCCTCAAAAGGAGAAAGACTACCTTTGCATGGAAACACGAAGACATGACAGGTATATCTAAAGATATAATCACTCATAAACTTGGCATTGATAGGTCCTTCAAACCAATCCATCAAAAGAGGAGGAAATTTGCACCAGAAAGAAATGCCATTATCCAGGAGGAGGTAGAGAAATTACTCCGAGCAGGTATGATTAGAGAGGTCAATTATCCAAGATGGTTGGCCAATGTGGTTGTTGTTCAAAAGAAAAACGGAAAGTGGAGGGTATGTGTCGATTTCACCGATTTAAATAAGGCATGTCCCAAGGATCGTTTCCCATTACCCCACATTGACTCCATGGTGGATGCAACTGTGTGTCATGAACTGTTAACTTTTATGGATGCTTCATCTGGATTTCAACAAATTCAAATGGAACCATCCGATCAAGAGGATACAGCCTTCATGACTCCAACTGGTATATACTGCTATATTGCTATGCCATTCGGACTATAAGAAATGCAGGTGCAACTTATCAAAGGCTAGTGAATATGATGTTCAAGGATCAGATTGGACAAACTATGGAGGTTTACATAGACGATATGGTGGTAAAATCGAAAAAGGCCGAGGATCACCTAAGAGACTTGGAGGAAGCATTCAATATCCTTGACGAATATAATATGAAGCTTAATCCTTCAAAATGTCACTTTGGTGTTAAAGCAGGAAAATTCTTACGATATATGGTGACAAAGAGAGGCATTGAAGCCAGTCTAGAACAAATCAAAGCTATAGTAAACATCAAGTCACCTGCCAATGCTAAGGATGTTCAGAGGTTAACAGGCAGGATTGCAGCTTTGAACAGATTCATATCCAAATCCTCAGAAAAGTGCAAGGAATTCTATGATATCCTAAGGAAGAACAAGAAATTCGAGTGGACTGAGAAGCATGAAAGTGCCTTAAGAGCTCTTAAGGATTACCTATCCTCGGCCCCGGCTTTGATGAAACCAGAAAAAGGAGATGTGTTATCCTTATATCTCGCGGTATCCTCAAAAGCAGTAAGTGCTGTCCTTGTTAAGGATCACGAAGGTACACAACATCCTGTCTATTATGTAAGTAAGAGTTTACTTGATGCTGAATCCAGGTATTCACACTTAGAAAAACTTATCCTTGCATTAATTATGGCATCTACTAAATTAAGACATTATTTTGAAACTCATGCTATTATCGTTAAAACTAATTTTCCAATCAAGAATGTCCTCAGGAAACCTGAAATGTCAGGAAGGATGGCTAAGTGGGCAGTGAAGCTAAGTGCATATGATATAAGATATGAGCCCAGGACAGCCATTAAATCCCAAGCATTAGCTGACTTTGTGGCAGATTTCAGTAGTGATTTGCAAAAGGAAGCTGAATTAGAAGTCCAGCAGCTAGAAGAGACCAAGGATCCTTGGATACTTTACACTGATGGATCCTCAAATGTCAAAGGAACAGGGCTTGGAATACTACTAAAATCGCCACAGGGGGACATAATACCCCACTCTATAGCTTGTGAGTTCCAAACCACTAACAATGAGGCTGAATATGAAGCCTTGATAGCTGGCTTGCAAATTGCAAAGCATATGAGGATCAGGTATCTTGAGGTACATGTAGATTCTTTGTTAATCACTAACCACTTTAATGGATCCTATGTTGTTAAAGGTGAAAAACTAATCAAATATCTGGAGTTACTCAAAGAATTGGCACTCTCTTTTGTATCCTTTAGTTTGACACAGGTACTAAGGGAAGAGAATGCAGAGGCGGATGCACTAGCCAATTTAGGATCATCCTTGAAGATCCCGGAGGATATCAAGATCCCTATTATCTATATCCTGACCCCGGCTATCGTGGATCATGTGGCTATGGAGATAGGAGAGGATTCTGCAATCACCCCTAGCAATGATAATCAATCTCATTCAGGATCATGGATCCTCCCAATCATGAGATACTTATAACATGGAGAGATTCCTACAGGAGAAAACCCTAGGGCTTTCAAAATTAAGGTATCTCAATTCACAATTTTAAATAATATGTTGTACAAACGATCTCTTGCAGGACCATATTTAAGATGCATTGAGGATCCTGAAATCCAAGAAGTTTTAAAAGACTTCCATGAAGGAGATTGTGGAAACCACACTGGGGGCAGGGCATTATTCTCAAGGATCCTGAGGACAGGATACTATTGGCCAACTATGAAGAGAGATGCTGTGGAGTATGCTAAGAAGTGTGATCCTTGTCAAAGACACAGCAATATCCTTCATCAACCAGCTGAATTATTGCATCCTATATCCTCCACTTGGCCGTTCATGAGATGGGGCATGGATATAGTTGGTAAGCTCCCTAAGGCACCTGGTGGGAAAGTGTTCATGCTTGCCATGACTGATTACTTCTCCAAGTGGATAGAGGCTGAAGCCTTTGCCCAAGTCAGAGAAAAGGAAGTTATATCCTTTATTAAAAGAAATATTATAACTAGGTTTGGTATTCCTTCTGAAATTATATGTGATAATGGTTCCCAACTACTAACTTTTGGCAGAACTACTAACTTTTGTGACAGTTGGGGGATTAAGATGATAACATCAACACCAGTCCACCCACAAGCTAATGGTCAGGCAGAATCATCCAATAAGATCATCATCAACAATTTGAAGAAGAAGCTTGGATCCAAGAAAGGGAAATGGGCAGAAGAACTACCTTATATGCTTTGGGCTGATAGGACAACTCCTAAGAATGCTACAGGCCAAACTCCATTCTCTTTGGTATTTGGGGCAGAATCAGTGATCCCTACAGAAATGGTGGTTCCAACCGCTAGAACCAGTATTCGTGATCCTGAGGAAAATGATGAGAACTTGGTTCAAGACCTGGATACTATAGAAGAAATCAGAGATTTGGCAAGGATAAGAATGGCCAGTTATCAGCAAAGAATGGCCGGTGCCTACAACAAAAATGCCAGGATCAGGAAATTCCAAGTTGGTGATATGGTACTAAGGAAAGCATTTCAGAATACCACCAATCCTGCTGATGGAAAGTTGGCACCAAAATGGGAAGGCCCTTATTTAATTGAAGCTGAGGCAGGAAAGGGGGCATATCGATTGCTAACAATGGAAGGTGACTTACTACCAAGAGCCTGGAATGCTGTCCATTTGAAGAAATATTTCATGTGATAAGGATCCATGATCCTCACATGATAAATATTCTTAAAGGATCCCTAAAGCACAGATGATCCTCATTTTGGTAACCCTCTAGTCCTAAACTATTTCATATCCTTACTTTCTCGTATATGGATAAGGATCCTGTATCCTTTATCCCCCTTTCACGTGATTTTGAGTTTTGAAGGTTCAGGTACTCTTAACAAAAGGATGATTATCCACAAAAGCAACCAGTTACTTGGGTTTGACCCCAGTTATTTGGGCTTGACCCCAGTTCCGCCAGTAGCGCACGATGATCCTGGTATAGTTCATGGCAGTGGGACCAGTACTCGTTTTAGGGGCTGATAATTCCATTGTACTGGCTATACCTAGGATCCTACGTATAATGGTAGACGTACCATACATCCGTTCTTAAGGTTTCTAGCGTTTTCACGTTAGCGAAGGTTTTAGCATTTTCATGCCACTAAGTTTGGATAGTCGCCAGTTAGGGCCATACTCCAGTTTACATATGATCCTTGGGCTTGTCCCCAGTTATCCTTGGGCTTGTCCCCAGTTATCCTTGGGCTTGTCCCCAGTTATCCTTGGGCTTGTCCCCAGTTATCCTTGGGCTTGTCCCCAGTTATCCTTTGGGCTTGTCCCCAGTTGCTAACCTTTATCTTATAATGGCTTAGTCCCAAGTTATGTTCTATTTCAGGTCTTCGAAGTTAAACAATCAAGGATCCTTGATCCTTACCTTTTACTAAGGTTTGTTCTGTGGTTATCCTATTTATAGTATTAAGAGTTAGGATCCTAACTTGGATCCTCAGGTATGATCCTTAACTATTTTGATTTTATTCATTGATTACTTGAATAACCCTGATACTTTGACAACTAAACTTGTGATCCTTAAAATATACTACTTTTTGGAATTTTCCAACTATAGGATATTTGATCCTGGATCATATCCTAAATATTTTCTATCTAATTCGTTCAACTTTTTCTATTCAGACAAGTGTATATCAAAACAATTGAAAATTAGAAGGACAAACAAGGATAACAACATAAGATAAGCCAAAAAAGATTAAGGTTATTTTATTAACAAAGTTTTAACCGTCGAAGGTTGTCAAAATTACCTACCCCGAGCATCTACCAGCAATACGTGGCCCGTCCGCTGGGGTAGGTAAAGGGTGTCCATTGTCTAAAGGTCTTGGTAGTGCAGGAATTAAAAAGATGGCAGGATCACAATGGCTTCATCCCCCAAACAGAGGATCCCTCCACCAATTGTAATCCTACCTATTGTCCAAAGGATCCTAGATCCTTAATCCTAAAACTATTGTTCAAATACAGACCATCATTGTTTTAAAACATCTCAACCACAAAACAAACTACTACCAAATTTAAAAATTGGGCTCCGGCTACGTCTAGGAATGTCCATCATCGCCCAATTGTGCAGCCTACACCTTCGCTGCATCCTCATCCCCTCCAGCTTCGGTATCCTTAACCTGATCCTTCCCACTACCTCCAGCCTCGATCGCCAAAACCTCCTCAGCCTCCTCATCATCTTCAAGATCAGCCAACCTCGCTTTCCAGCCCTCAACATCCTAGTTGCTTCTGTCGAAGTTAGGATCTTGAGCTTCCTGGGCCATCTTTAGTTTTGTCTGGTACATTGTGATGGCAGCGGAGACCTTTGCACCTTCCACGAGCTCATGTTTCTCGTAGTCAATGTCGATCAAGATTTTAGCTGTCTGAGTCTCGGCGTCTTTAAGGGCTTTTTCAAGATCAGCAATCTTCAGATCCTTAAGCACTGCAACTTGTTGGAGGTCAGCAATCTTCTTATCCAGTTCCTCAACGTTCCCCACATAGTCTTCAATCTCAGCAAATTTCTGCAAAAAAGACAAAGCAATTCAAGATCAGATGATCCTCAAATAAGTAGGATACCTAGGCAGAATTGGTGATCCTCACGTCATTGAAGTATTCAAGGAACTGGTGGCGGATCAGTGGCAGGCCTTGGAGGCCCTCTGTCTCAGAGTTTTTCCTCTTTTTGCCACTCCTTCCTTTAGTGGGTGCCTTGGGGATGGAGACACTAGGGCTGGCAATGGCCTTCTTCTTTCTGGATCGAACGGTGTCAAGGTCGTCCATGTTGAACTGAGAGGCAGGCTTGGAAGCTTTTCCGGCACCTACACATTTAAAACAGATAAGTATCCTTATTTTACCTCTATTTAACTATTTATTTAAATCTTTAACTATGCAAAAAGCAGGATACTTACTTGACATGGTGACTGAGCCTGAGGATATCTCTTGGGAATCTTGGGTGATTCTCTTGAATGATCTTGTTTCAGGACCGAGTCTTCTAAAAAGAGCAAGCCTTTGCTTAGTATCAGGAGACGGTATGAGGTGTGAAACAGTGAGAGCTGCATAACATAAAATAAAATGGGGTTAGTGATCCTATCACAAGAGCAAGATTACCTGGTGATCCTTCTCAGGATCCTCTGTCCTACCATGGGTGGACCACTTTCTTGGTAGATCCTTTCCGTTTGGAATGGTATCCCTCCTGACAAAGAAAAAGCGTCGTTTCCAATTTGTATCGTTCTTGGTGGCTTTAAAAATGGGATGTTCCTCGCCGGGTTTTCGCTTAAACAGATATCGGTGGGATCCAAACGTCGTGAGATCATACATCTCTGCCAGTTCCGACATTCCTAGGTCAATCCCTTCCTGCTCGATGATCCTTTCAAGGGTATATAAGACCCTCCAGATCATCGGCATAGCCTGAATGTAGGAGATGCCGGTTAGGGAGAAGAAGGATTGGGTAAAGGCCGGAAAAGGATAGGTGTATCCTATGGTGAATGGGGTAACTGGAAAGGCAACCCATGTTTCAGAAACGTAGTCACTCAGAACAGTGGGATCGAAGGGTTTGAAAAAGGCGTTCGCCGGAAAGCAGTGCCGGATCTTATCTACTTGAGGATCGGTAAAGCAACACCTCTCATTCACTGAGTCCTTGATGATCCCTTGACTCTTCAAGGGGCTATCCTTCTGGTGATCCTTGGCGGGGGAAGATCGGAGCATCATTCTTAACGTGATGTTGGTAAAGAAAGTAAAACAGAGTAAGAGAAGGAGAAATAAGAGAAGCGATACCTGATTGATCTTCGACTGAGAATTTAAAGGGAGTTTCTCTCGGATTTAAATGCAAATTGATCCTATCTCTAACTCTTATTTATAATGATGATTTGCAGGATTGTCACTTCAGTGACGTCAGGTTTACAACGGCTAGTCCGTCTTCAACGGCTAGTTATTCGTTAGTTTGTTGCGGATAAGATCAACAAAATAAAACTCGTTTATTTACAATATTACTCCTTATATTTTGGGGGCAATTGTTAGGGCAGGATTTTTTAATGACCTGTGATCCTCAGTTGTTATCCTCTTTAGTGATCCTTGCTTCTGTGTCAGTTAGTGATCCTCAGAAGTGCTTCAGGATCAGGATCACGGATCATTCTAAGGATCCTTATACTAATGATTGTTCACTTTGAATTCGATATTGTTTTGCAGGAGTGCCGGATTGGACTTAGTCATGGCGACATTCCTGGAGAATATTCCCTGCAATTATGCACGTGCTGGACCATTTGTGAACGTTATGGAGAACGTGGGGAGAAGGCACGAAATGCGGATAGTTAGTTAAGCTAGTTATTTTCTGATTTAAAAGGGGTAGCGAGCTAATTAGACAACACTTTTTTTGCTATTTTCGGTTACACACACTCTTACAACCGCTCACACCAGCTCTCGTTCATTCACTTAGCAATTTCGTCCACTTATTACACACTACACTATAGTGATCCTTGTATTTAGCTCGCTATCATCCGAAGTTGTAACACATTACTTATTTAATTTGAATCGGTGATCGGTAGTTTCCATCACCCGGGGTTTTTTGTGCCGGAGATCAACTCTTGATCAAGGGCTTTTTCCCCGTATAAACCTTGTGTCACTTGTTATTTATATTTCATAGTGATCCTCATTATTGTTTACCAATTCAGGCATCATACCCCGTAACAGAAAGTTTGGTTGCATTATCCTCGTCTGATTTTTAACTAAAACAAATTCCATCACGTATCATTGGTATCAGAGCTACCGATCCCCATCGGAGCTCTAATTCTACCTTCCATACTTCCGGCGATTCTTTCTTGTTCGGCAATTGATCATCTTCCGGTCAATTGATTCTTGTACTCTAATCATTTCTGAACCCCGGATTGATTATTGTTGATCAGTCCAATCCAGCGATTATATTTTTCATTTGATCTCTGCATAACAACAATCATGACTACTACTCGAAGTCAAGCTGAAATCGAAAAGACAATTCAAAATCATACAACCTCTTTGCTAAAGTTTGAAGCATTTATGGAGAAAACTGATAAATCCTTCAATGATTTGAAACAATTGATGGATAAAATTGTCCTTAATCAAACCAATTATGTCAGGCAATCATCTGGTGATACTCAGACAGAGACTTCTGGTCCTGTTAATACAAGAACAGAAAGACTGTATAGGCTTGGGAAGATTGAATTCCCTAAGTTTGATGGCCAGGAGGTAGAAGATTGGATCTGTAAATGTGAACATTTCTTTGATGTTGATGAAACACCAGAAAACTTCAAAGTCAGGTATGCAACAATTAATTTGGAAGGCAAGGCTATGAAATGGCACTCTTCATTTGTTAAACAGTTAACTAAGCCTAAAATAGAACTGACATAGGCGGAATATTCAGGGAATGTGTTAGAAAGGTTTTCTACACATCAATATAGGGATGCCATGGGGATTCTGACATCTACTGTTCAGACAGGGGAATTAGAGGAGTATTGTGAAAGGTTTGATGAGAATTTGTTGAGGGTAAGCATTTGTGAAGAGTATGCTGTTAGTATATTTCTTAATGGGTTGAAGCCTGAATTGGCAGGCTCAGTAAGAATGTTTGAACCCAAGAACATGAAGGAAGCCTATAAGTTCTCTAAGAAGCAAGATTTGGCCAATAAGATTTTGTTACCAAAAACCAGGCCCTATTCTAATCAAAATGGTAAATTCTATCCAAACCCAGTACCTATTTCTTCTTACAAACCTAACCCAGTTCTTAAACCACCAGTTAACAAAAATCATTTACCATTACTACCCTCACCTCCTTTGAATCAGAGAATTTATCCTAACAAAAACATATTGAACCTACCAAATAAGGAAATGGAAGCCAAAAGACTTAGAGGTGAATGCTTTTGGTGCACTGAAAAATTTACATCAACCCATAAGTGTCCTAATAAACAACTTTATGTTTTGGAAATTGAGGATAATGAGGAAGGGGATCTTGGTATTCAACAGGATTCTGAAACCATTATTGATACCACCACCAATGATCCTTTGTTTTCAATTCATGCACTAAAATGAGTGCCTTCCTTTTCAACTATGCAAGTGGTGGGCAATATTGGAACTAAAACCTTGAGAATCCTCAGTGATTCAGGCTCCCCACATAATTTCTTGGATGGAAAGTTGGCCGTTAAGCTTTATTGCCAATTAGAAGACATCAATCCAATGAAGGTTGGGGTTGCCAATGGAATACCCTTAATGTGTAAAAAGATATGCAGAAATTTTGAATGGCAGATGCAAGGTCTGTGGTTTAAAGCTGATGTGCTAGTCATATCATTGGCAACCTATGATATGGTTTTGGGTGTACAATGGCTTCTCCCACTTGGAGACATTGTATGGAACTTCAAGGATCTCACTATGTAGTTTAGAGTGGGAAATAAATCCTATCAACTAAAGGGCAGTCACAGCAATAAGTTGTCCTTATGTTCAATGGAAGTTATGAATCAGTGGTTAACAAATGAGGATGGTTTTATTTAGGGTCATGTGTACAGTTTGAAAATGGAGACTCCTCATAAACAATTTCAGCATGAAGCTTTGGTGTCTAATCCTGTAAGACCTGAAGTTTTTGATAAACTTTTGAAAGAGTTTGATGATGTATTTCAAACACCTACTAGTCTGCCACCTCATAGGGCTTTTGATCATAGAATTGTTTTGAAAGATGAATCAGTAACTATAAATCAAAAGCCTTATACATACTAGTTGGCCCAAAAAGATGTTATTGAGAAAATGACTAAGGAATTAATGGACACTAGGGTGATCAGGAACAGTGTTAGTCCTTTTGCAGCTCCTGTGGTCTTAGTTAAGAAAAAAGATGGTAGTTGGAGGATGTGCATAGACTATAGAAAACTTAATGATGCAACCATCAAAAATGGCTTCCATATTCCTTTAATAGAGGATTGAGTAAACTGCCATTTTGGTCCCTATGGTTTGGGCACTTTTGCCATTTTAGTCCAAATCTCAAACTTTTTAAATCTGGGTCCCTGTGGTTTCACTTTTGTTGCCATTTTAGTCCAAAAGTTAAATTTGGCTAGATTCCTCAACTAAAATCCTGATATTTTGTCTTTATCCACATGGGTATTTTAGTCATTTTTGTTTTATTACAACTCAATATTGATTAAAAATAATAAAACTAAATAAATCTTTGACCCTATTTAATCACATCATCTTCCCCATTTCACCCAAACCACTGCCACTCTTTCCGCCTTCTCACCACCGCCACCTCCTCCCCCCTCCATTAATACCACCACTGCACCACCACCATCCCCACCCTTCTCACTCATATCTGAATCAACTTTTCTTTCAAGATTTACTATTTGCTCATCAGTTCTTGTTGCTCCACTCATATCTGAGTCGACACAACCGGAAGGTCATTGAGCGGATAGGGATGGTGACGATGGTAATGAAAGTGTGGTGGTGCTTAATGGTCGTTGGTGTGGGTTTGAGAGAATGACACATCAACAGTAGTAGTGTTTTGGTAGGGCAACAATGGTGTAGGGGGTTGGAGAAGGTGGTTGTTCGGTGGGGTGAGGGTGGTTCAGTGGTGGTTTGGTAGGGCAGCTGTGGTGCAGGGGGTTGGAGATGGTGGTGGTTCTGTGGGTGTAAGTGTGGTTCAGTAGTGGTGCGGCGGTGGTGGTTTGGTAGGGCAGCGGTGGTGTAGGGGGTGGAATGTGGTGGTGGATGTTATCCGGTGAACATAAGGTGAGAGATTAGGATTTCGAATTGAGTGTTGTTCGGGCCGAGGATGGTGGCCATTTGAGCGATGAGGGGGTTATCGGAGGAGGCGACGGTGGTTGTTGGAAGATGGTGGCGGCGGCAGTTTTGATAAGAGAGGGGTGAAGAGAGGGGTGTGAGATTGGAGTAGAGATAGAGAAACATAGGTGATGGAACCCTAGAACTGTGGCTTTCCGAGCATCATCTTCTTCTTCCAACAGTTGTGATGGTGGGGTTTGGTTTAGGTTAGAGAGAAACATATGATATTGAGAGAGAGAAACAGTTGTGATGGTGGGGTTTGGTTTATGCATCCGGGGGAGATGATGTGTTGGTCAAACTGATTTATTTAGGTTTATTATTTTTAATTAATAATGAGTATAATAAAACAAAAATGACTAAAATACCCCCTGAGGATAAAGACAAAATTTAAAGGTTTAATTAGGGGAATCTGGCCTGATTTCATTTTTGGACTAAAATGGCAATAAAAGGGAAACCACAGGGACCCAGATTTAAAAAGTTTGAGATTTGGACTAAAATGGTAAAAGTACCCAAACCACTGGAACCGAAATGGCAGTTTACTCTAGAGGATTTGATGGATGAATTGGGAGGATCAACTATTTTTTTCTAAACTGGATTTGAGATCAGGATATCATCAAATCAGGATGTACCTTGATGATATTCCAAAGACAGCCTTTAGAACTCATGAAGGGCACTTTGAATTCATGGTGATGCCATTTGGCCTGACAAATGCTCTAGCAACATTTCAGGCCCTCATGAATCATACCTTCAAACCATTGTTAAGAAAATCAGTTTTAGTCTTCTTTGATGACATATTAGTATATAGCAAAACTGTGGAAGAGCATGGGCCATTTGAGAGAAGTTTTACAGATTTTAAGAGCCAATTGATTGTATATAAAGTTGTCTAAATGCTCTTTTGGTGGGAGATATGTTGAATATTTAGGGCATATTATCAGCAAGGAGGGAATTGCTACTGACCCAAAGAAAATTGAGGCTATTCAATCTTGGCCTGTTCCTAGCAATATCAAACAGTTGAGGGGTTTCTTGGGCTTATCAGGATATTATAGAAGATTTATAAGATCTTATGGGATTCTAGCTTGTGACAACTCGAGTTTCCGACTTTCACTTTCGCATTAAATGCACGTTGACTTTGACTGATTAGTTGTTTGACTTGTCTTACTTTGTAACTGTACACTTTGTTAGAATGAAACGCATTGTGTTTGCATGATTTTGTGTTTGGTTGTAAAACATGAGACGGTTTAGAAAACTAAAACTGTTTAACTATAAAAGAACCCGACGAAACACAAGAGTGTTTCGCCATAGCCAGTTCCAACAAAACAGATTTGTTTCGCCATCAACCATCTCGACGAAACAGGGAGTTTCGCCGGCCCAGCTTCGCCAGAAGCCCAGTACGGCCCAGTATGTTATTTTCGTGAATATTTACGTGAAACGGGTTCAGTTTCACAAGTTAAGCAATCAGAAAACCCTAGGACTCTCTCTCTTCTGTGCGACGGCAACAACCATCGTTCACCATCATCCCGAGCTCTCGAATCCTTGTTTATTCATCTTGAATCGGTTAGTGTGTTTGTTAATCGATTTCATGTTTCTGTTTTATCTCGATTCATGTTTGTGTAAATGATTGATGAGTGTTACTGCTGTGATTATAGTATGATGATATGGATTTCGATATGTATGATGTAGTAGGATATATGCGATGCTATGCGAAACTTAACATGATCGAATACTCGGTTCTGGATGTTAATATGTTCTGATTCTGAATACACATTAGCATCTGGATAGGACTCGACGATATGATGTTGTATGTTAATCTTTATGTTGTACACATAAACTAGGGTTCATGCTAGACAATGATTCATGGATGATTGAGTTATGATGATTCTATATGCACATTGATCCCCATATGATTTCTATTGTTGATGACGGCTGACAGAATGATTAGGGTTTCTGTATGATGTAACTGATGTTCGACGTAACTGAACTGTCCGACGAAACAGAACTCTCAGCGAAACAGAATGTGTTTCGCCAAGGGTAATCGACGAATTAGAAGTTCTGTTTCGCCAAAGGAGACCTCGACGAAACAAATGTGTTTCGCCAACATGTGTGTTTCGTCAATATCTGTGTTTCGCCAACATGTGTGTTTCGTCAATATCTGTGTTTCGCCAACTTATGTGTTTCGTCAAGGTATGTGTTTCGCCGAGCTGTGCAGTAACTTGAGTTAATTCTGTTAAGTGTTAACTGGAATATTTAACTGCTGTTAAATGATATACATGACTTGTGTGATTGCGAATACGTACTACATGCTTATACGCGAACAACTTGAACACAAACTGATTATGTATACGTGCATACTTTAGGATGTGATTGATTTACTTTGAGCACATACTTAGCATACCGAGCAAACCAAGGTGAGTTCACACAGCCAAGGCATGGGATTCTCGGGTTGGGAATCGGGTTGGATTATTTGAAATGGATAACTACTCGTACTTACGCTATCGCTAGACTATAGACCATCGTCCTCAGGATAGTCAGGACACTTACGTAAAACCTACGTAACCTAGTATCTACCATTGTCTCCCGGGTCGGGAGGACACTTATGTAAAACCTACGTAAACTAATACCTACCATTGTCTTCCGGGTCGGAAGGACACTTACGTAAATCCTACGTAAACCCCACACGTACCACTGTCCTCGGGGAAGGGCACTCACGTAAATCCTACGTGACCTTGTACGTATTCCTGTTCTCGGATTAAGAAGAACACATGGTTGCAAATAGTCTAGTAAGTGCAAACATGGGAAGCCCCCATTAGTAAAGATAAACGTGGGAAACCCCCACTAGTAATACATATGACCATGGGAAACCCCCACCATTAGTACGTATTAACATGGGAAGCCCCCACCTATCGAACATACAAACGATCTAGTTAATAACGTAATGATTTGCATCGAACTTACTTTCTGTGAACTCGCTCAACTAGTTGTTGACTCTCTGCTGCATGCCTTGCAGGATCTTTGGTACATTGGAGCTTGCACAGGGAGGAGCAGGTCGTTGTGGGCACGGATTGTGGATCTTATATTGAAACATCAAACATTGAACTTATTACTTACGTTGGGTTTACATTTTTATGCTTCCGCTATACACTTAACATGTTTTGTTGGAACACCTTTCATATCGTTTGGTTTAAATCACATTTAATTCTTATTACGTTTGATATGATTGGTGGTTTGATCCTGGTCAGTCACGCCTCCAAGCGGTGATTCTCCGCGTGTGGATTTTGGGGGTGTGACAGATTGGTATCAGAGCCATTGGTTATAGAGAACTCGGTTTTAATAAGGGGAAAACGATTTTGTTAAAACCAGACTATAACCAGAACAGTGCTCTCAACGATCCACAACGACGCTTCGCTCCACGTGCAAGGCTCAACATCATAGGTACTACTATTCATATTACTTTACCTACTTGTTAGAATTACATAGAACTTTGCTCGTGGTATGCTCAGAATTCAGAACTTACTATATGTTATTGCTTGAGAATACTTGTGTGCTCACTCTCTTCGCACTATCCGCGAACCTCTCATCCACATGTCCTCCTTGATGTCAAGATCATGAGTGGACGCGTTAATCTAACTCAAGCCCAGTTGGCGGCTTCGATCACTGAACAAGTTACTGCAGCACTCGCAGCTGCCTAGGCAGGAGGTGTAACCTGCCATCACCACTTACTCTAGGATCTTTAGATCCTACTTTCGTAACTCAACACTTGTGCTTAATTTTGACTACTCTAACGCACACGACAAGTCAACACGCTCAGCCACTTGTATGTACATACAAGACTTTTATGGACTGTCGTTCTACTACTTTCAGCGACACTAAAGGAGCTGTTGGACTCCTCCATTAGTTCGAGGAACTCGAATCGGTCTTCGATTGTGCGAATGACCTGAGGCTCGTAAGGTGAAATATGCCACTGATACTCTCGAAGGCACTGCGTTAACTTGGTGGAACGCGCAAGTTACTATGCTGGGGCTGGCGGCTGCTAATGCTACCCCATGGAATGATTTTAAGGAACTGATCAAATGCGAATACAGTAGTTATGATGCCATCCACAAGTTGGGAGTGGAGTCCTTTAACATGAAGATGACGGGGTCAGAGATAGAAACGTACACGAAACGATCCAACAAACTGGCAATTTTGTGCCCAACTATGGTGGATCCTCCCATCCAGAGCATTGAGCTGTACCTCAAAGGCTTAGTACCAGAAATTCAAAGCCATGTGATGACTGCAAATCTTGCCACTATTCAAGATGTTACTCATCTTGCTCATCGTCTCACAGACCAGGCAGTGGAATAGAACAAGCTGCCTAGACGTATTGGTGCTACTACTACTACTTCTGCTATTCCTAGTGACAACAAATGAAAGTGGGATGGAACCTCTAGCAAGGGTTCGACTACGATTCCGTCCCAGGCACAGCAGTGAAAGATCGACGACAACCAAAGTCCTGGTCAGCAACCTTTTAGTAGTCAATGGCAGGGTGGATACAGGGGAAACCACCCTAAGTGCAAATGATGTAACTTGCACCACAGCGGGCAGTGCAACCGAAATCATTGTCAATGATGCGACAAGCTTGGTCATGGAGCCAAAGATGGTAGAAACTCACGTCCTGCAAGCCAGAACCAACAACAACAGACACAAGATCTATAGAATCAGCAGCAACAGCAGGGTAACAAGGGATGTTATCAGTGTGGTGCTGAAGATCACTTCAAGAGACACTGCCCACGGTTGAACCAGAACCAGAATCAGAACCACAACCAAGGAAACGAGGACTAGGGAAGACAACAACGGGGGTAATAACGACGGCAATGGTGCCAGGGGTCGAGTGTTCGTGATTGGTCAGAGTGATACTAGAAATGACCCCAGCGTTGTGATAGTTTCGACATCGTCATTAGTATGGACTGGTTATCCCAACAACAAGCAGAGATCCTATGCAAGGAGAAGACCATTTGTATTCCACGCTCTGGTGAAGAACCTCTCGAAGTTCAAGGCGACAAGAGTGGTGTCGTGAGTGGCATCATTTCTTTCTTGAAGGCTCAGAAGTGTTTACGAAAAGGCCACTCAGCTGTTTTAGCACTCGTTACCGATACATCAAAGAAAGAGAAAAAGATTGAGGAGATTCCTGTAGTACGCGATTTTCCTCAAGTGTTTCCTGAAGAGTTACCTGGGTTACCGCCTCATCGTCAGGTCGAATTTCAGATCGAGCTCGCTCCAGGAGCAGCACCTATAGCTCGAGCACCTTATCGCTTAGCTCCAACCGAACTGGAAGAACTGTCTAAGCAACTGTAAGAACTCTTGGAAAAGGGTTTCATACGTCCTAGCTCTTCGCCCTGGGAGCTCCAGTACTATTTGCGAAGAAGAAGGACGGTACCTTCCGCATGGGTATAGACTACCGCAAATTGAACAAGGTGACTGTGAAGAATCGCTATCCTCTTCCACGCATCGACGATTTATTCGATCAGTTGCAAGGGTCGAGCTATTACTCGAAGATTGATCTAAGGTCAGGGTATCATCAACTGAGAGTCCGGGATGAGGACGTCTCCAAAACAGCGTTCAGAACACGCTACGGCCACTACGAGTTTTTGGTCATGCCTTTAGGGTTAACGAACGCGCCTGCGGTTTTCATGGATCTTATGAACAGGGTGTGCAAACCTTACCTTGACAAGTTCGTCATTGTTTTCATCGACGACATCCTGATCTACTCGAAGAATCAGGAGGAATACGAGCAGCACTTACGACTTATTTTGGAACTTCTTCGAACGGAACAGCTATACACTAAGTTTTCAAAATGCGACTTCTGGCTTCGTGAAGTCCACTTCTTAGGCCACGTGGTAAACAAGGATGGGATTCATGTCGATCCATCCAAGGTGGATTCGATCAAGAACTGGCCTGCACCTCGTACACCGACAGAAATACGCCAATTCTTGGGTTTGGCAGGTTATTACAGACGGTTCATTAAATACTTCTCAAAGATTGCTTAGCCGCTTACGCTACTGACACAGAAAGGTGTTGTTTATCGTTGGGGTAATACACAGGAATCAGCGTTTCAGCACTTAAAGGATAGACTTTGTAGCGCACCTATCCTCTCACTGCCTGAAGGCACGGATGATTTTATAGTCTATTGTGATGCATCTATCCAGGGTCTTGGATGTGTGTTGATGCAACGGGATAAAGTTATTGCTTATGCTTCGCGCCAACTTAAGATTCACGAACGGAATTACACTACACACGATTTAGAGCTGGGAGCGGTTGTTTTTGCACTTAAGATATGGCGACACTACTTGTACGGTACCAAATGTGCTATCTACACTGACCGCAGAAGCCTCGAACATATATTCAAACAGAAGGAACTGAATATGCGACAGCGACGATGGGTCGAACTGTTGAATGACTATGAATGCTCACTCAGGTACCACCCAGGCAAAGCCAATGTTGTGGCTGATGCCCTCGGTCGAAAGGACACCGCGCCTAAGCGCGTGCGAGCTTTACAACTCACTATACAGTCTAGTCTTCCTTCCCAGATACGAAATGCTCAGGTAGAAGCATTGAAACCAAACAACGTCAGGGCTGAAGCCCTACGCGGCTCAAGGCAACGCTTAGAACAGAAGGAAGATGGTGCTTACTACGTCACAGGACGCATCTGGGTCCCACACTATGGTAACTTACGCGAGCTGGTAATGGATGAAGCTCATAAGTCTCGCTACTCGGTACATCCAGGTTCGGATAAAATGTACCACGATATCAAAACTACATACTGGTGGCCTAGCATGAAGGCCCACATAGCCACATACGTTAGCAAATGCTTGACTTGTGCGAGAGTCAAGGCAGAATACCAGAAACCGTCAGGTCCACTCCAACAACCCGAGATACCACAATGGAAATGGGAGCAAATTTCCATGGATTTTGTTACTGGCTTACCTAGATCCCAGTGCGGAAATGACACTATATGGGTGATCGTGGATCGACTCACAAAGTCTGCTCACTTCTTGGCTATCAAGGAAACGGATAAGTTCTCCACACTAGCAGACATATATCTTAAGGAAGTTGTTTCGAGGCACGGTGTGCCCACCTCTATTATCTCGGATCGAGATGCACGTTTTACTTCAGAACTGTGGCAAGCAATGCACAAATCTTTTGGCTCTCGATTAGACATGAGCACAACTTATCACCCTCAGACGGATGGGCAGTCTGAGCGTACTATTCAAACTCTAGAAGACATGCTTCGTGCATGTGTAATCGATTTCGGCAACGGCTGGGAAAAACATCTCCCGTTAGTGGAGTTCTCGTACAACAACAGTTACCACACCAGCATTAAAGCTGCTCCATTCGAGGCATTGTACGGACGTAAATGCCGGTCACCTCTTTGTTGGGCAGAGGTGGGTGATAGTCAAATCACAGGCCCAGAAATGGTCGTTGATACTACTGAAAAGATTGCTCAAATACGACAACGCATGGCGGCAGCTCGTGACCGTCAGAAAGCATACGCAGATAAAGATAGAAAACTACTCGAATTCCAGGTTGGGGATCGAGCGCTACTCAAAGTTTCGCCCTGGAAGAGTGTGGTCCGTTTTGGCAAACGCGGCAAACTTAATCCACGATACGTTGGACCTTTCGAAGTTATTGAGAAGATAGGCAGGGTAGCCTACAGATTGAACTTACCAGCTGAACTCAGTGCAGTTCACAACGTCTTTCACGTGTCGAATCTGAAGTAGTGTCTGTCAGATGAGACCCACATAGTTCCTTTGAAGGAACTCACTATCGACGAGCGGTTGCACTTCGTCGAGGAACCTGTTGAAATCACGGACCGGGATGTTAAGGTCCTCAAGAACACGAGAATCCCTCTTGTACGAGTTCGTTGGAACTCCCGCCGCGGCCCAGAGTTCACCTGGGAGCGTGAAGATCAAATGGAACTCAAATATCCCCAGTTATTCGGAACCAATGCAACTACTACTGAGGCTGAAGCTACCAATACAGAATTTCGGGACAAAATTCCAAATCAATGGGGGGATGATGTGACACCCCAAGAAAACCAGTAATTTTCGCAAACCTGCTCGGGGAGCCGCGGTACGATACAGGTAAACAACGTCACACCACTAGCTTCCTTAGTAACCGCATGCTAAATTTCGGGACGAAATTTCTTTCAAGTTGGGGATAATGTGACAACTCGAGTTTCCGACTTTCACTTTCGCATTAAATGCACGTTGACTTTGACTGATTAGTTGTTTGACTTGTCTTACTTTGTAACTGTACACTTTGTTAGAATGAAACGCATTGTGTTTGCATGATTTTGTGTTTGGTTGTATAACATGAGACGGTTTAGAAAACTAAAACTGTTTAACTACAAAAAAAACCCGACGAAACACAAGAGTGTTTCGCCATAGCCAGTTCCGACGAAACAGATTTGTTTCGCCATCAACCATCTCGACGAAACAGGGAGTTTCGCCGGCCCAGCTTCGCCAGAAGCCCAGTACGGCCCAGTATGTTATTTTCGTGAATATTTACGTGAAACGGGTTCAGTTTCACAAGTTAAGCAATCAGAAAACCCTAGGACTCTCTCTCTTCTGTGCGACGGCAACAACCATCGTTCACCATCATCCCGAGCTCTCGAATCCTTGTTTATTCATCTCGAATCGGTTAGTGTGTTTGTTAATCGATTTCATGTTTCTGTTTTATCTCGATTCACGTTTGTGTAAATGATTGATGAGTGTTACTGCTGTGATTATAGTATGATGATATGGATTTCGATATGTATGATGTAGTAGGATATATACGATCCTATGCGAAACTTAACATGATCGAATACTCGGTTCTGGATGTTAATATGTTCTGATTCTGAATACACATTAGCATCTGGATAGGACTCGACGATATGATGTTGTATGTTAATCTTTATGTTGTACACATAAACTAGGGTTCATGCTAGACAATGATTCATGGATGATTGAGTTATGATGATTCTATATGCACATTGATCCCCATATGATTTCTATTGTTGATGACGGCTGACAGAATGATTAGGGTTTCTGTATGATGTAACTGATGTTCGACGTAACTGAACTGTCCGACGAAACAGAACTCTCAGCGAAACAGAATGTGTTTCGCCAAGGGTAATCGACGAATTAGAAGTTCTATTTCGCCAAAGGAGACCTCGACGAAACAAATGTGTTTCGCCAACATGTGTGTTTCGTCAATATCTGTGTTTCGCCAACATGTGTGTTTCGTCAATATCTGTGTTTCGCCAACTTATGTGTTTCGTCAATGTATGTGTTTCGCCGAGCTGTGCAGTAACTTGAGTTAATTCTGTTAAGTGTTAACTGGAATATTTAACTGCTGTTAAATGATATACATGATTTGTGTGATTGCGAATACGTACTACATGCTTATACGCGAACAACTTGAACACAAACTGATTATGTATACGTGCATACTTTAGGACGTGATTGATTTACTTTGAGCACATACTTAGCATACCGAGCAAACCAAGGTGAGTTCACACAGCCAAGGCATGGGATTCTCGGGTTGGGAATCGGGTTGGATTATTTGAAATGGATAACTACTCGTACTTACGCTATCGCTAGACTATAGACCATCGTCCTCAGGATAGTCAGGACACTTACGTAAAACCTACGTAACCTAGTATCTACCATTGTCTCCCGGGTCGGGAGGACACTTACGTAAAACCTACGTAAACTAATACCTACCATTGTCTTCCGGGTCGGAAGGACACTTACGTAAATCCTACGTAAACCCCACACGTACCACTGTCCTCGGGGAAGGGCACTCACGTAAATCCTACGTGACCTTGTACGTATTCCTGTTCTCGGATTAAGAAGAACACATGGTTGCAAATAGTCTAGTAAGTGCAAACATGGGAAGCCCCCATTAGTAAAGATAAACGTGGGAAACCCCCACTAGTAATACATATGACCATGGGAAACCCCCACCATTAGTACGTATTAACATGGGAAGCCCCCACCTATCGAACATACAAACGATCTAGTTAATAACGTAATGATTTGCATCGAACTTACTTTCTGTGAACTCGCTCAACTAGTTGTTGACTCTCTGATGCATGCCTTGCAAGATCTTAGGTACATTGGAGCTTGCACAGGGAGGAGCAGGTCGTTGTGGGCACGGATTGTGGATCTTATATTGAAACATCAAACATTGAACTTATTACTTACGTTGGGTTTACATTTTTATGCTTCCGCTATACACTTAACATGTTTTGTTGGAACACCTTTCATATCGTTTGGTTTAAATCACATTTAATTCTTATTACGTTTGATATGATTGGTGGTTTGATCCTGGTCAGTCATGCCTCCAAGCGGTGATACTCCGCGTGTGGATTTTGGGGGTGTGACATAGCTAAACCTCTGACTTCCCTTTTGAAGAAAAACAGTTTTGTATGGACAACGGATGCAACCACTGCTTTTAATGCCCTGAAAGAGGCCTTGTGTTCTCCTCCTGTGTTAGCTCTTCCTGATTTTTCTAAACCTTTTGTCTTAGAGACAGATGCTTCTGCACTAGGTTTTGGGGCTGTATTGATGCAAGATGGCCACCCCCTTGCTTTTATTAGCAGGGCTCTATCACCAAGACAGTAATCTTGTTCTATGTATGAGAAAGAACTCTTAGCCATCATTTTTGCAATCAAGCACTGGAATCATTATCTGTCTAATGGCCATTTTATAATTAAAACTGATCAAAAGAGTCTTAAACATCTTTTGGAACAGAAGTTGACCACTCCTTTACAACATGTTTGGCTCTCAAAGCTTATGGGATTTGATTATGAAATTTTGTATAAAAAAGGGGTGGAAAATAAGGTAGCTGATGCACTTTCAAGGGTTCAAGGTCCTACATTGTGTATGATTTCATTGTCTACGTTGGATGATACCTTATTTCAAAGGATCATCAAATCCTGGGAAAATGATGATCAAATTCAACAAAAAATGCAGAAGTTACTTAAAGGAGAACAAGTTCCAAAGTATCACTGGAATGGCACTGTTTTAACTACGAATTCTAAGATTGTGGTGGGTAAAGATGAAGCATTACAGACATACATTGTGAATTTGAGCCACAGTTCAGCAGTGGGGGGTCATTCTGGGGTCCATGCCACTGTTCAAAGGATCCAGTCCATGTTTACATGGAAAGGCCTTCATAAGCAAGTCAGACAGATGATCAGGTGCTGTGATGTATGCCAGAGGACTAAGCATGAGAATGTGGCTTCACCAGGTTTATTGCAACCACTGCCCATTTCAAGGTATGTCTTTTCAGACATTTCCATGGATTTTGTGGGAGGATTTCCCAAAATACAAGGGAAAGATTCTATCTTGGTGGTAGTAGATAGACTAACAAAATAATGACATTTCATTCCATTGGGTCATCCTTATTCAGCTGAGACAGTTGTTCAACTGTTCTTAGACTATGTGTTTAAACTTCATGGTTGGCATCAAACAATTGTTTCAGATAGAGACCCTGTATTCCTTAGCCAATTTTGGAGAGAGTTTACTAAATTGCAAGGTATACAACTGTCAATGTCCACTGCCTATCATCCTCAGTCTGATGGCCAAACTGAGGTAGTGAACAGATGTATTGAGGCCTATTTGAGAAGTATGACATTGGCTAGAAATTCTAATTGGTTGAAGTGGTTATCATTGGCTTAATGGTGGTATAATTCTAATTACCATACTGCCCTAAAGATTACACCTTTTCAAGCCTTGTATGGTTATCCACCACCTATCTTTGTACCTTATATTCCTAAGGACTGTTCTATCGCAACAGTGGATCAAGTGATGACTGAAAGGGAACAGATGATTCAACAGTTAAGGTAGTCTTTGTTGACAGCTCAAAATAGGATGAAACAAATGGCAGACAATCACAGAACAGAAAGAGAATTTAAATAGGGTGATTATGTCTTCTTAAAATTGCATCCTTACAAGCAACAATCAGCTAAACAAAATAAACTATCCAAATTGAGCCCTAAATACTATGGACCCTTTATGATAGTGGAAAAAAGTTGGGAAAGTTGCTTATCGATTAGACTTACCAGAAGAATCGCAGATTCATCCTACATTCCATGTTTCTTTGCTCAAATTGGCTCGGGGAGATCATTCAAAGACATTGCCTTTACCAACTCAGCCCCGATTTCGTTATTACCCAACTGTAGTAATTGAGAAAAAGATGGTGAAAAAGCGAAATAGAGTGGGGGTGAAAGCTCTGGTTAAGTGGGAGGGGTTACCATTGACGGAAGCTTCATGGGAGGACCTTGAAGAGATGCAATTGAGGTTTCCAGAATTTGAATTTTAAATTTTGGGGCAAAATTTGTTAAAGGGGGGAGTATTGATATGGGACTTATAAGCTCAGGGGGTTGTTTTGTAATATTCAATAGTCAAAGGGTGTAGTTGTAATAAGGATGGTAGTTAGTAGTTAGTTAGTTTCTGTTAGTAGTTAAATATAGTTGTAAGCAGAGGTTAGAGACATTTATTGATTGAGCTAATTCTCTGTGTTTCTTCTTCTTCCTTCTCTTCTTCTTATCCGATTTCTATCTTTCAATTCCATCACGTATCATAGTCCATTGTAATGTAATATTATTCTCTATATATAGACTCTATATAACCATATTCTAAACAATACAATACAACAATCGTTATTCAATAATCATATACGTGGTTTATCTTGGTATCAAAGCCGTATAAATCGTAACCCTAAGTGCCGCGTACCACGTGTAGTCTACCACCTACCACCAACTCACCATAATCTATTACCACCGTTGGCACCTACCACCATCAACACATCGTTGCACATCGTTGGTGCTGCTGGCTATATACAAAAAATGTTTATACATAGTTCTTAATCATAAATTTGATCTAGCTAATCCATTCTGTTTTTCTTTCAATGGCTTTACTCACAACCTTTACTACGATAGACAACACCACCCACAACCCTCATATAAATTTGCCTTCACCCCCTGTCCTACCATTTTATGGATATTGGAAAGAAGTGATATAACCATTCCTTGTTACAAACAATATGTTTGGCTATGTGGACATGTGGACGGTCACTACCGTGCCCACCTATACATGTCTTTACATTGGGAGGACTCTACACAAGCTCCCAATCCCAATCATTCTACTTGGGAATCCAATGATGCCCACCTTCATATGTTGCTCATCTCTACCATCTTAAAGGCTTCTTTATAACATGTTCAACAGTTCAAGGTACAACTACTTGTGATCTCTGGCTTGCCCTTGAACGAGCTTACGCACCTCATACAACATCCGGAGAGCGTTACCACCCCCTTCGCCCAACTCAAGACACAACTTATTCGGATACTTATGAAAGGAGATGAAACTGCTACAACCTATCTCATGTGTGCTTAAGAGTATGTTGATGCACTTACCCCCCCCCCCCCTCCTGGTTTCCTCTCCCACACCCCAACTTTACGACAACTGATCACCATTCCATCACGTTAGAAAACCCTTCCCAACCTTCAACATACTTCAGCCGCCAACCAACCCACTAATCACCTAATATTCTAGTCCCACCTGCTCATTCTCGGCCACCTAACTTATGACCTAATCCCAAACCATGGGTTCCCTTCAACCCCTCGACCTTTCAAACATTCACCTCTCCAATACCACTAAATGAACCCAACCACTTTACCATTTCCAATAAATACTTGAAAGGCGTCAACCCGTGGGCGAAGAGTTTTCTACATTGGTTAAGAATGGTATATGGCTTCTAGTGACTTGTACACCAAACACTAATGTGATTGCAAGTGGGTTTATGGCTAACAAAGAGATTAAAGAAGTGGTATTACATTTTGGAAGGCTCGATTAGTTGCCAAATGCTTTAGGCAATAACCGAGGGTTGATTTTCATGAAACTTTCAGCTTGGCAAAAGACTCAACATAACAGCAGCAATGGTAGACAGAGTTGATCACTAGCATCAGAAAAGCTGCTGATCTGCTTCGTTCGTTCTAAATCGGACCAAGTGGATTCGGCTAAAGAGGCCAGCAGCAGTATTTGTCACTCAAGTACAGGGGTTCACGGTAGCTCATTTTTTCCTGTTTGGTTTACAAAATAGACGATTCTGAAAAAATTGAACAAAAGAGTACAACAATAACGTATAGACAAAGGAAGAAGAAAGTTATGGCTAACGATGAGGAGAGACCACCACTCGTGGTGAAGAATCATAATGCCACAAGCCTAAAGTGGTTAACTATTACAGCATAATACCACAAGCCTACAGTGGTTGACAGACTAAAACTAATTACAACATCTAGGCGATCAACATTAAGCGGTATTTTGAGTCCATGAGATAATGTGGCAATTGTCGTGTCGCTCAACAATTGGTATTTTTGGTAGCACAGTTTCAAATTGCAAAGGAAATTTGGGATGCTTTAAAGACTAGTTATGTTGGTGTCGAACGTGTGAGAGAAGCGAAGATCGAGCAGTTAGATATTGAATTTGATTCTTTGAATACCAAGGAAACAAAATCAGTTCACAGCGCAAGATTAGTTAATTGCTTACCAAGGCAACTAGTATTGGAATGATGTATGTAGACAAGAAACATACCAAAAAAATTGTTGGGTTCAGTTCCATCAAGTAATATCCTAATTGTAGCTTCAATCGAACAGTTTGCAGATTTATAAACCATGAGTTTCCAGGAGGCAATCGATAGACTGAAGAAGTTTGAGGACTGGGTTAAGTGTATTGTATCTACAACAAAAAATCAAAGTAAACTTATGCTTTCTAGTGGTCAATCTTCGTCAAATCACAAACCCTATGATAATAGGCCGGGATGGGGGTGTGAAGCAGTTCGAATAACCAAGCTCGGGGACGTGGACATGGTTCTGGTCAAGCGCTGCTCTATAGAACAAACTCGATGGTACGTTAAACGTTCTCGGTTTTAAGCGTTGCTCTATAGAACAAGCTATCTACACAAAACACGAGGTGAATGATTTAATTATTAGCGTCAATGTAGATGATCTCATTTTCACAAACTCGAGTACTATGAAAATTACATAATTCAAGCAAATGGAAGATAAATTCAAGATGAGTGATCCTTGGTTACTTTCTTATTATCCCGGTATTGAACTTATGCAAACTGAGAAAGGGATCACGATGATGAAGGAAGGATACACAAATAAAATTTTGAAGGAAACAAGTTTGTTAGGGCGTAAGCCAGCTAAGTATTGTATGAATCCTGGATTAAAACTTTGAAGGAATGCGAAAGGGGAGTCGGTTGATCCAACGAGTTATCGGAGGTTGGTTGGATGTCTCCATTATTTTCTACCTACAAGACCGGATTTATCTTCTGCAGTGGGGATTGTGAGAAGTGCATACAAACTCCTACGGTATCTCACCTAGTTGTGGTTAAACAGATCCTTCGTTAAATTGCCAGTACCACGAGTTGTAGGTTACGGTACAAATGTGGTGGTAGTCATGAGATCATGGGCTATAGTGATAGTAGCCATAATACTAGTGTGGACGATGGAAAGAGTACTAATGGGCACCTGTTTTATTTTGTGAAACACCCGAGATGGTGTTCTCAGAAACAAAATATTGTTGCTTTATCATCTTGTGAAGAAGAGTTTATGGCGTCGACTTTGGCAGCTTGTCAAGCAATTTGGCTTGGAAGTCGATGTGGTGAGATCATTAGTGGAAACATGCAAAAGATAGTTATTCGTATGGATAATAAATCGGCCATAGCATTGATGAAAAATCCCATTATTCATGGTCGGAGTAAACATATTGATACGCGCTACTATTTCATTTATGAATGCATTGAGGATGACCATCATTCTTGAATGCATTAAGAACATCATCATCGTACTCAGTAAATCCCACCAATAGCAAAGCTAAGGTAGAGTCTAAGGAGGGTAAGATGTAGACAGCCTTACCTCTACCCCCATAGGAATAGAGAGGTTGCTTCCAGTGAGACCCCTGGCTCGATAGTAGTTTTGCATTAAGCATTGGACATAAGGCACATGACACTCAACAATCCGGACAAAGGCCGGTTAGTGCATGTACTATTTTGTCTTTCGGCTATCAACGCCACCACATGATGCATGATTAACCGCCTTTTAACGTTATTTTCACAAAATTAGTAAAGTAGCGTTAAAACCAGTGCAATTTCACTTTGCACCCCCCTCCCCTCCGAGGGCCCACACATATATGCATTATATATACATTAAGAACAACAATGGGTCAATATTCTAACCAAGAGAAACATGTTCATTGAAATTCGAGAGTTACTTGGAGTCGAAGATATTCCTATCCTGGTTCGGGTATTAGAGGGGTGAACGTTGGACTAGTTTTATAATTACCCGAACCCGAGAAAATGTCCATGATATCTAAAGGATAAGGCGTAGGAGGGTTATCTCGAGCTAATGGGATGATGACCAATAATAGTTAGAGATAAATAAAAAAAGAGTTAGTTTTGTTTTTTATTTTCTCCTTAGATAATTATGGATGTTTATTTAATTAGAAAATAGTATCATACTCAAATTATGCTTTTGCCTCTATACAATCAATCTAAGCTGGGATCATTGTGGTTATGAGAGGGATTCAGTTCTGAGTAATTTTCTAAATTCAAGGAGAGCTTATTGCTAAATTGTGTGTGATTATCGATTGGGACTTGAGCTTTGAGCATAGATGTGAGGCTGGAGATGAAGGCACACACATCTAGTACATAAGATACACTTTTGTAATAAAGAAAAGTTCTAAACTTTTATAAATTGCCTTTCATACACAAGACACAATAAGAATTTCATATATAATCCTATAAACTTGCAAAATTTCATCTACAACCAACCTACACTTAAGATATCATATATACACAGTTTAGTGAAAATTTCGTTTATAACACTTTTACTTTTGTAAAAAAATTATATGACTTTTTTAACTTAGAGTATTATCCTTGATTATAATAAAATATTGTAAAGAAATGTGTTGTAAAATACTTTATAAAATGATATGACTTTTGTAAAGCCAACAATTTTCTTTATATTAGATTAGAACACATGTATATTACATGGATTGAATAAATAACCTTGTTAAAACTATTATTTTACATGTAGATTTTATACGTCAGATGTCATCAGCCATTGGTGAAATAAAAACAATAAAGATTTAATAATTATAATTAACAAATAATAAAGATTTAAGAAGTATAAAATTATATTTTAAATTAAACATAACTGAAATCTTATGGTTTAGTGAAAATTTTAATAAATTATTAAAATAAGAGGATTTATATTTTTGATATTTGATTGTTTAATTTAATTATTTGAAATCATTATCAATAATTAGATAGGGGTAGGTTCATTTGAGAAGAAATTTAATATGAGAAGAAAAAGAAGAAAGGGTATAATGGTAAAACATTAAATAGTTTACAACTCCTATTAATTATGTTATATCTAATTAATAAACCAAAAAACATTTTATCCTACACATTTCAAAATTTATCCTATATGTATCTTATGCTTACCGAAATTTACCTTACGCATATCTATATTTATCATACATATTTAAGAATTTATCCTACACATATACTAAAATTTATCCTACACATTTCGAAAATTGTCCTTCATCCTAAATTATTTTATCTTGAAAGAGTATATTTAAAAGTGAGTTACAAGTTTAATTAGTTAGCTAGTTAATTACAATTAAAAATTTACCTATATGCCCTTATTAATAATATTAAATACACATATTAAATGAAGTAAATTTAACATTTCTATTGGTTTAAAACTTATTCTTTTTATTATTAAAAAAAATTTCTTCTCATTTGAACTCTTCACTAATTAGATATATGCACATTTAATTTAATAGAAGATAAACAAACTTAATAAGCATTTCTAATGATGTGGACAATATTATTTTTTTTTTTTTTTTGAACGACGACTTTCTTGTATTAGGCTACCTCACTCTCTAAATTGGAGACCTATGTTGCCCCACTTCGGCCAGACTATATTGTGTTAACCGGACTCACGCTAACTTTAAATATACACATATTATACAATCATCAATTTACATAAAAAAAAATTTGCACCATTGACTGAAAGAAAGAGATTGATTTTTGACTTTCATGAAACTTTTAATTGGTTGATTGAGCCTTATCAATATCAGTTTGATTGATATTTGCTTATATGTTAACCTTCGTTTCTACCATTGATGGTGACAACCGTTTACACAGTCCAAGTTTTCCAATTCATGAACCTTTGAACTCGCCACTTCATCCAGCACGTCAAGGCATGACGGTGACTTTTTTAATGGAGAAAAGTAAGATTCCGCCGTTGCTAACTTACGCGGTAGCCATTGAGTTGCAGATTTAGGGTTTATAAATTTACTAGAACGTAGAGTGTTGGTTGTGAATTCATAGTGTAAAAGGTGCGTGGAATGGATTTTTAGAGGGGTAGAATTTGAAAAGTTTTAAACTATTTTTTTTGGAAAGAGGGTATGAAAATTAAAAAGGGGATGCATTTAGCCATAACCATATATTAAACTGATATCTTAACTAGTTTAAAGCATTTCTAATGATGTGGAAAATGTGTTTATCTGGTCATTACTTGAATTGTGTTTAGTGAAATGGATAAAAATTGATATCTTAACTAGTTTAAAAACATATATGATGTTTTAAGTTTGGATAAGTAATAATAGGTCGAGTTAACGAGTTTGAACTTTGAAACCTTAAGACTGGTGGGTGTGGGCGTGGCCAAGGGGCGTTGTTGGCCCTTTAAAGCCGGGTACACCACCCGGGTTGGCGTTTTGGTGGGTATTGCCCGCTTAGCGTGGGGCGCTGGCGACGTGTCTGGAAATGGTTGGTTGGATGTTGATGACCGTTTGGCCAGCCGTTAGGCATAGCCGTTGGCAACCCAAAAAAACGAAAAAAATAAAATTAGGTGCCACATGGCACCCCAACGCCGCCCTGGCCACGCCCCTTCCATACCCCATTTTTTTGGTGAGGACTGATGGAGCCCACACCTGCCACGTGTCGAGCAATGTCCCAAACCCAAGCCCCTCCACATCCCATAATCTAATCCACTCTTTGTTTCCGCCACCCATCTCTTAATGATTTTCCGGCAAGATCCCCTACACATCTCAGACTATAAGTCAATAGAGAGTAGAGACCTATATCCGCTGACCTGAATCCCTTTACTTCCCTACACATCTCAGACTATGAATCAATCGAGACCTGAATCCCTCTACAAAGTTTGGACCTTTAAAGACATTAGTCGCATCTCCGTCCACAGTGACTCTAGAGGTGACTGCCTCCTGTACAACCATCGTCACTCGTTTACCGCCACGTAACGTAAAATGTAGGCAAAGACAAATGCGAACTTATACCTTAAGCTGGAATAAAACGTAGACAAACTCGAATCTATACCGAGAAGCTTTAACTTAGAAATAAAAAAAAAACGTAAAATTTTATGGGAAAAAAATAAATGATACAAACTTGAGGGACTGAAAACTTAAACCCCCTTAAAAGACAATAAAAGACAAAAAACAAAAAAAAAACAAAACACTATTCATCTATAATATATTATAATGCATAATGGAGAGACATTTTAAGATACCCAAAAACAAGAACTTTTTTCCTCTTAATTTATAAATGCACCCCTAAAATTGGGGTAAATTTGTCTTTTAAACAATAATTATATTTTAGTCACACATCTTATTACACTTAACTCTGTGAGTTTTAACATAATTAGTTACACTTTCCTCCTCCACAAGAAACTTATAATTCTTTTACATATTCTTACCATATCTTATAAATTATAATGTTTTAAAAAGAATCTAAAAGTACCATGACGACTACTCATTTTGTCGACGTTTCGATAGTTGTCTTGGTCAAGATTGACGTGTGAATTAAAAGGTAAAAGTAGATAATGCCTTAGTGTACAAGTGATTAATGCGCAACGTACTTAGTCATTATCCCAAAATATTTAATAGCTACGGAATGTTGAGTGATTAAACACTTATCTTTAATAAAATTATAGATAATTAGTTAGTAGTTACATTGTATCTCTTTACAAAAAAACTAACTCCCCCGTCCCCCGATCTTTAAACGGTCATCACTTTTTGGTACATTAATATTTTTTTTAAATTACATCATAAAAACGAGTATTTTATTCTCTTTAATTTTAGTATAGTATTTCTATACTTTTTTTAATTAAAAAAAATTGATATGTTACGTGATTAACAGTGTCTAAGGGTGAGTAATAACTGAATCGTTAATTGAAACCGAACTGAAATCAACTAAAAATTGAGTTAACTGAAAACTGATTAACTCAAACCTGAATCAACCAAAAACGGCTATCAATTTTTTTTGTACGCTCATTTAACCAAAATTAACTGAACCGAACTATTCATATTTTCATATATTTCTAGCTTTTAAACCTTCAGTTCATGTATTTCATATTTACACCATCATTTTATGTATTTATACCTCCATTTCATGTACCTATACATCCATTTCATGTATTTATACCTAAATTTCATGTATTTCTAATCAAAAGTTTTAGCCCAAGTTTGGTTTTGGCTATTAACCTAAATTAAATGTATTAAACCAAAAACCGTCCATCTAACTGAATAATCAAAACCGATTAACTGAAAACGAATTGTTTAATAAAATAGAGTAATCGATGACCTCGATTTCGGTTGAGGATAATAATCTAACCAACCGAACAATGCACACCGTGGCAATGTTTGTGTTTCCCGCCGCATCATGCGTGCACCTATTGGTTATTAACCAAAACGATTATCGGTAAGCAATAAGTAAATCGTTAACCTAAACCAAACAGGAAACAGACGAAACCGAACCGAAAGCAACCAAAAACTGAATTAACTGAAAACCGAATTAACCAAAAACCGGTTATCAATTTTTTGTACTCTCCTTTAACCAAAATTAGTTGAATCGAACCGAATCATTCATATTTTCATATATTTCTAACTTTTATACCTACAGTTTATATATTTCATATCTCCATTTCATATATTTACATTTTAATTTCATGTATTTATAACTCAATTTCATATATTTCTAAGTAAAATTTTTAGCCCAAGTTTGGTTTTTGCTATTAACTGAAATTAAGTGAACCAAATCAAAAACCGTCAATTTACCCGAATAACCGAAGTGATGAACCAAAAACTAATTGGTTAAAAAAAATAGACTAACCGATGACTTTGGTTTCGGCTTAGGTTGAGGATAATAACCGAACCGATCGAACCATGTACAACACAATGAAATGGATTACCCGATTACTTCGCAATTGATATATATCTATCACAATAATGCTACAATAAATATTATATGAATAAGAAAACTAACAAAAACAAGCATCGCAATGCGATGTGTCGCTCCCGCCGCATCACACACGCATCTTGCTAGTAACAACATACCCAAATTGTTGTATATAATAATAATATGTAATATCTAATATTTATAAAAATATGTAAATTCACATGTTTGTAGGTGTTTGTTAGGATATCAAAATTGATTAAATTGACTTGTGTGCAAAATAAAGTGTTTTGTTTTTATTTTATAAATAGAGAGTTCAATAATCTATTATACAAGTAATAACCGTAAATAATGATTTATATCAGTTTGAAAAGAAAATGAGTTTTTATGTTTTTATTTTATAAATAGAAAGTTCAATAATCTATTATAGAAGTAATAACCGTAATAATGAGTTATATCAGTTAGTTTTTATAATTATAATGCTTCTTATAAAATTTGAATTTCTTGTAGAAAATAAACGATTTTAGACCATCATCAATGCGTAACATTTACAATGCATTTGATGTGTGTGAGATGAGTTGGATGATAATTTGGAATAGAGAGAGCAAAATGTTTGTTGCTAAGTGTTAGTACTAGAGAGAGAAATTGTGAGTAAGTAGATAATTAATAAAGAAAGAGTTCTTTCAAAGAATCTGGGACTCTGCATGTAGTATTGGGTTTACTCTTATATATTTTTATCAAAAAAAAAATGCAAATGATTGTGCTTATATGGACAAATCAACAAATTAAACCAATTTCGAATTTTGAAAATCAATTACTGACGATGCTTAACTAAAGCTTAAATGTGTGAATGGGATAAAAATTAACGTGGACGGACTTCCTTTACTTTTTATAATGTGAGGCTTTTCCTGAACCTACTTTCAAATAATTTAAAAATGGCTTTTGTTGTCACGCTTTAGTAAGTTGACAACAAGTTCTTTGTATAAGCAGGATAATGAAACCTGCACTTGGAGAGGGCGAAATTGTGTCTTCTTCAACTTCGGCACATCCATGTCGCCGTTTTTCTCTTGCAGAAATTCAATCTGCAACCAATAACTTTTCTGATGAACTAGTCATTGGAAGCCGTGCATTTGGAAAAGTGTACAAAGGTCAAATTTTTAGTGAAGAAGCTGGTCACGTTGTAGCCATCAAAAGGAGGGATTTTGTGTCCAACTTTGGGGAACCTGAATTTAAGGCTGAGATCGATACACTTTGTAAATTTCACCACGTTAACTTGGTGTCTCTCGTTGGCTATTGTGATGATAATGAGGAGAAAATCCTTGTTTATAAATATATGCCAAACAGAAGCCTCTACGATCAGCTACATAATGTTCATACTCCTTTAAGTTGGGTGACACGGCTCAAGATAGCCATAGGTGCTGCACGTTGTTTGGAGTACCTTCATATCGGTGTCCGCACCCAAGATGGAGTCATACATCGGAACATTAGGAGTTCAAACATTCTTTTAGATGAGAACTGGGCAGCTGTGATTTCGGGTTTGGGGTGGTGCATAGCTGGTCCAACCGATCAGTCGATTCCTTATGTTGAAGACACTGTTAAAGGCACATTTGGGTATCTTGATCCAGAGTATGCTTTGACTGGAAAATTAACGTATAAAACAGATGTGTATGCGTTTGGGGTTGTATTATTTGAATTGCTATCTGGAAGGCGTGTAATAGACGAGCACTATGGGGAATATGATTCTAACTTGGTAGTATGGGCTCGAAAATGTGTAAAAGAAAGAAAATTAGATCAGATGGTTGATTCTAATATTAAGGGAACAATCTCATCCACATGTTTAAGACAGTTCGCTCAAATAGCAGATCGTTGTGTTCATCCTGCTCCAGAAAAACGGCCAACCATGAGTGAGCTATGTCACACCCCGACTTTCCACGTGTCACCGGTGGGCCCGGTGGGGGAGTATCGTGACGTGGTTGGCAACGTAATAGTCAAACAACACAATATATATGAATGCACAGCGGAAGCAAAAGATATTTATTATTACATTCCGAATATGAAGTAATATTCAGTATTACAACGGAAGTACAGGATCCACAGGCGGATCTTAAAACATATCATTTGTTCAACAGACTTTAGACGCCTAGAACTTGCAAGATTCCTTATTAGCGCCCTGAGCTTCCAGCCAATTTCGTTTAGTACCTGTCACTTAACCTTTTTGGAAAATACGTCAGTTTTCACTGGTAAATACACTCAACCGACTCATTTGAAAAGAGTTTAAGAAAATTGATTTAGATGCACCAGGCACAAAACCTTTTGACACTTTGATTAAAATGCACAGAGGCAAAATTAACCTTTTATACTTGGGAAAATTATTTGTATATAATCTTGTATACAGTTTTATTTATTTGTCATCCATTCAGGGCCGGTTTGTAGGGCCGGACTCGATTAACTGACACGCCACAGGTATAATGCCCACAGGCTATCATCCCCTAAGTGGATTACCAGTTCCGGTATAATGCCCACAGGGATGATACCTTCGAGTGGATTACCAGTTTTTACATAATGCATCTGTCAGGTGTATGCCTACACCCCGTGCTTAGGTCGTGGCCATCTCGTAAAATGATGCCAAGGATATCCGGGACATGGTCATTAACCCCCAAAGGCCATACACCAAATAATAATAAAATAATACATATTAAACAGGTTATGTAAGTACATCAATCACAATCCGATTTAAATGACTACATACACCCGACCAAGCGGTACTTTTATAGTACCGTATCCCAAGCCCGTATAGGGAAATTAAGTTAAGAGTATTTACCTGAGCTAGCTCCTGTCTTAAATAGCAAGAATCTAATAACTCAGCCGTAGTCACTTAAGTAAGCGTAGGTACAATTTACCGGAAAGCTCTAGTCTGGAATGATGGTATAAATAATTAATTAGAATGCTAACGGGTCTTTAATTAAGCCTAAGCTTAGACCGGTTAGTCTTAAGGGAATATACGGTTCTTACGCACGATTAAGCGAAGACCGGAATAGAATGTGATTTAGACCCGACAAGTTTGGAGACTTGTATAATATGGGTAAACTAAACACATTCTGGATTTTGAGATAAAACCGATAAGGTTTGACCCGTTTCGGCTAATTTATGTAAACTTGTTACATAAACCGAACCGAACGCGTAATAAGCGTAACGGGTATTCATTAGAGCCATCTACAGGTTTCCTAAGTTAATTATGCCTCAAATATGTTGTGACATCAGTAAGATGTCTTTCATTATGCCCGAAACGAATTTAAACACCAACTATGCCCCGTAGGGGTAGTTTGGTCATTTTAAAGGTTGTAAAAGAGTTTAAATGTTTAACTGAGTTACAGGTCTGATGTAAACAGCAAACATACTTAATTTGATGAGTTATAACAGTAGGCTAAAGCATATATGTGAAATTTATCATCTTTAACCAAACTATGCCCCGTAGGGGTATTTTGGTAATTTCACATAAGCCGAAAAGCTCAAAAACGAAGTCTGAGTTAATCAACCCTTGCTTACTGTTAAAATATCCTAATTTGCCTCATATATCAGTAGGTATCAACCCGGGTATGTCCAATATGATTTTAAGACATACTATGCGTTAAAACGCTAATTATGGCGATTAAAGGCCATTTCCGGGTTCGATACTTAAATCTGATATTTTTATATTTCCAGAGGGCTTAAAATAATTTATTAATCATATGTGATCAGTAGCAAAAGGTTTGGAGTTGTTTAGATAAGTAAAACTCATTTTATGGCCCGTAAGGGCAAAACCGACAATTATCGGATTAAGCCTACGACTACTAGTTATGCTCGGCCTAAAATTAATTAAAAATCTTTAAAAATCCCAAAATAATATATAACATCAGTGGGTAAAATATTTGATATCAAAAAGTATGTTTAACTAGGCTATACGCCAATTACGTCATTTTGTTAACATAAAGCTTTAATTTAGCGATAATGAGCATAACTCTTAATCTATAAGTCAAACTGATGTCAAACTTTGCCTACAAGTTTATATGTCAGTAACTAAGGTTTCTACACTTTTACATTTTCATAAATCTCGTTTTAAGGCAATAAGGGCATAATGGTCAACATTTGAGCAATTAACGGAATCATGCGTATTAATCGGATAACTAATGAACCGAGGTGTATAATCACAGAGGGTTATACTAGCATGTAACCTGGTCCAAATGAAGCTCTAAGGTATTTCTAAAACATACCTAAACGGGTCAGAATTGAAGTCAAAGCAAAAGTCAAAGCTTTGCGACTTTCGGTTCCGAACCGGGTCTAAACAGGAAATAGTCGGGTCGAACATGTTTGGACATGTTCTTACACTTATTACTAAGTTATAACAATGATCAAACAGGTTATATATGTTCTAGATAGCTAATTATGCATAAATGACATTTTAAGCATCCTGTTGACTTTTTAATTAAAGGTTTGACCCGACATTTGACCTGGTTAGGATGGTGATCAGGGGAAACCCTTTTGGGGTTTTATTACCCACATAAATACCAACCTATAACTACTTTTAATTCGAGATATGACTGAGCCATTATAGACTAATCTCGAAGTCAAACCGTAATTACGACGGTTTGACTTTTAGCTAATTAACCTAGCTAAACCCAATAAGAGAAGGACAAGAACACTTACTGAAGTCCTATGCACAAGATATGATCACTTGAGGCTGTTGATAGCTCCAGAATTGATCCAATTATGCAGGAGAATGTGTGAGGAATGTTTGTTGCAAGTCCATGGCCTTATATATTGGATTTAGGCACCACAATTGATTGACAACTATGTCTAGGACACACCACAACATTCCCACATGTGTCCTAGGGTCTAGGAACATTTTAGAGGTCTTTTAATAATGAGAACAACCAGCTAGATTGGTCAGAAATGCGAGAAACCGGCTGCAGAAGGTATTCTGGTGCTGGCAGTTACCATACGGACCTCAAGGTCCCCAGCTTTGAGGTCCTCAAGGCAGACATCAGGCTTAAAAATTTGTTGTTTCTTGTCCCTTGGCCTTTCGAAAGGGCAAGTAAGCTTATTTCTTGCAATTTGACCCCTTCTTATTTACCCACAAGGGCTTTAGGACTTATACCCACTTTGCCAAGTCCTTGATCACTTTGTTATCACCCGAAAAGTCATAACTTTCAACATTGACGCTTTAACCCCTCGCATACGAATTTGATCATAACTTTCTCATACGATAACGAAACTTTATGAAATTTTTATCGTGCATTCTAGTGAGCATAATTTACCATTACAAAGCTTCGGGTTTGTCAAAAGGTCACTCAGAGGTATATCTTTAACATGTTGACACATTTAACCCCTGTAGTTTGTAATCTCTCACTTTTAGCTTCGTATGATCCATGATTTATTCGTTTGATGTTATAAAAATCATGTAGGGTTATTATGAAGTATATTTATTCACTGTTGACACTTAGAATCCGTATAATCACATACTTCCCATGTTTGTCAACTTTAGTCCTTTTATAACATTCTTTCACACGTTCAAACTTTTGACACGTGTCTACACATTATAGGACGTGAATTTTAGAGGTGTTACATCCTCACCCCCTTAAAATAAATCTCGACCCGAGATTTACTAAAATAAGTAAGGGTACTTTTCTTTCATCGTGGATTCAACCTCCCACGTGAATTCGGGACCTCTACTGGCATCCCATTTGACCTTTACAATAGGTACATGCTTTCTTCGAAGCTTCTTTACCTGTCTATCTTCAATCGACAAAGGTTTTTCCACATATTTTTTTTTTTAGCTCTCATCTATATGCACGTCTGTATGCGGTATAACAAGTGATTCATCAGTGAAGCACTTCTTCAGATTGCAGATGTGGAACACATTGTGAATTCCACCGCATCACTCATTTCCAGGGTGACACTTTCAGTAGGACTTTGTCACTTACTTCGAAGTGAAAATCCTTACGCTTTGGATCTGCGTATCTCTTCTGCCTATCCCGGGCAGCTTTGAGACGGTCACGAATCTGGACAATCTTGTCCGTCGTCTCGAACACTATCTCTGGTCCTGATAACTGGACATCTCCAACTTCTGTCCAACAAATGGGTGCTCCACACTTTCTACCATATAATGCCTCAAAAGGCGCAGCCTTATTGCTGGTGTGGTAGCTATTGTTGTAGGAGAATTTGACTAAGGGTAGGTGATTATCCCAACTACCACCCAAGTCAATCGCACATGCACGTAGCATGCCTTCTAACGTTTGAATGGTACGCTCACTCTGACCGTCTGTCTGAGGATGGTAAGCCGTACTTAAATTCAAACGTGTGCCCAAAGATTGTTGGAAGCTTTTCCAAAAATGGGACGTGTATCTAGTATTTCTGTCAGAGATAATAGCTACGGGTATGCCATGTAAGGCTACAGTCTTATCAACGTATAACTGGGCTAACATATCGGAGCTATAAGTCTCCTTAATGGGCAAGAACCGTGCTGACTTAGTCAGTCTGTCAACTATAACTCATATCGTATCATTTCCTTTCCTTGTCTTGGGTAACTTGGTAATAAAACCCATAGTTACCATTTCCCACTTCCATGTAGGAAGTTCAGGCTGCTGTAGCAAGCCTGATGGCTTTCGATGCTCGGCTTTGACTTGCGCACATGTCAAGCATTTAGCTACATGGGTGGCTACGGACTTTTTCAAGCCTATCCACCAATAATTTGCCCTTAGATCCTGGGTAGCAGATGGCAATTCTTAATCGTTGCCTAATCAGGGTTGCGGCATGTATGCATAAGCAATATGAACCGTCTTTCTTATTTAATAACATAAAATCCTCAGAATATTGAGTCAGGCTATATGAGTCTATGTCTTAAAACTTACTAAATCAGGGTTTCGATTTTTCCATATTCGATATGGAGTTTTCATAATACTCCAGCCCACAGCGGGATGTTAATCTTAGTTCTACCTGTCTCCCAGGAGGTAAGCAGGGAAAACTTATGAGAAGATAATTAAGATACAAGGAGGCTACAGAGATTTTCCATATCTCAAGCTCCAGTTCATCCATCATTATTCGTGTCAAATGAGTGACACTTTTATGTTATAAGTCCCCGAATTCCTTAATCGGGAACATTTACTTGGAAAAAAAAATTTCCATTTTTTTTGGATATCTTCTTTGAATACTACTAGTCGACTTTAGTACAATATGATCATTGGGATATCTTAGGGTTCCATGTATTAAACCTCCATGCTGATCAGACATGGAAATAATCTATGGGACACACTAGGATACGCCAATCCTCATATGACACTTTTATCAAACATAATTTGGTATTCGCAGGCGATAGAAAACAATGAGAAAAATAATTAAAATAACATATGTTGTCGTACTCTATGCGAAGAAAGAGTACTCTTAGATTTTCGGAAGTATTCCTTGCCGATACTAGAAGAATCGTTTACTATGGTTTCCTTGGTAAGTTATACCTTGTGGATGTTAATAAAAATTTTGCTAAGTTTATGGTTCATGAAGATTTATTATTGCCTGTATTAAAAACAGGACACTTAGCAGAAATTATTATTGATAAATGATAAGGAAGTTTATTGTGCAAGTGTTTATATTTAATTAGAATGGAGATTTTCACAAACTAGGCACCTAGCTCAGTTGGCTAGGCGCGCGAAAGGGTGCGGCCGGCCTAGACCAGGGTTCGATTCCGGGGACGGTCAGTTCCACCATTTTTTTATGTTTAATATTAATTAATCGTACGGACACGTGTAATTACAAGGGTTGTCTCATAAGGAGTCTTGATAATTAATTGCTTCTTATCACTCACAATATGGACTTGATTTTTAAGGCAACCAATCGATTTTTATCACTATATTGAGTCCTTAAGTATGCAACCAAAAGTTTGCTATAAGGATATTAGAAAAGTGATTTCCAATAGATATTAATATCAATATAGGATTTGTTGGAGCATTTTCGACGTAACATCGTCACTTTCTACCGGGCATTAAATGATCGGAGTCTTAAATCAGGTGGAGACAACAGTTCTCAACCTTTATCATTCATAATATATTTATATGTGCCAATACCAAATAAGTTTCTGCATAACTGTTTGATAAGGAAAAGTACATATTATACTATTATTATTCTGCATCATCTCTTGGGCGTTCCTCCTGATAACTCGTGCGTTTGTTCTCTTGGCCTACTCGGGGTTCCTCGCGTACTTAGGGCAGTTGGTCTTTATGTGCCCTTTCTCGTTGCAGTTGTAGCATGTAGCATCTTTAATCTTCCCGCAATCAACAGTCTTGTGCTCCCTAGACTTGCATATCCCACATGCAGGTGGTCCTGATTTAGAATTGGACTCCATTCTGCATTTTCCAAAGTGGCGTTTTTGGCAAGTAGAGCACCTTGGCTTTTCCTCTGTCCGCTGACCATTCTTTCCAGACCCAGACCTCTCAGAGTCAGTGTTTCCCTTGTGTTTCTTCTCAGATCCTCGTGAGTTATCATCCTCACGCTTCTTCTTACTTTCTTCAGATTTCTTTAGCGACCTTAGTCTGACCGCATCTAAAGTAAGGGACAGAGAGAGATCAGCTACTGACCTAAATGTAGTAGGTCTTGAAGCCTTAACACTGGCTTTGATTTCTGGGGGTAAACCCCCAATGAAGCGTGCAATTCGCTTGGGCTCTGGTGTTACAAGGTAAGGGACCAGTCTGGACAGGGTATTAAAACTGGTGAGGTAAGCTTGACAATCTAAGTTTGTCATCACCAAAGATAAGAAATCTGACTCAATCCCCTCAACCTCGTGTTGAGGGCAGTAATTCTCCTTAACGAGAATAACAAACTGTTCCCATGACATGCTGTAGAGCGGAATCTTCCCAGCAGCTTGAATGAGAGACTTCCACCATGCCAGTGCCTCTCCTTTGAACGATTGGGATACGTACTTCACGACATCCCTTTCAGCGCAACCGCTGATATCGACAACTGTGTCCATTTCATCCAACCAAATCATACAATCAACCGCCCCTTTCTCCCCAGTAAAATCTCGGGGCTTGCAGGAAACAAAGTACTTATAGTTACAGGATTTGGTATGAGGTTCATTATCGAACACTATCCTTTTGAATGGAACACTGTGTTCATTAGATGAATGTCGATCGTCATCTTTCTTTAACTCATCTTTCTTTGAGGGCGGCTTGTTATTAGGCTCTGGAGGAGTTTTAGGGATGGATTTAGGGTGGGGTACAGATGAGGCTTCACTATATGTCTCACTATACTCCTGGAATTTCTCCTTCACAGCTTTAGATACAGCTGAGTCAATCAATGTACGAAGTTCTCCTCTGGTTATATTAATCCTTTCATTATCGCAATTTTCCAGAGGGTGACTGTTCCCTTCCTCCGACCCAGCCATGTAGTTTTAATTGCTACATAAAAATTAAACAAGGACAAGGTTTTTACGGAAGTTTAAACAGTTTTTATCTTTTTGAACTATTTATTAACCATGTTTTTAATACACATATTGGTTAATTTGATAAATATATAATTATTCAGAATATTTATTATATTCCTAAATTATAAGTTAATAATAGCACAAAAGGCCTAGTCACTTAGACAAGTTTAATTTATAGGCCTTGATTTTATAGAATCGAGGCTTCAAGGTTTGCATCAAAGTTCATTACCTTTTCTTGACAGGGAGTTGTAGGCTACCACTGTCTTTAGTCCCAGAGGACGTTAGTTATAGCCCGTGGGCACTTCATCCATACGGGATGATTATATAATTAAGGGAATTTAGTATATCCCAAAATGACTTATGTGATTTTATCATATCACATTTTGTCGAGCATGTTATTATGCTTTCATATGTTTAATAAGGATTTGAATCTCTTGAATAGGTTCTACCATCTTGGCCTTGTATGTCGTGACATTTAGGCTAGGTTTACCTTTAAGATTCTTTTTAATAATTAACGCAGAGCAATCCTAAATTGAACTGTTAACAAGGATCTGAATCTAATTATGGAACTACCATCTTGGCCCTGTCTTAAAGTGACACATGGCTAGGTTTTGTCCTTTTTAAATTTTGCCATTTTATTATAATGGTAGATCTTATAATATAGGAATGATACTTTAAATATAATCGTTCCTTTAAAATTTAACAAGTATATGGTTGCCCTAAACGGGACTTCTATAGCAATTGACTTGCCCATGCAAGGGCTAATCAGAAAAATAACAAAGGAACCAAATAAGGTAAAATGAAACAAATTTGGATTTTTCCTATGTTCTTGTCTAGACTCAAGAATGTGCAATTGTGTAACTGAGATTAAACACAAAAGACTAGTGTTTAATTCACTCAGTGTTGGCTCTGATACCAACCTGTCACACCCCGACTTTCCACGTGTCACCGGTGGGCCCGGTGGGGGAGTATCGTGACGTGGTTGGCAACGTAATAGTCAAACAACACAATATATATGAATGCACAGCGGAAGCAAAAGATATTTATTATTACATTCCGAATATGAAGTAATATTCAGTATTACAACGGAAGTACAGGATCCACAGGCGGATCTTAAAACATATCATTTGTTCAACAGACTTTAGACGCCTAGAACTTGCAAGATTCCTTATTAGCGCCCTGAGCTTCCAGCCAATTTCGTTTAGTACCTGTCACTTAACCTTTTTGGAAAATACGTCAGTTTTCACTGGTAAATACACTCAACCGACTCATTTGAAAAGAGTTTAAGAAAATTGATTTAGATGCACCAGGCACAAAACCTTTTGACACTTTGATTAAAATGCACAGAGGCAAAATTAACCTTTTATACTTGGGAAAATTATTTGTATATAATCTTGTATACAGTTTTATTTATTTGTCATCCATTCAGGGCCGGTTTGTAGGGCCGGACTCGATTAACTGACACGCCACAGGTATAATGCCCACAGGCTATCATCCCCTAAGTGGATTACCAGTTCCGGTATAATGCCCACAGGGATGATACCTTCGAGTGGATTACCAGTTTTTACATAATGCATCTGTCAGGTGTATGCCTACACCCCGTGCTTAGGTCGTGGCCATCTCGTAAAATGATGCCAAGGATATCCGGGACATGGTCATTAACCCCCAAAGGCCATACACCAAATAATAATAAAATAATACATATTAAACAGGTTATGTAAGTACATCAATCACAATCCGATTTAAATGACTACATACACCCGACCAAGCGGTACTTTTATAGTACCGTATCCCAAGCCCGTATAGGGAAATTAAGTTAAGAGTATTTACCTGAGCTAGCTCCTGTCTTAAATAGCAAGAATCTAATAACTCAGCCGTAGTCACTTAAGTAAGCGTAGGTACAATTTACCGGAAAGCTCTAGTCTGGAATGATGGTATAAATAATTAATTAGAATGCTAACGGGTCTTTAATTAAGCCTAAGCTTAGACCGGTTAGTCTTAAGGGAATATACGGTTCTTACGCACGATTAAGCGAAGACCGGAATAGAATGTGATTTAGACCCGACAAGTTTGGAGACTTGTATAATATGGGTAAACTAAACACATTCTGGATTTTGAGATAAAACCGATAAGGTTTGACCCGTTTCGGCTAATTTATGTAAACTTGTTACATAAACCGAACCGAACGCGTAATAAGCGTAACGGGTATTCATTAGAGCCATCTACAGGTTTCCTAAGTTAATTATGCCTCAAATATGTTGTGACATCAGTAAGATGTCTTTCATTATGCCCGAAACGAATTTAAACACCAACTATGCCCCGTAGGGGTAGTTTGGTCATTTTAAAGGTTGTAAAAGAGTTTAAATGTTTAACTGAGTTACAGGTCTGATGTAAACAGCAAACATACTTAATTTGATGAGTTATAACAGTAGGCTAAAGCATATATGTGAAATTTATCATCTTTAACCAAACTATGCCCCGTAGGGGTATTTTGGTAATTTCACATAAGCCGAAAAGCTCAAAAACGAAGTCTGAGTTAATCAACCCTTGCTTACTGTTAAAATATCCTAATTTGCCTCATATATCAGTAGGTATCAACCCGGGTATGTCCAATATGATTTTAAGACATACTATGCGTTAAAACGCTAATTATGGCGATTAAAGGCCATTTCCGGGTTCGATACTTAAATCTGATATTTTTATATTTCCAGAGGGCTTAAAATAATTTATTAATCATATGTGATCAGTAGCAAAAGGTTTGGAGTTGTTTAGATAAGTAAAACTCATTTTATGGCCCGTAAGGGCAAAACCGACAATTACCGGATTAAGCCTACGACTACTAGTTATGCTCGGCCTAAAATTAATTAAAAATCTTTAAAAATCCCAAAATAATATATAACATCAGTGGGTAAAAGATTTGATATCAAAAAGTATGTTTAACTAGGCTATACGCCAATTACGTCATTTTGTTAACACAAAGCTTTAATTTAGCGATAATGAGCATAACTCTTAATCTATAAGTCAAACTGATATCAAACTTTTCCTACAAGTTTATATGTCAGTAACTAAGGTTTCTACACTTTTACATTTTCATAAATCTCGTTTTAAGGCAATAAGGGCATAATGGTCAACATTTGAGCAATTAACGGAATCATGCGTATTAATCGGATAACTAATGAACCGAGGTGTATAATCACAGAGGGTTATACTAGCATGTAACCTGGTCCAAATGAAGCTCTAAGGTATTTCTAAAACATACCTAAACGGGTCAGAATTGAAGTCAAAGCAAAAGTCAAAGCTTTGCGACTTTCGGTTCCGAACCGGGTCTAAACAGGAAATAGTCGGGTCGAACATGTTTGGACATGTTCTTACACTTATTACTAAGTTATAACAATGATCAAACAAGTTATATATGTTCTAGATAGCTAATTATGCATAAATGACATTTTAAGCATCCTGTTGACTTTTTAATTAAAGGTTTGACCCGACATTTGACCTGGTTAGGATGGTGATCAGGGGAAACCCTTTTGGGGTTTTATTACCCACATAAATACCAACCTATAACTACTTTTAATTCGAGATATGACTGAGCCATTATAGACTAATCTCGAAGTCAAACCGTAATTACGACGGTTTGACTTTTAGCTAATTAACCTAGCTAAACCCAATAAGAGAAGGACAAGAACACTTACTGAAGTCCTATGCACAAGATATGATCACTTGAGGCTGTTGATAGCTCCAGAATTGATCCAATTATGCAGGAGAATGTGTGAGGAATGTTTGTTGCAAGTCCATGGCCTTATATATTGGATTTAGGCACCACAATTGATTGACAACTATGTCTAGGACACACCACAACATTCCCACATGTGTCCTAGGGTCTAGGAACATTTTAGAGGTCTTTTAATAATGAGAACAACCAGCTAGATTGGTCAGAAATGCGAGAAACCGGCTGCAGAAGGTATTCTGGTGCTGGCAGTTACCATACGGACCTCAAGGTCCCCAGCTTTGAGGTCCTCAAGGCAGACATCAGGCTTAAAAATTTGTTGTTTCTTGTCCCTTGGCCTTTCGAAAGGGCAAGTAAGCTTATTTCTTGCAATTTGACCCCTTCTTATTTACCCACAAGGGCTTTAGGACTTATACCCACTTTGCCAAGTCCTTGATCACTTTGTTATCACCCGAAAAGTCATAACTTTCAACATTGACGCTTTAACCCCTCGCATACGAATTTGATCATAACTTTCTCATACGATAACGAAACTTTATGAAATTTTTATCGTGCATTCTAGTGAGCATAATTTACCATTACAAAGCTTCGGGTTTGTCAAAAGGTCACTCAGAGGTATATCTTTAACATGTTGACACATTTAACCCCTGTAGTTTGTAATCTCTCACTTTTAGCTTCGTATGATCCATGATTTATTCGTTTGATGTTATAAAAATCATGTAGGGTTATTATGAAGTATATTTATTCACTGTTGACACTTAGAATCCGTATAATCACATACTTCCCATGTTTGTCAACTTTAGTCCTTTTATAACATTCTTTCACACGTTCAAACTTTTGACACGTGTCTACACATTATAGGACGTGAATTTTAGAGGTGTTACAAGCTAGTGGCCTCACTTGAGGCTTTACTAGAACTACAGAAGAAACCTGACACTTCTGCCAAGTCATCAAGCATAATGGGGTTCCCTTGGAAGATCAAGAAATATTTTGTTCCTGAGACTAAACCAAACTCGGGTATTCACGAACTATTCATTAGTTTTGAATATGCAATATAAGATATGTATTCATAACTATTTTACGTGTAATCTCTTAAAGTAACTTTTGTTTTCCTGAGTCTTAAGCTTAAATTAATCTCTTTTTTGTTTACATTCTTAGACCATGTGTAGTGGTAGTGGGTTATAATGCCCCCACCATGGGGCATTATGCGACACGTGGCGTCCTAGTCAGCAATGGGGCATTATAGCAAAAGTGGCGTAGTGGGGCATTATGCCAATAACCCCCATTCAATCATTAAACAAAAAAAAAAAAATTAAAAAAGCAAAGAGTCCCATGATTGGCTGGTCAATAAAGCAAACAGTTCCATGTTCCACATGCAAAAATCTCATTGGTTGCATGCAAAGTCCCCATCTCTCTTCAGGCGTTTTAATTTAAACGCTAACATGTAGATTTTTCAAAAATCACGCCGGATCACGCCTAGTGTAGTGGGGTGGGGGGCGTTTTGGGGCGTTTTTTTTCAATTTTTTTTAAAAATCACGCCCCACTACGGGTGGTCTTAGAGGAAAGCGGGACAAGTTCACAATAGAGCCATGATAAAAACAAGAAGCGGGATGAGAAGTAAAAATGTCCAGATACGAAAGGTTGAAGCTAGCTAAGATTGTTGGCTGAGCATAACAAGTTCATACGATGGAGACTGAAGAGCTGCTTGAGTGATGTCCACAAAGTTATTGGGTTTTGTTAATTTGTCAAGTTTTATTATCCATCCGTTTATGTCATGTTAAATATGATAAAAAACCTGTTTAAGCTTACTGGGTCGTTCAATTCTAAATGATACATACTTATCCGGATTTGAAAGCTACTGGTGTTAGCCATTTAAGCTAACTTGGTGTTAGCCATTTAAGCTAACTAGGTTGATCTGTTTATTTTGGTTAATTTTGTTTTCGGTTTTCAGTTTATTCAGTTTTTGGTTGATTTCGGTTCGGTTTCGTCTGTTTTCATTTTGGTTTAGGTTAACGATTTAGTTATTGCTCACCGACAACCGGTTTTGGTTAATAACCGATAGGTGCGCACGCGATGCAGCGGGAAACACAGACATTGCCACAGTGTGCATTGTTCGGTCGGTTAGATTATTATCCTAAACCGAAATCGAGGTCATCGATTAGTCTGTTTTATTAACCAATCCGTTATCAGTTAATTCGTATGGTTTATTCAGTTAGATTGACGGTTTTTAGTATGATTCATTTAATTTCGGTTAATAGGCAAAACCAAACTTGGGCTAAAACTTTTAATTAAAAATACATGAAATTTAGGTATAAATACATGAAATTTATGTACTAAAATTTTTTTTGATCATAATTACCTAATACATAAAACGAAGAATGAGAAAAAAGATTGCACCGAAAATGTACTTCGTCAACAGTGATGGAGCCATAATTCTTTTTCTAGGGCATAAACTTTTAATGGTTATTTGTCAAACTTTAAATAAAAAAAAATCAGTCCGCTTCAGGTTGAGTCAAATCACGTCGGATCACTTACTAAATAGATAAAACCCAATTAAATTTTAAATACATAATAATAATTCGTCATTTTGCAAGACCCAAGTGAATTATTTGTTGAAAGCTATGTATACAATATTCTAACAAAAACATAAAAGCCTAATGTATAGTTTCTTAAACGAACAATAAACAAATAATGTTGTTCAGATTTATGAGTATATAATTCAATTAAAGGAAAACAAGATTTATAGTTGAGTTACGTGTCATTTATGTCCCTGTGGTTTGTCACTTTTGTAATTTCAGATCAATTTTTAATATTGTGCCAATTTCTTTTCTAACATACTTAAAACATGTAATTTGAGTCCATAAAAATAAGCTTAGTTAAAAAACTCATTTAGCTCACGGTTAACATGGTCAATTTACATATTTTTTTTATTTTTCATTTTATTAACTATTATTATTACCAATTACCATTATTTGAACTAGTGGGACCCACATCCACTATTTCTCTCTTTATCAAAAGTTTAAAACCCTGCCTAAGACCACCAACCCTCACACCACTAGGCTTCGGCCAACTCTGGCGACAACCCCGTCTCCGTCTACATCCACCCCACAACACCACCAGCCCCCCTCTGTCTCTATCAACGTTAACCATCTTTGACGTTATTGTTCACCACCACCGGAACTCAGTCCACCATTCCCCTCCGTCCGGCCAAATCACTGCATGGTTTCCGAAACACAGTCCAGTACAATCTTTGACGTTAATGTTCACCGCCACTAGCTCTACTACGAGTGACGTCGTTGGGTTTTGATTTGAGGATGTAGGTCGTGGTATTGGTGGCGGAGGTGAGTGTTTTTAGAGAGAGAAACGAGGGTGGTGATGGTGATATAAGACGCTGGTAATGGTGGTGAAATGTGGTGGTGTTACCGGACTTAGGTGTGGTGGGTGGTGGGTGTTTTAAGAAAGAGAGTAGAGAGAGAAACGGGGGTGGTGATGTTGGTGATGGTAGTAAAATGTGGTTGTGGGTGTTTTAGAGAGAGAAACAAGGGTGGTGATGGTTGCTGAGATGATGGTGAAAGGTGGTTGTGGATATTTTTAAAGAGAAAGTAGAGAGAGAAACGAGGGTGGTGATGGTGGTTTGAGATGTTGGTGATGGTGGTGAAAGGTGGTAGTGGGTGTTTTTAGATAAAGAAATGAGGGTGGTAATGGTGGTCTAAGATGTTGGTGATGGTGGTGAAAAGTGGTGGTGGGTGTTTTTAGAGAGAGAGAGAGAGAGAGAGAGTAGAGAGAGAAACGAAGGTGGTGACGGTTGTGGTTGTTTTTAGAGAGAAACGAGAGTGGTAACGACAGTATGAGATGTTGGTGATGGTGGAGAAAGGTGGTGGTTGGTGTTTTTAGAGAGGAAGAGAGAGTAGAGAGAGAAACAAGGGTAGTGATGGTAACTGAGGTGCTGTTTGTTTTTTCTGTAGGAAAAGGTCTGCAGTCTGCGGACCACATCTGCAGGCATCTGCAGGAGAAGAGGTGGACCAAAGGTCTGCAGTCTGCAAGGAGAAGATGGTTTGTTTTTTTCAACAAAAACCATTCTCTTCTCACACACAAACACACACAGACCTCATCTCTTCTCTCTCTCTCTCTCTCTGCCTTCATCTACCACCACCACCACCACAACCACCGTCACCACTACACCACCGCCACCACCGTCACCACTACACCACCGCCACCACCGTCGACCCTTCACTGTCTCTCTCTCCTTGGTCTCTATCTCTCTCGATCTCCCTGTTTCATCGCCACGCCGCCACAGACGGCGATGGTGGTGGTCGGTGTTCGTCAGTCAGATTAGGGAGAAAGTGGGGGTGGTGGAGGTATAAAACAAGAGAAGTGGGGTGTTTGTCGGTCGGTTACAGGTCATAGGCGCCGGAGATGGAGTCCGGTCAGCGGCTCCCTTGGCCGACGAAGGGAACACGAGGGAGAGCAGGGGAGATAAATCTGATTTGTTGTGTTTCTTCATGTTTGTTTGGGGTGTGTAGCAGAGATCGAGAGGGGGTGTGTGTGGGAGATTTGTTTGGATCGGTGGTGGTTGCAGATGAAGATGATGGTTGGTTGGTGGGTGTCGTAGGTGGAGGTGGTGGCGGAGTGGAGGTGGGTGGCGGGGGTGGAGGTGGTGGCAGAGGAGGTGGTGTCGGCTGGAGGGAGAAGAGGAGAAGAGCTTTGAAGAGGTTTGAAGACATGGGTGAATGTCTGCTTGGGGAAGAGGTGAAGCAGAGGTAAAACGTCTGCAGATCTTCAAGAAAACAAACAAGCTGCAGAACCCTTATGTCTGCGCGCGTCTGCGCGACGCAGACATAAGTGCTCAGAAGAGCTTTTGCTAAAAAAACAAACACCACCTGAGTTTTGATGAACATTAGAATTGTCGAGATGGGTCCCACTATTATAATAATAGTAATAGTAATTAGTAATAATAATAAGTTTAATAAAAAGAAAAATAAATAATATATATAAATGACTATTTTACCCTTAAGCTAACTGAGTTTTCTTTTAAATCGGTTAAATTTTTGGACTAAAAAGGCATGTTTCGAGAACTTGAGAGGAAAATGACGCAATTTTAAAATTTTGCTTGAAGGAATTTTTTTTTTTTAAATTATAGTTTATAAGATATAACAAGGATACGTAAAAAATTATAAGTTTGTTGTGATGGGAGAAAGTGTAACTAGTTACTCATAATTATATAAAAACTCATGGATTTAAATGTAAAAGATGGGGGCTAAAATATAAATATTGTTTAAAAGACCAATTTACTCTCATTTTAAGGGTGTATTATAAATTAAGAGAAAAAAAGTTCTAATTTTTTGGGTATATTAAAATGCCCCTCATGTATTCTATATACTACCAGGATGCTCACGCGATGCGACGGGAGCGACAAAGCGCATCGCGGTAGTCATTTTTGGTGGTTTTTTTATTCATCTAATATTTATTATAGCATCATCTAGATAGATATACATCATCTAGTCATTGTGTTGTGTGCATGGTTCGGTTGGTTCGGTTATTATCCTCAACCGAAGCCGAAACCAAAGTTATCGGTTAATCTATTTTAATAACCAATCGGTTTTCGGTTAATCACTTTGGTTTTTTTCAGTTAGATTGACGGTGTTTGGTTTGATTCATTTAATTTCAGTTAATATCAAAAACCAAACTTGGGCTAAAACTTTTGTTTAGAAATATATAAAATTGAGGTTTAAATACATGAAATGAAAGTATAAATATATGAAATAGAGATATAAAATATGAAATATATGAACTCGAGGTATAAAAGCTAGAAATATATGAAAATATCAATGATTCGATTCGGTTCAACTAATTTTGGTTAAACGAGAGTACAAAAAATTGATAACCGGTTTTTGGGTAATTTGGTTTTCAATTTTTAGATAATTCAGTTTTTTGTTGATTTCGGTTTTGTTTCCTCTGATTTTTGTTTGGTTTAGGTTAATGATTTAGTAACAGCGCACCGATAACCGATTTTGGTTAATAATTGTCATAGTGTGCATTGTTCGGTTTGTTAGATTATTATCTTTAACCGAAATCGAGGTCATTGATTAGTCTATTTTATTAACCAATCTGTTTTCAGTTAATCGGTTTGGTTTATTCACTTAGATTGACGGTTTTTGGTTTGATTCATTTAATTTCGATTAATAGCCAAAACAAAACTTGGGCTAAAACTTTTGATTACAAAATACATGAAATTTAGGTATAAATACATGAAATATATGAACCGAAGGTATAAAAGGTAGAAATATATGAAAATATGAATGGTCAAGTTCAATTAATTTTGGTTAAATGAGAGTACAAAAAAATCAATAACCATTTTTGGTTAATTTAGGTTTCGGTTAATCAGTTTTTAGTTAATTTAGGTTTTGGTTTATTTCGGTTGGTTTGGGTTAACGATTCAGTTATCACTAATAATCACGTAATATATCAATTTTTTAATTAAAAAAGCTATAGCAATACTATACTCAAATTAAAGAGAATAAAATATTCGGTTATATGGAGTAATTTAAAAAAAATATTAACGTACCAAAAAGTTATGACCGTTTAAAAATCGTGGAGGTGTTAGTTTTTTATAAGGGGATAAAGTGTAACTACTAACTAATTATCTATAATTTTGTTAAAAATGATGGATTAAAGTGTAATCTAGATGAGATGATTAAATTGACACTAATTATCTATAATTTTGTTAAAGATGATGGATTAAAGTGTAATCTAGATGAGATGATTAAATTGACGGTAAATAATCACTTGTCATTCTGTAACTATTAAACATTTTGTCATTCCGTAATTATTAAACATTCTGAGATTATAACTAAGTACGTTGCGCTTTTGATCACTTGTACACTTAGGTATCATCTACTTGTACATTTTAAGCCACACGTCAATACTAGCTAAGACAACTATCGAAAAGTCGACAAAAATAAGTAGATCCTCAATGTACTTTTAGATTTTTTTTTTAAATTATAATTTATAAGATAGTATAGATACTAAATAGATTACGGTTAACAGCATTGGTAACAAGAAACGTTAATTTTGGTAACGTGCCAAAGATAACAAATATGGATAAGCAGGGTAAATCCCTTTGCTAACTTAATCAATAAGTTAAACAATTGGGTGTCCTCCTCCTATTCGGCTTGGCCCAATATGGACCAAAGCACAGTTATTAATTTCACTCGTAGCGAGCGCTATATCGAATTGCGTAGCGTAGCACTTATGTGTTACTATTTGATTTTGGCACCTTCTTAGAGAAAAATAATGCCCCCACCATGGGGCATTATCCGACACGTGGCAGTCCAGTCAGCATGGGGCGTTATTGCAAAAGTGGCGTAGTGGGAATAATGCCTAATAATGCCCCTTCTAATCATTAAAAAAAAAAAAAAATCCAATTTTTTCAAACTCTCCTCCACTCCCATTGGCTAGTCAAAGTCTCCTCCACTCCCATTGGCCACTTCAATACCACTTCCAGCGTTTTAATTAAAACGCCGAGATCGATTTTTTTTCAAAAATAACGCCCGGTGTAGTGGGGGGAGGGGCGTTTTGGAGCGTTTTTTTTCAATTTTTTTTAAAAACCACGCCCCACTACGGGTGGTCTTAGCAGGCAAATAACATGATATTATATTTTTTTGTTAAACATACATATAATACAACGTATAAAACGGCTTATTTGGATAGAATATACATATAAGATATATCTAAAATTTTTCCCTAGTGTGTCGCTAAACATAATATAGTGCCCGCTATTTCATCGCTATTGCTACGTGGCGTATAGATAATTGTCCGCTATTCGATATCAATAACTATGGACCGAAGCCTCATCTGGACATGCAAATATACATCAAAGCCTTATATATGACAAACATGTGTGTACCATAAGCTGACATACACATACGACAAAAGATTGTGGCAAAAAACAAGCGAAAGGTAAACACAATTGGCATAAATGAGAAACTACAACAAAGAAAACGTGACACCTGATATATTGAAGAATGCGGAGAGGCTACCCCTTGGCGCTTTGGCGGTAGTGTAAATTTTGAAAAAAAATAGACGTTTTTTTGACGTTTTTTTCGATTTCGTTACCTTTTTTTTTAAGACGTTACCCCTATGAAGGTTTTCTAGATCCGCCACGGTTGAAGATAGTATTTTTGTTATCATAATAAACATTGAAACAACAATGTAACAAGACGCAATGTGAATTTTACACATTGTGATGAAAAACTACTAACAATGAATATCAGTGATGATCAAAGGGCTTCAATATCAATTATTAGAGTATATGTGTGTGCATAGTGCCGCAGTATATACGTAATACCTAATTATATGGTATCAGCTCATGCTCATGATTTTGGTGACTTAATTCTCTTTGTTCATGCTTTCGGTCTCAAATTCCTCTCTGATTCTTCTCCAAATCCTTTCTGATTCTTCTTTCTTCTACATTTCATTCACTTATGATACGCTCTTTGATCTAAATTATGTTCAATCTGCTCTCAATCATTCTGTTCTTCTGTTTTCAATGGCTGCAACATCATCTTTTACAACTTTATCAAGTGAAGGAGGAACAAATTCATAAAACACTCCATCAGATATCAACAATCTAATGCCAATTAAGTTCGACGATGATAAGTACCTGAATTGGAAACATCAGAGGTCTTAGCGATTTTGAACACATTTGGATTGTTGAAATACTTGAATAAATAAATTCAAGCTCCGCCGATTGATTCAGGTGATGGAGACGACTGGGATAGATCTGATGGTTATGTCTAGCTTTTATCACTGCAAATCTCACTTTTCATTCTCAGATTTTTGCTAAAGAAAATCTCTATCGCACACAATTTCATCTCTCTTAACAAGAAAATAAATAGTTCATGAATTTGGTGACAATGCAAAAGATTTAGTAGGCTCATTATATAAATCAAGGAGAAAAGGAGGATTGAAGGGGACGTGTAAGTATGAAGCCGGATACTAAGGTCAATCTTGATAGTGAATAGTCTTATGTCACCATTAAAACAAAACTGATTTTGGACTAATCTCAACCATTAAATCATTCTGAAACAAAATCCTGACCACTTAAAATCAGAAATTGCTTCTAGAAGCAAAGGTTACAAGGCAGTTATAGGCTTTGAGCAGTTTCCGGTACGGTTTTATTATAACCCCACTACCCAAAATTGTCGTTCTTGTGGGGTATGGGGGGCGGGGTTGGGGGCATGAGTTGACACGTGGAGTTCAACCTCTCCGCCGGTGAGTGATGTGTCCGTGGGGTATGGCGGGGCGTGGCTAGCCCGCGTGGTTGGAGGCATGAGTTGACACGTGGAGTTCGACCCCCCCGTCGGTGAGTAACGTGTCCGTGGAGTATGGCGGGGCGTGGCTAGCCCGCGTGGCTTGACAATTTATTAAAATAAAAATAAAAAAAAAACAAAAATTAAAAAATACACACAACATTAAAAAAAAAAAAAAAAAAAGCCTAAAATTTTATTAAATTCCTAAAAATTACAAAATTCATAAAAATTACAAAAAAACCTAAAAAGGATTACAAAATAAAAAAAAAAACAAGAGCGTTAGGTAAATTTCGAAAAGAGCGAGCTTGTCTTTAATTCGTGGCTTATCTCACCGCTCGGAACGGCTTCGTAGTAGGCTTTGAAACGATTGAGCTTCGGTCGTAGCTCACGTCATTTATGTTGGCACGCGTTTAAATTGTGCCGGTCGTTTCCCACGTTATGACGGTAGCTAGCAAAAGCTTCCGGCCAGTAACGGGTCTCACCGGGTTGGCGGCCCTTCATTGCGTCAACGACGCTCGTGACAAGAGCTAGCTCTTCCTCATGTGTCCAAGAGGCCATCGATCAAGTGTGTGTGGGTAGCAGGTTCGATCACGTGTGTTTGGGTTGGGGTTATATATATAGCGATGTTGGGTGGGTGAATCGCTTGGCTTGGCCAAACGATTATAATTTGAATTTTAAATGCCCCCGCTATGACCTAGCCAAAAGGCGAATAGGAGCCGGCCACATAAAATCGCTAGCCCCGCCCCACGCCCGGCTTTAAACTCCCGCCCCTTGGGCCACGCCCAAACCCAAGCCCACCCGGGGTGGTGGATTGGGCATTTTCAGCCAACCCACGCCTCAACCCCCGGCCCATACCCCCATAGTCTTATAGAAACCAAACATTGAAAACCTTGGTTCTGACGCAGAAGAGAGAAGAGGAAGAGCAAGAAATTAGCGACATTATTCAGTGGATTAGGCATAATTTTGCTATTGTCCTTGGATGCCTATTGTTTTAGCCGTCACTATCATCTTCTTCAGTAGAAATTTTATTAACATAAAATTAGTTTTTTTGAGGGCAGGTGCTATAACATATGTGAATCTCTCCCTCTCTTCTCGCTGATCTGGTTTTCTTTTCAAATTACATTCAACCCCTAATCTTCCCCTCTTTCTCTCTAATTTGTAGGTAGAGCATCCACTTCAACAAATACAATATGCTATTTACATCACTATCTCATTACATCACTAATTGGTTTTTTTTTTTTTTTTTTTTTTTTTTTTTTTTTGTAATTCATGGTTAGAAAGTTTTATTGAAGCACACGCAATTTGATTTCGTTCGCTACCATCACCGCTTCACTACTCTCTTCATCACAATTGTTAGGTAATCAAGAATTTATGTTCGTGTAATTTATATCTTTTAGGTAAGTTGTTCGTTTTTGGGTTTCTTAAATCGTACTGAAATACTCAGTGGGTGTCTTTTATTTTTTATTTTTTATAATACGAGGTGCATATGTTTGATTTTGGGATACGTTATTGTAAGTATGATATTGATGCGCAGAATTGAAACCTGTGATCCTGTAGTTAGTAGTTAATCGATTAAAGCTAGACAAAGTTGGATAATAATTTGTGTTGGTACACTTTATGTGGACGCGACTCGACTCGATTCGACTCGGTTAGGTCCGGCTCAAGCCCGACGTCACGACATTCCTCCGCCGTGCGCCCCAGAGTTCGACACTCGAAGCACGGAGCGCCGCTAGCCCATTCCCGTTTACACATCATCATGACATCATCAATGTGATGTCATGATGATGTCACAAGTCTTGTCCTATGTTGAATATTGGTGAAAGATTATAACTGAAACAAAGTCTGGGCCGTAACATCAACATATGGGCCGAAGACTTTAGAGTGGGCTTTTGACCTTTCAACTTGGGCCATTGGTTTGGGCTGTGCATATTTGAAGAAGATATTATTTGACGAAATCAAGTGATTTCGGAGAAGACATTGGGATTTCGTCGATCCTATGGGATTTCGTCCAGTTCCTGATTTCGTCGAAGTGTTTCAATATATATAGCACAGACATCAGACAGAACACAAGAGAAGTCTGAATAGATTTCACTGAGCGAACACATTGTAACACACACACTGAGAGTTTACAGAGACCATTTGTAAACACCGCATTCTAACCGTTTTCTAGCATTAATACATTGAGTGTTAATCGTTGAATATTGTGTCTTACGTGTTCGTAACTTGGTTTAACTTACCGGTTTGGATTCCGCACTTTCGGGTTTGTCGGAAAACAGGGAATAGAGGTTACTCGATCCTCCGGGTGGACCTACAATTGGTATCAGAGCATTGGCTCGATTCCTTGTTAAAACCAAGTTTGTATTCTTGATTTTTCATGGTTTTTAAAGTGTTTTTCTTGTATTTTGGAGTTTAAAATCATACATTTTCTGGAAAAACGTTTCTAAAATCGTGTAAATCATGATGTTTTGCTTCTTGTTTTAGTGGAAACCTTGTTATATTACATGCTTGTATGTTATTGTGGGTTTTTATTGAAAGTTTTAGCAAAAATTGTTGTTCGGAAAGTTTATCGGGTGCCAGAATCATCATAATTTCGCCGTTATATTCATCGAGTTCTTCAGGATCTTCAAGTTGTTCATAAGTGTTCTTGAATATTGTTTGAGTTTGATCTGTTTTGTAGTTTAAATTAAAGTGATTTTGTGTTTATTAATATTAAAAGGATTGTTAGTTTGAATTTTGTGTCATACTAATGATGATGGTTGCGTGAACTGTTGGTTTTTGTTGAAAAAGTTGGCATCTGACACAAGACAATCTCTTGTTGGAAGAGATAATATCTTTTATTTTACAAGAAGTCAACAAAACCTGCTACTTTGTTTTGTTTTGAAACTAACCTCACGAAACAGATTTTAAAAACAAACCTGGTGAAACACTCCTGATTTCGTCAAATCATTTCAGCAACAAAGACGAAATCAGATTGTAATCAACTTCAGATCTGGACGAAATCACATTTGTTTATAAATCAGATCTGGACGAAATCATTTGTGTTGATCAGCCACGAAATCATCATTATTGCTGGACGAAATCAACTTTATCATAGTGGACGAAATCACCAACATCAACTTATTACTCAACGAAAACACATCCAAGTTTGTCAAAATATATGCTGGACGAAATTAGTTGGTGTATCCAGTCAACGAAAACACTTATAAATATCTTGCAAGTTGTTTTTCAATTGCCGAAATCACTTCAAGTCCCTTCATCAGCGAAATCACCAACAGCACCCTTAGCCGAAATCACCCACTATTTTCGTCTCACACTTCTGTTATTTTTAAACAGAGGACTTGCAAAAGGCATCTAACTTTGTGTTTTCAAGTTTTTAAGCAGGTGTTATCGTTCTAATATCAACTATGAGTTGTACTAGCCCTTGGGATTGGAGTACGGATCCACAACCAGATCTAAAACAGATGTCGATGGCCGAACATATGAGGAGTACCATACCTCAACAACAACAATCTATTAGTGCCAGTCAATGGGCAATGGTGTCGAATCAAAATCAGAGCATTCAAAATCTTTTGGTAGCGAGAGGAGAAGAATATGCAGCTACTAGAAAGACACGTCATGATCTGTTGAAGAAGAAATTCGAATCATTTCATTTCTTAGAGAATGAAACCCTAAATGATATAATTACTCGTTATTATCATTTGATGAGTGAAATGTATTATTTTGGTGTTCTTGCATCTCAACAGGAAATTGTAGCACGGTTTGCTGATGCTCTACCTCCAAAGTGGAGCCCATTCATTGAGCTTTTAAAGCATACGGGCGTTCTAGATGCTGTCAATGTTAATATCTATGAATTCATTCAGAAGTTGGAGCACAAGAACGAAGAGGAAATTCGGAAAGCTAAACGAATTCCTGCTCCTCAAAATACCGAAATGTATCTTGGAGGAGGTTTTAACCCGTTAGTTAGTTCCAGTTCAGCTCAGCAACCAAAGTTACAAACGGCGTTTGTGTAACGCCCCAAAAATCTGAATGTTAATAATTGTCGTATGTTCTTATGTGACACGTCATGAAATAAATAACTAGGCTATTTAACCTAGTTAAGGGTATGGTCAAAAGTATTAAATAATGAAGGAAGTGTCAGTTATGTTTTAAAGACAAAACCCGAGGGGCTAAAGTGGAACTAACGAAAGTTGGGTTATTAAAAAGAAAAGAACAGTGTGTTCTGGATGGATCGATCAGGGGCTCTCAAGAGCCCCAAAACCCTAGTTCTTCAAAAGCTTCAATTTGAAGGATGAATCAAGACCCAAATCCATAACCGAGCATGGATTAATGATCACCAACACGAGAGGATCATAAGGTATGTTTTAAATCTAAGATTGGTGATCATGGGTGAAGTGGGTTATGTTCTAATCTGTGAGTTAAGATGAAATTAATCATGTACAAGGGTTAGAATCCTCGTGTAGAACATGGGTTATGAAAGGTTTGCGTTAATTTGATGTTTAGAGGTGACACCCGTTAGTTAGGGTGAAGATGATGCCTAGAATCATCTCTTATGTTCAAGTCTTGTTGAATGATTGATGTATTATGTGGGTATGATGAATTATTGTTAGATGAAAGTATAGGAATATGATGATGTTATGTTTAATGTTCATTTGGAATGATACATGATGATTAGTAGTTGGTTTTGATGGGTTATGTATGAGTTTAGAAGAATTGTGCATGAAATAGTTGTACGTTATGCTTAAAAGGTAGTACTCACATCAAGTGTATGATAAAATGAATATAGTGTCGCCCGTATGGTCGATTACAAGGTTACGGGTATATGTAGATGAGTTGATGGTTACTTATGGTTAATAGTTGACTTTTGAAAGTCAACAAGATTAAGAAACATGATTGGACTCGTTGTCGTAAAGGTAGGATGATAGGAAGACGTTTGGTACATGTTATGTTAATATGTGTTATTTGTAATCACATGATGAATTACGTGTGATGAAAAGAGTATGAGGTCGATTGTATGTTTTAATGCTTGTTAGAAATGACTAAGGAAAGTTAAGTGTGAATTATGCGAATGATATGATGGTTACATGTACAAATGAGTATGCTAATAAGAGCGTGATTTCGATGAAATGAAAGTATAGGAATCACGCCGAGACGGACTCAAGCATAAGGTGTTAACGGGTCAAGAAGAGGCAAGGAATCGGATACGAGCACGGACGCATAAGGTAAGTGATTTCCGTAATCACTTCTTAGTACTAGTAAGTAATAATGTGTTGTAACGAATTAAACATGATGTTTGAGGTCAGATATGTGTTAAAGTCTTTCGTCGTAAAAGATGGGTTTAAGGTTGACCAAAATGCCCTTGATGGGTATTTTGGGGTAAACGAGCTTAAAAGTAGTTTAGAAGTAAGTTATTCGATTAGTGTAATGTTTTGGACAAGTATGAAAGTGGGGATGATGGTTTGGTTAGTCATAGACCAATTAATGTGCGAATACCCTTAACGGGTCGAAATGAACATATGAATGATAATGTGTTAAGAGGATGCAAGACATCCAAGAATTTGATAATTTATGATAGACGTCATTGATATCAATATGTTTATAAGAGGTTTTGGTAAAATGAACAAGTTATGTTGACGTATGCATAAACGGGTCGAAAAGTGGTAAAAGGGTAATAAGCCGAAGAGTTTAAAAGTCAGAAATTATATTAAGTCGGATGTTGGATTTTAGTTCCATTAGATGGAGAATTAAATTACGGACGCGTAGGAAAAAGAATCGGGTAAAACGGATCAAAAACGAGTGAGTTATGGCCGTTTCCGTGAAATCGGATCGCGCTGGAAATATGCAGCATCCAGCTGCAAACCTTCTGCTGAAACAAGGGGGTCGCGTAGCGCGACGGCCCGTCGCGTCGCGCGACGGGGTAAGTTGTTCCGAAAATTGTTTTCATGCTCCGTTTTGGCTCGGGAACTCGTTTAAACGCGTTTTAAGTTGCGTATGATTAGTTTAACTCACGTTTTATGACCTTTATGGTAAGCGTATGTGTGGATAGGTATGTATGGATGTTGTGTATCTCTTTACACGTATGTAGAAGGTATGTAAGCGTGTATGCGCGAATGTATGTAAGATTATGGTGTGTAAGCGAGTACACAAGGATATTTATATATATATGCAGACGTATATGAGTAGGCAAGTATAAGTCGGGTATATTCCAATGGGTGATTGAAGATATGAATGTGGGTATGTATGTAGGTATATACGTATGTATGTTGTATAAGAATAAGTGCTTGTATGTAAGGATGTATACGGATGATATGTATATGTAGTCAAGTGAGTATGTACGAAGGTATGTACGTATGTAAGTTGTGAGAAGGTATGGAATAAGTATGTATGTATGTAAGTATGTATGTATGTTTGTATGTAAGTACGTAGGTAGGTTTGTAGGTATGTATGTAGGTAGGTATGTATGTATGTATGTATGAAGGCATGTAAGTATGAATGTATGTATGTATGAATGGATGTGTTTAGGTATGCACGTACGTATGTATGTAGGTACATAGGTATGCATGTTGCTATGTGTGATCGTAAGTGTACGTATAGGTTGTATGAAGGAATGTACGCATGCGTTCAATGAAATTGAGTACTAACGATAATAACATCGTGCCTGGTGATGAGGTGTAACGCAGGATACCAAGGAAGTCTCACTACGGATCGTATGATCAGAGAGAAAGCCGGAATGTAAAGAGTTAATGGAATGAAAAGTAAACGTGCACCACTCTTGTATGCTTATGATACGTACTAACGTTATGAATTTTATGTGGTGAGCGCAGGTAGTAAAAGACATGAGGATTACCAAGGAGTAGAGATCGAAGGTCGAGTCACAAGACAGATTGTACGGGAATGTTTAAATATGTAATTTTAGTGTCGATAAGTTATGTTCTTATATTATAATACGAAGTTTTAGAATGTCAAGATGTATGTCATGAAAGAAATTTTCAGACTCGAAATTCCGCTGCGTCGTTTAAAGGTTAAATGTGTTAGGGTGTTATAGTTTGTATCAAATACAAACTCATCTCCGTTTCCACAGTTCAATCAAAATGCTTATCTTTCGCAATCTAAACCCCAACCTCAACCTCAAGTTTCCACAACACAACCTCAATTCGATCCAAATGTCGATTGTGGTCCGGCCATACAGTTGGGAAACGGTGATCAAACAAGAACTGTGTTTTATGCTGAAATTGTCAAGAATGTCAATGATGGTAAATCTTCGGGAAATGATGACAGTTCAGGATATAGTGGCAGTACCGATGAAGATGGTTCAGGTGTGAGTGATTACAGTTTGTCGAATGATGCTAAGGAGAAATCTGACTTGATCAAGAAAGCTGATGCTACATCAGAAGAAATGGAGAAGATTCTCACTGAAGATGGATCTTTCTCCTCTCAGACTGCCTTTATGGCTAATGTCACAGCTTCTACAAGTCAGGTAAAATCTGAAACTCCTAGCATATGTAGTGATTATGCTGATATGAAACATGAATGTGATAGAGTGAAACTTGAATGTGATACGATTCATAGTCACAATCAGAGTTTGGTTATTGAACTGTCTAAATGCAAAGAGGCAAACATGGCCTTAGTTCGCAATGAAAAGGAGTTTAAAACAGTTATTGAAACCCAAAAGAAAAGTGTTTCCGAATTAACAAAAACTGTTTTCAACAAACAAATTGGTATTAATAACTACATTAATATCATTGAGGAAACCAAGAAAGAGCTAGCCGTGGCCAAGTGTGAATATGAAGCGATCAAGCTCAAATTGGAGAGTTATTCTAACTCCCGATATGTGCTTGATCACATCATTGACGTTCAACAACTGAAAGGGAACGTAAAAGGCGTTGGGTATAAGTCGTGTCCGCCCCCTTTGTGACACGACTATACCAAGATGCCCGATGAAGAGGATATGCCTCTGTATGAACCCAGTGTGCCTCTTGATTATGAGGAAGTTACTACTGGCCTAGGGTTCAAACCGGACAATTCATCGGAGGGCTCATCTGATAACAAAGAAAAGTCATCATGTGCTTCAAATCAAAGTCCTCCAACCGTTGAGGACTATGATTCGTCGGATGATGAATCAGATGTGAATGACCAGGATGAATCACTTGATGAGACGAAAGGAGTAGAAATTCCAATTGAGAATCATATTCTTTGTGATCCTCCTACTCCTGCCGTGCAACCTGTTGCCAAGCAAGTGATAGATCCTGTCAAGGATGTCAAAGATGACAATGAATGTGTGTCTGCTATTAAAAGCAATAACTTGTTGTATACTTTAGTCGGTGATAGTAAAATTTATTCAAACAACGATTTTCCAATCAGAAAAGTCAATCAATCTTTGATTGACAAAGTGTTTGAAGATACTACAAGTAAGTTTTTGGAAAAAGGGATCCCGAGAGTTTCTGTAACTCAGTGTGATCCTATCCCAAAAGCTGAAATCAGAAAACAATTTGGAAATAAAAAACAACCGACAAAGCAACAACATATTGCTTCTAAGGGTAAATAACAGCAACAACGAGCTCAAAAGCCTAAGGTTACACAACCAAAAGCTGAAACAAAAGGAGCTCGTTACAAGAAGAAATGCAAAGACGTGAAGTTTGTGGCGTCCAAAGCTACTGATAAAGTGGAGACTTTTGAAAATAAGTCAAATACCGATTTTGTTCAAAAAGTCAACATTTTGAAACGTAATAATGATAACAATTACACTCAACACATAAATGGGTGTGAAGCTAGTACCTCTGGGTCTACAACTTTTACGTCAGGTTGTCGATCAGATTCTCCTAAGTTTGTTGAAAGGAGAACTTGCTTTAAATGCGGGGAGTTTGGCCACATTATCAGAAATTGCACAAACTCTCCGAAACCAAATTTTGTAGAAAGAGCCCCTTCTGAACAAGGTCACCAACAACGTCGTCCTGTGTCACCAAAAACTGACAAACGCACTGTTAAAGAACAGGAAACAAAACAACGACGTAAAAATCTGAAGGTGATCGAAAAGGCTTTAAAACCAGAAACTGTTAAAAGGAAACCAATTTTGTCACAACCGTTAAAACCGGAGATTTCTAAATCTATAAATAATACGCAATCCGGTAAACAGAAACAAGTTTGGAAACCGAAAACAGGTGAGGATTCAGGGGGAGGCTTGCAATTTAAGGACCTTCAAGAAATTGAAATTACATTTCTTGATGCTCAGGGACAACCCAAGTCTATGAAGGCTTGGGTCCCCCTCTCCATCTAATCTCTGAGTGAGTGTGCAGGATGTTCCAGGAGGAACTATCGATAGTCATTGGATTGTTGATAGTGGAGTGTCCATGCACAAGTTCGGCGACAAAAGAAATTGTTGCCTTTGGTGGAGAGAAAAAGAAAGGAAGACAGAATTGTCTGTCGAAAGAGATTGAAAGCTTCGACAAAATGAAAATCATACAAAAGTTTGATTGTTCAAGGCTTTAATCGGGTCCCCAGGATAGATTCAATCAAAATGTACGCACCTGTAGCACGTCTGAAGTTCAAAATCAACAAGGTGAACGTGCAGTGTACATTTCTTAGTGGTGTGATTGAAGAAAATGTGTTTGTTGAACAAACCAACCGGGTGTGCGGATGCCTTGGCGTGGATTGAACAACCGCACACTACTTCTCAAAGAGAAAGACAAAGACCTTCGCTGGTGCATTGTGGAAGACCAGCCGGACCCAAAGGTTTCTGATCTTGTTGCTGTGAAGAGGTATCTCAGTAGCTACAAAAATCGACTTTGAAGTCCACACCGGGTGGATATCCAGTTTGGGAGAGCGCTCAGATTCCTTGCAATGCACGAAGCAGTTGCAGGATATGGTTTTAAATTTCTAATCTCTCCTATTCTTGTCGATATTTAAGCTGCTTTATGAATTATTGTCATTTCGTAGCACTCTTTGACCTGACACGTTGATCTCGAATATCACCTCACACGTGATTGTTTCACTATGAAACTCGTCAATGTTGTCATGGTCCGCACCGCTTACCGATGTGCCAACTGATTTTCCCAAAATTCGATAAATCATTTCTGATTAAAATTAATTTTGGTAAACGGCATTGAGGTAAAACATGAGTTAACCAGCATTGGAAAATCGTTTTTGTAAATTTCTTTGTGTCTTTTAAATTTATCATAGTTTGTTGATTTTAGGGGGAATAAATCCAAAATTTGAAAATTCAAAAACATTGAAAAATTTCAAAACGCAAAAACATTGAAAAACAAAACTGAGTTTTCTGGCGAGAAAAAGAGAATATGATAGTACATCAGTGGTCTGTCGTAACCTCTTCGAACTGAACTTGAAAATGAAAAATGTTAAGCAGCTCTATATAAGATGTATCGGTAGGCTCACAATCATTTTAAAGTGTGCAGGGTGATATAAACCTAAATCGACTGAAGACCAGGTGGGAACCGCACATTGGCATATGGTCTTAGTACCGAAATTTCGTTTGATAGATTGCCGAGGTTCTGAGATATTCGGTCTTTATGCTGTCTTATCATCTAGGTATCATGGTTGTTTCTTTTACCGTAAAAATAACGGAGACGAAGTCTAGATCTTCCATGATACTATACATACGTGTACATATTGCATTCGACCTCAATAAGTGATCAACAATCACATGTCCAAACAAAATAAGTGATAATATATCACAGATTCTTTGCGGGAGTCAAGTTCGTCTATCTGCTGTACGAAAGTACTGACCTGTTCACGGACTTGCTCCTGTGCCCTCATGCATCTGAAAATCAAGTTCCTCATCAATAAGTGATTCTATCACATAGGGCTTGTTTTCAATCAAAATAAGTGAGTTTCTCACATCTTTTATACGGTCAAACAGATGATAAACGGTATACTCACCGGTAAGATGAACTCTCATGCATACCTTGATACGAGAATGTGTCGTGTGTGGATGAACACCGGTCGGTAAGTATAAATCATACCTTAACGTATCCCCTCGCCATGATTACATCTGATAAGTTGAGCTTATGTGGACAACAATACCGATAATTGTTATAGGATGCTTATCTAAATGTTAACTAATTGAACAAAAAGAGCGTTTTGACATGACCGTACACTGATATGATTCTCTTATCCTCGAAACTCGCAAAAAGAATGTCTGTAAATATTTATTTACTGCTTTTAGTTTCTGTATCTCTGTATATATTTATTTATTGCTTTCCGTCTTTACATTTGAAAAATGAAAAATTCCAAAAAGATTTTAGGTGTGTTTTAATATAAACTTTATAAAATCCAAAAAGATTTTGCTTCTAGTTTATTTTTGATTGACCGATGTTGGAACTCGAGTCTATCCTACCCAAAATCCTGATTGTAAGCCGGAAAACAATTGCACCTTCATAAAATGTCGAAGTTAACAAGTTTTTGAAAGTAAGGGATTAAAATTGATCATTTTCTAAACTTTCAAACTGTTGTCGGTCGGTGTTTGATTGAGATTTGATCTCATATGTGTCGTTTGTTTAATTTGTCTATATTTCAAGCGGTTGTTCTCATTACGTGTTTAGCTTTCTTGTATGTGCAGATGTGACATCAGAATCAGCTAAAGGCGAAGAGAACGTGTCAGATGACAAGCCGTAAAGTGAAGACACGACGTTGATGCAATCAGAAGATCAAGATGATCGGGTTGCAGATCAACACCACAAGGATCTGAAGTATTGAAGTTCAAAAGATTCACGAGCATCATTCAAGGGGGAGTTTGTTGATACACTCCCTGATTATGTCACGTGAAGACTTTGAAGATCCTCCGACACAAAATACATGGAAGACGAACCATCACGAGTAGCGTCCAAGGGGGAGTTTGTTGGTACACTTTATGTGGACGCGACTCGACTCGGTTCGACTCGGTTAGGTCCGGCTCAAGCCCGACGTCACGACATTCCTCCGTCGTGCGCCCCAGAGTTCGACACGCGAAGCACGGAGCGCCGCTAGCCCATTCCCGTTTACACATCATCATGACATCATCAATGTGATGTCATGATGATGTCACAAGTCTTGTCCTATGTTGAATATTGGTGAAAGATTATAACTGAAACAAAGTCTGGGCCGTAACATCAACATATGGGCCGAAGACTTTAGAGTGGGCTTTTGACCTTTCAACTTGGGCCATTGGTTTGGGCTGTGCATATTTGAAGAAGATATTATTTGACAAAATCAAGTGATTTCGGAGAAGACATTGGGATTTCGTCGATCCTATGGGATTTCGTCCAGTTCCTGATTTCGTCGAAGTGTTTCAATATATATAGCACAGACATCAGACAGAACACAAGAGAAGTCTGAATAGATTTCACTGAGCGAACACATTGTAACACACACACTGAGAGTTTACAGAGACCATTTGTAAACACCGCATTGTAACCGTTTTCTAGCATTAATACATTGAGTGTTAATCGTTGAATATTGTGTCTTACGTGTTCGTAACTTGGTTTAACTTACCCGTTTGGATTCCGCACTTTCGGGTTTGTCGGAAAACAGGGAATAGAGGTTACTCGATCCTCCGGGTGGACCTACAATTTGTTTGCTGATTGTTTTAGTGAAGCAAAATCCACCTAAATTTCATTTTATGTGGAGAAAAATGCCCGGATAGTCCCTGTGGTTTCACATTTTTTCACCTATAGTCCCTATCTTTCTAAAACTACTTGAATAGTCCCAAAGGTTTCGAGTTTTGTTCTCGGATAGTCCCTGGGTCTAACTTCAGTTTGTTTTCTCTGTTAAGTGACCCCATGTGCATATCACGTGAGGGGTATTTTGGTCAGTTTATTTGTTTCTTTTCTCCTGCCTATTAAATAAGACCCTTTTTCCCACAAACCTAACCACCAACAGCATCGATTCCATCATCTTCTCCACTGTTCGTCTTCCTCAGCTCGTCTTCCTCAGCAGCCTCGATTCCATCATCCTCATGGTTCTCTGCAATTGTGGCCAAGATGCAATCGTAGTTACGTCATGGACTGATCTCAACCCTGGTCGCCGATTCTACTCCTGTCCAACCATGGTAATGTATACTATTACCGATTTTAATAGTCTAGGGCTTTAAAAGTTTGATCCGTTCGTCTATCTCTGTAGAATCCCAACTGTGGAAGATTCATAGGGTGGCTGGACCCACCAATGTGCATTCGTGCAGTGGCAATTATTCCAGGGCTTCTAAGACACATAAACCAAGTTGATGTTGAGTTAGCCAAGATGCGGGAAAAGAATCGGCTGAAGAACAAGATCATTACGGTTCTTTTGATAGTTTTAGGGTTTGTGTTTTGGATGTATGTTAAGGCTTGAATGCATTGTAATGTGTTAAATGTGTAGGATGTTGTAATGTTTTTGAAAAGCTGATGTATGGATAACATTCAATGAAGTTGGTTGTTTTGAAGTAATTATGTGTTAAATGTTGGAAAAATGTGGTTGGTGAAATATGGTTTGCATTCAATGAGCAGCAGGTTGTTTGGAAGTAATTATGTATTGTGCAAAGTGAATTGTGCAAAGTGTATCGTACAAAACATATTGGTCGAATCTTATGCGCGCAACGAAATTGTGCATGACCTGTTCCTACAAAATGTACATTGCACAAACGAAATTGTGCATGACCTGTTCACAAAATGTACATCGCACAAACGAAATTGTGCATGACCTGTTCCTACAAATGAAGACAATAACCTGTACATGAGTTGTCCAAACTTTAAACCACAAACATGAAACTAAAACAGAAAATACTAAACCACAAACCTTAAACGACTGAACATTAAACATCCAAGCATACATGATAATTGTCATAGTGTTTTAATAAGCTAAATAGACAAAAAAGACTGCATGATTGTTTTAAGACAACCCAAAAACTATAACCCGACAACCCGAACCATAACCCTTAAACATTTGGACCTGCCTGACCAGCCTCAGTAGGTTGATTACCATCTTTCTTCTTCGTACCTTTCCTCCCTTTCTTCGGCCCGGCAACTTTTTTGGTCCTTCCACAAGTTCTTTGGTTGTGGCCCTTTTCACCACACTTCTGGCACTTCACCGACTTCCATTTTCTTGTGAATTTGCCACCAACCACAGCCTCCTCGTTATCAGCTTCAGCAGCCCTTTTTCTCTTGTTTCTTGCTTGTGAAGCCCTTTCAACTTCATCCTGCAACTCCACAGCATCCTTCCTTCTTTTCTTCTTAGGTCTGCCGATAGGTCTGTGGTGCAGAGGTGGGGTTAGGTTGGTTGGAACCTGTGATTTTGGCCACAATTCTCTGCCATTAATGGGACCAATGGTATGACTGTAAACCCTCTTCCATGTTTCAAGATAATAACATTCATTAACCCATGATTCCGGGGGTCCAACCTCTTGGCCATTCATTGCCATGTCCCAATTAACAGCCACAACATGCCTACAAGGGATTCCTGAAACTTCCCATTCTCTACAAGTGCAAACCCTATCCACAACATCCACAACATACTGTTTATGTGTTGCAGCACCATCCACTGTGACCTTACCACTGACTTGATACTTTGTCCCACCACTCCACTTAACATTATAATTTGCAGCTAATTTCTTTGTGTTTTCAAAAATCTTTGCAACTCTAGGAGTAAGTGGACCATTTTTCTGCCGAATCTTCCTGAGAACATTCACAATCCTCTGCATTAAATACTCTCTGACAAACTCCAAAGCAGAAATTATAGGCTTGTCTCGACCATTGACTGTCCTTGCATTCAAGACTTCACACATGTTGTTCAGCACCACATCAGATTGTGCCCTACCTGTATATCAAATTGCCAAACTCAATGATCAATATATGAACAAAGACAGCAATAAACAGCAGTAAACAGCAGTAAACAGCAACAAACAGCAGTTATAAGTTTTGGTATGAACACAACAGTTTTGATATGCATATACCTGTAAAATGAGACCTGCTCCAGTGAATGGGTGGAATACTTGCCAACCAGTTATAAGCTTCAATGTTGTACAACCTCAACTCCTTCATTTTTGCTTCAAAATCTGGAACTGTATAAGCTTTGGATGCATTTTGAAGACACTCCTTGAAGGCATCTCCTCTCCATTGAAGTTTCATGTTCTGCCATATATGCCTTGCACAAAATCTATGCTCAGCTGCTGGAAATACCTGAGTTATGGCTGGTATTATTCCCTGTTTCATCACATTTCAAACATTAATCATACAAAAACAGACTTAGGAGAATTGCTGAATGTAATACCATACCTTTTGCCTGTCAGAAATGAAGGTGAAATTTGCATTATCTGGAAGAGCCAAGTCATCTTTAATACACTGTAGGAACCAGATCCAGCAGTCTTTGTTCTCAGCCTCAACAATTGCATAAGCTAAAGCCTAAAGGATAAATGCCATTGTTGGGATCTAAACCAACTGCAGTTAGCATCTGCCCAGGGTAGGGGCCTTTCATAAATGCCCCATCTAATCCCAACAGTTCCCTCCTACACTCTTTAAACCCTTCTTTCAGTGGTCCCAGACAAACATAAATCCTCTTGAAGATCCTTGTGGGTGCATGTGGGTTACACTCAGGCTCAACAACAAATTTAACTGTTGTACCTGGATTGGTCCTGTGCAGTTCCATGACATAGTCCCTGAGGTTTGCATACTGAGCTTTGAAGTCCCCTTCAATCTTCTTTGTAGCCTTCAGCTTTGTCCTGAAAGCCTGTAATCAATTTAAACTTAGTTAATGGTCTGTAATTAAAGAGAATAAACACAAGCAGAAATTAGGGTTTATACCTTCATTTTTGACACGGACAGCTCATACTTCCTCCCAAGCTCCTCTTGTAGCCTACTTACTGAAATATTAGGGTTGCCTGCAATCTGATTCATCACAAACTCTTGTTTTGCCAAGAAGGTAGAACTGAAAGGTTGTATTTTTCTAGATGTGAGACACTTGTGATCTGGTTTGTAAGTCTTTACCACCCAAGTGTCATCTTCATCACTCAATCTAGACAAGTACAAAACCCAAGGACAATCTACACTATTTAACCTACCCTTCCTTTTATCATTGCATTCTACCAATCCCTTTTTAAACCCCTTTTTTGTCCCACTTGCAGAAGATTCCTTGCCTTTTTTGCAACTTTCAGATTGTATATGGATACCTGGCCCACTTTGGCTGGGCCCAGTTTGATTCGGCCCAATTTGGCTGGGCCCAGTTTGATTTGGCCCACATGTGCAAATTGGACATCTACCCTCACAAACCACCCGAATTCTTTTTTTATCATTTCTCAGAAAAGACAGTGACCTCCTTGTTTCAATTGCATGTTTGTTTATCTTGTCTTTTGCCACTTTGGCTGTTGGAAACAACTGACTAACATAAAAGGTCACTTGGGATGTTGATTGTCCATCCCTCTTTTTCCTCCTCAACTCTCTTAATTTCATACTTCTCCTAGTTTCGAAATCTTCCATTTCCTCATCAGTCAAGCTGTCAAAAGACTCATAACTTAGATTTTCATCATCTAATAAGTCATCACTAGTATCCATATCATGATTGCCAACAGACTCTACTTCAGCTCCCATAAACTCCACACCCCTGTCAACATTTGCATGGTAGTCCTGCATGTCATACTCAGCCTCATCCATACTCTCTAACCCCTCTACAAAGTCACTATCATCTGAATCAACACCCTCAGATGATTCATCATCATCAGCCTCAGCACCATCAGTTGCCTTACCACCCTCATCATGCTCAGACTCACCACCCTGATCATGCTCAGCCTCACCACGCTCATCATGCCCAGACAAACCACCCTCAGCTTGCTTAGACTGACCAACCTCAGACTCATCACCCTCCACTTGCCTAGACTCACCATCTACTGGAAAATCAGTTGAGAAATTTGCATTGTCAAAATCATAGCTAAAACTGTTAGTGAACGATGCATTCTCCACAACTACATTAGCCTCTACACCACCTACATTAGCCTCTACACCACTTACATTAGCCTCTACACCACCTACATTACCTGCATTACCCTCTGCATTACCTGCATTAACCTCTACATTACCTGCATTATCAGCAGCCTCTAAACCATCTACATCAGTTACATCTTTCCATTGAAGTAAGAGATTTTTTGATACCCTAAGTTTCTTTCTTCTAGGCCTTTGAATGGTATTAACAGCACCCCCCTCATTTTCTAATTCTTGAATAACCACCTTCGACTCTTGTGTAGGACTAAAGTAATTTTTAACCTTGGTTTCACCATGTTCTATAAACACCTTAATAACTTTGTTTTTTGCAACATATTTGGCCAAAAGCCTAACATCACCATCATTACCTAAAGGACATAATCCAACATCTAAGTCTAAATCAGGAATCTTAAAATGGTAATATAACTTCACATCAGGAACATTTAGTTGAAGATCTCTCACCATCCAATCGATTTCATGCACGGAAAATTCCTCAATGTTGCAGTAGTCAACAAAAGCAGCTTTACCAAAAGCCTATTTTCTTCCTGGTGACGGAGTAAACACACCACCATAAAGAAGTTTTATGCTGAAAAAGTTCTCAAAACCATCTGCACATACATTGTAGTGCACATTAGGGTATAAAATTAGAGATATTGTTAGGGTTTTAACATTTTATTTGTTTATATTGCATGTTGTTGAACCTGTACCATTCTTGCACAATGAAGCTAGGGTTTTAATGATACATACCGTAAACACTCTCCGGTACAAACGCCTTCACATACTCAGAATTGGACCGGAAATTCCACTGACGGTTGTTGTTTGGATGTTGAGGATCGTCGTCCTTCATTTTCGTGGGAAGATTCTGATGATCAATCGATCAGATTTAGGGTTTAGATTGTGTGAAGAAATTAGGGGAAGATGATGAGCCAGATTCGCCGTAGGGAGGGAGGGAAAACAACTGACAATTAGGGAGTAGGGGTGCAGGCATACTTTTAAATGTTAGAAACAAATAAACTGACCAAAATACCCCTCACGTGATATGCACATGGGGTCACTTAACAGAGAAAACAAACTGAAGTTAGACCCAGGGACTATCCGAGAACAAAACTCGAAACCTTGGGGACTATTCAAGTAGTTTTAGAAAGATAGGGACTATAGGTGAAAAAAGGTGAAACCACAGGGATTATCCGGGCATTTTTCTCTTTTATGTGCTTTGGATTGAATTATTTGTGAGAATTGCCTTGATTTAGAATTTTGTGCTTATACACTTGTGTTTCTTTTTCGCAATTGATTGCCATGGCTTGGTTCCATTTCGTCTTCGAATTCTTTTCTACGGTTTGTTTTGTGAATAATTTGATTTGTAGATTTTTGGTATGCTTACACACTAATTTAATTGGTGTAGGGACGAAATAAAGGGTGCCTTGTGTGCAAGAAGAAGATGGCAACTTCTCCCAAAACACTTTCTAGATCCTGTCCTGCCCCATTTAGAAATCTTTTGGAATATGTTGTTCATTTGAAGTTTGACGAGGAGCCTAATTATGCAAAATTTTCATTTGGTCATCTGAAAGTAGCTGTTTTGCCTAAATTCATGTAAAATTTGTGTGTTGATTTGTTGGCCTAGTATATGGTATTTGTAGGTTCGTGAATAGAACTAACATCATAGTACTTTGGTTGTTTGTTTGAAGTTGTGAAAATGAAGCTCTCTAACGAAGGTCTGTTCTTTTCCCTTTAATTATATGCAATCAACAATTGAACATCATCATTATAAACTAATGATTGTTAGTTGCGTTAAAAGCTTTTTTTTTACATTTGAGTTTTTTTTCAGCAAAAAAGAGAAGCTTGATTTCTGAACTTTGGCATACTTTATTTAAACCATTTTAGGTTAGATTACAACCTGTTTGCTTATGTACGGCTTGATTATGGTTATGCAAAATTGAAGGTATTTTCAATGCATAGAACTAGTGATTCTGTTTATTTAGAAAAACCAGATTAATTGAAACAATATGATTGACACTTTAATTTTATATAACAAAATTTGGAAGCTTGGACAAAATTTGCTTCGAGTTAGACAAATTGGGATTCTGGTATGCGTTGGTCCATAAAAAGCCTTGCATTTGGATCTGAACCTGCCCATACCATGACCTATAGAAGTAATTCAAGTCACCATGTATGTTAGCACGCATAAGCAATTTTTTATAGTTATAACTTATAACCATTTTGTTTCTTTTCTGTTTCCGGTTTCTTTAATTTTTGTCTCTTTTCTTTATATCTTCATCGTGTGACTCAAGAGTGTCATCAGGTAGATGTCGAGACTGATGAGGTTTATGCTCAAATGACGTTGCCACTACTGAGCTTGGTATGTTCCTTCCCTTTAACCATATTATGAATGTGGAGGTTTATTACCAATTTCTTAATTATGCAATCTTTCAACTGTTTTGCCATTTATATTGGAAGAGCAAAAAGAAGCATTTCTTTCGGCAGCTTTGGGTGCCCCCAGCAACAACCCACAAACTTTTTTTTTGTTAAATATTGACTGCAAGTGATGCTAGCACTCACAGTGGATCTTTAGCTCATCGTCACACAGCTAAGAAAGTATCTCCTCCACTGGTAAGCTTGCACATATCCCAAACAAAGTAGCATAAAGTCAATGCATTTCCACCACTGAAAGTATTTCGCCCAATCCCCCCACCTACACTCCTATATTTGGGTATCAAAGGACAGTGTTTTGGAGCTTGAGTGTCAAGGTGTCATGAGGAAATTTACCATACTTCAGGTTTGTATATCTCTATTATCTAATATAATGGTCAAGTTTGTAAAGTCTTTTTTGTTACTGCACATGTGATTTCTTATTTCTATGCACTTCTTATTCACATATTTGGCATATACGTGCCCCTCGGCCTGCGTATGACCTCATCGTAGAACATGCATCTTCTGAAATGGTTTGTTCGCCTTTTTTTCTCGTCTCCTATGACCATATATATAAATAAAAAAGTACATACAATTGTCATCTAACTGGTTATTTTACATTCATATGCTTTGAATCCTCTTCTCAGTTGCTAGAAATGTCAAAATGAGTGGTTCGAGTGGGTGTCAAACATGTAACTTTTGAGTATGGGTTACAAGTCATGCCCGGTCTGGCCTACTAAACACTTTTTTTTGTCCATTTCTACACTTTCAAAAGTTCATGTATTAATTATGAATACGAAAACTATTGTTCACTAAAGATTTGAATATGATTGATGAATTTGTACATGACACTTGTGAATTTCGCTTTGATGAAAGGTTGATGGAAAAGCCCGGAATATAATTCTTCCTCATGGAAATTGGCAGTATATATATTATAAACTTGGAGGATGATGGTGGGAACATATGGCTCCTGCACTAGGTTTTTTTTCTCTCAATTTGTTATGGTGAATTATTACAAAATAGAACACTGACTTCCATTGTTCTCAATAGGGTGTGAATTTGTGATAACGGATTCAGTTGTAAAAATGAAGAAAGTTGGCCACTTCAATAAATTAAAATATGATATGGTTTGATTTCGTGTTGTTTTTGATGGTTTGTTGGTTCTATGATTCAGCTTACAGCAGGCTTAGAATCAACATTAGTGTTGTAGGGTAAATATATTTTGTATTTTCTTTTATTAATGATTATCAAATAATAATCATTAAAAATGATTGGTTTTTTTTTATTTATCTATTGATTTGTTAGTATTGATTAATAAATATAAATAAATAAATAAATGTATATGTATGATTATTTAGAAGCTTTCCCATTATGCCATTATTATCAAATCATTGGTCATGTTCTAAATTAGAGGCGACAATTTTTAACACGTTTGTTTAGAATTTATAAACAATAAAAATGCTAATACTATTATACCATTAAGATGGCCGTCCATCGGACGGGTATAGAACTAGTAACTCTTAGTTGGAGACCTTAATTTCAGAGGATTCACTTGTTTTGCAAATTTTGGGTGCTTCCCCTGACCTGCGGGTATATTGGGTGCTTCCCCTGACCCGTGAGTAGAGGTGCACAAAATAACCGGTTAATTAACCGTAACCGGTTATTAACCGAAACCGGTTATTAACCGAAACCGGTTAATAACCGATTTAGGAATAACCGGTTAGTGGTTATTTTTAACCGTAGGTTAGTAACCGGTTATAAGTGTTTAGTATAATAACCGGTTATTAACCGGTTTTTTTAAACCGGTTTTTTAACTCATAGACTGGTTAACCGAAAAAATAACCGAAAAATTCAAAAAAAAGGCAAAAAAAACCGGTTAATAACCGAAAATAACCGGTTAATTAACCGAACCGGTTAAAGTAATTAACCGGACCAGTTAAAAAAATAACCGGTTAAAGTAATAACCGGTTAAAGCATTAACCGGTTAAAGTCAAAAAGTCAAATTAACCGGTATAACTGGTTAACCGAACCGGTTATTAAAATTAACCGGTTTGTGCACCTCTACCCGTGAGTCGCCAGGATATGTCACTGGATCTTGATATGTTCTACGTATTTTGGGCTCCTCTTGGGCCCTAAATAGCATGTTGATAAGTCAGATCCATAATCTTATTCTTCCACTGGGCCGCCATGTTTTACTGGTTTTGGGCCTAGCACTTCTAGATTCGGCCCAAAACATTTTTTTACATGACCTAGCACTTCTAGATTTAGATCCAATATTTTTCAATTACGTTGTAAAACAATTAGTGTTTTTTTATCATTATGTTAATTTATTTATCTTCTCATAATTTATACATCAATTTTTTATAAAAACAAATTAATAAAATTCGGTGAAATTATTCAATCTATTTCTATGACAGTATATAAAAATAAATATAATTCTTTTTAATTAATAATAATTTGTATTTTACAAGAATAGATTAAATAAAAAAAGAAGAAATAATAATAATATATTATACATATGTTCGATTTCTAAAATAATAATAATAATAATAATGATAATAAAAATAATAATAATAATATTAATGTTGATGCACTTTTGGTGTCTGTCTTTTGAAACATTTTGTTTGTACTCTAGTGTAATGAAACAGTCTTTTGATTAATCGAGTCTGTATATTTTGGTCGAGTCGACCAAGTCAAGATATCCTCCTATCTTGACTTGGTACGACAATTCATAGTTCTAGTATGTTATTGTTTGTAATGCAACTGCTGTTGATGCAGTCTGTACATGTTTGGTATCTCTTATCTGTTGTCTACAGTTGCTGTCTCAACCATTCTGTTTGCAGCCTCCCACGAAGAACCATTCTTCGTGGAGTATGGCTTGCACGAAGAACCTTCTTCGTAAAACCTTGGGTTCTTCGCAATGATAGTTCACGAAGAACCTGGTTCTTCGTGGACATTTGGTTCTTCGTGGGTCCAGTAACCTTCTTCGTGAGGTTACTGGGCTGGGGCCTTTATATAAGACAGTTTATGGTGCAGAACAAGGTAAGAGAGCTGGTGAGTCTGTAAGAACACTGTGTGTATGTGTTTGTGTATGTTCTCTTCCATTTAATCAAAGTTAGTGAATCTTTGGTTACGTGTGTTTGTTATACTTTCTTTGGTTGCATACATACAAGGATTCTGCACTTGTATTTGTGTTTCGACAATAAGAAAGTAGGTTTCTTGATCCTCCTAGTGGACCAACAACAACAACAACAAATTTATTTTTTTCAAACTTGCGGATCTTATGATCCAATTATACATAGTTTCTTTTCATTTTATTAGATTTTAAGATAATTATTATATATATCAAATGCCATCATATGTTTGCGCCAGGGATTTTTCCCACTTTTGGCTTTTGCCACTGAAGTTTGTCTTCTTTGATTTCCACCCTCAGCAGACAAAACAACAAACAACTCTCAATCTCTTATAATACGCGTGTCTTCTAGCCCTTCTGTTCCACTCCTTTTCTTCCTGATGTCTGCGACCATTGCTGCTCTCACTAATCTTTGCAAGGTGTATGTGCCGTTGTCTTCCAGCGTCACCATCAACGTGACCACCACCGTCCTCCGCCTCTTTCCCACTTCTGCCGTCACGCGCAGCCGCTCCAAACCCTCTCCTTCAACCTCCGAAGACTCAACCCCTGAAGACCCACGAGAGAGAGAGATCGGAGAAGAGATGGGAGACAGAGACGTAGTAGGCTCTCCGGCGTCGACATGGGGGATCCGCCGCACATGACTCCGGCACTACTACAAAACAGATCTTTAGAAGGGGTGAAATGGGTTTTAAGACGGTGTTTTCAACACCGTCTTAAAGCACACTGGTTTAAAATCAAGTCTTATTAGACGGTGTTCAATTTTAACACCGTCTTAAACTTGATGAACATCGTCTTTTAATATAAAAACATTTCAAATATTAATTAAAACAAATATTTTTGAACACCGCCTTATAAACATTTGCTGAGAAAAAAAAAACATTTACAATAAAAAAGGTTTTCCAGAAATACATCAAGCAGTTTTATTAAAATTTGGATATTTTAAGCTAAAAAATATATAAATCACAAACCCTCTGTTCAGTCACCACCAATGGTGTCAAAGTGATAACAATAATTTCAACTTAAAGTTAGGATTTATCTCGAAATCGATACCGAGCCCCTAAGCTAGGACCAACTGGAACTAAGATTTTTTCCTTCAAATATAACTTGATGATCTTCGTAACTTCTTTTATCTTTGTTTGTCTCGTCACCAACATTGACCGGAGCATCAGGTATACCAACTGCAAAACGAAAAGGCAAGGATCATAACTCCACACAGTATAATCATTTTATGATCTCAAATTAACATAAATTCGAATTTAAATGACTTCATATGTCATTTACACACAATATACTCATTTACCAGCAACCTTAACCGGCACACAAATTGGATATTTTAACCCATTTACGAAACCTAATCAAGTCAATCTCCTAATTACTATCGAAATAAATACAATAAACCCTAACTAATAAATTATATATAATACAAGACTATAAGAACAATAAAACCTAACTAATATATTCATCGTTAACAAACAAAAACAATCAAATTAAGACCATTAAAACAACAATAAAAAAAGACATTAAAGATAGAAGTAAGACCTTCGCCCTTGAGTTTGTTCCAAGCGAATTCAAGGCCACTGGTGAGCTAACCAAGCATCTCTGCCGTAATACCAAGTCCATGTGTCCATTTAACTTCAGTTGTGATGTATCAGTTTGTTCTTTGTCAAGATCACAAGAAGAGAGTTGAGTGCTTTTCATCCATAGCTGCAAGAAGTGATGAACCCGATATAGGGTATCTGACAAACAAAGATTTTATATTATTCAAATACATGAACAATGCCACTAACAGGGCCTAAATGACGTATAAGAAATGATTTCAGGGATAAATACCGATGCTCCCGATGTGCTATCAAGTCCTCAATTGGGCCCGAGGCAAAAACTTCATGCTGACCTACACCAGAACATTACAGAAATTTAACCATATAAAAACCATATATGTTAAAAAGTTAGAAGCAAGCGAAAGATATGTTTTAAAATGATTAGCATTTATTCTTCATATTACTACTGGACAAGTTCATGTCTTAAGGAATCTGAAGCATAGCTAATAGTAGACCTGGCAAACAGGTTGGGTCGGTCGGGTCATGGGTCAAAATGGGTTCGGGTCAAAACGGGTCAATTAAAAAAAGGGTTCTTTTGGTTCGGGTCGACACGGGTTCGGGTCGGAACGGGTTCGGGTTGAAACGGATCCGGGTCAGAACGGGTTTCGGGTTGGGTTAGTTAAAAACTGTTTTTTTAAGAAAAAAGAGATTGTATAGCGAGGGGCAAATTTGTCGGGTTGAAACGGTTTTCGGGTCAATACTTTGTGACACCAATCAATCAAGATTCAAGCATAAATATGTGATCAATAAAGGCACAAATTTGATAAATAATTCTACCAGCAATTCTCAAATATGTAGAACATGCAATATTTTGGTCAATATTAGAGAACATACAATCGTTTATAATGATCATACAAATTCAATGTTTTCATTTTTCAACATTAAGATAATAGAAATACGGTCAAACTCTACTTTCATCACATTAATGGTTGACTTTTGTTCACAAAGTCAAAACTACTCTTTATAATACTTTTTTTTACTGGCCAACAAACTCCATTTTAATACTCAAAGTGGCTAACCATTATTTTTTGACTGGCCAACAAACTTCATTTTACTACTCAAAGTGGCTAACCATTAGCCACACCACAAACGTACAGTTACACCAAATGGAGAAAAAATAAAAAGACATGAGTCTACACAGTAGCCCACATCCAGATTACAAAATCAAACCATTTACTTCATTTTTCCTCCACTGTCCCAAGACACTAGTGGTGAGACAACTGATAAGGAGTAGAATTATATCAACAAAAACTGAGAAGACCAAACCAACACAAAACATACATTTAGAACACACAAATAACACAATCAAATGAAAAAATATAATACCTGAGCTTCATACAGTTTCAAACAATGAAAATAAGGATGACATGAGTTTGGTTGCCTAATACAGTTTCAAGCCAAGCTTGAATCTTCTTGGCCAAACTCAAGCCCGCATCATAAAGGTTCAGTTGATATTTCAAGTCGGTTCAATTTTATCGTAAAGTTCCCAGCTGAGCAAGCTCGGCTCAGCTGTCATCTTTTGCAGCCCGACTTACAAGACCCGGTTCTGGATCTAGCATTAGCGAAATCATAATTACATATGTACAATTATTCTAAGTTTGAAAAGAAAACTATGAAAAAGCAACCAACTGATTAATAATTATTCGTTCATTAGATGTAACTATGTATGAAAGGATATGAAATGAAATAACATTTTTTTTGAACGGCAAAATTCATCAAAATGTAATCCTTCACAAGATTAACCGAATTAATAGTGACCTTCGTTTCATCCAAAATGTAATCATTCGCAAGATTAACTGAAATACCCGAGCCCAAATATAACTGAGAAGACGTTAATCCTTCACAAGATTAACCGAACTAATAGTGACCTTCGTTTCATCCAAAACAAACAATCAAGAAGCCTCATGACAGTTCTATATCTAATCAAATCCCTAATTCCCTATAACCATTCACTTGACAAATTCTAATTCAAAACTTACACTAACAACACACTAATAACACACTACTCACAATCTAGCAAAACATTCAATATTCTGCCAACGAAAATCAAACCGTCACATGTGTAATAAGAATTCAATAACATCATATAACACCAATTGATATGTATCAAATCGTATAATACTCCGTAGGTAAACAACAAACGTTACAATATACGATTATATGAACCCTAGATCAAATTCAATGAAATGAAAGGTACCTCTTATCAGATGAGCCTCCTTTCTGGCTAAGGAAGGAACGGAATAACGGAGAGTTGACGTCGTAGATCATTGTCGCCTGTAACGATGAAAATTGGTAGCAGCTTCTTGATAAACGAGTAGAATGGGAAGGGAGGCTAGGGTTTGCTGCGTCTGAATGTGAATGGTTGCGAGTAGAAGGGGAATGGAGGCTAGGGTTTTGGTTGAGTTTGTTTTTTTCTAAGATAATTGTTAGAATGAGTATATAAGACGGTGTTCAAAAACATCATCTAAAGGGTGCATATATAAGCATAAGACGGTGTTTAAAGGGAACACCGTCTAAAGGGCGAGGAATTGATTTTAAGACGGGGTTTAAGCATAAGACGGGGTTATATGGAATTTCGATGAATTTTTTAATTGGATTGGCACAACGGCCATGTGAGGAATTGATTTTAAGACGGGGTTATTATTATAACACCGTCTAAAAAAGATCTTGAACACCGTCTAATGCTTCATATTGTAGTAGTGCGGTGTCGAGATGACCAAGGGGATCCGTCAGCGGAGAGGTTTGTGCTCTACGGCGTCGACATCGGTGAAGAGGTATCCACCGGACGGAGGCAATCTGGCAACAGGTTATGTGTTCTTAATATGTATTGTACTCTTACTGTTGTTTATGAACCGTAATACATACTAAAGATTTGGTTATTAACCCTAACTAATTATTTGCAGGAGTTCTCTGTTTCTTTATTATGCTTTTAGAACAAAGTAACAAAGAAAACCTGTCTTCTTATTAAATTTGTGATTCTTATTTTTTCTCTTGGCTTCATTACTTCACGTCTCTTTGCCTCCTTCTTGAAGCTTGCAATTGAGCCCTTGAATCCTTCTTACTTTTGCGATTTCCGCAGCCACTGCTCTAGTGATCTGCCGACGCCATTTTTAGTGTCTGCAGTCAAACATGTGTATTCAGGGAAATCCTCGATTTGGGCGTGTCACCATCTTCCATCCGAAGCTTCGGTCACTTTCTTCTCCAGCGCCTTTTTTTCAGGTTAGTGTTAATGTTCGTTGATGTGTATTGTTTGTAAATCCTGATTTTCCGTATTGTTTTACCTCGATTTGGGCGTGTGTTGCTGTTAGCGGTTCGTTGATGTTTATTGTCTGTGGATTGCACTGATTTGGCATCATGATGTTGGTTGTAACTTTGTCAATGTTTCTAAGTAAAAAAAAAAAAACCTTGCCATCGATATGCGGTTTGAATCATGAATTCTATGGAATTCATCATGAATTCTGTGGAATTCATATGTGGCTGTGCTGCATTATTTTCGTGGTCAAATTCCTACTTAGAAGTGCGGCATAAAGTGACGGGTAATAAAAAGTGAGAAATTCCTACACTGTAAGTGACAATTTTGTTATGCTCGAGGGAATTTTGATGGTAGCTTAAATGCTTAATGTATCTGTTAATTCATGTATTTAAACAACTTTTTTTTTGTTTCAGGTTATATACATGTTGAATTATTTTATAGTTGCATGGAGGAACCATCGAAGAGTTCAGTTGTATTGAAGTTTCCCCAATGACTTAGCTGGTAGGACTTAAAGCTAATTATAGACTTGATTAGATGACGTAAATTAGTGTAGAAGTACTTCATTTGCAATAATTTGATTATAAATTTATAAGCCATATGATATAGTGTTATTCTTATATAAGTGTTGTTTGTTCGTTTGAAGGTTGTTTACGTAAGTTCAAAAGGAATGGTCTCAACCAGAAAAGTTAATATACTGCATCTAACAAAGTCAAGTGGTGAGTATGCAAATACTATAATTAATTTGTTTGCTTTGTGGATTGAGTCTGCTAATGGTTGGATCAAAGTGAAGATTTAAAAAGAAAAGAATGAGTAAAGATTTAAAAAAAAATCAAAGTAAAGGTTTAATGGACACGATCTTATGTATAATTACATTGTTGTTGCTAGGCTTGGAGCAATATGCTTATCTGCAGTGAGTGCTTTGGACAACACATTAGAAACTGTGGAAACATTGGATAATGGGCAGGCCAAATTTGATGATATTTTTAACTTGCCTTCTATTGAAGCAGCATGTGCCAAGATCAAAAGTCTTGCAAGGGCCAACGAACTTGATTCCTTTATAATTTTGGTAATAAATATTGCCTGAGCGTCTACGAAAGAATCCCCTATCATGAAAAACGAGGTAAAAATGACAACTTTATTAAGTTTTTAAAGAAATAATTATTACTGTAATGTCACATAATTTGTCGGTGAAAGTGATCAAGTATGAGTTATTATGTTAAACGAAGCCACCAAGAAAACAACAGGAACAAAGCGATTATCTATTTGTTGTAGACTTCTGTATAGTCGGTGGTGTAAGTACCATTTCAGTATAAATTGTGGTGTAAAGGACAATCAATGCATCGATATGCCTGGTATGGGTTCCTACATAGGTCATAATAGATGATCATTTTTGAATATGATAAGAAAATATCTCTCATTACAATAACAATCCATTTTTTTAATAAAGTTCCTTAGGAGGTTGTATGCTAAAAATATTCAGATTCGACAATATTGACCCGTTTTAATAATTATATCCATTTAACCCACTACAGTCACAACTTTTTTGTTGTTAACTACCAACAGAAAGATCATGACACTTGAATCATTAAATTTTGACACTGCGACCCTTAATACGTGCATTGAATATGAATTGGTACAACGGTAATGGGTATTTATACTCAAGCAGCCCATGGGTTGCTTAAGTAGGCTTTCTATGTGTTACTTTGAAATAATGTTTCTGCTATTTTGTTCAGGCATTTTGCTAACCAGGAAGATGAAGAAGTTGCTAAACATGAGGTGTTGGAAGGTGGGATCTTGCAATGTGGATGTTGAAGATGCGATACGTGGGTTTAATAATAGTTGGGATACTGATCTGATAGTCGGCCAGCACAATTGTTGACATCACACGAATGGTATTGAAAATTTAGTCACACTGCTAACAAAATATTGCAAGTTTAATGTCTACTAGGAATCATGATCCTTGATACTTTATCACATAATTATTGCCACAAAGTTAGCTTTGTAGCACATGTCGTGAGTGTGAAATATTTTTTAATGTTGTGATGCATAAACCATATGTGTCGCATGCTTAAAAGTTGCAAGTTTCATGGGGCAAAGGAAACATACTTAGTTGTTTATTGTTTTTTCTAAATCGATTCCTGTCATTTAGAAGGGTTGGTGGAGTGTCTCACAGGCGAGAAGGATGTGCTAGATCGTCTGACAAAAAATCAAATTGCAAGTGGTAGTTTTTTCAAATTACTTTGATTTAGCTGACGCGGGTTTTAGTTTTTTAGCCGCTTTCACACCCCGCCGCAACGCGGCGGGTCTTAACACTAGTTACTATTAAACTATGACACTTATTATTATTATTATTATTATTATTATTATTATTATTATTATTATTATTATTATAAATTAACAACATGCATTGGCTTCATGGTGTTGTACCCTATGTTTAGGGGGTATTTCAAAAAAAAAAGATTTTTTCTTCTAACCCAAAACATCTCATCTTTGCAATTTAATACATTTGGTTTTTTTTTACTTTTAACACAACCTTTTCATCTTTTGCAATTTAACCCCAACAATTTTTTTTCTTTCAACTTTGGCCCCATATCTTTCGTAAGTTTTTTGTTTTGCATTCGTTCAAAATTTTACGATTTAACACGCCGCAACGTGCATGTGGGGTTCAAAGTTTTTTCATCTATTTTTACCGGTTTGACAAGTTCGTCGCAACTAGCGGGTCCTAGATCAACTTAGTTATTTTTCTATGTATTACATTTTAGCCTAAACTTTTCGCATTAAAACGCCACAATGGGTGTGCGTGGTTCAACGATTTTACATCTACTTTTCATTCGGTTTTATTTTTTCCTTTTCTATTTATTTTGTTTTTACGAGTTTTTCTAGTATTGGTTGTTGTCAATGGTGTGACATTGGTGCTCCTTTTTATGGTTTTACACCCCCACCTCAACGCGGGAGCTTTAATACTAGTTATTAATAAATCTTAAAGAATTAAGATAACAAGTTTTTGAAATCATAAGATAATTATAGAGATATATCTATATCATTTTTTTTATTTTATCACCTCAATCGTAATCTTAACCTTAGAGATTAATTAAATTTTTAAACCAATCTAACTCTATTATTTTCCTTAATTTTTTTCTCAAATATCTATACATATAATAAAAGAAAACAATAGGGGGACACATGTCATTCATTGGAGCCATCTTATCTTTTAAATTTATCTCTATCTCCAAACCACTATCCCTAAGCTATAAATACGGATCTCCACCCTCATTATTCTTCACACATCAAACAAAAATCCAAAGCCTTCTAGAGCTCCTAAATTTCGTTTTCTCTTACTATCTCTTGAAGATTCAAGAAGTTTCCACTTCAAGTAAGTTTCAATGTTCTTTGCATTCTTCATGTTCATACCTTTCCATTTTTGTTTTACTAAAATCTAACATAACTAGCTTAGATCTACGATTAACTAACATGATTTGGTTGTAATCATAGATCTAAGATGAATCAAAACTCAAAATTTAATGTTAACCATCACAAGGTTTTCTTAAGAACATAAACATTTTTTCAACAAACTGGTATTTTTTTTTTTTTTTGATGGTCAAAACCATGTCTAAACCGCCCCAAATAGGTTGGATTTTCTTTATCATTTGTAGTTCATCGAGTTAACTTCGATTTCATTTATGGCTCACTTTCTAATTCATCCAAATGAATTTTGACGAATTTTACAAGATCAGTGCGCAAAGCTGATGGAAATTCATTTTCAAAACCCTAAATTCATTGTTTAACGTTAAATTCATAATTTTACTTCTAAAATATCATTTCCAACTTATCAAACTCTTTTATTTATTCCTTGAAACAAATTTTATTTATTATTTACAATATTACTCCTTTATTATTCTTGTTATTCAATTTGATCCTTACAAAATACATATTTACCCTTTAGAACCTAAATTTCCTAAAAAAAAACCTTTAACTTTCACAAATCTCTAATTAAAGTCATAACTCACTCAGGGTAATCCACAAATCAAGGTTGTTGCAAATTGCAAGATCTACCCTCTTACTTTGTAAGGTGAGTACATAATTCCTCATTTTTACTATTTTTACATTTTTGGGGTGATTCATGTGCCATATATCAAATTCACAAACATTACATTATTATTCACTACTTACAATTCGATTCTTTGGTTTGCATGTTATCTATGTGTTATTTGAACATACATGATTACTATTTGTACATTCATTAACTATGATCAAGCCGCGTGGTAATGTGTTATAGAGCTATAGGATTGACACCCCATTCCCACTCCTTGGCCTCTTTTGGGGGAGTTCCTTTGGGAATAATAGAACCTACTTATTCTAGCAAGAGATTAATCCTTTAGGTTCCTCGTTACAAGTCGACACAAGGTTTGAATGTGCCCTTAGTTTCATGTTTCTGTTTTCAAAATGCTTTAGATATTATGCTGTGCCATTTATAACTTTGGACAATTATTTAAAATAATCTTGAATACAGATTTATAAGTTTGTCGTCCGTTCAGGGCCCGGTTAGACGAGCCGAGACAAGATTAATAGACACACCACTAGTATAGGCCCACAAGAAGTTTCCTAACAAGTGAGATACCGTTTTACATACGCAACGGTCAGATGTATGCCTACACCCCGTGCTTAAGTCGTGGCCATTTCTTATGAATGAGCCGAGGATATCCAAGACACGGTAATTAACCCCCCAAAGGCATTGCATCAAACAAAACAGATTAAAACGGGTTATGTATATTTATTAATCACAATCCGATTAAATGATTTCATACCCGACCAAGCGGTTTTATTAGATACTGTATCCCAAGCCCGTATAAGGGAAAAATAAGTTAAAAGTATTTACCTGAGCTAAAATTACTTTATTCTCAATCGTATTTCAAATCAGCAAGTACAAGTAGCTTTTACTGGGCTCCTAATCTGGAACGAAGGTTTTAATAACCTATTAGATTCCTAACGGGTCTTTATTTAAGTTTTAACTTAGACCGGTTAGTTTTAATGAAAGGTTTACGGTTCAAAACGCAAGATTAAGCGAAGACTGGATTAGAATGTGTTTTAGACCCAACAAGTATGAAGACCTGTATAAAATAGGTTAACTAAACACATTCCGGATTTTGAAGTAAAAATGATAAGGTTTGACCCGTTTCGGTTAATTTATGCAAACTAGTTACATAAACCGTACCGAACGCGAATATGCATAACGGGTAACCAAAAGAGTCATGTACAAGTTCCACATGTTAATATGATTTAAATATGATATGATATCAGTAGGATATCTTCCATTATGCCCAAAACGAATTTAAAACCAACTTAAGCCCCTTAGGGGTATTTTGGTCATTTTAAAGTTTATAAAAGAGGTTAAATAGCAATCTGAGGTTCTGGTCTAAAATAATCAGCAAAAATATTTATTTTAACAAGTTAGTTCAGTAAGATATCATACATATGTGAAATTTATCATTTATGGCCAAACTATGCACCGTAGGGGCATTTTGGTCATTTCACATATGCTTTAAGGGTCAAATTTGGAAATCTGAGTTCAAGACTTAAACTTACTGTTAAAGTATAAAAATTTATTTATAACATCAGTAGGTAACAAGTCTTAGGTGCTAAATATGGTTTTAAACCATACTATGCGCCTAAATCGCATAAAAGTCGGTATTTGACGATATTCGGGTTATTTGACTTTCGGTCATTAAGCTAATGAAATCTTAACCATAGAAGCTAAGAAAACTTACAATAGTCCTTAGCACGAATAATGAACTTGAGAAAGCTTCCTTGAACACCAGGATGCTTCAGAGAGTGAGTTTTGAAGTGAAAATTTTTAAGTGTGCATGAACAAATGAAAACCAAGGCTCTTATATAGGAAATTGGATGCTCTTGGATCATTGCAGCTGTTCCTATAAGGTTACCAGATGTTCACAAGTGCCCCTAGGGCAGTAAAAACCATTTACAAGCCCCTAGTATTGCTCAGAACTCATGCAAAGGCGGTGGACATGCTACTACATGCAGCTGTCCATTTTTTGGTCGCTGGCACCTTCTACGCGGCCCGCGAAGGATTTGAAGATGGCCTACGCGGCCGCGACGATGGCTTGATCCGGTTAAAAGTTTGAGAACTTTGCATTTTCAGTCCCTGGTCCATAATAAATTTAAATAACTATTGTTTATTGCACTTGTGACCCCCATAGTTAACTTTTAAGAGTTTTAGGTCCTAAAACAAACATCGTTAAGCTCCCGGTTAGTTGTGAGATCACCCGAAGAGTCTTGTTTTCATCGAAACTCCATGTAGATTACTATCCGGTATTTGTGAGAGCAAAAATACAAATATTACAATGCTTCGGGATCGTTAAAAGGTCACTCAGAGGTAACATTTAACATGTTGACACATTTAACCCCTATGCTTTGTAAAATTTTAAATTTAAGCACAAACGGCTTTCTACGCCCAACAATTTATTCATTAAAGAATACGAACGTCGTGTGAGGTCAATCAGAGGCACAAGATTGGCATGTTGACACTTTGGATCCTTTTACAGACATATTTCCTTCGTTTGTCAACTTTAGTCCTTCGAAATCAATTCGTTATACGTTTAAAGTCCATGACACGTGTCTTTATCACATTGGACATGATTTTGCGAGGTGTTACAAGTAGATTCATAAGAATGAGAAGAATGATGTCAGCAACATACTTATACAAAGATTACAATTACAATGTTCACCTAGTGAGCAGCATCTAATAGCCTAACAAACTCCCAACATCTGCTATTAGCCTAACCACTGTTACTATAAAGACCTCTGTTGAGCAGCATAATTTGAATATCATTTGTTGTTCTTTAACATCTGTTGGCCCATAGCATACCTTTGCTTCTTCATCAGAAGATGTTCTCTTTTACCTTTTATAGCTACAATAGACCTTTTTACAACAGCAAATACTAGTGTGTTTGTAACTTGGAGGTGCAAATTCTTCAAAAAACTCTTATTGATGATCAAATTGTATACATTATTTTGTCTTTGCACTCATCTTTTCACCTTAAACCAACATTTAATTCTATTAAACCTTTGCTGACTTACCAAACATCTATTCACACACAATTAAACAGCAACATAATCTAAATCAAACTCAGACACTAAATAAGTAAAAGTAAAAAGCGACAACAAAGATTAATAGGATTAAAAATTATTCATTTATTCATGAAATTAAAATATCAACAATTACATAACATACTGAACAACGAAAATTTCAAATCTAACAATAACAGCAAGAATTAAGAAATTTTAGCTTCAACTCCATCGATTGCTGAACCTCTAGATGTATATCCTTGAGCATCACCATGAACTCCACGTCTCTATCACCGCACTCGGTATTACGGACAACACAAAGTTCACAAACGGAAGTTGAAGGCATCGCCATCAAGTTTCTGGAAACCTGGTCTCTCGTGAACAGACCAAGATGCAGTCCATCAAAACACCTCTTCAGCTCTTGAAGAGTAGCCCTATCCTCATATACTTGATCCTCAACTTTCTTAATAAAGCGCTGCTTTAAATCATCAGAGTTTGCAGAAGTGTATGATGACATTTTAAGTTATATATTACTCAACTGATGTGAAAGAAGGATATGTTGGTAGTAAAGCGTGATGAAAAACAGGTTAACTGACAATGATATTATATAGTGAAATAGCTAACAGCCCAAAGGTCAGATTTAAACTCATTGTACATTTAATAATAACCTAACCAAGCAAAACGTGTAGATTTAATATAAACATATAAGTTTATATTTCAAAACAGCAGCTTTTTAATGCAAAAACCTTTTCAAACCCCAGCTCTTATTGGAAAACTATAAAATTAAATATCAAGAAACCCAAGGGACAAATTTTAAAGCTTCAAAGAAAAAAACAGGTTATCATAATTACAATTAACCTCTTCATTTACCACATAGACACGTTTTAAACACTATAAAAGACCGATGATTAGTTTGATTCAAAACATCAACAACTTGTCTTACAAATCACTGTCTGTCAAAAACACATCAAAATCAACAAATCCAACAAAAATATAGATGGCAAACAGATCCTTCTACCACTGGTCAGACACCAGCAATGTTAAAACACAATTCTCGATCTGGTCACTCAAAGAAAAAAGATCAGACGAAGAACTAAACAGAAAAGTCAACATAATCTATTACAATAATTGCAACAAAACTTGGAACAACATAGCATTACTTAATGAAATCCTCCACTCTCCTCCATCAGATTTCGAGAAGAATGCAGAAGAGTTTCTGTCACAACTACTAAAACAGGATCAGAAAATCTGCGACATGCTAACCTATCTGAAAAACAAAAGAGAGAATGAAATCACATGGATAAAGGCGAGAGTCTATGAAATCCTTGCAAGTGTTAACTGTAGTGTCTAATAGTTGATGCATTTATATCTTTCTATGTATATGCATTTAATTTAATACAATCAATATGGATATTAACATACTCTAAAATCTGATTGTTAATAAAAACTATCAACATTATCAACACTTGTTTCTTCACACATCAAATTAAATTAGTATAACTATAGTTAATAAAAATAAGCCACAAACCTAAAATGCAACTTTTCCATCAAAGAAGGTAACACATATAACTTTTCACGATGTTGCAACAATCTATACTTTCTATAAAAGAGAAAACCAAATGACATAAGAAAAGCTTCATTGGCATTTAACGATGTCACACCCCCAAAATCCACTCGCGGAGTATCACCGCTTGGAGGCGTGACTGACCAGGATCAAGCCACCAATCATATTGAACATATAAGTAAATACCAAAAATCATTCATCAATACGAAAGGTGTTTTCAAAACCAAACATCAATAAGTGTATAGCGGAAGCATAAGTATGTAAATCCAAAGTAAATCGTAAATTCAAATGTTTAGATAATTAACATGGCATCATCGATCCATGTCCCACAACGACCTGCTCCTCCCTGTGCAAGCTCCATATGTACCTAAGGTCCTGCAAGGCATGTAAGAGAGAGTCAACAACTAGTTGAGCGAGTTCACAGTTAATAGTTCAGTAATAGTATAGCGTGAGTAGTAGTATGTTCGTTCGTTACAATGTATCTTATTAGTTACCATCGCGGCCCTCCAGGCAGGTGTGCGAAGATATGTTGGGGAAAGTCTTTCCCCAAGTTTTTCTAGACTAGGTTTGTTTGTATCGTGGCCAATGTCCTTGGCAGGTGTGCGAAGATGTTGTAAATTCAGTTCGCGGCCAATGTCCTTGGCAGGTGTGCGAAGATGTTGTAAATTCAGTTCGCGGCCAATGTCCTTGGCAGGTGTGCGAAGACAGTCATAATATCGCGGCCAATGTCCTTGGCAGGTGTGCGAAGATCGTTCAATAAGTGTTACTAGTCTAGCAGTAGTTTCCATCATTTACGTATGTATAGTAAATCATCAAATCCCCATTCCCACCCCGGGAACCCCATGCCTTGGCTTGTGTGAACTCACCTTGGTTTGCTCGGTATGCTAGGTTATGTGCTCGCAAATAAGTCAATCACGTCCTATAGTATGCACGTATGTGAAATCAGTTTGTGTTCACGTATAAGTACATAGTTGATAAGCAAGTAGCACGTAGCACGTGTTTGAGATCGTACACAAGATGGTGACACTTAACAGCAGTTAACTAACCAGGTTAACACTTAACAGAAAAATAAACAGATTACTGTGCTGATTACCCATTTGGCGAAACACAAGTCGGCGAAACAAGTACATTGGCGAAACAACATATATTGACGAAACACACACACAGATTGACGAAACACACACACAGATTGACGAAACACATGTATAGTGACGAAACACATATTCTGTTTCGTCGCGGTCTTATATGGCGAAACAGGATTCTATTTCGTCGACTGCCCTTGGCGAAACACTTCTGTTTCGTCAAGAGGTCTGTTTCGTCAGGCAGTCAGTTACATCATAACAGTTACGAATCATACTGAAGCCCTAATCATTCTAACAGCCGTCATCAACAACAGATATCATATGGAGATCAATGTGCACATAGAATCATCATACTCAATCATCAAAGAATCACCGTCTAGCATGAACCCTAGTTTATGTGTTCAACATATAGATTAACATACCATCATCATATCATCGATCCCTATTAAGATACTAATGTGTATTCAGAAACAGGCCACATAAACAACATTCAGAACCAAGTATTCGATCGTATCAATTTTCGCATAGAACTATTTATATTCGACTACAACATACAAATCAAAAATCTATAACATCAACATATTCTTATAATCACAGCAGTAACACACCTCAACTATAAGCACAAGCATGGATCGAGATATCACAGAAAAATGAACCGATTAATGAACACATACTAACCGAGATATGAGAAAACACAATCAATCGCTAGAGATATCTTCGAGAAGCTCCTACTGCCGTCACAAAGGAGAGGAGGGCTCTAGGGTTTCGGTTGTTATGATAAATGGGTGAAACTAAGGCTGTTACATGTTTTAAAACCCGAAATAACAAGCTGGGCCCGAACTGGGCTTTTGGCGAAACTGGGCTCGGCGAAACTGACCTGTTTCGTCGGGTAGATGGTTGGCGAAACAATCTGTTTCGTCGAGAGTGGTTATGGCGAAACACATATTGTGTTTCGTCGAGTTGTTCAGGTCTCCAACAGTTTACAAGTTCCCCACTCAAAGCACTTTATATCACACATAGCATATCGATTAATCATCTCAAATTGCAATCAGTGTACAGTTATAAGTCAAACAAGTCAAAGTCAACGTGCATTAAATGCATGAGTGAAAGTCGGAAATTCGAGTTGTCACATTATCCCCAACTTGAAAGAAATTTCGTCCCGAAATTTAGCATGCGGTTACTGAGGAAGCTAATAGTGTGACGTTGTTTACCTGTTTCGTATCGCGGCTCCCCGAGCATGTATGCGAAGATTACTGGTTTTCTTGGGGTGTCACATTATCCCCCCGTTGATTTGGAATTTCGTCCCGAAATTCTGCATTGGTAGCTTCAGCCTCAGTAGTAGTTGTATTGGTTCTGAATAACTGGGGATATTTGAGTTCTATTTGGTCTTCACGCTCCCAGGTGAACTCTGGGCCGCGACGGGAGTTCCAACGAACTCGAACGAGTGGTATTCTGGTGTTCTTGAGGACCTTAACATCCCGGTCCGTGATTTCGATTGGTTCTTCGACGAATCGTAACTGTTCGTCGATAGTGAGCTCCTTCAAAGGAACTATGTGGGTCTCATCTGACAGGCACTTCTTCAGATTCGACACGTGGAAGACGTTGTGAACTGCACGGAGTTCAGCTGGTAAGTTCAGTCTGTAGGCTACCCTGCCTATCTTTTCAATAACTTCGTATGGTCCAATATATCGTGGATTTAGTTTGCCGCGTTTTGCCAAAACGAACCACACCCTTACAGGGTGGAACTTTGAGTAGCACTCGATCCCCAACTTGGAACTCGAGTGGTTTCCTGTCTAAATCGGCGTATGCTTTCTGACGGTCGCGAGCTGCCGCCATGCGTTGTCGTATTTGAGCAATCTTTGCAGTAGTATCAACTACCATTTCTGGACCTGTGATCTGACTATCTCCCACCTCTGCCCAACAGAGAGGTGACCGGCATTTACGCCCGTACAATGCGTCGAATGGTGCAGCTTTAATGCTGGTGTGGTAGCTGTTGTTATACGAAAATTCTACAAGTGGCAGATGTTTTTCCCAACCATTGCCAAAGTCTATTACGCACGCCCGAAGCATGTCTTCTAAAGTTTGAATAGTGCGCTCAGACTGCCCATCCGTCTGAGGATAATAAGCTGTGTTCATGTCTAAACGAGAGCCAAAAGATTTATGCATTGCTTGCCACAGTTCTTTCAAGTAGATGTCTGCTAGCGTAGAGAACTTGTCTGTTTCTTTAATGGCCAAGAAGTGAGCAGACTTTGTGAGTCGATCCACGATCACCCAATTAGTATCATTTCCGCGCTGAGATCTAGATAAGCCTGTACAAAAATCCATGGAAATTTGCTCCCATTTCCACTGTGGTATCTCAGGTTGTTGGAGTGGTCCTGACGGTTTCTGATATTCTGCCTTGACTCTCGCACAAGTCAAGCACTTGCTGACGTAAGTAGCTATGTGGGCCTTCATGCTAGGCCACCAATATGTAGTTTTGATATCGTGGTACATTTTATCCGAACCAGGATGTACCGAGTAGCGAGACTTATGAGCTTCATCCATTACCAGCTCGCGTAAGTTGCCGTACAGCGGGACCCAAATGCGTCCTGTGACGTAGTAAGCACCATCTTCCTTCTGTTCTAATCGTTGTCTTGAGCCGCGTAGGGCTTCAGCCCTGACATTTTCTGGTTTCAATGCCTCTATCTGAGCATCTCGTATCTGGGAAGGAAGGCTAGACTGTATGGTGAGTTGTAAAGCTCGTACGCGCTTAGGCGCGGTGTCTTTTCGGCTGAGGGCGTCAGCCACAACATTGGCTTTGCCTGGGTGGTACCTGATTGAGCATTCGTAGTCGTTTAGCAGTTCGACCCATCGTCGCTGTCGCATATTCAGTTCCTTCTGTTTGAATATATGTTCGAGGCTCCTGTGGTCAGTGTAGATAGCACATTTAGTACCGTACAAATAGTGTCGCCATATCTTAAGTGCAAAAACAACCGCTCCCAGCTCTAGATCATGTGTCGTATAATTCCGTTCGTGAATCTTAAGTTGACGCGAAGCATAAGCAATAACTTTATCCCTTTGCATCAATACACATTCAAGACCTTGGATAGATGCATCGCAGTAGACTACAAAATCATCCGTGCCTTCAGGCAGTGAGAGGATGGGTGCGCTACAGAGTCTATCCTTTAAGTGTTGGAACGCTGTTTCCTGTGTATTACCCCAACGGTAAACAACACCTTTCTGTGTCAGTAGTGTAAGCGGCTGAGCAATCTTTGAGAAGTCTTTGATAAACCTTCTATAATAACCCGCCAAACCTAAGAATTGGCGTATTTCTGTTGGTGTACGAGGCGCAGGCCAGTTCTTGATCGAATCCACCTTGGATGGATCGACATGAATCCCATCCTTGTTTACCACGTGGCCTAAGAAGTGGACTTCACGAAGCCAGAAGTCACATTTAGAAAACTTGGCGTATAGCTGTTCCGTTCTTAGAAGTTCCAGTATGAGACGTAAGTGCTGCTCGTGTTCCTCCTGACTCTTCGAATAAATCAGGATGTCGTCGATGAAAACAATGACGAACTTGTCGAGATAGGGTTTGCACACCCTGTTCATAAGATCCATAAATACGGCAGGCGCGTTCGTTAGCCCGAATGGCATGACCATAAACTCGTAGTGGCCGTAGCGAGTTCTAAATGCTGTTTTGGAGACGTCCTCATTCCGGACTCTCAGCTGGTGATATCCTGACCTTAAGTCTATCTTGGAGTAGTAGCTCGACCCTTGCAGCTGGTCGAATAAATCATCTATGCGCGGAAGAGGATAACGATTCTTGATCGTCACCTTGTTGAGTTCACGGTAGTCTATACACATCCTGAACGTACCGTCTTTCTTCTTTACGAATAACACTGGAGCTCCCCCAAAGCGAAGAGCTAGGACGTATGAAACCCTTTTCCAAGAGTTCTTGTAGCAGCTTTGACAGTTCTTCCAATTCAGTTGGAGCTAAACGATAAGGTGCTCGAGCTATGGGTGCTGCTCCAGGAGCGAGCTCGATCTGGAATTCGACTTGACGATGAGGCGGTAACCCAGGTAATTCCTCAGGAAACACTTGAGGAAAGTCACGTACTACAGGAATATCTTCAATCTTTTTCTCTCTCTTCGAGGTATCTGTAACGAGTGCTAATATAGCAGTATGCCCCTTGCGTAAACACTTCTGAGCCTTCAGGAAAGAAATGATGCCACTCACGACACCACTCTTGTCGCCTGCACTTCGAGAGGTTCTTTGCCAGAACGAGGAATACGAAGGGTCTTCTCCTTGCATAGGATCTCTGCTTGTTGCTGGGATAACCAGTCCATACTAATGACGATGTCGAAACTATCGCAACGCTGGGATCATTCCTAGTATCACCCTGACCAATTACGAACACTCGACCCCTGGCACCATTGCCGTTGTTATTACCCCCGTTGTTGCCTTCCCTAGTCCTCATTTCCTTGGTTGTGGTTCGGATTCTGGTTCTGGTTCAACCGTAGGCAGTGTCTCTTGAAGAGACCTTCAGCACCATCGGATAACATCCCTTGTTACCATGCTGTTGTCGCCGATTCTATAGATCTTGTGGCTGTTGTTGTTGGTTCTGGTTTGCAGGACGTGAGTTTCTACCATCTTTGGCTCCATGACCAAGCTTGTTGCATCATTGACAATGATTTCGGTTGCACTGCCCGCTGTGGTGCAGGTTACATCGTTTGCGCTTAGGGTGGTTTCCCTTGTATTCACCCTGCCCTTGACTACTAAAAGGTTGCTGTCCAGGACTTTGGTTGTCATTGATCTTTCGCCGCTGTGCCTGGGACGGATTCGTAGTCGAACCCTTGCTAGAGGTTCCATCCCACTTTCATTGGTTGTCACTGAGGGTAGCAGAAGTAGTTGAAGTAGTAGCGCTGATTCGTTGAGGCAGCTTGTTCTGTTCCACTGCCTGGTCTATGAGACGATGAGCAAGATGAATAACATCTTGAATAGTAGCAAGTTTAGCCGTCTTCACATGGTTTTGAATTCCTGGTACTAAGCCTTTGAGGTACAGCTCAAAGCTCTTTATGGGAGGATCCACCATAGTTGACCACAAAATTGCCAGTTCGTTGGATCGTTATCGCGCACGCTTCTATCTCTGACCTCGTCATCTTCATGTTAAAGGATTCTACTTCCAACTTGTGGACGGCATCATAATTACTGTATTCACGTTTGATAGGTTCCTTAAAATCATTCCATGGGGTGGCATTAGCAGCCGCCAGCTCCAACATCGTAACTAGCGCGTTCCACCAAGTTTGCGCAGTGCCTTCGAGAATATCAGTGGCATATTTCACCTTACGAGCCTCAGGTCATTCGCACATTTGAAGGCCGATTCGAGTTCCTCGAACTAATGGAGGAGTCCAACAGCTCCTTCAGTGTCGCTGAAAGTAGTAGGACGACAGTCCATAAAAGTCGTGTATGTGCATACAGGTGGCTGAGTGTGTTGACTTGTCGTGTGCGTAAGAGTAATCAAAATTAAGCACAAGTGTTGAGTTATAAGAGTAGGATCTAAAAATCCTAGAGTAAGTGGTGATGGCAGGTTACACCTCCTGTCTGGGCAGCTGCGAGTGCTGCAGTAACTTGTTCAGTGATCGAAGCCGTCAACTGGGCTTGAGTTAGGTTAACGCGTCCACTCATGATCTTGACATCAAGGAGAACATGTGGGTGAGAGGTTCGCGAATAGTGCGAAGAGAGTGAGCACACAAGTATTCTCAGGCAATAACGTATAGTAGGTTCTGTAATCTAAGCATACCACGAGCAAAGTTCTATGTAATTCTAGCAAGTAGGTAAGGTAATCATGAATAGTAGTACCTATGATGTTGAGCCTTGCACGTGGAGCGAAGCGTCGTTGTGGATCGTTGAGAGCACTGTTCTGGTTATAGTCTGGTTTTAACAAAAATCGTTTTCCCTTTATTAAAACCAAGTTCTCTATAACCAATGGCTCTGATACCAATCTGTCACACCCCCAAAATCCACTCGCGGAGTATCACCGCTTGGAGGCGTGACTGACCAGGATCAAGCCACCAATCATATTGAACATATAAGTAAATACCAAAAATCATTCATCAATACGAAAGGTGTTTTCAAAACCAAACATCAATAAGTGTATAGCGGAAGCATAAGTATGTAAACCCAAAGTAAATCGTAAATTCAAATGTTTAGATAATTAACATGGCATCATCGATCCATGTCCCACAACGACCTGCTCCTCCCTGTGCAAGCTCCATATGTACCTAAGGTCCTGTAAGGCATGTAAGAGAGAGTCAACAACTAGTTGAGCGAGTTCACAGTTAATAGTTCAGTAATAGTATAGCGTGAGTAGTAGTATGTTCGTTCGTTACAATGTATCTTATTAGTTACCATCGCGGCCCTCCAGGCAGGTGTGCGAAGTTATGTTGGGGAAAGTCTTTCCCCAAGTTTTTCTAGACTAGGTTTGTTTGTATCGCGGCCAATGTCCTTGGCAGGTGTGCGAAGATGTTGTAAATTCAGTTCGCGGCCAATGTCCTTGGCAGGTGTGCGAAGATGTTGTAAATTCAGTTCGCGGCCAATGTCCTTGGCAGGTGTGCGAAGACAGTCATAATATCGCGGCCAATGTCCTTGGCAGGTGTGCGAAGATCGTTCAATAAGTGTTACTAGTCTAGCAGTAGTTTCCATCATTTACGTATGTATAGTAAATCATCAAATCCCCATTCCCACCCCGGGAACCCCATGCCTTGGCTTGTGTGAACTCACCTTGGTTTGCTCGGTATGCTAGGTTATGTGCTCGCAATAAGTCAATCACGTCCTATAGTATGCACGTATGTGAAATCAGTTTGTGTTCACGTATAAGTACACAGTTGATAAGCAAGTAGCACGTAGCACGTGTTTGAGATCGTACACAAGATGGTGACACTTAACAGCAGTTAACTAACCAGGTTAACACTTAACAGAAAAATAAACAGATTACTGTGCTGATTACCCATTTGGCGAAACACAAGTCGGCGAAACAAGTACATTGGCGAAACAACATATATTGACGAAACACACACACAGATTGACGAAACACATGTATAGTGACGAAACACATATTCTGTTTCGTCGCGGTCTTATATGGCGAAACAGGATTCTATTTCGTCGACTGCCCTTGGCGAAACACTTCTGTTTCGTCAAGAGGTCTGTTTCGTCAGGCAGTCAGTTACATCATAACAGTTACGAATCATACTGAAGCCCTAATCATTCTAACAGCCGTCATCAACAACAGATATCATATGGAGATCAATGTGCACATAGAATCATCATACTCAATCATCAAAGAATCACCGTCTAGCATGAACCCTAGTTTATGTGTTCAACATATAGATTAACATACCATCATCATATCATCGATCCCTATTAAGATACTAATGTGTATTCAGAAACAGGCCACATAAACAACATTCAGAACCAAGTATTCGATCGTATCAATTTTCGCATAGAACTATTTATATTCGACTACAACATACAAATCAAAAATCTATAACATCAACATATTCTTATAATCACAGTAGTAACACACCTCAACTATAAGCACAAGCATGGATCGAGATATCACAGAAAAATGAACCGATTAATGAACACATACTAACCGAGATATGAGAAAACACAATCAATCGCTAGAGATATCTTCGAGAAGCTCCTACTGCCGTCACAAAGGAGAGGAGGGCTCTAGGGTTTCGGTTGTTATGATAAATGGGTGAAACTAAGGCTGTTACATGTTTTAAAACCCGAAATAACAAGCTGGGCCCGAACTGGGCTTTTGGCGAAACTGGGCTCGGCGAAACTGACCTGTTTCGTCGGGTAGATGGTTGGCGAAACAATCTGTTTCGTCGAGAGTGGTTATGGCGAAACACATATTGTGTTTCGTCGAGTTGTTCAGGTCTCCAACAGTTTACAAGTTCCCCACTCAAAGCACTTTATATCACACATAGCATATCGATTAATCATCTCAAATTGCAATCAGTGTACAGTTATAAGTCAAACAAGTCAAAGTCAACGTGCATTAAATGCATGAGTGAAAGTCGGAAATTCGAGTTGTCACAAACGATGTTGGAACAACGCAACTCTCACATCAAAGAAGGTAGAACATGCAAATTTTCACGATGTTGCAACAATGATATTGCAACATCGAAGTTGAAACGTTGATGTGTGAAACAGAGCTTCATTGAAATGACGATGTTGGAACAATGATATTGGAACGATAATGTGTAAACAGAATCATCAAATATTCGAACAAAGAACTGTAATCGGAGATTAACCGGCTGAATCATGAGAGCTATGCATTTGAGAGAGAGAGAGAGAGATATGCTCGCAAATATGAGTGAGAGAGATGAATTGAAATTTGAATTTGGAGCCAGATTCACATATGTTATTTATAAGGTTCGAATATATGGTTTGAATTTTGAATTCGGAGCCAGAATTTTGAATCTGGCCAAAGGTCTACTTTTCTTATTAAGAGCAGAGGTTTGAACAAAGTCTGACGAGCAGAGGTTTTAATTTTGAATAAAGTTTAGCTAGACTTTGACTTTTAAATGAAGGGCAGAGGTTTGAATTAAATGTATTTTAAATTAAGACTTATGATGCAATAATGACATAAGAAAAGTATTGTTGGTCAGCCTCTATGGCTGCCACATCATACTTTCTTATGTCATTGGTATTTCTCCTTTTATAGAAAGTATAGATTGTATACAAATGAACATAGTGCATAAGTGTTGATATAGCTCAATGGTTGAGCGCTCCTATTAGTTCACTCAAGATGTAGGTTCGAATCCTGCATCTCTTCATGTTTTTTTTAATATTTGTTCCACTTAATTAATTAAAGGTAAGGGCCTGTTTCTTGTTACTAATATTTCTTCCACTTAATTAATTAAGGGTCAAGTAATTGCTCCTTTATTGTAATATATAAATTTATGTGTGTAGATTTATAATTTAGTTAGGCTATGTTTTTTTAATGGCAAAGGTTAAATTAATTCTACTCCTAAACTATATCAATAAATACTAAAAAAATCTATATAATTTTTTAAAACAAATCTTAGACGGTCTGAATTTATGAAACGAAAACATTTTTGGGCCTTTTTAAGAATTTTGGATTTGTAATTTTGGGGCCCAATTTGCTTGGATTTGAATGTATGGAGATTTGCGAATGTGACCCAATTTTTTTATCTCGCACAGAGTCAATTTTTTTTTTTTAATTTTTGGGGATGGCCCTGATCGCGTTGCAATATTGTTTAGATGAAAATCAAATATCGCCCAAAGGCACGGCTTCCCCTACTATATCTTTCAAAACCCGATTGTTTTTCTTGTTATTATTTGTTTTTTAGCCATTATAGTTATCCCTTTTCAATATGTTAATTGGTGTGTGAAGGGAGGATTGCAAGCAATTGGATAACTTGAAAAATATGCTTGCTTGCTAGACAAGTAAAGTAATTTTGCAATGCATGATACTTAAATGTACAAACCAATTAACTAACGCTAAAGTTAATTCCATTAAGCTTCTTAAATATATTTATAACCTGATGTTAACAAATGCTTTATCACAAGATGAGCTTACAAAGAATCATTAGATTGGTTAGTATTAAATACAAAGTCTCGTAAAAATAAGAAGCCGTATAAAGGGTATCAAACGGACTCTGATTGAACTCGTTCAAGCGGCATTAAGATTGTCTTATTGAACTCTACGATGTGAGATATTAGGTTTTTGTTTTAGATGTTCACCATGTAATTTTTCACTTTTTTGCTTACATCATTGTGTCTTTATATTTATTGTTCTGTCTTTTCTATATTTGGATCATTGTGTCTTTTTTTTGTGACTCGTTGTGTTTTTTTTTTTTTAACATTGTGTTATATTTTTCGGCATTGTGTTATATTTTGCTCGACATTGTGTTATATTTTGCGATCCATTATGTCTTTTTACACTTCTTATTTTTAGAAGACTTTGTAGAATATCAAGTCCCACCAATCGACAATCAAACCGAATAGAAAAGTTAAAGAAAAGAAAAGAATTCAGATTAAATAACTCTCAATCTTATTTATCAGACAATAACTCAAAACGGATTACAGACTCTCAAACCATAACCTGGTTTCTCTCTAGTCTTGTCTCTAAATAATGTCTAATCCTATCTTGGTTTATATAGGATAACCCTAACTTGGTGGCTAAGACATTACCAAATATTATTGTAACATAATTAGGAAACTTAACCAATTTAACTTACTTAACAAATTTCGTCCCTCAAGTTTACCGACTTATGACTTGATATCCTTTGTCACCCTTTCCCATCACCGACTTGTAATGAGTCAGGAATCACCGCCAACGAAATAACTTTACCCACCATTAAATAATTAAAAACCAATGGAACCCACTTTTCACCCTTTGAACCAGAGAAGATCTCACTCATCTATTTGAACATGACCCAAGAGCCAAAAAGTGGTTCTCATTATCTAATGGTTCTCATTTGAAAACCACCTATCTAATGAAAAAGTTATAAAGAATAAACCCTACCGAGAAAAAGGTCCATACGGGTTTGTGCGTCTCTCATCCCCCATGAAAATAGAAATCCATATTTTGTGTATCTGACAAGTTTAAACTCGAGATCCTGCAATAATCGGATGATTAGAAAAATTCCTAAAGCAAGATAAACTTTGAGCTCAAATCCCGTTAATACAACGCTAATAAGTTGAGGAGTGAACCAAAACGTGTTGCCAAGAAAGAATCCTAATATGCTAAAGAAGGGTGTTCGTACAAGTATTTTGTCTCATGCAAACCTCGAGACTTCATGGGGGAAAAAGGAGCCGTAGACGCCATGAAATGGCTTGACACAATGGAGACCGTTGTGGGCATCAGCGGTTGTGTGGAAAAAGACATTATATAGTATGTGTCTTAGTCCTTTAAGGATGATGCGCTGACATGGTGGAAGGCCATGGTACACTCAACAGGGAAGGTCTCCCTGTATAATATGGGTTGGTCCAAGTTTGTAGATCTAATAAAAGAAACCTACTTCCTTCCGCTTAAGGTTGAGAAAGTGCAGTCTGATTTCTTGACTCTTCCAACTACAACTCTCTATCCCGATTAGTCCCGTATCTGATTACTCCAGAGCATAAACGCATTGCGTGTTTCATTGGTGGTTTGGAACCTAAAATCAAAGGAATGGTGAAAGCCTCCAAACCTACCACTTTCAGATCCATTGTGGATCTATCTCTCTCACTAAGTCAAGATGAAGAAAGATTGAGGTCAATCAAAGCTCAGATTGACGAAAAAAAAGCGTGAGGATAACCGCTTCTAGAGTTCAAAGAACGGGAATTTTGATTCCAATAAGAACCAATAGAGGTTTGTTGATGACAGGCCAGAGTGCAAGACTTGCAGAAGGCGACACTGGGTTAGTGTCGAATTGATCAACAACCGAAACAATGTGGCATCTAGAAGAGGACTGGCCACAAGTCTCATGAGTGTAAAGATTTAAAGAATGCTGTCTGCTACGGGTGTGGCGAAAAAGGCCACATAAGGACCAGTTTTCCCAAGCGTACAACTGATGGAAATGCTAAACCTGGGGAGGCAAAGAAATCAAATGCCAGATCCTTCTGGTTGACCACAAAGGAGGCGGTGAAGTACACAAATGTTAAAGCATGTATGTTTCTTGTTAATAACATTTATACATATATCTTATTTGATTTTAGAGTAGATAAATGTTTTGTAGACCATAAGTTTAGTGAACTATAAAATCTCCCCAAAAGAACTTTAGAACATTCATATGAAGTAGAAATGGAAGATGGTACAATCGAATTAGCTTTCAAGATTCTTGAAGGATGCACCATATTATTAAGAATCATTCCATTCCAATAAACCTTCTACCTATGACTCTTGCGGGATTTGATATAGCCTTAGGCATGGACTGGTTATCACAAAACCAGGCTCGTATTGCCTGCGATAAAAAGATAATTGAAATCAAATCCCCATCTGGTGAGACGCTCATCATTCATGGAGATCGACACTACGGATTGCTTGAGAATGAATTTTTGCTTAAAGCATTCAAGTGTCTAAAGAGAGGATGTGTCCTTTACATGGCACAGGTGACGGTAAATACGCCAAAACCCAAGATAGAAGATATACCAGTGATTTCTGAATTCCCTGAAGATCTACCCGGATTACCCCGAGAGAGAGGCATGTTGCATTCAAAATCGACATATTTCCCGGGTCAGCTCCAATAGCTAGAACTCCGTACCGTTTGGCGCCAACTGAGATGAAAGAGCTAAAGGCGCAACTTGAAGAACTTCTTGAAAAAGGTTTTATACAACCTAGTTTTTCCCCTTGGGAAACTCCTATTCTATTCGTTAAAAAAAAGACGGTTCAATGCGGATGTGCATTGATTACCATGAGCTGAATAAGATAATGATCAAAATCGTTGTCCCGTGCCAAGAATTGACAACTTGTTCAATCAATTGCAAGGAGCGAGTTTCTTTTCGAATATTGATCTTTGTTCTAAATACCATTAACTGGAGGTCAGGAGCGAAAATGTTCCAAAGACTGCTTTGAGAACCATATATGAACGTTATGACTTCCTGGTTATGCCATTTGAACTCACTAATGCTCCAGCAGCTTTCATGGATCTCATGAATAGAGTCTTCAAACCTTATCTGGATAAGTTTTTCATTGTCTTCATAGACAACATACTTATTTATTCTCATAATAAGAACGATCATGAGAAACATCTTAGATGTATTCTAGAATTGCTTAAGCAAGAGAAGCTTTATGCAAAATACTCTAAGTGCGATTTCTGGCTTAGAGAAGGCCAATTCTTAGGACACGTGATCAGTGAATGTGGAATCTAAGTGAATCCAGCCAAGATTGAGGCAATCTTGAATTGGGAAGCACCCAAGACTTCTTCTGAAATCCACAGCTTCTTGGGATTGGCTTGCTATTATAGAAGGTCCATTGAAAACTTCTCGAGAATAGACACTCCTTTAAATGCGTTGACTCGAAAGAATGCCAAATTTGATTTGGGGCCAAAACAAAAGACATCCTTTGAGATTCTTAAACAAAGATTGAGCAATGCCCTTGTAATATCATTACCTGATGGAATTGAAGACATTGTAGTCTACTGCGATGCTTCGCACACAGGATAGGATGTGTGTTGATGCAAAGAGGCAAGATGATTGCCTATGCATCAGGACAACTTAAATTTCATGAAAAGAATCACACTACCCATGATCTTGAATTGGGTGTCATTGTATTCGCACTAAAGTTGTGGAGACATTATCTATATGGTACAAAGTGTGCAATATACACCGATCATAAAAGCCTCCAACATATATTTAATCAAAAATATTTAAATATGCGGCAACGTCGTTGGATGGAAACTTTGAATAATTACGAATGTGAGATTCGTTATTATCCTGGCAAGGTAAATGTTATTGCTAACGCCTTGAGCCATAAGGATAGAATTAAACCGATTAGGGTTTATGCTATAAGAATTGAACTTAGAACGAGTTTGAATGAGAAACTGCTAGAAGTTCAAAAGCATGCCTTATTAGAAGCAAATGTTTCTAAAGAAGGAATAGGTGGAACTGTTGATCAGATAACACCTGGAAATGACGGAATCTTGAGTTAATGACCGAATCTGGGTTCCTATCTTTGGGGGACTCAGATATCTGATTCTCAAGGAATCACACAATTCCAAATATTCGGTACATCCTGGAGAAGAAAAAATGTACAAGGATCTGAAAAAGAATTACTGGTGGATGTGTATGAAGAAATCCATAGCCACCTATGTAGCTAAATCTCTGACGTGTTCGTAAGTTAAAGACGAACATCAGAAACCGTCAAGACTGCTATAACAACTCAAAATTCCCATTTGGAAATGGGAGATAGTAACAATAGACTTGATTACCAATTTACCTAAGACTAAACGTGGCAATGACACGATTTGGGTGATAGTCGACAGACTAACTAAGTCAGCCCACTTTTTGCCAATTAAGGAAACCTTTAGTTCCGACAAATTGGCCAAATTATATGTGGACAATATTGTGTCCCTACACGTAGTGCCAGTATCTATAGTATCTGATAGAGATGGTAGGTATACATCTCATTTTTGGAGAAGTTTCCAACAATCTTTAAGCACGCGATTAAATTTCAGTACGGCCTACCATCTACAGACTGATAGTCAGCGTGAGCGTACAATCCACACATTAGAAGGCATGCCGAGAGCATGCGTCAAGGATCTAGGGAGTAGTTGGGATGACCATCTACCCTCTAATTGAATTCTCGTACAACAATAGTTACCATACAAGTATCAAGGCCGCTCTATTTGAAGCCTTATATGGAAGAAAATGCAGAACGCCCGTTTGTTGGGCTGAAGTTGGAGAAAGCCAACTACTGAAAAATGATCTACCTAATCCAATTATAATGTTTCTTACTTTGCAGTTGTACCATTGAAAATCCCTTTCTATTTCTACCCATCCCGGAGATTCATCCTATATTCCTATAGATTAATCGAGTCAAATTATTCCAGTAAATAACAGAATCGTGGATCCAGTAAATAACATAATCGTGGATAGGAAACTCCATTAGTGACCTACCCCAATTTATTGTAGAAATTTTCGGGATCAATGATTGGACCATGCAAACTAGAAATACTTTTTCTTGGATAAAGGAACAGATTACTCGATCTATTTCCGGATTGCTCATGATATAATAACTCGTACATCCATTTCAAATGCATATCCCATTTTTGCACAGCAGGGTTATGAAAATCCACGAGAAGCGACTGGGCGTATTGTATGCGCCAATTGCCATTTAGCTAATAAACCAGTGGATATTGAGGTTCCGCAAGCGGTACTTCCCGATACTGTATTTGAAGCAGTTGTTCGAATTCCTTATGATACGCAACTGAAACAAGTTCTTGCTAATGGTAAAAAGGGAGGTTTGAATGTGGGGGCTGTTCTTATTTTACTAGAGGGTTTTGAATTAGCCCCTCCCGATCGTATTTCCCCCGAGATAAAAGAAAAGATGGGTAATTTGTCTTTTCAGAGCTATCGCCCCAATCAAAAAAAATATTCTAGTCATAGGCCCTGTTCCTGGTCAGAAATATAGTGAAATCACCTTTCCTATTCTTTCCCCAGACCCCGCTACTAAGAAAGACATTCAGTTCTTAAAATATCCTATATACGTAGGTGGAAACAGGGGAAGGGGCCAGATTTATCCTGACGGGAGCAAAAGTAACAATACAGTTTATAATGCTACAGCATCAGGTATAGTAAGCAAAATCCTACGAAAAGAAAAGGGGGGATACGAAATAACCATAGCGGATGCGTCGGATGGACGTCAAGTGGTTGATATTATCCCTCCGGGGCCAGAACTTCTTGTTTCAGAAGGCGAATCTATCAAATTGGATCAACCGTTGACAAGTAATCCTAATGTAGGCGGATTTGGTCAGGGAGATGCAGAAATAGTACTTCAAGATCCATTACGTGTACAAGGCCTTTTGTTCTTCTTCGCAGCTGTTATTTTGGCACAAATCTTTTTGGTTCATGACTTGAGATAGTCCTTGAGACCATGGACAAGATTATACAGATCAAAAACAGTTTCTAAACATGACCTCAGGTTTTCATCAATTTATACATCATGATGGGGCAATGCTAGCGACATATCGGCTAGACATTTCTTTAAATTTGAGATGTGGAACACATCTTGGATTCCACTGAGTTCCACAGGTAGCTTTAATCTATAAGCTATGGAACCGACACATTCATTTATCTCGAATGGTTCAATATATATTGAGCTCAACTTAACCTTCTTTCCGAATCTAATCACCCTTTTCCAGGGTGATACTTTCAATAAAACTTTGTCCCCTATTTGGAACTTGAGAGGTTTTTGCCTCTTGTCAGCATATCTCCTCCGCCTATCACGAAAGTCAAATGGGATTCCCGATGTGGCCCAGAATATACATGGGATGTTGAATCGAATATGAAACAAAAATGCCCCTATCTATTTGATTAAATCTCGAGGACGAGAATTCTTTTAAGGGGGTGAGGATGTGCACCTCGAAGAAATTTTGGAAAATAATATGGCAACACGTGTCCATTAATTCTCAAATATTCTCGGTAAGTTGGATGAGAGGGACCAAATACGTAAAAATGTGGAAGTATGGAAGTTAAGGGATCAAAAATGAAAAATGCCAAATATTTGGTTTCTAGCGGTCCCTTACGAACCGCAAGGCATATGCCTTACGGTCCGAGAGGATGTTTGAAAGCCAGGGGCGCGCCTGAGTTCCTTACGGTCTGAAAGGCCATCGCTGGCAGACCAGTTTTACCTGGCAACTGCAGCAGCCGTTTTAGAGACTTATTTCACGATTTTTGCCACATTTATCCGGCTTGGGACAAGTTTGATGACACTAATCACCTCCATAACAATCCTAGAGACACTTGGCATCATTTGGGAGCTTAAATCCAACTATAAATAGGTGTCAAGTTCACCATTTGAACTTGCACCTTTCATAATTCTTTCTCTCTATCTTTGGGGTTGCTTTTGCTTAAAAGAGGCCTCCTACTTGAAGCTTAGTCTTCCTTTGAACACTTGTAAGTGTTTTCCTTAGTCTCTTTTCATTTCTAGGCTAGTTATTACCCGAAAGTCAAGCAAATTGACTTTTGTTTTAACTTTCGGTTATGACCATTTTGGTCAAGCCAAAGTAAAAATCGAACATGGCTACATAATTATACTAGGGAAGGTATTAATCCCCTATGAGGGCACCTTCGGAAGATCACGTTAAGTTTGTGAAATGACGGGTCAAAGATTTATTAAATAATAGTCAAAAACGCAGATTTTCGTAAATTACGTTAAATGAACTTCTAAGTATCGAAACCTTAATGTTTAACATTATAACAATTTATATAACATATTAGGACATGACGGGTTAGAGTTTTATTAAATAACTGTTTATAAACATATTAGGACACCTTCGTAAATTAATTTAAATTAACTTCTAAGTATCGAAACCTTAATTTTTGACATTATAACTCTTTATATAACATAATAGGACATGGGGTTAGATCATGTCCAACTTGTCATTTTATGCTTAGAGCTTGGTTGGTAACCGAAAGTCAAACAGTTTGACTTCCGCTTTGACTTTCGATTTTGACCCGTTCAAGATAGTTTGGATACTGATTAAGGGTTGTTATATGATCGTATTATAGTAGGGAATAACCCTTAGAGATTATACCTTCTGATTATATCGTTTCTCGGGTTTTATGCAAAGTCCATATATTATGACTATATAATGACTAAAATGCCCCTTTTGCGCATAGACTAAATTTGAAACACAATAAACATGTAATCTGAGTTTGAAACTGATGTAATAACATAATGAAACATAATTGGGCATAATGAAATTACCATAGACCCATTCGACCACTCGGTGCGGCATATGTGCGTACGGTTGACTTATATAACATGATTTATATAAGTTAGTCGAATCGGGTCTAAACCTTTCCAAATCAGTTCTAATCAGAATGGATGCTTGTCTGACCCATATTATACGAGTCCTAGTGCTAGTAAGGGTATAAGACTCCGCTTAATCTAAAGAACCGTACCTATTTATTAAAGTTAACCGATCCAAGTCATATGACTTGAAATAAGACCCGTTAACAATCTAACGGATCATAGTTCCATCCATTCCAGACTAGGAGCCTCTAGTAAATTGCGGTTGTGTTTAGGTTGTTTTGATTATGGCTATGCTAAAACATCTTTGATTTGTAAAGATAAGCTCAGGTAAATACTTTTAGTCTATTTTCCATATATGGGCTTGGGAAATGGCACTAGTCGTTTGGTCGAGTATTAAATCATGGGCGAATGATGCTTAAATTTTAAATAACATGTTTTAATCCGTTTTGCTTGATAACTTAAACATTTGGAGTTAATGCGACTGTGTCCTGGATATTCTCGGCCCACTTAATTGCAAGTGGCCACGACCTAAACGTGGGGTGTAGGCATACACCTAAGAGACGCTAATGTTGTTGTATATTTTTTTATTGAAAATGTGGCGTGTATTGACAAGCATGTAAAACTGGTAACAAGAAACATTACCTTGACCCAAGTTATTTATAAAAATGATATACCAAATAAAACGATTTTGAAAAGATTTTCAAAACGTGTCGGCTAATTGTATTTACCAGTTTTAGTTTAGTGACGTATTTTCAAAAGACTAAGCGCAGGTTAAATAGCAAATACGGAATAGGCTGGAGTTGCTCGGTCTAAGTATATTGGAAATTGCGACTCCACGCAAGACCTATTAGCCTTAAGCTTCATTTTGTTACATTCGTCCGCCTGTGGATCTTTTTAGTACACTTCAGTTTGTATAATAATTTTGAACATTTCGGACACTTGTATTTGTAATATATAATTTATAATCCCAGACTTCCATTGTGCTATGTGAATTACTGATATCAATCGTCACGCATAAACCATAAGTTTGGGCCCTCCGGAAAATCAAGGTGTGTCAAAAACACAATGGACAGCAAACTAAACCACAATGGACATAAGGTATTACACAATGAGTGTCAAGCTAAAAACGTAATGGAAAGTAGACTAAAAACACAACTGATGACAACAAATAAAAGACACAATTGATAACCGCAAATAAAAGACATAATAGACATTAGACTAAAACACAATGGACATCAGACTAAAAACACAATGAACAACAAAACAAAAACGTTACAGACAACAGATTAAAACACAATGGAAAACAGATTAAAGCACAATGGATAACAGATTAAACACAATAACCAGAACCTATAACACAATGTATAGAAAACCCACCTAGTTAAAAAACACAATAATCAAAACCAATAACACAATGTATAAAATACCTAAATTTAACACCATGTTCATTGTCATACATTATGTTATAGGTTCTAATAAAAACACAATGGACAAAATCCAAATTAACATTGTGCTATAAGTTTTGATAATCACACAATGTATAGAAAGTCTTGTAAAAACGTAATGATCAAAACCCAGTTGAAAGACACAATAACTAGAACATTGAACACAATGCGAAGAAAACCCAGAAAAAATAGAATCTTTTGTGTTTGGTTTTGTTCTTAAACTAGATAACTTGGGCCTTTAGCATATGAGCTACGTTCATCAAGTATGCATGTTTCCGCCCACTGAAACCAAGACTTGAGTTTGAAACATGGTTACATGGAGCGTTAGTTTTGTTCTGTCTAATTTATGCAACAAAGAGAGTGTATTTATTATGTTGGATGCTCCTTACTATTATAGTCTATCTAATAAAGTATATGCTGGCTTACCTTTTTTGCGTCACCAATAACGTCATGTGTAACCACCGATTTTAATCTCTCTTCCGGTTGGGGTGAAGTAGACTCCCTAATCTCATCAGAAACAAATGCTTTAGACATGCCCTCGCTCTCCTTTTGTTGCTGAACAATTAACAAGAAAATCAATAATGAAGATGAGACGACGAGAACAAAATATTAGTGAATATTGCATAGTTAGTCACCTAAGTTTGGCGTTATGCTTTATCAATTTTCTAAGAAACAAAAATAAGTGACTAACTACGCTATAGTCACTAACATTTTGTGCCAAAATAAATAATTTAAAAGTGTTTTTAAGATAACAAACCATTTGCATTGATTAATGAATACGCGGTCCACCTAATAAGAGGATGTTGTGGGTTTGAACCTGCCGGCTCTTTAGTATATATTTCATTCTCTTATATTGTTAACAATCATGGTATGAAGATGAAACAACAACAATCATCAAAGACAAACACAGATCTAGCGACAAAACGGTGACAAAACTCTTATTAATTAACCAACCCGGAAAAACACCCAACCTCCCAAAGATCTTACAAAATGTAAGATCAGAAATCAATCAATACAAAGTACAAGATCAACTGGTAACAACCAGCTGATTAAACGAAACAATACAACATATATGAAACAATACAACCTGATATGAAGATTCACAGGATCTACGATACAACTGAAACAAACTGATCTGCGATTCAACTTGAAACAAACGAAGATTCTTCAGTAAATCTTCATCATATCATCAACAGTCATGAACATCAACTTGAACAAGTGAACAATCACAGAAAACAGACTGATACTTGATTACAAAGAAGGTGAGAGTGCGTAACAAGAACGTATGAAGCTTCTGGAACCCTAACTGAACAAGTGATGCCTTTTATAACCTGCAAAGACTAAATTACACATTAAACCCTTAAGAAACAACACTTATAATCGAACCCCCTGAGAAGATACATGTCTAACCCTCACAAATATAACAGCTCACCAACATGACCCAATTCGGTTGCAACCGACTAACAAACTGAACTTATTAGAACAACAGGCCCAACTGAACAGGCCCAACAACATCAGCAAATAACCCAATAGAATGAGAGCCCATAAACCTAACATTTCAACATATATTTTTATTGTATTGTTGTTACTACCACTACAACTATTATTCTTGGTATTAGATTATTACTATATTATTTAATAGTTAATCGAGTTATTTGGTATTTTAGAGATTGAATCATAAAAGTTTAAAGGGACTTTTAGAATGTTTTTTTTTTATTTTAACTTTAATGACATAAACCAGAAATCAAACCACTTACCCCTGTAAGTATTTCTTATGCCCTTCGGCTAGGACAGAGTGTCCGGTTAAATTTGATAAACAAAGTATGTTTGAGATAGGAAAAACTGACGTGGTAGATAAACGTGAACGAACCGCCACAGATTGTATTAATACCGAAAGAGTTTACATCAACAAAAGCCACACCGGGAGATCTCCTCTCAGACACACACATCACTCTCAATTACTCTCCCTCAATTATGTATATCAAGAAATGCAAATGATTAGGCTATTTATAATGGTGGCTAAACATTAAGGACAATCACTTTAAACATTTGTCTCAATTGTTTACACACCCAAATAATTGGCCTAATCATTTGCACGTCACAAATTAACCTATTCAGCATATGACTACACCAAGTCTATTCGAACAACGATGGACACACACTAATATGCACTAACGCCTTTTTTTTTAAAAGACATACTTACATGTGGGTAAAGATCAGATTCCTCTGTCGTGATTTCATCAGCAATAGATATAAATGTTGGGTTGTGGAGGATTTGACTAGAAAGTGTCAAAGCAACTGATAACCCAGATGACCAGATAACTCGTCTGGGTTACGCCTTAGCTGCAACTGATAACCCAGATGCCCAGATAAATCGTCTGGGTTGTGGCAACTAATAACCCAGATGTGGGTTGTGAAGTTTTTGTTTAGAGTTGAGGTTTATTTGTTAGTGTAGCTGAAAGCCAAGAACCCAAATTGTACCCCTATACATACTTCTCATTCATGTTCTGTAAATTTTGAGCACCTAATACAAAGAGAGAACTAGTTGTGGAGAGTGGACATCAAGCTTGATCGAACCACTATAAATCCTATGTTCTTGTTCTTGTGATTTAGATTGTGTGTGTGTGTGTGTGAGTGAGCTGGTGTGAGTGTTTGTCCATGTTGGTTGGGTGATATATCCCTAACAACTAGTATCAGAGCTCAGGCTCTCGATTGATTCACACAAACAAGTAGCAAAAGAGGTGAAGACGAAGATACCTACAGATCGCGACTATGGTTTCAGAAACCCAGTAGCCGCCGCCGCCGTTCATCTTCCCGCCGCTAGCATATCCGCCGTTGCCTAGGGTTCCAAATTAGAGACCATCCTTGCTGGAAATCGCATCTAGGGTTTCAAAATCGAAGGTCTAGGGTTTCGATTTTGCTTGGGATTCGCTGGATTTCAGAAGGAAAAAGAAATTTCTTTGTTATTCTATGGGAGCAGAGTAACGTCGCAGGAAGAAGAAGAAAGAACCAGACGTTTTTTTTGTCTTTTTTTAAGGGAATCAAGTTTCCCTTATTTGCTAGAAGAACCTCCTAACTTTGACAAAGTTCTTATCAACCATCTCTATTTTGATCAGTTCCATTTTAAAGCTTGAAACAGATAAGTATTTGTTTCCGTTTGTTGCTTCCGCTAGTATAATTATCCCTTAGCAGTACGAACTCGTTTAGTTTGTAGCAGTTGATAATTATTTGTTAAAATGGCAGAAGATAGTAAAATCAAGATTGACAAGTTTGATCTTAGTGATTATGGATTTTGGAGAATGCAAATAGAAGATTTGTTGTATCAAAAGGGTTTGCATTTGCCTATGTTGGGACAACAACCAGATGACATGTATGGTGAAGAATGGAATTTGCGGGATAGACAAGCTTTGGGTGTGGTTAAGCTTTCTTTGGTAAAGAGTTTTGCGTATAACATTGTCAATGAAACAACTACTTACGGTGTAATGAAAGCTTTGTCCAACACGTATGAAAAACCATCTGCATCAAACAAAGTATTCCTCATCCGACAATTGGTTAACACCAAGATGAAGGAAGGCATGTCGGTTACCTCTCACATAAACGAGTTTAAAACGATTATCTCTCGTTTAGCCTCAGTTGAAATAAAGTTTGGTGATGAAGTACAAGCGCTCCTCCTCCTATCATCATTGCCCGGCAGTTGATCAGGCACAGTCACAGCTGTTAGTAGTGCGTCCGGCACTACCAAACTCACTTTTGAGAGTATTCGTTACTTGATTATAAATGAAGATATCAGACGGAGAAGCAATAATGAAACTTCCAGTTCAAGTTCATTATTGCACACAGAAAGTAAAGGAAGAAGAAACGATAAAGGGAACTAATCGAGGTAGGTCAAAGTCCAGAAAAAGGGGGCAGTCAAAGAACAGAAAAGATATTGAATGTTGGAACTTCAAAGAAAAAGATCACTTTAAAAGCCAATGTACAAAACCGGCTGCAAATAAAGATATAAACAGTGTATCCTCTGAAGAATCAGGAGATGCTCTCATATGTTGTGTTGAGAATTCAGTGGAATCCTGGATTATGGATTCTGGTGCTTCTTTCCATGCTATCTCATGCCCAGATATGGTCAAGAATCTACGAACATGTAACTTTGATAAAGTTCGTTTAGCCGATGACCAAATGCTTGATATTACGGGTATTGGAGATGTAGACTTGAAGACCTCATTGGGAGCTATATGGACATTGAAAGATGTTAAGGTTATTCCTAATTTGAGAAGAAAGTTGATTTCAGTTGGTAAATTGGACGATGAAGGGTTTAATGTTCACTTTGGGGGTGGAGAATGGAAAGTGATCAAAGGCAACTTAGTGATTGCCAAAGGAAAGAAGAAAGACACTCTATACATGGCAGAAGTTTCAACCGAAGGTGTTCATACAATGACCACCAGTCCGAGTCCATCTTCTTTATGGCATAATCGATTTGGACACATGAGCGAGAAGGGATTGAAGATGTTGACTCAGAAAGGGAAGTTTCCAGACTTGAAGAAAGTGGAAACTGAATTCTGTGAATCTTGTGTCTTTGGTAAACAAAAAAGAGTCACTTTGGTGAAGCCAGGGAGGACACCGAAAGCTCAGAAGCTGGAGCTTCTTCACTCGGATGTATATGGACTAACATCAGTTTCATCTCTAGAAGGCTCGAGATACTATGTTACCTTCATCGATGATTCAACACGGAAGGTATGGGTCTATTTTCAACATAAATCTGATGTATTTAATGCTTTTCAGATATGGAAATCTGCTGTTGAAAATGAAACTAATTTGAAGGTAAAGTGCTTAAAGTCGGACAATGGTGGTGAATACATAAGCAAGCAGTTTATTTACTATTGTGCCAAGAAAGGAATAAAGATGATCAAGACGATTCCTGGAACTCCTCAGTAGAATGGTGTAGCTGAGAGAATAAACAGAACACTGAATGAAAGGGCAAGAAGCATGAGGTTGAATGCAGGGTTGCCAAAACAATTCTGGGCAGATGCAGTTAACACTACAGCCTACTTGATCAACTGTTCATCATCCGTTCCCTTGGGTTTCAAACTGCCAGAAGAAATGTGGCAAGGAAACGAGGTAAGTCTCGAACACTTAAGAGTCTTTGGTTGTAGTGCTTACGATTTGTTAGAAGATGATGACAGGGATAAGTTAGACTCAAAGTCCAAGAAGTGCACATTCATTGGTTATGGGTCAGAACAAATGGGTTACATGCTTTGGGATAATGAAGGCAGAAAGGTAATCAAAAGCAAGAACGTCATCTTCAATGAAAACGAATTGTACAAAGACAGAAACACCAAAAGGCTAAAAATTCAGAAAGAATCTGTTGAATTCGAAAGTGGTGAAACAAGTAAAGAAGCTTCAGTCAACATTCCAGAAAATGGGGATGAGTTAAGCGACAGTGGGAACTTAGGGGATGATTCTAGTAATGAGTCGGAGGAAGAAGAAGCTACTGCTTCAACTCCAAACTCCCCAGAAACACCACAAGTTCAACCAAGAAGATCTTCTAGAGCCTCTAGACCGCCAAACAGGTACTCACCATCAGTCAACTACATACTTTTGACGGAAAAAGGTAAACCCCAGTGTTATTCTGAAGCTATGGGGTTGAAAGATTCATTGCAGTGGGGGCTTGCAATGAAAGACGAAATGAAGTTGCTTGAGAAGAACAAGACCTGGCACTTGACAAAGCTTCCATCTGGAAGAAGGCTCTTCAGAACAAATGGGTTTTCAGAGTCAGGATGAACATGATGGTACCAAACGGTACAAAGCAAGATTAATAGACAAGGGATTTCAACATAAAGTGGGATTTGATTTCAATGAAATATTATCTCCAGTGGTGAAGATGACTACCATCAGACATGTTCTCAGTATTGTAGCAGCAGAAGGCTTGCATCTAGAGCAGCTAGATGTCAAGAAGGCTTTTCTACATGGTGACCTAGAAGAAGACATCTACATGACGCAACCAGAAGGTTTTAAGGTTAAAGGCAAAGATAACTTGGTGTGAAAATTGAAGAAGAGCTTGTATGGTCTGAACAAGCGCCCAGACAATGGTACTTGAAGTTTGATAACTTAATGGGAAGATTTGGTTACAAGAGATGTAACAATGACCATTTTTGTTACGTCAAGCAGTTTAAGGGTTCTTATATCATTCTACTACTCTATGTGGATGATATGTTAATTTCCAGTTCAGACATGACAAAGATCAAGAAGTTGAAGAAACAAATGTCTGAAGAATTTGAGATGAAAGACTTAGGAGCTGCAAACCAAATACTCGGGATGAGTATTTTCAGAAACAAAGAAGATGGTTCTCTGACACTCTCTCAAGAGAAGTACATTGAGAAAGTGTTAGATAAATTCAGCCTTAAAGATGCCAAGATCAGAAACACACCTTTGGGAAGTCACTTTAAGCTTTTTAAAGTTCTGTCACCCAAATCAAATGAAGAGAAAGCAGAAATGGTTAAAGTTTCGTATGCATCTGCAGTTGGTAGCCTCATGTATGCAATGGTATGCACGAGACCATATATTGCTCATGTAGTGGGAGTTAGTCGTTTTATGTCCAATCCGGGAAGAGAACATTGGGAAGCAATTAAATGGCTGCTAAGATATTTGAAGGGAACTTCCAAAGTGGCATTGCATTTTAAGGGGAAAGAGGTTATTCTGAATGGTTTCACGGATGCTGACCTTGGTGGGTGTAAAGAGTCATTCAAAAGCACCACGGGGTATGTCTTTACAATAGGAGGCACTGCTGTAAGTTGGATGTCCAAACTTCAGAAAAGTGTTGCCCTTTCAACCACAGAAGCAGAGTATATGGCAGTTGCTGAAGCAAGCAAATAGCTTATTTGGTTGAAGAATTTTCTCAAAGAGCTTAGCAAGGAACAAGTTGATTTTGCAATGTTCTATGACAATCAAAGTGCAATACACCTCGCAAAGAACCCTGTCTTCCATTTGAAGACGAAACATATACAGTTGAGATATCACTTTATCAAAGATCAAGTTAGTGATGGCACTCTGAAGTTAAAGAAGATCAAAGGAACTGAGAATCCAGCTGATATGTTGACTAAGGTTGTCACCTTAGAGAAGTTGAAGCTTTGCATAGTTTCAACTGGCCTTCAGGTTAACTTATGAGAAGGCCACCCACAACTAGTAAAGATGAAGAGGTTACAGAGGTACTTATGAATATGAAGTTTCATGGAGTGCAGTTTGAAGTTGTCAAAGCCTCCAAGTGGGAGATTGTTGGGTTGTGGAGGATTTGACTAAAAAGTGTCAAAGCAACAGATAACCCAGATGACCAGATAACTCGTCTAGGTTACGCCTTAGCTGCAACTGATAACCCAGATGCCCAGATAAATCGTCTGGGTTGTGGCAACTAATAACCCAGATGTGGGTTGTGAAGTTTTTGTTTAGAGCTGAGGTTTATTTGTTACTGTAGCTTAAAGTCAACAACCGTAATTGTACCCCCTATAAATACTTCTCATTCATGTTCTGTAAATTTTGAGCACCTAATACAAAGAGAGAACTAGTTGTGGAGAGTGGACGTAGATCAAGCTTGATCGAACCACTATAAATCCTGTGTTCTTGTTCTTGTGATTTAGTGTGTGTGTGTGTGTGAGTGAGCTGTTGTGTGTTTTTGTCCTTGTTGATTGTGTGATATATCCCTAACAATAAAATCGTCAAACTTCTCATCGCCAGACCCGTATCGCTGGTCATAAATTTCCTGAGTATAGGTGAGAGGCTTACTTTACTACACAACTGAACATTAAGCTCTTATATTTATAATAAAACTTAATATTCAATTACCTCCATTGCTTTATCAATTAAATCAGATCTAGCGCTAGGCTGCATTCCCTTCTCAAGCAGGCTTGATGTGAATGCCACAGTTTTATCATCAATAGAAGATTTGGACATCTCTGCAATCTTGTAAACATCCTCCTATTTGTTTATCATAAACACCAAAGCCCACATTAGCGTAGCTCGGATGGTTACTAATGAAACCAAGACAACGTGACGAATGTCAAGTAACATAACATTCAGAGGATAAGATAGAAACAAAAAGTAAGTCTATTAAACTTAAAAAGCTTATAGACACCTTAATCACAAAGGTCCTATCCATCTTATTCATGTAACAAGTAGATACAAAGTAACCAATGTTACAGAGCAAACTTACCAACTCAGGATCATCGATGATACATCTAATGGTTTTCAGCTCGGTAAATGATGAATCATTCACATGTTTTGGCCGACCTGTCTTTCTCCATCCTCTTACCTCTGCAACATAAATAAAAAGAGAAGATATGATAAAATTTCTCTATTTTCAGCATAGATTTAAATACAAACATGAACAATTAGCTTTACAAGATCCAAGGACATACCAGTGTAGTCAATGGCATCACCGACTAAAATCCTAAACCAGTCAGGAGTTAATCTACCAACCTCCATTAACGAAAAGAAATCACACCGACAAAGATAGTACGCTCCGGTACTTAATTTAAAATCAATCAAATCTACTCCAACGGTTTCTGCCCATCCCATGTTATTTTCCAAGGTTTCATGATCACAGTACACAAGACTCACACCACATTCATGTACCTCCAATCCGCTCATCACAACAATAGACACACTAACTGTGTCTCCCATGTCCAATACATTCCCGATTGGCCAATAGCTTAACCATATGCATACTTTCCCAGATTCAGGTTTGCCAAAGACTTTAGGGTTGTACATCATATCAACACCACCATTGCTCGTACTGACTTTACAAAACCATACCCAATCATCACCTGATACTGCATACTTAAAAGTTACATTAATTCCTTTAAGCGTCTTATTTATGGGACACGAAGGAACGTCAAAGGACAAAGAAGTTGATTCTGATATATACGTAGGTGTTATATTGGGATCTTTTATATCCGGCAGAGATGTGCTCATCATCCCAAATTCAAACAACATCTGTGCCACACAAACAAAAGGCCCAATTATTCTATATGATTAGTTTGCAGATGGTACATTTATGATGTTTTTCAGAGAGAAACAACGAACCTGGATTTGGCTACTTCTGCCTAATGTGAGCTCATCATCACCAACAAGGCACACCTGGTGATTCTTATATTCTCGTAGCCACTTCATGTGTCCCAAATCATTTTCATTTAGATTAGCTATTAATACCAATTTGATAAAGCCTTCAATTTCATACAAACTATTACAGCCTTCATAACCGAACTCTTGCAAAGTGAATCTACGTGATTGGAAAGTTATTCTCTCTAGTAACACACAGTAATATATATACAATTCTGCAAGTGTACTAGGGAGACATAGAGGGCAATTGAGTCTAGAGCATAAGCTCAAGTCAAGAACCCGAAGATTTTTAAGATAAAAATGGCAAGGGAAGAACTCAAATAGATTAGTGCCTAAATTCAAATATTGCAAATATGAAAGAATTCTGAAACCCACAGAAAAAGGATCAGCACACTTAATAGAGCAGTCATTGAGGAATAACCGATGTAATGAAAGTGGTAAGTAAAAAGTAGGTTGATTTGAAACAACTCCACCAGAAGTAGAAGCTCCTAACATATTTGTCTGCTCCCTATTGAATAGGTTTTTACACCCTGTCATGTTCAATGTTGCAAGACTTCTAAGGCCTCCAATGGTTTCACAAACATTATGCAATTTGTAACAGTTCCAAAGAATTAAAGTCTCAAGATGAGGCATCTTGAATATGTTGCGGATTTCAAATAGATTGTGTGAGTCTTTAAGATTTAGAATCTGCAATGACTGAAGAACCTGCAGCATAAGTTATACACAATAAGTGAGTAAAGTATAGTTTCTTAAAGATCATTAAAATACAAGAAGCAACAAAAGAAGATACTAGATTCACTACCATAGGGGGTTCAAATACTTCCAGTTTACTATAGCTCATATCTATAGCCACCATGTTTCCCATGTATAAGTCTGAGGGTATGGTTCTTAAATGGAATCCAAGCCAGCAGAGCCATCTTAAATCTTCAGAAATATTTTCATAGGATCCATTGAGTTCCACGAAATTTAGCTGGAGCAATTTTAGGCTATCCATATTTCTAAGTGAGTCTGTTTTAAGCTCCGAAGCCTGCAAAATTAGCATGGAGAGACTTAGTAAGGCCTGACACACATGAGCATGTCATGGGTCCTTGTGGACATATTCGATCCATCCCTATGGAACTTGTTATAACAAATTCTTAACATAGACTGAAAGAGCTTGCAATAAGCCTTTTTTTTTTACTTCTTTTATCAAATATATACATAACAAGGTATAAAACCTAATTAACAAATTAAAAAGTCAAAGGCATAACTTTAGACTTTTACTTATTCTAAATTACCTTGAATGCAATATTCTCTTCCAACAGCACTTGCATATCTAGTGCTAAACCTTCTACCCTTTTAGAACCCTAGAAGGAGTAAGTTTGAAACTATAGTAGTTAGATAAACAAGGAGGACAAAAAGGGGGAAATAAAAATGGTTAGAAGATATGAAGCATCTTACCTTTCCTTTGCTCAATATCTTATAAGTGTCTATACTAAGCCAAACTCTACTACGCTTTGCAGGGGATTTTATCGATTCTTGACGGACTATGTTTTTCCCCATATCTTGAAGCAATTTGTGCATCATGAGCTTTTTGTTTGGTGAAACAGAAAGAAGACATCTGTCAATCAGGGTTTTAATCCCAGATGTTGCAGAGTAATCAGGCTCCAATATCTTTACCACATAATCCATGTCTTTGCCTATAAAGAAACAAGCGATATGCAAAAAAAACTCTTTTTCAGAGTTATATGGCAATGACATGTAGCTCCTAACAAGTACACCATGAAGTCGAGAATCTATATCTTTTTCCAACAAATTCAATTGACTTTTCCAATGTGAGATGGTATTGTTCTTGAATAGAGATGAGCCTAAAACTTCAAGAGCTAGAGGATTTCCTTCACAATATTGTACTGCTTGTAGTACAAGCTCCTTAAAGCCCGCCATGGGAATTTTGGACCCAAATGCATGACGACTTAATAGCTCTTGTGATTCATCATCATTCAATAATCTCATTTCATACTTCTGACACCTCCAATATGAATGGTCAAACCAGGTATCTGTATTTTCCCTGGTTGTAATTATAGTTTTGCTTTGTGCATTAATCTTCCCTGTTCCCAGAAGAGCAACTAACTGCTTATCATCAACAATGTCATCAAGAACAATGAGAGTTCTCTTTGTTTGCAAGACTTCCTCAATCATGCATGTACCTCGAGAAACACTAGGTATTTTTCTCTTTTTTCCCCCTAAAATATCTTTGAGCAGTTGTTCTTGTAGTTCAAGTAAATCATGTGGCCCTTTACATCTGCTACCAATGTCTTCAACAAAACTCACATATTCAAAAGTTTTCTGATTTGAGTCATATATATATTTGGCTAGGGTTGTCTTGCCACTTCCACCCATGCCGTAAATTGCTAAAATTTCAAGATTGTACTGATCTAACCAGGATATGATCTCCTTATAACGAGTGGTCATCCCCGTTATATTGAGTGGAAGATGAACATCTCTACGATCTAACTTAGTGTAAATTATATCAACAATTTCCTTCAAAAAGCTTGTTTCAGGCCTGCAAAAACTCAAGAAAATTTAAGATGCTCATTATGAGATATAGAGATTCTTTGATATTTTGAATAAAAACACTACAGAAAAAAAAAAAAAAAAAACTGAAGTTCCAAATAAGAGTTATTCATCAGTTCTTTTTTGGGTTATTTGGTTCGGTTTGTTCGAGTTGGGATTTAATTCAGGTGGAGCCGAAAGCCAAACCAAACCAAATTCAGTAAATTTTCAAACCAAACCAAACCGAGTTCAATAAGCTTCAAACCAAACCAAAAAGTGAATAAGACGCTTAATTCAAATCGGTTTTTGGTTTCCGATTTGGAGATCACTTCTGAGTTCCGAATCTAATTATAAAAGTGTTGGGCTGCGGTACAATAAGTCGCCAATTGAGCTGAGATAAAACTAAAAGGCTGCTATATTTGGCTAATAAGTTCAATCTTAACAGTGGAGACAGATGGAAAATGTAGAGGTGCATATACCAGTTAACCGGTATATTTTATACCAGTTATTGGTTGACTTGGTCAAAACCGCTTAGATCAATAACCGATTAAAGCATGCCTAAAAACCTAACCTATATAATCGATTAGGTTATTAAGCGAACTGGTTAACCGAAAAAACAAGATTTATAACCAGTTTTCAAAAAGAATAAAAGAAAATTCAATTAAATACTGAATATATAAAATAAAGTCAATAAAGTTCTTTTTCTAGACTTGAGAAATGTTGTAATCAAACCAATACACCCATTACCTATTTTTACCAACATACAGGGGCAAAATGCTTCAGGAAACTCAGAAAACGGCTACATAGACGTTTGAAAAGGGCAATATAGATGTTTGGAAAAAAGCGATATAGCCGTTTAACATCTAGTTTTATTGCCTGAATGGTAATAGTCGGTTATATTAAATTAAAAAATCTATTAACCGGTTCTTGTTCAAAAATCTCCAAATCCATTTCAGATAAACAACGTAATACTGCTGTGTGTTATTGTATTGATAATAGAGTATACAGGAAGTATAAATAGAATACATAATTACACACTAATACCATCTAATATATAATTATGACTAATACTAAACAATACTTATAAATACTTGTCTAATATCCCCCCTCAAGCTAAGCGTGGGAAACAAGCTGTAGCTTGTCCCGTAATGTCACAAATCTGTCAGTAGGTAACGGCTTTGTAAAAACATCAGCAATCTGATCATGTGTAGAGATAAACTGAACAGAAAGTCTTCCTTGAGCAACCTTTTCTCGCACAAAATGAAAATCAACCTCAACATGTTTCATACGAGCATGGAAAACCGGATTTGCAGACAAATATGTAGCCCCCAAATTGTCACATCATAATATCGGAGCCAATTTCACAGGTACCCGAAGTTCTTGCAGTAGAGACTCAAGCCAAGTAAGTTCAGCCACTGTGTCAGCTAAGGCTTTATATTCAGATTCAGTGGATGACCGAGAGACAATCCGTTGTTTCCGAGCTGACCAAGAAACAAGATTAGAACCAAGATAGATAGCAAATCCCCCCGTGGATCGACGGTCATCCGGGCAACCAGCCCAGTCCGCATCTGTATAAGCGTGCAAAGTAGATCCAGATGCACGTTTGAAAAGGAGAACATGATCGATCGTGCCATGTAGGTATCGAAGAATCCGCTTGACAGCTGACCAATGGTTTTCTGTTGGAGAATGCATAAATTGACAAACTTGTTTACAGCAAAGGCAATGTCCGGGCGAGTTAATGTGAGGTACTGAAGGGCCCCGACGACTTGTCTATATCGAACCGGGTTATCAAAAATTGGAGCATGGAGAAGGGACCGGTTTGGACTGCGAAAGACCAGCTTTGGTTAATATTTCCAAGATATACTTTTTTTCTGAGAGAGGATAACAGCTGAACCATTTGATTTGGCTTCAATGCCCAAGAAATAAGAAAGAGGACCCATATCTTGAAGAGCAAATGTAGAACTTAAGCTCTGAACAACATGGTCAATGGCTGCATTATTGTTGCATGTTAGAATAATATCATCAACGTAAACGAGCATGTATAGAAAGGTGCCTGCAGAGGAGTAAATAAAAAGATAGGGATCAGTTGTGGATCCTCTAAAACCCAAGAGATGCAAAGCCTTGGACAATCGTTGAAACCATGCTCTTGGGGCTTGTTTCAACCCATATAAAGACTTGTGTAGAAGACATGGATGATTCGGCTTTGCAGGGTCCACAAAACCCGGTGGTTGTCGCAAATAAACAGTTTCTTTTAATTCACCATGTAAAAACGCATTCTGAACGTCCAACTGACGAAGGAACCAGCCGCGGCTGACTGCCAGCGAAAGAACAACCCGAATAGTAGTCGGTTTGACAACCGGAGTAAAGGTTTCATGATAATCAACACCAGCTTGTTGATTAAAACCTTTTGCAACCAAGCGTGCCTTGTAGCGTTTGATAGCCCCATGTTGATCCCGTTTAAGTTTGTAAACCCATTTACAATCAACCACATTAGCATTCGAGACTGGTGGAACCAATGTTCCACGTACCATTTTTCATTAAAGCCATTTATTCCTCAGACATGGCTTGTTGCCATTGAGGATCCTTGTTAGCACAGTGAAAGTGGTAGGTTCAGTGATAGGTGGGCTGGTGGTGGTGTGGAGGGCGGAGGGATCAAACCGTTTTGTTTTAGGTGGATTTTGCCGTAGGTGGGCTGGTCTGGAGGAGATTAAGGGTGGATTGGTGCTGGAAGTGGTTGTGTTTGCTGGCATAGTGGGTGGATGGGTAGGAGGTTGGGTCGGAGTGGGCACGGCTGAGGTGGTGTGGTCAGGCGGGATGTCATTTGAGCCTGGGGTAGGTGTAGTGGGGTAATTTGGGGTTGCAGGTGTATTCGGCTGGTTGTGGGCCGATTGCGGTGAGGTAGGTAGGTGGTCCGAGGTGTTTGGTGGTTGTGAGAGATTTGGTTCGTTGGATGGAACCTGGTCATGTGTGGGTGAGAAGCAAGAGATAGGAAAGGATGAGACATAGGGGTCGGCTTGGGATTGCGGTGGTGGTGTCGAAGATTGGTGTAGGAAGGGAAAGAATTGTTCATTGAAACGAACATGACGAGCAGTATAAAGTCGTTTGGATGTGAGGTCAAGACAACGATACCCATGATGAGCTGGACTATAACCAAGAAAGAGACATGGTAAGGAGCGAAAATCCATTTTGTGAGAATTGTACGGGCGGAGATGAGGGAACATTGACAACCAAATACTCGTAAGAAGGAATAGTCAGGTTTGTGTTTAAAGAGGTGTTCAAAAGGTGAAATTTTGGAGGTAACACGAGAGGGCATTCTGTTTATGAGAAAAACGGCTGTGTCAAAGGCAAAATTCCAAAAATGTTTAGGAACACCAGACTGAGCAAGAAGAGTAAGACCTGTTTCCACCACATGTCGGTGGCGTCTCTCAACAAACCCGTTTTGTTCACTGGTGTGAGGACATGAGAGGCGGTGAATGATACCCAGAGAAGAGAGAAAAGATGAAAGAGGTCGAAATTCTCCTCCCCAGTCAGTTTGAATAGATTTAAGCTTGGTGTTAAATTGTCGTTCAACCATTGCATGAAATGTTTTAAAAGTAGCACAAACATCAGATTTATGTTTTAACGGGAAAATCCACATATAACGTGTAAAATGATCAACACATAACAGAAAATAAGAATCACCATCAAATGATTTAACCAGGGCAGGACCCCAAACATCACAAAAAATTAAGTCTAACACACGTTGACTGGAAAAAGTGGAAGGTAATAAATGAAGTTTTGAGGATTTCCCCATGTGACAAGAATTACAAGAGGAACTCAAATTTTTATTGCTAACAGGAAGAGAACAAGTAAATAACATGGACTTCAAAAGGTCTGGATGTGGATGTCCAAGTCTTCGATGCCATGTGTCAGCAGAAGAAGGAACAGCGGAAAAAGCAACTTTGTGAACAGGACGAGGAAGCGGCAGGTGGAGAGAATAGAGCCCATTGTCACTTGGACCCGTGAGGAGGGTTCTCCGTGTAACCTTGTCTTTCACAACAAAAAAAGTCGAGTGAAATTCAACAGAAAGGAGATTTCGTTTAAGTTGAGGTACATGAAGAATATTGGAAAGGATAAAGGTTTTGTGTGGGGAATAAATTTTGGTCGAGCCGATGTGTAAAATGGGGAGACTTTCACCATTGCCAACATTAAGAGAATCCTTACCATAATAAGGCTCTGAGTGGTCAAGACTTTGTTGATCCATGGATGGGTGTCCATTGCAACCAGTGTCCGGAAGCCAATTGGTTGTTGGTTGTGAACGATAATCCGCATAGTGTGCAGCGGGCGATGTAGTCCTTACAGTGCTTGGATCCCTGTTAGGACATTGAGAGGGAATATGTCCAATGCCACACCTGTTACAAGTACCAAAAACTGTGTTTTGATTAGAAGCCCAAGAAAATTGATGACGATTACCACCATTAGAGTTGTTATAGTTGTTGCGAGGGTTGTTTCGGCTACCCCGACCACGACCGTAAGAACCACGATCGCGGCCCCTGGAAGCATAATTGGCCTGAGGCTGCTGGGAAGGGAATTGTGAGGCAGGCTGCGGCATTTGAAGGCCAAGATGTGTCATGAGCTGCTGAAGGGCATTGACAGTGTCAGGTGGTAAGGAAGGCTGGGTTGTTTGCGAGTGGGCAGTGGGAACCGAGGCTGCAAAGGCCTGAGTTGGAGCGGCTTGTGGCTTTCGGATCATATACTCATGATCTGAGAGTAGTGCATGTAAATCAGTAAAGGCGGTGGGAAGTTGTCGACCCACAATTTGTGACTTAAAACCATCATATTCATCACGAAGACCTGTGACAACAAGCATTACCAAATCTTTTTCCTTGAGTGGCTCCCCTATGTTTGCGAGTGCATCAGCATATTCACGGGCACGAAGAAGATAAGCAGAACTAGTTTCATCAGGTTCCATCTTGATACGTAAAAGTTGAGATTTAAGGGTGTACTCACGTGAGATTGTATGAGGAGCAAAGGCACGTTCCAGGGCAAGCCATACCTCCCTAGATGTCTCGCCCTGTACATGCTGAAACGCGCCTTCCGAGATTGTAGATAACAACAGCATACGGACGTGAGCATCATTAGCGACCCATGTAGCATGATTAGGGTTTGTTTGGGTGGTCGGAGGGTGGTCTTTCTCGGCTGATGGGACGATAAGAACAGATTCTGGGCAAGGAATAGTGCCATTAACACAGTCGTACAGCTTGTTTGTGACAAGAAACGAGTGTAGCATGGTTTTCCAATGACCATAATTGGTGGGGGAAAGGGTGAAACCGAGCTTATGAGAGTTGTGGCTTTGTTTGTCTGCTGCAGTAAAGGGTTGAAGGAGAGCCATTGAGAGAAGGGGGGTATGGTTGGGCGCTGATTGTGCAGCGATTGGAGAAGGTGGCGGCAGAAAAAAAAATTAGGGTTGGCTCTGTACCAAGATAAACAACGTAATACTGCTGTGTGTTATTGTATTGATAATAGAGTATACAGGAAGTATAAATAGAATACATAATTACACATTAATACCCTCTAATATATAATTATGACTAATACTAAACAATACTTATAAATACTTGTCTAATAATTTCTAATCTACAGTTGTTTTCTAAACCAACCCGGTTCCTAGTGTATTGATTATGCTTTCAAACCTGAATAATCTACAACCCTGTCCAAATTTTAAGCACTCAATTTTATAAAGTACACTGATATAGATCGAAAAAATTGTGTAAATCAAAGCCATATATAGTTAATTGATTATGATAAAACTTTAAAGACTAGCGCTAAGAGTCAAATAATTGACTCTGTTTCAGGTTTCAACTAACTAATATTTTTAGTCACTGAACAAAAAAGAAGGGTTAGAACCTTACCCTGTGAGCTCCAAGCCGGTCAAATCAGCAACCTGCATAAGAGCCATCTTCCACATATTTACGTTGTGATCAGTCCACCTTGAAGCAGTCTTGACTTTGATGGCAAACTTTTCTTTGTGATTCCTGACATTTGTGGGCTTGACGTGATAAAAAACAGGTAGAACAATATGACCGCACTCCCTCCTTTGCTGGAGGATGAGCACAAGCTCATCAAGGCACCATGTTGAAGTTGCATAGTTCTTTGATAATACAACTATTGAAGACCTAGATGCTTTGATTGCTTTCTCAATTTCAGGTTTCAGTTCTTCACCTCTGTTGATTTCTTCATCATCTCTAAAGGTAGAAATTCCTGCTTGAACTAATTTATGGTATAGATGATCAGTAAAAGAATGTCGAGTATCTTCACCTCTAAAGCTTAAAAAGACATCATAGCTGCAAGCTTTGTCACTGGAAGAAGCCATGACAGTAGAGGAGGAAGTAGATGCCATTGAATTGATGTTGGGAGGTGAATCGATAAGTCTTCGCGGGACTACCAGTAAGTCTTCCAATATTTCCAAAATGACGAAAATTAAGTAAGAGCATTCACATTGGTTTTTTTTTTTTTAATTTTATATGTATAATTTAAAAGTCAGTAAATTACTATTTTGACCCTTGTGTTTAAACCAATTTAACTCTTTCAGTATAAAAAGAAATCTTTTAACATATCAGACTCTAAGATCGATTTTATAACGGTTGTTGATACATATTATGTGGTCGCGACTCGGTTCGGTTCGACCCGGTTAGGTTCGGCTCAAGCCCGACGTCACGACATTCCTCCGTCGTGCGCCCCAGAGTTCGACACACGAAGCACGAAGCGCCGCGAGCCGGTTCCCGCCGCCACATCATCATGACATCATCATGATGATGTCATGATGATGTCATCAGTTGACTAAACATTACAAATCTTCAAATGTGATTCACGTAAAGATGTTTGGGCCAATCAACTTATTGCATGCAACATAAACTTCACATGGGCCAATCACCTTTACATTGGGTTTCTGACTTCAAATTGGGCCGTAACTAAACCTGGGCCGGACAACATATATGTCGACGAAACACACTTGTTTCGTCGACTTTGATGAATATTTTAATGTGTTTCGTCGACAACAATTTGTGTTTCGTCGACCTGCTTCTGTTTCGTCATTGCTGTGGCTATAAATAGGCTGAAGACAGAACAGAAACATAGAGAGCACACAGAACACACACACGAGAGAACTAGAGAGAGTTTACAGAGTGTATTTGTAAACCTTGTATTGTAATCGTTTTCAAGTATTAATACATTGGTGTTAATCGTTGAGTCTCGTGTCTATCATTTACGTGTTCGATCTCGGTTTGCTATCTCGGTTGGATTCCGCACAACCGGGTTGGTTTGTACACAAGGATTAGGCGACTAGATCCTCCCCTAGCCGGACCTACAAGTGGTATCAGAGCCTTGGCTCTTCTCCTTGTTAAAACCGAGGTGTTCTTGGTTGTTTTTCGGGTTTATAAAGTATACATTTTCTGGAAAAACTTTTTTAAATGGACTAAATCTTGTTGTTTTGCTTTGTGTTTTGTTAAAAACCTTGTTAAGTTCATGTTCACATGTTAGTTATTGGTTTTTATTAAACATTTTTAGCAAAATCGTGTGTTCGGAAAGTTTCGGTTCACCGGAAACTTCATCTAGTTCATAGTGTTCTTCATAATCTTCAAGTGTTCTTCATAAAATCAACTTTTTGATCCTTGGAAATTACTTGTGAAAGTGTTTGTGTGTTGGAATTTGTTACTTGATTAAAATATTACAAACCATACTTGTTTGGTGAATACAGCATGCTTTGAGCCGAAAGTATGGTCTGTTGTGTCAGTAAAAGATAAGTTTTGAAAAGTTTACCAACTCCTGTCACCTTTTTCGACGTAACAGACATTCGACGAAACAAGTTCCTTCTCGCCAAAACATAAACGACGAAACACAATTTCTGTTTCGTCACCATTATCCTGTTTCGTCGTCTTGAAAGTGGGCTTGTTTCGCCGAAAGTTATTTGGGCCTGGGTTGTTTCGTTGACTGGAAGCCCAAAAAGACAAGATTCAGTTTCGTCGACTTAAAATTTGGGCTTCACACTATTGGACCTCTATTTAATTTTCTGTTTCATCGATATAAAGCCCAAGAGGAAAATTCTGTTTCGTAAAAGTAACAAAGTCTGTTTCGTGGAACGTGTTTCGTCGAGACACTTGTAATTTTAAACAGAAGGTTTACACTAGTGGTTTAACAGTTTGTTTCAAGTGTGTTGTTCAGGTTTTCATTTATACGTATCAAATATGAATCCGAGTTGGTGGGGTACTCCGTCTCCTGATGAAGGAAAGTATAGAAATACGAGTTTGTCTCCTTCGTGGGCCGAATCTCCCGTACCGGTATCTTCGCAAGCTAATACAATATCTACCGGTCAATGGGCATTCGTATCAAATCAAACTCCGAGTATTCAAAGCATCCTATTAAGCGAGAGTGAAACCGGAAGTTTGAATCGACCTCCAAAGTTGATGCACTTAAACGAATATCTGGGATGGGTTGATAGATTTCATACATACGTCCTTGGTCAAAATACAGAATTGTGGTTACGTTTTACCACAGATTTCGATCAAGCTATCGAGGTTGCCGCTTCATCTACTGCAACATTTGCCGATCTTTCGGAAGATCAGAAGAAGGCCTATGATTTAGAGAAGAAAGCTTATGCTATTCTAACACAGGCATTGAGCAAGGATATTTATCATCAATTCGTCAGCTTCAAGACGACAAAGAAGTTGTGGGACGCGTTGAAGACAAGGGGCGTAGGAAATGAAGCGACACGTCAATTGAGACACGACTTACTGAAGAAGGAGTTTGATGGTTTCACTTGTGTGGAAAATGAATCTTTGGGAGATATGACAAGTCGATTTCATCACTTGCTGACTGAATTGAGCAATTTTGGAGTAGTAACAACTCCATTAGAAGTTGTCACCAAGTTTGCTGATGCATTGCCACCTCAATGGAGTAACTTCTTGGAAATCTTGAAGTACAATGGCACATTGGCTACAACAAACATCAATGACTTTATTCAACTCCTGGAGAACAAAGATCAGGAAGAAATCCTAAAGGCAAAAAGGGTTCCAGTGCGACAAAATCCTGATATGTATTATGGAACTTCTAGCACTTCTACAATACCAGTGCGACATAATCCTGATATGTATTATGGAACTCCTAGTACTTCTGCAAAACCTGTTTCACACGCTCCACTTCAAACAGCATTTGTCACAAGCACAGATTTGTATGGAAATCAGATACAAGTTCCTGTTAAGCCAGCTCCAACAACAGACTTGTACGGAAATCCGCTTCAGCCTGTTCCTCAACCAGTGCCTCAGCAGCAAACCCAAAGGCCTCCTGTGACAACTAATCTATATGGGAATCCGTTACCAGTTCCAAAACAAGCATGCTATGGAGGCACCTCATCATCTAATCCGAATACAGTTCGGCTCGACACTTCAAGCTTCTCTAAAGTAAGTGTTGAAGTAGCAAAAGAACATATGGAGCTACTAAACACATTGGTGAGCGCGTATTGTGGGTTAGTAGAAGGGCAGATTGGGAACATCAATCTGACACAAGAAGATTATCAGCAGATCGATAAGGAGGAAATGGATTTGATGGACATCAAATGGGCTTTCGCAAGTGCTGTAAGGCGAGCAAAGGATTTCATGGAGAGAACGGGCAGAACCAGCTTGGAAAGCAAGAAAGATACCAAGTATGGGTTCGATAAACAGGCTGTCAAGTGCTTCAACTGTGGTGAACAGGGTCACTTCTAGAGAGAATGTACAAGGCCAGCTCAGCATGGGAATCAGAATCCGTTCAGGAATCAAGGCAACCAACAGAATCAGAACAGGAATAATGAGCATACGTTGATACCTGTTAACAACCCAAGTCAGGCAGGACCATCAAATTCCAACCAGGCACTTGTGGTTCAAGTAGATGAAGGTTGTGATTGGTCAATTCAGTTGGGAAATGATACACCGGATGGAACAGCTTGCTTTGCTGAAGTTGTCAAAGATCTTAAGCACGCCAGTGGTGGAGAATCTTCCACCAATGGTGATGAATCTTCTGAAGATGAAGACAGCTCCGGTTACAGTAGAAGCTCGGATGAAGAATCCTCAAACTCAGGCGATGATCATTTGGATGACACATCAAGTGTGTCTGTCGATGCAGAGGTTAATGAGCTATTGGAAGAAGCTGCAGCAGGAACTCATAGGAGATCTATATTGGTGGATCAAGCTGCTTATTCTTCTTCTTCTCTCCATTCAGCCTTTATGGCTAATGTCGACAGTTCATCAAGTCAGGTATGTGTCGATGAACCTACTGCTGTTAATTGTGATAATTGTGCTAGATTAAGTGTTAAATGTGCTGATTTGGAGGGAAGCATGTCTGAGTTGCAAGGCAAACATGATGCTTTAAAAGCTAGTTTGTTTGACTTGCAAGACAAACATGTTTCGTTAAATGCTAAGTGGTGTGACTTGCAAAGCAAACATGAGGCTTTGCAAAACAAGTATGATGTGACATTCATCCACAACCAAAAGTTGACCGTGGATCTTTCTAAGTGCACAGAAGCCAACATGTTTTATGAAAACCATGAAAAGGAATTTAAATCGGTGATTGAAAAATTAAAGAAAGATAAAACCGAGCTGACAAAAATGGTTTCCAGAAAACAAAATGACATAAATTTGTATATCACTCGCCTTGAGATAATGCAAAAAGAGATGGCTTGTGTTAAAACTGAAAGTGAGGCGATCCAGCTTAAGTTAGACAGTTATTTGAGCTCTAGCTATGTGTTGGATCACATCATTGATGTTCAGAAAGAGAAACGGGATGTCACATGCATTGGATATAAGAAATGTCCACCACCTGTTAGACACAATTATGATGCCATGCCTGATGAGGAGGATAGAACTTACTTTGAACCATCTGTTCCTTTGGACGTTGAGGAATTTGCAACAGGACTCGGATACAAGAAGGAAGCATCATCAGAATCGGATGTGTCAGCAGATACATGTGTGTCTCCTGCTGAACCGAATCAGGATCCTCCAGTTGTGATTGAGGATGCTGATTCTTCTGATGATGAATCTGATGATACTGATTCAGCAAAGTCTGATGCGGTAATCAAAGAAGAGGACATACCTCTTGAGAATCATATTCTATGTGATCCTCCCGCAAAACCTGCTAAGACTGTTCCGACCGAGTCCACGTCTGCAAAAGAGTCTGAAAGTGTGGATTTGCTGTACACTCTTGTTGGTGATGATAAAATTTATTCTGACAAAGATTTTCCAATTAAGAATGTAAATCAATCTTTAATCAGTAAAGTCTTTGAAAATTCGACAAGTAAGTTCTTGGGAAAGACAGGATCACACGTTGTGGTAACATAGTGCCCTCCTATCCCAAAAGCTGAAGTTCGAAAACAATATGGCAATCAGAAATTACCAACAATGAAAACGCAACAAAATCATACCAAACCAAAAGGTAAATCAACGACTCAAGGTCAAAGGAAACAGAATCAGAAAAAGGACAAGAAGGTGAACTTTGTGAAATCAAAGGGAACGGACAAAATTGAAACTTTTGAGAACAAATCTAACTTAGATTTTGTTAAGCAAGCAAAAGTGTTGAAAAGAAATGATCCAAACAGTTCAAAACCAAGTACCTCGGGATCACAAAGTTCATCATCGACAAGACAATCACATGTTACTTCGGGGTTTGTTGAACGAAGATCATGTTTTGAATGTGGTGAAATTGGGCATATCATTTGAAATTGTCCGTATCTTCATAAGTTAAAAGCCAAAGTTGATGATCCCCGTGAACGAAATTACCAAAAGCGATCTGTTTCTTCAAAACAAGATCCCCGCCTCATACGAGAAAGGGAAAAGAAACAGAAACGCCAACAAGTCAAGGTAATTGAGAAAGCACTTAAAACTGAAGTGGTTCAAAAACAATCTGTTCCAGTTAAACCAGAAAGTTCAAAATTTTCAAAAACTTCAAACAATCACGAAGTTAAATTTTCAAACAATCAAGCTGGTAAAACTCAACAGACATGGAAACCTAAAATGACCACAAATTCAGGGGGATCATCATCATTTCCTAAGCATCAGAAAGTGGAAGTTATTGTTGTTGATGAAAATGGAAGACCCAAGACCACAATGGCTTGGGTCCCCCTCTCCAGCTAATCTCTGAATGAGTGTGTAGGATGTTCCAGGAGGAACTATTGATAGTCTTAGGATTGTTGATAGTGGAGCGTCCATGCACAAGATCGGCGACATAAGGCTCCGAAATATTGTTACATTTAGGAGAATATTGTTGCCATTGATGGAGAGAAAGGAAAAAGATAAGAAGACAAACATTCCGATGAAGGAATGATGATGAAAGAATGTGGTTGAATGAAGTTGAAAATTTCGACCAGATGAAATATGTTCCAAAGTTTGGTTGTTATGGTTTTTGATCGGGTCAACATGAAAATTCCAATGAAAAGTACGCGCCTGTACCACGTCTGAAACTTTTTAAAGACTCATGGATTTTTCTTCCACAAGAAGTTCAAAGTCCACAAGATGAACGTGTAAGGTACTTTTCTCTACGGTGTGATTGAAGAAAATGTGTTTGTTGAACAAACCAACCGGGTGTGCGGATGCCTTGGCGTGGATTGAACAACCGCACACTACCTCTCAAAGAAAAAGAGAAAGACAAAGACCTTCGCTGGTACAATGTGGAAAACCAGCCGGACCCAGAGGTTTATGATCTTGTTGCTGTCAAGAGATTTCTCAGTAGCTACAAAAATCGACTTTGAAGTCCACACCGGGTGGATATCCAGTTTGGGAGAACACTCAAATTCCTTGCAATGCACGAAGCAGTTGCAGGATACGGTTTTGAATTTCTAATCTCTCCTATACTTGTCGATATTTTAGCTGCTTTATGAATTATTATCATCTCATGCAACACTCTTTGACCAGACACGTTGATCTTGAATATCACCACACACGTGATTGTTTCACTATGAAACTCATCAATGTTGTCATGGTCCGCACCGATGACCAACGTGCCGACCTTTTTACCAAAGCATTTGACAAATCAAGATTTGACTTTTTATTATTCGTAAACGGCATTAAGGTCAAGCAAGAGTAAAACCAACATCGGAAAATCATTTTTGTAAATACCTTTGTGTTTTAAATTTATCTTAGTTTGTTGATTTTAGGGGGAGTAAATCCAAAATTTGAAAATCCAAAAACATCGAAAAATTTAAAATCACAAAAACAATAGAAAAACAAAAATGAGTTTCCTGGCGAGCAAAAGAGAATATGATAGTACATCAGTGGTCTGTCCAAACCTCTTTAAACCTAAAATGAAAAGCGATAAGCAGCTCTATATAAGATGTATCGGTAGGCTCACAATCATTTTAAAGTGTGCAGGGTGATATAAACTTAAATCGACTGAAGACCAGGTGGGAACTACTCATTGGCATATGGTCTTAGTACCGAAATTTCGTTTGAGAGATTGCCGAGGTTCTGAGATATGTGGTCTTTATGCTGTTTATCATCTGGGTATCATGGTTGTTTCTTTTACCGAAATAAACGGAGACAAAGTCTAGATCTTCCATGATACCATACATACGTGTACATACTGCATACGACCTCAATAAGTGATCAACAATCACATGTCCAAACAAAATAAGTGATAATATATCACATTTATCCGGGAGTCAAGTTCGTCTCTTTGCTGTACGAAAGTACTGACCTGTTCACGGACTTGCTCCTGTGCCCTCATGCATCTGAAAATCAAGTTCCTCATCAATAAGTGATTCTATCACATAGGGCTTGTTTTCAATCAAAATAAGTGAGTTTCTCACATCATATATGGTCAAACAGATGATAATCGGTATACTCACCGGTAAGATGAACCCTCGTGCATACCTTGATACGGGAATGTGTCGTGATTGTAGGTCCCGTTTTTCCCGGTGAGGATCGATAACGAGAAACCTATTCCCTGTTTATCACAAACACGGTAACGGGTGCGGAATCCCCGAGACGGTGCAAACCAAACACAGTTAATAAAGAACACGGATTAACCAATGAAACACACTCTATTGATTAACGGGATGAGAACCGAATACAAACTGATACAAACACAGTTTAGACGGAATTTTGGCAGAGTTTCTTTACAAGTATTTTCTCATCTCTATCTCAAACAGAAACAGAGATGGGTATTTATACTAAGACACAAGACTGACTGACGAAACACTAAAGTCACTCGACGAAACACCACAGTCGACGAAACACATTCTGTTTCGTCGACAAACATATTAATTCTATTTGTTTCGTCGATTGGAATAGGAGCCCAAGACATAAGTTGACTGGCCCAATGGTTTCGGCCCATGGAAGTTAATTGGCCCGGATAACAAATCTGTTATAAAACATTCACCACTTTCCCATATGAGACAAATGTAGTGACATCATCATGACATCACAAAGGTGATGTCATGGTGATGTGTTTTGCGGGAATGGCTTGCGGCGTTCCGTGCTTCGCGTGTCGAACTCTGGGGCGCACGACAGAGGAATGTCGTGACGTCGGGCAGGAGCCGGACCTAACCGAGTCGAAACCAAGTCCAACTGAGCCGAGTCGAACCGAGCCGAGTCGCGTCCACATAAAGTGTACCAACAAACTCCCCCTTGGACGCTACTCGTGAGGTTCGTCTTCTGTGTCTTTAATGTCGGAGGATCTTCAAAGTCTTCACGCGTCATAAGAAGAAAGTGTATCAACAAACTCCCCATTTTATTTAGAAAGTGTGTTAACAAACTCCCCCTTAGATTGAACTCTCCATTGAGTCATGCTCGTGAATCATTTGACTTGTCAATTCTTCAGATCCTTGTGGTGTTGATGAAGGGTCAGCGGCAACTCGATCATTTTATCCTTTGAGTGCCTCCACTTCGTGTCTTCGTTCCAAAGCTTGTCATCGAACATGTTCTCCTCGCCTTTAGCATCTGCACATGCAAGAAAGCTAAACGCATAATGAGAACAACCGCTTGGAATATAGTTAACATTTAAACAAATGACACATATGAGATCAAATCTCAATCAAACACCGACCGACAACAGTTTGAAAGTTTAGAAAATGATCAATTTTAATCCTTTAACTTTCAAAACTTGTTAACTTCGACAGTTTATGAAGGTGCAATTGTTTTCCGGCTTACAATCAGGATTTTGGGTAGGATAGACTCGAGTTCCAACATCAGTCAATCAAAAATAAACTAGAAGCAAAATCTTTTTGGCTTTTATAAAGTTTATATTAAAACACACCTAAAATGTTTTTGGAATTTTTCATTTTTCAAATGTAAAGACGGAAAGAAATAAATAAATATATACAAAGATACAGAAACGAAAAGCAGTAAATAAATATTTACAGACATTCTTTTTGCGAGTTTCGAGGTTAAGAGAATCATATCAGTGTACGGTCACGCCAAAACGCTCTTTTTGTTCAGTTAGTTAACATTTAGATAAGCATCCTATAACAATTATCGGTATTGTTGTCCACATAAGCTCAACTTATCATTTGTAATCATGGCGAGGGGATACGTTAAGGTATGATTTATACTTACCGACCGGTGTTCATCCACACACGACACATTCCCGTATCAAGGTATGCACGAGAGTTCATCTTACCGGTGAGTATACTATTTATCATCTGTTTGACCGTATAAAAGATGTGAGAAACTCACTTATTTTGATTTGAAAACAAGCCCTATGTGATAGAATCACTTATTGATGAGGAACTTGATATTCAAATGCATGAGGGCACAGGAGCAAGTCCGTGAACAGGTCAGTACTTCCGTACAGCAGAGAGACGAACTTGACTCCCGCAAAGAATCTGTGATATATAATCACTTATTTTGTTTGGACATGTGATTGTTGATCACTTATTGAGGTCGAATGCAATATGTACACGTATGTATAGTATCATGGAAGATCTTAGACTTCGTCTCCGTTATTTTTACGGTTTAATACAACCATGATACCCAGATGATAAACAGCATAAAGACCGAATATCTCAGAACCTCGGCAATCTCTCAAACGAAATTTCGGTACTAAGACCATATGCCAATGTGCGGTTCCCACCTGGTCTTCAGTCAATTTAAGATTTATATCACCCTGTACACTTTAAAATGATTGTGAGCCTACCGATACATCTTATATAGAGCTGCTTAACATTTTTCATTTTGCATTTCGGTTTGAAAAGGTTTCGACAGACCACTGATCTATTATCATTTTCTCTTTTTCTCGCCAGGAAACTCATTTTTGTTTTTCCAATGTTTTTGGGTTTTGAAATTTTTCACTGTTTTTGAATTTTTCAAATTTGGATTTACTCCCCCTAAAATCAACAAACTATGATAAATTTAAAAGACACAAAGATATTTACAAAAACGATTTTCCGATGTCGGTTAACTCATGTTTTACCTCAATGCCGTTTACCTAAAATAAGTTAATCAAAAATGATTTATCGAATTTTTGAAAAAAAATGAGTTGGCATGTCGGTAAGCGGTGTGGACCATGACAACATTGTCTGGTCAAAGAGTGCTACAAGAGAATAACAATTTATAAAGCAGCTTAAATATCGACAAGTATAGGAGAGATTAGAAATTTAAAACCGTATCCTGCAACTGCTTCGTGCATTGCAATGAATCTGAGTGCTCTCCCAAACTGGATATCCACCCGGTGTGGATTTCAAAGTCGATTTTTGTAGCTACTGAGAAATCTCTTCACAGCAACAAGATCAGAAACCTTTGGGTCCGGCCGGTCTTCCACATTACACCAGCGAAGGTCTTTGTCTTTCTCTTGAGAAGTAGTGTGCGGTTGTTCAATCCACGCCAAGGCATCCGCACACCCGGTTGGTTTGTTCAACGAACACATTTTCTTCAATCACACCGCGAAGAAATGTACACTGCACGTTCATTTTGTGGATTATGAATCTTCAGACGTGCTGCAGGTGCGTACATTTTGTTTTAATCTACCCTGGGGACCCGATCAAAACCTTGAACAATCAAACTGTTGGAATGATTCTCAATTTGTCGAAGCTTTCAATCTCTTTCGACAGACACTTCTGTCTTCTTTTCTTTTTCTTCTTCTCTCCATCAAAGGCAACCACTCCTAGAAATAACAATATCTTGGAGCTTTGAGTCGCCTATCTTGTGCATGGACACTCCACTTATCAATAATCCTATGACTATCGATAGTTCCTCCTGGAACATCCTGCACTCTCACTCAGAGATTAGTTGGAGAGGGGGACCCAAGCCTTCATAGACTTAGGTTGCCCCTGAGAATCAAGAAATGTAATTTCAATCTCTTGATGATTTGGAAATTTCACAGCACCTCCTGAACCTTCACCTGTTTTCGGTTTCCAAGCTTGTTTCCATTTACCAGATTGTGTATTAATTACAATTTCTGGTTTTAACGGTTGTTGTGAACTTGGTTTCCGTTTAACATTTTCCGGTTTTAAAGCCTTTTCGATCACCTTCACATTCTTATGTCGTTGTTTTGTTTCCTGTTCTTTAATAGTGCGTTTATCATGTTTTGGAGAAACAGGACGACTTTGTGAGTGACCTTGTTCAGAAGGGGCTCTTTCTACAAAATTTGGTTTGGGCGAGTTTGTGCAGTCTTTAATGATGTGCCCAAACTTCCCACATTTGAAACATTTTCTCCTTTCAACAAACTTAGGAGATCCTGTTCGACTTTCACGTGTTGAACCTGTAGACCCATAGGTACTTGTTCCTTCATCACACCCGTTTGTGTGTTGGGTGTAATTGTTTTGAGCGGTACGCTTTAAAATTCTGACCTTTTGAACAAAATCGGTGTTTGATTTGTTTTCAAAAGTCTCAATTTTATCAGTACCATTAGATGCTACAAATTTAACATCATTGTTTTTCTTCTTGAAACGAGCTCCTTTGGTTTCAGCCTTTGGTTGTGTAACCTTAGGCTTTTGAGCTCGTTGTTGTTGTTTACCCTTAAAAGCGATAGGTTGTTGCTTCGTTGGTGATTTTTGATTTCCAAATTTTCTTCTAACTTCAGCTTTTGGAATCGGATCACACTGAGTTACTGAAACTCTCGGGATCCCCTTTTCCAAAAACTTACTGGTAGTATCTTCAAACACTTTATCAATCAAAGATTGATTGACATTTTTAATTGGAAAAGTTGTGTTTGAATAAATTTTGTCATCACCAACTAAAGTGTACAACACGTTATCACTTTTAACAGTAGACACGGTCTCAGTGATAGGATCTATCTCTTGTTTAGCACCAGTTGAATGCACAGCAGGAGTAGGAGGATCACACAGAATGTGATTCTCAAAAGGCACTTCTACTCCTTTATTCTTCTCAAGAGATTTATCCTCATCACTCACATCTGGTTCATCATCGGACGAATCATAGTCCTCAATTGTGGGAGGACTTTGTTCCGTACCAACAGATGCTGAATTTTCGGTTGTTCCAGATGAGCCCTCCGAGGAACTGTCCAATTTGAACCCTAGACCAGTTGTAAACTCCTCATAATTAAGAGGAACAGTTGGTTCAAACCGAGGCATTTCCTCCTCATCGGGCATCTTGGTATAGTTGCCCCTCAATGGAGGTGGACATGACTTATACCCAACGCCTTTCACGTTCCCTTTCAGTTGTTGAACGTCAATTATGTGATCGAGCACAAATCGGGAGTTAGAATAACTCTCCAATTTTTGCTTGATTGCATCATGCTCGCATTTGGCAATGGCTAGTTCCTTTTTGGTTTCCTCAACGATGTTAATGTAATTGTTAATACTAACTTGTTTATGATAAACAACTTTGTTCACTTCGGAAACACTTTTCTTTAAGGTTTCAATTACAGATTTAAATTCCTTTTCATTTCAAACTAAAGCCATGTTTGCCTCTTTGCACTTTGACATATCAACAACCAAATGTTGATTGTGACTATGAATTGTGTCACATTCAAGTTTCACTCTCTCACATTCCTGTTTCATATATGCACAATCACTACATATGCTAGGAGTTTCGGATTTTACCTGACTTGTAGAAGCTGTGATATTAGCCATAAAGGCAGTCTGAGAAGAGAAAGATCCATCTTCAGTGAGAATCTTCTCCATTTCTTTTGATGTAGCATCAGCTTTCTTGATCAAGTCAGAATTTTGACATTTCATCTCCTTGGCACCATTCGACAAACTATCACTCACACCTGAACTATCTTCATCAGTGCTGCCACTATATCCTGAACTGTCATCATTTCCCGAAGATTCACCATCGCTGACATTCTTGATGATTTCGGCATAAAGCGCAGTTCTTGTTTGATCACTGTTTCCCAACTGTATGGCCGAACCACAATCGACAGTAGGTTTAGGAAAATAGGCACTTGGATCGAAGACCGGAGGAGGAGCTGATTGTGGAAACGGAAAAGAGTTTGTATTTGATACAAACGCCGTTTGTAACTTCGGTTGCTGAGCTGAACTGGAACTAGCTAACGGGTTAAAACCTCCTCCAAGATACATTTCGGTATTTTGAGGAGCAGGAATTTGTTTAGCTTTCCGAATTTCTTCTTCGTTCTTGTGCTCCAACTTCTGAATGAATTCATAGATATTAACATTGACAGCATTTAGAACGCCCGTATGCTTTAAAAGTTCAATAAATGGGCTCCACTTTGGAGGTAGAGCATCAGCAAACCGTGCTACAATTTCCTGTTGAGATGTAAGAACACCACCATAATACATTTCCTTCATCAAATGATAATAACGAGTAATTATATCATTTAGGGTTTCATTCTCTAAGAAATGAAATGATTCGAGTTTCTTCTTCAACAGATCATGACGTATCTTTCTAGTAGCTGCACATTCTTCTCCTCTCGCTACCAAAAGATTCTGTATGTTTTGATGATTCAACACCTTTTCCCATTGACTTGCACTTACTGACTGATGTTGTTGAGGTATGGTACGATTCATATATTCGGCCATCGACATCTGTTTTAGATCTGGTAGTGGATCCGTACTCCAATCCCACGGATTCGTGCAGCTCATATTTGATGTATGTATGTGAAAACCTGGTCACACACTCAATAACAAACTGTTAAATCACTAGTGCAAACCTTCTGTTTAAAATAATACAAGTATCGACGAAACAGAATTATGTAATTGGTTGTCGACGAAACAGATGTTTGTCTTGTTCGACGAGACTGATTTTTGATGTTGTTCGACGAAAGTGATTGATGTTTGTTGATCGACGAAACAGTCCAACCCACATGAAGCCCAAACAACTTGAAAGCCCACGTCAATGAAAAAGCCCAAATCTGCTTTGTTGTAATGTTGACGAAACGGTGAAGCCCAATACCGATTTGTTGACTTGCATGTCCACGAAACTGATTTAATAAATGGTCGACGAAAACGATATTGATTTAAATAATGGAGGCTGTCATGTTTGACTGTTGACCTGTTTGTTGACTGAATGATTAAATTGATCAACGAAACCGATATATAATGTTGAGAATGGCCAAACTTTTGAATTAAATTTAATGTGACAAAAATAAAAAGATAAGATCTGAATTTTTGGTGAGATATTTTCAAAGTAAACTTATCCTTTTACTGACACAATACACAAATGTCAAACTTCATAATTTTTATGTCACCTTTTTCAAACAAGTAACATGCCTATCTCATTTCTATTTTCAACAATCATCATCACACAAGTACACCTTTTTCAACCTAATAGTATTTTAATCTATATCATTAATTTTAAATGCAACAAAAATCAAACACTGATATTATTTGAAGAATAGATATGAACAATATGAAGATATGATAAACTGTATGATGATTCCGGCCAGATTATTCACCGGATAAATTTTCCGAACACAAATTTTGTTTAAACTTTTAACAAAAACCTACTAGTAACATGTAAACATTCAAACAAACAAGGTTTTTGAACAAACTTTTAGCAAAATCATAGGATAATCACTGATTTAAAAGACTTTTTCCAGAAAATATATAATCTTTTTAAGAACAAAATCTGAAAAATCACTAAAAACCACTTGATAAAAACCCAAACTTGTTTGGTTTTAAACAAGGATTAGAGCCAAAGCTCTGATACCAATTGTAGGTCCCGTTTTTCCCGGTGAGGATCGATAACGAGAAACCTATTCCCTGTTTATCACAAACACGGTAACGGGTGCGGAATCCCCGAGACGGTGCAAACCAAACACAGTTAATAAAGAACACGGATTAACCAATGAAACACACTCTATTGATTAACGGGATGAGAACCGAATACAAACTGATACAAACACAGTTTAGACGGAATTTTGGCAGAGTTTCTTTACAAGTATTTTCTCATCTCTATCTCAAACAGAAACAGAGATGGGTATTTATACTAAGACACAAGACTGACTGACGAAACACTAAAGTCACTCGACGAAACACCACAGTCGACGAAACACATTCTGTTTCGTCGACAAACATATTAATTCTATTTGTTTCGTCGATTGGAATAGGAGCCCAAGACATAAGTTGACTGGCCCAATGGTTTCGGCCCATGGAAGTTAATTGGCCCGGATAACAAATTTGTTATAAAACATTCACCACTTTCCCATATGAGACAAATGTAGTGACATCATCATGACATCACAAAGGTGATGTCATGGTGATGTGTTTTGCGGGAATGGCTTGCGGCGTTCCGTGCTTCGCGTGTCGAACTCTGGGGCGCACGACAGAGGAATGTCGTGACGTCGGGCAGGAGCCGGACCTAACCGAGTCGAAACCAAGTCCAACTGAGCCGAGTCGAACCGAGCCGAGTCGCGTCCACATAAAGTGTACCAACAGTGATGTGGATGAACACCGGTCGGTAAGTATAAATCATACCTTAACGTATCCCCTCGCCATGATTACATATGATAAGTTGAGCTTATGTGGACAACAATACCGATAATTGTTATAGGATGCTTATCTTAATGTTAACTAAATGAACAACAAGAGTGTTTTGGCATGACCGTACACTGATATGATTCTCTTACCCTCGAAACTCGCAAAAAGGATGTTTGTATATATTTACTTTTCTTAAGTTTCTGCATCTTTGTATATATTTATTTACTGCTTTCAGTCTTTACATTTGAAATATTCAAAAATACCAAAAAGATTTTAGGTGTGTTTTAATATAAACTTTCTAAAAGCCAAAAAGATTTTATTTCTATCTTATTTTCGATTGTACGATGTTGGATCTCGAGTCTTCGACACCTGAAACCTGATTGAAAACCAAATCGACTGATTCTTCATAAACGGTCAAAATTTGCAAGTTTTGAAAGTTAAAAACCTAAAATTGATAAATTTGTTAAACTTTCAAACTGTCGGACGGTGATTGATTGAACAATGGTCACATGTGTGTCGTTTGCTTATGATATTCCAAGCAGTTGTTCTCATTACGCGTTTAGATTTCTTGCATGTGCAGATTCTAAAGGCAAGGAGAACATGTTTGATGACAAGCATTGGAATGAAGATACGATGTGAAGGCGCTCAAATGATAAAGATCATCGAGTTGCCGATGACCTTCATCAACACCACAAGGATCTCAAGCATTGAATATGAAAAAGTTTCACGAGCATAACTCAAGGGAGAGCTTATGTCAAGGGGGAGTTTGTTAACACACTTCCTTCATCAAAAGGGAAGTTTGTTGATACACTTTCTGCTTACAAGACGTGAAGACTTTGAAGATCCTCCGACTTAGAAGACATGGAAGATGAACCTCACGAGTAGCGTCCAAGGGGGAGTTTGTTGATACATATTATGTGGTCGCGACTCGGTTCGGTTCAACTTGGTTCGGTTCAACTCGGTTCGGTTCAACTCGGTTCGGTTCGACCCGGTTAGGTTCGGCTCAAGCCCGACGTCACGACATTCCTCCGTCGTGCGCCCCAGAGTTCGACACGCGAAGCACGAAGCGCCGCGAGCCGGTTCCCGCCGCCACATCATCATGACATCATCATGATGATGTCATGATGATGTCATCAGTTGACTAAACATTACAAATCTTCAAATGTGATTCACGTAAAGATGTTTGGGCCAATCAACTTATTGCATGCAACATAAACTTCACATGGGCCAATCACCTTTACATTGGGTTTCTGACTTCAAATTGGGCCGTAACTAAACCTGGGCCGGACAACATATATGTCGACGAAACACACTTGTTTCGTCGACTTTGATGAATATTTTAATGTGTTTCGTCGACAACAATTTGTGTTTCGTCGACCTGCTTCTGTTTCGTCATTGTTGTGGCTATAAATAGGCTGAAGACAGAACAGAAACATAGAGAGCACACAGAACACACACACGAGAGAACTAGAGAGAGTTTACAGAGTGTATTTGTAAACCTTGTATTGTAACCGTTTTCAAGTATTAATACATTGGTGTTAATCGTTGAGTCTCGTGTCTATCATTTACGTGTTCGATCTCGGTTTGCTATCTCGGTTGGATTCCGCACAACCGGGTTGGTTTGTACACAAGGATTAGGCGACTAGATCCTCCCCTAGCCGGACCTACAAGTGGTATCAGAGCCTTGGCTCTTCTCCTTGTTAAAACCGAGGTGTTCTTGGTTGTTTTTCGGGTTTATAAAGTATACATTTTCTGGAAAAACTTTTTTAAATGGACTAAATCTTGTTGTTTTGCTTTGTGTTTTGTTAAAAACCTTGTTAAGTTCATGTTCACATGTTAGTTATTGGTTTTTATTAAACATTTTTAGCAAAATCGTGTGTTCGGAAAGTTTCGGTTCACCGGAAACTTCATCTAGTTCATAGTGTTCTTCATAATCTTCAAGTGTTCTTCATAAAATCAACTTTTTGATCCTTGGAAATTACTTGTGAAAGTGTTTGTGTGTTGGAATTTGTTACTTGATTAAAATAATACAAACCATACTTGTTTGGTGAATACAGCATGCTTTGAGCCGAAAGTATGGTCTGTTGTGTCAGTAAAAGATAAGTTTTGAAAAGTTTACCAACTCCTGTCACCTTTTTCGACGTAACAGACATTCGACGAAACAAGTTCCTTCTCGCCAAAACATAAACGACGAAACACAATTTCTGTTTCGTCACCATTATCCTGTTTCGTCGTCTTGAAAGTGGGCTTGTTTCGCCGAAAGTTATTTGGGCCTGGGTTGTTTCGTTGACTGGAAGCCCAAAAAGACAAGATTCAGTTTCGTCGACTTAAAATTTGGGCTTCACACTATTGGACCTCTATTTAATTTTCTGTTTCATCGATATAAAGCCCAAGAGGAAAATTCTGTTTCGTAAAAGTAACAAAGTCTGTTTCGTGGAACGTGTTTCGTCGAGACACTTGTAATTTTAAACAGAAGGTTTACACTAGTGGTTTAACAGTTTGTTTCAAGTGTGTTGTTCAGGTTTTCATTTATACGTATCAAATATGAATCCGAGTTGGTGGGGTACTCCGTCTCGTGATGAAGGAAAGTATAGAAATACGAGTTTGTCTCCTTCGTGGGCCGAATCTCCCGTACCGGTATCTTCGCAAGCTAATACAATATCTACCGGTCAATGGGCATTCGTATCAAATCAAACTTCGAGTATTCAAAGCATCCTATTAAGCGAGAGTGAAACCGGAAGTTTGAATCGACCTCCAAAGTTGATGCACTTAAACGAATATCCGGGATGGGTTGATAGATTTCATACATACGTCCTTGGTCAAAATACAGAATTGTGGTTACGTTTTACCACAGATTTCGATCAAGCTATCGAGGTTGCCGCTTCATCTACTGCAACATTTGCCGATCTTTCGGAAGATCAGAAGAAGGCCTATGATTTAGAGAAGAAAGCTTATGCTATTCTAACACAGGCATTGAGCAAGGATATTTATCATCAATTCGTCAGCTTCAAGACGACAAAGAAGTTGTGGGACGCGTTGAAGACAAGGGGCGTAGGAAATGAAGCGACACGTCAATTGAGACACGACTTACTGAAGAAGGAGTTTGATGGTTTCACTTGTGTGGAAAATGAATCTTTGGGAGATATGACAAGTCGATTTCATCACTTGCTGACTGAATTGAGCAATTTTGGAGTAGTAACAACTCCATTAGAAGTTGTCACCAAGTTTGCTGATGCATTGCCACCTCAATGGAGTAACTTCTTGGAAATCTTGAAGTACAATGGCACATTGGCTACAACAAACATCAATGACTTTATTCAACTCCTGGAGAACAAAGATCAGGAAGAAATCCTAAAGGCAAAAAGGGTTCCAGTGCGACAAAATCCTGATATGTATTATGGAACTTCTAGCACTTCTACAATACCAGTGCGACATAATCCTGATATGTATTATGGAACTCCTAGTACTTCTGCAAAACCTGTTTCACACGCTCCACTTCAAACAGCATTTGTCACAAGCACAGATTTGTATGGCAATCAGATACAAGTTCCTGTTAAGCCAGCTCCAACAACAGACTTGTACGGAAATCCGATTCAGCCTGTTCCTCAACCAGTGCCTCAGCAGCAAACCCAAAGGCCTTCTGTGACAACTAATCTATATGGGAATCCGTTACCAGTTCCAAAACAAGCATGCTATGGAGGCACCTCATCATCTAATCCGAATACAGTTCGGCTCGACACTTCAAGCTTCTCTAAAGTAAGTGTTGAAGTAGCAAAAGAACATATGGAGCTACTAAACACATTGGTGAGCGTGTACTGTGGGTTAGTAGAAGGGCAGATTGGGAACATCAATCTGACACAAGAAGATTATCAGCAGATCGATAAGGAGGAAATGGATTTGATGGACATCAAATGGGCTTTCGCAAGTGCTGTAAGGCGAGCAAAGGATTTCATGGAGAGAACGGGCAGAACCAGCTTGGAAAGCAAGAAAGATACCAAGTATGGGTTCGATAAACAGGCTGTCAAGTGCTTCAACTGTGGTGAACGGGGTCACTTCAAGAGAGAATGTACAAGGCCAGCTCAGCATGGGAATCAGAATCCGTTCAGGAATCAAGGCAACCAACAGAATCAGAACAGGAATAATGAGCATACGTTGATACCTGTTAACAACCCAAGTCAGGCAGGACCATCAAATTCCAACCAGGCACTTGTGGTTCAAGTAGATGAAGGTTGTGATTGGTCAATTCAGTTGGGAAATGATACACCGGATGGAACAGCTTGCTTTGCTGAAGTTGTCAAAGATCTTAAGCACGCCAGTGGTGGAGAATCTTCCACCAATGGTGATGAATCTTCTGAAGATGAAGACAGCTCCGGTTACAGTAGAAGCTCGGATGAAGAATCCTCAAACTCAGGCGATGATCATTTGGATGACACATCAAGTGTGTCTGTCGATGCAGAGGTTAATGAGCTATTGGAAGAAGCTGCAGCAGGAACTCATAGGAGATCTATATTGGTGGATCAAGCTGCTTATTCTTCTTCTTCTCTCCATTCAGCCTTTATGGCTAATGTCGACAGTTCATCAAGGCAGGTATGTGTCGATGAACCTACTGCTGTTAATTGTGATAATTGTGCTAGATTAAGTGTTAAATGTGCTGATTTGGAGGGAAGCATGTCTGAGTTGCAAGGCAAACATGATGCTTTAAAAGCTAGTTTGTTTGACTTGCAAGACAAACATGTTTCGTTAAATGCTAAGTGGTGTGACTTGCAAAGCAAACATGAGGCTTTGCAAAACAAGTATGATGTGACATTCATCCACAACCAAAAGTTGACCGTGGATCTTTCTAAGTGCACAGAAGCCAACATGTTTTATGAAAACCATGAAAAGGAATTTAAATCGGTGATTGAAAAATTAAAGAAAGATAAAACCGAGCTGACAAAAATGGTTTCCAGAAAACAAAATGACATAAATTTGTATATCACTCGCCTTGAGATAATGCAAAAAGAGATGGCTTGTGTTAAAACTGAAAGTGAGGCGATCCAGCTTAAGTTAGACAGTTATTTGAGCTCTAGCTATGTGTTGGATCACATCATTGATGTTCAGAAAGAGAAACGGGATGTCACATGCATTGGATATAAGAAATGTCCACCACCTGTTAGACACAATTATGATGCCATGCCTGATGAGGAGGATAGAACTTACTTTGAACCATCTGTTCCTTTGGACGTTGAGGAATTTGCAACAGGACTCGGATACAAGAAGGAAGCATCATCAGAATCGGATGTGTCAGCAGATACATGTGTGTCTCCTGCTGAACCGAATCAGGATCCTCCAGTTGTGATTGAGGATGCTGATTCTTCTGATGATGAATCTGATGATACTGATTCAGCAAAGTCTGATGCGGTAATCAAAGAAGAGGACATACCTCTTGAGAATCATATTCTATGTGATCCTCCCGCAAAACCTGCTAAGACTGTTCCGACCGAGTCCACGTCTGCAAAAGAGTCTGAAAGTGTGGATTTGCTGTACACTCTTGTTGGTGATGATAAAATTTATTCTGACAAAGATTTTCCAATTAAGAATGTAAATCAATCTTTAATCAGTAAAGTCTTTGAAAATTCGACAAGTAAGTTCTTGGGAAAGACAGGATCACACGTTGTGGTAACATAGTGCCCTCCTATCCCAAAAGCTGAAGTTCGAAAACAATATGGCAATCAGAAATTACCAACAATGAAAACGCAACAAAATCATACCAAACCAAAAGGTAAATCAACGACTCAAGGTCAAAGGAAACAGAATCAGAAAAAGGACAAGAAGGTGAACTTTGTGAAATCAAAGGGAACGGACAAAATTGAAACTTTTGAGAACAAATCTAACTTAGATTTTGTTAAGCAAGCAAAAGTGTTGAAAAGAAATGATCCAAACAGTTCAAAACCAAGTACCTCGGGATCACAAAGTTCATCATCGACAAGACAATCACATGTTACTTCGGGGTTTGTTGAACGAAGATCATGTTTTGAATGTGGTGAAATTGGGCATATCATTTGAAATTGTCCGTATCTTCATAAGTTAAAAGCCAAAGTTGATGATCCCCGTGAACGAAATTACCAAAAGCGATCTGTTTCTTCAAAACAAGATCCCCGCCTCATACGAGAAAGGGAAAAGAAACAGAAACGCCAACAAGTCAAGGTAATTGAGAAAGCACTTAAAACTGAAGTGGTTCAAAAACAATCTGTTCCAGTTAAACCAGAAAGTTCAAAATTTTCAAAAACTTCAAACAATCACGAAGTTAAATTTTCAAACAATCAAGCTGGTAAAACTCAACAGACATGGAAACCTAAAATGACCACAAATTCAGGGGGATCATCATCATTTCCTAACCATCAGAAAGTGGAAGTTATTGTTGTTGATGAAAATGGAAGACCCAAGACCACAATGGCTTGGGTCCCCCTCTCCAGCTAATCTCTGAATGAGTGTGTAGGATGTTCCAGGAGGAATTATTGATAGTCTTAGGATTGTTGATAGTGGAGCGTCCATGCACAACATCGGCGACATAAGGCTCCGAAATATTGTTACATTTAGGAGAATATTGTTGCCATTGATGGAGAGAAAGGAAAAAGATAAGAAGACAAACATTCCGATGAAGGAATGATGATGAAAGAATGTGGTTGAATGAAGTTGAAAATTTCGACCAGATGAAATATGTTCCAAAGTTTGGTTGTTATGGTTTTTGATCGGGTCAACATGAAAGATTCCAATGAAAAGTACGCGCCTGTAGCACGTCTGAAACTTTTTAAAGACTCATGGATTTTTCTTCCACAAGAAGTTCAAAGTCCACAAGATGAACGTGTAAGGTACTTTTCTCTACGGTGTGATTGAAGAAAATGTGTTTGTTGAACAAACCAACCGGGTGTGCGGATGCCTTGGCGTGGATTGAACAACCGCACACTACCTCTCAAAGAAAAAGAGAAAGACAAAGACCTTCGCTGGTACAATGTGGAAGACCAGCCGGACCCAGAGGTTTATGATCTTGTTGCTGTCAAGAGATTTCTCAGTAGCTACAAAAATCGACTTTGAAGTCCACACCGGGTGGATATCCAGTTTGGGAGAACACTCAAATTCCTTGCAATGCACGAAGCAGTTGCAGGATACGGTTTTGAATTTCTAATCTCTCCTATACTTGTCGATATTTTAGCTGCTTTATGAATTATTATCATCTCATGCAACACTCTTTGACCAGACACGTTGATCTCGAATATCACCACACACGTGATTGTTTCACTATGAAACTCATCAATGTTGTCATGGTCCGCACCGATGACCAACGTGCCGACCTTTTTACCAAAGCATTTGACAAATCAAGATTTGACTTTTTATTATTCGTAAACGGCATTAAGGTCAAGCAAGAGTAAAACCAACATCGGAAAATCATTTTTGTAAATACCTTTGTGTTTTAAATTTATCTTAGTTTGTTGATTTTAGGGGGAGTAAATCCAAAATTTGAAAATCCAAAAACATCGAAAAATTTAAAATCACAAAAACAATAGAAAAACAAAAATGAGTTTCCTGGCAAGCAAAAGAGAATATGATAGTACATCAGTGGTCTGTCCAAACCTCTTTAAACCTAAAATGAAAAGCGATAAGCAGCTCTATATAAGATGTATCGGTAGGCTCACAATCATTTTAAAGTGTGCAGGGTGATATAAACTTAAATCGACTGAAGACCAGGTGGGAACTACTCATTGGCATATGGTCTTAGTACCGAAATTTCGTTTGAGAGATTGCCGAGGTTCTGAGATATGTGGTCTTTATGCTGTTTATCATCTGGGTATCATGGTTGTTTCTTTTACCGAAATAAACGGAGACAAAGTCTAGATCTTCCATGATACCATACATACGTGTACATACTGCATACGACCTCAATAAGTGATCAACAATCACATGTCCAAACAAAATAAGTGATAATATATCACATTTATCCGGGAGTCAAGTTCGTCTCTTTGCTGTACGAAAGTACTGACCTGTTCACGGACTTGCTCCTGTGCCCTCATGCATCTGAAAATCAAGTTCCTCATCAATAAGTGATTCTATCACATAGGGCTTGTTTTCAATCAAAATAAGTGAGTTTCTCACATCATATATGGTCAAACATATGATAATCGGTATACTCACCGGTAAGATGAACCCTCGTGCATACCTTGATACGGGAATGTGTCGTGATGTGGATGAACACCGGTCGGTAAGTATAAATCATACCTTAACGTATCCCCTCGCCATGATTACATATGATAAGTTGAGCTTATGTGGACAACAATACCGATAATTGTTATAGGATGCTTATCTTAATGTTAACTAAATGAACAACAAGAGTGTTTTGGCATGACCGTACACTGATATGATTCTCTTACCCTCGAAACTCGTAAAAAGGATGTTTGTATATATTTACTTTTCTTAAGTTTCTGCATCTTTGTATATATTTATTTACTGCTTTCAGTCTTTACATTTGAAATATTCAAAAATACCAAAAAGATTTTAGGTGTGTTTTAATATAAACTTTCTAAAAGCCAAAAAGATTTTATTTCTATCTTATTTTCGATTGTACGATGTTGGATCTCGAGTCTTCGACACCTGAAACCTGATTGAAAACCAAATCGACTGATTCTTCATAAACGGTCAAAATTTGCAAGTTTTGAAAGTTAAAAACCTAAAATTGATAAATTTGTTAAACTTTCAAACTGTCGGACGGTGATTGATTGAACAATGGTCACATGTGTGTCGTTTGCTTATGATATTCCAAGCAGTTGTTCTCATTACGCGTTTAGATTTCTTGCATGTGCAGATTCTAAAGGCAAGGAGAACATGTTCGATGACAAGCATTGGAATGAAGATACGATGTGAAGGCGCTCAAATGATAAAGATCATCGAGTTGCCGATGACCTTCATCAACACCACAAGGATCTCAAGCATTGAATATGAAAAAGTTTCACGAGCATAACTCAAGGGAGAGCTTATGTCAAGGGGGAGTTTGTTAACACACTTCCTTCATCAAAAGGGAAGTTTGTTGATACACTTTCTGCTTACAAGACGTGAAGACTTTGAAGATCCTCCGACTTAGAAGACATGGAAGATGAACCTCACGAGTAGCGTCCAAGGGGGAGTTTGTTGATACATATTATGTGGTCGCGACTCGGTTCGGTTCAACTTGGTTCGGTTCAACTCGGTTCGGTTCAACTCGGTTCGGTTCGACCCGGTTAGGTTCGGCTCAAGCCCGACGTCACGACATTCCTCCGTCGTGCGCCCCAGAGTTCGACACGCGAAGCACGAAGCGCCGCGAGCCGGTTCCCGCCGCCACATCATCATGACATCATCATGATGATGTCATGATGATGTCATCAGTTGACTAAACATTACAAATCTTCAAATGTGATTCACGTAAAGATGTTTGGGCCAATCAACTTATTGCATGCAACATAAACTTCACATGGGCCAATCACCTTTACATTGGGTTTCTGACTTCAAATTGGGCCGTAACTAAACCTGGGCCGGACAACATATATGTCGACGAAACACACTTGTTTCGTCGACTTTGATGAATATTTTAATGTGTTTCGTCGACAACAATTTGTGTTTCGTCGACCTGCTTCTGTTTCGTCATTGTTGTGGCTATAAATAGGCTGAAGACAGAACAGAAACATAGAGAGCACACAGAACACACACACGAGAGAACTAGAGAGAGTTTACAGAGTGTATTTGTAAACCTTGTATTGTAACCGTTTTCAAGTATTAATACATTGGTGTTAATCGTTGAGTCTCGTGTCTATCATTTACGTGTTCGATCTCGGTTTGCTATCTCGGTTGGATTCCGCACAACCGGGTTGGTTTGTACACAAGGATTAGGCGACTAGATCCTCCCCTAGCCGGACCTACAACGGTTTTGACCCTAAAAGTAACTATGTTACTTTTTTCTAGTTAAACCTAAGGGTATTATTGTCCTTTTATACATTAGAGGTTTTTATGTAAATTATAAAGTTCTTTTAATATTTTTATTTGTGTAATTACTTAATTTTTTATTTCACGATTATTATTTAAAAAAATACGTTTTAAATATACAAATAAATACATATTTCTTTAACAATTTGTTTTTTTTATAAAGATCGTTTTTAAAAACATTTGTTTTTAAAGCTTTTAAAACCGTCAATCATTTTTAAAATCGTTTCTTTTTAAATTGTTTGTTTTTACATCGTTCTTTCTAAAGTCCTTCGCTTTTTATTAAAGCGTTCCTTGTAGAACCATTTATGTAAAGCGTTACTTTTATTTTTAAATTGTTAATTGAAACGTTATCATTTTTTAAAAATCCTCCATTTTTTGGACTGTTTGTTTGTTTGTTTGAAATTCGTTCATTTTTTAAAAACTTTTGTTTACTAAAATCATTTGCTTTTTAAAACCTTATATTTTTAACATAAGTTTTTAATACCATTTGTTTTTTTAAGTGTTATTTTTAAAAATTTTCAAAAAAATCGTTCGTTTGTTTAAAATTGGTCATTTTTATCTTTCTACTTTTAGCAATCGTTTTTTTAAATTTTGTATTCTATAACTTATTTTATTGCCGATAGCAAAAATAAACAATCTTAAAAATCAAAGGAATTTAATAATGAACAATTTTAGACAAACTAATGGTTTTTTCAAAGATATTAAAAACGACGTTTATAAAAATAAAGAAAAATGTACTAAAAATTATATTAAAATATAAGGTTTTAAAAAGCGTATGGTTTTAATAAATAAAAGGTTTAAAAAATAAACGAATTTCGAACAAATAACGCTTTAAAAATAAAAGGAATGTTTTACAAAAAATGGTTCTAAAAGGAACGCTTTAAAAATAAACGGTTTTAAAAGTACACAACTTTAAAAAATGAATTGTTTATAAAATATATGGTTTTAAAAAGAATGGTAAAAATGAACTATTCAATTAAAAAACGAAGGTATTAAAAAGAATGATTTTAAAAGAAAATATTTTAAAAAGAAACGATTTTAAAAACGATAGACCGTTTTAAAAAGGTTTAAAACAATTTTTTTTAAAACGACATTTATAAAAAAGCAAATTGTTAAAGAAATATGTATTTTTTTTTTGTATATTTAAAACGTATTTTGTTAAATAATAATCGTGAAATAAAGAAATAAAAAAATTAAGTAATTACACAAATAAAAATATTAAAAGAACTTTATAACTTATATAAACAACCCTAAACTATAAAAGGACCATAATACCCTTAGGCTTAACTGGAAAAAAAAAGTAACATTGTTAGTGATAGAGGCCAAAACCGTTATAAAATGCAATCTCAGGGTCTGATATGTTAAAATTACTTTTCTTACTGAATGGGTTAAACTGGTTAAACCCTATGGGCAAAAATAGTAATTTACTCTTTAAAAGTCATTTACAACTTATTTCTCACTCAATTAAATAATATTTTTTAATATAAACTTCAGGTTTGAGAGCATTTAGATTAGATTTTTTAACTAAAAATCACGTTTATCACTAAAATTTATTTATATAAAAGCTTTTTACTTCTCATTTGTCGTTTCTATTTCGATTTGATTAATTAATATATTTTATTTTTTTACTAAATTTATCTTTCCTACGATCACAAAAAGATATAGGTAAAATGAATAAGGAATGTACAGGGAATCTAATCACCAATTTATATAATATAAAAGTGAAAGGTCGGTGCTAATAAGACAAAACCCTTTCTCTTTTAAATCTTTTGGCACCTACCTTTTTTTCTTTTCTTCAACTCCTTTCTTCCATCTTTCTACTCCTCTAACCCCTGAAGACCCACCCACCATCGACTCACCAGACACCGGGAGCTTCGAAGACCGTCTCTCACAGGTCTGCCTTCGTTGCCAGAAATAAAACCAAAGAGATCAAACACAAGTCAAACTGAAAGTCATATCCGATAAAGATCGAAACTTCCAACGTAACTTTGGGACGATGGGTTTGATTGGAGATCAGATCGATTCTTTGAAGTCGCTAAAAGTCAGACAAGCCTTAGAGCAAGTCATCACTCTGGGTACGATCATCTTTTAATCTTATATATATATATATATATATATATATATATATTCACAATTCAATCCATTTATTTCATGAATCTTCAATCTTCCGTCTTCAAGCTTCTGATCATATGTTTGTGCTTCTTAATTTCTTGATCCAATGTAGCAATTTGTTTCTGGATTAGGGTTTTTGTTATTACTGTACCCAATGTTTGAAACCCTGATTTAAAAAATTGAGCCCATTTGTGTGTGCGTGTGTGTGTGTTTGTGTGGGTCTGGCGGAAACATGTTCCTCCCACCGGTTCCTTTAAAGGAGCCGATGTCGGGTGGGTTGAAGGTGGACTTCGGGTTTAGCCCGTATTCGGAGAGGATGAATGGGCGCGTGGCGGCGCTTGGGCTGGCGGCGTTGGTGCTGGTGGAACTGGCGACCGGTGAGAGTGTGATAAAGTATCATACAACGTCGATAATATTTATTCAGGTGTATTCTTAACAAAAATTCTTATATTACGGTCACTTCAAAGTCCTTTTCAATTGAATTTTTGAGATTTTTTGGTTTGAATGTTTTGATTGTTTGTCAAATCTACAGGGGTTGATGATTTACATACGTGTGGATCACTATAGTCAAAAGATTCGGCTTATTTGTTATCAGTTTATGGACCACCTTGCAAACATCAAAGAATGAGTGATTCATACTTTGTTTTGTTAGTCGACATGTGTAGAATGATTATTGTTTCTTTTTATTTTAGGGGCTATGATGATAACTTACTCTTTGTGCACTGTTCAGTGTTGGCATGTATTTGTCTGTGCTTTTACATCACAATCGGACTATGCAGCCATGGTGGTTTATCCTCTTCATTTTGAAGATGAGATATTCCGTGTCTTGGCGGGGCAGCCGACATGCTGTGGTGTTTAAGTGCTTGCATCACAGTCGGACTATGCAGCCATGGCAGTTTATCCTCTTTATTTTGAAGATGAGGTTCTCCGTATCTTGGCGGGGCATAGGCTTCACATATCTGAGCCTCATTGTTCCTTTGTTTTGTATGCTAACGGTCCTTTGTTGACATTGTCCTTTAATTTTTTCCCTACTTGAATAGTTTAGGCTTTATGCTTAGCTTGAATGCCTCTTCGTGTGATTTACTTTGCTTTGACAAAGTGATTGGGCAATATACTCATGCTATGATGCTAGGAGATGGTCGCCTGATATCACATGGCAACCAGTAGGTTTGTAATCTGTTTTGGGTTTGTTTTCCTCTAGGTGAAATGCTCTAAAGGAACCACAAAACTCCACCAAATGTAAGTTATTTAATTATGTTTCAGATTCGTAGGATTCATAGATGTAAACTGTTCATACCAATCTATCACTGACTTGGTTATTAGTTGCTAAATCACACCAACATAATTTGAAATTAGTAGTCGAATAGTTGTTTTTATTTCTTTGTTTGTTATTTTTTTGGGCTTTTCAAATTAACTTTAGTTTGTATTATTGTGTATTGAATCAGCTTGCAAAGCTAGGATGGGATCGCATGTGTCACTTCAAGGTATTTTTTGGTTTATTTCTTTCAAAGGTAAATTCACACGTCACGTGTGGCGCGCCACACATCAATGTCATCATCGTTACGCGTGTGACGTGATGTCGCCGCCGCAACGCGCGGCGTAGGCAAAAATCTAGTATATATGAGAAATGTAGGGATACAAACGAGTCGAGTTGAGCCTGAGCTCTCGATTAAGCTCAAGCTCGAGCTCGGTTAACTTATGAGAACTCGAGTTTGGCTCATAGGTAATTTTTCAAGCTCAAGCTCGAGTCAGGCTCGTTTTCTATTTGTTAGTTAATTTATATTAATTATAATTATTATTTATATATAATTTAGGGTTATTGGATTTTATCACCCGCAACTAACGGCCTTTGGCCGTTGACACCCGCAACTAACACTTTGACACCCGGCACCCCCAACTTGTCTTTTTGTTTGCACTGGCACCACTCAGTTAAATATTCTCTAACTTGGTTAGTTATTTGTCCGACGTGGCACCATTTTGCTGATTGTACATGCTGATGTGGATGATGAGGTGTAATATCTCATTTATATACCCTACCTTACATCATAATCTCAGTCATCACCTTCACTCATCATCGCGATCATCACATGAAGACAATGGAGCCCTAATCTGCCGATTCTAAGGTAACAGTTCTTGAAATTACTCATTTATTTGAGATGTCTTCAACCATAGATGTTATGCTATGGATTGGCGGTCACATTGAGGTAGGATTTGGTCAAGCACAGTATGTAGGAGGTGATTCAAAGCTTGTTAGAGTAGATGTAGACCACATTTCTTACTTTGAACTTGTAGATTATGCCATGGAAACCGGTTTTTACAGTTCTAGAAAATTTCATATGTATGGGTTGGATGCTGATGATGGGGGACTTAATCACTTTGAGAGTGATAAAGATGTGTTGCACTTAGCCGGTAAGGTTATGACATGGAAGGAACCATTTATGGAAGTCCTGATCCAACCAGGTCCTATATTGGCAGATGAAGCCCACTCCTGTTCCAGGCCCACTAAACCATCTCCCCGGCCCAATGAGCAAAAAGCCCAATCCACAAAGCCTCCTAGGTCAACTGATAGGGTTTCAGTGGATATAGACAATGAATATGGAAGTGATAGTGATGACAGTGAGTATAAACAATCAGCTGGATCAGGAGAAGGAGAGTCAGATGATTATACTGATATTGATGACCTAGTTCCAAGCAGTGATCATGATGAGGAGGAGGTTGTAGAAGAGGTAAATGGTTCTGAGTCTGATAGAGAGGACTTGGAATGGAGACAGTCACAAGATGCAGTTAGAAAGGCTACTCATGTTGATTGTCAAGCCAAAAAAAGTTGTTTGACGAATGCTTAAAGGAGAAAGAAACAGAGGGAGAGTTGCATGAAACTAATGATGCAGTGGATGCACATATAGAGGGGTACAGTAGCTACGAGGAATCAGATGGTGACATTCTTACACCCGGTGAAAGTGAGGACGATGATATCAGGGGTAAGAAGTATAAGGAAGCTGCTCCATCTGTAACTGAACAAACTAACTGGAAGAAATTCATTTGGAAGGTAGGAACAAGGTTTGCATCAAGGGATGCCTTCAAAGAGGCAGTGAGAAGGTATTCAGTGACTAATGGTAGGAATTTGATCCTTGCTAAGAGTGAGAAGGGCAACTGTGGTCGTATAGTTGTCAAGTTTATAGAAGGGTGTCCATTTTTCTTATTGTGCTCACTGCATAAGGGTAAGGAGTCTTATATGGTTAAAAGAGTAAAGAATAAACATTCTTGCCAAAGGAACATGATAAAGAACAGACAATTAACAGCAGGGTTTATAGCTAATGAGTTCCTACCATTGTTTAGATCCAAGCCCAATTGGTCAGCTAAGGAGATTGTATTGGCTGTAAAACAGAAGTATAAGGTCATAATTACTAAGTGGTTAGCTTACAAGGCTAAATCTTGTGCTCATAAGAAGTTGCATGGATCAATGAGGGATCATTATAGTAAAATTGGTGCATACATGGATATTTTGAAGAAAACAAATCCAACATCAACGTTTGTTCTTGTAACTGCACCACCAGGTTTTATCAATCTAGATCCAACAGCCACATGTGAAACATTCTTTAGATTATTTGTATGTTTTGATGGTGTCAAAAAAGGATTTTTAGCCGGATGCAGGAAGGTGTTATGTTTAGATGGTTGTTTTCTGAAGACATTCCTGGGGGGAATGTTATTAACTGTTGTTGGTAGGGATGCTAACGATCAGATGTATCCTTTGGCATGGGCAGTGGTTGAAGGGGAGACCAATGATAGTTGGGAATGGTTCATGGAAGAGCTCAGGAAGTGTTTGGGAATAAATGATGGTGGGGAAGCATGGACATTCATATCAGATCAGCAGAAGGTACCACTTTTCTATGATGATCACTAGAAATACCTTTGTTATATTCTGCAGAGTATTAACACTTATGATATTCATATGCAGGGTCTATTGAATGCTGTTGCACTAATATGGCCAAGGGCAGAGCATAGAAACTTGAGTTTTCCAAGAGTAAAGCTTTTAGGTGTGAAGTGTACCCCTCATCTCATCAAGTTTTCCAAGTAAGAGACTTTGATGATGTATCTGTTGACTTGGATAAGAGAACCTGCACATGTAGAAAGTGGGAACTTAGGGGATATCCATGTAAGCATGTGTGTGTTGTGGCTGGGTTTTTACATAAGAATGCAGAAGATTATGTGGACCAGTGTTACCAAAAAGATACATACATGAAGATCTATGACTTCACAATCCCTCCATTGCCAAGTGAAAAATATTGGCCAAAGGTTGATTATCCACTGGATCCACCTCCAATAAAAGTTGCTCCTGGTAGGCCTAAGAAGAACAGAAAGAGAGACCCTCATGAGGATCCTAAAAAGCCAGGAAAACTAACTAAGCATGGGGTTATAATGACATGTGGTATTTGTGGAGCAAGAGGTCATAACAAAAGAAGATGTGCTGAAAAAGGGAAGATCAATACAGGAGGTATTTAGTGTAGATCTCTAATTATGCTAACTAATGTTGTAGATCTCTAATTTTGCTAACTAATGTCATTTTATTGCTCATAGCTGAACATGGATCAAAGAGAAAGAAGGGGAACATAAGGAAGAGAAAGTCAACACAGCAGTCAACACAACAGTCAACTCAACAGTCAACTCAACAGCAGTCAACTCAGCAGACAAGTCAACTCAACAGCCAACCCACCAGTCAAAGAGGGGGCAAACTGTCAGCTAAAAGAGGAAGACCTAGAGGGAAGGACAACAGAGAAGGATGTGCTTAGTTGATGAATGTTTAACTTATGTTTGGACAATTTAGTGTTTTGTAATGCCTCTTTTGGACAAGAATCATGTAGGCTTAATGTTAAGTAATGAAACTATGTAATGTAATGACTTAATGTGGTATGTAATGTTTTGGTTAGTTAATATTAATGATGCAGGGGTAATTTGGTCATTTTACAGGTGTGGTATATATATGCAGTGGGTTATATGAGCTTTAAAGCATGCAGGGGTAATTTGGTCATTTTACAGGTGTGGTATATATATATGCAGGGGGTTATATGAGCTTTAAAGCATGCAGGGGTAATTTGGTTATTTTACAGGTGTGGTATATATATGCAGTTGGTTATATGAGCTTTACAGCATTCAGGGGTAATTTGGTCATTTTACAGGTGTGGTATATATATGCAGTGGGTTATATGAGCTTTAAAGCTTGCAGGGGTAATTTGGTCATTTGACAGCTGTGGTATATATATGTCAGGTCTGTGTATATGACAGGTGTTTAAGAAATGGGTCAAAACAGTTGTGGTCATTTGATCAGTTTGGAGCTGTGGCATTTGATCAGTTTGGAGCTGTTTGTTCATTACCATATCACTAATATGGGTCAAACAGACAACTGTTTGCTGCACATATATGTTTGGTGATTACCAAATGACTAATATGGGTCAAAACAGATATTGGTCATTAAGTTTGGCTGCACTTTGGTTCGGTTATCACAAAAACATGACAAAAGGGTCAAAAGTGACAACTGTTTGCTGCACTTATGTTTGGTCATTACCTAATCACTAATATGGGTCAAAACAGATGTTTGGTCACTTATGTTTAGCTGCACATTGGGTCAAAACAGACAGCTGTTTGCTGCACTTATGTTTGGTGATTACCAAATCACTAACATGGGTCAAAACAAACCACTGTTATGACAAATGTTTGGCTGCACTTTGGTTTTGTAATTACCAAATCATGACAAATGGGTCAAAACAGACTAAACAACTGTCATGACAAATGGGTCAAAACAGACTAAACAACTGTCATTAATAACTTCAATATTGTACAACCTAATTAAATCACTTGTTCAAAATGTACATCCACGAGTTGATGCCACCCCGCGCGTTGCGGCGGGGACGATGGCGATTTGATGATTGGCTTGCTTGTTTGCCATACATGTCTAAATCGCCACATAGGTCGAACCTGTCACACGTTTATAAATTTGATTTTGAAAATGTTGTAAAGTTATTTTTAAAATATTCTACAAGTATGTCTATGTTTTAAAAAACTTAAACAAAATAAGTTTTTAAAATATTTTATCGTATTCGGAAAAACCAGGGTGTGTATATATAGAAAAATCATAATTAAATGCTTTTGTGATTTTAAAATAGTAAAAAAATAAACAAATTCCATAAAAATCAATGTATATAGAACATGCATTAAAAATTGGAAAATAAATTGAAAAAGATAAAAAGAAAATCAAAGTTTAACTTTTCCTTATTTATTGTTTTGTTTTGATAAAACTGTGCCGCCTCGTTACCAAAATAATGAAATACAACATATATTTTTTTATTCCAACAAAACTTTGGATTTCGATGTTCTTCAAATTTCATTCTGATGTGTTTTGATTAAATCAACATGATTTTGATTTTAGTTTCAATTCATCTGGCCACAGAATCCTTGCGATACTATGTTCTTTAGTTTTTTCCTTGAAAAGTATCAAAAACTGATCAATCAACTTGGTTCACTCATCTCCATATATATATGAGATATCGATTTGTTCAAAAACAATAATAAACTGCATCAATCAAACCCAATAAATTGTTATTCAATATAGAACGTTTATCACATATCCAATTTAGAAATCAAATAGTTTTAATCCCTCTATGATACGTGTTTGGTTACTTATCATATCGGAACATACTAATCCATAATGAATATATCAGTTCCTTCCACATTCAAGAAAAAAAAATTCATGCAATTATTTGATGATAGCCCACTACAGGTACATATAATCCATTTGTGTGCCACATGAAAAAAAAAATTAATATGTACGGAATCATTAGTTCTTGTCATTGCACATAATCCCATAAATCATATTGCATGTCTTAAATTTTATGAGCAACAAATATTTCAAGCAATCTTAATATAGAACAACTAAACTCATGTTCTTACATGACGAACATACTAATCCGTTATAATCAATGTTCTTCTTTGTTTCTATTCATTAATCAAAATTCAAAGGTTTAATAATCTATCTTGTTGTTCAAACTTATGATGTTTTAATAATTAAAATCATAATTAACATCCATTTATGTCATCTTTCATAAATTAAACCGATAAAAAAACATCACATGTAAGTGTCATATATATTGATAATTGCATGCAATATTTCTATCGATCTTAAAGACGGAATCATAAAGCGTACGTCGTTTAACGATTGTGAAATTGTATTTATAGTCAATCGCTAAATTGCATAGACGGATAAAAGACCAAGTCCTCATAAACGAATCTTGATGTCGCTCATGATAAACGAATCTTGATGCGCAATTCAAGAAGGATAAATAACTACAAACAGAAAAGGCATATGCGTGAACCGATCGAACAAAATTTAAATGTTAACGCTTTGAAAATGATTATCCAATATCCCAATGTATTTGCAGATTCAAAATAAAAATAACAATAAGCATGGTATTCGTGAAGAAATAAACGATAATCACGGACACACAAATGATTGAATAGATTGTAAAGTATGCCGGTTCAATAAAGAAAATAGTGATGAACATGGAAATCACAATTCTAAAAAGAAAAAAACATGAAAATCACAGGAAAAAACTATGATTCATGAAGCAATTGGACAGAATTAAACAATTACGATTGATGTCAATCGCTGGAAGTTTGGGTTTGATTTGAGTACCAAAGGGATTTGAATATGTGAAAGAATGCGGCCAATCGGTGGAAGCGGTTTGTAATGACAAAAACAACGCACTTAGAATATTTAGATTTACTTTATACATTAAATAACACTTACTACATTGAATAACATTTTTAAATAACAGAAGGGGCATGACGGTGTGATCTGACAATTTATTTGTGTTTATGCAACGGTTGAATAGCTTGTGGGAATTTGGTTGGTAATTGTATAAGAGTATAATAATGCAATGACAAAACACATAGTAAACAGAAATGGTTGCTTCCACATGGACTTTTTGCCAAGAATTTGTCTTTTCAGCATCGTGTTCTCTTCGAGTAGCAACTTGTTCTGCAATTCCAAGTTCTCATTTTTCAGTTCTTGATAACTGACTGGACTTGAACTACAATTTGAATGTGCTTCGAAAAATTTGTCGAAATCTTGTTTCCACATAAAGAACTTGCAATCGGATAACTACAAAACAATATACCAACCTCAGTTTCAACAAGAATTTAAGTTCAATCCATAAGTAAACAACTTACAGGCCATTGAGGGCAACCATAAAATTGATCACCGTGTCAAACACTTTTAGGACCAGCGATGCGAAGAACAGCAACAACTTCATGATGACAATACAAGTTTCCATCCAAATCAACCTTGAACAATTTAGGGGTTCGGTTCACACTCCATGATGAATTGGAAGATGAACTCATCTCGATTAGGGTTTCTGTGGGATGAATCGATGAATTGTGGGGGAATCAGAGCTTTTGCAGTGATTATGTGGGATGAATGGAGAATTAGGGTTCATTTGGGATGTCTGTGTTATAAAGGAGAAGGAGACATAACACCTGATCATCCACATCAGCATGTACAATCAGCAAAATGGTGCCACGTCGGACAAATAACTAACCAAGTTAGAGAATATTTAACTGAGTGGTGCCAGTGCAAACAAAAAGACAAGTTGGGGATGCCGGGTGTCAAAGTGTTAGTTGCGGGTGTCAACGGCCAAAGGCCGATAGTTGCGGGTGATAAAATCCAATAACCCAAATTTAGTTATATTTCATAACTTTATTATTATTTAAATGCATATTTTATAAATTTATATTAATTATAATTATTATTTTATTATAGGGTAAATTACACTTTTCGTCCTTTATGTTTGTATCGAATTGCAATGGATAGCCTTTAACTTCAATAATTACAGTCACAGTCCTTTATTTGGAAAACCTATTACACCCTAGGTCCTTTAGCACAAACCAGGTTAAAATTTTCAGTTAATTATGACATGTGCTATGCACATGAGGGTATATTAGTAATTTTACTCTTATGTATAAAATATCTTTCTATTTCTTTCATTTTCCCAATCACACACAACCCAAACCCTTATCCCAATAATCTTTCTTCTCTCTCTATAGAAATGTTGTAACCTAAAGTCTCACCACCACCCCTTAATGATCTTGAAGCTCGATCTGCTTGGAACATTTAGATGCTTATGTATCAGCCAGCCTTCATAACTGCCAATTTATCACCATCTTTGATTCATATTGGCAGACGAACCCTTTCTACATCAGATTCATGGTGCAAAATCAAAGAGCTGTTCAATCAACAATTGTTTACAAACTAGAACTTGTATAGATCTCAGTTTCACTCTACGACAAGAATCGAAATCAGTTTCTGATTTCTGTGATGAAGCTAAGAATCTATTTGATTCTTTAATAGCTATTGGAGATCCAATCACTGAAGAAAGCCTTGTGGTGGTGGTGGTGGTGGTCTGGCGGCAGAGGTTGAAACATTTATATTTGCGATATGTGTAATTAAGTCTATATGAATTCTGTGTTTTGTAGATCTGATTTCCTTTTAAAGTGAAATGAATGATGCTTGTGACTTTTGAGGGTTGAAATGAGACTATAATTAGTGCTTTGACCTTGAATTGTGCTTTAAAGGGCCGGGACTCCAAACGAGGGTGCTGGGTGGCTACGGTTACAGCAGCTGTCGGACACCTGGCATCGGATTCTTCTGATTCCGGTCACCGGAGGAGTAATTGTTGGAATGCTGCACGGTTTACTGGAAATCTTAGACCAAATAAAGCAGGCAACTCCTGGAAATGGGTCAAGCTTTCTTTCAGTATTCTTTGTGTATTCGTTGCCGCAGTGGTGGACGAATGGGTTACTTCATTTGCACCAAATATGATTTTAAAGGTGTTTCACTGTGGGGGTGGCGCTGTCGCTGTGGCTCCGCCACAAGGGTAGTGGTGGCCGGCATTTTCTAGAGAGAGAGAAGAAAGAGTAAGGAAATAAGGATTTGGGTAATGTGTTGTTGCAGACATTTCATAGAGGGAGAGAGGGCATGGATGTTTATTACACAAATGGTCCTTGGAACAGTAAAAAGATGAATTTGCCCTTATGTGAAAAGCATATGACTGGATTTAACTAAAAATTTTAACTAGGTTAGAGTCAAAGGACCAAAGATGTAATGAGTTTGTCAAATAAAGGACTGTGACTGTAATTATTGAAGTTAAAGGCTATCCATTGCAATTCGATACAAACATAAAGGATGAAAAGTGTAATTTACCCTTTATTATATAATCTTGGTTATTTTTCATAATTTTATTATTATTATTATTTAAATATATATTTTATATATTGATAAAAAGTTATAGGGTAATTAGAAGTTGAGTAGTAAAAGTCGTATTATTTGGGTTCAATAGTTGGTTCTTACATAAACGTACTACAAACGATTGGTATCAGAGTCGACCCATAAGAGTTATAAGGCAAGGCAATTGCTTAGGGCCTACAAAAAATAGAGGCTCCACTTTTAAAAATAAAATCATATGTATGTGTATTGGGCATTTGGGTCTGATTGAGTGACACGTTAACTGAGGCCGTCGAGAGAGGAATATGAAAAATTAAAGAGATTGAAGATCAAAAGTTCAATAGACCTTTGGAAACTTAATCAACAATCGCCATTATCGCTCATCAGCCTAATCACCCAATAGATGACCCAAGTTTGTTTACCCTACAACACACATCAATTTCCAAAATGGCAATTGTTTAACCCTTCAACGACTTTAGTATGTTTCCTTTATAAACTAACCTAGTTAGATAACTTCTTATAACAATATAACTGACTGAGTTAACTGGGTTTGCTAACCTAGTTAGTTGATTTGCTTTATTTTATAGTTTCCATTGATTACAAAAACAATCCCTTCACTTGTGAATTTGATATTCTGGCATTTTTAACCCATTTATGTTTAAAACTTGTTTTAACCACCATTTTAAACATAGTTAATTATTTCCTTTATAACTATTACCCGAACTAACTGAGTTCCGCTTATAAACCTCCGCTATTATTCCGGTTTTAATCCGACGCAAATACGTGACGATTAATTAAATAAAAATTATTAAAAATTCTTATTTTATTTAATTGAAAGGGTCCAGATTTACAACCCGGGTCGATTTCGAAGTTCCGATTTTGACGGAGGTTACATGTAACGTTGCTCTTCCGTCTTTCAATTCATGTCTAGGTTCTTGATAATGGACTACTACATATAGATTTCCATTTGCGGTTTTGCTAGGTATTTAACATATGAATTTATTTAATAATTTATGGTGACTTATTGATATCTTAATTGCTGAATTGAGTTACACTGTCACATATTAATAAATTGCTATATGAGATATTTGTTAATTTTATTTTGTGATTTTTCGTTGCTATTTAAATTACTATTTCTGGTTAATACTTCATAAAGTGTAGAACATATGCATTACGGGTTAGTTAATTTTAGGTTTCTATTGTAAATATTTGTTATTTTATTTTACCAATCATTCAGTGTGAAATTGAAACCGAACTTACGAATTGACGAGGTATGACCCGGAACGGCTAACCCGACCCAGTTATTACCTATTATTTTATTATAAATATCCAATTACACGTGTTTATTCTAGAATGTTCCATTCTGATTGGATAAATTACGTAACCAAATCCCCAGTATTTTGGGAAGATCATGCATATTCTTAAACTATCGGAGTACATCCTAGTTTAAGGGAAACCCTAATGGTAAACTATAAATAGAGGTAAACATCAAAGATATATTCATTTTGCTCTCGTTTACTCTCTCTCTCTATACTTTCTTACTCTCAATACCAAGACTTATTCTCACGCCGGATGGTGGTTACAGGAATATCCCCATTCCTGTAACGAGTCCAAACGGTGTTCTGTTTTGCAGTCAGCTGTTCGGATCGCCAAGAGTTGAAGTCCTAGTCGGAGCCTACCGTTCAGGTCAGTGTTTCTTCATTGGCGCCATCCGTGTGACCTACGGTAACACCAGTAAACTTAGACCCGATGGCAAGCGATCAGAACACGGCAACAACATCAAACCAAGCAGTAATAACTAGTAATCCGCTGCTGATGACGACCTCTGCTGGTACTACTATTCCGACCACGCCGGCCATAACCAGATCTCTGAACCTGGAGTTCGAAGCAGAGGTTCCACCGGGTTTTCAGAGATCCCCTGCCGTCTTCTTAGGGTCGGTAGCGGAAGACCCTCTCTCTTACACCTCGTGGCAATTACGACAGGTGGCTCCAGCCGTAGCAGCCACCAGTGTTTCTACCCCAGCATCAACGGCAACGGCACAGACTATACGTCGCATCACCATGCCAATCATCACATCCGCGGGTCCAGGGAACGTTACACAACAGATGAGCGGGGCCCAGTACTACCAGCCACCTCTCACTTATGCTATGTCGTCGTTGTATTCTGCGGCGCTTACAGCAGCCCTATCCACGCCGCCCCATCAGTCGGTGATCATGCCAGCTGGAATCATGAATGCTTCAGTCACACCTGGGAATCAAGCTTATTTCCCAGCCTATTATTATGCACATCTTTATGGGTACCTACCTTCGTATAACAACCAAGCATACTCACCTCAGATGACAGCACAAAGTTACACTCAGCAACCGCCATACGCGGCCTACATGCCACCTTGGTGGTCTTTCCCTACATCACAACAGACTTATGGTCTGACCCCGCCTACGGCGGAGCCTATGTATGACAGAGGAAATACTTCAAGACCTCGTTTTTCTCCTAACGAAGGTCCCAGTGCCACCCTAAACCTTACAATATCCCAGCCTCCAGTTACTTAAGGAATAGACCTGGGTGGAACAAATCAACATATACAGCCTATCAACGTGGAGGATGATGACCTCACTAGACCGTACAAGCCTGCAGACGCTACGTTCAAATCCAAATTCACAAGAAGGATCGCTGAAGCCCCGATCAAGGAGAAACCTAAGATGCCCCAGACAATAGGTAAATACGACGGGTTGAGCGACCCAGATGACCATCTAAAATTGTTCAAGAGTGCCAGGGAGGTAGCCTGCTGGCCCATGCCTCTCTGTTGCAAAATGTTTGTCCAAACGCTGGTTGGGGCAGCGCGAGTGTGGTGGGACAGTTTACCCGTGGGGGAAATTGACAGTTTCGAAGATCTGGTATCCAAATTTTAGCTACAATTCAGTCAACAAAGGCGACATACAAAAGATCGAAAAGAACTCCTCCATATCCGTCGGCGAGACAATTAGAAGGTTGAGAGCTTCATCGTCAGATTCAACAAAGAAAGCCAGGCGATCCCAGGTATAACAAATGACTTGGCTTGCGGCGCTTTCCTACAAGAAGTAAACGATGATGAGCTGCTAAGGACGTTGTATGGAAGGGATGGCGTACCCTCCACCATCGATGAAATCCTAAGGATGGCCAAAGTGTATGTAACGCAAGGAAAGACGGTGGCAGCCAGTCACGCTGCTAACAGGAAAAAGGAAGCACAAAAAAGCCAAGACGATAGGGAACAGCGGAACAACAAAGGCAAAAATAGAGGAGATAGGTTCCAGAAAAGCGACCGGTCAGACTCACTTTATGACAGGTCCAGGGGCTCCTATTCATGAAACGAATCATCCTCCAAGTCAAGGTCTGAATACCCTAATCTGAGTAAAACACCGGCAGAAATCCTGGCCTCTGAGAACCTAAAACTCAATCCTCCCAAACCATTGAAAGATACGCCCCATAAAGACACCAGCAAATACTGTGAATATCACAAGAGCAATGGTCATGATACTAATGATTGCTATCAGTTGAAGAAGCAAATTGAGTATTATGTGAAGACGGGGAAGCTGGCTCACCTGGTTCGTGACATAAAGTAGGGCCCGCCCCCTAGCAAGGAAGATGCGGATAAAGGGGCGGACAAGAGACAGCGGGAGCTAAACATGGTATACGCTGACAAAGGAAAAGGGGCAAAATGGAGTTTCTCCACACTCGAACCTTGGATGTTGGCAACCATGACGGTCAAACCGCGCGTTGAGGACTTACACCTCACCACGGACCCCCTTATCATATCCGCCGCGGTAGGCGATTATAACATGAGAAGAATACTGGTTGATACCGGGAGTTTCGAGGATATAATATATGAACACTGCTTTAACAGGATGCAACCCGAAGATAGAAAGCTGCTCGAATACGTACACGCTCCCATAAAGGGGTTCACCGCGGAGAAGGTCGACCCAATCGGTCAAATCACCTTCCTGGTAACTTTCGGACTAGCTCCCCGTGAAAGAACTATACTTCTCACTTTCCTCGTTGTCCGCGGTGAGTCGTATCATAACGTCATAATCGGAAGGTACACTTTGGGAAAGCTAGACGCCGTGATATCCACAGCACGAGGTTTCATGAAATTTCCCACGCCGAGAGGAATTGCATCAGTACACCGGGACAAGGTGGGTGAAATTATGGATACTAAAAGATGTCGTCAGGGACCTACCGGAGCAATTGGTCCTGAAAGATGGGTTATAAGCACACGCTACCCTGAGCAAACAATTACAATAGGAAACAGCCTCTTTCTTGAAACCAAAAACAATTCAAAACAACTGCTTAAAAGAAACGCAAATATCTTTTCCTTTGAACATTCGGACATGACCGGGATACCCCGGGATAAGGCAGAACACAGGTTAGCTACACTCCTAGGCATCAAGCCTGTTGTGACAACCCGCAACTTCAGGTTATTACTTTAACCTAACCATAGTTAATTTAATCATACGTTCATGGCACTGCATTTAACTAGGGTTAGTTAAATGAGTCTACAGTGAATTGTAACTTATACGTTACATGACAAACACGTGAATTGTATGCCTTATTTGTAAAGTACAAGATGATATGTGCTTTGTGTGAAAGTTAATAAGTTAGGGGTGTTTATTGTTAATACTAAAAATAAAACAAAACTCCTTAACCCTAATCATTCCTCATGATTCCAATCATACGGCAGTTGCATGTCCTCTAATTATTTAGGGTTTCACAACTCTCTAAACCTTTCATCTTTGATTTCTAAATTCTTCAAGAACAAACTCCACATAGAATCTAAGGTAATATTTATATTATACGTTCGTTATTCTTATTCGATTGATTTCATGCAAACCCTAGTCCTCCAAACAACGATTCTGTGTTTTGTTGATCCTTCAGATTGTTTGTTTGTACAATGGTTTGTGTTTGTGTATTGATTTGCCTGTCAATAGGATGTAATCTACATACTAGAATTGTTAAACTGTTGCTTGATTCGTGTGTTAGATTAGGGTTTTGATCGTACTGATGTTCGTAACTCTGTTGTATTGAAAACTGCAACTTGGTTTTGCTAAATTCCATGTGTTGTTTGTCCGGAGTAACAGTCAGGCTTTGTGAAGTCACAAAGTCAGAGTTTACTTTTGTCAGGACTTATGTGTTTATAAAGGTCAGGGTTTTTGGATAGTGAATAATCAGAGTTTATGAAACCCTCATGTTCTAGTCTAGTCAGAATTTCTAGTGAAAAGGAAGTTCAGGGTTAACAAGTTTAAAACATATCAGGATTAACAAGTTTAAAAGGGGTTCAGGGTTTGCGAATTTCATGTGGTCCGAGTTTTAGGCACACATATGGTCCGATTTTCTTATAAAATTTCAAAGGTTAGAGTTTAACAATGTTGAAGTGTCCAAACTTAGTAAACAACACTAATGAGTTCGAGATTAGATTCCTAGATCCGAGTATATGTATACCTCTAGGAATGTTTCAGAGTTTAGAGAAGGACTAGTGTCCGAGTATATTAGGTGAAAGGGGTCGCTTAGAGTTTAATTACTCATCAACATGTTCGGAGTTTACACCTGAACTACCTTTGGTCCGAGTTTGTAAGGTAATAATAAAGGGGTCCGGGTTTTAATTATTAAAGCAGGTTCCGAGTTTAATTTAAGTTGTTTGTCCGAGTTTAGTGTAAGTTGTTGGTTCTGAGTTTGGTTTGAGTTTGTTTTTCCGAGACTGAAACAAGAAGTAATGGGCCGAGGCTTTGTTTAGTGGGTTCCGGGCTTTGGATATTAAATGCAGGATCCAAATTTACTTATATACACATTTGGGTCGGCGTATAAGAGGTCCGAATCTACTTGTAAAGGAAACAAATAAGCTGAATTTTATTGACAAACTCTGACTCCATGAATGCAAACAAGTGGAGTCCGAAGTTGTTTAATAAATACACATATGAATAATAAAAGTTCAGGACTTAAATCAAAACTGAATGCTGGGATTCGAATTTTTTTATACATATTGCATCAACTGTCCAAACTTCTTTTTGTTTTAATACTATGGTCTGAACTAATAATATAAAAGGGATTAGGTGGTGGGTTATTATATTCACAAATATGTGTATTAGTTGTAACCGGAAACTTGTTTGAATATGTACGTGAGTTTTGAAATTCATATTAGGTGAACATAATTCTGATTTGAGGGGGAATAATGATACTACCAGGATTAACATAGCTGGTGCAGAACTGCAGGCATTGATAGACAATGCCGTTACTCGAGCTCTGGACAGACGAGATAAGGAATCAAGTGGTACCCGTAGCAGGACCCTAACTGTGCAACATACAAAACCACCCTCCAAGACTCATACAGCTCGCAAGAGCGATTCTCATCATTCTTCGAAACAGAAGAGTGTTCCATCTCAACATGTTGTGCTTAACCAAGGACCACGCTTCAAAACCTGTTCGTATAAATATTTTGTCTCCTGCAAGCCTAGAGACTTCACAGGGGAGAAAGGAGCCATCGATTGCATGACTTGGCTCGATGAGATGGATACGGTGGTTGATATTAGTGGTTGCGCAGAGCAAGATATTAGTGGTTGCACAGAGCAAGATATTGTGAAGTTTGTGTCGCAATCATTTAAAGGAGAAGCTCTAGCTTGGTGGAGGTCATTGATTCAAGCTACTGGGAAGATACCGTTGTATAATCTGACATGGGATCAGTTTGTTGCTCTTATCAAAGAGAATTTCTGTCCTCAACACGAATTTGAGAAGATTGAGACTGACTTCTTGACCTTGGTCATGAAAAACTTAGACTGTCAGGCATACCTTACCAGTTTCAATACAATGTCTAGATTGGTTCCATACTTGGTTACACCGGAACCAAAATGTATAGCTCGTTTTATTGGGGGTTTAGCTCCAGAAATTAAGGCAAGTGTGAAAGCATCGAGACCTACTACTTTTAGGTCAGTGGCTGATCTGTCATTATCCCTTACTCTCGATGCGGTCAGGAAGAGATCGCTTAGGAATTCCGATGAGGGGAAGAGGAAACGCGAGGATGATAACTCACGTCGTTCTGATAAGAAACATAGGGGGAACTCAGACCACAAGAAGAATTTTAGGTCTAACAAGGGTAACCAACAAACAGATGAAGCCCAAATGCAAGACCTGCAAGAAGCGCCATCTAGGAAAGTGCAGGTACGAATCAAAATCCCAATCGCAACCTAGAGCTTGTGGGATCTGCAAATCAAGTGAGCATAAAACGTTGGATTGCAAGAAGATAAAGGATGCGACCTGTTACAACTGTAACGAGAAGGGGCATATCAAGTCTAACTGCCCAAAGTATGCAAAGAAACCTGAAGAAGGTAAAAAGACCAATGCTAGGGTCTTTCAAATGAATGCTCGGGAAGCCGTTCAAGACGACAATGTGATAACAGGTACCTTTCTTATCAACGATGTGTATGCAAGGGTATAGTTTGATTCGGGTGCAGATAAGTCATTTGTGGATAATAAATTTTGTAAGTTATTAAATCTGCCTGTTAGAACCCTAAGCATAAAGTATGAAGTAGAATTGGCTGATGGTACCATAGAAACTGCTTCAACCGTACTAGATGGATGTTTTATATCCATTAGGAACCACTCATTTCCACTATCTTTGCTTCCGTTGAAACTAGCAGGATTCGACATAGTAATAGGCATGGATTGGTTGTCTCACAACCAAGCCCAGATCGTTTATGATAAGAAGCAAGTGGTTATCAAGACTCCTTATGGTGAATCTCTAACAATTCAAGGAGATACTCAGTATGGATTGCCTAAGCAAGTGTCAATGCTTAAGGCATCAAGGTGTATGAAGAAGGGTTGTGTCATCTACATGGCACAAGTAACCATTGACGAACCGAAGCCTAAGATTGGAGACATTGCCGTCATTTCTGAATATCCAGACGTTTTTCCCGAAGAACTACCTGGTTTACCCACAGATAGGCAAGTGGAGTTCAGAATTGATATCATTCCTGGCGCAGCACCTGTTGCAAGAGCACCTTACAGGTTAGCACCGACTGAGATGAAGGAATTGAGAGCTCAGTTAGATGATTTGTTGGCAAAGGGATTTATTAGACCTAGCTCATCTCCTTGGGGAGCACCGATTCTGTTTGTGAAGAAAAAGGATGGATCGATCTATGCATCGATTATCGCGAGCTTAACAAGGTTACAATCAAGAACAGATATCCATTGCCCAGGATTGACGATTTGTTCGATCAATTACAAGGGCCAAACTACTTCTCCAAGATCGATTTAAGGTCGGGTTAGCATCAACTGAAGGTCAGAGATGTGGATGTGCATAAGACTGCATTTAGAACTCGTTATGGTCACTACGAGTTCTTGGTGATGCCTTTTGAGCTCACTAATGCACCAGCAGCGTTCATGGATCTCATGAATGGCGTTTGCAAGCCATACTTGGACAAGTTTGTCATTGTTTTTATAGATGACATACTTATTTACTCGAAGAATCAAGCCGACCATGAGAAGCACCTCCGGTGTATCCTTAAACTTCTACAGCAGGAGAAGCTCTATGCCAAGTTTTCTAAATGTGAGTTTTGGCTTCGTGAAGTCCAATTTCTTGGACATGTGGTTAGTGAGTGCGGTATCCAGGTGGATCCCGCTAAGATTGAAGCCATCATGAATTGGTAAGAACCGAAGACGCCCACAGAAATTCGCAGTTTCTTGGGACTGGCAGGATATTACAGGCGTTTTATTGAAAACTTCTCAAGAATTGCTGCACCCCTAACTTCATTAACTCGCAAGAATATCAAGTTTGATTGGGGTCCTAAGCAACAAGAATCCTTTGAGATCCTTAAGCAGAAGTTAAGCAATGCTCCTGTGTTGACATTGCCGGAAGGGATTGAAGAATTTGTAGTTTATTGCGACGCATCACACACCGACATGGGTTGTGTGCTTATACAGAAGGGAAAGGTTATTGCATATGCTTCCCGTCAATTAAAATTGCACGAGAAGAATTACACCACCCACGATTTGGAATTGGGTGCCGTTGTATTTGCACTAAAGCTGTGGAGGCATTATCTTTATGGAACAAAGTGTGTAATCTATTCTGATCATAAGAGCCTTCAACACCTGTTTAATCAGAAGGACCTTAACATGAGACAGCGTCGATGGATGGAGACGTTGAATGATTATGATTGTGAAATCCGATATCATCCAGGCAAAGCGAATGTAGTCACTGATGCATTGAGCATAAAGGAAAGGGTTAAGCCCATTAGAATCAATGCCAAGAGCATTGAGTTGAAAAACAGTTTAAATGAAAGGTTGTTAGCTGCTCAAAAGGAAGCTGTGTTAGAAGCTAACTATCCTAACGAAAAGCTGGGTGTAACTGCTGAAGAGTTATCGTATGACAAGGATGGAATCCTAAGATTAAATGGACGAATATGGGTTCCAATCTATGGAGGGCTTAGGGATGTGATTCTCCAAGAAGCCCATAGTTCGAAATACTCAGTCCATCCTGGTAGTGATAAGATGTATTAGGATTTAAAGGCAAATTACTGGTGGATAGGTTTGAAGAAATCTATAGCCACTTATGTGGCTAAATGTCTAACGTGTGCCCAGGTTAAAGCCGAACACCAGAAACCGTCAGGCTTGCTGCAACAGCCTGAACTTCCCACTTGGAAGTGGGAAATGGTAACCATGGATTTTATCACTAAGTTACCAAAAAACAAAGCGTGGAAATGATACTATTTGGGTTATAGTAGATACACTGACCAAGTCAGCCCACTTCCTACCAATTAAGGAAACACACAGCTCAGATAAGTTAGCTCAACTGTACGTGGATGAGATTGTATCTCTCCACGGAGTGCAAGTATCTATTATCTCCGATAGGGATACTAGATACACGTGTCACTTTTGGAAAAGCTTCCAGCAATCATTAGGCACTCGATTAAACTTCAGCACTGCTTATCATCCTCAGACGGATGGTCAAAGCGAACGTACAATTCAAACGTTGGAGGATATGTTAAGAGCTTGTGTTATTGATTTAGGTGGAAGTTGGGATGATCATCTTCCGTTGATTAAATTTTCATATAATAATATCTATCATTCGAGCATTCAAGCTGCACCTTTAGAAGCTTTGTATGGAAGGAAGTGCAGAACGCCCGTTTGTTGGGCAGAAGTTGGAGATGTCCAACTAACAGGACCTGTTATAGTCCTGGAGACGACGGATAAGATTGTGCAAATACGTGATCATCTCAAAGCTGTCAGGGATAGGCAGAAAAGCTACGCAGATAAAAGGCGTAAACCTCTAAAATTCGAGGTAGGTGACAAAGTACTACTTAAGGTATCACCCTGGAAAGGGGTAATGCGCTTTGGCAAGAAAGGCAAGTTAAGCCCAAGATACATAGGACCATTCGAGATCATCGAATGTATCAGAACACTGGCTTACAAGTTAAACCTGCCTGAAGAGCTCAGTGGAATTCATAATGTGTTCCACATCTGTAACTTGAAGAAGTGTCTGGCTGATGAATCGCTAGCCATGTCACATAAGGATGTGCATATAGATGAGAGCTTGAAATTTGTTGAAAAACCTGTACCGATCGAGGATCGACAGGTTAAGAAGCTTCGAAAGAAGCATGTACCGATTGTGAAGGTTAAATGGGATGCCCGTAGAGGTCCCGAGTACACGTGGGTGGTTGAGTCCACAATGAAACAGAAGTACCCTCATTTATTTCAGTAAATCTCAAGGTCGAGATTTCTTTTAAGGGGTGAGGATGTAACACATCGTAAAATCACGACCAATAAAATGAAGACACGTGTCATGGACCTTAAACGTGTAAGGAATTGATTCCGATGGACTAAAGTGTTAAAAAATGTAAATATGTTAATAAAAGGATCCAAAGTGTCAACATGCCTAACTTGTGCCTCTGATTGACCTCACACGATGTTCATATTCTTTAATGAATAATTTATCAAACTTAGAAAGTCGTTTGTGCTTAAAATAAGGATCTTATAAAACATAGGGATTAAAAGTGTCAACATGATGAAAGTAACCTCTGAGTGACCTTTTAACGAGCCTAAGAACATTGTAATAATTAAATATTCAGATCTCAAGAATGTTTGATATTAAATCATGGAGTTTCGACGCACATAACTAACCAAGTGTTAATTCCAAGAAATAAGGGTTAAATACGTCAACGTTGCATTTCAAGACCGTTCGGGTGACCTCGTAACTAACTGAAAGCTTATTGATAAATGTTTAAGGACTCAAGACCCTTAAAGATCAAGTTTGAGGGTTAAAAGTGCAATAAACGCAAGTGAAATAAAGTTTATATGGACCAGGGACTAAAACTGCAAAGCTGCCAAACTTTTTACCATATTAAGGGAGCTACGCGGGCCGCGTAACCCCTCTCCCTTTTCTTACACAGGCCGCGAGGCAGGTGTCAGCGACAGAAATAAGAACAGATGCCTGTGCAGCCTGTTCCACCGCCTTAGAAAGCTCGTTTTCGCATTCAGGGACTGAGCCAACAGATTTTCATGCATAGGGGACACCTGGGATGATCAGGAATCACTTGTAGGCTAGTGTGGAATGATCTTGTGATGTTTAAATCCCTATATAAGACCCTCTTGTTGCAACACATGAACTTGCTCACTTCAAAATCATTTCAAACACTTCTCTGGAGCTCTCTGGACTTCAAGCAAGATTCCCTAAGCTTCATTTTCGTGCAAAGTGCTTGTGTAAGTAATCTTAGCCTCTCTAATTCAAGTTTTGTTAGCCTAATGACCAAAAGTCAAACTTATCGTAATTAAGCTTTGACTTAGTGATTAATCACTAATGGTCCAGTCATTAGTCAAATTAAAAGTGGCTATAAGTTGGTAATTATGTAGGTATTAAACCTCTAAAAGGGCACCTACTGATTATCAACCTAACTTGGTCAAATGTCGGGTCAAACTTAATATTAAAAAGTCAACAGAATCAAGTTTTGCAAATAAATCTATAATTAACAATGTAGAAGTTATGGAACCTATTTTAATATTAAAATAACTTGGTAATTAATGTAAGAACATGTTTAAACATGTTCAACCTGACAATTCTGAGTTTAGGCCCGGTTCGCAACATAAAGTCGCAAAAGTTGACTTTTGCTTTGACTTTCAGTTCTGACCCAATTTAGGTTGTTTTAGATATGCCTTAAGGTTCCTTTAGGACCATAATACATGTTAGTATAACCCTCTGAGATTATACAACATAGGTCCTTAATAATCTGAATCGTTTGCATGTTTTCGTTAAATGCTTAATTATTGACCATTATGCCCTTTCGTCATTTAAACGAGATTTTTAATAATGCGAGTGGACTAAAACCTTTGTTACTGATATTTAAGTATGACCTAAAAGTTTCACATCAGATTATGGTCTAAAATGAGAGTTATGCACGATATCGTAAAATGAAAGCTTTTTATTAATTAAATGGCATTTTTAGCATAAAGCCTATTTAAACCCAAATCTCTACACCAAACTTTTTACCTGCTGATGTAATATACTATTTTAGGATTTTTGAAGATTTTTATTTATTTTTAAACTGATCATAATGTTGGGTTATTGCTTTGATTCGGTAATTGACGGTTATACCCGTTTTGTTAATAAAATAAGTTTTACTTAACATTTTGATACCAAACCTTTTGCTACTGATTTCTTATGATAAATAAAATATTTTAAACTTTATAAACTGATCAAAAACCCAGATTTCTTTAAATAACCCGAAATTCGCCAAATAGCGACTTTTACACGTTTTAAACGCATAGTATGGGTTAAAATTATTTTTGACACATAAGACTTAATACCTATTGATGTTTTAAGTAAATTTCTATACTTTAACAGTAAGTAAAAGTTTTGAACTCAGATTTCTAAATTTAACCTTTAAAGCATATGTGAAATGACCAAAATGCCCATACGGCGCATAGTTTGGTCATAGATGATGAAATACACATATGTATGATATCTTGCTGTTATAACCTCATAAAATAAATGTTTTCACAGAAGATTTTGGACCAGACCTTCAGTTTTTATTTAAACCTCTTTTATAAACTTTAAAATGACCAAAATACACTTACTGGACTTAAAATGGTTTTAAATTCATTTTGGGCATAATGGAAGATATCCTACTGATATCATAACACCTTTTAAGAATATTAACTTAGGAAACCTGTACATGACTTGTTTGGTTACCCGTTATCCATTATTCGCGTTCGGTTCGGTTTATGTAACTAGTTTGCATAAATTGACCGAAATGGGTCAAACCTTATCATTTCACTTCAAAATCCAGAATGTGTTTAGCTTACCCATATTATACAAGTCTTCAAACTTTTCAGGTCTAAATCACATTCTAATCCGGTCTTCGCTTAATCATTCATTTTGAACCGTAAACCTTTCATGTAAAACTAACCGGTCTAAGTTAAAACTTAAATAAGATCCGTTAGAATTCTAATAGGTTATTAAAACCTTCATTCCAGATTTAGGAGCCCAGTAAAAGATATTTGTACTTGCTTATTGTATACGGCTGGGATAAAATTGTATTTTTGCTCAGGTAAATACTTTTAACTTATATTCCCTTATACGGGCTTGGGGTACGATATATAAAATACCGCTTGGTCGGGTATTGAATATTTAACTGAATAAAGGTTAAATCATTGAGATAACCCGTTTAATCTGTTTTGTTTGTTCTAAGCCTTTGGGGGGTTAATGACCATGTCCTGGATATCCTCGGCTCATTCATTGAAATGGCCACGACTTAAGCACGGGGTGTAGGCATACGCCTGCCGGTGCATATATAAAAAGATATAACCACCTGTTCGAGAATCACTCGTCGCGGGATTATATTATGTGGTGTGTCTATTAATCTTTAACCCGGTGTTCAACCCGGGCTACTGAACGTATAACAAACATATAATTTTTTTACAAGTTTATTTTTAAATAATTATCCCAAGTTATAAAAGATTATTGTGCCTTGTGCATTTAAATCAATTTTCTTAAACCATTTTCAAAATGAGTCAGTTAATTGTATTTACCTGTGTAAACTGACGTATTTTTCAAAAGGTTAATGTCACGGCCCCCGACCCGGTTTAACCCGGTCCAGGAGCCACGGGACAGAAAAACCCGTGGTATTTATTTAATTAATTTGATAGCGGAAGACTTTATCAGGATCTTTTTAAAACTGAAATTTCCCGATTATTTTATTTCACCATTCGGGATAAAACCCCGGTAATTTACAATCCTATGATTTCACGGAGAAATCTTTATTTTACAAAACATGTTTCTTTATTTTATATTGAGCCACTTCCTTAAGCTTATAGTGCTTCACGGCACTTTTCCTGGATCACAACAGATTACCTGAAACATGTTTGAAAAAGGTTTTGTCATTGGGAAATACTGGTGAATCATTCAATTTACTAAAATGACACATTTGTTATAATTTACAGTATTAAGAGAGATGACAATGTTTCCAGATATCAACCAACTACCCACATTATTTGTCACTCGACTCGTTTCTGTGACTATGGTCAGATCACCCATTGGCTAACTCGTTATCCAATGGTGACGGGAACAAGTAATGTATACAAAACCCCACATTCCGGCTGTAATTTGGTGATTACATAAACTTAATCACTGTAATTATAACTTTGAAAATATACATGATTTTGAAAGTAATTTGATAAAAAGAGAATGACTCACATTGCATATTTATATGAGCAGACCTTAGCCTACTGATTAGCCTTTTTAACCTAAATTTAATAACATGCACACGAACCCGGTTAGTAACTAATACATCATTTACGATAACTCACGAGATTAAACCTTCACAGCGAATGACAAAGTGCGATACTTAAACATTCATCGAATTAACGACAAATGACAAAGCATAAACCCTAATGTGGGCAGCACTTAAACATCCATTGGATAGTTTAATCGATCGGACATTGAATCGTAGCAGCGATCGAGTTAATACCCGGTATCGGAGCAGCGCCTCGCTAATATTGAAAGTAAATTCAACTTCAGAGTAGTGAAAATTCGTTTTTATGAAAAGATATCGACACCAGTGGATTGTGCAGGTGCCTAGCTATTTATAGCTGATTTTCAGGTCTCACGCGGCCCGCGTGAGCCTTCGGCTTAACCTTACGCGGCCCGCGTGGCCGCCCAGTCTACGAGTAGCTTTGACCAGTCACGAGTAGGTTAGCCAGCTGGAAACCACGTGGATCCGGAACACTTATCCGGTCAACTTAATATTGACACGGCCCGCGTAAACTATCCTTAATGTTTACGCGGCCCGTGAGAGGACCAAGATTCTGAATTTCTTAGTTTTTAATATGAATTAGGGTTTCAGGGGTCCGGGTTTATAATTACGGGTATTTTTAGGACAATTTTGAGAGTCCTTACATCTTCCCCACCTTATTTAAAATCTCGTCCTCGAGATTCATTGGAATAAGTGAGGATATTTTCGCTTCTTCTCTGATTCCAGCTCCCAAGTATATTCGGCTCCTCTTTTTGAATCCCACTTGACCTTGACAAGTACTAACCGTTTGTGTTTGAGAAACTTCACTTTTCTGTCTTCTATCTGAAGAGGTTTCTCAACAAATTTCAACTTTTTGTTTACCTCTATATCTTGGAGAGGTACTACCAAAGATTCGTCTGATAAAGCATTTCTTGAGATTGGATACATGAAATACGTCATGTACTCCAGCTAACTCTTCTTGTAGTTGTAAACGATAAGCAACTGGTCCTATACGTTGGATCACTGGAAATGGTCCTACGTATCTTGGACTTAACTTTCCTTTCTTACCGAATCGAACTACTCCTTTCCAAGGAGAAACTTTTAATGGTACTTTGTCTCCCACTTGGAATTCAAACGGCTTTCGTCTATTGTCTGCATAACTTTTCTGACGATCTCGAGCCGTCTTCAATCTTTCCTTGATTTGCGTAATTTTGTCGGTGGTTTCTAATACTATTTCTGGTCCTGATAATTGACTCTCTCCTATTTCTGCCCAACAAACTAGAGTTCTACACTTACGTCCGTATAGTGCTTCAAATGGGGCAGTTTCAATGCTTGAATGATAACTACTGTTATAGGAGAATTCGATCAAAGGTAAGTGATTGTCCCAGTTTCCACCAAAATCTATCACACATGACCTAAGCATGTCTTCTAGAGTTTGGATTGTTCGTTCGCTTTGTCCGTCGGTTTGAGGATGATATGCAGTGCTCAAATTTAGTCGAGTTCCCATTGCTTCTTGGAAACTAGTCCAGAAATGGGAAGTAAAACGACTATCTCTATCCAAAACAATGGAGAGTGGAACTCCATGTAAGGATACTACTTCATCTACATACAACCTTGCCAATTTTTCCATGCTAAAGGTTTCTTTCATAGGTAGAAAATGAGCTGATTTGGTTAATCTATCCACAATTACCCAAATCGTATCATTACCTTTTCTGGTTTTGGGTAACTTAGTAACAAAATCCATTGTTATGAGTTCCCATTTCCATACAGGCATTTCTAATTGTTGTAGTAGACCTGAAGGTTTCTGGTGTTCTGCCTTAACTTGTGAACAAGTAAGACACTTAGAAACATATCGAGCTATGTCCTTTTTCATTCCTATCCACCAAAAGTTATTTCTTAAATCTTGGTACATTTTATTGTTTCCAGGGTGCATGGTATACCTAGATTTATGGGCTTCTTCTAAAATTTTATTTCTTAATTCTCCCTGCTTAGGTACCCAAATTCTTCTTTTGTGGAATCTCCAAATTCCATCAGCTCCTTGCTCTAATTCTTTTATTTGTCCTTTTATTCCTTCAGCATCATCCTTGATTGCTGTAGTTTGCACATTCTTCAATTGTTCCATTAAATCTAACTGTAGATTTAATCTAAGAGCACGGACTCGTCGTTGTTTCTCATGGTACTTACGACTTAAGGCATCTGCAACTACATTTGCTTTTCCTTCGTGATACTGAATATCACAGTCGTAGTCACTTAAGATTTCCATCCATCTTCTTTGCCTCATGTTTAACTCTTTTTGGCCAAATATATATCTTAAACTTTTATGATCTGTATAGACAGTAAATTTACTTCCATACAGATAATGTCTCCAAATTTTAAGGGCAAAAATTATGGCTCCTAATTCTAAATCATGAGTAATATAGTTTTCTCCATGCTTTTTACCTTCTTGCGTTGCATCAACACACATCCAAATCCTAGTTTTGAAGCATCACAGTAAACTTCAAAATCTTCAGTTCCTTCTGGTAAAACTAGGATTGGAGCATTTGTTAACTTTTGCTTTAGAATCCTAAAAGCTTCTTCTTGCTTAGGTCCCCATTCAAACTTAACTGCTTTACAGGTTAGCTTAGTTAATGGTACAGCTATTTTGGAAAAATCCTTAATAAACCGTCTATAGTATCCGGCTAAACCTATAAAACTTCTAATTTCCATTGCGGATTGCGGAACCTTCCATTTGGTAATTGCCTCTATCTTAGCAGGATCTACATGAATACCTTCGTGATTCACCATGTGTCCTAAAAATTGCACTTCTTGTAGCCAAAATTCACACTTCGAGAATTTGGCGTAAAGCTTTTTTTTTCTTAACAAAGTTAAGAGTGCATGCAAGTGCTGACCATGTTCGTCCTGATTTTTGGAATAAATAAGTATATCATCGATGAAGACAATTACAAATTTATCCAAGTACGGTTTACAGATCCTATTTGTAGGATCGAATTCGGACCTAAACGAGTCACTTAGAAGAGTTTATCCCAGTTTGAACGGCGGAAACAGACAAACTGAGTACAATTCAGCAAGTATTCACTATAAACTGTCGATATTATTGATCTGGATAACGTTTACAACCTGTCGACACTTCGGCAGCACTTCGTGGCTCACCGGAAGACAACACCTAGAACTCTGTTAATGATTTCGCTTATGTGACTATATATAGGTGTTGTGATTTCGCTTATGTGTACATGACCACATGAGCGAAATCCCTTCTTGACATATAAGCGAAATCACATCTGACATATAAGCGAAATCTATCTAGTTGACACATGAACGAAATCAGAATTACATCATGAACGAAATCCAACTTTAACAATCTAAACCCTTTTGTCTTTTATGAAATGATGTAATAGTGACATCACCATTATGATGTCATCATCCAAGATGGTGACATCATCCTCTTTCATATCCGCAACGAGACTGAGACTCGACATAAGACGAAGACGACAGATGAATGCACCAACAGACTCCCCCTCAGATGTTGACGGAGTCTTCAGTGTCGAGTCTTCGCATCTTCAGTCTTTATCAGTCCTCTCGAACTCTTTGAAGTGTCTCAGGCTGTAAGAATCCTCAATCTCTATCTTCTCTTCTCTTTTTATCACCAACATGCTCCTTCCTTTAAGTATCTTCAGACTACCCCTTTCGATATGCTGGGATCGCAGTCTGGCTTGTTGAAATCACACAATCCTCAGGTATTGGAACCTGACTCTCTATCATTCAAATAACCTGCACATGCTCTACCCAAAAATAAATTTTCTGATGACCATTTGTAGATCAAATTTTAAAATGATTCAACATTTATAGTCTCTGATGAACCAATTGCAGGAATATCATTTTCATGTTAAAAAAAAACAACACACTCTCCCAAATCATCTGTTCATCATATTTAGCACTTGTAATTTTGAAAATCAGCTCTCCAACACCAGTTGTCGAAAATCTTTTTGCATTTTACAAAATTTATGCTAAAACACACTGAAAATCTTTTCGGATTTTTTAATAGAATGAAATGCAGTAAAGAAATATTTACAAACAATATTTTTGCGAGTTCGTGTAAGAGGATCATATCAGTTTCTGAGACAAATCACCAACACCGTTAAGCTTTAACATTTTAAGTTCTAAACGATTCACTTAGATTGTCAGTATACTGGTCCACTTAAATTTTCACACAAATTTCAACTGCTTCGAGATACGATATTAATGTCTTAAACACTTAAACTTAATCGCGTGTCCCACCTCAGAATATACTCCCGTATCCAGATCCCAATATTCAGTCTTGCAGGTGAGTATACCACAGATGATATCTATAAGGGGTTAAAATGCGAGGGCCGTGAGAGCTCAGGTCGATCTTTCGATACGCAGAGAGATGACGGCTTCGACTTCTGGTGGGTCCCCTTTAGAGGATCTTTTTAACAACAGCAATGACTATCAATTTTATTGTTTCATCAATTTGCTGAGGGCGGTGCTATTTTTCAAGCAAGCAGAAAGTATTCTCCGGGGACTAGGCCATTGCTTCCGCAAAATCAGAAGTCCCGGGATAATACCCCAGATATCACTGAGTATAAAGACCTAGTATCTCAGAAAGAGGGACCTTTCAAACAAGATTTCGGGGGTTACCCATATATCCGAGAGATGTTTCCCCACGATATAAGCAAGTTTGAAATTTAGGTTTATATCTCGTCATAATTTACTAAATGTGCAAAAACCTACTGACACATCATCAGTGAGACCGTTTATCACTCTTAATCTAACCAATTCTTTAGCATGCTGTGATCGTCCACTGATGTACTATCATTTCCTCTTTTATACAACAAAAATCATTTTTCATTTTATCATGTTTTTTGGCTTTTCAAATTTTCTAATGTTTTTGGATTTTCAGAAATTTCTTACTCCCCCTAAAATGCAAACACATTTTAGGAAATTTGAAAACAAACTGTACAATAACGTGACAACTGATATCGAATTGCTTCAAATCGCCATCCACTTGGCATAAACAATCAGAACTCCCCCTTACAACAAACTATTTTCCCATTGATTTCAAAACACTCAAGTTTGTTTCAATCAAATGGTTTTTCCGGAAAATAAGTTTGTTTTTATCACTTGTAAAGTTAGGGGTTTGGTTCATCACATTGTCATCAACCACTTGTAGAAAATCAAGTACAAATTAATGTCCCTGATTTACCACTTGTACGAAAAACACAATCAAATACAAAGAATGATGCCGATTCCTGATCCACAATTACCAACTTGGGATCTCCGGCAAGTCCACAGACTTACTGTTCATAGTATGAGCCATCCCAGTCACAAACCAGGGATGGTTCAACCTTATCTTTCTTCGTCTACTTCTCATAGAACTCTTTAACCCCTTTGACTTTTCGATCAGTCATTTTACCAAAAATATATTTCATAGTGGGGTTAAAGGCCTTTTCAACATCAAAAACCTTTTTATCATCATAAAATTGGTTTGAAATCTCAACTTTACCAATTTTCTTTTTATAGTTTTCAGCCTTCAATGGTGGAAAATGAACATCATCCATTGGAAGAACTGAAGTTTTCAACTTTAACTCAGCTTGTGGCTCATCTGATTTTGTGGAATCAGATTCATCGCCAGAAGATAGCTCCTCTTTTCGACCTATTAGAATCATCGCTAGAACTACCTCCAGACTTCTTAACAACCCATTTCTGGTTGTCAGATTTAGCTCTTTTCTTGTAAAACTTGTTTGAACATTCACCAAATTCAAATTTAGAATTTTTGAATAATTTGGTTCGGTCAATTGGCGGTTCAAACTCAACCACTTTCTCTTTTTGTTTACGAGAAACTCCCTGTTTTGATGGTATTGCCTTAGAACAATCTCTGGCAATGTGTCCAACAGTGTTGCATTGGAAACAGGTTCTTGTATCTTTCATTTGATCAACAAATTTCATCTCTTCTTGCTTTTTCGCAAGGAATTCTTTGTTCGATTGTCTCCAGAATTCTTTCTTTTCTTCTTCTTTTGCTGATCTACCTGAAACAAATGTCATCTTTGATTTAAAATCACGAACATATTTTTCATTTTTCTGTTTTTCTGTTGGAATAAAACCAAGACCTTTCTTTTTGAAATTACGGTTAGGATTTGATTTCTTGTGAAAACCAGAACCAGAACTGTAACCTTTTTTTCTTGTTTAATCTTTGTTATACTCTTGAGGTGTAAAGTTTAGGTTTACCATTAAGATTTAAACCTTTTATTTCAGAAATATTAATTTCTGTTAGTTTGAAAACCTTTTTTATCATCTCAGTTTTTACACCTCTTATTGGAAATTCCTCATCAGAATATAATTTGTCAGAATCATTCAAAGTATATGCAACTTTAAACATTTCGTCATCCAAATTAGATTTTGATAACAGGAATTCTTTATTGTAAACCCTTTTAACTGAAGACTTTGAACTGTTGATTGTCGAACTCGATCTTTCTAAACCAGACTTTGACTCTGACTCTGACTTTGACTCTGAGTTTGACTCCAACTTTGACTCCTCAATTTCATCTTTATCCAACACCTGATCGACGAATTTCTTTATTAACTCGGACTCATGATCAGTGTCAGATGATGTAAACACGACATCAATATTTTCTGGCAAATTGACCGAGGACTCCGACTCCCACTGTAAATTTGTTGCTTTTTCGACTCTTTCCTGATTTGGATTTCTGGGCAAATATCCATTTTCTAGCGGGGGTGGACATTTGTTATAACCAACATCTTGTTTCTTACCAGAATCCTTCTTGTCAGTCTTTTTCTTTGTATCACACTTCTTCTTGTTCTTCTTTTCTGGAGTCTTTTCTTCAGTCACTTTTCCATCATCCTTCTTTTCTTCAGTTACTTCATCCTCTTCAAATGCCTTCATGCCTTCAACAGTCGGATAAATCCTGTCAATGACATAAGAAGTACATGAGTAACTTTTCAACAAACGATTAACTCTTTCAGTTTCAATTCTTTGTAACTCTAGTTTCTGTTCAAGAGCAGCACACTTCTCGATGTAGTTGTTCACCACTTTTTGCTTCGTCATAAAAGCTCCTTGAAGTGTTTTCATCGCTGTCGCTTGTTCTTCACTAGTTAGGTTGTACTGATTCATCGCTTTGTTCAACACATCATAAGATTCCTTCAAACTATTCAAATTATAGATCAGTGTACTATTATGCTTCTTCACAGCTTCACAGTTTTCACACTTCACTGGAATCTTCTTTGCATCAACTTCTTGATCAACGTTGAACTTCGTAACTTCAACCTTTACTTTCCTTTTGATCACTGGAATTTCTTCGTCATCACTGCTCACTGGAGTCTTGACCTTTTTCTTCTTCTTTTTAACCTTTTCATCTTCACTGTCACTTTCAGCAATCAGTTTCATATCAGCTTTCAATTTTCTCGCCCAATACTCACGATCATCATCACTATCTTCTTCAACTTTGGCAACAAAAGCTGTGTAAGCTGTGGCTTGATCAGGAATATAATTATCCCAAGTAAAATTCTCCCAGCTAAAACCCTCGGGTAGTTTTTCATCATCTTGATCTATTATCAATGCACTACCATCAACTCTTTTTGAAGAATCTTGATTAACCGCACAAGCTCTCTTTCCAGAGTCTTCAATAATGTGCATTCCATGTGCAGTTTGTGCTTGATTTTGATGTTGTTGAGATGGTTGTTGAGCAACTTGATGGTAGATGGCTTTTCGATAATAATCATTGTTGTTGTTGAAAGGATTTTGAGCTCCACTTGCTTTGCGATTGGTGCACTCCCTCTTGAAGTGACCTTTCTCCCTGCAACGAAAACAAGTGACTTTATATTTGTCAAAACCTAAAGTAGAAACATTAGCTTCACGTAGATCATCTCTTCCAGTGATTTGCTTGAATTTCTCAGCTCTTCTCAACACACTGGCCAAGCACCATTTTATGTCCATCAGCTCCATCTCTTCAGCATCGATCTGGTCATAATCTTCCTTTGTCAACATTGGATTCCCGATTCGACTTGCAACAAAACTACCATAAGATTCAAGGACAGTTCCCAATAAAGACATATGACTTTTTGCTAACTCTTCAGAATATTCCTGATCATTTTCAATGTTCAACACAATGTTGCATTGAATCTTTTTGCCATTTCTTGTTGTTGACATATTTGGATCAAATGATGGAAATGATGTAAAACTTGTTTTGCTGTTTGATCCTGATGATGAACTTCCAGAAGAATTCTTGGCATTGTAAGCAGTTTCTATTTTTGGAGATAAATTTGTAGACTTTTCATTCACCCCTGCTTTGTAATACAACCCAATATCCTGTTCACCATCGAAGTCTTTCATTCGAATAATCTTTCGTTGCTCCATCTCTTGAGCTTCCAACTTTTCAATGAACTTGCTGAGTGTCAAACTGCTAAAACCTTTCTTGTTTCTAAGCATCATGAGATATGTTCCCCAAGTCTCGTATGGCAAGGCATCAGCAAGTTTTTCGATCAAGTCTTCATTGTTTTTCTCAATACTCAATCTCTTCATGTTAGCAAGCAAATTGCAGTATCTTTCTATAATCTCTCTTGTACTTTCATTCTTTAATCGGCGAAACATATCAAATTCTTTCTTTAGAAGCGATTTCTTGCTTTTGACCATTTCTTCACTACCACGAAACTTTGACCTTAAAGCTTTCCAAATTGAATATGAAGTTCCATTGTGTTGTAAAAGCACCATAATATCATCTTTTACTGCTTGTTGAAGAAGACTTAGCATCATTTTCTCATCTTTGTATTTCTTTCTAGCATCAGTGCTTAAATCTTTAATCGGAACCACTTCTTCATCATCATTCATCGGTCGAATGTATTTTGTCTCGACACATTCCCACGCATCCAAGTAGTTAGCTTGTACCCAATTCTCGAAACGGCCTTCCCAACCCTTATATTCTTCGATGTTCATTAGTTTGGGCGGTTTTTGCATCGTTCCAGTTTCGTTTTTGAGCATTGTGTTTTGTGCAACAGTGATTGAGGAAACCGGAGTAGCGAATGCGTTGTAAAAATCTTCGTCCATGTTTCGGTTTTTCAACTGAACTGTATCACCTTGTAAGAATACACCTGTCGACACACAAACAACAAACAGTTTAAAAATTTATCGATTAACAAAATAAGACTGGTACTCGAACTGATGATTATTTTGTGCAAACTGAAGATAGACAGACTGTGCCGACTGAAGATTGACACACTGTGCAGACTGAAAATTGACACATTGTGTGGACTGCTTTGACCTTTTCCAATGACCTGGTTAAAACACACGACCTTGAACGAATCTGAATTCAAACTGATTTGATATGATCTTTCAATTGAACTTTGGATGCGAACTGACCACTTGATTGTAATTACTTTACGACAAAAACAACTTTGAAACTTGGGCCGATTCAATTTTCATGGGCTTTCAACAACTCACATCTAATGATCAAAATCAAACAGATTGGGCCTCAACAATTGGGCCTCAACAATGGATTTCACATGCACAATTAAACCAAACAATTTTGTCAAAATAGATCAAGTAGCCGGTGCACAAAATCATTTCGCATAGATCAATAACAACACACATACACACTTGTTCAAATGTTAGAGACTTCACATGGATCGATGTGTTATTTAATATATCTCAACACTTTTATCATGCAAACATTAATATCAGACAAATTTTGTATATGTGATATTTATATAGTATTAAAGAAGAATGTCGGTGGTAAATACCACCAACCCTTTCTACCCCTTAAACTTCTTTTAATAACAAAACTAACCCCCTAATTTTATACATGTCATTTTGACCTCTCAAGTTTCAAAAGTATTGAGTTTATCCTAAAGCTAATTTCTTACGTTGTTATTTTGAGGTACGCGTCAGTATAAATTCGAGTTCGTCTACGCGTTAACGTATTTTTTTAAATGAGTCGGGTCAGTTACAAAATGTTTTATTTTTATGTAAATTTTGTTCGGGAACAAATCAGGTCAAATATAATACGTTTCATTCGACGAGATAAATTTGAGTTACTATGTTTCGACGTAAATTTAGTTCAGAAAAGAAAAGAAAAGAGTTGGGTCGATTTTAGTCTATTCTTTATCATGTCGCGTACGATGCCACCACACATGTTTATATATATATATATTAAAAATAAAAATCGGTGGCTTTCTACTCACACCCACCTCTTCTTTCTTATATATTAAACTTCGGCGAAAAGCAAACAAAATGGGAGTCTGCTATATTGGTTGAGCGTATTAATAATAAACTAGACATCAGGTGTTCGATCCCTGATCTGTTCTTTTTATTTTTGCTATTAGCAATTTGTAAGTCTCATATACTCAACTAAAAATGGTTATGTCATTATTAATAAAACTAATATATATTAAAAGGTGTGAATTAGTATTCACACTTTTTAATTTTCTCTCAACTTTCAATATTGATATTTACATCTCTTTTAATTTATAAAAATTTTGTAAAATTTCATTTAACTATCTTGAGTTTTTAAAGTTTAAAGTTTATTCCCTGTACTTTCATTCTTTAACTTAAAAACTATGTTCTTATGTGCTTATTTTTATGTACGTGTAGGTATAAATTCAAGTTGGTTTATGTTTCAATATCATTTTTTTTTATGTACGTGTAGGTATAAATTCAAGTTGGTTTATGTTTCAATATCATTTTTTTTTGGAACGACTAGGGTCAAATATAATACGTTTGCATGCCTCTTTTTTATGTACGCTTTCAGTTGATCTACGTTTTGACGTAAATTTTGTTTGGAAACAAGTCAGGTCAAATATAATACGTTTTTATTCGACGGAATAAATTCGAGTTATTGTATGTTTTGACGCCGCCGCAACGCGCGGCGGGTACAATTGCTAGTATTTCAATAAAATCAAAATAACATTCTAAACAATCTGATTGGACCAAACAAAACACTTACTATATCACAAGCAACTTTGTTATTTTCAACAACACTTAGCCGACAACATTGAATTATTAAATTCCATTGAATCGATTTTCAATACTTATCAAATCTAGTACATCATGTGACTTGTCAGTTCATTGGGTCTCTCATATCACATGCAACTATTTAATGGCTAACAACTTTTAGAAATATTGATGTTATCAAAGATTATGAGTTATCTACAATCACATGCAATTCATAAATGATACTGATCATCTCGTGTAGACTGACACAAGACATGTACAAACCGACAAACTTCTTTTCGAGTAGAATCAGAATTAAACTCAGGAGCGGAATTACTTAAACACTTGACACCTAAGTTGTCCAAATGAGCGGAACCATCTTGTTCAAAAGAGCGGAATCACTATGTACTAATGAGCGGAATCACTATGTACTTATCAACGAAATCACTATGTACTAATGAGCGGAATCACTATGTACTTATCAGCGAAATCACTATGTACTAATGAGCGGAATCACTGATGACATCATCAATCAGACGAACAATTACGAGCTGAATCACAAAAATGACCAATTATACTTCGAATTTGAACATGAAACTTTCAAGGCTTTGTTAACTATCAATTCCGAACAACATGTACAAATATCAGATCAAATCGACAACTTTTTCCCAATCAATTTGCAAAGGACAGTGTAGAAAGTGTAGAAAAACAGAAGATTTCGGCTAAAAACGTATAGAACTCTTCTTCACTAGCTCTGATACCAATTGTAGGATCGAATTCGGACCTAAACGAGTCACTTAGAAGAGTTTATCCCATTTTGAACGGCGGAAACAGACAAACTGAGTACAATTCAGCAAGTATTCACTATAAACAGTCGATATTATTGATCTGGATAACGTTTACAACCTGTCGACACTTCGGCAGCACTTCGTGGCTCACCGGAAGACAACACCTAGAACTCTGTTAATGATTTCGCTTATGTGACTATATATAGGTGTTGTGATTTCGCTTATGTGTACATGACCACATGAGCAAAATCCCTTCTTGACATATAAGCGAAATCACATCTGACATATAAGCGAAATCTATCTAGTTGACACATGAACGAAATCAGAATTACATCATGAACGAAATCCAACTTTAACAATCTAAACCCTTTTGTCTTTTATGAAATGATGTAATAGTGACATCACCATTATGATGTCATCATCCAAGATGGTGACATCGTCCTCTTTCATATCCGCAACGAGACTGAGACTCGACATAAGACGAAGACGACAAATGAATGCACCAACACTATTCATCATGTCCATGAATGCTGCAGGTGCATTCGTTAATCCGAAGGGCATGACTGTAAATTCGTAATGACCATACCTAGTTCTGAAAGCAGTTTTAGGTATGTCTTCTTCTTCTACCTTTAATTGATGGTATCCGGAGCGTAAATCTATCTTAGAAAAGTATCTAGCTCCTTGAAGTTGATCAAAAAGATCATCAATCCTAGGTAATGGGTATCGATTCTTAATTGTAACCTTATTCAATTCTCTATAATCAATACACATTCTCATCGAAACATCCTTTTTCTTTACAAACAACACTGGTGCTCCCCACGGGGATGAACTAGGTTGTATAAAACCTTTACTTAGTAATTCATCTAATTGCTTTTTCAGTTCTAACATTTCTGTGGGTGCTAACCGATAAGGTGCCTTGGCTATCGGTGTAGTTCCTGGAATTAGATGAATTCTAAATTCTACTTCCCTATCTGGTGGTAATCCCGGGAGTTCTTCTGGGAATACATCTGGGTATTCGGAGACTACAGGAATCTCCTTAATTTCTTTACCCTTAGTGCTAATGACTACCGAAATCATATACACTATTCCTTGTTTTCGTTCATAACTAGCAACTTTCATTACTGAAATGAACTTCATGGGTTTTTGTGGCCTGTCCCTTGTAACTATAATTATTTCTCTGGTAGGTGTATGAATTTCTATGAAATTCTGGTCACAAAGGATTCAAGCATGGTTGGCTACTAACCAATCCATTCCTAACACCACATCGAATTCAGCTAATTTCATAGGTAACATGTTTGCAGAAAATTTATGACCTGAAAGTTCTATTTCTACATTTTGCAAAACCTCATCTATTTTAACTGAATTTCCATCTGCTGTTTCGACTGTAAAAATCTGCCTAATGTTGTTTAAAGGTAAGTTAAGAGCTTGGCAGAATGAAGTATTGATAAAACTTTGGTTTGCACCAGAGTCAAATAACACTTTTGCATATACGTTGTGAACTAAAAACGTACCAGCTATCACATCAGGGATTAGCTCGGCCTCCTGAGTTGTCAATTGGAAGGCTCGAACATTCTTCTTGGTAGCTCCGTCAGCTGGCTTGGCTTTATTATCTGTTGGTTTAATCAATTTAGGACATTCTGGCTTAAAATGTCCTGTTTCTCCACAGTTATAGCAGACTCTTGTTTTCTTTCTACAGTCTTCCTCGCGATGTCCTATAGCTTTGCAAAAGTTGCAGATTACATTACATCTTCCATAATGTTTCTTTCTGCAGTTCTTGCAAAATGGCGAAGTTGAAGATTGCCCTGTTCCTCTTCTCTTGAAACTGCTGTTATTACCCGTACGAAATCCTTGGGTAATTTTCTGAGCCAATTCCTTTTTCCTGTTTTCATCTCATGTACGTACCAGTTCGTCAGTTAGGGTGTTAGCTAATTCTACCGCATCGTCAATAGTACGAGGTCTCGCAGCTTTAACGATATTGCGGATTTCACCAATCAATCACCAAATATAGCGAGAAATGAGTACTGGTTCTGCCGAAGCCAGTGTTGGTACCACTCTAGCATATTCGAAGAATGTCGAAGTATATCCTCGACAATCTACACCCATCATCCGATGGTTTAGGAATTTATTTGCCATTTGATCTTTTTCATATTCGGGACATAATTTTCTTTCTACAAGACTCTTAAATTCTTCCCAGTTCATGGCATACGCCATCATCCTTCCTTTAGCTTGTAACACCGTGTTCCACCATTCTAGCGCCCCTTCTTTGAAAAGATTTGAAGCGTACATGACCTTGTCATCCTTGGCACATTTACTTATGTTGGGATTAAACCCTACCAGAGGAACAGATAATGAAAGCCAAAACCAGGTCACAACAGTGGATTCACAATAAGCAGCAGTTTACATTAGGCTTTCCCCTTGAAAGTGATTTATAACAACTGATGGTCTCTATCCACTGTCCATATACAACTGCTGCTGCCCCTTCAACTGCTGACCAAGCCCTGAAGAAGTCAACACTGCTGGTCCTATCTACTGATGACAAAGCACTGCCCAATCAAGGACTGATCAACCTTGAGGAAAGCACTGATGAAGGAAGATAGCAGTAGTTTAGAGTATTACTTGTCTTATGTATAATCAGTGGTTTAGATTATCAGTGTTTGTATAGGATCAGTTGTTAAAGGTTGTTAGGTTGTTAGACGTCGTTTTCATGGTGACGTCAGCTGAGATGCCTCAGTGGATTGAATTGTCTATAAATGGAACAGTACCCTGTACTGTTACATTTAATTCGTCTTGAGTGAGTTCTTCTCCTCAATTCAATCCTTTCATCTTGTGCAACCAACCACTGTAGTATCAGGCTGAGGGGGAGCTTAGTTTGTAAGCTTGCACTATAATCTTTTGCTTTGTATTGTAATCTTTCGACTCTATGTGAAGCAAATGTTTATTAAACTATTTTCCCAATGATTGTGTTTATATGTTTGTTGTTTTACTTCCGTTGCACTTAAACTCTAATCATTTCTATTTGGTTTGTTCAAATTACACAAACAAACACAATCATGAGAGCCTTCGATCCTAACAATTGGTATCAGAGACTGGACAATCAAAATTCGATCTAACAATCAATATGACATAACAGTTCGGCTCATAATTCATTGATACTAAGGTTGGGTGCATTTAGTTGAAAAACAGAGTACCGAGTAAACCATGTTCAAAGTGGTTATTCAAAAACTCTGTAAATCAACCAAGATGTCATATGACACACAAATTTCACACAACAAGTGATTTCATGCACAAGACACTCATGGTTTTAGATCTGAAAACATATCTGTTAAACTATGAGATTATTTCTTAAAACTTCAAAATTGATTTCAACTGTTGGTATGTAATTTGTGATGTTTTCATTAAATACTAAAGTATGAACCTCAGATTAACAAGGACCTATGTTCTTAAAAACATTAGTGTTTTTGCTAACATAAAAAGAGGGAAATTAAAACTTTAGTCATTTGATCTTATGTGTTGTAAAACAGGTTGAGATCCTCAAAAGGAACAAATCAACTTTGTTAAAAATACATTAAGAAAATCAGGGGTCAACATAGTCCGTATCATGTGTAATGTGAGATTGGTTGAAAAACTTGTGCAAACATGACCAATTCTCTCAAAACGTTACGACAAAATGATATTGGATTAAGGTTTTTCTCAACAAATATCTCCCAGAAAGTAATTTATTACTTATAAATGGGAAGGGTGAAAGGGGAAGAAGAAAATTAACAAAAGCTCAGAAGTGTGTTTATCTCAAAACTTTTGAAGTCAAAAGAAAAGAGTATAAACATAAAACACTTTAGAGTCAAAGGTTGGGGTAATTGTGGTCATTAAGCAACTATGTGCAATCATTGGTTTAAGAAAATTCAGGGAACAATGGTATTCCCAGTAAATGTATTTAAAGGAGGACTAGATAAATTTACAGAATCTTCACATGGTAACAAAGTCTACAACTGAGTATTCAAAAACTCATGTGAACATGTGTCCTCATTTCTGTTGTCAATCATTCAACAAGAGAATGGTACCAAACAGTGGTCAAAATATAGTTAAAATTTCATACCACTGGTGTCAAACCACTGACCATTTTCATAAGCTTGGGATTGATATGATTAAGAGTTCAGTGGAAAATTAATACCAGATCCTTTTGTAGCTGTTTTTAGAAAATCCTTTAATTTTTTTCCCAAAAAGGATTTTCTCGAATAAAGCAGGATATATTATTTTAATGATGTATTTTGAACTTTTACTGGTTTTTGATAGTAAAAGTTTCAATCTCCTGTCAGGATAGATAACCTTTATTTTTGTTGGTTAAATTATCTTCAAGCACTTCTAAAGGGAATGGTATATTTGTCATGGTCATGTCAAACTCAAGTTTGTTCTTAATTTATGAAAAGGATTGATTGTCAACAGATCTTAAAATACCTAGGCACTCATGTTTTAATTCAAATATTATAGCAAGAATGAGTTGCCTTGGTAAAAAGTCTAAATCATCTGGGGTACTAAACCACTGTCAGAAATTTGTAAAAGTTTCAACATGTGTAATTGACATGTGGCAAAAACCTTGAATGAACATTTTCAAACAGTTGCTAACATACTTGTTATTCAAATCATTACCATTACCCTGCCCCAAACCACTGTTTTGTTCAAACATCTGTTTCCTAATTACTATCCACTGCTGAAAGTCAACCACTGACTCTTCATTTTGCTTGGCAAGCACTGATGCTCAAAATCAGTGTCTTATCCACTGATATACTATCCACTAATAGTAAAAATCATTCACTGTTATCACAATATTATCCACTGATATACTATCCACTGATAGTAAAAATCATTCATTGTTATCACAATATTATCGTTGTAACTACTGATGCTTGGTACATCAGTGGTTCTTAAAACAACTGTTCTCCAATTTCATCCATTTCATCAGAGGTTGGCACGTGGTCAGTTTTTAGCCCTCAGATCTTTGTAACCGCTGCCACATCGGCATTCATTTTCCCCAAAATAAAACCCTGCCCTAAACCCCCAAACAGGGTTTTACACTGTCGAATTGAATTCCAAAATTCTCTTCTCAAAGCAGTTTCCAACCTTTCTTCCCAAATCACTCTCCGATTCTTCTTCGCCAAAATGACAAAATCAAAAACAAAATCATCATCATCTTCAAAAGAGGTCGCTCAAACGACCGAAGAAACCATTGAAATCCCATACAAATCACCGCACAACTACTTGGGTCTCCTCATAAAACCCACAAACAACCACACCTTCGATTCCATCATCAACACCATATCTGCATAAAAGTACAAAACTTTGTTGACAGTAGACGCTCCCATTTATTTGCAAACCCAGAGAGAGTTCTGGAAAAATGCTGTGCTTGAAAAACAAGAAAATAAAGCAGTAGCCATCAACTCTTTGATACAGGGTAAAGCAATTCAAATCACTCCGCAATCAATCTCAGAAGTCTTCAAACTCGAAGATCAGAAAGGTAAAACTTCTTTTGACAAAAATGAGTTAAAAGCTGATTTTCTGAAAAGGGGATATGCAGAACAATCAAAGGTAGATACCTTACAAAAAGGTTATATCCCATCTGCACCCAGATTTTTATTTCACACACTTTTGAGTTGTGTTTCTAATAAAACAACAGCGTTTAACGAAATACCATTGAAGATTCAATGCCTGGGTTATGCTATTTTGAATAATAAAGACTACAACTACTCCCAGGAAATCTTCAATGACTTGGTAAAAAATGTTGAGAGTAAAGCATTTTTACTTTTTCCAAGATTTTTAAGCTACTATTTTAAACAAAAATTCGAAAAAGAAAATGAAAATTTGCTCAAACAAGGTGTTTATTTTCAAATAAAAAGTTTAACACCTGAAACATTCACTAGAATGTTGGCACCAATAAAAACAAAAGCAGAGGTGTCTGAGCAGAATTTAGCAGTTACCACTGCTTCTCAGACATCTGCTGCTGAGCCCACTGCTCCAGGTGATCATAGCAGCACTACCACTGCTTTGAAATCCACACCTGACATTACCAAAAAGATCAAAAGAAAATCTTACAAAAAGCCCACCAAACCCAAGAAAAAGGCAACTCTGGAAGATGAGATCCCAGAGCAACTGCCTGTGACAACACAAATGTCACCACAAATCACTGCTGCTACTTCCTCACAGCAGTTGGTAGAAATATCTCCACCATTGCCTAAAACTCTTCCTGCATCCTCACAAAAGGATCAGGTTGTAATCACAGGGACCCCACAATATGAAGCTCTGGACCCAATCGGATCCATCTTCCTCAGTCCTGATCCCAAGGACATGTCTCTTTCAACTCCCATACCCTCACCAATCATACTACCAAAATCCATGCTACCTTTGTTGCATGCAGTTGATATAGCTCAGACAAAAACCAGTTCCTCTCTATCACCTGTCACTGAGAGTATACTCCCACAAGTGACTGGGTCTGATGCTACTACTCCTGCTATCCCAGCAACAATTGAGGAGGTTACACCCCCTGAGTTACAAGTAACTCTCAGTGGTAGTTCAAGTGGAGCAACAACTACAACTGGTGGATCAACAGATCTTCAGTTGGACAGTTGTTTCATTAGTAAGACTCCCTTGAAGGCAATTTCTTCCATAGCACCACTGATAACCGCTGGTGAGACTATTTTGTCCACTGGTACCATCAAAGGATTATCAAGTGCTGAAGAAAGAAGTCCCCAGTACCGAGAACAAGGGGCATCAATGGGTGATCTTTGGGACTCAGTTCCTAAGTCACACATTGATACAACCACTGCTGGTGGGGATTCAGATGATCCCATTAAAATGGGTGATGATTCAAAATATCAGGAATTGACGGGCAGAGTTGAAAAACTTGAAACCTCGGTTGCTGAAATAAAGGATATGGTGTAAGAGATTCTGAAAGCTCAAAAAGCACAATCCACTGCTGTTCCACCTCAAGCACCAGCTCCACCACAAGCATTTGTTGCAAATGAGCTCTGGAATATTTTCCAGCCATTACTTGAAAAACAAAAACAGATGGCTGATCAGCAGCATGAAATACATGTGAAAATGCTGACCAACATGGTGGAGTCGAGATTTAAAGATACTTAAGCAGACATCAAAGCTATCAAGGCTCATCTCCAAAGCACTCCTGGAAAAGTTCCCTCCACTATCCTTTTTATGGATAACCCCCTTGCAGATAATGCCAAAAAGGGGGAGAATGTCAAACAGTTGAAGAAAAAGGGAATTGAAGATGGTCTGTATGTTGAACCAGAACAAGGAAAACAGCCATTTAAATCATCAACAGGGGCAAAATCTCATATTTCCATCCAAACAGCTGATACACCAGTAGTTACAAAAACTGCTAGCAGTAGCCAAGCAGCTGTCATCTCGTCAACACACACAACTTCACCACACACCACCAAAACCACTGCCCTACCACCATTACCTCCTGTCATAAAACAGAAGACAACAGATGTTAAAACATCTGTTGTAATGACAACAGCAGTTGGAACACCATTTGTTTCAACAGTTGTTAGTCAATCACAAACACAAACCACTGCTATTTCATCTCAAACCACTGAGCCACCCAAGACATCATCAGCCTCTCCTACAATAAAAAGGAGAAGGATTTTCATATCTGATGATTCACCACCACCATCACCGCTATCAAAAGCTACCTCACCACCTTCATCCCCTGCTCAAAAGTAGAAGACATCTACTGACACATCAGTAGTTGTAATGACAACAGCAGTTGAAACACCAGTTGTTTCAACAGCTGTTTATCAACCATCCACCACTGCTCTCATCATTCCTACATCACAATCAAAACCCTCTTCATCCGTAAAGCTTCACAAAAGAAAAAGAAAAACAACTCAAGCCACTGATGAAAAATATGATCCTGTTGCCGCAAAATATCCACTGGAACTAGATGCTGTGAAAAATGAGATGAGACAATTCTACACCGAGGAAGATCCTTCAAAAAGAAGATTTCCTTCTCTCATTGGCTTCATAGTCCCAGAAGACATGGATGAATATCTCGAAATGAAAGCTAGGCAAGCAAGAATTAGAGCTAAGCTTGAATGCAAAGATGAAGGTGATGAAGCCATTGCAGAAAGAATGGTACTCTTGCTCACAAAAGTTAAGCTAATGGAAGACTTTGCTCAAGAACTGAGCAAAGAAAAGGCAAATCAACGAAAAGCAATAAGAGAAGAGTATCTTGCATATATAATGAAAGAAAAATTCTATTCAGCTGAAGAAAAACAGTTTGAAGAATGGCCAATAATCGCCTTAAAGCATGAACCTAACATGATTGAAAGGGTTAAGAATGATCCAAGTAAGAAGAAGACAGCTCCAAATTGGAATAAGTACAAAAAGCTAATTGCTGATCTTACTTCTGAATATAAAAAGAAAAAGCAGGAACTGATAGATGCTCAGGTGGATACTGCTGAAGCCATATCAAAATGGTCAAAGCAGCATACTGATGAAGCCTATGAAAGGCTGAAGAAAAGGAAGATAACTGTTTCAGGCACTTCAAAGAAGCATGAACAAATGATGAAGCTTGAACAACAGATTGAAAACCTCAAAACACTGTTCAGGTCAACAGGAAATCCTATTCTTGTGTTAAACCAAGAAGAAGGAGAACAGTTGACTAGTGAAGAGGTAAAGGAAAAGGAAGTTGAGTACTTCACAGAAACCATCATGAAAATGGGTCTAAAAGAAGAGAGCTCAGAAAAACTTCAAAACCTTTTTAAAAAGGTGTTAACTAAGCCTGCATCACCAAATACTTCAGAAGTTTCAGACATTGAGCCAGATCAACAAAAGAGACAGGAGCAGATAGAAAAAGAGACTGCAGAAGACATAGCTGCAACAAACAATGTCATTGAAATGGCCTTCAAACGAATGTCTGAAAGTCTGCAAGTTTTCACAAGGCCAACATCTCCCAACTCATCTTCAAATAAATCTCTCTCAAGAAACCCATTTGGTTTAAAAATACTAAAGTGGCTCTCTGATCAAAAGACCCATGTATTGACTCTGGTAGAATCAATGGTGAAGTGAAGTACATATCAAGGAAAGAAGCACTAGGCCTTAGTGTTGAAGATTTGCAGGATCTCCTTTAACTTACACTGTGCAGGGATGAAGATGACACAAGTTCCAAAGAATTTGAAGAAGAATTTAAAAGACAAGCAAGGGAACTTCTGATGAGGAATAAAGATCCAGAATAATGAAAGGTTTTGGCATTATCTGTTCCAGGGGGAGATTGTTGGGATTGAACCCTACCAGAGGAACAGATAATGAAAGCCAAAACCAGGTCACAACAGTGAATTCACAATAAGCAGCAGTTTACATTAGGCTTTCCCCTTGAAAGTGATTTATAACAACTGATGGTCTCTATCCACTGTCCATATACAACTGCTGCTGCCCCTTCAACTGCTGACCAAGCCCTGAAGAAGTCAACACTGCTGGTCCTATCTACTAATGACAAAGCACTGCCCAATCAAGGACTGATCAACCTTGAGGAAAGCACTGATGAAGGAAGATAGCAGTAGTTTAGAGTATTACTTGTCTTATGTATAATCAGTGGTTTAGAATAGCAGTGTTTGTATAGGATCAGTTGTTAAAGGTTGTTAGGTTGTTAGACGTCGCTTTCATGGTGACGTCAGCTGAGATGCCTCAGTGGATTGAATTGTCTATAAATGGAACAGTACCCTGTACTGTTACATTTGATTCGTCTTGAGTGAGTTCTTCTCCTCAATTCAATCCTTTCATCTTGTGCAACCAACCATTGTAGTATCAGCCTGAGGGGGAGCTTAGTTTGTAAGCTTGCACTATAATCTTTTGCTTTGTATTGTAATCTTTCGACTCTATGTGAAGCAAATGTTTATTAAACTATTTTCCCAATGATTGTGTTTATATGTTTGTTGTTTCACTTCCACTGCACTTAAACCCTAATCATTTCTATTTGGTTTGTTCAAATTACACAAACAAACACAATCATGAGAGCCTTCGATCCTAACAACTTATTGTAATTACTGCCTCGGTTTTCTCTAACCAACGCAGTGCAGCAGTTGCTCCTTCATTGCCTGCAAACTCAGATGGTTTACAAGCAAGAAATTCTTTGTAAGTGCAACCAGGTGTTGCAGCTTTCATTTTCTTAGGGAGCGGAGCTTGCCGTGGCTCATTATCGTGATTAGTATGATTACCGCCTCCGTTTACGCTATTACTGAAATTATCTTCAGAAATACGTTTGCTAGGAATGATTTGTTGAGGTTCGATTGGATTTCTAACATCTGGAACTATTGCTGGAATAGCATTGGCTATTCCCTAAGCAACGATATTTTCGATATCTTGCCTATTTAGAAATTGATCCTTCGGATGTTGCTCAGATTGGTTTACCTTGTTAATTGGTTCATTATTAGCGTTTTCCATCTGATAATTAATATATATAATTTATTAGTATCGAATAAATAACAATTATACACAAAACAATTATACAAATTCCATAACACATATATAGCCAAAATTATTGATTTCTCGATTCCATTTTTATATATTTTATAATATATGCGTCAATACACACCATTATCTTACAAAGTTTTATTTTAGGTTATTTCACAAGCTATATTCTACTTATTTATTTTACAACCACAGTTTCACATTCTCACACCATACTATCCCTCGTCAGATGTTATTTTAGTAACGGCGTTCCCTCTCGTCGTACTTCCAGGAGATCTGTTCTCCTACTTCCCTGATCCTATTTCCTGCATCCAGCAGTTCCTCGCCAAAGTGGCGGAGTTCAGCTAAATTCTCATTGCTCATTGGTGGGTTTGGTATTGGTTCAGGGTCGAACTGAGGGAGAAAATAATAAGGACTGTTGAGAAGATTTTGAAACTGCCAATCGTTCGTCCACCACTCGTCCATTCCTAGAGGTTGGGTGTGGATTATAGGTTCTGGAATTGCTGGTTCCAAGTTTATTGGAATTTGATTTTCAGCAGGAAAAGGATAGAGGTTATTATTTATAGGCCTAAGAATTTCACAGCTCTCTAATGCACGATCCAATTCCTCCTGAAATGGTAACTCCCCGGTTTGTCTAGAGCTTTCCCCAATTTCTATCTTGGTTTGCCTAGAACCTTCCCCAAACTCCATTTCCATCTGCCTAGAATATTCTTCAAACTGCATTTCCATTTGCCTAGAACCTCCCCCGACTTCAATCCCCTTCCCTTTGTCTAAGGGATTTTCTATTTTGGGAATCTTTGTAGTGGCGGGTTTCCTCATGCGCACACGCCTTCATCCTACAAATCTTCTCCTTTTCTTAGGCTTGGGTTTCTCCGGAGGTGGAGCGTTAAATTCCATGGGTTCCTCTACATCGGCTATGTATCCCGTAAAGTCTCTAGAAACCTCTATTTTCACCGGATAGAGATTTAGATTTTGAAGGGCTTCAAATAAGTCATTCATGCTGTTTAGCAGATATGCAAAAATACACAAAAATTGCTAAGTTAAAATTTTATAATAAAATTTCATAGATAACCTTTAAATATTATTTCATACCGTGTGACAAATTTAATACAAAGATAACTGAAATTTAAAACACACCAGGGTTTACTGTAAACTTATTTATTTAATGGGTAAGGTTTCTGGCTTGTAGTTTACTAAGGGTGCTAAAACTTGAGTCAGAGTATTTAAAGATTTGCATTTACTGCTACAGTGGCTAGCATATAGAGATCTGCCCATTTTTCATCTAACTTGTCTTCCCATGGTGGGTTACTGCCTAGTTCTTGGGTTTTCTGATTAACTCTCTTTTCTTTTGGTTGTGATTTCTTTAATTTCTCCTGACTTTTCCTAATAATCAAACTTCTTTTATTAGGAGAAAGTGGTTCCTCATATTGTGCCTTTCGGACAAATATTCCTCCTTCAGGATTTGCATAGGGTTTTGTTTGGGATGAACTTCCCTTCTCGTTTGATGCCTATCTAATTTAAGATAGATATTTGAAAGCTTTTGTTTACTCATACTGTACACAAATATTCAAATAATAAACACATAATCACAGATTAATAATTAGTAAACTTAAGTATTTTCTAAATACTTAATTGGCTTAAATCAGTGGCTCTGATACCACATTTTTCTGTCACGGCCCCCGGCCCGGTTTAACCCGGTCCAGGATCCGCGGGACAGAAAAACCCGTGGTATTTATTTAATTAATTTGACAGCGGAAGACTTTATCAGGATCTTTTTAAAACTGAAATTTCCCGATTATTTTATTTCACCTTTCGGGATAAAACCCCGGTAATTTACAATCCTATGATTTCACGGAGAAATCTTTATTTTACAAAACATGTTTCTTTATTTTATATTGAGCCACTTCCTTAAGCTTATAGTGGTTCACCACACTTTTCCTGGATCACAACAGATTACCTGAAACATGTTTGAAAAAGGTTTTGTCAGCGGGAAATACTGGTGAATCATTCTATTTACTAAAATGACACATTTGTTATAATTTACAGTATTAAGAGAGATTACAATGTTTCCAGATATCAACCAACTACCCACAGTATTTGTCACTCGACTCGTTTCTGTGACTATGGTCAGATCACCCATTGGCTAACTCGTTGTCCAATGGTGACGGGAACAAGTAATGTATACAAAACCCCACATACCGGCTGTAATTTGGTGATTACATAAACTTAATCACTGTAATTATAACTTTGAAAATATACATGATTTTGAAAGTAATTTGATAAAAAGAGAATGACTCACATTGCATATTTATATGAGCAGAGCTTAGCCTACTGATTAGCCTTTTTAACCTAAATTTAATAACATGCACACGAACCCGGTTAGTAACTAATACAGCATTTACGATAACTCACGAGATTAAACCTTCACAGCGAATGACAAAGTGCGATACTTAAACATTCATCGAATTAACGACAAATGACAAAGCATAAACCCTAATGTGGGCAGCACTTAAACATCCATTGGATAGTTTAATCGATCGGACATTGAATCGTAGCAGCGATCGAGTTAATACCCGGTATAGGAGCAGCGCCTCGCTAATATTGAAAGTAAATTCAACTTCAGAGTAGTGAAAATTCGTTTTTATGAAAAGATATCGACACCAGTGGATTGTGCAGGTGCCTAGCTATTTATAGCTGATTTTGAGGTCTCACGCGGCCCGCGTGAGCCTTCGGCTTAACCTTACGTGGCCCGCGTGGCCGCCCAGTCTACGAGTAGCTTTGACAAGTCACGAGTAGGTTAGCCAGCTGGACACCACGTGGATCCGGAACACTTATCCGGTCAACTTAATGTTGACGCGGCCCGCGTAAACTATCCTTAATGTTTATGCGGCCCGCGAGAGGACCAAGATTCTGAATTTCTTGGTTTTTAATATGGATTAGGGTTTTAGGGGTCCGGGTTTATAATTATGGGTATTTTTAGGACAATTTTGAGAGTCCTTACAGTTAAAGTGCAGGTACTACACGAAATCGGCTGGCCACTCCTAGTGTCAATTAAAGAGTCTTGCAAGCTTATGATGCTTAAATTTGTTGAACATTGTTTCTTTAATTTAGATCTGCCTGTGGATCCTTTACAACCGTTGTGTAATATTTATGTTACCTTTGAATCGGTTTGTATAATAATTACTTTTAGACTTCCGCTGTGCATTAAACTGTTGTTACTTGACTATGACGATATCAACTATGTCACGATATTCCCCACCGGGCCCACCGGTAATACGTGGAAATATCGGGTGTGACAGTGGAATAGAGAAAGAGAGACGGTTAAAAACGATATATCACATTTAAAGTAATAGGTGTAATTGTCCATGCGGTTCCTTATTAATTTATAGCATAATGAAGATACGGTTTGAAGGGAATGATAAATGATTACCAGGAAGGTTTTGGGATACAACGGCTTCAAGAATAGTATCACCAACAACCTGGATGAATGCCCGGTGACAGCCCCTTCTTTTTGACTGGTCACCAGTACCACGATCCCTTTGTTGTTCTCCTCTTCAAGTGTCGGGTACTAACGCTCCAATACTTGGTCTGCATACTCGAACGCATCAGCTTTACTCTGCAAACCCCATGTTCATGGTCAAATTATACAAATAAATATTTCATTCCTCTGTTTAGTTTACCCATTTATCGTATTTTGTATTTATTGCAGACAAACAGTCACTTTTATAAAAATCAAAAGGGCACTATATGAGCATGGATCTTGTTGAACCATACACAAAATAAACAATCCTTTTCACCAAAAAACTATACACTACTGTCTACTGTCATAATGTTAGCTTGATTGCAAGTTCTAATTCTCTTTTACAATAATAATATTATTTATAAGAAATCAAAAAAAAAAAAAAATCCTATATTAAAGATGAAAATTAGGCTTGACTATACTGGATTAGCTTAAGGGTTAAAATATGTAATATGAGTTTGGTTGATTTGGATAGATCCACCCATGCCTTTTTCTCATATTTATTTAACTTCTTCTTTCTAAAATACTTATATATAAGCATTAAATAAATAAAGTTATTGGTATTTAAATAATGAATGTATTAAAACACTCCCTCTATTTCAAAATGATGTACATCTTTTTATTTTTTGGTAATCGTGAGAACCCGTTACCGGAAGACCCACCCATGCCCTGCTAACCAATGGAATCGGTAAAACACAGTTTGCGTCGGACGTGTGGCCTTCAAGATTGTTGAAAGGCAAAAAAAAAAAAAAAAACAATGGAATATGGATTCGGACCTAAGACCCTGCTAGAAGGACTCGGGATAATTCAAGTTACTCATTTTACTCTTAATCACTAAATTACATTACTTGCATATTTCTATAACCATATGCAATTTATATGGGCAAACCTGGAGTTTAGCTATCATACAATGCATTAATCATATATTTCTAGGTGACTTTCGTCTAGTTCACACTTATTTTGGGACGAATGGAGTGTTAAAAAAATCACATATGTCTAACTTCGTAAATTTAACTGTGTATATTGAAAAAAAACTGTTTGCTTGCGGAGAACGTCCAGATGTTATATATAAACTTGTTATTAAAGAATCTACTTTAATTAAGTTAGAAGCTTCCCTAATAGCTTCCTTCAAGTTATTCTATTCCCTTCAAGTTAAAACCTTATGTTGGTTTCTATAAAGATTTGTCATGAAATCTAAGCATGTTTACACTTCAAATAAAAGTTTTTAATATTAAAGTTACCCATTTGATAGGTTAGAGCTCAAACATAACTCAAATCAACCCGTTCATCCGTAAATGGGTCAAAGTTAACTGTCACGAGTTTGAAATACATACCGACTCCATGACATAGCAAGACGGGCAACGAAGCAGCACGTCTAATAGCGTGATTAGCGTCAGGTGATCCTTCCATCGTGTTTCTTAAATTCCTACAAACATGCAATTGAGGTTTGGGTACGTTTGCCATTTTCGTCCAAAATGACCTTTTTGTACCATTTTGCCCCCCACGTTTGGCATTTTTTGCCGTTTTCATCCAAATGACTAACTTAGTTAAAAAAACACCGTTTAATGTTTAATGAGGGGTATGTTTGAAATTTTACATTTATAAATGTAATCCAATATAGGTAGCACTTTCAACCCATTTGCTCAGAAATGGGTTGTTTAAAATTATGTTTTATCTTTTCTCTCTTAGAAGCTAGAAAGGAAAAGAAGTCCAGAGTTTGCATAAAATTTACTAAACTATTTTATTCAAAAAACTACATTATCATACAAATGACAGGGTTTTTGTAATCATAGCTTATAATTTTAGACGCTACAAAGCTGTTTAGAAAAAAACTAACAACCTCACATGTACAAAAAAAAAGTTGACATTTTAACCCAACCAGTTCTCGCCCAATAACCAATCCGCCCTTATAAAATCCACTGATATGAAAGTCTCGAAAAGTACCAGTTTGCTATATAGTTACATAATGGTATATGCTTTTAAAAAGGAACATACATACCTCCACACCTCCATTAGAGTCTGCCTCGTTGTCATCCTCAATGCTGTAATAGGATCCTTCTGCAATAACATTAAAGCGAAGAAATAAATACGAGTAAAGAAACAAATCGATGATTGTTCACGATCTTCAAGAACACCTGACAAACAAAAAAATCGAACTTGAAGAATATACCTCTATTTGTCTTCGAGTTTTTGCAACATCAAGTGGACAGGTAGCGGCGACAACATCGATGATTGTTCACGATCTTCAAGAACACCTGAACCTCAATGCAAAACAAAAAAAAAGTCGAATTTGAAGAATATACCTCTATTTGTCTTCGAGTTTTTGCAACATCAAGTGGACAGGTAGCGGCGACAACATCGATGATTGTTCACGATCTTCAAGAACATCCTTACACTACTCCTTACCCTATTTCCCAAATTACACCCACCTGTTTAGAAATAACCCTAATCCATGAAATAACAATCAATTATAAATCAATTTTGCATAAAAATAAATCCACTAAAAACAATTTGCTCAAAAATTACACTTGCAGACACACATACATATAACCAAATTGAATCTGGCCAGAGCAAGTACGGTAAAAAACCCAAATCAATAAAACTTCAAATCCAAACAAAACAATATAGTTTAAAATGAAACAGATAGGGTTCGTTGATTGTTACCTTAGCCGCCGGTACTTAACTCAGATCGGTTCTGCAGAAAAACCCTAGTGGTAGTCGCCACCACTTGAGCTCAAACCACGGGAACCCTTGATCCTATCTTACCGCAGTCGTCGGAATCATCATCTGTTAACTTTGATTGAACCAGGGGATGAATCGATTGGAGAGAACATAGGGAATACATGCTATTAATAAAGATTGATAATTGTAGATATTGAATCAGCATGAGGAGGGTTGCGATTGCTTTCAATTTTATTCAATTGAGGTATCAAATGGTTTGGAATAATATAAGTATTTGATGGCTGTTGATTGCACCTATTACACTCATAAGACGGTTTCAAATTAGAATCTTCAATTGGACGTCTTCAATTTATCATGACTGTTGGGCTGTTGTGGAAGAATCATCTAGGCGACAGGGGCAATTTTGGGAGAAAGAGATGAAAAATTAGGGAAATAAGCGTGACTGTTGGTCTGACATCTTAAAATTTTAATGGAAATTACACTTGTGTACATAGGAAATGCTTTATAATGTATTATAGATATTCTAATTTGAGCTTACTATCTTAAAAAAACTTTTATCATAAACATTATCTATATCTTCAGTGAGTTTGATAGCTACATTACGGGGTTGAAAGCGGTGGTGAAATGATATCGGACCATAGTGATTCAGTGAGTGAGTTCGGTAACTACATTGCAGGGTCGAAACCGCTGATGAAATGACATAAGGCCATTGTGATTTTAGACTATTGCCATAGAATGCAAATGAGACAACGTAGTCATGGGCAAGCGGGACAGTGTTGAGATTGTTTCACCACTTCTCAGCATTCGAAAGTGGACGATTTCACCGTATGTTGTTATTCGTCGTTTATTAGATTATTATTCCTCTAGTTAAAAATTTGTTTTAGACGATGGGGTGTGGGCTCGGCAAACGAATCGGGGAGCTGAGGTGGAGCTCCTCCCCCAACAGGAACACCCCCCCCCCCCCGAAGACAGATTGGTGCCGTTGGTGATTTACTCACAATGTTGCAGAAATCGCGCCTAGGCGGTGATTAAACGCTCATTGGAGGTTTGCCGCCTGGATTTTGGCAAATCGGTCAAACTAGGCGGCATTGGTCAAAATCAGGGAAAATCAGTCAAAATTAGTGTTGTAGTAATCGCTAGTCGGGCGACGGGGTGGGGACTAGTGATTAATCGGGGATTAATCGGAATTTATGGGGATTAATCGGGATTAATTTGATTAATCGGGATTAATTTGATTAATCGGGATTAATTTGATTAATCGGCGACTAATCGGCACCTAGTCGGGATTTTTACAACCATGGTCAAAAATCGAACCTAATCGGTCAAAATTGGACCAAATCGATCTAATGTTATAAGTTCTTACCTCAAAAATCGAACCTAACCGGTCAAAATCAGAGAAACACAAGTAATCAGTCAAAAGGAGGTGGACATGGGGAGGGGAATCATACCCCATGGCCATATACTAACACTCTGTTCCCGAGTCTCATTTAACCAGGGGGAAGAAAAGAGATGAAAATATGAAAAAAAAAATGCTCTCGAGATTTTTTAAGGATAGAAAGGGAGGGGAAATGAGGGAAAATGAAAGAAAATTTGTTAATATATTTATCCTCCGAAATCGGAGAGATTAGGAGAGAAACTCTTATTAAGTACTAAATTATCCTCATATCTAATTAAAATGTTTTATGTTTAAAGGGTATAATGGTAAAATTGTTCTTTTCTTTTCTTTTCTTTTCCTCCTAACTCGAAAACACATAAAATGCTTTATTTCTTCTCTTTTCCTTTACTTTTTATTAAACTCGGAAACATGAAAAAATCACATCTTTTTCTTATTTTCTCCCTTAAATAATAATTTTGTTTCCCCTCTCTTAAATGAGACGGAAATACAATGTAAGGCCGTGGGGTATGGGGCGGGGGTTTGGGCGTGGGTTGGGGTAAAACGCTCAAGGCACCACCCCGGGTGGGCTTGGGTTGGGGCGTGGCCCCTTGGGGCTTGGGTTTCAAGCCGGGCGTGGGGCGGGGGAGCAAGGTGACATGGCGGTTTGTGAATGACTAAAAGAAAAGAGCCGTTGGGCTAGCCGTTGGGATAGCCGTTGGCCAACGGCTATATTAAAAAAAAAAATTATTCCATTTTTTCACTATAAAACTCACATTTTACTTCCATTTTTTACCACATCTTCTATACATCTTGAATTCTCCTTCTACAAAACGAAAAAATGCATCCTTACAACCGTCCTTTTGACCCGAACAACCCGTATGGATTCCAAGAAAATAATCCTAGCCCACCACCCAATCGTCCAGTAGCTCGTCCATTTTTCATACACTCTCCTATGCCCGACTTTGCGGGTTATGCATCGTATATCGGGAATCGTGTGTTTACTAACTTCCCAAACACCGACGATTCGATACCTACCCCATTTTCACAATCGCCCATCGACCTTTCACCAACCTCCATCGACCTTTCACAAAACGAATCCGTTCCCGAAACTCAACCACCCAAAGAGAGTCCTACCGCATCGAAACCCATCAAAAAAAGAAGTCATAAGAAAAAAACCGAGGATAAAGTAGTTGAAACCGCCAAACGAAAACAACAAAAATGGGTCTATGCTGAAGAAGTTGCATTGGCGAGGGCTTGGTGTGAACAATCTCAACATTCAACTTTAGGTATGAGCCCATCAATGTGGGTTTAGCCAAGTCTGCCACCTCATTCCACGTGTCAACCAATGCCCAACCCACGCCTAAACCCCCGCCCCACCATACCCCATGGTCTAAAGGATAATATACTTATGAGCCCATCAATTTTGAAGGCTCTCACTATCTAGACACTCGCTTTGCCTATCTGCACACTTAGGGTTTATATACGCTGCGTATTGACCAATACGCAGCGTATAGGCTTAACCCTATATGCTGCGTATTGGTCAATACGCAGCGTATATAGACCATAGATCTCAGTGCCTGATTACCAATCATTGCACAGAAAACAAAGGGTCCTATACGCTGCGTATTGGTCAATACGCAGCGTATATAAAACTGATGCAAATTTGGGGTCATTTAGGTAGGTTTGAAGTGTATTTTTTTCCCAGGTTTATATAAGCTGCGTATTGAGCAATACGTAGCTTATAAACAGGGACCATTTTTGTAAATTTATGAAACTTCAGGGACCATATTTGTCAGTTTTCGAAACTTTAGGGACCTTTTTTGTCAGTTTTCGAAAAACCAGGGACCATTTGTATAAATTTACGAAATCTCAGGGGCCATTTTTGTAAAAATATCAAAAAAGAGGTAAAAGGGGGTCTTCATTTAAGAACCGGCCCTTGCATGACTCGAACCCATGACCTCTCGTTTAGAACCGCAACGCCTTAACCAGTTTATCCTCTGTCCAGAGCTGTTAGAATATGAAACTTAAATACATATATACACTAGTTAGGTTATACGCTGCGTATTGATCAATACGCAGCGTATGTTAATGGTAGGGACACAAACAGTCAGTCAAACCTAGTACCATGGTCAAATCAGTCAGGCATAAGGTCCGTAGTGATCAATACGCATCGTATAGATGTAACCCTATATGCTGCGTAGTGGTCAATACGCAGCGTATGTCAGACTGATTTGACATCGATACGATGTTGTCCAGGCACGTGAATAAAGTAATACGGGGAGTAGAGGGCAATACGCTGCCTATTTAACTGTCACGTGAAAGTCTATTTATCCATCTGTTCACAATTCGAATTCACTGCCTACTGCTTTCTTTTTCATCTTCTTCTTCAGTAAGCAATTTACACATCATTTGTTCCATTTTTTGTTCAATCTGGTTAAAATGTCATCATTTTGGACCGATAATTATTTCGGTAAGCGCTATTCTAACGACACATGGGGAGCAAATGCTGCCAAGGAGGAGGAGGAGGTTGTGTCTGGAGTCCCCGTTGATCAAAAAACACAGTTGCCAGACTTGAACAAGACTCCCACTCCACCTGTTGATGAACCAAATTACCCAGCGCATCAAGTGTATCCAGATTACGGATACGGGTATGAATCTCCGTACGTGCAACAAAGTGGATACGGTGCTGAGAATGCACCTGTTGATGAAACATATTACCCGACGCAGCAATCGTATCCGGGTTACGGGGTATACGGGGATGAAGGTGGATACAGTGGATACGGGGGTGAGGGTGGTTACAGTGGATACGGGGGTGAAGGTGGTTACAGTGGATACGGGGGTGAGGGTGGATACGGGGGTGAAGGTGGTTACAGTGGATACGGGGGTGAGGGTGGTTACAGTGGATACGATAGATATGGGGGTGAAGGTGGTTACAGTGGATACGTGGGTGAAGGTGGATACACTGGATACGATAGATATGGGGGTGAAGGTGGTTACAGTGGATACGTGGGTGAAGGTGGATACAGTGGATACGATACATCACTTTATGAACCATCTACCCCGGGCAATCCGTTTCAAATAAATGAGGTATCACATTATTATTGTTATTATTATTATTATTGTTATTATTATTATTATTGTTATTATTATTATTGTTAACATTATTATTGTTATTATTGTTAATATTATTATTGTTATTATTGTTATTATTGTTATTATTATTATTGTTATTATTGTTATTATTGTTATTATTATTATTATTGTTATTATTGTTATTATTATTATTATTGTTGTTATTATTATTATTATTGTTATTATTTTTATTGTTATTATTATTATTGTTATTATTGTTATTATTGTTATTATTGTTATTATTATTATTATTATTATTATTGTTATTATTGTTATTATTATTATTATTGGTATTATTGTTATTATTATTATTATTGTTATTATTTTTATTGTTATTATTATTATTGTTATTATTGTTATTATTGTTATTATTGTTATTAACGTAACTTTTTTTTAGCATTTCATGTCTCTAACTGATTTGAAGAATTTGGTACAAGAAACGGGAAAGAAGTATGGTTACGTAATTGTTACCCGCCGATCAAAAAATTTTGGCGGTACTACTGGGATGGTATGGCTTGTGTGCGACCGTAGTGGTGAGCACCGTAGTAAAGCAACAGTTAGGAAAGCAGGTAGCAAAAAAATCGGTTGCCCATTTTCATTACTCCTCATACCATTTAGATTATTGTAGAAGACGACGATATTTCCACAACTCCTACACTCGCCAAACTTTTCTTCTATTCGACCAAGATCTATCTGTTCCATCCAGCTTTTCTCTTGTCATCGATCGGTATGATTTTCATCACTTTATTGTTAGACGCGCATGATTCAATTTGATTACTTCAGATCGTTTAAACTTTTTTATTTACGTGTTAAAACGTTCAATGATTATCTCCAGGAATGCGTGAATTTTATTGTGTTATATATATATATATATAAACCATTTAGTTTTTGTTTAATTTGATTTTTATCTAATTACTTGTGTTTGCTGACTTACTGACATAAATTATAAAAAACGAGAAAAAATATATGAAAAAACGTTGAACCCCACACGCACGGCGTGTTAACTCAGAAAATTTAGAATGAAACGTTAAACAGAAAACTTGCGAAAGATGAAAAGTATAAGAGACCAAAGTTGAAACTTAAAAAGTGTTGGGGTTAAATTGCATATGATGAAAAGGCTTTAGATTAAAAGTAAAAAAAAATCAAAGAGGTTAAATTGCAAAAGATAAAAACTTTTGAATTATATTTGAAAAATCAAACTAATCAAAGGGTTTAAATTACCAAAGAATGAAACTTTAGACTTAAATTACCAAAGATTAAAACTTTAGGGTTATAAAGAAAAAATCCAATTTTTTTTTAAAACTCCCAAAACCAATGGTACAACCACAATATGCACATACATGTTGCTTATTTATAGTTAATAATTATAACTTTTTTTAAAACTCCCAAAACCAATGGTACAACCACAATATGCACATACTTGTTGCTTATTTATAGTTTATAATTATAATAAGTGAATACGCAGCTGTGTTACTTTTTTTGTCTTGACTTTTCGGCATAAGTTTTGTTAAAAACAGAGTTGCGTTAAAAATAAAGTATATATTTAGTAGCGTGAGCTGCAACATAACCAATTACGATATTCGGTACCGATATCAGTATTAGAGTAAGCGGTACCGGTATTTTTATGGTTTTGGATCGATAAAACACATGTCGATAGGCAACTTTGTTTGGAATTCCGAACAATGAAACGCTTGCGAGGCTCGAGGCGGGTTTTAAGGAGTGGATAATTATAGATTATTAAATGTGATTATGAGACTTTACTTTTTTGGGTGCTGAAGGTGATTGATTCATGGATTACTTCTTTTCATTTGCTGATTGTGGTTGGTTCTTGTTAGTTGGCTGTTAGGGCTTGATGCAGGACAGAAAATGGAGTGATAAACCCATAAAGAATTAGTTTCTATGGGTTTAATACCAAACAACTCACTAAGATTTCTTAAACATCACTTATGAGCCACAGAGAATGTTTGTAACTCAGGCTTCTAATAATCATTCCTGTGGTTGATATTGAAAGCATTCATAATTGCTATAATTCTGTGTGTCCTTTCATTGAAAACCGAAGGCCCTTTTATAAGGGGGTGATACATCAAGAGCTTATCTATACAAGGTAAATGGACAGCTATACTTATCTATACAAGGTAAATGGACAGCTGTAAAGGCTACAATTAATAGGTTTGACTTTGCATATGATTTGAATATTATTTCCGCTAATAGCCCCCCGCAGTTTGATCGGGTGGTATGCACACGGTCAAACTGGATCGAAACGAAGTAAACAGCTCCCTTGACAAGCCCTTGGTAAAGATGTCTGCATATTGTAATGAGGACGGCACATGAAGGACACGAACATCACCAACACGGACTTTTTCACGGACAAAATGAATGTCGATCTCTATATGTTTTGTTCGCTGATGTTGGACAGGATTATCTGACAAATAAACCGCGGAGACGTTATCACAATAGACGACGGAGGCATGACGTAAAGGCACATGTAGCTCGAGTAGGAGGTTACGGAGCCAGGTGACCTCTGCTACAGCGTTGGCAACCCCTCTATATTCCGCTTCGGCACTGGAACGAGATACTGTTGGCTGACGCTTGGAGGACCAGGATAAAAGATTGTCACCAAGGAAGACGCAATATCCACTCGTAGACCTGCGCGAATCTGGACAGCCTCCCCAATCCGCGTCCGAGTAGGCAACAAGTGACTGAGAGGGGGTACGTAGAATGCGTATGCCGTAGTTAAGTGTGCCCTGTAGATAACGAATGATGCGTTTCATGAACGCAAAATGAGGTTCCCGGGGGTCATGCATGAAGAGATAAATCTGTTGCACCGCATAAGAGATGTCTGGTCTAGTAAACGTCAGGTACTGAAGAGCACCTGCAAGACTGCGATAAAGAGTGGGATCCGGAAAAGGAGCCCCAGAAGTGGTACTCAGTTTGGCTGCCAGATCCACTGGTGTACTGCAAGGCTTACAGTTGGTCATGGATGCACGGTTGATGATTTCTTTAGCATATTGTTCCTGATTCAAGAATAATCCATGTGCTGTATGAGTGACTTTAATGCCGAGAAAGTGATGTAGACGACCGAGGTCCGTCATGGCAGACTCCCGTGAGAGAGTCTGGATAATCTGTTTGAGGAACGAGTCGGAGGAGGCGGTAAGCACAATGTCATCGACGTAGAGAAGCAAATATGCTGTATGTGGGCCGTGGCTGTAAACAAACAGTGAGTTATCACATTTGCTACTCTTGAAACCGTGTCTCGTAATATAAGATGCAAACCGATTGTACCACGCACGTGGTGCTTGTTTTAAGCCATAAAGTGATTTCTTTAGGCGGCAGACAAAATTGGGGTAGCGTTTATCAGTAAATCCTGCCGGTTGATGCATGTAGACTGTTTCATTTAAGTGGCCATGAAGAAATGCATTTTTCACATCAAGTTGATGGATTGGCCAAGCCCTAGATACTGCCAAAGATAGAACGGTGCGTATTGTAGCTGGTTTAACAACGGGACTAAATGTATCGTCACAATCAATGCCAACCGTTTGAGATTTCCCATTTACAACCAAGCGTGCCTTGTAACGTTCTAGGGACCCATCTGATTTAAACTTGTGCCGGAATAACCACATACATCGAATTACCGGGTGGTTGTCCGGGCGAGGAACCAATTCCCAAGTGTCATTAACCTGTAACGCATTAAATTCGGCTTGCATGGCTTGTACCCAATTTGGATCCGTAAAGGCTTTACCATAGGTTGAGGGTATCGGAGAGATGGTGGTGGTGTGGAGATTTAGTCTATGGGTCGGTTTGGAAGATCCGGTTTTGGAACGGGTAGCCATCGGGTGAAAGTTTGGAGGGACGGTGGTTGATTGGGCTGCGGAAGTGTGGGAATGGTGGTCGTGGGTCGGTTGGGTGGGCTGGGAATTGGTAGGTAGTAGGTCGGGTTGGGCCGATGTGGAGGTAGCAGCGGGCTTAGGCCGGCGGGTATAGGTAATGGGACGGATCGGAGGCGGGCTGTGTTGTGAAGAAGCCGGCGTGGCAGGTTGGACAGAAGGGTTTGGGCCAGTTTGGATAGGAGGGTTTGGGCCAGGAGGAGTTGTGGTAGGTTGTGTTGGAATGAAGTCGAAGCCTGGTGGGATGGAGTCATCCAAAAATGGGAAAGTTGTTGTTGGTTGGGGTGTGGTATAGGGAAAGGTGTTCTCGTCGAATGTGACATGACGAGAAATTGAGACCTTGCCCGTAGTGGGGTCGAGACAACGGTAGCCTCGGAAATCGGGTGGATAACCGAGAAAAATGCAATGGGTTGCTCGTGGGTGAAGTTTGTGAGGTTGTGTGGCGGATGTGTTAGGGTAACAAGCATATCCAAACACACGTAAGTGGTCGTATGATGGGTGACGAAGGTATAGGGCAAATGTGGGGGTAAAAAACTTGAGGCGTTTAGTGGGTAAAATGTTGTGAAGATAGGTGGCGGTGTGAAGAGCCTCCACCCAAAAGGCCGGGGGGAGATTGGCATGAATAAGGAGAGATCGAATGACGTCGTTTAGACGACGAATCATTCGTTCGGCACGCCCATTTTGGGAGGACGTATGAGGACACGCGAATCGAAATAGGAGTCCATTTTGATTTGCGAACGCTTTGAAGGCGTTATTATCAAATTCGCCGCCAAGGTCACACTGAAAGGTTTTAATTTTTCGGTTGAATTGGGTGTGAATTAAACGGTGAAATTTAGTGAATGTGGGAAAGGTTTCGGATTTAAATTTTAAGGGGTAGACCCAAACAAAATGTGTAAAATTATCTATTAGGACCATATAATATTTATAACCTTGTTTGCTAGGTATTGGGGAAGTCCATAGGTCACAATGGATAATATCAAACGGGGCAAAAGTAGTAGAAGTAGAAGCATAAAACGGCAAACGTTTAGAATTTGAAACATGACAAGAGTCGCAAAATGCGGAAACCTTGTTCTTATTACATGGAAAATTAAAAAAACGAATAAGCGTGACCAAGACTTGAGCACCGGGATGTCCAAGTCTATCATGCCATGGAAGATATGAAGCCACCACTAAACAAGATGATGGTTCAGGTGCGGTGAATGTGTAGAGATCTCCTTCGCTGTTATGGCGTGAAAGGTGCTCTCCAGTTGTAAGGTCCTTCAAAGAAAAGCCATAAGGGTCAAATTCAATAGACACACGGTTATCACGGGTAAAACGACGTAAGGATAAAAGATTTTTAATGACTTTTGGGCTGTAAAGGATATTTGGTAAGATGTAGTTACGGTTGGGTAAGGTGTGATAGCCAGTACCGGATCCAAGTATGGGTAAACAATTACCATCACCAACCAAAATTTTAGTACGTACAGGTAATAAAGATGGGACTTGAATCATACCTTGGTGAGCCGTGAGGTGTTCGGTGGCACCAGTGTCCATAGTCCAAGTCGGCTCGGGTTCATTGAGGACCATGGTTGTGAAAGCGGCTCCTATGTCCGAAGGCTGCAATGCATCGAACTCTTGGCCCTGAGCAAAAGTGGCCGTGCCAGTAGATTGGTTTCCCTGCTGCTGCTGATCTGTTTGAGAGCCCGTGGACCCGTGGGTCTGATCTGATGCTGGGCCGAACTGTTCAAAACCGGGTGGTGGGTAATGGGCCGCGTAATGGGCTGAGGAGGACTGGTTGTTTGTGTGGTTTGGGGCAGGAGTATTGGGCTGAGTAGGGTAAGGACATGGTGGTGGCATCCACCAAGCCCAAGGTGGGTAATTGGTTGGGGACGGGTTTGAGTTTGGAGGGTTGTTTGTATTGTTCCAGGGCAGATAGGTGTTGGCAGTAGGTTATTATGGTAGTTTGGGCGATACCCACCACCGCGGCCACGACCACCACGAGAGGACCTACCCCGGCCACGACCCCTACCCCGGGTGGAGTAGTAGGCTGTAGCAGAGGAGGCGGTTTGAGGGATGGTGGCAGCGGCAAGGGCGGAGGGTTGGTGTTGTTGACGAGCTTCGAGGCGAATCTTTTCGTCGTTAAGCATGGTCCTGGCGGTATCCCAATCAGCCCGGTTTTGATGGATTAGAGCAGCAGTAGTGTCGTATTCCGCGGGTAAACCGCGGACGAGTTGGAGGACGAGCCGAGACTCAGTGATGGGGTGGTCCATGTCAGCCAGTTGGCTGGCGAGATCCTGCAAACGAGTACAATAATCGTCTAAAGACGAGCAAGCAGTAAGAGTGAGGTTAACAAAGGTAGTTTCCAACGCAGCCGCACGAGCCTGTTTATTGCTAAGTAACACCTTTTCGATGTGTACCCAGACTTCATGGGCTGTGGTTGCGGTGTGGATGACACGACCGACCAACGAATCGGAGATCGTGTTAAGGATCCACTGGAGAACCAGTGCGTCCAGTTCCTTCCACTCTGGATAGTCTTCAGAATCTTTGGCTGGGCCGGGGGTACCATCGATGTGGTCCAGCACTTTATAAGCCATCGCGTGGAGTTTGAAAAGTTTTGTCCAGGCGGAGTATGTAACCTTCACGCCATCAAGTTGGCGAATTTTGGAGTTAATGTTTGAAACAGAGTATGCGGGGTGAAGAGTGGTGGGTTTTTGGGGTGGTATGGAGGCGTCTGCTTTGTCTCCCATCGAAACAGGGACAGAAAACAGGCCGCAGGATATTGATCGGAAAAGTGAAAGGGGGCGAAAGAAAGCCTAGGCGAGTGATACCATGAAAGCATTCATAATTGCTATAATTCTGTGTGTCCTTTCATTGAAAACCGAAGGCCCTTTTATAAGGGGGTGATACATCAAGAGCTTATCTATACAAGGTAAATGGACAGCTATACTTATCTATACAAGGTAAATGGACAGCTGTAGTGTCCTTTCATTGAAAACCGAAGGCCCTTTCATAATTAATAGGTTTGACTTTGCATATGATTTGAATATTATTTCCGCTAATAGATATATCCTATGCAGTTAATGCGGTAAAATATCGAATATCGGTCAAGGACCGATATTTGAAATATAGGTTATCCCGGTGAGATATTGGTGGGATATCGGTAATTTTAATATAATGCAGAATTTATATATATAGCAATTTAACACCAATAATTCAGTGATAAATCAGTGATATATCGGTTATATCGGTCAATATTGCCGATAAACCGGTACCGATATTTTGACGGAGATTTGACACCGATATTTATTAAGGGACCGATATAACCGATATATCACCGATATTAACTGCATAGGATATATCTATATTCTATATGTAACAATATATAAAGACATATGTTTACCTTGACAACATTTATCCTAATAAGAATCAGATAAATACTAAAAACTATCTCTAAATTTATGATCCTTGCTCGGCATTTATGCAGGAATAATGTCCCTTGCTCGGCCTCATCATGAAGAAAATAGTCGATTTCGTGGTGATTTCAGATCTTCCCTTGGAAGAAATCACCCTCATATGTATGGCACAACCTTTACCACCAACATGCATTACAATAATAATTACAGAACAAACTTCAACAACTTGCGCGACTTCTCAAATGAATCTAGACAGCAGTATAACACGTACAACAACGTTGATCCTCAACTTTTACCTTCTCATAAGAGGAGGAAGTTTTCGGCCACTAATTGGGAAAGTAATGGTACATCATATAATCAATTGCGTACATATGAATATCCTGCTTCAAGCTTCAAGGCCTCTTTCCTTCCTCCTGTAGCGTCCGACGTGAATGCTAGAGCATGTACATCTACTAGCCATAAACGTGACCGTAACACTTTTGAAGATGAAGATGCTGAATTTATGTCACGAGATGAAATCGAGAGGTTTTCTCCTTCCAGAAAAGACGGTATAGATTCTCTGCAGGAAACGCATTTGCGGTACTCTTATTGTGCGTTTCTTCAGAACCTTGGACTTCGTCTTGAATTGTAAGTGAAGCATTTGTAGTTTCGTTAGAAGTTAGGCAATATTAACCTTTGTCATATTGTGTTTTCTTGTTATTTGACGAGATTTTTTTTGATTTGTTGACAGGCCACAAACAACTATCGGAACTGCTATGGTTCTTGTCACCGGTTTTTTGTCCGGCGATCACATGCATCCAATGATAGATTTGTAAGTTATTATTTCTTTATGGTAAAGAAATAAACATAGCTAGCAATGCTTAAATATGTTAACATTCTTGGCTAAGAGAATCTATTAAACATCATCATCATCATCATCATCATCATCATCATCATCATCATACTCATTAAATCCCACCAATAGCAAAGCTAAGGTAGGGTCTGAGGAGGGTAAGATGTAGACAGCCTTACCTCTCCCGTAGGAATAGAGAGGCTGCTTCTAGTGAGACCCCCGGCTCGGTAGTAGTTTTGCATCAAGCCTTGGACATAAGGCACATAACACTCGGCAGCAATTAAGAGAATCAATTAAACAATGATATTAAATATACCCACCTTTTGTTTTTATGTCTTTAATTTTTATACGTTTAACCCAATACTTTTACATCGTTTACAATTTAACCCCAAAACTTTTTCAATTTCAATTTTAGTTCCCTATACTTCTCATCTTTTACATTTTTTCGTTTTACGTTTCGGTCGAAATTTTGCGAGTTAACATGCCATAGTGTGCGTGTGTGGTTCAATGTTTTTACGCCTATTTTTCCCATTTAACAGCTCCATCGCAACGCGTTGGTCCTAGATCGACCTGGTTATTGTTTTCTATGTTTTACGTTCCGCTTGCGTGGTTCAACACTTTTACGTCTACTTTTCGTCCGGTTTTTATTTTTTTCGTTCTTTATTTCTTTTTTGATACAAGCTTTTTCGGTGTTGGTGGTCGCTGGTGGTAGTGTGCCATTGGTGCTACTTGACACGGTTTTACGCCCCCCGTCGTAACGCTTAATACTAGTTCCATTTCATCTTATTATTATTAATTATTTTGTTTTTATTATTTTTAATTGCTAATTTAGTTTTGTTTTGTTTTGTATATGCTTACGAAATTACATTTTTTATGAACTTGTAAGATTATGATACATAACTAACTCTTGAAACTTTTGTGTCATCATCCTACAGTAGTACAGTTGATTGCAACCGCTGCTCTATTCCTTGCTGCAAAGTCTGAAGAGACACCTTGCCCTCTGAACAACGTCGTAAGAGTATCCTCCGAAATTTTCCACAAGCAGGATTTTAATTTACTCTGCTATTTACTCCCTGCGGTGGGTACACAACTTTCAGTTAAACTGAATTTTGCTACAAACACGTACGATAATTAGTTTTTATGTCTGATGCACCATGTTTTAACAGGATTGGTTTGATCAATACCGGGAGAAGGTAATTGAAGCGGAGCAAACGGTTTTGACTACTCTAAACTTCGAGCTTACCGTGCAGCATCCGTATGCACATCTTACATCCATGCTTGACAAATTAGGGCTTGCATAGACACTTTTGGTGAATCTGGCTTTGAGCTTGGTTAGTGAAGGGTAAGCCATCATATTTCTTGTTTTTTAACAACGCTTTTTATATAATTGAAATATATATATTTCAAAGTTGATGGTCCTCGTGCTGGTTGCTTTTTTCGAGAATTTAAAATGATGCTAGATAGCAGGATACCATGGAGAAGAGTAGTAAGTTTAGTGGTTGGCTTTTTATTGACTTTTTGGAGTGCAGTATAATTGCAGGGGCAATAGAAGAGTAGCATGTATGCACACTTGTATTATTTTCTTAGCTGGTGGATAGATATGCAGTTTTATTTCTCACTGAAGTTGAACAACTGATGTGTTTGGATGCAGTTTTCATGAAATTCTTTCTTAGCTTGATCTCTGACTAATTAACTAACTAACTAACTAACTCCACTCTTCGAAAGAACGGTTCTCATGTTTGAATAGATTAAAAGGGAGTAAAGAGAGTTTACCTGGAGCTTCGGGATTCAACACGATGTAAAAGAAGTTGAACTCACTGGTTTGGTTAGCCCCTTCTTAAAGTATTAAACCTTAAACAAACCGCATGTATTTACTTGTTTTACAAACTCAGCTTTTGAAACACCCCCTGTTCACAGTCCCTACTCATCCGGTTTTCCCACTGTGATACTCGACAATATGTTCCCAGGGATATAAAGGGGAGTTCTTAGGGTTTTTTTAGGGTTTCGGATTTTTCACTGGGAAAACGTGATCCGATAACCGACCCATTTTAAGTTTGGGTTGGTCAGGTTCAGGTTATTCGGGTTCGGTTAGTTCGGGTCGGGTCGGTTGTTCGGTTTTCAGGTTTAGTCCAATACAATGAACTTTTAGATATTCAAGGTCATGGTTTGCATTTCACTTGGAGTCAAAAGTCAAGGAAAGGGGTGGGAATCCTAAAGAAGATTGATCGGGTTATGGGGAATGTCAAGTTTTTAGATTTGGTTCCGAATGCTTATGTCTTGTACCATCCGTACCGTATTTCGGATCATACCCCTTGCATCCTCAAAATGAATGGGGCTACTCGTATGAAACCTAAACCTTTCAAGTTTGCTAACTTTCTTGCTACTAAGGAGGGTTTCAAGACGTGTGTGGCAGAGGAATGGAGTAAAAGGGTTGAGGGTGTCAAAATGTTATCCGTAGTAAAAAAGCTGAGGAATTTAAAGACCCCTTTAAGGAAACTTCTAATTCAACAAGGAAATCTGCATGTTAAGGTGACTGAGTTAAGGAATAAACTGGATGATATTCAGAAGCAAATTGACTTAAACCCTTTGGACGCTAACCTGATAGATTTGGAGGCAAAGTTCATTAAGGAGTTCCATAGTGCAGCGTATGATGAAGAGTCCTTCTTGAAGCAAAAAGCTAAGGTGGAGTGGCTTTGTGCAGGTGATAGTAATACATCTTATTTCCACAACTGTGTTAAGAGCCGAAATGCTAGGAGTAAAATTCATAGCATTAAATACACGAGTGGGAATCTTTTTGAGGGCATGGATGTTGAAACTGCTTTGGTTAACCATTATGCCATGTTCTTAGGAAAGGAGGATCGGGTGGAGGATTTGAATGTAGACAGTCTTTTTATTAATGTTATCCTACCAACTGAGGCGATCCAAATGACTCGGAAGGTAACCCGTGAAGAGATTAAGGCTGCCATGTTTAGTATTGGTGAAAACAAAGCCCCGTGGCCGGATGGTTATACATCGGCATTCTTCAAGAAGTCATGGGAGATAGTTGGAGAGGAAGTGACAGCTGCAATTCTCCAGTTCTTTGAAAATGCTAAACTTCTTCAGCAGGTAAATCATACAATACTTGCGTTGGTTCCTAAGGTTCCTACGCCGAGCTCAGTTCTGGAATACATTCCTATATCGTGTTGCAATGTCATCTTAAAATGCATTACCAAGATTTTGACGGATAGAATTAAGGGCAGCTTGGGGAACTTGGTTAATATAAACCAATCAGCTTTTGTCCCGGGTAGAAAGATCTCTGATAATATCCTGTTAACTCAGGAGCTCATGCATAATTACCATCTTAATAGAGGTAAACCACGGTGTGCGTTCAAGATTGACATCCAGAAAGCTTATGACACGGTTAGTTGGTCCTTTCTAAAAACTATCTTGATTGCTTTCGGCTACCCTAAAAAAATGGTGACCTGGATTATGACTCGTGTGACCTCTGTGTCCTATTCATTAAGTATCAATGGTAATTTGTGTGGATATTTCAAAGGTAAAAGGGGTTTAAGGCAGGGGGACCCTATGTCTCCATATTTATTCACTTTGGTGATGGAAGTTCTTTCGTTGCTATTACACCAAAATGCTGATTTGAATCCAGCGTTCAGATATCATGCTCAGTGTAAACAACAAAAGATCATTAATGTCTCGTTTGCGGATGATTTATTCCTTTTTGTAAATGCTGACACGGTTTCGGTTAAGGTCATAAGGGATGCTTTACGTCTTTTTTCTCGGGTTTCGGGTTTAAAACCGAACCTAGATAAAAGCACAGCTTATTTTGGTAGTGTTGATCAACTGGTTAAACAGGAAATCTTGAGTCTGATGCCTTTTAATGAGGGAGAGCTTCCAGTTAGGTACCTTGGGGTTCCCCTGATCTCGTCCAAGCTGATGTACAAGGATTGCAAAGTCTTGGTGGATCGTCTGGATAAGAGGGTAGATAATTGGATGACTAAGTCTCTTTCATTTGCAGGAAGGCTTGTTGGTACACTTTATGTGGACGCGACTCGACTCGATTCGTTTCGGTTCGGTTCGACTCGGTTAGGTCCGGCTCAAGCCCGACGTCACGACATTCCTCCGTCGTGCGCCCCAGAGTTCGACACGCGAAGCACGGGGCGCCGCAAGCCCATTCCCGTTTACACATCATCATGACATCATCAATGTGATGTCATGATGATGTCACAAGTCTTGTCCTATGTTGAATATTGGTGAAAGATTGTAACTGAAACAAAGTTTGGGCCGTAACATCAACATATGGGCCGAAGACTTTAGAGTGGGCTTTTGACCTTTCAACTTGGGCCATTGGTTTGGGCTTTGCATATTTGAAGAAGATATTATTTGACGAAATCAAGTGATTTCAGAGAAGACATTGGGATTTCATCGATCCTATGGGATTTCGTCCAGTTCCTGATTTCGTCGAAGTGTTTCAATATATATAGCACAGACATCAGACAGAACACAAGAGGAAGTCTGAATAGATTTCGGAACGAACACATTGTAACACACACACTGAGAGTTTACAGAGACCATTTGTAAACACCGTATTGTAACCGTTTTCTAGCATTAATACATTGAGTGTTAATCGTTGAATATTGTGTCTTACGTGTTCGTAACTTGGTTTAACTTACCCGTTTGGATTCCGCACTTTCGGGTTTGTCGGAAAACAGGGAATAGAGGTTACTCGATCCTCCGGGTGGACCTACAATTGGTATCTGAGCCTTGGCTCGATTCCTTGTTAAAACCAAGTAGATTTTCATGTGTTTCCAGATTTTTTCTTGATTTTTGAAACATAAAGTTTATTTTTTTTTTAAAATCAGGTTTAAATCTTTGAAAATCTTGTGTTTTTGCTGTTAGTTCTTATAAAAATCTTGTTAGTTTTTCATTTTTACATGTTAAGAAAGGATTTTTAGTGAACTTTTGTGCAAAATCGTTGTTCGGAAATTTTGTCGTTTGGCCGGAATCATCATAAACTCATCTGAGTTCATCGTTGTTCTTCATGTTCTTAATATATCCTGGGCTTTTGACTTGAATATGCTTTGTCTCATTTGTGTTAATTATTAATGGTATTATTATAAAATTGTTGTTTGACATTTGTGACACACAAATGATGATATTTGAAAAGCAAGTCTGACAAGTAAGGTTGAGTGTTTGACAAAAGTAACCATAGTGTCAGACAAATAAGTAGATAAGAATTGAGTTTGTGTTGGATAAATATCTATTTTGTCTTACCTATTTTCACGAAATCACAAGGTCTTGCTAATCTTTCTGGACGAAATCAACTGGTGGTTTATTGCTAATCCATTCTTCAGCGAAATCACCAACGAAATCACAAGATCTTGGCCGAAATCCCTTCATCGTCAGCGAAATCACCTCAAGTCTTAACTTCAGCCGAAATCACCTATAACCTAGCCGAAATCACTTTCACAGCTTGTCTTGGCCGAAAACACTTAGGTTCAGACGAAATCACTCTCAACGAAAACACTCCTAACATACCAGGTTTATCTTTTTAGTGAGTGTATTGGGCCTGACCAGCGAAATACCCATCAGAATTGTGCCAGCTATTCATCAAGCCCAACACTTAATTCTTCGTGGACTTTAAAACTTGGGCTCACTAAAAATTGAGATTTATTTGTCTACAATTTTTCGTGAGTTGCAAAGTGGGGTCGGGTATTCGCGGAGTTGATTTGAATCGCGCTTCTAAATATCACGGTTTCGTGGGTGGCAAGATATTAGTGAGCTTAATTTTTCGTTGCTTGTTTTCAATCCAATGTCGAATTCAAGCTTCTTTCCGTTTCCACAATCAGCTCCACCTCCGGCTTTCGACCCAAGATCCTATTTTGGAGGAGTAGCCATACCTCAACCCCAATTTGACATAAATGCCTATCTTCCGAAACCTCAAGTTGAACCACCCCAACCCCAATTTGATCCAGCTGCCTATTTTTCTAAACCTCAAGTTGCCACACCTCAACCCCAATTTGACATAAATGCCTATCTTCCGAAACCTCAAGTTGCCACACCCCAACCCCAATTTGATCCAACTGCCTATTTTTCTAAACCTCAAGTTGCCACACCTCAACCCCAATTTGATCCAACTGCCTATTTTTCTAAACCACCTCAAGCCCAACCTCAAAAAGGCAACCAAAATCCTTTCGAAAATCAAACAAATACATCCACGGCCAACTCAAATCAAACTGATGAAAGGTGTGACTGGTCTGTACAATGTGGAGGTGGAGATCAAGGAGGAACTGTGTTTTATGCTGAAATTGTCAAGAATGTCAATGATGGTAAATCTTTAGGAAATGATAACAGTTCAAGATATAGTGGCAGTACTGATGAAGATGGCTCAGGTGTGAGTGATTACAGTTCAGAATCGGACGTGAAGGAGGGAATAGATTCTGAAGATGATAGTTTGTCGAATGATGCTAAGGAGAAATCTGACTTGATCAAGAAAGCTGCTGCTTCAAAAGAAATGGAGAAGATTTTCACTGAAGATGGATCTTTCTCTTCTCAGACTGCCTTTATGGCTAAGGTCACAGCTTCTACAAGTCAGGTAAAATCTGAAACTCCTAGCATATGTAGTGATTGTGCTGATATGAAACATGAATGTGATAGAGTGAAACTTGAATGTGATACGATTCATAGTCACAATCAGAGTTTAGTTGTTGAACTGTCAAAGTGCAAAGAGGCAAACATGGCCTTAGCTCGCAATGAAAAGGAATTTAAAACAGTTATTGAAACCCAAAAGAAAAGTGTTTCCGAATTAACAAAAACTGTTTTCAACAAACAAATTGGTATTAATAACTACATTAATATCATTGAGGAAACCAAGAAAGAGCTAGCCACGACCAAGTGTGAATATGAAGCGATCAAGCTCAAATTGGAGAGTTATTCTAACTCCCGATATGTGCTTGATCACATCATAGACGTTCAAAAACTGAAAGGGAACGTGAAAGGCGTTGGGTATAAGTCGTGTCCGCCCCCTTTGAGACACAACTATACCAAAATGCCCGATGAGGAAGAAATGCCACGTTTTGAGCCAACTGTACCTCTTGATTATGAGGAAGTTACAACTGGCTTAGGGTTCAAAACGGACAATTCATCGGAGGGCTCATCTGATCGGAAAGAAAAGTCATCATGTGCTTCAAATCAAAGTCCTCCAACCATTGAGGACTATGATTCGTCAGATGATGAACCAGATGTGAGTGATGAGGATAAATCTCTTAAAAAGAACAAAGGAGTAGAAGTCCCTATTGAGAATCATATTCTGTGTGATCCTCCTACTCCTGCTGTGCAGTCTGCTGCTAGACAAGAGATAGATCCTATCGCTGAGACAGTGTCTACTGTTAAAAGTGATAACGTGTTGTACACTTTAGTCGGTGATGACAAAATTTATTCAAACACAACTTTTCCAATTAAAAATGTCAATCAATCTTTGATTGATAAAGTGTTTGAAGATACTACCAGTAAGTTTTTGGAAAAGGGGATCCCGAGAGTTTCAGTAACTCAGTGTGATCCGATTCCAAAAGCTGAAGTTCGAAGAAAATTTGGAAATCAAACATTACCGACAAAGCAACAACCTGTCGCTTTTAAGGGTAAACAACAACAACAACGAGCTCCAAAGCCTAAGGCTAAGGTTGAATCAAAAGGAGCTCGTTACAAGAAGGCAAAAGACGTTAAATTTGTGGCCTCCAAAGGTACTGATAAAGTGGAGACTTTTGAAAATAAATCAAATACCGATTTTGTACAAAAAGTCAACATTTTGAAACGTAATAGTGATAACAATTACACCCAACACACAAACGGGTGTGAAGCTAGTACCTCTGGGTCTACAAATTCAACGTCAGATCATCGAACAGAATCTCCTTATTTTGTTGAAAGGAGATCATGCTTTAAATGCGGGGAGTTTGGCCACATTATCAGAAATTGCACAAACTCTCCGAAACCAAATTTTGTAGAAAGAGCCCCTTCTGAACAAGGTCACCAACAACGTCGTCCTGTGTCACCAAAAACTGACAAACACACTGTTAAAGAACATGAAACAAAACAACGACGTCAAAATGTGAAGGTGATCGAAAAGGCTTTAAAACCGGAATCTGTTAAAAGGGAACCAAGTTCATCACAACCGTTAACACCAAAAATTGTTAATAATGCACAATCTGGTAAACGAAAACAGTATTGGAAACCTAAAACGGGTGAAGGTTCAGGGGGAGGCGTGAAATTTCCAAATCATCAAGAGATTGAAATTACATTTCTTGATTCTCACGGGCAACCCAAGTCTATGAAGGCTTGGGTCCCCCTCTCCATCTAATCTCTGAGTGAGTGTGCAGGATGTTCCAGGAGGAACTATCGATAGTCATTGGATTGTTGATAGTGGAGTGTCCATGCACAAGATCGGCGACAAAAGAAATTGTTGCCTTTGATGGAGAGAAAAAGGAAAATAAGACATAATTGTCTGTCGAAAGAGATTGAAAGCTTCGACAAATTGAAAATCATTCCAAGAAGTTTGATTGTTAAAGGCTTTAATCGGGTCCCCAGGATAGATTCAATCAAAATGTACGCACCTGCAGCACGTCAGAAGTTCAAAATCAACAAGATGAACGTGCAGTGTACATTTCTTCGCGGTGTGATTGAAGAAAATGTGTTTGTTGAACAAACCAACCGGGTGTGCGGATGCCTTGGCGTGGATTGAACAACCGCACACTACTTCTCAAGAGAAAGACAAAGACCTTCGCTGGTGCAATGTGGAAGACCAGCCGGACCCAAAGGTTTCTGATCTTGTTGCTGTGAAGAGATTTCTCAGTAGCTAAAAAATCGACTTTGAAATCCACACCGGGTGGATATCCAGTTTGGGAGAGCGCTCAGATTCCTTGTAATGCACGAAGCAGTTGCAGGATACGGTTTTAAATTTCTAATCTCTCCTATCCTTGTCGATATTTAAGCTGCTTTTTGAATTATTATCCTCTCGTACAGCACTCTTTGACCTGACACGTTGAACTCGAATATCACCTCACACGTGATCGTTTCAATATGAAACTCATCAATGTTGTCATGGTCCGCACCGCTTACCGATGTGCCAACTGTTTTTTCCAAAATTCGATAAATCACTTCTGATTAAATTAATTTTGGTAAACGGCATTAAGGTAAAACATGAGTTAACCGACATCGGAAAATCGTTTTTGTAAATATCTTTGTGTCTTTTAAATTTATCTTAGTTTGTTGATTTTAGGGGGAGTAAATCCAAATTTGAAAAATTCAAAAACATCGAAAAATTTCAAAACCCAAAAACATTGGAAAAACAAAAATGAGTTTCCTGGCGAGAAAAAGAGAAAATGATAGTAGATCAGTGGTCTGTCTAAACCTCTTTAAACTGAAATGCAAAATGAAAATTGATAAGCAGCTCTATATAAGATGTATCGGTAGGCTCACAATCATTTTAAAGTGTGCAGGGTGATATAAATCTTAAATCGACTGAAGACCAGGTGGGAACCGCGCATTGGCATATGGTCTTAGTACCGAAATTTCGTTTGAGAGATTGCCGAGGTTCTGAGATATTCGGTCTTTATGCTGTCTTATCATCTGGGTATCATGGTTGTATCAAACCGAAATATAACGGAGACGAAGTCTAGATCTTCCATGATATCATACATACGTGTACATATTGCATTCGACCTCAATAAGTGATCAACAATCACATGTCCAAACAAAATAAGTGATAATATATCACAGATTCTTTGCGGGAGTCAAGTTCGTCTCTCTGCTGTACGAAAGTACTGACCTGTTCACGGACTTGCTCCTGTGCCCTCATGCATCGAAAATCAAGTTCCTCATCAATAAGTAATTCTATCACATAGGGCTTGTTTTCAATCAAAATAAGTGAGTTACTCACATTCTTTTATACGGTCAAACAGATGATAAACGGTATACTCACCGGTAAGATGAACTCTCGTGCATACCTTGATACGGGAATGTGTCGTGTGTGGATGAACACCGGTCGGTAAGTATAAATCATACCTTAACGCTCGCCATGATTACATCTGATAAGTTGAGCTTATGTGGACAACAATACCGATAATTGTTATAGGATGCTTATCTAAATGTTAACTAATTGAACAAAAAGAGCGTTTTGACATGACCGTACACTGATATGATTCTCTTACCCTCGAAACTCGCAAAAAGAATGTCTGTAAATATTTGTTTACTGCTTTCATTTCTGTATCTTTGTATATATTTATTTATCGCTTTCCGTCTTTACTTTTGAAAAATGAAAAATTTCAAAAAGATTTTAGGTGTGTTTTAATATAAACTTTATAAAAGCCAAAAAGATTTTGCTTCTAGTTTATTTTTGATTGACTGATGTTGGAACTCGAGTCTATCCTACCCAAAATCCTGATCGTAATCCGGAAAACAATTGCATCTTCATAATCTGTCGAAGTTAACAAGTTTTGAAAGTTAAAGAATTAAAACTGAACATTTTCTAAACTTTCAAACTGTTGTCGGTCGGTGTTTGATTGAGATTTGATCTCATATGTGTCGTTTGTTTAATTTGTCTATAGTCCAAGCGGTTGTTCTCATTACGTGTTTAGCTTTCTTGTATGTGCAGATGCGACATCAGAAGCAGCCAAAGGCGAAGAGAACGTGTCAGATGACAAGCCGTAAAGTGAAGACACGACAGTGATGCAATCTGAAGATCAAGATGATCGAGTTGCAGTTGATCACTCATCAACACCACAAGGATCTGAAGTATTGAAGATAAAAAGATTCACGAGTATCATTTAAGGGGGAGTTTGTTGATACACTCCCTATTTGCGATACGTGAAGACTTTGAAGATCCTCCGACACAAAAGACATGGAAGGCGAACCTCACGAGTAGCGTCCAAGGGGGAGTTTGTTGGTACACTTTATGTGGACGCGACTCGACTCGATTCGTTTCGGTTCGGTTCGACTCGGTTAGGTCCGGCTCAAGCCCGACGTCACGGCATTCCTCCGTCGTGCGCCCCAGAGTTCGACACGCGAAGCACGGAGCGCCGCAAGCCCATTCCCGTTTACACATCATCATGACATCATCAATGTGATGTCATGATGATGTCACAAGTCTTGTCCTATGTTGAATATTGGTGAAAGATTGTAACTGAAACAAAGTCTGGGCCGTAACATCAACATATGGGCCGAAGACTTTAGAGTGGGCTTTTGACCTTTCAACTTGGGCCATTGGTTTGGGCTTTGCATATTTGAAGAAGATATTATTTGACGAAATCAAGTGATTTCGGAGAAGACATTGGGATTTCGTCGATCCTATGGGATTTCGTCCAGTTCCTGATTTCGTCGAAGTGTTTCAATATATATAGCACAGACATCAGACAGAACACAAGAGGAAGTCTGAATAGATTTCGGAACGAACACATTGTAACACACACACTGAGAGTTTACAGAGACCATTTGTAAACACCGTATTGTAACCGTTTTCTAGCATTAATACATTGAGTGTTAATCGTTGAATATTGTGTCTTACGTGTTCGTAACTTGGTTTAACTTACCCGTTTGGATTCCGCACTTTCGGGTTTGTCGGAAAACAGGGAATAGAGGTTACTCGATCCTCCGGGTGGACCTACAAGGCTTCAGTTAATTAAGTCAGTAATGTCTGCCATGCATATTTATTGGGCGTCTGTTTTCATGCTTCCAGCTCGTATTGTTAAGGGTATTGAAAAACGAATGCGCAATTTTTTGTGGAGTGGAGGTTCTAAGCAGGTCTCTAAACTGAAAGTGGCTTGGAAAACAGTTTGCTTGCCGAAGTATGAGGGAGGTTTGGGAATTCGAAGTATTTCTGATGTGAATAAAGCGCTTCTTACGAATCACATTTGGAGTCTTATCACAAAGCGGGAATCTTTATGGGTTAGGTGGATTCACTCTTATAGGATTAAAGGCAAGAACTTTTGGGATCTTCAGTGTCGTGGTAGCCCGAGTTGGGGTTGGAGGAAATTGCTTGCTATTCGATCTAAGGTTCGGCCTTTTATATGGTATGCTATAGGTGATGGCCGTCAAGCTAATGCGTGGAATGATAATTGGTGTGAATGTAGCCCGTTAAGTGACTTTATTACTCCGAGACGGATTCATAATGCAGGTTTCTCTATGAGTTCTACCGTGTCGGATATAGTAGATGAGTTGGGTGCTTGGAAGTGGCCGATTGTTTGGTTTGATTTATACCCTGTTTTGAACAATTTGGGTTCTCCTAATCTCGAGCAAAATGCTAGGGATAAGCTGTTTTGGAAGGATAATCAAGGTCATCAGCAACAATTTAGCTCGAGTGAGGTTTGGAATAGTATACGAAACCGAGCTAATGTTGTGGCGTGGATGGAGCTGGTGTGGTTCGGTCAATGTATTCCTAGGCACTCTTTTCATTTGTGGTTAGTAATCAAGAACAAGCTTAAAACGCAAGATAGAATGGGTGTTTGGGATGCAGGAAGTGCAACGAACCTGAATCTTATGTGCTGTCCTCTATGTAGACATGACAAGGACTCGCATGATCACCTCTTTTTCCCAAGCCCATTCGCTATGCGGGTATGGAATCAGGTTAAGGATATGGCGTATATGGAGAATGTTAATGCATCTTGGATCTCTATTATGGATTGGTTAGAGCAAAACGCATGTTCAAAGAGTGCTCAAAGTATAGTTAGTAAGATGGTAGTGGCCGCTTCTACTTACTTCATTTGGCAGGAGAGGAACAACAGACTTTTTTCTCAACGTCAACGCAGTGCTGCTATGATTGCTAATGTTATCCTTCATACGGTTAGACTAAAACTTTTGTCGTTCAAGGTGGGCAGGAATTCCACGAACCCTTTGACGCTAGAGAGGTGGAAGACCCAAGTGGTGAACAGGGATGATGATCCGGGCTAGATAATTTGTCCGTTTGTTTGTGTTCATTAGCCATTGTTTAGGCTGGTTTTTGGTTTGGTAGTTTGTTTTGGTGTCGTTGGGATTTTTCTTTGGTTTGGTCTAGTCTTGGTATGTCAAGACTAGCTCTAGTGTGTCATCCAGGCGCACTCGTGTATTAATTTGTTGATTTCTAAAATTCACCTGGGTAACCCTTTACCAAAAAAAAAAAAAAATGTTCTAAAGTCCCAAAAACTTAATGTTCCAAATACCAGAGACTCCAAACCAAAATACGTCTATTAAAAAAGGACATTAAATGTTCGGGTTCTTTTTCAGGTTTTGTGTTTCAGGTTTTTCGGGTCTGGTTGTTCGGTTTTTCGGGAAAAGTTGACTCGATAACCAACCCATATAAGGTTCGGGTTTTTCAGGTACTGTCAAATTTGGTTTTTCTCACTCTAGTGGTTGATGTACACACCTATTGTTGTGTGGTCCTGTCAGCCATGATCTTGCTACATGGCAGGTATGTCGGGTTGGATAATGTGTCAAAATGGGTTGGGTTGACCCACGAAAACTTTCTTGTTCGTTTATTTCGAGTTACATAGCTAAAATATCAAGTATGGTTACAAAAATCAATACTAAACTACTGATCCATTTTTTTTTATTTGAAGCATTTTAGGAGGTTGTAGACTTTAGAGCATAATCTTAACAACATATAAATCGTGTTTGGCCCATTTTGTTTTTGGTTTTACCTATTGTACTCACTATCAAATATCAATAAAATGTCTTAAATTGACTCATTTCCACATAAATGGAGCTAATTTGACAATTCTGATCCTTTTTTTTCCTTTATCTTTACCTTGGTTTTATCCTGCTGATTGGACTTGCATTATGCATCATTCATCTCTTATATAGACATGGGATGCCAATGTATCAGTATAGAAATTATTTCTGTTAGTTTGCTAGTGAAGTATTTGATAACGGAACTTATTGATAAAAATAGAGTATTCATAATCCTGTATTATGAGGCTGTTATTCTGTTATTGACACCGGGAGTAGTGTTGTCAATATGTGCATCTAGTGAGGTCAATATTGCGTAAATTAAATTTTCATCAGGTATAATCATAACTTTATTGGTAATTTGTCAGTTGACTTGTCCTTATGACTTTCAACAGTACATATTGATCAATATACTAGTTGGTAACCTCAACATCTTAATGACAGCAACTGTACATGTGGTTTGTGTTGTGTGAAGTGTAAGCATTAGAGGTGGCAAGAGGGGCGGTTTGCGTGTGTTGGGTAATGGGTTAAAACGGGCTGGGGTCAAAACAGAGATCATAAAATGTGTCAAAATGGGTTTGTTGGGTCGGGTTGTGCTGACCCCCAAATACGCTTTTTTCTGAGATTTACAAATAATTAATGTTTTAACTATGACAAGAAAACTATAATGGTGAAATCATAATCTGATTCCGAATGGAAACAGTTAAGGAGGTATCTGGTATGTATTATTGTATTTTGAGTATATTCTTGGTGACTTTTGGTCTTGTTTACCCATTTTTTTCTAACAAAAAAAATTACTCATTTAACGTGTTGGAGGGGAAGTATAACCCAAATTAACATGCTTACCGGTCAACGGGTCGAACTTGCGATCTGCAATAAAGCACATTTTTCACTTGGGAGAAAACATTTTTCACTTGTGTATCCAGTAAAGCCATTCCTGCATTTGCTTAGAGCTTCTGCTTAAACAAACCTTGCTTAAAACTTACAAGTTTTTCGGCTTAAAAGTGGGTACTGGTTTGGCGGTGTAGATGAGCCATCCTTGGTTTTAAAAACCGCGCCTGGTGATTGGATAATGCCTTAGGATCTTGAGGCTGCACCTCAGGCACGCCTGTGTCAAAGTTAAGGTGTGTAGGAGGCTGATATGTAAAAACAACCAAGGGTAGATGCACGGTACCCCTGACCGCGGAAGGGATCCCCCTTCCCAAGCTAGCGACCCAGCAACGCTGCCTGGCGGTTAATACCCTACCGGGTGGGCATTTTGGTTGAACCAGGGCTCGAACCTGCCCACACCAGTTTGAAAATATGAACAGTTTACTTGATAAAAAAAACAACCAAAGTGATGAAGAAATTATGAACGGTTTACTTGATAAAAAAAAGGGTATGTAAAAGAGATGCAGCTTTTGGTTGTACATAGAACAATGTATCGGAGCGTTTATCACCTTTTAAAACCAAGTAGACATGGTCCACATGGAGTGTAGAATTGTGTTTTTATATGCTAATGACACTATCAGCAATTCTGCCTAAGATACCTGGAAAAATGTTCACCAGATGCCATGCTGCTTATTTTTTGGTAAGAGAAACTAGCATTAGTCTGCTGCTTTTTGGGGCACTTGATTCAACATTTCACATGTTCACATTACACTTTTGGTAATTACTAAAAACTTTGAAGCCGATGTTTGTCTTAATTTAACATATGAATTTGTGCTAGATCTTGATAGTTCGTTTTATTGCTACAAATGATATGTTAATCATCAGATGGTTGTTTAATAGTATTCATAGCTCTTTTCGTTTTATGTTACCCTACTAAATTGATTAAATTCTTGTGTAGGCTGCGTAGCTCACTTTGGCTTCAGTTCAAACCCCATCAGATTGCTGCTGGAGCCGCATATCTTGCTGCAAGATCCTTAAATATGGATCTTACTTCATGTCAAAACGTTTGGCAGGAATTCTACACACCACCATCTGTGCTCAGGGGTATGTAATTTTATTTATGTCTCAGTGGGTCAGGCGAGTTGGGTAACGGGTCGGGTTGATTAGTAAAAATATTTACTTTTGGAGACCTTTAAACTGTTAGACCCGTAAGCTAATTGTTTTTTATATACAAGAGTAACCAACCACAATCATTGTATTCGTTAGTAAATGGGTTGAAATTGACACCTTGTATATTTGATATTGTTTGTGCGTATAATATTATTTTCTTGTTGCAGATGTTGTTCAGCAGTTGATGTAGCTGTTTTAGATGATAACCTGGAAGATGGTCAGATTTGATGCCTCTGCTGGTGTCGCATCTGCGTGCCATTTTCAGGTCAGAACATCAGAGGTTGATATGGATGTATATTCAAAGCCGTGAGCAGTGTTTATTCTTTGAGTTTAAGATATTGTAGGTTTTGATACGCGCTTCAGTTTGGTGTCGTGTTGGGGTGTCTTAGAGGTGGCAGTATGTTCATGCCAAAACAGATTCGGGTCAAAATGATTGAAACGAGCCATACAATTTGTATTTGACCCGATCGTATTTTACTTTTAACAAATGTTTAACGCTGAATCTTATATTGGTCGAGTCTTTAGAGCGTTTTGGTGCACAAACGCACAAATGTCTATAAACGTGTCTGATCACTTAACACATCAACATCCTGCTAATAACTTGTAAACTTTCCCCAGTGTGTTTATTTCATAAACATCCTTATCTTTTTCACAAATCTCCAACCTTTTCTCTTTGTAATCATTTTATTTGTTATAATAAACTACTTAGTTTTTAGGATCATCTAAATAAATATAAAATAATAATTAACTTGTTATTTATAATTATTATTAAAACCATAAGAATACAAGATAAGAAAGAAAAAAAGATTAAAAAAACACAAATTAGTTGGTGAAATTTTTACGATCCGTGCCAATGATCTCTAGATCAAGTGGTGGAGGACTTGCATGTCTCTTGAGAGATGCAGGTTCAACTCTCACTTGGTGCAAAGTGAGGCACTGGTGGGCAATGATAGTAGACCCAGGGAAACCTGGGTTGGATTCTTGAGCCAAACGGTTTTTACCGGTAATTTCACCGTCTTGCCTACGGACGGGTGGGTTACCGGGTTTTCCCCGGAATTGGTGGTAGACTCGGGTTACTCTCGGAGTACTCCGTTTGTCCAGTGGGTGCCCCGAGAGTGCTCGGGATTGATTATGTTGGCCGTTCAAAAAAAGGAAAAAAGATGATTTTCCTACTTTACTTTTGAGGTATCGTGTTCCATTTCCATTATGTGACTCACAATTTCTATTATAAATCAAAACAAATCTTACCAATCTATCATGATTCTCATTTAAGTCAATAATCCTATTATCACATATATGATAATCAAGATAAACGTCATGTATTAAGATTATCAAGATAAATGTCTACAATAGGTATTCAAATATCACAGATTTTATATCCAAATCAAAGATGAACATCCTATATTTATTTTTGGGCAAAGGGCGTTGCCCGGAAAAGTATATAAGGGGCTGTTTGGTAACTTCTGAATGGTTAAGTGCTGAACCAGTAAGAGGTCTGAACCACTAAGAGCCAGTATAATGCTTAACCCTTCAGAGGCAAATGTCTGACCAATTCAGATTAGAGGTCTTAACCATTCAGACTATGTATAATACTTAACCATTCAGAGGCAATTAGGCAAATGTCTGAACCATTCAAACATCTGCTCACGAAACAAACAGTCTAAACCATTAAGTGTTGAACCAGTAAAAGGTCTGAACCACTAAGAGCCTCATTAAGAGGTAAACAAACAGCCCCTAAATCACAAAACACTTCCAACATCCAAGGGGGTATGGCATACCCCGTATCATAATCACCCAAAAGAAGCTTTGGAGACAAAAATAAGAAGCCAAACACCCCATTCTAAGGTTTCGTAAAGTTGTATTCCTACTTTGGGTACCATACCGGAGTTTTCTATTACAAAAACACAACAAAACATTGGTACAACTAGGTTCCACAAAAATCAAATTACATTCCTGTCATGAGGTTTTGCCGAAACTAATTCAATTCGACATTATAGATGTTCTTTATATCTACAGTCGCGTTAAAGGGTCCACTGGCTCCAAGCCTTGTTGACACTAAGGGTGTACGGGTGGGTGCGGCAAACCATGGGGTGAATGAGTTTGCCGTGCGGGGGGACACCGCCGCCATCAAACTTTACCGCGGTGATGAAGATGATTTCGGTGATTATTCACTGCACAAGGAAGAGGAGAATGATGTGGTTAATGGTGGGGACCCCTCCAGTCACAATTTTTTCTTTCGTTTTTTATATTTAAAAAAAATAGTTTACCTCTCTTTAGGAGAGGTGACCACCCCTTATGTTTTAGCGTAAAATGGGACTTAGAGAAGGAAATTGACATGACAAGAGGTGATTGAGTGGGTGAAGAGTTTACCTATCCTTAAGAGGTGACCACCCTTACACTCTAAGTTAGGGGCCACAATATATGCATATTATTATATTATATTATTATTATATAACTTACAAAAATACAACATCTGCAGTGTTTTCTTGCTATTGGTGGGTTTTAGGTGGTGGCCCATCAATTTGGCAATCCTTAATTTTATAAAAGAAAAAAGCCTTTTTTTTAAATCTTAATACAGGTGCAAGACTAATTACAAAATGTGGGTTGGTGTGGCTGCTTGGGTGGTGGTGACCCGGACTCCCCGGCGACACCCTAACTCAGTCGGTGCTAGACTAGTTACATATTGACCTAGCGCTGAAGCAGCATTAAAACCTTCTTATTTCCAAACAAACCCTAAACTTATTGCTCCATTATCAAGGTATTAATTTGATACTATGAATGCACATCATCATGGGGAGGATCCAATATTTATTTTCATTAAAATATTACTAGAATAATATAGACATATTATATAAGAAAACAAGTATTAAATATTACTAGAATGGCAAACAATAGCCTCACCCGCCCTCAGCCCTGAGGACCCGGGTTCGAATCTTGGCAAGCTGTAAATCGCCCCAAGGTTCGGCTCGGTGGGTATTAACCGCCAGGCAGGTATGGGGCTAAGCTAGCTTGTGGAGTGGGTTCACTCCAGCGGCCGGGAGGTCTGTGCTAATCCCCCCCCCCCCCCCCCCCCCCTAGTAATCACGTAACATGTTAGTTTTTTTAAATAAAAAAAAATAACTATAACAATATTATTCTCAAATCGAAGAGAATAAAATGCTTGTTTTTGTGGTGCAACTTTTTTTTTAAACATTAACATACGAAAAAATTGTAGTCAGTTAGAAATATAAACAATAAGTTTTTTTTTTTTTGGGTAAAGAATATAAACAATAAGTTCTAAATGTTTGTACCATATTTTTTTAAAGTTGCAGTTTCTAAAGTGTAAAATTACTTTAATGTCCTTGTATCTATAAATAAAAAATGGCAATTTTTTAAAAGAGACGGCTATAGTACCCATGCATGTTATGCAGGTAAGCACCATTGCACGCAACCTAGAGCACAAACATTTGTGATGGAAAAATGAGACGCATGTAGTCGACTAGCCGATTGCATAATCTAAAGATACGCCCAATATGAAAACGACAATTAACTTTTGTACCAAAAACCACAAACCCTCGAAACGGTCACACAACAGAACAAGATTGAGCATCTGCAACTATTGTCACTATAAATGAGTTAATGTGGATTTCTGTTCTGGCTTTACTTCAACTTCAATGGTAAGTCTTTAAAATACCTATTCTATCATGAATCAAGGAGAGAAACAAAACGAACAACAAACCGCAACTAATGGTTGCCGCTGCTATCCTCTGATTGCTCCAAATTCTTTTTCAAAGCAGACATTTCTCTTTCTTGTTGCTTCTTCAGATAACTCTGAGCAGTTGAATTCACGATCTTGACGAAAAAGTTCAACAGCATTAGCCATACGATAGTGTTCCAAACCGAAGCAAATGATAGATCCCATGATTTCACCTGAACACCCATACATTCAAGAAACTCAGCATCAGAGATATTAAAACGCGCAGGTGGTGAACAGTCAAAATAGGGATTTTTTAATCTTTTGTAACGATGAGATATCATACCGGAAAACTTACCGGACCCCACCAATACCAACGGCATCATGTAAAACGCAGCTAGCGCTGAGCAAGTGGCTTTCAAGTGGGTTAAAGGTAGTTGTTTTGTATTTGTTTAAATCCTTTCGATAAACCCGACTCAAATCAACTAATTTACAAAAAAACTAACCAATTTTCTATTTCTTACATCTCTTGTAAAGTTTAGTGACAGACCCCAACTTTCCTTATGAATTAAAAGAGTAAATGATTTCCTTTTCCATTATATCAGTTTTACTCATGCGTGCGAAATATATTTGTTTTGGCATATGAACAAGGACAATGGTTAGGTTGGACCAAAAAAGCTGAGCATGACGGTTAAAAAGTTATAAAATAGAGGGCCCACAAAAAAAGCGACCTTGATGTTTGATGTGACTGGTAGAGGGGCCGCCATGTATTTCTCCTTCATTGCATGCAGTTTAGCTACAATGCTTGGCAGGGCAGAAGCCACCCCGGGAATGAAGCTAAGCATCCATATTAACTCGTTTTCTATCCAGTCGAGAAGTTGATTGTTGCACACCGAGATGATGAATACCGTCTGCATAAAACAGCCTTAAGTAATTAGAAATATCATATATATATAGCCATATAGGTATATCATATTGTTTTACCGTCTTAAGTATTGTTTCGAAATAAGTATTTGACTAATTACTGCAATTTGAAATCTCAGTAATTATTTTTTATGTTTTCGAAAATGGATTCTGCTTCTATGATTATTTCAGAGTTGCATAAACAGTTATGAATAATAGGTATCATATCAGCTCCAACAGATATGATCGTCCAATATTTACTTATTTACCCTTTCATGTTCGTCTCCACTACTTTTTTTTTTCTTCCAAAAATGTCTTTTTGGTCAATTTATCTAGTAATTATATTATATATACCATAAATATGTTATTTTGTCACATCAACCAACTTTGGCATTAACCAACTTTAGTCCCTCAACTTTAATAATGACATGTTTAGCCCCACAACTTTAGTAATAGCATATTTAGCCCCTTAACTAAAACAACTTTAGCCCCTCAACTTTAATAATGACATGTTTAGCCCTATGTTGTCAAAAGCACCAAAAGCGCGCGCCTAGGCGCATCTACAGCGCCTGGTGGTAGGCTAGGCGCAAATTTGGGTTTTTTTTTGAAAAAACACTTCTGAGGCGCAGAAAGGCGCGCGCCCAAGAAAAAAAAAAGCCCAGGAAAAAAAAAACAAATCCGGGTGCGTGGGGCCGGTTTTTCGGAGCTGCATTCGTGTCCGCAGGATGCGGGCACGCACGAGTTCAACCAAATTCTAGCTCAGAAACTCATTTTTGCACCCCCCTGCGTGCGGGTAGGACTTGTGGTAAAACATGTCATAAAGCTACAATGGAGTAGTAAAGACTTTACCTTATAAACAACCACTCACTTTGTTCCCACACCAATGTGGGACAAAGTATTTACCACCTTTTGAGACTTTTATTCACACACCCAAAACTTACAATATATAAGTCCTAAACTTTTGCTACTAACTATTAGCTATATGATCTTAAATGATATATATAATAGTTTTTTTAATTTTATATGTGGATTCTTACTTATTTTCAAAGCATAACATATTTTTTATATTTTTTTTTCTATGTGAGCTTTTCTTAAAAAAACCCACGCTTTTTTTGCGCCTTGCGCCTAGGCTCCGGGCGAGGCCGATGCGCCTCGCCTGCGCCTTGCGTCTTTAACAACATAGGTTTAGCCCCTCAACTTTGGTAATAACATATTTAGCCCCTTAACTAAAACAACTTTAGCCCCTTAACTTTAATAATGACATGTTTAGCCCCTCAACTTTGATAATGACATGTTTAGCTCCTTAACTACATCAAACAAATTTAGCCCCTCAACTTTAATAATGGCATGTTTAGCCCCTTAAATTAAACAAAGACATGTTTAGCCCCTTAACTAAAACAACTTTAGCTCCTCAACTTTAATCATGACATGTTTAGCTCCTTAAAATAAAACATCGAACAACTTTAATTCTCGCGATTTGCTTAATTTACGTTTCGAACCCGCTGCCGAGCGCGTGTGGTAACCCACTAGTTTTTAACATTAAAAACTAAACAACCACACAAACATCTATTTATTCAACTTAAAGCTGCATAAGCATATCCACAATCTATTTCATACATACCATTCATCTACTTATAGTTATTCAAATAATCACTTTCAAAACGCACAGACAGATATCTAGTATTTGAAACAATATTGAATGTTTAGAGAGAGAGAGGAAAAATGAGCATACCTGAATGTGAGTTTTGACGATTGCTTTCCCGATAAGGGTTGCGAGAAAAAACTCCCAAAATGGAATTCCAAATTGCCCACACATTATGCCAGCAAGGTCAAATAGAGGATTTGGCACCTACAAATTGACACATCTAATTAAAAAACATTCATGATAAAAAAAACTAAATACATAAATAAATAAATCAAACAAGAAACAAAAATTCATAAATGTAACAAAGCTTGAAGCATTGAAACCAACCGAAGCAAGAATCAGAATTGTGTAGAAGTTCAAATACTGTGCATGTGACAGGAGCCAACGCTTCATATTATTTAAGTTCGACGCAACTCCATTATCCTCTGTTGAGGATGCATCAAGTTCGTCTGCAGCATCTATTTTCTCACCTGAGATACTTGCTGCAAAAAAAAAGTCTGTTAATAAATAATTCTGAATTCCAACAATTTTTGTGTGAGGATAACTTTCTTTTTAACAGCATGAGGATAACTATAAAACACAGTAACTACATTCGCAACTGGCATTCAAACTGTCCAAACTTGGCAACTTAAGCTTTTATCCAGCACGACAGAAATTTCCCATTCTACAATAAGTGAAATTTGTTACCTGTTTTGTACTTTCTACAACCACTTTTTATCTCTTTTGCTTTTTCTTTACTCACGTCTATTTATCTATGCAGTTAATATCGGTCGGATATTAGTTATCGGCCCTCTACAAAATATCGGTGTCAAATATCAATCCGGAGTATCGGTTCCGACGGCTATATTGACCGATATTTGACCAAAATCTGACCGATATTGACCCTTATTTTGGATGCCTTGGTTGATGTGGGCTCGGAGGAAGATTTAATGGCTTACGATTAGATCATGTTTCAAATATTGGCACTTTTGATATTATAGTAATATTATATATGTTTTACATTTTATATATGTATTTATATAAATTCTGCATGATATTATAATTACCGATATCCCACCGCGATAACATATATCTTAAATATCAGGCCCTTGACCGATGTTTGATTTTGGATCGCATCAACTACATAGCTTTTAATTCAAAATAATCTATTTTGTATATCTATTTTCTATAAAAAGATGCAAGAACCTTAGAAAGAACGTCTGAAAAACGTCAAAAAGCTATAAACACAAAAAAAAAGGTTCTATACTTAGAGACCATATTAAAAACAAAGGGTATATGTATAAAATATACCTGACATTTCAACATTTTAAAGATTCAAGAAATACCTGAACAACACACAAAAGGAATATAAGAAAAGACAAACGATGACGTACCGGCTCTTGAAATAAAATACGGCGGTAGCTCTCCTAGGGCAGTTCCGAGGCCCCAAAGAATAGTTTCGACTTGTACTTGTGGCAATATGCTAGTAAGCGGAACCTGAACACCATGCTCGGTTGAAAACAATGAAGGTCCGAACTCTGAACAATCCTTCTTAAGCCATGAAGGGCTTCGGTTTAATTGTATTGTATCATAAATAGCGCTTTTTATATCCACGCGACCACACTGCATTGCTTTTATTGTGAAGAATGCGACATGGGGGCCTAGATACAGAACAAAGGTGTGCAACCCACTTCCTGATTAAATACGAAAACAGATGAAGAAAACATTAGTTGCCATGTTTAACATGACTTGAAGTTCAAAGTAATAAGGTCTAAGTTATATACAGCTCAATGAGGTATACATACGTATAACCATAGTTGTTAATAGCGAATAGCGAACGATAGCGACAACCAACCTATACGCTACATAGCGATGGAATAGCAGGCGCTATTTTATGTTTAGCGATACACTAGAAGAATACTTTAGAGTTTAGAAATATTTTATATGTATTTTATATCCAAATACGGTGTTTCTATACGTATATTTAACAAAAAAAAACCCTAAAATCCAGCTATTGTATACGAATATATTATCACTAACACTATTTATATTAAAACAAAAAACCTGAATCCCGCTATTTATTCGCCATTGGGGCGCCAAAATAAGGTAGCGATGAATGAGCGCTTCGCTACGCTATTTGCTATAGTGCTCGCTATGAGCACTATTAACAACTATGCATATACCTGTGTGTGTATACACCAACATAAGATGAATGATATGCAGAAAAAGTAAGAGAGACAGAGAGAGATTCAGTAGTGTTGTTAATAATGCACTCACTGATGGCCGTTATATTACATTGGAATAAGTAGAAATTTTGTCTTTTTCTATTCAATATTCGTGTTGCCACGACAACGATAAATAAGCTTATAAATGGGAGAATAGTAAAGATGAAAAGATTGCTTATTAAGTGAGCTCACCAAGACCAATAGAAGATACCACACCAAGGGCCACCCACCACAACACAAACCTTACATATTCAAGAAGTTCTTCAACATGCTGCAGAAACAGATAGATAACATATTCATCATTAACAGTGACAGACGCGTACAAAGAAAACGAGGAAAATAAAGTGCGGGAATATGAAATACCGTTCCACGAGGACCATTTGAAGAGAGAAACAAGACAACCCCTACAACTGTGACTATGGCTAAAAGCATAAGCCAGACACCATGTGTAAAAAGGTATACGAGTGATCTCTTTAAATATTGAACAACGGCCACAATAAAAAGCTTCAAAGTTTGAAAAGGTTGTGATGTCAGTGTCAAATTCTCGAGCTCTTGTTTATGCTTCTCACGCAGTTCTGCATACATAAACAACATTTAGCCAAAGAAAACAACCCATCCACTATTACAAACAAATACATATACTTTTCTAAAATTCAACAACCAAGTACTGCAAATAGCAAGATTCTATGCCCGGTGGTACCATAACCACCTATGGCAAGTTATCCAACAAATTTATTCCACTTTTCATGAATCATGATATGCAGTCAGCATTGTTTAATTCATTCGAATAGGCAGATAAAACTTTTCTTAGTTTGAGCAAAATAAACACTCAACCTAAAAGGGTAATATATCGACTGTGGTTAAGAATTGCCATGTTGTCACGACTCACGAGATGTAGGATAGGAGTTCAATTCATAGTCTAAATTTAAAACATAACAGCAGTGGCTGCAAGGTACTAAAACATAAGCGAGATCAGGTGCGATATGATAACATTTCCATATCTAGCTATTACAATCTTATCGCAAGTTCAAAAAAATTCTATTAAAAATAAGAAATCGAATACTTCAGAATCAGGTCGGTCTGAACTCGCATCAATCAACTGTCAATTAAATAAAAAAACATGTAAATCAGCACGAATTGAGATACCGCAGTTGTTCATAGATAAAACCTAACTGACTCAAAACCGAATATGTTGAAAATCAAACGACAAACCTGAGATCGACATATTGAACACCTCAACTTCTAAACAAATGATGTTTTCCATTAACATTAAAACTCCTGATAAATAAACTAGATACGAGAGATGCTCCACTTTAGAAAGCAGCAATTTGCAGGTGTGATATATTATACTTTTACATTTATTCTAACCTCGTTACTTTCAGTAATTATTCATTTTGCTATGTGTACTATAGCCAAATAGGCTTTACTATCCCAAACAAGTTTAGTAAGGCTACCAACTGCAACTCATAACAAATAGATGAATTCAGATTCAACAACCTACTGCAATGTGAATAGCATGCTTCAATGCTTTGTGGGCCCATAACCACTCATAGCAAGTTATCCAACAGACTTATTCCACTTTTCATTATATGCAGTCAACATCGATTAATCCATCCGAATACGCAGTTGCAACTTTTCTTAGTTTAAGCAAAACAAACACTCAATCCAAAAAGGGAGAATGTTCACTAAGGTTAAGATTTAACAATTGCCACTTTTTCACGACTCGCGAGATGTAAAATATAATACCAATCACTCAATCTCCATATTTACAGATGTGTCCTATGTTCCATAATAATTTTGCAACTACACAGACCAAGCTCAACCATATTACATTTACACCATTTTGTGTCACCAATACAGTAACTAACAAATGCACCAAAAGTATTTTTTTTTAATTCCTGTTCATTGCAAAATTATTACATGTTAAATTCACAATCTAAATCATAAACATAAGCCAAATCAAGTACAAAATGATAACATTTCCATAATTAGCAACAATGATCTTATCACAAGTTCAATACCTACCAAAAACAAGACCAAATCAAACACTTTTGAATCAGGTCGATCCGAACTCAAATCAATCAGTACACATCAATTAACACTCAATCAGATAAAAAAACTCGTAAATCAGCTCGAATTAAGATACCACAACTGTTCACAGCCAAAATCAAAAAACGATCTCTCATCAAATTTCTACGCATTAACTGACACTCAAATCACATAAAAAACAAGTTAATCAGCACGAATTAAGATACCGCATCCTATCGCAACCAAAACCTAACAAAATTACACTCAAACACGTTCAAATCAAACAACAAACTCAGATCAATTCCTACGCATAAACTAACACATAACATTCTTTATATTTCTATTAAATTAATGAAATATCTATTCTTTATATTTCTATTAAATTATAGTTGTCACTTTCTGATGTAATATGTTGATTAGCCATAATAATCCCACCTAGACCTTATTAGCCATTAATATGTTAGAAATTACCCGTTCATGTGGCCTAACGGATCATTTGAGTAATGTTACCAATATGACATAACTAGTCCCCGACAATTATTTGATGGTAGTAATTGTAAATATTGATTAGTTCAATGGGGCATTTATGATTTCCCTTTAGGTATCATTAATAGAGAATTAATTCAAGGGGCAATTAATGTTTCCCCATTATTCATCAATAGAGAATTAGATAAGGGGCAATTAATGATTCCCCATTATTCATTGATCCATTATATATTGATGATAAGTGGTGATCAAATAATCATCCTCATAAAACACCAATACGAAAATTCTCTCTAAGGTGATCCATCAACCCAAGGTACCATAACGGGAATCATGGCTTCATCTTTATACTCAAAGATAATCATCCCTACAAGTAAGTATCTCTATCTTAGTATCTATATTTAGATTATGATTGAATAAACATGATTAGGGTTCTACATTTTGACCCATGTTTAATGATATAATCAACATGTGGTATCAGAGCGTATGTTGATTATATCTATTTGATCATAAAATTAAATAATTAACAGACGATGAATCGATTTTATGGAATATGAAATCAAAGTTGATTTGTTTATTGAGGATTGGTTTTCTAGAAAGTTGTTTAAAATCATTGTTCGATGATGTAGTTAGTTTAAATTCCAAACATTTTTCACTTTAATTGACCTTTTGATGTGTATATTGATGTTCTGCACTATATTATTTGCTAGTGGAATTTAATAATACACATATATGTAAAGGTTAGTTTGAATTATACATTAGATTTTACTACATGATGGGACATAAATTATGTAATGGATATAATTTACTTTCAATGATTTTAAATGGGTATTCCAATTCTGCAAATCAATCGGTTCGAATTCAAACGTCTGAATGTTTAATTTTGCATTTAGTTTGAGATGATTTTTTTGTATAAAGAAGGTTTGGAGTCTGGAATATTTTAATCGATATTGTTGATACATGTATGTGGACGCGACTCGACTCGACGCGACTTGGTCCGGTTCGACCCGGTTAGGTTCGGCTCAAGCCCGAAGTCACGACATTCCTCCGTCGTGCGCCCCAGAGTTCGACACGCGAAGCACGGAGAGCCGCGAGCCTTCCCGAGGAGCCACATCACCATGACATCATCATAATGATGTCATGATGATGTCATGTAGAAGTAAATACATGCAAATGGTGAAACTGTACGTGCATGGCATGAACAATACAACATGGGCCAAAGCTGTTTGGCGAAACATATCTTGGGCCCAAGCCCAAGTTGGCGAATCAGATGGGTTCTTGACGAAACAAGTGTGTTTCGTCAAGCTTGATTCAATTTCATCGAAGGTTGTTTATTTCGCCAAGCTTCTGTCTCGCCAAGCCCTGATTCGTCAAGTGTTATGTGTCTGTGAGTATAAATAGACATGTTATGTTTCTGTTTCTTGGAGAGAACACAGGAGAGAACAGAACACACACACACACTAGAGAGAGTTTGCAAGATAGATTTGTAAACATTGTGCTTGTAACTGATCTTTTCTACGCATTAATACAAGAGGTGTTAATCGGTGAATCTTGCGTGTCGTGTTTTTACGTGTTCGATCTCGGTTTGCTTTCCCGGTTGGATTCCGCACAACCGGGTTGGTTCGTACACAAGGATTAGGCGACTAGATCCTCCCCTAGCCGGACCTACAAGTGGTATCAGAGCCTTGGCTCTTTCCTTGTTAAAACCGAGTGTTTTTCGAGTTGTTCTTCGAGCTTAAAGTTTGATTTTCTGAAAAACCGCGTGTTTTTGCTGATTGTGATTATCAAAACCCTGTTATATTCATGTTTGCATGCTTACTTTATTGGTTTTTGATTATATTTTAGCAAAAATTTGTGTTTGAAAGATCATGGGTTTTCCAGAATATTCATAAAGTTCATCTTTATTCAAGTGTGTTCTTGATTGTATTACCTTTTTGATCTTCAAAACAATTTATCTAAGTTGTTTATGCTTGGAAAATTGTGATCTGATTATAATATTAAGAATACAGATCAAGTTGGTATTATAATCATTTAGTTGGTAGGATAGACGTGTGCAGAGTTGACAAAGGAGTGTTGTGTCAGACTGTCTCACCTACCAAATCAACTTTTTCGGCGAAACAGAAAATTTCAAAGGGATTGGGCCGATTTGTTATGTGAAGCCCAACAAAACTAAAACCATTTAAGCTGTTTTAGTGGGCTGTTAAGTCAAAAGCCCAACAAACAAAAGGCATTGAAATCTTTATTTCGTTGGTTTTTAAAATAAACAAAAGTCAACATTTATTTTACTTGAAAACCCAACCATTTTCGTCGACATCCTTATTTGTTGTTCTTTTTTTTTTTTTTTTTTTTTTTTTTGTTTCGTTGAATTTTGAAACAAGTCAACAGACCTGGGTTGTTTCGTTGTCTAGGAGCCCAAAAGCAACTAAAATTTGTTTCGTCAACTTCTGTTGGGCCCTATACAATTTTTTTGTTTCGTCAAATATCCAGTACATCTGTTTCGTAAAAATAACAAAGTCTGTTTCGTGGGACTTTGTTTGGTCGAGTGTGTTGGTATTTTTAACAGAAGGGTTGCAAGTGTGTCTTAACCGTTTGACTTAGGTGTGATTTTCAGGTATTATTTTTCTTGATCAAAAATGACTTCAATGTGGGGTGTTCCGATAAATACAGAGATGTATTTTGGTACTCCGTCTCCCGCACCGAAACGACCTCTCAGACCAACTGATATGTTCGGAAATCCATTACCTGTTCGATCTACCGGGCCAACAGACATGTATGGGAACCCACTTCCACCTCAATCTACCGGACCAACAGACATGTATGGAAATCCGCTTGACCCAGTTCCTCAACCAGTGCCTCAACAGCAAACCCAAAGGCCTCCTGTGACAACAGATCTACATGGCAATCCTATCCAAGTTCCTGTTAAGCCAGCTCAGCATGGGAACCAGAACCCTTTCAGAAATCAAGGAGACCAGCAGAATCAGAACAGGAACAATGAGCGTACGTTGATACCTGTCAACAACCAAAGCCAAGCAGGACCATCAAATGCTAACCAGGCACTTGTGGTTCAAGTAAATGATTGCGGTGATTGGTCAATCCAGCTGAGTAGTGATGCTCCAGATGGAACAGCTTGTTTTGCTGAGATTGTCAAGGATTTAAATCACGCCAGTGGTGGAGAATCTTCCGCCAATAGTGATGAATCTTCTGAGGATGAAGACTCTTCTGGTTATAGTAGAAGTTCGGATGAAGAATCCTCGAGTTCAGGCGATGATCATTTGGATAACACATCAAGTGCGTCAGTCGATGCAGACATTGATGAGATTTTGGAAGAAGCTGCAGCAGGAACTGAAAGAAGATCTATCTTGGTGGATCAAGCTGCTTATTCTTCGTATTCTCTCCATTCAGCCTTTATGGCTAATGTCGACAGTTCATCAAGTCAGGTATATGTCGATGAACCCACTTCTGGTAGTTGTGATAACTGTGATAGTTTGCGTATTAAATGTGCTGATTTGGATGCAAACATGTCTGAGTTGCAAGGCAAACATGATGCTTTACAAGCTAGTTTGTTTGACTTGCAAGACAAACATGTTTCGTTAAATGATAAGTGGTGTGAATTGCAAAGCAAACACGAGGCTTTGCAAGAAAAATATGATGTGACATTCATTCACAACCAGAAGTTGACCGTTGATCTTTCCAAGTGCACAGAAGCCAACATGTTTTATGAAAACCATGAAAAGGATTTTAAATCGATGATTGAAACATTAAAGAAAGATAAAACAGAGCTGACAAAAATGGTTTCCAGAAAACAAACTGACATTAATTTGTATATAACTCGTCTGGAGGTAATGCAAAAGGAAATGGCTTGTGTTAAAACTGAAAGTGAGGCGATCCGACTCAAGTTAGACAGTTATTTGAGCTCTAGCTATGTGTTGGATCACATCATTGACGTTCAGAAAGAGAAACGGGATGTCACATGCATAGGTTATAAGAAATGTCCACCACCCGTGAGAAACAATTATGATGCCATGCCTGATGAGGAGTATAGGACTCACTTTGAGCCATCTGTTCCTTTGGACGTTGAGGAATTTGCAGCAGGACTCGGATACAAGAAAGAAGTATCGTCAGATTCAGATGTGTCAGCAGATACTTTTGTAACTGCTGAACAGAATCAGGATTCTCCAGTTGTGATTGAGGATGCTGATTCTTCTGATGATGAGTCTGATGATACTGATTCAACAAAGTCTGATGCGGTGATAAACGAAGAGGACATACCTCTTGAGAATCATATTCTGTGTGATCCTCCTGCAAAACCCGCTAAGACTGTTGCAATCGAGTCCTCGTCTGCACAAGAGTCGGAGAGTGTGGATTTGCTGTACACTCTAGTTGGTGATGATAAAATCTATTCTGACAAAGATTTTCCTATTAAGAATGTTAATCAATCTCTAATTAGTAAAGTCTTTGAAAATTCAACAAGTAAGTTTTTGGGTAAGAAAGGACCACATGTTACAGTCACACAGTGTCCTCCTATCCCAAAGGCTGAAGTTAGAAAACAATTTGGGAATAAGAAATTACCAACAGTGCAGACCCAGCAAAATCATACCAAACAAACAGGTAAAACACCGGCTCAAGGTCAAAAGAAGCCGAATCAGAAGAAGAAGAAGAATGTGAACTTTGTGAAATCTAAGGGAACGGACAAAATTGAAACGTTTGAAAACAAATCTAACTTAGATTTTGTTAAACAAGCAACAGTGTTGAAAAGAAATGAACCAAACTGTTCGAAACCTAGTACCTCGAGATCACAAAGTTCATCATCATCGGCAAGACGATCACATGATACTTCGGGGTTTGTTGAACGAAGATCATGTTTTGAATGTGGGACAATTGGTCATATAATTCGAAATTGTCCGTATCTTCATAAATTAAAAGCCAAAGAAGATGATCCCCGTGAACGAAATTACCGAAAGAGATTTGTTTCACCAAAACAGGACCCTCGTCTTGTTAAACAACAAGAAGTGAAACAGAGAAAGAAACAACGGAAAAATGTTGAAAAGGTTTTAAAACCGGACGTTGTCCAAACAAAATCTGTTGAATCAAATGTTAAACTTGAAAACCAAAAACAGATTTGGAAACCAAAATTGGAAATTGTTTCAGGGGGAGCTACATCAATTCCGAATCATCGGGAAATGGATGTCACAATCCTCGATGATGACGGACGACCCAAGTCTGTGAAGGCTTGGGTCCCCCTCTCCAACTAATCTCTGAATGAGTGTGCAGGATGTTCCAGGAGGAACTATTGATAGTCTTAGGATTGTTAATAGTGGAGCGTCCATGCACAAGATCGGCGACACCAGACTCCGAAACATCATTATATCTAGGAGTTGTTGCCTTTTGATGGAGAGAGGAGAAAAGAAGACAAAAATGTTTGATGAAGGAAAAAGGAATGAAGTTAAAAAATTCGACCAGATGAAATATGTTGCAAAATTTGGTTGTTATGGTTTTTGATCGGGTCAACATGAAAGATTCCAATCAAAATGTACGCACCTGCAGCACGTTTGAAGTTCAAAATCAACAAGATGAACGTGCAGTGTACATTTCTTCACGGTGTGATTAAAGAAAATGTGTTGGTTGATCAAACCAACCGGGTGTGCGGATGCCTTGGCGTGGATTGAACAACCGCACACTACTTCTCAAAGAGAAAGACAAAGACCTTCGCTGGTACAATGTGGAAGACCAGCCGGACCCGGAGGTTTATGATCTTGTTGCTGTGAAGGGATTTCAGTAGCTACAAAATCGACTTTGAAATTCACACCGGGTGGATATCCAGTTTGGGAGAGCGCTCAGATTCCTGGCAATGCACGAAGCAGTTGCGGGATACGGTTTTTAAATTTCTAATCTCTCCTATACTTGTCGATATTTAAGCTGCTTTATAAATTGTTATCCTCTCGTAGCACTCCTTGACTTGACACGTTGATCTCGAATATCACCTCACACGTGATTGTTTCACTATGAAACTCATCAATGTTGTCATGGTCCACACCGATGACCAACGTGCCGACCTTTTTACCAAAGCTTTTGACAAATCAAGATTTGACTTTTTATTATTGGTAAACGGCATTAAGGTCAAGCAAGAGTAAAACCAACATCGGGAAATCGTTTTTGTTTGTGTTTTTAAATTTGTCTTAGTTTATTGATTTTAGGGGGAGTAAATCCAAATTTTGAAAAATCCAAAAACATTGAAAAATTTCAAAAACACAAAAACAATAGAAAAGCAAAAATGAGTTTCCTGGCGAGCAAAAGAGAAAATGATAGTACATCAGTGGTCTATCCAAACCTCTTTAAACCTGAAATGCAAACTGAAAAGCGATAAGCAGCTCTATATAAGATGTATCGGTAGGCTCACAATCATTTTAAAGTGTGCAGGGTGATATAAACTTATATCGACTGAAGACTGGGTGGGAACCATTCATTGGCATATGGTCTTAGTACCGAAATTTCGTTTGAGAGATTGCCGAGGTTCTGAGATATTCGGTCTTTATGCTGCTTATCATCTGGGTATCATGGTTGTATCTTTTACCGAAAAATAACGGGGACGCAAGTCTAGATCTTCCATGATACCATACATACGTGTACATATTGCATTCGACCTCAATAAGTGATAAACAATCACATGTCCATACAAATAAGTGATAAAATATCACAGATTCTTTGCGGGAGTCAAGTTCGTCTCTCTGCTGTACGAAAGTACTGACCTGTTCACGGACTTGCTCCTGTGCCTTCATGCATCGAAAATCAAGTTCCTCATCAATAAGTGATTCTATCACATAGGGCTTGTTTTCAATCAAAATAAGTGGGTTTCTCACATTTTCATATACGGTCAAACAGATGATAATCGGTATACTCACCGGTAAGATGAACCCTCGTGCATACCTTGATACGGGAATGTGTCGTGATGTGGATGAACACCGGTCGGTAAGTATAAATCATACCTTAACGTATCCCCTCGCCATGATTACATCTGATAAGTTGAGCTTATGTGGACAACAATACCGATAATTGTTATAGGATGCTTATCTTAATGTTAACTAATTGAACAAAGAGAGCGTTTTGGCATGACCGCACACTGATATGATTCTCTTACCCTCGAAACTCACAAAAAGATTGTCTGTAAATATTTATTTAATGCTTTCAGTTTCTGCATCTTTGTATATATTTATTTACTGCTTTCAGTCTTTACATTTCGAAATATTCAAAAATACCAAAAAGATTTTAGGTGTGTTTTAATATAAACTTTATAAAATCCAAAAAGATTTTATTTCTATCTTATTTTCGATCGTACGATGTTGGAGCTCGAGTCTTCGTTACCTGAAACCTGATTGAAAACCGAAATGACTAAATCTTCATAAACGGTCGAAATTTGCAAGTGTTGAAAGTTAAAATTTGAAATTGATAAAATGTGTTAAAACTTTCAAACTGTCGGACGGTGTTTATTTAAACAATGGTCACATGTGTGTCGCTTACTTATGATATTCCAGGCAGTTGTTCTCATTACGCGTTTAGATTTCTTGCATGTGCAGATTCTAAAGGCAAGGAGAACATGGTCGATGACAAGCTTCGGAATGAAGACACGACGTGAAGGCACTCAAAAGATGAAGATGATCGAGTTGCCGCTGACCATCATCAACACCACAAGGATCTCAAGCTAATGATCAAGTCATTCACGAGCATAACTCAAGGGGGAGCTTATGTTAAGGGGGAGTTTGTCAACACACTTCCTACATGAAACGGGGAGTTTGTTGATACACTTTCTGCTTTGAAGACGTGAAGACTTTGAAGATCCTCCGACATAAAAGACATCAAAGGCGAATCTCGCGAGTAGCGTCCAAGGGGGAGTTTGTTGATACATGTATGTGGACGCGACTCGACTCGACTCGACGCGACTTGGTCCGGTTCGACCCGGTTAGGTTCGGCTCAAGCCCGAAGTCACGACATTCCTCCATCGTGCGCCCCAGAGTTCGACACGCGAAGCACGGAGAGCCGCGAGCCTTCCCGAGGAGCCACATCACCATGACATCATCATAATGATGTCATGATGATGTCATGTAGAAGTAAATACATGCAAATGGTGAAACTGTACGTGCATGGCATGAACAATACAACATGGGCCAAAGCTGTTTGGCGAAACATATCTTGGGCCCAAGCCCAAGTTGGCGAATCAGATGGGTTCTTGACGAAACAAGTGTGTTTCGTCAAGCTTGATTCAATTTCATCGAAGGTTGTTTATTTCGCCAAGCTTCTGTCTCGCCAAGCCCTGATTCGTCAAGTGTTATGTGTCTGTGAGTATAAATAGACATGTTATGTTTCTGTTTCTTGGAGAGAACACAGGAGAGAACAGAACACACACACACACTAGAGAGAGTTTGCAAGATAGATTTGTAAACATTGTGCTTGTAACTGATCTTTTCTACGCATTAATACAAGAGGTGTTAATCGGTGAATCTTGCGTGTCGTGTTTTTACGTGTTCGATCTCGGTTTGCTTTCCCGGTTGGATTCCGCACAACCGGGTTGGTTCGTACACAAGGATTAGGCGACTAGATCCTCCCCTAGCCGGACCTACAGATATATTGCCTTTCCTCAAACCAAGTTAATCTAAATTGAAGTAATATAAATTGTTTAATATAATTTATGATTATGTGGCCACGTTCCATGGTGTTTGCATTTTTTTTTCTTCAATACTGTAATTTACTTAAGGGTTTATTTTATTCTTTATTTTTGCCCACACTAATAATATTGTTTTGTTTTTAGAACAAATAATTGTTGTTTCCTTTTATTTTCACATAAATCAAATGATGCACATAATATCAGTTGATTATTTCTTTTGATTTTAGTCATAAGGAAAATAAAATCAGTTAGAGTATTTTTCCTTAATGCAATTAAAATAATGATTTAAGCATTTAATCATATGTCTTAAAATAACGATTTTGACATAGGAAAGTATTTTATAATTATGTGTATGACAATGAACCTAAAGGCAAATTGTCTAATGATATATATAATAATTATAAGCCTAATTACATAGATATATCATTTCTTGCCCAAAGGTGATATGGTATATTTATGTGCTTTATTTTTTTAAGTTCATCATGATACATGAATTTTGGTCAAAGCCAAAGCGAAGCCAAAGTTCATGTAGAACATTGAGACAGTCTATATTTATGTGTGTTCATAATATGTGAATTTTGGTCAAAGCCAAAGCGAAGCCAGGGTTCATGTAGAACACTAAAGACGGTCTTTTATTTATTCATGTTCATAATACATGAAATTTGGTCAAAGCCAAAGCGAAGCCAAAGTTCATGTAGAACAATAAGTCAGTCTAGTATGTATGTTCATAATGCATAAATTTTGGTCAAAGCCAAAGCGAAGCCAAATTTATTTAGAACATCAAGACAATCTGTTATTTATGTACATTCATAATGTCTGGATTTTGGTCAAAGCCAAAGCGAAGCCAAAATTCAGGTAGAACCTTAAATTAGTCTGTTATTTTGGTGTTATAGTAGACTATATCTTCAATATAATAATTTATGTCTGTCTTACTTGGTTACCCCATAATGTAAATCACTTCAAGTTTCTTCTTAAGTTTGTATCTCATCTATTTTATCCACTCTAATCTCAAAACCTAAAATGTTTTGCTTATTAAAGAGTTTCTACAAAATTTGCTCTTGTTGGAGACTAGTGGGATAATTTAATGTAGCTTTTTGTCCTTTATGTTTGATGCTATTTGTCGTATAAAATGGAGCCAAAAAAAAAAAGTGTTTTGCTTTTAATTCCCATTTCCAAGTGTGAATAGCATTAATATCCATTGTTTAATAAATGCATGCCTATAGAATTATGTAGAATTAATAAGCTCATCCTTAAATTAACATTCTTTTTCTTTTAACCAACGTGTCTCTTATTCTTATTTACCTTAAGGAATTAAATTCTCATTCAGTTTACATTTAATATGATTTTCAAAGAACACTTTTAGCTTGTATTTAAAGTGGTGTGCCCATTATATCTTTTATGATAATCAAGAACTCATTTCATTATTGCTATCATGGGAGCTAGATTTCCCAAGACTAATCTATTTTCTTTGGAAGAATCAAAATAACTCCTAAAACGCATGCATTACTCTAGTTTATCACTATAAAGTTAGTGGTATATGTGAATACATCATGATGTACAATACCATGACCCATTACTTAAAGGTTTACACATGGAAATCAGTACACTTTTCTGATGCATTACATATAACTTTTCAACCAATACCATAAGTTGCCTTAAGAATCAACTATATCACTCAAAAGTACCAAAGGAAAATGAGTGTGTTGATTAGCAACATATGTATAGGAAAATGAATGCATGAAATTGGAAAATTAGATGTTGTTCATCTCACCGCCACTAAACCTAAAAGGAGGATACTTTTAAGATTCAAATATAGTGTACAAGTACTACTTCCAGCTATAAGTTTCATAAAAGGAAAGTCTCACTTCAAATTTTGCCATTAACTAGGCATGAGCATGGACTATCCATAATTCAATGAGACAGCTGGCTAAGATAAGTAGTTAGATATTTATGATATTTAAGTCTGCTAATGATAATATTCCAATTAACACATGATTGGTTGAGTCTAGTTCTATAAGTTTTATTACCAGAAATCAACAAATACTAAACATCAGAGTTAGTGACAAAATTTAATGTTAAGACTATAAGAACCATGATAAACTGTTCTATAATTGGGCTTTATGATACCTTATATATTCTGTAGATTATTCAGAATTTAGTATCAATATAAAAGCTACATTATAACAGTTCTGAGGTTTGCATGGTTAAAACAAAGTCACTCTTACCTTAAACTCTCGTATTATTTGTCATCTCAATCTGGATAGAAAACTTATAAGATAGAACTAGATGATGCTACACTTTTTCACAACCTTTTGTTATCATGAAAATGAAAAATTTAACAAAAGAAAAATGAGACCTACAAATTCCATCCATTAACACAAAATTTCATGAGAAATCATGACTAGGTTAATGAATGATGAAATATTATCAAATCTCATTCTTAGTAACTTATTAGCATGTGTTATAAGCCTTAATATTTTAAATGCCTAAGGGAATAAATTAAGTTCCATTAGAAGTTATATTTCATTAGAACTTATCCCAAAATGGAATATTTAGACATAATTCATTTATCATAATATGTACTTGTATTTAATATGTCTTATATGAATAAAGGTATTAAAGAAATTAAATCATATATACTATGATTCCTTCTAAATATGTCCCCAAAATTTTTATAACATATGGACATTAAGGAAATCAAGTCTAACATATATGACATGTTCCCATAGCGCATACATCATTGAAACTTATCTTGTAGCATTCCTACAGATCTAAAAGGTTAGTGGGAGCATTAAGTGTCTTAATCTTAATTTGTGAGAGTTGCAAGAGGTAGGGGAGTGAAAACTTGTTATTACCTCAATTTGCACCTCTTGTAAAAGACATTGCTCCTTCATAACTTTTCTCTTTAAGAATATACTGCTACTCTAACAAAAGTTTTATTGTTGCTTAAACGTGGGCACACTCAAATTTCTTGCCAAAATTGTAATCCTCAAACAGAGAAACTATAATGAGTAACTTTATTAATTTGTTTCTCTATTAAAATTTATTGGTCTTTTAATATTGACCATAAGCATGCTAAAATATGAAAGTTTTCTAAGATCAGTGGGAGCAGTAAAAGTCCTTATCAGGACTTGCCGGAAGTGCAAGAGGCGGGGGGAGAGACTTATTAAATTTTACTCCGATTACACCATTTGCACACCATACTGCACCACCTCTTACAAACTTAGAAATCTTGAAAGAATCACCTTATCTTTCTTATAAGATGTTTCTTTGAGGATCATTGTTGTTCTAGTGGCTCATAATCATTTAGAGCTACATTATATGAACATTAAAACAACTTTCCTTAAAAGACTTACATGTTTGTAAAACAGCCTGAAAGTTCTAAACTGAAGGTCAAGAACACTTACTTTGTATGTCAATAACTTCCATGTATGGGTTGAAGCAAGCATCAAAATGTGATGAAATCTTATTGCAATTCTTTTCATCACGAGTTAAGTGGATTTTTGTGTACCTACCTCAAGATGAGTGGGAGCAACTAATGTAAACTTGTCCTTACATAGATGATACTCTTTTGATAAGTATATGTTACATAAGTCAAATAATTTCTCACACATATTTTGATATAATGAATCTCGGAAATACCACTTACGTGAGAGATATCAAAATATACCGAGATAGACCCAATGGGACATTAGTTTCGTGCCATAAGCTTTACTCTAAAGCGGGTCCTTACATATGTAACAAACAATATTGCTCTCATTAAAAGGATAAAATGATAAATGAGATTACTTCCTTATGCTTCATTAATTAGAAGCATTATGAGTTCAAGTTTATACTCGTTTAGATATTGCTCACATTGATGAACATTAGACCACTCTAGATTATTGTGAAGCATCTTACAATATCTTTAAGAAACGAGAAAGACTATAAGAAGAAGTTTATTACTCTTACCTTGATTTTTTAATATTCAATGGAAACTAAAAGTCAATTTGGGGTAATCCTTATGTTTACAGACAAATCTTACTCATGGAGGAGTCATAAGAAACTGTTAACAACAACGTAAATTATGACATAATATGTTGTTAATTAACAACGCAATTGTCACTAAATGTTGTTGAAAACTTATCAGTAGACTCATAAACTTGTTAACTCCATATAAATACTATATTGAAGACTTACTGTGAAAAGTCAGCTACAATGTTTCCTCGAATAGTAATAATTCGAGAGGTGCTGCATTAAACTTCGATGCAAAATTATTGTTCGTTTATGAACAAGAAGAGGAAACTAAATATTTGTATCGAATACATTTACATTCATGATATGTTTGCGGATCCGATAACTAAGGTCTACACCCAAAGTCTTTTAAGAGCTCATAATAAAGACGGGTTTTACTAAAGGCCTTACATAATAGCATATCGTACATATGAATGATTAGTTATTATTTTCCTCAATTATACAATTTGTTTGTCTATAAATACGTATGTGCACCTAATGACGTATAGACAAGAATTATACAAATTAATTTCAAAGGGCTTACCTCAGTCATTTTGGTCTTAAATTTACGTATGTTTTGATTTGGAGTTGTAACATGATTAATGGGGGTCTTGAGTTAACGATAACTCAATGACTGTATTTTTCTATTACATTTTCAATTTGAAACATTAATTAATGTTTTAACTTGGCCAAACTAACTTATGCTTATCACAAATGATCACTCGGCCAAGTGGGAGAATGTTAGAAATTACCCGTTCATGTGGCCTAACGGATCATTTGAGTAACGTTACCAATATGACATAACTAGTCCCCGACAATTATTTGATGGTAGTAATTGTAAATATTGATTAGTTCAATGGGGCATTTATGATTTCCCTTTAGGTATCATTAATAGAGAATTAATTCAAGGGGCAATTAATGATTCCCCATTATTCATCAATAGAGAATTAGATAAGGGGCAATTAATGATTCCCCATTATTCATTGATCCATTATATATTGATGATAAGTGGTGATCAAATAATCATCCTCATAAAACACCAATACGAAAATTCTCTCTAAGGTGATCCATCAACCCAAGGTACCATAACGGGAATCATGGCTTCATCTTTATACTCAAAGATAATCATCCCTACAAGTAAGTATCTCTATCTTAGTATCTATATTTAGATTATGATTGAATAAACATGATTAGGGTTCTACATTTTGACCCATGTTTAATAGATATAATCAACATAATAATCCCACCTCAGAATATTCCCCCCACCAGTCCCACATTTCATCTATTTTTCCTACAATGGTCCCCCGTTAAAAAAACCTAACGGAGTTAAGCTTTTTTCCAAATTACAAACAGATTTTTTAGGGCTTTTGATTAGAACGACGATACGAGTCCATTGATGTAAAACTTGCCTCGAAACGGTGCTCCAAACGATGAAAACGGCGGTTCAATTCGGGTGTTTAAATTTCCAATTAACCAAAATCAAGTCACTTGGAGCACCATTTCGAAGTAAGTTTTAAATCAATGGACTCGTATCATCGTTCTGATCAAAAGCCCTAAAAAATCTGTTTGTAATTTGGAAAAAAAGACTAACTCCGTTAAGTTTTTTTAACGGAGGACCATTGTAGGAAAAATAGGTGAAAGGTAGGACTGGTGGGGGGAATATTCTGAGGTGGGATTATTAATAGCCAATAAGGTCTAGGTGAAATTATTACAGGCCAATTCCCCTAAATAGGTGTCAAGTTCACCATTTGAACTTGCACCTTCATAATTCTTTCTCTCTATCTTTGAAGTTGCTTTTGCTTGAAAGAGGCCTCCTACTTGAAGCTTAGTCTTCCTTTGAACACTTGTAAGTGTTCTCCTTAGTCTCTTTTCATTTCTAGGCTAGTTATTACCCGAAAGTCAAGCAAATTGACTTTTGTTTTAACTTTCGGTTATGACCATTTTGGTCAAGCCAAAGTAAAAATCAAACATGGCTACATAATCATACTAGGGAAGGTATTAATCCCCTATGAGGGCACCTTCGGAAGATCACGTTAAGTTTGTGAAATGACGGGTCAAAGTTTTATTAAATTAAAGTCAAAAACTTAGATTTTCGTAAATTACGTTAAATGAACTTCTAAATATCGAAACCTTAATTTTAAACATTATAACAGTTTATATAACATATTAGGACATGACGGGTTAAAGTTTTGTTAAATAACTGTTTATATAAGATATTAGGGCACCTTCGTAAATTACGTTAAATTAACTTCTAAGTATCGAAACCTTAATTTTTGACATTATAACTCTTTATATAACATATTAGGACATGTTAGATCATGTCCAACTTGTCATTTCCTGCTTAAAGCTTGGTTCGCAACCGAAAGTCAAATAGTTTGATTTCTGCTTTGACTTTCGATTTTGACCCATTCAAGATAGTTTGGATACTGATTAAGGATTGTTATATGATCGTATTATAGTAGGGAATAACCCTTAGAGATTATACCTTCTGATCATATCGTTTGTCGGGTTTTATGCAAAGTCCACATATTATGACTATATAATGACTAAAATGCCCCTTTTGCGCAAAGACTGATTTTGAAGCACAATAAACATGTAATCTGAGTTTGAAACTGATGTAATAACATAATGAAACATAATTGGGCATAATGCACTTACCATAGACCCATTCGACCATTCGGTGCCGCATATGTGCGTACGGTTGACTTATATAACATGATTTATATAAGTTAGCCGAATCGGATCTAAACCTTTCCAAATCAGTTCTAATCGGAATGAATGGTTGTTTGACCCGTATTATACGAGTCCTTGTACTAGTAAGGTTATAAGACCACAGTCTATCCGGTTTCCGCTTAATCTAACGAATCGTACCTATTTATTAAAGTTAACCGATCCAAGTCATTTGACTTGAAATAAGACCCGTTAACAATCTAACTGATCATAGTTCCGTCCATTCCAGACTAGGAGCCTCCAGTAAATTGCGGTTGTGTTTAGGTTGTTTTGATTATGGCTATGCTAAAACATCTTTGATTTGTAAAGATAAGCTCAGGTAAATACTCTTAGTCTATTTTCCATATACGGGCTTGGGATACGGCACTAGTCGCTTGGTCGGGTATTAAATCACGGGCGAATGATGCTTAAAATTTAAATAACCTATTTTAGTTCATTTTGCTTGATAACTTAAACATTGAGGGTTAATGCGACTGTGTCCTGGATACTATCGGCTCACTTAATTGCAAGTGGCCACGACCTAAGTGTGTGGTGTAGGCATACACCTAACAGACGCTAATGTTGTTATATTTTTTTTTATTGAAAATGTGACGTGTTTTGACAAGTATGTAAAACTGGTAACAAGAAACATTACCTTGACCCAAGTTTTTTAGAAAAATGATATACCAAATGGTATAAAAATGATTTTGAAAAGATTTTCAAAACATGTCGGCTAATTGTAAATACCAGTTTTAGTGACGTATTTTCAAAAGACTAAGCAAATGTTAAATAGCAAATACGGAATAGGTTGGAGCTGCTCGGTCTAAGCATATTAGAAATTGCGACTCCACGCAAGACGTATTAGTCTTAAGCTTCATTTTGTTACATTCGGCCCGCCTGTGGATCTTTTTAGACACTTCAGTTTGTATAATAATTTTGAACATTTCGGACACTTGTATTTGTAATATATAATTTATAATCCCAGACTTCCGTTGTGCTATGTGAATTACTGATATCAATCGTCACGCATAAACCCTAAGTTTGGGCCCACCGGAAAATCAGGGTGTGTCAAAAACATAATGGACAGCAAACTAAACCACAATGGACATAACGTACTACACAATGAGTGTCAAGCTAAAAACGCAATGAAAAGCAGACTAAAAACACAACTGATGACAACAAATAAAAGAAACAATAGACATTAGACTAAAATACAATGGACATCAGACTAAAAACACATTGAACAACAAAACAAAACCATAACGGACAACAGATTGAAACACAATGGACAACAGATTAAAACACAATGGATAACAGATTAAACACAATAACCAGAACCTATAACACAATGTATATAAAACCCACCTAGTTAAAAAAACACAATAATCAATACCAATAACACCATGTATAAAAAACCAAAATTTAACACCATGTTCATTGTCATACATTATGTTATAGGTTCTAATAAAAACACAAAGGACAAAATCCAAATTAACATTGTGCTATAAGTTTTGATAATCACACAATGTATAGAAAGTCTAGTAAAAACGTAATGAACAAAACCCAGTTGAACGACACAATAACCAGAACATTTAACACAATGCAAAGAAAACCCAGAAAAAATAGAATTTTTTATTTTGTTTTTACGTAGCAATATCATACTCATATTTAAGATAAAAACGCTCGTTATTACGGTGACTTTTTTTTTTAAAAAGTAATGTCGTATGAAAAAGTTATGGACATTTTAAATTGATGAGGGGATTGCCATATGCCTTGCATATGGAGAGAGAGTCAATAAATGAAGCATTCATTTTATCCCTCTCAATCCTACAAATCTAAGATCAATGGTCTATAATCTTTTTTACCTTTCTTATTTATTTTGCCTTTTTATTTGATCTTATTCCACCAATTAACATCACAGTTTTGTATTAAGTTTGTTTGTTTCTTTTGTTTTAATCAACATCAGCATTCTTTACACTTACAAAGACCGTTGTAAAAGGGCCTTAGCTTTGTTTTCAATGAATACTCTTAGAAGAACTAGCAAAAGCGAAAAGTCTACTTGCCCTACCAAGTCCTTGATTTTTATAGGCGAGAGGGGCACTGAGGTACTTGGGTCCCTAAAACTGATACAAAGGCGCACTGAGGTGCTAGGGTCCCTAAAGTTGATCCAAGAGGTGCATACATCATGTACACGAGGTGGAAGGTAATCATATAACACTTTTTGTAGTAATGATAGGTTTCTATCATCACATACCGGAACATTAAATATATTTAACCTCATTTAATAAATAAAAAAACTATTGGACTAATTTGGATGGGATCAAAGGAATAAATGGAATCCAATTCTTATGTGAAACAAGAACATAAAGATAAGGAAAAGGAGACAATGTAGAAGACTATATTTTAATAAATAGTTTAGTATATTATTTGAATTTGTTTTGTTTATCGGGTTAGATTTCTTTGATTACTCAATTAGAGTTTGAAGTGTGTTAGGTTTAATATAAGTTTAGTACATATATAAGGTTAATGTAAAGGTTTTAGTAGTGTCGAGTTTACTATTAATAGAGTTTCAAGACAGGTTAGTCTCCGAATCTTTTGTGTTTGGTTTTGTTCTTAACCAGATAACTTGGGCCTTCAGCATATGAACTACGTTCATCAAGTATGCATGTTTCCGCCCACTGTAGGAACGCTTTATTAAACCAAGAGTTGAGTTTGAAACATGGTTACATGGAGCGTTAGTTTTGTTCAGTCTAATTTATGCAATGAAGAGAGTGTATTTATTATGTCGGATGCTCCTTACTATTATAGTCTATCTAATAAAGTATATGCTGGCTTACCTTTTTTTGTGTCACCAATAACGTCATGTGTAACCACCGATTTTAATCTCTCTTCCGTTTGGGGTGAAGTAGACTCCCTAATCTCATCAGAAACAAATGCTTTAGACATGCCCTCGCTCTCTTTTTGTTCCTGAACAAATAACAAGAAAATCAATAACAAAGATGAGACCATGAGAACAAAATATTAGTGAATATTGCATAGTTAGTCACCCAAGTTTGGCGTTATGCTTTATCAATTTTCTACGAAACAAAAATAAGTGACTAACTACGCAATAGTCACTAATATTTTGTGCCAAGATAAATAAGTTAAAAGTGATTTTAAGATAACAAACCATTTGCATTGATTAATGAATAGGCGGTCCACCTAATAAAGAGGATGTTGTAGGTTTGAACCTGCCGGCTCTTTAGTATATATTTCATTTCTCTTATATTTTTATAGTATTGTTGTTACTACCACCACAACTATTATTCCTGGTATTAGATTATTACTATATTATTTAACAGTTAATCGAGTTATTTGGTATTTTAGAGATTGGATCATAAGGTTTAAAGGGACTTTTAGAATGAATTTTTTAAACTTTAATGACGTCAACCAGAAATCAAACCACTTACTCCTGTAAGTATTTCTTATGCCCTTCGGCTAGGACAGAGAGTCCGGTTGAATTTGATAAACAAAGTATGTTTGAGATAGGAAAAACTGATTTGGTAGATAAACGTGAACGAACCGCCACAGATTGTATCAATACCTCAACATAAGCCGCACCGGGAGATCACCTCTGTGAACTCCTCTCAGACACACACACATCACTCTCAATTACTCTCCCTCAATTATGTATATCAAGAAATGCAAATGATTAGACTATTTATAGTGATGGCTAAACATTAAGGACAATCACTTTAAACATTTGGCCCAGTTGTTTACATCCCCAAACAATTGGCCTAATCATCATTTGCACGTATACTTTAACACAAATTAACCTATTCAGCATATGACTACACCAAGTCTATTCGAACAGCGATGGACACACACTAATATGCACTAACGCCTTTTTTTTTTTTTTTTTAAAAAAGACATACTTACATGTGGGTAAAGATCAGATTCCTCTATCATGATTTCATCAGCAATAGATATAAAATCGTCAGATTTCTCATCGTCAGACCAATATCGCTGGTCATAAGTTTCATGAGTATAGGTGAGAGGCTTAATTTACTACACACCTGAACATTAAGCTCTTATATTTATAATAAAACTTAATATTCAATTACCTCCATTGCTTTATCAATTAAATTAGATCTAGTGCTAGACTGCACTCCCCTCTCAAGCAAGCTTGATGTGAATGCCACAGTTTTATCATCAATAGAAGATTTGGACATCTCTGCAATCTTGTAAACATCCTCCTATGTGTTTATCATAAACACCAAAGCCCACATTAGCGTAGCTCGGATCGTTATTAATCGAAACCAAGACAACATGACGAATGTCAAGTAATATAACATTCAGAGGATAATATAGAAACAAAAAGTAAGCCTATTAAACTTAAAAAGCTTATAGACACCTTAATCACAAAGGTCCTATCCATCTTATTCATGTAACAAGTAGATACAAAGTAACCAATGTTACAGAGCAAACTTACCAACTCAGGACCATCGATGATACATCTAATAGTTTTCAGCTCGGTAAATGATGGATCATTCACCTGTTTTGGCCGACCTGTCTTTCTCCATCCTCTTACCTCTGCAACATAAATAAAAAGAGAAGATATGATAAAATTTCTCTATTTTCAGCGTAGATTTAAATACAAACATGAACAATTAGCTTACAAGATCCAAGGACATACCAGTGTAGTCAATGGTATCACCAACTAAAATCCTAAACCAGTCAGGAGTTAATCTACCAACCTCCATTAACGAAAAGAAATCACGCCGACAAAGATAGTACGCTCCGGTACTTAATTCAAAATCAGTCAAATCTACTCCAACGATTTCTGCCCATCCCATGTTATTTTCCAAGGTTTCATGATCACAGTACACAAGACTCACACCACATTCATGTACCTCCAATCCGCTCATCACAACAATAGACACGCTAACTGTGTCTCCCATGTCCAATACATTCCCGATTGGCCAATAGCTTAACCATATGCATACTTTCCCAGATTCAGGTTTGCCAAAGACTTTAGGGTTGTACATCATATCAACAACACCATTGCTTGTACTGACTTTACAAAACCATACCCAATCATCACCTGATACTGCATACTTAAAAGTTACATTTATTCCTTTAAGCGTCTTATTTTTGGGACATGAAGGAACGTCAAAGGACAAAGAAGTTGATTCTGATATATACGTAGGTGTTATGTTGGGATCTTTTATATCCGGCAGAGATGTGCTCATCATACCAAATTCAAACAACATCTGTGCCACACAAACGAAAGGCTCAATTATTCTATATGATTAGTTTGCAGATGGTACAATTATGATGTTTTTCAGAGAGAAACAACGAACCTGGATTTGGCTACTTCTGCCTAATGTGAGCTCATCATCACCAACAAGGCACACATGGTGATTCTTATATTCTCGTAGCCACTTCATGTGTCCCAAATCATTTTCATTTAGATTAGCTACTAATACCAATTTGAAAAAGCCTTCAATTTCATACAAACTATTACAGCCTTCATAACCGAACTCTTGCAAAGTGAATCTATGTGATTGGAAAGTTATTCTCTCTAGTAACACACAGTAATATATATACAATTCTGCAAGTGTACTAGGGAGACATAGAAGGCAATTGAGTCTAGAGCATAAGCTCAAGTCTAGAACCCGAAGATTTTTAAGATAAAAATGGCTAGGGAAGAACTCAAATAGATTATTGCCTAAATTCAAATATTGCAAATATGAATAAATTCTGAAACCCACAGAAAAAGGATCATCACATTTAAGAAAGCAGTCATTGAGGAATAACCGATGTAATGAAAGTGGTAAGTAAGAAGTAGGTTGTTTTGAAACAACTCCACCAGAAGTAGAAGCTCCTAGCATATTTGTCTGCTTCCTATTGAACAGGTTTTTACACCCTGTCATGTTCAATGTTGCAAGACTTCTAAGGCCTCCAATGGTTTCACAAACATTATGCAATTCGTAACAGTTCCAAAGAATTAAAGTCTCAAGATGAGGCATCTTGAATAAGTTGCGGATTTCAAATAGATTGTGTGAGTCTTTAAGATTTAGAATCTGCAATGACTGAAGAACCTGCAGCGTAAGTTATATACAATAAGTGAGTAAAGTATAGTTTCTTAAAGATCATTAAAACACAAGAAGCAACAAAAGAAGATACTAGATTCACTACCATAGGGGGTTCAAATACTTCCAGGTTACTATAGCTCATATCTATAGCCACCATGTTTCCCATGTATAAGTCTGAGGGTATGGTTCTTAAATGGAATCCAAGCCAGCAGAGCCATCTTAAATCTTCAGAAATATTTTCATAGGATCCATTGAGTTCCACGAAATTTAGCTGGAGCAATTTTAGGCTATCCATATTTCTAAGTGAGTCTGTTTTAAGCTCCGAAGCCTGCAAAATTAGCATGGAGAGACTTAGTAAGGTCTGACACACATGAGCATGTCATGGGTCCTTGTGGACATATTCTATCCATCCCTATGGAACTTGTTATAACAAATTCTTAACATAGACTGAAAGAGCTTGCAAAAAGCCTTTTTTTACTTCTTTTATCAAATATATACATAACAAGGTATAAAACCTATAAAAAACAAATTAAAAAGTCAAAAGCGTAACTTTAGACTTTTACTTATTCTAAATTACCTTGATTGCAAAATTCTCTTCCAACAGCACTTCCATATCTAGTGCTAAACCTTCTATCGTTTTTGAACCCTAGAAGAAAAAAAAATTAAAATATAGTAGATAGAAAAACTAGAAGGACAAAAAAGGGGAAATAAAAATGGTTAGATGATATGAAGCATCTTACCTTTCCTTTGCTCAATATCTTATAAGTGTCTATACTAAGCCAAACTCTACTACGCTTTGCAGGGGATTTTATCGATTCTTGACGGACTATGTTTTTCCCCATATCTTGAAGCAATTTGTGCATCATGAGCTTTTTGTTTGGTGAAACAGAAAGAAGACATCTGTCAATCAGGGTTTTAATCCCAGATGTTGCAGAGTAATCAGGCTCCAATATCTTTACCACATAATCCATGTCTTTGCCTATAAAGAAACAAGCGATATGCAAAAAAAACTCTTTTTCAGAGTTATATGGCAATGACATGTAGCTCCTAACAAGTACACCATGAAGTCGAGAATCTATATCTTTTTCCAATAAATTCAATTGACTTTTCCAATGTGAGATGGTATTGTTCTTGAATAGAGATGAGCCTAAAACTTCAAGAGCTAGAGGATTTCCTTCACAATATTGTACTGCTTGTAGTACAAGCTCCTTAAAGCCCGCCATGGGAATTTTGGACCCAAATGCATGACGACTTAATAGCTCTTGTGATTCATCATCATTCAATAATCTCATTTCATACTTCTGACACCTCCAATATGAATAGTCAAACCAGGTATCTGTATTTTCCCTGGTTGTAATTATAATTTTGCTTTGTGCATTAATCTTCCCGGTTCCCAGAAGAGCAACTAACTGCTTATCATCAACAATGTCATCAAGAACAATGAGGGTTCTCTTTGTTTGCAAGGCTTCCTCAATCATGCATGTACCTCGAGAAACACAAGGTATTTTTCTCTTTTTTCCCCCTAAAATATCTTTGAGCAGTTGTTCTTGTAGTTTAAGTAAATCATGTGGCCCTTTACATCTGCTACCAATGTCTTCAACAAAACTCACATACTCAAAAGTTTTCTGATTTGAGTCGTATATATATTTGGCTAGGGTTGTCTTGCCGCTTCCACCCATGCCGTAAATTGCTAAAATTTTAAGATTGTACTGATCTAACCAGGATATGATCTCCTTATAACGAGTGGTCATCCCCGTTATATTGAGTGGAAGATGAACATCTCTACGATCTAACTTAGTGTAAATTATATCAACAATTTCCTTCAAAAAGCTTGTTTCAGGCCTGCAAAAACTCAAGAAAAATTAAGATGCTCATCGGATGAGATATAGAGATTCTTTGATATTTTGAATAAAAACACTACAGCAAAAAAAAAAAAAAAAAAAAAAAAAAAAAAAAAAAAAAAACTGAAGTTCCAAATAAGAGTTATTCATTGGTTCTGTTTTGGGTTATTTGGTTCGGTTTGTTCGACTTGGGATTTAATTCAGGTGGAGCCGAAAGCCAAACCAAACCAAATTCAGTAATTTTTGAAACCAAACTGAATTCAATAAGCTTCAAACCAAACCAAAAGTGAATAAGACGCTTAATTCAAATCGGTTTTTGGTTCCCGATTTGGAGATCACTTCTGAGTCGGTACAATAAGGCGCCAATTGAGCAGAGATAAAACTAAAAGGCTGCTATATTTGGCTAAGTTCAATCTTAACAGTGGAGATGGATGGAAAATGTAGAGGTGCATATACCAGTCAACCGGTATATTTTATACCGGTTATTGGTTGACTTGGTCAAAACCGCTTAGATCAATAACCAATTAAAGCATGCCTAAAAACCTAACCTATAGAATCGATTAGGTTATTAAGCGAACTGGTTAACCGAAAAAACAAGATTTATAACCAGTTTTCAAAAAGAATAAAAGAAAATTCAATTAAATACTGAATATATAAAATAAAGTCAATAAAGTTCTTTTTCTAGACTTGAGAAATGTTGTAATCAAACCAATGTTGGATTAATCGGTTCGTTTACGGGTCACGGGTTTTCACGTATCGGGTCATGGGTACGGATCAAGAAGTTGAAGTTTGCATGAAATAAACTATGCCTCCTGGGTTTACGTGGATGTTACATTGCTATGTTTATATGTTATTTCTTATTTAAATAGCTTATTATTTAGAATAAGGATTGTAGTTTGACCAAATAAAATGGAGATAGAATATTAGAATATGCCAATATGAGTCAGTATCTTTGACCGAATAATGTTGTTTACTGGCTAGTTTTTAGGTGTTTATTGTTTAGCCCCACCCTTTGGTGTGGTGGCACTAACAGGGATTGCTAAATTTCTAACTAAGGGGCAGGGGTTGGACTCCTACTAACAGCGGATTGTAAGAAATTAACCTTTCAAAAAAAAAAGGTGTTTATTGTTTATTTCCGTTGCTCTTGTAGGCTATTTAAAGCCATTTAGTTTAAGGAATAAAAACAACCTTTTGCATTTATATTGTTCCTACACTTATTATAAATACATACGTGAGTGCTGTGTGTTTAGAGTGGGGCCTGAACCAACAACCAATACACCCATTACCTATTTTTACCAACATACAGGGGCAAAATGCTTCAAGAAACTCAGAAAACGGCTATATAGACGTTTGAAAACGGCAATATAGATGTTTGAAAAAAGCGATATAGCCGTTTAACATCTAGTTTTATTACCCGAATGGTAATAGTCTGTTATATTAAATTAAAAAATCTATTACTAACCGGTTCTTGTTCAAAAAATCTCCAAATCCATTTCTAATCTACAGTTGTTTTCTAAACCAAACCGGTTCCTAGTGTATTGGTTATGCTTTCAAACCTGAATAATCTACAACCCTGTCCAAATTTTAAGCACTCAATTTTATAAAGTACAATGATATAGATCGAAAAAATTGTGTAAATCAAAGCCATATATAGTTAATTGATTATGATAAAACTTTAAAGACAAGCGCTAAGAGTCAAATAATTGACTCTGTTTCAGGTTTCAACTAATAAATATTTTTAGTCACTGAACAAAAAAGAAGGCTTAGAACCTTACCCTGTGAGCTCCAAGCCGCTCAAATCAGCAACCTGCATAAGAGCCATCTTCCACATATTTACATTGTGATCAGTCCACCTTGAAGCAGTCTTGACTTTGATGGCAAACTTTTCTTTGTGATTCCTGACATTTGTGGGCTTGACGTGATAAAAAACAGGTAGAACTATATGACCGCACTCCCTCCTTTGCCGGAGGATGAGCACAAGCTCATCAAGGCACCAAGTGGAAGTTGCATAGTTCTTTGATAATACAACTATAGAAGACCTAGATGCTTTGATTGCTTTCTCAATTTCAGGTTTCAGTTCTTCACCTCTGTTGATTTCTTCATCATCTCTAAAGGTAGAAATTCCTGCTTGAACTAATTTATGGTATAGATGATCAGTAAATGAATTTCGAGTATCTTCACCTCTAAAGCTTAAAAAGACATCATAGCTGCAAGCTTTGTCACTGGAAGAAGCCATGACAGTAGAGGAGGAAGTAGTTGCCATTGAATTGAAGTTGGGAAGTGAATGGATAAGTCTTCGCGGGACTACCAATAAGTCTTCCAAATTCCAATATTTCCAAAACGTCGAAAATTAAGTAGGAGCATTCACATTGGTATTTTTTGAATTTTATATTCATATTTATTATTATGTATCATTTAAAAGTGAGTAAATTACTATTTTGGCCACTGTGTTTAAACTAGTATAACTCTTTCAGTCTAAAAAAAGATTTTTTTAACATATCAGACTCTAAGATTGTATTTTATAACGGTTTTGGCCCTTAACAATTTGTTACTTTTTTCTAGTCACTACTAGAAAAGTGGTCATTTTGCTACGGAAATTCCTACGCAAAAAAATGCGTCGCAAATTTTGACACATTTACTACGCATTTCCTACGGAAAAAAGACCTTGATTTTTTTGGCTAATTTGCGACACAATAGTGACAAAAATACTAATTCTAAGTATTGTGTCGGAAATGCGTAGCAACTTGCTACGCATTTACGACGGATGAATTATATTTAAACGTTTAATTATTATTATTATTAACTATTGCGTCGGAAATGCGTAGTAACTTGCTACGCATTTCCGACGGAACTATTATTTATTTGTTAGAATTAGATTTATATGTTAAATTCATTTAAATATTAATTGTTGCATCAGAAATGCGTAGCAACTTGCTACGCATTTATGACGAAATATTTCTTATTATACTTAGATTATATTTTAATGTTTAGTCATCATTATTATTAATTATTGCGTAGGAAATGTGTAGCAACTTGCTACCAATTTGTGATGGAAAATTTATTGCGTAGGAAATGTGTAGCAACTTGCTACGCATTTGTGATGGAAAATTTATTACCATATTTAAATATTTAACTAGTTTTATTATTACCATATTTTATTATTACCATACATCTCTTAATGCACTTTCAATCATTAGTTCATTACTATCCAATTCATTTGCTCATCATTTGGCATTATAATATAAATGCCCTATCAAAAATATATTGATATCCCCCCACTTGTGTAGGAGACTTAGGTTTTCCAATGGAGACTCAAGTTCAAATCTCACTTGTGTCATATATTGGGGTGAATATTGGGCAATGATGGTGGCAAACCCACCGAGAGGGGTTCGATCCTGAGCCGCACCCCGGTTTTCATCCGGTTGTTACTTCAGCTAGGCAACTCGTGTGGAGGCAGTACGGTTTCCAGGGGAACGACGTAACCAAGTCTGGCCAAAAAGAAAGTCACCGTTCAAAAAAAAATATATTGATAATTTATGTGCAACAATAATAAAAGTCATAGATTCCAATTTTCTACTAAAAAGAATGTGATGGAGGCATGTGGTAAATAAATGCCCTTTCAAAAATTTGTTTTACGTTTTGTTCTAAATTTTGCGAGTTAACATGACGCAGCGTTCTTGTGTGGTTCAACATTTTTACGTTTTGTTTTACGCTTCGTTCTAAATTTTGCGAGTTAACATTATGCAACGTGCGTGTGTGGTTCAATGTTTTTATGGTCGTCCTTTTTTCCCGTTCGCTAGCGGTGTTGTGGCCTTGGTGCTATTTGTCAGGATTTTACGCCCCCACCGCAACGCGGGGGGCTAAATACTAGTTTATAACAAATTTAAGATTTAAAATCTAATTACATGACATATAGTTTACGATAAATGTGATTTATAAAAAAAAAAAAAAACTGGATATAATTTATGTGCCACCATATTAATAATATTTTTTCATTAATTAACTAGTTAATAATAATACAAGTAATAGATTCCAATTTTCTAACTTATGAAAAGGTTAATGGAGGCATAATGTTTTACACATAATTGAGCCAATCAAAAGCTTTAGTTAAACTTCACACGGATCACCATCCTATGGTCCATAGCCTTTTTTTTAACAGTTTTTACAATATTTTTCAATTCATCTAACAATCAGCTTATTCTTTTTTATAGATATAATATCTACACATAATAACTTTTATAGTATCCGTGACTTTTCTTTACTATTTATTTTGAATTTTTGCTTTCAAAAGTCTAATTGTGTTTATGACAAAAGTCTGAAAAACGAAGGACCACCTAGATCTTTACATATTTTGATCTTTTAATACGATAACAAGTTAGCCAATCAAAACCTTTAGTTAAACTTCACACGGATCACCATCCTGCGGTCCATTGCTCACCTAATATTCAATCTAACGGTTAAAAATACCTCTAGAATCAAAAGCTTTAGTTACAACCCTAAATTCCTTTTACTTTGAGCAGCAGCACACCACAAACCCCCCTGCCCCCTTCTCTCTCGATCAGCCTATCTCCGGCGACATGCCAGCCTGTGTCGGCCGCTCTCCGACAACCACGCCCCTCCTTGCACCTTGTTTCCCCCCACCCGAACTGAAAACAACCGGCCGCCACACTATGGTGGTGGCATACGGCGGCTGAAAACACAGTAGAGAGAGAGTGTTGACGAAGGGAGAGAGATCGATGGCGGAACAGGCGACGTAGACGGCAGTCAACGACGGCAGTCGGACAGACGACCAGAAGCGCCGACAATGGCGGCGGTGTTACCTGGCTCCGACAAGTAATCTGGTCAACAATCCAGCAGATGATGTTCGGGTGTTGAAAGTTGTTACTCTGATGTTCTTGATGTATACCGAAGGCATTGTCACTACCGGACCTTAAGTTAATTTTCATTATGTGTTTTCATGTTTTTTTCCATTATGTTTTATCAGTAGGTTTGTGTTCCAGGGGTGTTCCTAAAATAAAGGAGATCTCCTCCATGTGGGTAGTGGGCAGTTGTAATTTCCTTTTATATTTGTTTGTTTTGGTTATGAAGGAGTTATGCAGAAAAATTGTCCTGATCTCTCCCTTGTTTTCTCTCTAAATTCTGGTTGTTGAATCCGATTGATCAGACCACATTAGTTCTGTTTGACGGTTCAGCAGATGATGGCTCGGTTCAGGCGACTGTGATTCGGGTTACGTTTCGCTCAAGATCTGGTTCGAGTTCCGTTGATGGACCGAGATTTTATAAAAATTAAGATAGATAGAAATGTTATTGAATTTGTTAAAAGAATGTGTAATTTTATTTTCTTTATGTACGTAGATTTTATATATTTTTTGTGTGTAAATTTGTATAAATTTATGATTAATGTTATTAAATTTGTATAGTTTTAAGTTTTATTTGCTTTTGTATCAGATCTCTCGGATGATTTATAAATAGAATAAAACAAGAAAAAACATTTTCTTTAAACAAAAGATATTTTTACTGAGGGGTTTGTGACGCAAAATATATCGCCAAAAACCTTTTCTTTTTTCATTTTATTTATTACAAATTCGTCAGAAATGCGTAGTAAACATGTAGTCAGAAATTTGCCATAAACTATGAAAAAATATAAATTAAATTTCGTGACAATTGTGTAGCAAAAATTAAAAATTAACTTCCGTTAAATGGGTAGGAAAATGTGTAGCAATTTGTGACAGCCCTTTTCTGTCAGAAATGGGTAGGAAAATGCATAGAAAATGCGTAAGAGACCAGTTTCCTACGAGTGGTTTTCCTACATATGCATTTTGTCACAAATTCGTAGAAAATCGCGAGTTGTGACGCATTTCCTACGAAAAATGGTGTCAGAAATTTTAATTTTTCTAGTAGTGAGTTAAACCTATGGGTATTATGGTACTTTTATAAGTTAGGGGCTTTTTATGTAAGTTATAAAGTTCTTTTAATATTTTTATTTATATAATTACTTAACTTTTTATTTCTCTATTTCACGACTGTTATTTTACAAAATACGTTTTAAATACACAAATAGATACATATTTCTTTAACAATTTGTATTTTATAAAGGTGATTTTTAAAAACATTTGTTTTTTAACCTTTTAAAACCATCAATCATTTTTAAAATTGTTTGAAACAACTAGCCTATTAACATTATAGAGATAAGAAAGAAAGATTGGGGGAATGGATGTTTTATTGATGTATAGAATGGATCACATATGCCTCTATTTATAGGCTTAAAAGAAAGGAGCTAAGTACATGTAAAGTCATAATATAATGATGAATCCTAATGGATAGTCACACCATAAATGGATAATAATTTATAACACTCCCCGTTGACTATCCACTTGACAAAATAATATTTTGTTCTTATAATACGCTTGGTGATGCTGTCTCATTAAAAACCTTACCAGGAAAACCCAATGGGAAAAAACCATAGCTAAGGGAAAAAGAGTGCAGCGCGTATTATTCTCCCCCTAATGATTTAAGCTCCTTGAGTCGACGCATCCCGATCCCATGAACCAGTTTCTTGAATGTAGAGGTCGGAAGTGATTTAGTAAACAAGTCTGCCAAATTGTCTCTAGAACAAACTTGTTGAACAATAATATCTCCATTCTTTGGAAATCATGTGTGAAAAAGAACTTTGGTAAAATGTGCTTCTTTTTATCACCTTTGATGTATCCTTCCTTAAGTTGAGCAATGCATGCTGCGTTGTCTTCATGTAAAATTGTTGGTCCCTTATCTATCGTAGAAATACCACAAGACCCACGAATGTGTTGTATTACACTTCTTAACCAAACACATTCTCGACTAGCTTCATGAATCGCCAATATTTCTGCATGGTTAGATGATGTAGCTGTGATGGTTTGCTTTACAGAACGCCATGAAATAGCAGTGCCTCCACTTGTGAATAAATATACAGTTTGAGATCGTCCAGTGTGATGATCAGACAAATACCATGCATCTGCAAAACCAACCAAACTTGTTGTTGATTGGTTAGTAAAATACAATCCCATAACTTTTGTACCTTGAAGGTATCGAAATATTTATTTTACCCCATTCCAATGCCTCTTCGTAGGGCATGGACTATATCTTGCCAATAAATTTACAGAAAATGATATATCTGGTCGTGTATGACTAGCAAGAAACATTAGTGCACCAATTGCACTTAAATATGGCACTTCTGGACCAAGAATTTCCTTTCCATCGTTCGGAGGGTCGGAATGGGTCTTTCTCGACATCAAGAGATCTTACAACCATTGGGGTACTTAATGGATGTGATTTTTCCATATAAAACCTTCTAAGTAACTTTTCTATATAGTTTTGTTGATGTACAAGGATTCCACCCTTGAGGTGTTCGATTTGTAACCCGAGATAAAATTTTGTCATTCCAAGTCTTTCATTTCAAATTCTCTTTTCAAGCATTCAACCGCCTTTTGGAGCTCCCTTGGAGTTCCAATAATATTCAAGTCATCAACGTATACAGCAATTGTAACATATTCAGATTCTGACCTTTTTATGAAGATACACGGGCATTTTGAATTATTACATACGCCCAATTTGGTTTAGCCCATATAATGATTTGTTTAATTTAATTTAATTGAAAGATGTTCTCGAGAACTGGATGTACATGAGTTTGGTAATTTGAATCCTTCAGGGAGTTTCATGTAAATATCAATATCAAGTGAGCCATAGAGGTAGGCTATCACAACATCCATTAGACGCAGATCAATCCCTTCTTGTATTACAGACTAACAAGATAACGAAAAGTTGTCGCATCCATCACCGGAGAATATGTCTCCTCATAATCAATCCCAGGTCTTTGCGAAGATCCTTGTGCTACTAATCTTGCCTTGTATCGTACGATGTCATTTTTCTCATTGCGTTTTCGCACAAAGACCCACTTATATCCGACAGGCTTTACACCTTCAGATATAGGGACTACTTGTCCAAAAACATCTCGTTTATTGAGGGAATCTAATTCTGCCTTAATTGCGTCTTTCCAGTTTGGCCAATCATTTCTTTGTTTACATTCCTCAACAGATTTTGGTTCTTGATCCTCATTATTTTCCATTACTTCTAGCGCTATGTTATATGAAAAAACTGGCATCGACGACGCTTTCATTTCGGTTCAATACCTTTCGAGACATGATATAATTTATTGAGATCTCTTCGTTTTCAGGTACCTGAGGTTCTTCTGGAACCATCATGTCTAGTGTCTCTTCAGGAGACCCTTTTCTTGGCATTATCATTACCTCGACTAGACCATCTCCATTATTTGCTCCTTTTTTCTTTTGAGGATTTTCATCTTTAGAACCGATGGGTCTACCACGTTTGAGACGTGCATTAGACTCATTTCCAACATGTGGTTGTCCTTCTGGGACACTTATTTTTACTGGAGCATTAGCAGCTGGTATGTGTGACTTTGTCCACTCTCTTTAGGTCAGTGAATGCGTCTGGTACTTGATTTGCTAATGTTTGTAAATGAATTATTCTTTGAAGTTCTTGTTCACACTCTTTAGTTCGAGGATCAAGATGAGATAGTGATAATTCATTCCCAATTATATTATTATTTTTTAGCTGCTTTTCATCTCTCCCTAATGTTGGGAATGTTGTTTCAAAAAATGACAATCACCAAATCGAGCTGTAAATAAATCACCTGTTGATGGCTCTAAATACTTAATGATCGATGTGATTCATACCCAACATATATTCCTAACCTCCTTTGAGGTCCCATCTTGTTCGTTGTGGTGGAGCGATAGAAACCTATTCGGCACAACCAAAAATCCTTAGATGGGAAATATCGGTTCCTGACCAAAAACCAACTTTAATGGGGAGGAAGTGTGATAACTCGTAGGCCTGATGAGAATTAGTGTTGTTGCATGTAAAATTGCATGCCCCCAGCAGATGCTGCTGGTAGTTTTGATTTCATAATCATTGGTCTTGTAACTATTTGAAGTCGCTTGATAAGAGATTCAGCAAGTCCATTTTGCGTATGTACATGAGGTACTGGATGCTCTACACTTTTTCCAATAGACATGCAGTAATCATTGAAGGTTTGGGATGTAAATTCCCCAGCATTGTCCAACGAATTTTCTTTATGGGATAATCAGGAAAATGTGTTATTAACCTTATTAATTGAGCAATTAGTCGTGCAAATACCATATTATGACAGTAGAGGAGGAAGTTGATGCCATTGAATTGAAGTTGGAAGGGGAATGGATAAGTCTTCGCGGGACTACCAATAAGTCTTCCAATATTTCCAAAACGTCGAAAATTAAGTAGGAGCTTTCACATTGGTATTTTTGGAATTTTATATTCATAATTATTATGTATCATTCAAAGTGAGTAAATTACTATTTTCGCCCCTGTTTTTAAACCAGTATAATTCTTTCTGTCCAAAAAAGATTCTTTTGACCATATCAGACCCTAAGATTGTATTTTATAACGGTTTTGGCCCCTAGCACTAACTATGTTACTTTTTTCTGGTTAAACCTAAGGGTATTATGGTACTTTTATAAGTTAGGGGCCTTTTATGTAAGTTATAAAGTTCTTTTATATTATTTTATTTATATAATTACTTAACTTTTTATTTCTTTATTTCACGATTATTATTTTACAAAATAAATTTTAAATATACAAATAGATACATATTTCTTTAACAATTTGTATTTTATAAAGGTGATTTTTAAAAACATTTGTTTTTTAACCTTTTAAAACCGTCAATCATTTTTTAAATATTTTCTTTTAAACTGTTTGTTTTTAAAAGCATTCTTTCTTAACTCCTTCGCTTTTTATTAAAGCGTTCCTTTTAGAACCATTTATGTAAAGCGTTACTTTTATTTTTAAAGCGTTATTTGAATCGTTTATCTTTTTAAAATACTCCATTTTTTTTACTCTTTGTTTATTTGAAATTCGTTCATTTTTAAACCTTTTGTTTATTAATCATTTCCTTTTTAAAATCTTATATTTTTAACATAATTTTTTAGTACCTTTTGTTTTTTTTAAATGTTGTTTTATTATATCTTCGAAAAAACCGTCAGTTTGTTTAAAATTGTTCATTTTTATCTTTCTTTTTTAACAATCGTTGCTTAAACTTTATATTCTATAACTTATTTTATGCCAATATCAAAAATATACTTTAAAAAATAAACTTAAAAATCAAAGGAATTAAAAATGAAGAATTTTAGACAAACTAATGGTTTTTTTCGAAGATCTTAAACATGGCGTTTATAAAAATAAAGAAAAAGGTACTAAAAATTATGTTAAAAATATAAATTTTTAAAAAGCGTATGGTTTTAATAAATAAAAGGTTTAAAAAAATGAACGCATTTCGAACAACAAACGGTCTAAAAAATAGAAGATTTTAAAAAAAGATAAATTGTTCAAATAACGCTTTAAAAATAAAAAGAATGTTTTATAAAAAATGGTTCTAAAAGGACGCTTTAAAATAAGCGGTTTTAAAAGTAAACGAATTTAATAAAATGAATTGTTTATAAGACATATGGTTTAAAAAGAATGGTAAAAAATGAACTATCAATTAAAAACAGAAGTCTTAAAAAGAATGGTTTTAAAACAAATTGTTTAAAAAGAAACGATTTTAAAAACGATAGACCGTTTTAAAAAGGTTAAAAACAATTTTTTTTAAACAACATTATAAAAAAGCAAATTGTTAAAGAAATACGTATTTTTTGTAGAGTAAACTGCCATTTTAGTCCGTGATTTTTTGTCCAAATTGCCATTTTAGTCCAAATAGTTTTTTTTTCTCCTCTGGGTCCCTGACTTCCTTTTTCTTGCCATTTTTTTCACATTCCTAACTTAATCTAAAAATTAGGTTATAATCAGGGGTATTTTTGGCATTTAATTATTATGAAGTTTATAAATTATGTTTTAAACTACCCCTGGTTATCACTACATAACAGTTATGCCAAAAATACCCCTAGTTATAACCAGATTTTTAGACTGAGTTAGGCAATGTGATAAAAATGGCAAGAAATGAAAAATTCAGGGACACAGAGGAGAAAAAAAACTATTTGGACTAAAATGACAATTTGGACCAAACCTTAGGGACTAAAATGGCAATTTACTCATTTCTCATGTATTTAAAACGTATTTTGTTAAATAATCGTGAATACAGAAATAAAAAAAGTTAAATAATTACACAAATAAAATAGTTATCAGGCTAGGCAATTGCTCAGGGCCTACAAAAATTAGAGCCTCCACTTTTAAAAAATAAAATCACATGTATGTGTATTGGGCATTTGGGTCTGATTGAGTGACTCTTCAACTGAGGCCGTCAGAGAGGAAATAAGAAAAATAATATAGATTGAAGATTAAAAGTTCAAGAGATCTTTGCAAACTAATCGTCAATCGCCATTATCGCTCATCAGCCTAATCGCCCAATAGATGACCCAAGTTTGTTTGCCCTACAACACACATCAATTTCCAAATCGGCAATCGTTTAACCCTTCAACGACTCTATATTAACTTATATATACACCCAATAATACCTCCTGCACGCATAATCATAATTCATATGATTTATTAATCCAATTTTTGCTAGTCGTTCTCGCCATTTGGGAGATTGCAATGTCACACCCCTGACCCGCAAGTGAAATGGTACGTGGCATGATGATTGTCCCATAGCTCATGACAACTATTATAAAGTTTAATATTTAAAACATTATCAATTAAATTTGTCACACTTTACATATAAATCATAAATAAATCATACAATATTCAGATTCATAAAAAATAAAATAAAATCCAATTTCTTAATCTAAGGCATGTCTTTCATGTATTTTCATCAACTCTATCTCATAGTTTTGTACCAGTATCATGCGTAAAAAGGTATTTGGGTTAACATAAGGTTGGTGAATAGAAACCTGTGACGTAAAAAGGTATTTGGGTTAACATAAGGTTGGTGAATAGAAACCTGTGACACAAAGCGAATCTAATCGTCGCAATACAAAGTTCAACCCATGGTTGTGGGGAATTTATTCAGCCGTGGATCCACAATAGAAACCGGTGACACAACGAGAGTAAATACATAGATACACGTATATGCAACAATAGATACTAGAAACAATAGAAACATGAGTACGAAACACGTAGCGACACATTGATTTTGCATGTTATTTGTTTAAATAGAAAACAACAAAAACAAGACACGTGATATGATGACTGTCGTGAACATCAATAAAAAAACCTATTTAACCTAAATAGATAGGGTAAGCAGGGTATCGAACCAAAGGAGTATTGTGGAAAGCGTTATGAGTTAAGAACTATTAACCTAGTTGCATTATTGTAAAATCTGTTTCTTTGAGAGTTTAATTGAACTATGAATTACTAAAAACGAAGTTATAATCAATAGGAGAAACGATGGTTCCTCCGGATTTTAGATTCAAAGCAATGAAAATTACGTGTTTAAGTTGTGACAATCACATAGACATGATTGTTGAATTCGGTTAACTTATTGTGATTATCCTAAGACTAGTTACTTCAATTGTAAAAACAATGGAAGGTTATCATAAGAACAACCAATTGGAATTACTAACCCTAACCCCCGTCAAATGTATCCCAATAACTCGAAATCTTGAGAGTTGAATGAATTAGAATCAAGCATTAAATAAAACCAACCATTTACAATTCAATTAATCAAAATCAAATGGTAAATAGCATCGAATGCTTAGATTACCGAAGTTCACAATTTTTTCAAACACATAAAAGTCAAAACTTACAAGAATCCTCAATCCGGAGGAAACCACTAAGAACTTAGCCGCTCATGGTAGTTGATTGATCTTCAAACGATTGAGAAACGACTTAATTCATCTTCGATTCGGTTGGTAAAGTGAGAATTATGATGATGGTAATGGAAATTGAGAGCCAAAATACTCCTTTGTGCTGCCAAAATTCGTGAAGGATGGTGTGTTTTCGAGCTAGGGCTTAATAACATATTAATACCTTCAAAAATAAACATCCACACGCTGCTGATATCCGTCACCCGTAGCTTACGAACCGTATAGCAAACCAGCTTACGGTCCATATGAAAACCGTAAGTTACGCTGCAGAACCGTAAGCTCCGTCTGAAACCTGCTGTAAACATCATTCACCAACCGTAGCCTATGGTCTATTGACCGTAGCTTACGTCGCATATCCTCACTTCACATTTAGCTTGAATTCAACTTTCATATATTGACAATTTATCCCCCTGTACTTCATTCTTTCACACTTCTTTGCATATCCAAGTTATTCTCAACCCCGAACAAGTCCCGAATGGTATGATTTCTATTAGTAATCATCCTTGCTTGTTCCTCTCCATCATCACGCGTCCGAACTTCACTGATTTATGCGATTAACCTGTAAAACAACAAAAGCTTGTAGTTACCACATTCGAAACATATCACCACATAAAATGCATTAAAACACACAAGATATCACACTTAAGGCTCGTGTTTCACACTCTCCATCACATCCCCACACATAACATTGATTGTCCTCAAGCAACCATTACAAACATTACTCACCTTATTAACAAATCACCATTGAATCCCTTACCGAATTAGCAATTTAAGGTCCTAAGTCATACCTGTCCCATAGACTGATATAATCGAGATTAACAATCATAGAATTAGATAATATATCTTTGAAACATCTTTAAGACTTACCTAACTAAAACTAGCATGCTTATGATACTACACACATGCCACACGCCCCTCACAATAATCACTCCCCTCGGTTTTAGCTAGACTAGCGTGTAATGTGCTAGTACATTTCGCTCAAATCTAAATATGCTACCTTGCAATCATAAGCTTGTATAGCAATCACACCTTCACTGTATCAAATAACGTAGCACATATCAAAAAGACTTTTGGGTTTTGGATTGAGGGTAAGGGTGTTGATACACTTTTTGTGGACGCGACTCAGTTCGGTTCGACTCGGTTCGGTTCGACTCGGTTAGGTTTGGCTCAAGTCCGACGTCGCGACATTCCTCCGTCGTGCACCCCAGAGATCGACACGCGAAGCACGTATAGCCGCAAACCATTTCCCGTCGACACATCACCATGACATCACCATGATGATGTCATGTCTAATTAATCATTCCCTGCAAAAGACCATGGGCCAATAGAAATAAAAAAATATCAAATGGTTTTTGGATCAGAATGTTTATTGGGCCAGCCAATGTCAACTAATATGATTGTTCGTCCATATTCCCCTCAACGAAGACTGCTAGTGGACGAACTCTCCATTGTGTACGAACACTCCATAAATGACGAAGAACATCACAATGCATGACGAAGAATCTTACATGTATTAACGAAGAACCCATGTATTATGTATGACGAAGAACATGTTTCGTCAAGCGGTTATTCGCTGATAATGAGTTCAACGAAGAACCTTCTTCGTCGGTAATGGTTCTTCGTCGGACCTGCTGTGCCTATATATACAAAACAGAACACAGAAACAACTAGAGAGATAGAGAGCTTATTTCAGAGAGTTTGTTTATTTCTTATTGAATCATCTTGTATCAAACTCTTTAATTTGAATATATGAGTGAACGTTAATCGTTATATCTTTGTCGTGTTTATCTCTCGCTTGGTTTGTATCGTAACGTGGATTCCGCACTCGTTACGGTATCCGAAACAAGATCTCGTAGTTGTCCGACGATCCGTATCGGGACCTACAAGTGGTATCAGAGCGTAAGGCTCGCTTTCTTGTTGATAACCGAGTTGTGTGTGACGTTTTTGAGTGATTTTTGAAGCTTTATTGAACAAAAAGTCAAAACCCAGTTTTATCGGATAAAATTATGGTCTAAATCTCAGAATTTTGCTGTTATCGGTTGATTTTTTTTCTACTAAAACTTGTGAAAAAGGGTGGAGATAATCAAAAACGTGAAAACATTTGAGTTTTGAAGTGAAAATTATAGTTCACCATTTTTTCCGGCGAGTAAGGTCACCGGAAAAAGTCACCGGAGTGTTTTTCGTATGGATAAGATTTCACCAACTTTCACCAAATCTGGATAAGATTTCACCAACTTTCACCAAATCTGGATAAGATTTCACCAACTTTGACGAAAAACCAAACTTTTGTCTGTTCTCTCACGAAAAACCTTAGTTGTCTTCACGAAAAACCCAACTGAAATGTTTGATTTTGGCGAAAAAACTCTTTAGACAAAAATCCATTGTATTTGTCTTATTCCTCACAAAAATCCATGACACTCACATCTGGGCCCAAAACATTTATCACTTGGTTTTTCTTTGGGCTTTGAAAATCTATCCATGGTTGACTTGAATTTGGGTATATCTTTTGCATTATACAATTTTTAATTTCACGAAAAACTACAACCTTAAAAAAAACAATATTTCGTCCAAAGGTTGTGTGGGCATCTGGTCTGGTTATTTCAGGCCCAACAATTAGTTATTATTCTTGGGCCTCTTATTCAAATCATTTTTCGTGGGAATGTATTGGGTTTGCCATTTATTTGTTGGTTTTAATATTCTGGCATGACTTGGGTTAAAGTTTATTGATTATATCTGGGAAGTTTTTCGTGGTCTTGTATTTTTCTTGGAAGTTTGTCTTTCACAGTTCTGTCATAGAAGGTTCACAGTGGGTTCATAGTTGTATCTCAAGTTGCTCGACGACAATAAAAAAAATGAGTTCAAATCCTTGGAATTGGAGTGATAACCCAAGCTCAGCTCAAGATCAGACCTCCGCAGTGGCTTGGATGAAAAAGATGATGCCACAACAATCAATTACTGCAAGTCAATGGGCATGCGTAACGAATCAAAGTCATAGCATTCAAAATCTTCTCATTAGCGAGAGTGAAGTTGGAAGCAACAATCGTCCGCCAAAGCTAAATCATATGAACGATTATCCATCATGGAAAAATCATTTTCATACTTATGTTCTAGGGCAAAATACCGAGCTATGGACGTGTTTTACTACGCCATTCAATGAAGCTCTGGAAGTAGCAGTTTCCAATCCAGTTACCTTGGCAGGAATGGCCGAAGGTAATAAGAAGGCTTATGATCTTGAGAAGAAGGCCTTCGCTATCCTTACACAAGCGCCTCATAAGGATATTTATCATCAATTCGCTTATTGTACCGCTACAAAGAATTTGTGGGACATCTTGGAAACCAGAGGAGAAGGAAATGCAGTAACAAGAAAGGTCCAACACGATCTGTTAAAGAAAGAGTTTGAAGGGTTTTTGTTCATGGAGAATGAAACACTTAGCGAGATGACTACTCGGTACTATCATTTGATTAGTAAGATGTACTCATTCAAGGTCAACGCATCACAACAAAACAAGAGATGGTTATACGTTTTGCTGAGGCTTTAGCTCCTAAGTGGAATCAATTCATTGAGTTACTGAAGCACACTGGTGTTTTGAATGAGAGTAGCATTTATGAATTCGTTCAGAAGCTAGAGAACAAAGATGAAGAAGAAATCCGAAAAGCCAAAGGAATTCCAGTGTCCAATACAAGCCCCTTTCCCCAGTCAGCTCCTCAGGTTTTCGATCCAAATACCTATCTCCCACCACATCTTGTTGCACAAGCTCATGCCCTTTCAAAACCTCAATTCGATCCAAGTGTCTATTTCGGTAAACCACAAGTTGCTACACCCGAACCTAAATTAGATTCGAGTGCCTGGCTCCCTAAACCCCAATCTTAACCTCAAGTTTCCACAACTCAACCTCAATTCGATCCAAGTGCCTATTTTCCTAAACCTACTGTCGATTGTGGTACGGCCATACAGTTGGGAAACAGTGATCAAACAAGAACTGCGTTTTATGCCGAAATAATTAAGAATGTCAATGATGGTGAATCTTCAGGAAATGATGACAGTTCAGGATATAGTGGCAGTACTGATGAAGATGGCTCAGGTGTGAGTGATTACAGTTCAGAATCGGACGTGAAGGAGGGAATGGATTCTGAAGCTGATAGTTTGTCAAATGATGCCAAGGAGATGAAATATCAAAAATCTGACTTGATCAAGAAAGTTGCTGCTGCATCGAATGACATGGAGAAGTTCTTATCTGAAGATGGATCTTTCTCTTGCCAGAATGACAGTACGGATAATGTCACAGCTTCTACAAGTCAGGTAAAATCTGAAACTCCTAGCATATGTAGTGATTGTGCTGATATAAAACATTGTAGGACCGTGTTTCGGGACCGAAACCGTGATTAGTGTGAGACTAGTTCAAGACGGGAGAGATTAGAGATTGATGAACAAAACTTCTTTGTATTAATCGGTAGTAAAACAATACAAATCAGCCCAATTACAAGATAACCGAACTAATACCAAAGGAGTATACATCCGGGGAGAGACCAAGTGGTGATCTCTCCCCCAAACACTAAAGCTCACAGTGAACTCTCTCAATGAGCTCACCCTCACTCTCTCTTTGCAAATGAACAAAGGGTTGGTATTTATACCCACACCCACTTGTCTAGCAAACACACATTGTCAAACACATAACCCTCTCGTTTGACCACTTCAAACGAGCAGGTCAATACACATTTGTTTGACCGTTTCACTAACTATTACAAATTCAGCATAAAATAAATCTAATCTATTCGACAAGCATCGGACACAAAATCTGCATCAACATGAATGTGCTAAATTAAAACATGAATCTGAAACAATTCATAGTCACAATCAAACTTTAGTTATTGAACTGTCAAAATGCAAAGAGGCAAACATGGCCTTAGCTCGTAATGAAAAGGATTTTAAATCGGTAATTGAAACACTCAAGAAAAGCGTTTCCGAATTGACAAAAACTGTTTTTAATAAACAAATTGGTATTAATAACTACATTAATATCATTGAGGAAACAAAGAAGGAGCTAGCCGTGGCAAAGTGTGAGCATGATGCGATCAAGCTCAAATTGGAGAGTTACTCAAACTCCCGATATGTACTTGATCACATCATAGACATTCAAAAGCTGAAAGGGGACGTGAAAGGCGTTGGGTATAAGTCGTGTCCACCTCCTTTGAGACACAACTATACCAAAATGCCTGATGAGGAGGAAATGCCTCGGTTTGAACCAAGTGTACCTCTTGATTATGAGGAAGTAACTACATGATTAGGGTTCAAATCGGACAGTTCCTCAGTAGGCTCATCTGAAACAAAAGAAAATTCAACATCTACGGAACAAAGTGCTCCAACTGTTGAGGACTATAACTCGTCGGATGATGAATCAGATGTGAATGATGAGGATAAATCTCTTGATGTTAGGAAAGGAGTAGAAGTGCCTATTGAGGATCATATTCTGTGTGATCCTCCTACTTCTGCTGTGCACTCAACTGTTAAACAAGAGATAGATCCCATCAAGGAAATAATGTCTACTGTTAAAAGTGATAACTTGTTGTACACTTTAGTCGGTGATTGTAAAATATATTCAGACAAAGATTTTCCAATCAAAAACGTCAATCAATCTTTGATTGATAAAGTGTTTGAAGATACTACCAGTAAGTTTTTAGGAAAAGTGATCCTGAGAGTTTCTGTAACTCAGTGTGATCCTATTCCAAAATCTGAAGTTAGAAGACAATTTGGAAATCAAATATTACCGACAAAGCAACAACCTATCGCTTTTAAAGGTAAACAAAAGAAACAACGAGCTCAAAAGCCCAAGGTTTCACAACCGAGGGTAGAAGCAAAGGGAGCTCGTTATAAGAAAAAGGTTCAGAAGGTGAACTTCGTGAAATCCCGAGGGACCGATAAAATTGAAACTTTCAAAAACAAATCCAACAAGGATTTTGTTAAACAAGTTAAAATTTTGAAAAGAAACAGTCAAAACAACTACACACAACACACAAACGGCTGTGATGTAGGACCAAGTACCTCAAGATCACGAAGTTCATCATAAAGCTTTTACAGTTATGACACTCCGAGGTTTGTTGAGCGGAGATCATGCTTTGAATGATGTGAGTATGGACACATTGTCAGGAAGTGTCCATATCTCACCAAGGGAATGGCAAAAGTTCATGCCCCACGTGGTAACAGTTACCATAAAAGATCTGTTTCACCAAAACAGGACCCTCGTCTTGTCAAACAACGAGAAGTGAAACAGAAAAGGAAACAAAGAAAATAAATTGAAAAGGGTTTAAAACTAGGGGTTATCCAAACACAGTCTGTTAAATCAGATGTTAAACATGAAAAACAAAAAAACAAATTTGGAAACCAAAATCAGTAACTGTTTCAGGGGGAGCTCAATCAATTCCGAATCATCAGGAAATCGAAGTCACAATCCTCGATGATGACGGACGACCCAAGTCTATGAAGGCTTGGATCCCCCTCTCCAACTAATCTCTGAATGAGTGTGCAGGATGTTCCAGGAGGAACTATTGATAGTCTTAGGATTGTTGACAGTGGAGCGTCCATGCACAAGATCGGCGACATGCGGCTTTGAAACATTGTTACATCTAGGAGTTGTTGCCTTTGATGGAGAGAGAAAAAGAAAAGAAGAATGTCCGATGAAAGAAAATGAAGGCTTCGACAAAATGAAAATCATTCCAAAGTTTGATTGTTAAAGGCTTTGATCGGGTCCCCAGGATAGATTCAATCAAAATGTACGCACCTGCAGCACGTCTGAAGTTCAAAATCTACAGAATGAATGTGCAGTGTACATTTCTTCACGGTGTGATTGAAGAAAATGTGTTTGTTGAACAAACCAACCGGGTGTGCGGATGCCTTGGCGTGGATTGAACAACCGCACACTACTTCTCAAAGAGAAAGACAAAGACCTTCGTTGGTGCAATGTGGAAGACCAGCCGGACCTGGAGGTTTCTGATCTTGTTGCTGTGAAAGGATTATTTGGTTTATTGAAGTAGCTGCATAATCGTCCTTGAAATCCACACCGGGTGGATATCTAGTTTAGGAGAGCGCTCAGATTCCTGGCAATGCACGAAGCAGTTGCAGGATATGGTTTTGAATTTCTAATCTCTCCTATACTTGTCGATATTTAAGCTGCTTTATGATTTATTGTCATCTCGTACAACACTCTTTGACCAGACACGTTGATCTCAAATATCACCTCACACGTGATCGTTTCAATATGAAACTCGTCAATGTGTTTTGGTCCACACCGCTTACCTGCATGCCAACTGATTTTTCCAAAATTCGATAAATCGTTTCTGATTAAAATTTATTTTGGTAAACGGCATCGAGGTAAAACATGAGTTAACCAACATCGGAAAATCATTTTTGTAAATACTTGTTTGTGTTTTCTTAATTTCTCGTACTTTTTGCATTTTAGGGGGAGTAAAAACGAAAAATTCAAAAACATTGAAAATTTTTAAAAATACAAAAACATCAAAAATTTTCAAAAACACAAAAACAATAGAAAATAAAAAATGAGTTTCCTGGCGAGAAAAAGAGAAAATGATAGTAAATCAGTGGTCTGTCGAAACCTCTTCGAACTGAATTTAAAATGAAAAACGATAAGCAGCTCTATATAAGATGTATCGGTAGGCTCACAATCATTTTAAAGTGTGCAGGGTGATATAAATCTAAATTGACTGAAGACTGTGTGGGAACCATTCATTGGCATATGGTCTTGGTACCGAAATTTCGTTTGAATGATTGCCGAGGTTCTGAGATATGTGGTCTTTATGCTGTTTATCATCTGAGTATCATGGTTGTTTCTTTTACCGAAAAATAATGGAGACGAAGTCTAGATCTTCCATGATACTATACATACGTGTACATATTGCATACGACCTCAATAAGTGATCAACAATCACATGTCCAAACAAATAAGTGATAAAATATCACATTGATCCGGGAGTCAAGTTCGTCTCTTTGTCTGTACGATGGTACTAACCTGTTCACGGACTTGCTCCTGTGCCTTCATGCATATGAAAATCAAGTTCCTCATCAATAAGTGATTTTATCACATAGGGTTTGTTTTCAACCAAAAATAAGTGAGTTTCTCACATTTTATACGGTCAAACAGATGATAAGCGGTATACTCACTAGTAAGATGAACTCTCGTGCATACCTTGATATGGGAATGTGTCGTGTGTGGATGAACACCGGTCGGAAGTATAAATCATACCTTAACGTATCTCCTAATCGCGAGTACATCTGATGAGTTGAGCTTAAGTGGACAACAATACCGATAATCGATATAGGATGTTTATCTAATTGTTAACAAAATGAACAACAAGAGTGTTTTGGCGTGACCGTACACTGATATGATTCTCTTACCCTCGAAACTCGCAAAAAGATTGTTTGTAAATATTTATTTACATTTCTTCATTTCTGCATCGTTGTATATATTTATTTATTGCTTTCCGTCTTTACATTTGAAAAATGAAAATTACCAAAAAGATTTTAGGTGTGTTTTAATATAAACTTTATAAAAGCCAAAAAGATTTTATTTCTAGTTTATTTTTGATTGACCGATGTTGGAACTCGAGTCTATCCTACCGAAAATCCTGATTGTATGCCGGAAAACAATTGCATCTTCATAAATGGTCAAAGTTAATAGGTTTTGAAAGTTAAAAGCTAAAGTTTATCATGTTGTAACACTACAACAAAAATGGATTTTTAGGACCTTTTCTGTGGGACGCTTGTAAAAGAGGGTCCTAAAAAACTATTTAATAGGACTAATGAACTTTTGCGGTCTTTTTATAATATACTCTACTAAACCGGTGTCCTAAAAAACTATTTAACAGGATGGATGAATTTTTGGGGTCCTATTATCATATAATTTAATAGGACACTTAATATGTAGATCCTAATAAAGTACTTTATAAGACATTTAATTGTTAGTGTCCCATTATGTGGTACTGTATTAGGACACTTGATCATCTGGGGTCCTATTATAACATAACTTAATAGGACACGTTGTAGTTAAGTCATAAATGTTCAGTGTTATAGGACCCTTTCTAGTCGAAGTCATATTAGAACTTAACTTAATAGGACACTTGACACTTGGGTCATATAACTTTAAACTTTATAGGACGCTTAATCATTGTGGTATTATTATAATACACCGTGATAGGACACTTGATATTTGAGTCATAAAACATTAGTTTTATAGGACGCTTATTCGCTAGAGTTTTATTATAATCTAACTTAAAAAGACACTTGACACTTGGGTCTTATAAATTTAACCTTTATAGGATGCTTAATCATTGTGGTGTTATTATAACACAATGTAATAGGACACCTGATATTTAAGTCATAAAACATCAGTTTTATAGGACGCTTATTCGCTAGAGTTCTAATAGGACACTTGATATTTGAGTCGTAAAACATAAGTTTTATAGGAAGTTTATTCGTTAGAGTTTTATAATAACACTAGGTTATTGACCCGTGATTACACGGGATGGTAGTAAACAAACAATAATTTTGAAACTAAAAGTTTCATCATTCATCCTGCTACATTCATTTCCACCTTGGGTTGTGGTTTTCTCTGGTTGAAAGTGGGACACAAACTCAATCAATTTTTTTTTTGAATGGGCAACTCAAACTTTCATTCATAAAAATTAAAACCGAGCAAGGTGTTAAGGTATTTTTGTCAACAACGGTCCCATTTAACCCCTTCTAACCAATTCAATATTCATATTTTCATCAAGCTGAGGACCCGTAGATGTGTCTGTAACACCCGTCAAAATAGGCGCCCAAAATCCGACCCGTTTTGAATCAAACCCTCAATAAATAAACTCGGTTGGAATTTTGAGTTTTATTTTGATTCTTTTTATTTTTATCATACACACACACACATATATATATATATGTATATGTATATGTATATGTATATGTATATGCTCTACTAAAAGTAACGAAGGATTGAGTCGTTAAACGATAAATTTATTTAAGTTAAAAATAAAATGTAACCATAATTTAACTAAGTTAAGCCCTTGCAAACTAGAGGGGCCTTTTATGCATTTTGTTGAAACTTGGGAACCTTTGTAATTATTACATTAGGCCAAACCTACGTCTTCAAAGTTCTCATCTTAGAATTCCTCAACCTCTTCTTCCTCGGAATCTTCTTCGTCGTCAGTGTTGTATCGAATTGGGCGAATCGCCCAAGCATGCTCAACCAAATCCGCCTTCAACGTGTTATGTATTTCCTTAGATCGCAATAGTTGAGCATTTGCGAGTCTCTCTTCCATTGTTGCCTGGGTTCCTTCGACTAAATCTTCCGGAATGTAGTTTTGGCATATCGCTTTTCCATCATCCTCAATGATCATATTATGCAAAATGATGCAAGCATACATGGTCGTTCGTATTCTATCCTTATGCCACATGCGACAAGGATTTCTGATAAAATGCCATCGTTGCTGTAGAATCCCAAAACACCTCTCGATATCCTTTCTTGAAGACTCTTGTAATTTTTTAAAATACTTTCTTTTCTCATCGAACGTTTCAGAAAACGTTTTAACAATAATCGAATACTCCGGGTATATACCATCGCCCAAATAGTAGCCATGCTCGTAGTCGTTCCCGTTCGCATGAAAACCGGCCTTTGGTTTAGTTCCAGAAATGTAGCTCTCTATTAATGGTGAAGCCTCTAATCATTAGAAATGCGCAAAAATAACCTTTGGCTCATACGAAAACGCCGTCTAAAAACATTGGGTCCGTGAACCGGTGTCGCATCAAAATAGTCTCTCATCAAACGCTCGTTCGCGGCTTCACGATCTCGCAAGATATAGGTGCGCCGCAAGATGGGTCGTGGAGGGGGAGTAGGCCGAACGTGCTCAAATGCTTGTATCATAAAAGTACAGACACTCGTAACCGCTTCTTCCTCCTCCGCGTCTTCTTCGGGTGAAAAAAATCTTTGGTAAATATCGGTGAACGAGTCTTCCGACGGGGAACCCATTTTTTTTAATAGGGTGGGAGTAGCTTCAAAACTTTTTAAAAAATATATAGAGAAAGAGAGAGTATTTGAGTATGATTTGTTAAAAAAATGGAAGAGTTGGGAGTTATTTATAGTGTGAAAATAAAAAAATTGATTTTTTTTATGGAATATGACCGTTTTTTAACGGTCAAAAATTAAATAAACCATTTCATAAACGCCCTATAGACATCGCGCCACCCCCTCAATTTCGATTGATAGCGCCCCTCGTATTGGTGTGCCCGGCGCTATACCGGCGCCATGCTTTGGCATACCACCCCACTACGTATAACCTTACAACACATAATAAAAAGAAAACGTGTGTAGACCACGGGGATCGGACCCGGATCTACCAGGTTAAACTAGTCCAAACACACCACTACACCATACTCCAAGATCTGACTAAACTCTATACCATTTAGATCTTAAAATAAGGCAACCAAGTTCAAACAGTTTACCATCTTTGCCGCCCAAAAGCTATTCACAGACTGTGATTCCTTTCTTCCTTTTGTTTCCTGATTTTTCAATGGAATTAAAGTGATGGAGGTTTCCAAATTACAAATTGTGAACCTGGACATCATATCAAACCAAATCCCGTGTACCCGTCATTTCATATCTGTACCGAATTTGGAAAGTTTGAAGTTTACCAAAAACGAGAAATCCAAAAGGGTGTTATAATCGGAATGTTAAATGTATAACAGGTCCTTTTTTTTGACACCATCTATTAGCACTCCAATAGAAAAAAACTCTCATCGAACCGTCTGTGACATTGGAGCTCATCGGAGACGTACGGAGATCACGTGGATGGAACTTACGGATCATCGGTATAATCTCCTTCATCCGATTCATTCTAAATAAAAAAAAAACACTTTCAGTTCTTTGATAATTATAAAACATATTTTGCTTTTGAGAGTATAAGATTGGATTTTTCTTGTTCTGTTTTTCTGTTCGGTCTTGTTTATATTGATGAAGAAGATGCGTTTTGCAACTGTGTTAAATAAAATCAAAACTTAAACGTATCACATTCTGATATGGCAGCTTCATTTTCATGTTTAGTATACGATTGAACACCGTTTCAGTTTAAGTGAGATAAGAATTGGAATTCTAACACATAAACACTTGTAGTCCAGTGGTTGGAAAGGGTGTTTTGTAAGAGGCAGAGGTCGCGGGTTCGAACCTGGCCTCATGCCTTCGCTGCTGATTTGGGGGTGGGGCGATTAGGTTCGCTGCTGATGGTGTTGCGATTAGGGTTCCTTTTGATTGGGGCACGAACATATGGTGTTAAGTTAAACAAGGTTTTTTAATTAAAAAAATAAATGGTGACTAGGATGCTGACTGAGATGACATGTGGGATAAAACTAACAATGGTTAGTTTTAAGTTAACTGGGACCTTTGGGAAAAAAATTTAAAAACGTGGGATTATTATGTACCAAGAGTAAAGGTAAGATTATTGTGTACAAGATTGTAAACGTGGGATTATTAAAAACCAAATTTCCTTAGTTTTTCTATAAATATGTTAGCCTGCTAGTGTAAAACTTTATTAATTTTTTTGTAAAATGATTTTTTGCACTATTATGACTAGAGTTTAATAAATATTTGTTGAAAACTAAAATCTAGGTCGGAGATGAATTTTTCCTCAAAAACATTCTAAACTCTACCAAGACTGTAGCAAAGAGGAAGGGTCCAGAGCTTGTACCCAAATGATCTAGTTGGTGGTACAGAGATTGTACCAGAATGGTATGAGGTAAACGTTCAAGTACCAATAAAAAAATGAAAACTTGGTAAGACCAAATGGTTTATTTTCTACAATTCAAGATTGTATTTGTGCATCCATCGCATGACCCTATCCATTCATCTCAGTATGCATTTGTTAAACTTGTGATACAAATAATTTTAATATCATGGAACTTAATGCTTATACATGGATGGTTTATTTGTAGGTAGTCCATGAGGATTGAGGACGCATGATGACTCAAGATTTTATGCTTCTTATTTCTTTAATTGCTTTTAATTTCTTTGTTAAATGTTAAGACTTTATGTTAGATAATGTTATAACTTATTTATGGTTAGTGTTTTTGTTATGAACATGGTTATTTGAAATATAGTGAAGTTTTATTTCTTTCATTAGTTGATGTTATACAATAACTATTAGGATGTTATATGTTGATGGTCTGTTTATAAAATTGGTTTTGTAATCTTATTTGGGATACTAGGACATTTTCTTGATATTAAAGTAGCTATAACGTTACATCATAAGGGTTCTACAAATTAATTTTTAAGGACGTTTGTATGTGTATCAAAAGATTAAAAGTAGGTAATCACATGTTAAAACATTGTAAAAGTGTCCTAATATGTTCTTTTTAGGACGCTATTTAAGTTGTCTATAGACATATTATGTGACCATAAAATTGGTTTCATAATCTTATTTGGTATATTAGGACCATTTTCTTGGTACTAAATTAGCTATAATGTTACATTATAAGGGTCCTATCAATTAATTTCTAAGGACGCTTGTAAGTGTATCAAAAAATTAAAAGTATGTAAGCACATGTTAGAACATCGTAAAAGTGTCCTAATATGTTTTTATTAGGACACTATTTGGTTGTTCAAAGACATATTACGCGACCATAAAATTGGTTTCATAATCTTATTTGAGATGTTAGGACGCTTTTTTAGTTCCAGGACTTATTACTACCCCTTTACATGAAACGCTTTTACCGTTGGCCCTATTAAATGAAAGGTCCTATAAAATAGCATTTTAGGACGCTTTTGCGCGTACTAAAAACCCAGTTTTCTTGTAGTGTAAACTTTCAAACTGTTGTCGGTCGGTGTTTGATTGAGATTTGATCTCATATGTGTCATTTGTTTAATTTGTCTATATTCCAAGCGGTTGTTCTCATTTCGTGTTTAGCTCTGTTGCGTGTGCAGATGTTGCATTCGAACCAGCTAAAGACAAAGAGAACGTGTCAAATGACAAGCCGTAAAGTGAAGACACGTCATGGATGCAATCAAAGGATCAAGATGATCAAGTTGCAGCCGACCACTCGTCAACACCAAAAGGATCAAAAGTATTTGAGATAAAAAGATTCGCTAGCATAATTAAAGGGGGAGTTTGTTGATACACTCCCTGACTGTGACACGTGAAGACCTTTTAAAGATCCGACAATGTGAAGATCGAACCATCACGAGTAGCGTCCAAGGGGGAGTTTGTTGATACACTTTTTGTGGACGCGAGTCGGTTCGGTTCGACTCGGTTAGGTTCGGCTCAAGTCCGATGTCGTGACATTCCTCCGTCGTGCGCCCCGGAGATCGACACGCGAAGCACGAATAGCCGCGAACCATTTCCCGTCGACACATCACCATGACATCACCATGATGATGTCATGTCTAATTAATCATTCCATGCAAAATACCATGGGCCAATAGAAATCAACAAATATCAAATGGTTATTGGATCAGAATGTTTATTGGGCCAGCCAATGTCAACTAATATGATTGTTCGTCCATATTCCCCTCAACGAAGACTGCTAGTGGACGAACTCTCCATTGTGTACGAACACTCCATAAATGACGAAGAACATCACAATGCATGACGAAGAATCTTACATGTATTGACGAAGAACCCATGTATTATGTACGACGAAGAACATGTTTCGTCAAGCGGTTATTCGCTGATAATGAGTTCGACGAAGAACCTTCTTCGTCGGTAATGGTTCTTCGTCGGACCTGCTGTGCCTATATATACAAAACAGAACACAGAAACAACTAGAGAGATAGAGAGCTTATTTCAGAGAGTTTGTTTATTTCTTATTGAATCATCTTGTATCAAACTCTTTGATTTGAATATACGAGTGAACGTTAATCGTTATATCTTTGTCGTGTTTATCTCTCGCTCGGTTTGTATCGTAACGTGGATTCTGCACTCGTTACGGTATCCGAAACAAGATCTCGTAGTTGTCCGACGATCCGCATCGGGACCTACAAAGGGTAAGGAAATATTTTTGGATTTTTCTACTTATATGGCGATCACAAACAAATATACCAAACCATGAAAACTTAATTCACAATAACTACTAACACTTTGGGTTATTTTCGACCCATTTATATAACACGAACATAGTAATGATTTTTGTTTTCCATTTTCTTTTTCTTTCTTTTCTCTTTTTTTATAACATACTTCTAAACACACTTGTCATTCATGGTTGGTAATTCAAACTGGTCATATGAGGTGTAACAAACGAAAGGTATAAGGCTCAACATGGTTAACTTAGGCGGTTTAAATCAACAATCAACATATGAAACAATGAAGGTCTCCTAATGCCTTTTTCTTCTATGTGCATACGCTAAACTCAGTCTCGGCATGTATCAAACCACACAAATTCTAACACAACGCAACATATGGCCTACTCTCAGCAAATGAATAGTTATTGCAATTCAAGTAACATTCTAGTAGGCTCAAATATCTCATAGAACAAAAGGAATATGGGTTGCGACACGTAGCATGTGTAATTCCTAAAGCATGTTACCCCTAGTTAGGCATCTCTTCTCAACTATTCTCTAAAACTTGTCAGAAATACTCTCATGAAACTTAAAGGAACAACAATGACTAGGGATCTAAGTTAGGTTAATATCAGTAGGCACCCTTTAGCGCTTGAAAATGTTGGTTTTCATGTAGTTCAAGCGTATTTGAGACAAAAATTTTCAAAATTGTTCAATTTTAGCCCAATTTCAACCAATTCAAGCATTTAAGATCATCAATCCTACCAACAGGGGGGGCTAGGGTTTTGTATGTGCTTGCAAAATAAGGAGCATTCCCCCTCATGGGTGTGTATGCGATCACATATGTGAGTCGGCCCCCTTCTTGGGCTTTCGAAGGAGGTTTGGGCCGAGAGCTCCTAACTATTAGAAGAAAAGGTTTGGCCCGCAACAAAGTATGGCTCGAGTGTGGTGTGCGGCCCAAGTGGTTTGGTGCGACGATATGTATACATACATGGCATTTCACGTAACACATAACACGTAACCATTTACATATAACCAAAGATATAATATTCAAGTAGCATACAACACAAAACAAAAGATAAATACAATGAAAGGTTTCTGGAATTTACAGGTCGTCACATCATCCCCAACTTGAAAGAAATTTCATCCCGAAATTTGATAAGCAACCTCAGAGGAATGATGTGATCAATCAAAATGACAGTGGATTTTCCTCAGGTGCCACATCATCCCCAACTTAAAAGGGAATTTCGTCCCGAAATTCACCAGTTGCATCAGGATTAGATTGAGCAGGTTTGAACAATTGAGGGTACTTGAGTTTCATCTGATCCTCGCGTGCCCACGTGAACTCCGGTCCACGTCTTGAGTTCCACCGAACTCTCACGATTGGGATTCGACTGTGTTTACGGACCTTAACTTCCCAGTCCGTAATTTCGATGGGTTCTTCAACAAACTGGAACTTGTCGTCGATTTTCAGTTCTTGGAATGGTACCACAAGTGTTTCATCGGACAAACACTTCTTTAGGTTTGAGACATGAAAGACATTATGTATGCTACCCAATTCGGCAGGTAACTCGAGCTTGTAGGCCACTTTACCGATTCGTTCCAAAATTTTGAATGGCCCAACGTAACATGGATTAAGCTTGTCGCGCTTCCGAAAGCGCACCACACCCTTCGAGGGTGAGACTTTAAACATAACGCGATCGCCTACAGCGAACTCCAGAGGTTTCCTACGCTTATCAGCGTAGCTTTTCTGACGGTCACGCGCTGCCGTCATATGATTTCTGATCTAGACAATTTTCTCTGAAGTTTCAAGTACAAGCTCCGGACCTGTGATCTAGCTGTCTCCCACCTCAGCCCAACAAAGAGGAGACCGGCATTTCCGTCCATACAATGCCTCGAACGGAGCTGCCTGGATGCTGGAATGGTAACTGTTGTTGTAAGAGAACTCTATCAAAGGCAAGTGTTTCTCCCAACATTTACCAAAATCGATCACACATGCTCGCAGCATGTCTTCGAGTGTCTGGATGGTTCATTCACTTTGACCATCCGTCTGAGGGTGATAAGTAGTGCTCATGTCAAGACGTGAGCCAAAAGATTTGTGCATCGCCTGCCACAAATCAGATATGAAACGCGGATCATGATCGGAGATGATAGAGGTTGGCACCCTGGGTCTTGAAACCACCCCCTTTAGATAAATAGCAGCAAGTTGTGAGAACTTATCAGTTTCCTTGATCGCTAGGAAGTGCGAAGATTTCGTCAGACGGTCTACAATCACCCAGATGGTATCGTTCCCGTTCTGAGTCCTAGGCAAGCCAGTGACAAAGTCCATGGCAATTTGCTCCCATTTCCACATGGGTATTTCTGGTTGCTGAAGCAGGCCAGATGGTTTCTGATACTCCACCTTGACCTTCGCACAAGTCAAACATTTACTCACATACGTCGCGATGTGGGCTTTCATCTTCGGCCACCAATATAGGACTTTTAGGTCCAGATACATCTTATCAGACCCTAAGTGAACAGAGTATCGAGATTTGTGCGCTTCGTCCATCACAAGCTCTCTAAGATTTCCGTACAAAGGAACCCATATTCGCTCCATGAAATAGCGAATACCGTCAGATCTTTCCACAAGTTGTTTCTCCAAGCCTCGCATGGATTCGGCTTTAAGGTTCTCGTCCTTCAACGCTTCAGCTTGGGCAGAACGGACCTGGTCAGGTAGATTAGAATGGATGGTGAGCTGCAAAGCGCAGACACGTTTGGGTTTCGTTTCCTTGCGACTGAGAGCATCGGCTACCACGTTAGCTTTGCCCGGATGGTACTTGATTGCACAATCATAACCGTTCAAGAGTTCCACCCAGCGACGCTGTCGCATGTTCAACTCCTTCTGATCAAAGATGTGCTGAAGGCTCTTGTGATCGGTATAAATAGTGCATTTAGTACCGTACAAGTAATGCCTCCAGATTTTTAATGCAAAAACCACAGCCCGTAGCTCCAAGTCGTGGGTCGTGTAGTTCTTCTCATGGACTTTCAACTGTCGAGAGGAATAAGCTATCACCTTCTCGTGTTGTATCAGCACGCAACCGAGTCCCTGAATAGAAGCGTCACAGTACACCACGAAATATTCGGTACCCTCAGGTAAAGACAAAATCGGTGCACTGCAAAGTTTCGTTCCCCAGGAGTATATAACCCCTTTTGTGTCAACATGGTAAGAGGTTGTGCGATCCTTGAGAAGTCTTTGATAAATCTACGGTAATATCCAGCGAGACCTAGAAATTGTCGCACCTCCGAAGGATTCTTTGGTGCCGCCCAATTTCTGATAGCATCGATCCTAGCGGGATCCACGTGTATTCCCAATTCGTTAATAATGTGGCCAAGAAAGTGTACTTCTCGAATCTAGAAGTCGCACTTAGAAAACTTCGCGTAGAGTTACTCCTTCCTTAGGATCTCCAGGATAAGACGCAAGTGCCGCTCATGGTCCTCCTTGCTCTTAGAATAGATCAAGATGTCATCGATAAACACAATGACGAAATCGTCGAGATATGGTTTACACACACGGTTCATGAGATCCATGAAGACCGTTGGTGCGTTAGTTAACACGAATGGCATAACCAGAAACTCGTAGTGGCCATACCACGTTCGAAAAGCTGTTTTAGGAACATCCTCTTCTCGGACTCTCATCTGGTGATAGCCCGATCTTAAATCTATTTTCGAGTAGAAGCTTGACCCTTGCAACTGGTCAAACAGATCATCGATGCGTGGCAAAGGATAACGGTTCTTAACCATCACCTTGTTGAGTTCACGATAATCTATACACATACGAAAAGACTCGTCATTCTTCTTCACGAATAAAACTAGGGCTCCCCAAGGCGAAGAACTGGGTCGGATAAAGCCTCTATCCAACAGTTCTTGGAGTTGATTAGACAGTTCTTGCAACTCTCCTTGTGCAAGACGATAAGGAGCACGAGCAATCGGGGCTGCTCCTGGCGTAAGGTCGATCTGGAACTCCACCTAACGGTGAGGAGGTAAACCAGGGAGTTCTTCAGGGAATACATTAGGAAACTCACGAACAACAGGCAGATCTTCGATTCTCCTTTCCTCAGGCTGAGTGCCAGTAACGAGTGCTAGAATAGCATGATAGCCCTTTCGTACACAATTCTGGGCTTTCATAGTTGAAATGATGCCAACCATTGCACCGCTTTGATGACCTTAGATCAACAGGGTTTCTCCACTAGGGAGAGGAATATGTACGATTTTCTCTTTACAAAGAATCTCCGCTTGGTGCTTGGACAACCAATCCATACCAACAACTACATCAAAGCTTCCAAGAGTAACGGGAAGTAGATCAATGTCAAACACTTGTCCCATAAGATCGAGTTTAAACCCAAAATGAACGTGTGAGGCTTCAATTGTCTTGCCATCAGCCAATTCTACTACATGTTTGCTTATAAGAGGTGTTAGAGTCAACCCTAACTACCGACTGAACCCCAAAGACACATAACTCCAATCGGCACCAGAGTCGAATAAGACAGAAGCAAATAGATTGTTCACAGAAAACGTACCGGTCACAACGTTGCCATCGTTCCTAGCTTCCCCAGCACCGATAGTAGACACCCGTCCACACGCACCATTCCCACCATTATTGCCATTGTTATTGTTCCTAGTGTTGTTGTTATTACTCCCAGCGTTTTGATTCAGTTGAGGGAAATCCCTCCTAAAATGACCCTCGTCTCCACACTGGAAACATCCCTTACGATTACCCTGGTTCTGTTGAGGTTGTTGCCTTTCCTGTTGCTGCCGCTGCTGTTGTTGTGAAGGTTGCTGCTGCTGCTGTTTTGGGAATGGGGCCCTGCAATCCCTTGCCATATGGCCCTCTTTGTTGCACTTGTGACAGATTCGAGTGCACGGTCCACGATGATGGTAGTTGCACTTGTTACACTTTGGTTATTTCCCCGCGTAAGAACCCTGATTCGAATTGTTGCTCGGATTCTGATTAACGGAGGATGACTGGCTAAAACTGCGATTCTTACTGTTGTCTGGCTGTTTCTGTGACTGGTATGAGTTGGTTACTTTGTCTGCATCATTCCATTTGCGTTTGTTATCAGTAGCAGGGGTAGTAGCTGTAGAAGTAGTGGCAGTAGCAGAAATACGTGGTGGTAGCGAGCCACGCTCCACATCCTGGTCTGTGATCTTGTGGGCTAAGCGGATGATTCGAGGTAGGTTGTCAAGATTCGCTGGAGTGACTAAACCCTTAACTTGTGGTGCCAGACCATTGATGTACAGCTCAATCCTACGGTATGGTGGTCGCGATAAGTTAGGACACATGTTCGCAAGTTCATGAGATCGCTTCGTGTACGCCTCGATCTCAGAGCCTGTCATCTTCAGATTGTAGTACTCATTCCCCAACTTTTGGATCTCATCTTGAGGGCAGTACTCTTCTCGCATCAGCTCCTTGAAATCGTCCCAAGTCGTCGCGTTCGCCATTTCAATACCCAGCATTTGGACTTGGGAATTCCACCAAGTCAAGGCACCATTTTCAAGTGTGCCCGAAGCATACTTCACTCTGTCCCCAGCAGGACAGTTACACATAGCAAAGACCGATTATGCTTTCTCAAACCAACGAAGTAACCCCACTGCTCCTTCAGTCCCACTAAACGTCTGTGGCTTACAATCCATAAATGTTTTAAACGTGCAAACAGGGGGATTGTTCTGATTCTGATTCACGTGTTAACCTAAGGACGAAAGGAAATACAACACACTTACCAGCCTGCTGAGCCGCTAGGGCTTCAGCCACACGAGTATTGATCAAATCGGTTAGTTCAGCCTGGGACATAACAATGTTTCCACGTCCACCGTTTCGTCCGCTCATGATTCTATATAAGAAGAGTGGAAAAGGTTAAGGGTCGGGATTGTGTAGGAGTCAAACATCGCTATGACTTCTACAGATTATTGAGTTCTATCATCAACAGAACATAACCCCTTTTACACTCGTTAAGCCTCACTGGGACTCATATGCACCCCACTTTATCATTATGTCTACACCCATAATGACACTGCGATTTGCATGTTTATCTCAGCTCCTCTTATCTCGCGTTAAAAGGTTCCTCAATTTCGAGTAACAAGACATAAGACATCACAAAACATAGATCACGAAAGTCTAGATGGAACGTCACCCTATCAGTCATATAACATATGCAGGAATACATGATTTCATATTGTAGTGCTAAGTGCGCAATCACATGCAATGTCTTACGTAAGTGTACACTAGTTATGCTGTGCAATAAGTAAACGAGAGACGAACCTTGCAATGTGGAGTTGAGTGTCATGGTCGATTTCAGAACTGTTTGGTTATAGTCTGGTTTTATAAAAACGTTTTAAAACCTAGTTCACTATAACCAGTGGCTCTGATACCAAACCGTCACACCCCCAAAAATACCACATGCGGAAACCCCGCCAGGCGTGTGACGTACGTGTCCTGGATATACTCGGCTCATTCAAAAAGCGTGAATGGCCACGACTTAAGCACGGAGTGTAGGCATACACCTGTCCGTTGCGTATGTAAAAGATATACTCACTCGTGAGGAAACTTCTTGTGAGTTTATATTTGTGGTGTGTCGATTAATCTTGTTCGGCTTTTATACCGGCCCTAAATGTTGGACAAACATGTAAATCTGATACAAGATTGTTATTAATATAATTGTCCCAAGTTATAAAATGTTTGTGCCTTGTGCGTTTAAACCAATTTTCATAAATGTTTTCAAAAGAGTCGGTTAATTGTATTTAGTAGTGTAAACTGACGTATTTTTCCAAAAAGACTAAGTGACAGGTACTGTACGTAATTGGCTGGGAGCTCAGGGCGTTAATAAGGAATCCTGCAAGTTCTAAATGTCTAAGTCGGTTGAACAATACTTATGTTTGAGTTTTAAGATCCGCCTGTGGATCCTTTATCGACCGTTTGTATAATATTTTATTATACTTTTCAAATTCGGTTTGTATTATTACTTTAGTCTTCCGCTGTGCATTAGACTGTGATTAAATGTCTATAATGATATCAACTACGTCACGATACTCCCCACCGGGCCCACCGGTAATGCGTGGAAATATCGGGGTGTGACATTTCCCAATTACTTACCTTTCTCAATCATTCCTACATGACTCCTAACCTTCATACAACATACTTTAATTATGTACTAAGAAGTGAGGTTCCGGAATTAACTTACCTTATGCGTTGGTGTTCGTATTTGTATTTGCTGCTTAAGTCCATCTCGACATGATCCTTATACTTTCATGTCATCGCTATCACATTCTTGTTAGCATACATGATTGTACATATTAACGATCATATCAAATACATATCTCACATTTGACTTTCATTAATCAATTCTAACAAGCATAAGACATATATCCAAAATTACATCCTTTGAAACTCATATAATTCATGATGTCATCCCATATAACAGGTATTGATATAACACGTACCATATGATTTTCTATAATCTTACAATTGTGATAACAAGTCTAGCATGCTTCTTATGCGCAGTTGACTTTCAGAAGTCAATGGTTTAACATTTGAACTTTCGACTTAACCTCATATATCTGTGTCATCTTATTAGGCTATACTAATGACACTATATACATTTCATACTCATGATGTAATATGCTTACAACCACATGATCACCTAATTATATACACATATTTATTCATATACACATACTTTCATATGCTAATGCTTTCATAATCTCACATTTGACAACCACATACAATATTAGTCTATTTAACATAATCACAACATCATCCTTTACTAGTAAGGCGATATGCTATATATTTAGTACACATTCACTTCTTAATCACAATTAAGTAATTAATAGAACACCTGGCGAGCATCATCCGTTCAAGCACAATGTACAAGCCCCTAATGCACAGTCTTGATCAAAACATACATTCAACCCGAATTCTTGTGCGAGTTCCATCTGAAGCACATTCTTCAAGTTAGTTTACTACTAATTACATCATTATCATATTTCATTCATATATGTCAAGCTATTTCATACAATCTCACATCCTAACTTCACTTAGACATTTCATCGTACACTTGGTGTGAATACTACTTTCTAAGCATAATGTACAATTAGTTTATGCCTAAACTTCCTAGTTCATACATAATTCATCAAGTTTCTTACTTACAACATGTACCATTCTTATCATAACATTAAACATATCAAACACCACATTTCTTTCAATTGATCTACAAGAATCCATCATACACTACATAATACATCAACATTGAACAAGAATTGGACATGGTGAAACACCCATGTCATCTTCATCACCCAACTAGTGGGTTTTCATCTTTAAACACCAAATTAATCAAAATTATGCATATCACATGTTCCCTATGATGATGCTAACACATATTCATACTCAATTTCATATAAGATCAAGATTGATTATACATCCAATTCTATCAAAGTCACCAAATCAAATATTATAACTTACCATATACTTGTTGGAGCTAGATGATGCTAATACTTGACACATTCATTTTGATTACTAAGGCAACCTTCTTCAATTTGGTGAACTCTTCACTTATTCATGAGGGATTTTCACCTTTTCTCCTTCTCTCCTTCTGCCCATTCACGACACACACCCACTAACCCATACCAATTTCATTTTTTAATAAAACTTAATTCCATTCTATCAAATTTAGTCCCTCAACTTTGCCATTCTTTCTTATTTATCACAAACTTCATTCCCCACTATTTAACCCATGATTTAGTTATGTTGTTTATAACTAGTTAACGCACTCCATGCCATAAAACTAGGGAACTTATTCACGAATTATTCTTATCGGAACCTAGTTGATTTATTTAATGGTATAGCTTATGGAAACATATGGCGAATATAAATATTCAAATTTTGGGGCGTTACAATAATAATAATAATAATAATAATAATAATAATAATAATAATAATAATAATAATAATAATAATAATCACAACAATAACAATAACAGTAAAATTGGGTTCTATAAAAACCAAATTTATATCATGGGATGGATTATTGGTTAAACAAAAGTTGCCATTATTAGATCTTGACACGAGCGAACATCATGAATTGGTTTGATGAGATATGGTTGGAAACGAAGGTACTATATTTCATTTTTCTAAATTAGAGTAAATTACTGTTTGGGACCCTTTGGTTTAGCCATATTAACCATTTCAAACCAAAACGGAATATTTTAACATATCAGACTCCGAGGATGCATTTTATAATTGTTTTAGCTCCTGACACTAACTTTGGTACTGTTTTGTAGTTAAATGTAAGGGTAATTGGGTCATTATATATCTTAGGGGATGTTTTTGAAAAATCCAAAGCTCTTTTGATATTTAAGAGATTATTAATGCAATTATTCAAAAAAAAAATTATTATTTCGTTTTTTTCACAATAATTTTATATAATAACAATCAATGAAATATCTTAGGAACAGTGATTTCTTATTTTTTTTTCTTTTCTTTTTATTTTGGTCTTTTATGAATTTTGACCTTTAATGGTATTTTTTATTTCTGTTTTCTTTTTTTAACTTTATTTTTTTGTCTTTTGTCTTTTATGATTTTTTTACTTTTAGTGATTTTTTTTTTGTTTTTTTATTAACTTTTTTTTGTTTCATTTTTCTTTTGTCTGTTATTAGTGTTTCTTTTATTTTTTATTGATATAACTGTAACCGATATGAATGTTTTCTTTTATCAATCTTCGTTTCTATGGTTTCTAATGAGTAGAGCCAATAACGACCAAAGTCACACCACGTAGTAGAGGAAAACGATCAAACTTCCGTCGCATTGCACGGTGAAAAAACCTTTTTTTATGTTTTTAATTGGTATTACTGTAACCAATATCAATATTTACTTTTGTGGTTTTCAGATGAGTCGAGCCGATAATGACCAAAGTCATGTCGCATAACACGAGGGAAAACCGATCGTAGTACCGCCACGTAGCTCGAGAGGAAAACCCAATATCGATATTCGCTTTTATATAGAGATCTTTGCTTTTATGGTTTCCGATGAGTCAAGCCAATAACGACCAAAGTCACGCCACATAGCATGAGAGAAAAAACTATCATACTCCCGCCACGTAGCATGATGGGGGTGCACCTTTTTTTTCTTTTGTTTTAATTGGTATTACCGGAATCGGTATCATTAGTTGTTTTTATTGTTTTCGTTGAGTCGAGTTGATAACAACCAAAGTTACGTCACGTACCACGAGAATCAAGCAGCCGCCGCGTAGCGCGGGAGAACAAAAACTAGTTATTTAACAAAATACGTTCAAGTATACAAATAAATATGTATTTTCGTTAACCGTTTATTTTTATAAAATTTGTTTTAAAAAATAATTGTTATTTTACATTTTGTTTAAACCCTCTATCATTTTTATAATGGATCCTTTTTAAATCATTTGTTTTTTAAAATCGTTCTTTTTAAAATAGTTTGTCTTTCTAAAGTTTTTTTTTTAAACACTTCATTTATACCATTATTTTAAAAATCATTTATTTTTTTAAACATTTTAAACTAACATTTTTTAAGTCGTTCATTTTTTAAAATTTTACAAAACGACGTGTGTAAACGGCAAAAGAAATCTGAGATTTGAAAAAAAAAATAAACATTCTAATAAAAAGTTTGCAAAAGATTGTTCATCTTTGAAATTTTTTTAGTATGGTTTATTTATTTTTCAAATTTACTTTTCTTTGGATCGTTTGTTTATTCAAAATTCGTTATTTTTAACCATTCGTTCATTAAATTCGTGCGTTTTTTTAGGTTCTTACACTTGCTAACTTATTTTTTAAAGGTTTTGTTTTATTATAAACGTCATTTTCTTAATATTCGTTTTTTAAACCACTCGTTCGTTTAAAATTAGGGGTGGCAAAAGGGAAAATTAGGGGTGGCAAAATTGGTGGGCTGGACGTGTTTGGGTAATCATTTAGGTGTGTTCAAATGTGTTTTTTTAATCATTTTTTATTTTTTGGTTTTCTAAATTTATTGTCTTTTAAGTCTTTTTTTATTTTCTTTATTTTTTATTTTTTTATATTTTTTCTGATTTTTTATATTTTAAATTATTTTATATTTTTTTTTGGATTTTTAACATTTTTTTAAAATTCTGTAGATTTTTTTTATTTTTCTGATTTTTATATTTTTATATTTTTTTTGATTTTTTGTATTGTTTTAAGTTTTTTTATTTTTTTTTATTTTTTAGCATGTTTTATTTTTAAAAAAAATTGTGTTTATCATTTTTTTTTATTTTTCTACTTTTTGGAAATTTTTTTATTTATGGGTTTTTTTTATTTATAATTTTTTTTGATTTTTTTAAAATTTTTAAATTTTTTTTCTTTTTTATATACTTTTAACTTTTTAAATTTTTTTTGAAGTCACAACTCTGAAGACTAACGTTTACGAACACTCGGACATTGTGAAGAGTCTGACTATGATGCTCTTTTTCGGGTTATCCACTTACCCAACGTAATGAATCCTGACCCACTAATTATTTTAAATATATATTTTAAAACTAATCCAGACTCATACTTAATTATTTCACAACCCATCTAGACCCATTCACATTTTTAAAATGACCCAAATAACCAAAATGGGTTTTTATTGCCAGGCTTATATAAAATAAATCGTTTTTAAATTCTTTCGATTTTTGAAATTGTTCATTTTTTGAATTTCTTTTTCCCTAACGACTATAAGTAACTGAATATAAAGTTTAAAAAATGAACGATTTTAAAAACGGTTCGAAAAGGAACAGTTTAAAAAAGAAACTCTTTTAAAAATTAACGATTTAAAAATAATGAATTGTTTAAAAAAGTTTAAAAAATGATTTTAAAAAGAACGGTATAAAATGATTCGTTTAAAAATAACTTTAAAGGAAAAACAACTTTAAAAAGAATTATTTTAATAAACAAGCTTTATTAAATTGAATAATTTTAAAAACTATAGACAGTTTAAAAAAGGGTTAAGAAGCAAATGATTTAAAAACGACATTTATAAAAAACAAACTGTCGATGAAAATACATATTTAGTTGTATACACAAAACATATTTTGTTAAATAATAATCGTTAAATAACGAAATAAAAAAAACTTGAGTAATTATATTAATAATCTCATAAATATTAAACTAACTTTGTAATTATCAGAAACAACCCCTAAGGTATATAATTACCTAATTACCCTTACACTTAACTGCAAAAAAAAGTAACAAAGTTAGTATAAGGGGCTAAAACCGTTATAAAATGCAACATGCGGGGTCTGATATGTTAAAATATTTCTTTTGGGGCTGAAAGGGTTAAACTGACTAAAACATAGGGGCCAAAACAGTAATTTACTCTTTAAATTATGAGAAATACGAAATACTTGTTAATTAATTATTATGTATAACTTATTGTTTTATAAATTCTAGTCAAAGTGGAATATTACAGCCAATGCACCAGAATAAATTATAAGACATATAGGGTATGTTTGGCAAAAGTAGCTGGTGGCTGAAAGCTGTTAACTGGTGGCTGAAAGCTGTTAACTGGTAGCTGGAAGCTGGTAGCTGTAGCTAGTAGCTGTAGTTTTTTAGATATATTTGGTATTTAGCAGAGTAGCTGGAGCTTTTAATAAAATATATAAAATGACCAAAATGGACATAACTAAAAATTCAAAAAGTTTGTGCATTAAAAAGTTCATTATCATTAAAGGTTAAAATAATTATTTTTCTCTAAAAGCTTGTAGCTCCTTCTAAACGCTACTAGTAGGAGCGTTCAACCAAAAATTTCAAGCTCCTAATATAAGAGTTTCAAGCTCTTTCAACCAAACAAGACGTTTTATTTAGTAGGAGCTTTTTCTTAAAATATTAAAATTAGAAACTCCTAAAAGCTTCTAAAAGCTTCATGCCAAACATACCCATAGCTGTCACAATTAGGACAAATTTCAAAAGTACGATTTTACCAAATATGAGGGTGTCCGGGGCGCTTTGCGGGGAGGGTTGCGGTGAGGTGAGTCCCCGAGCAGGAACACCGCCGCCATCAACTCGGGGAGCCTAATCGGGGAATGGGAGCGGTGGGTGTTCACCGATGAGAGATCCATGTTCAAACGGCTATATAGCCGTTATATATATATATATATATATATATATATATATATATATAATCTCCTAAACCCTATAAATACTAACCCACTTCAATATTTTTATTTTTCAAACCCAAAACAACTCTCACTATATTACTCTCATAAACCCTTCAACTCATCTAATTTTTTTACCCAATCTTTAAAAAAAATGGATTCCAAGTTCCCGTTTTTTTCTCTCCTGCCCGACTTTCCCGACGATGAAGATTCATCGTCAAGCGATAGTAGTTTAATTTTATTCCAAAATCTCATCCAACAAGCAGAGCTACTAGACACGGCATCGTCTAGTAAAAAAAGTTGTCCGTCGAGATCGTGTGGGAGGCCACGAAACACTCATGGCCGATTATTTTGTCGATAATCCAAAATTTAATGCCGATATTTTTCGTCAGAGGTTTCGTATGTCCAAGTCTTTGTTCCTAAAAATTGTTAGTGACGTGGAAGCGAATAACGAGTGGTTTCAAGAGGGTTTGGACGGGAGAATGAAGAAAAGTTTCACGGCGTTGCAAAAGGTTATTTCTGCGATTAAACAACTTGCAACCGGTAACCCACCAGACGAAAACGACGAGTATTTAAATATGGCTGAAAGGACCTCTCGTGAGTGCCTTGATTATTTCTGCGAGACCGTCTGTAGAATGTATGCCGGTGAATTCTTACGTAGACCAACGAGCCACGACGTTGCGCTATTGTATCAGGCTCATGAGGAGAGACATCGCCTACCTGGTATGTTGGGTAGTCTGGAATGTACACACTTCGTCTGGAGAATGTGCCCCACAGAATTGCGTGGACAATATATGAGAGGCGGTCATCAATACCCGACAGTTATGTTAGAGGCGGTGGCGTCTCAAGATTTGTGGGTTTGGCATGCTTTTTGTGGCCCGGCGGGTTCACAAAACGACATCAACGTGCTCCAACAATCTCCGTTATTTCTTACTCAACGAAACGGAACGGCGCCAAATTGTCCATTTCAGGTGAACGACCACTTATACAAACGCGGGTATTATCTTACTGATGGGATCTACCCTAGCTGGTCCGTGTTTGTGAAGTCTTTTCCATATCCTCACATCCCGAATGAAAAATAGTTCAAGAGGCAACACGAGGCCGCAAGAAAAGATGTGGAACGGGCGTTTGGTGTGTTAAAGGCGAAGTGGGGAATACTAAATCGTCCAATGCATTCCAAAACGGTGAAAAAGATAAGGTCCATCGTGTATACGTGCATTATTTTACATAACACGATTATAAAAGACGACGGAAGGGCGATAGCACTGGTACACATTCAAGATCCTCCAGTCGAACCCGTCTTCGATGATACAACTTTTAGCGAGCTCATTGACGAAGAAACACATTGGAGACTAAAACACGATCTCGTTGAGCATCTCGGACGTTTAGATCTACCTCACCTTGAAGTGAATTCCGACGACGAGTAGTTTGTTTTTTTATTTTTCTAGTTTGAATGTAATTTTTATTTTTAATTTAATGAAATGTCTTTTATTAAATTTTATTTAATTTTTATTAATATTTGTTTAATTTATAAACATGCATAATTACAACAAATAAAAAAAAAAGTCCTTCAAGAGAGGAGTGCCGCCATCAAATTGAGGAAGGGGGGGGGGGGGGGGGTTAAGGGGGGAGTTGACGTGGCGCGTGCTGATTGGGTGTGTGTAAGAGAGGTCACTCCCCTAAGAGAGGAGTGCCCCTCTCACCCTGAAAGAGGAGGTCAGGATGTTTGTGACTCACATCCATTACTAGATTTCGATCAATGGGAAAATCTTCTTAAAGAAAGGAATACCAAGGAAGGGGAAAAAGTAAAGGAGCAAAAGAATGTGCAGCCAAGAACATATTGCCACGTGTAGTGGATTTTGTGCTATGTGGATTTGTTATTATTTTGTGTAGTGGTGGTTAAATGGTGCTAATTGTATATTCCCACGTGTTAGAGACTTTTATAGCTTCTATCATTAATTTTTTGGTGATGTCACTGGTGCTGTTATTAAATCATTCCACCAAAAAACTGGTTTTGTGCTACTGTATGCAGCTTCCACATCGCGCCTTTGACGACTAGTGTTTGTTGATTTGCAAATGTTAGTTGTTTATCAGTGTGATTTTGTTTCTACTTCTAATATAATTGTAACTTAAGTTTAAACAATCAGATGAATATATATAATTTTATTAGTCTTAACTTCTTAATGTGAAATGTTTCTATTCTTACAGTTAATGGTCATATGTGCATTATTGAATAATGCATATTTTGAATTATTAAAACTATTTTTTTTTTAGAAATATTTACTTAGAGTCGTGTTATGAATTTACATCGAGATAGTTGGTAAACAGGCAACAAGCTACGCCACTACTTCTTTTTGAATAGCAAAATTAAGTCTTTTAAAAACTACGTTCATAGATCTCGCGGTCATAAAATTACTATGCATGACCCTTTAAACTTGACTAAGTAGGTCCACATCCTCTGGCGCCAGAAAACCAAAAATACTAAAAACAAATGGGATTAAAATTTGGATTTTCTTCCAGTTATCAAGACTGTTTTATATGTAGTTCTATCTACAACTCTGCCAAAGTGAACTTAATCGTTTTTTAGTATCTAGTATCTAGTAACTACAACACGACTACCATATTAATATGCACTATAGATCTATAGCTACCAATGTGGAGTATTGGTGTGTTTAAGCATGCATAAATTATGGTTTCAGTATTGATATTTATGTTCCCAGTTTTCATGTTTTGAAGTGTTTATATGTCATACGTATATTATGGTAGACTCTTCTCAGGGTTGATCATGTAAATATTAGCTGCAGTAGTAAGTGGCGGATGATGTGATTGTGAGGGAGTTCAAGTGCGACACAACCATGGGGCATGTAACATGTTGGACACCAGAGTTTAAACAGCGGATTGATCGTCTTCTCGGTGGGTTTGATTGATTGTATCGGGGTACATGATTGAATTGAATAATGTTTGCAGAGTGATCAAAAAAGAGTATGTGAACAAGAGTAGTAATGAACAATAATTTGGACAATGTGAACAAGAGTAGTTTCCTTGGCTACCTTAATAGACTTTATTTGTTTTTAGATAAGAAAAAGAAGTGTACGTTGGATACTTGGAGATGCTTCCAACGAACCTAGTTCATCAAATGGGAATAATACATCGTGTTTGATAATCAAAAAGGCATTGCCGTGTCGGGCATCTATTCGTATAGGCGATTCTTAGCCTTGATTGTGGTTTTCCCCTTGTCTCCCCGTTGAATTGGAATTTTGATGAAACCCGCTTCCTACATCGATTTTCACAAATAAATTTTGATCCCTACAATACATCAAGTATGTTGTTTGATTGCCCGGTGATTCATGTACATGGACAAACTTGAAAGAACAGATTAAAAGAAAACATATGCAAATCAAGATGCACCAAGAACTATGGAATGTTAAGGTGTGATTGTGTGAACATTAATTTATGTGCCTTGAATGATAAAAGGCAAAATATATTGTAGCGATATCATAGGACAGATCATGAAATCAGGTAAAAAGAAACTGGGTGATACCTTCCATTTGGTTCCTGTTTACATCACGGAACAAGCCGACTTCTTTTGTGTTTTAACGGCCTTTCTTCTGTCCGCCTCATCTTCTTCTTCAGATTTATCTTGGGGTTTATCGTCTTTTCCAGATTCGTAAGGAGTTTTAACTTCTGTTTCATGTTTTTCCGAGGCAGGTCCAAAACTTATGATCTGCGTGTCCGCAATCTTACTGGTATATCTCAACACTGCCAAAGGATCAACATCCCCAATGACAATTAATGTCCCTTCTTTTTCATCGAAACTATACGATTCGATGCCTTGATGTGCACTTAGTGTGTTCATCAACTCTTGCCTTTTAGTTTGATTGCTGAACTTTACTGCCAGCACAATTTTCTGAAATCCACAAATGTTGTTATAGAACAAAAGTATAGGTCAGGATAATAGCATTGAAAAAGGAATTAAACCAAGGGGATGTAAAGAACCAATAAACCTTGGTCATTTTGTTGGGCAAGAACTAGCAAGACTTAATGTAAACAAATTAACGGGTTGAGTTATAGTACAAAGTAGTTTATAAATAAGAACGGTAAGAAGCCATTAGAGAGTGAGAAGTGTCTAATGGAAAATCAAGCGGAAGAGTAGTTTCGTCCCAAGAGAAAAAACTCAATATGCAGATGATTCTCACATGCTTCCCCCCCCCCCCCCCATTTTTTAATCGTCCGTAACTTTTTTATACGTCATTTGTTTTTTAGAAAAAAAAAAATATACCATAAAATCGAGCGTTTTTTATCCTTAATATGAATACCATATTGTTATATTTTTCAAAAAAAGATTCGAAAACCAAGTTGCGTATTACACAATGGACATTACGTAAAATACGAGTATCAAACTAAAAACACAATGGAAAGTAAACCAAGAACACAATCAATGACAACAGATAAAAAACAGTGACACCTCGAAAATTTTTGGCAAATAATATGGTAACACGTGTCCATTAACTCTCAAATATTCCTAGTAAGTTAGACGAGAGGGACCAAATACGTAAAAATGTGGAAGTATGGAAGTTGAGGAAGCTTAGACTTCCTTTGAACACTTGTAAATGTTCTCCTTAGTCTCTTTTCCTTTCTAGGCTAGTTATTAGCCGAAAGTCAATTGAATTCACTTTTGCTTTAACTTTCGGTAATGACCATTTCGGTCAAGCCAAAGTGGGAATCGAACATGGCTACATGATCGTAATAAGAAAGGTATTAATCCCCTATGAGGGCACCTTCTGAAGATCACGTTAAAGATAGTGAAATGACGGGTCAAAGTTTTATTAAATAATTATTTATATAACATATTAGGGCACCTTCGTAAATTGCGTTAAATGAACTTCTAAGTATCGAAAACTTAATTTTTGACATTATAACTGTTTATATAACATATTAGGACATGTTAGATCATTTCCAACTCGTCATTTCCTGCTTAGAGCTTGGTTCGCAACCGAAAGTCAGAGTTTGACTTCTGCTTTGACTTTCGATTCGGATCTGTTCAAGATAGTTTGGATACTTATTAAGGGTTGTCATATGATCGTATTATAGTAGGGAATGACCCTTAGAGATTATACCTTCTGCTCATATCGTTTGTCGGGTTTTATGCAAAGTCCACATATTATGACTATATAATGACTAAAATGCCCCTTTGCGTATAGATTGATTTTGAAACACATTAAACATGTATCCTGAGTTTGAAACTGATGTAAAACATAATGAAACATAATTGGGCATAATGGACTTACCATAGACCCATTACTCGGTGTCGGATATGCGCGTATGGTTGACTTATATAACATGATTTACATAAGTTAGCCGAAGCAGGTCTAAACCTTTCCAAATCAGTTCTAATCAGAATGGATTGTTGTTTGACCGATATTATACGAGTCCTTGTACTAGTAAGGGTAAAAAACCACATTCTATCCGGTCTCCGCTTAATCTAACGAACCGTAACTATTTATTAAAGTTAACTGATCCAAGTCATATGACTTGAAATATAACCCGTTAACATTCTAATGAATCATAGTTCTGTCCATTCCATACTAGGAGCCTCTAGTAAATTGTGCATGTGTTTAGGTTGTTTTGATTACGGTTATGCTTAAACATCTTTGATTTGTAAAGATAAGCTCTGGTAAATATTCTTAGACTATTTTCCCTATATGGGTTTGGGATACGGCACTAGCCGCTTGGTCGGGTATTAAATCATGGGCGAATGATGCTTAAAATTTAAATAACCCGTTTTAATCCGTTTTGCTTGATAAATTAAACATTCGGGTTAATGCGACCTTAACCTGGATATCATCGGCTCACTTAATTGCAAGTGGCCACGACCTAAGCGTGGGGTGTAGGCATACACCTGACAGACGCTAATGCTATTATATATTTTTTATTGAAAATCTGGCATGCCGGTTAATCATGAATCGGAGTTTAGTTACGGGCCCCATATGTATTTACAAGACTGTAAAACTATTAACAAGAAACATTACCTTGTCGCAAGTTATTTATAAAAAATGATATACCAAATGGTATAAAAACGATTTTGAAAAGATTTCAAAACGTGTAGATTAAGTGTATTTACCAGTGAAAACTAACATATTTTCAGTAGACTAAGCGCAGGTTAAATAGTAAATACGGAATAGGCTGGAGCTGCTCGGTCTAAGCTTATTGGAATTTGTGACTCCACGCAAGACCTATTAGTCTTAAGCTTCATTTTGTTACATTCGGTCCTCCTGTGGATCTTTTTACAACACTTCAGTCTGTATAATTATTTTGAACATTTCGGACACTTGTATTTTGTAATATATAATTTATAATCCCAGACTTCCACTGTGCTATGTGAATTACTGACATCAATCGTCACGCATAAACCCCAAGTCCGGGACCACCGAGAAACTAGGGTGTGACAAATTGGTATCAAAACCAACGTTTGAGCGAATTAGACACTAGCCTTTTTGTGTCTAAGCTCAAATATCACATATGCATTCTCCTTAGACTATTCCAAGTCTAGGCATTAACCTAAGGCCACTCATATCTATTTAGTTATTTAATTTTAATATTTAATTGGTAAACTATGCCGCCAAGAAGACGTGGAACAAGAAAAGGTCCCATGAGGGGATGACCATCACAACACCTACCATTACCTTCTCATCATTCGGACGACAAGATTCAAATGAATCACATTCCTTGTAACCTACGAGACACTCAGTTTCACATCATTCTCATTCACTCCATTTGCACCATTCCCGTTCCCACTCATACCATGATTCCTTTAACCCAGCTCATTACATAAACTCACCCCACCTTAGTCAAAATCAACTTGATAGCGATTCTAACCTGGAGATGCCACCATCTGGAACAAATCTGCATCCTATTTAGTTATCCAGCGATACTGCATAATATGCAGGTTCACCTTACCAAGGTCCTGACGAGTCGGACCAATACTTCAAACCAATTTACTTTCTATCATACCCCAGAACATCAACCCCAAACACCTTATCCACCTCCTCAAATTCCGCCACCTCCACAAGAGGATGTACAAATGGAGCAACAACCACCACCGCAACCAAGTAAACCTCGCACCGGCGCCCGGATGTCAGTACGTGTTGGGCAATGGTCTGGATCACTTCCGCCACTACCCCCATCTTACCCAACCATACCAGAGGATCCCGAAATGGGTGGACCTCCAACCCTGCTCCTATTGTTGAGCTACCTCAACCACCACCTTATGATAACCCCATTCCCACATATCCAAATATGCCCGGATATAATACTTCTTATAATGCAACTGCTGCTGATTATAACTATTCGGCTCCAGCTTGTGACCCTTATTTACATCAAGTCATTCAAAATGCTTTGTACCCACTTGCATTTCCTCCCACCTACCAAAACCTGGGCTATCCAAAACGATGAAAAACATACCCGGTTGTTCCGCAACAACAATTACCAACTGAAGCTATCAACCCGGCATTGGAATGAGCGGAACAAATCCAACGACAAACGGAAATGAATGAACAGAGGACGAGCAAGATATTCAAGAAACTCTCCAAGATAGTAAAAGGAAGGAGAGATGACTAAAGAATTTAATTTTTATCTTTCATTGTAATTTATGTTTCCAAAAGACCTATATGGACATTATATTGTGATATCCATACAAAATTCCATATTTGGACATGTATTGTAATTCATTTTATGAAATTTTGATTATCTTTTGAATTATCCTTGAAATTATTCAAGCGTTCTCCTTGATATTTATTTCGATCTTTAATTGTTCTGCCAAAACTCAATAAAAATCTTCTTAACGGTTTGGAGCCAAATTATATGGCAAGCCAAATTAATGGCAATTAATAATGGCTAATGGCAATTAATAATGGCTAATGGCAATTAATAATGGCAGTTGTGACAATGTGGTGCACACCGACCGACCGAAAAGATGGAAGAGATATCTCCAAGCCTTGTAGCCCTTGAAGTCAAATGAGACCACGACTAATTTTATAAAATCAGTTGTGAATAGATCAAACCATCAATAGCTGTCTATTCTCATTTAACATTCAAATGTAATGTTCAAATGATTTGGCGTAAGCAATAAATTATTGTTGTCCTATAGCTCATACATCGATATAATGGCAAACCCAAATTCCGATGGTGCTGATGGCGAGCATTGACAATGTGGAGCATGCTAATCGCGAGGGCGAAGGAGATAACCTTCGATCCTTGATTGTTGTGGAAGTTAGCAAGGCAATGGCCGATTTCATGGCTAATTTTAAAGGGTCAGGTCCAACACATTATAAATCTCCATCTTCCACACATAAAACCCAGAGTTCATGTTATTCCTCGAGTAGTGAACCAAAACGTGTTGCCAAGAAAGAATCCTGATGTGCTAAAGAAGGGTGTTCGTATAAGTATTTTGTCTTACGCAAACCTCGAGACTTCACGGGGGAAAAGGGAGACGTAGACACCATGAAACAACTTGACAAAATGGAGACCGTTGTGGACATCAGCGGTTGTGCGGAAAAAGACATTATAAAGTATGTGTCTCAGTCCTTTAAGGACGCTGCGCTGACATGGTGGAAGGCCATGGTACACTCAACATGGAAGATCTCCATGTATAATATTGGTTGGTCCAAGTTTGTAGATCTAATAAAAGAAACCTAATGCCTTCCGCTTAAGGTTGAGAAGGTGGAGTCTGATTTCTTGACTCTTCCGACTACAACTCTCTATCCCGATTAGTCCCGATCTGATTACACCAGAGCCTAAATGCATTGCGTGTTTCATTGGTGGTTTGGCACCTAAAATCAAAGGCATGGTGAAAGCCTCCAAACCCACTACTTTCAGATCCGTTGTGGATCTATCTCTCTCACTAAGTCAAGATGAAGTGAGATTGACGGAAAATAGAAGCGTGAGGATATCCGTTTCTTGAGTTAAAAGAACAGGAAGTTTGGTTCCAATGAGAACCAATAGAGGTTTAATGATGACAGGCCAGAGTGCAAGACTTGCGGAAGGCGACACTGGGGAAAGTGTTGAATTGATCAACAACCGAAACAATGTGGCATCTACAACAGGACTGGCCACAAGTCTCATGAGTGTAAGGATTTAAAGAATGTTGTCTGCTATGGGCGTGGTAAGAAAGGCCACATAAGGACCAGTTGTCCCAAGCGTACAACTGATGGAAATGCTAAACCTGGGGAGGCAAAGAAATCAAATGCCAGATCCTAGCAGTTGACCGCAAAGGAGGCCGTAAAGTACACAAATGTTGTAACAGGTATGTTTCTTGTTAATAACATTTATGCACGTATCTTATTTGATTCTAAAGCAGTTAAATGTTTTGTAGACCATAAGTTTACTGAACTATTAAATCTGCCCATAAGAACTTTAGAACATCCATATTAAGTAGAAATGGCAGATGGCACAGTCGAATTAGCTTCCAAGATTCTTGAAGGATGCACCATATCCATTAAGAATCATTTCATTCCAATAAACCTTCTACCTATGACTCTTGTGGGATTTGATATAGTCTTAGGCATGGACTAGTTATCCCATAACCAGGCCTGTATTGTCAGCGATAAAAAGATAATCAAAATCAAAACCCCATCTGGTGAGATGCTCATCATTCATGGAGATCGACATTATGGATTGCCTGAAAATGCATCTTTGCTTAAAGCATCCGAGTGTCTAAAGGGAGGATGTGTCATTTACATGGCACAGGTGACGGTAGATACGCCAAAACCCGAGATAGAAGATGATTTCTGAATTCCCTGAAGATCTACCCGGATTACCCCTAGAGAGGCAAGTTGCATTCAGAATTGACATATTGCCTGGGTCAGCTCCAATAGCTAGAACTCCGTACCGTTTGGCGTCAACTGAGATGAAAGAGCTAAAGGCGCAACTCGAAGAACTTTTTGAGAAAGGTTTTATACAACCTAGTTCATCCCCTTAGGGAGCTCCTATTCTATTCGTTAAAAAGGCAGTTCAATGCGGATGTGCATTGATTACCATGAGCTGAATAAGGTAACGATCAATAATCGTTGTCCCTTGCCAAGAATTGACGACTTGTTCAACCAATTGCAAGGAGCGAATTTCTTTTCGAATATTGATATTCGTTCTGGATACCATCAACTGGAGGTCAGGAGTGAAAATGTTCCAAAGACTGCCTTCAGAACCAGATATAAACATTATGAGTTCCTGGTTATGCCATTTGGACTCACTAATGCTCCAGGAGCTTTCATGGATCTCATGAATAGAGTGTTCAAACCTTATATGTATAAGTTTGTCATTGTCTTCATAGAAGATATACTTATTTATTCTCATAATAAGATCGATCATGAGAAACATCTTAGATGTATTCTGGAATAGCTAAAACAAGAGAAGCTTTATGTAAATTCTCTAAGTGCGAGTTCTGGCTTAGAGAAGGCCAATTGTTAGGACACGTGATCAGTGAATGCGAAATCCAAGTGGATCCAGCCAAGATTGAGACAATCATGAATTGGGAAGCACCCAAGACTCCTTCTGTAATCCGCAGCTTCTTGGGATTGGCTGGTGATTATAGAAGATTCATTAAGAACTTCTCAAGAATAGTCACTCCTTTAACTGCGTTGACTCGCAAAAATGCCAAATTTAATTGGGGGCCGAAACAGAAAGAATCCTTTGAGATTCTTAAACAAAGATTGAGCAATGCCCTTGTACTATCTTTACCTGGTGGAATTGAAGACTTTTTAGTCTACTGTGATGCTTCGCACAGAGGATTAGGATGTGTGTTGATGCAAAGAGGCAACGTGATTGCCTATGCATCACGACAACTTAAAATGCATGAAAAGAATCACACCACCCATGATCTGGAATTGGGTCCAGTTGTATTCGCACTAAAGTTGTGGAGACATTATCTATATGGTACAAAGTGTGTAATATACACCGATCATAAAAGCCTCCAACATATATTTAATCAAAAAGATTTAAATATACGGCAACGCCGTTGAATGGAAACTTTGAATTGGCAAGGCAAATGTTATTGCTGACGCCTTGAGCCATAAGGAAAGAATTAAAACGATTAGGGTTCATGCTATAAGAATTGTACTTAGAACGAGTTTGAATGAGAAACTGCTAGAAGTTCAAAAGCAAGCATTATTAGAAGCAAATGTTTTTAATGAAGTATTAGGTGGAACTGTTGATCAGATAACACCTGGAAATGACGGAATCTTGAGTGTTAATGACAGAATCTGGGTTCCCATCTTTGGGAGACTCAGAGATCTGATTCTCAAGGAATCACACAATTCCAAATATTCGGTACATTCTAGAGGAGATAAAATGTACCAGGATCTGAAAAAGAATTATTGGTGGATGGGTATGAAGAAATCCATAGCCACCTTTTTAGCTAAATGTCTGACATGTTCGCAAGTTAAAGACAAACATCAGAACCGTCAAGACTGCTACAACTCAAAATTCCCATTTGGAAATGGGAGATGGTAACAATGGACTTGATTACCAAGTTACCTAAGACTAAACATGGCAATGATATGATTTGGGTGATAGTCGACAGACTGACTAAGTCAGCCCACTTTTGCCAATTAAAGAAAACTTTTAGTTCCGACAAATTGGCTAAATTATATGTGGACAATATTGTGTCCCTACCCATAGTGCCAGTATCTATAGTATCTGATAGAGATGCTAGGTATACATCTCATTTTTTGAGAAGTTTCCAACAATCTTTAGGCACGCGATTAAATTTCAGTACGGCCTACCATCCACAGACTGATGGTCAGCGTGAGCGTACAATCCAGACATGAGAAGACATGTTGAGAGCATGCGTCATGGATCTAGGTAGTAGTTGGGATGACCATCTACTCTCTTATTGAATTCTCCTATAATAATAGTTACCATACAAGTATCAAGGCCGCCTATTTGAAGCCTTATATGGAAGAAAATGCCATGCCTGTTTGTTGGGTTGAAGTTGGAGATAGCCAACTGTTTGAGATAGTTCTTGAGCCTACAGACAAGATTATACAGATAGAAATCGATTTCTCAATGAACATCGGGTTTTCATCATATATACATCATGATGTGGCACAGCTAGCGACATATCGGCTAGACATTTCTTTAAATTTGGGATGTGGAACACATCTTGGATTCCACTGAGTTTCTCAGGTAGCTTTAATCTATAACCTACGGAACCGACACATTCAGTTATCTCGAATGGTTTAATATATCTTGGGCTCAACTTGCCCTTCTTTCTGAATCTCATCACACCTTTCCAGGGTGATACTTTCAATAAAACTTTGTCCCCTATTTGGAACTTGAGAGGTTTTTGCCTGTTGTCAGCATAGTTCCTCTGCCTATCACGAAAGTCAAATCGGATTTCCGACATGGCCCAGAATATTCATGGGATGTTGAATCGAATATAAGACAAAAGTACCCCAATCTATTTGATTAAATCTCGAGGACAAGAATTCTTTTAAGGCGGTGATGATGTGCACCTTGAAGAAATTTTGGCAAATAATATGGCAACACGTGTTCATTAACTCTCAAATATTCTCGGTAAGTTGGACGAGAGGGACCAATAACGTAAAAATGTGGAGGTATGGAAGTTGAGGGGTCAAAAATGAAAAATGCCAAATATTTGGCTTCTGAGGTTCCCTTACGGTCCGTAAGGATGTTTGAAAACTAGGGGCACGCCAGAGGTCCTTACAGACCGCAAGGCATGCCTTACGGTACGTAAGGCCATCGCTGGCAAACCAGTTTTAGCTGACAACTGCAACAACAATTTTAGACACTTATCTCACGATTTTTGCCACATTTCTCCGGCTTGGGACAAGTGTGATGACACTAATCACTTCCATAACACTCCTTGAGACACTTGGCATCATTTGGGAGCTTAAATCCAACTATAAATAGGTGTCAATTTCACCATTTGAACTTGCACCTTTCATAAGTCTTTCTCTCTATCTTTGGAGTTGCTTTTGCTTGAAAGAGGCCTCCTACTTGAAGCTTAGTCTTCCTTTGAACACTTGTAAGTGTTCTCCTTAGTCTCTTTTCATTTTTAGGCTAGTTATTACACGAAAGTCAAGCAAATTGACTTTTTCTTTAACTTTCGGTTATGACCATTTTGGTTAAGCCAAAATAAAAATCGAACATGGCTATATAATCATAATAGGGAAGGTGTTAATCCCCTATGAGGGCACCTTCAGAAGATCATGTTAAGTTTGTGAAATGATGGGTCAGATTTATTAAATAAAAGTCAAAAATACATATTTTCGTAAATTACGTTATATGAACTTCTAAGTATCGAAACCTTAATTTTTAACATTATAACAATTTATATAACATATTAGGACATGACGGGTTAGAGTTTTATTAAATAACTGTTTATATAACATATTAGGCACCTTCGTAAATTACGTTAAATGAACTTCTAAGTATCGAAACCTTATTTTTTGATGAGTTAATTACATAGTTAGTCCATGTGGTTTGCACAAATAACATACTTAGGTACTAATAGTTTAAAATCACCTTCTAGGGTATTAACTTTTCATTTTGTAACGTTTGGAGGTATTAACTTCTAGGGTATTAACATAGTTAGTCCATGTGGTTTGCACAACATAACATACTTAGGTACTAATAGAATGTGATTTTAAACCTACAAATAACGTTAATACCTCCAAACGTTACAAAATGAAAAGTTAATACTCTAGAATGTGATTTTAAACTATTAGTACCTAAGTATGTTACTTTGTGCAAATCACAGGGACTATGTAATTAACTCTTTTTTTGATATTATAACTGTTTATATAACATATTATAACATGTTATATCATGTCCAACTCGTCATTTCCTACTTAGAGCTTGGTGCGCAACCGAAAATCAAACAGTTTTACTTCCGCTTTGTCTTTCGATTCTGACCCGTTCAAGATAGTTTGGATACTGATTAAGGGTTGTTATCTGATCGTATTGTAGTAGGGAATAACCCTTAGAGATTATACCTTCTGATCATATCGTTTGTCGACTTTTATGCAAAGTCCACATATTATGACTAAATAATGACTAAAATGCCCCTTTTGCGCATAGATTGATTTTGAAACACATTAAACATGTAATATGAGTTTGAAGCCAATGTAATAACATAATGAAACATAATTGGGCATAATGTTCTTACCATAGACCCATTCGACCACTTGGTGCCGCATATGCGCCTACGGTTGACTTATATAACATGATTTATATAAGTTAGCCGAATCGGGTCTAAACCTTTCCAAATCAGTTCTAATCAGAATGGATGGATGTTTGACCCATATTATACGAGTCCTTGTACTTGTAACGGTATAAAACGACATTCTATATGGTTTCCGCTTAATCTAACGAACCGTACCTATTTATTAAATTTAACCGATCCAAGTCATATGACTTGAAATAAGACCCGTTAACAATCTAACGGATCATAGTTCTGTCCATTCCAGACTAGGAGCCTCTAGTAAATTGAGCCTGTGTTTTGGTTGTTTTGATTATGGTTATGCTAAAACATCTTTGATTTGTAAAGATAAGCTCAGGTAAATACCCTTAGTCTATTTTCCATATACGGGCTTGGGATACGGCACTATCCGCTTGGTCGAGTATTAAATTATAGGCGAATGATACTTAAAATTTAAATAACCTGTTTTAATCCGTTTTGCTTGATAACTTAAACATTGGGAGTTAATGCGACTGTGTCTTGGATATTCTCGGCTCACTTAATTGCAAGTGGCCACGCCCTAAGCATGGGGTGTAGGCATACACCTGACAGACGCTAATGTTATTATATATTTGTTTATTGAAAATATGGCGTGTATTGACAAGCATGTAAAACTGGTAACAAGAAACATTTACCTTGTCCCAAGTTATTTATAAAAATGATATACCAAACGTGTCCGCTAATTGTATTTACTAGTAAAAACTGACGTATTTTTAAAAGACTAATCGCAGGTTAAATAACAAATACGGAATAGGCTGGAGCTGCTCGGTCTAAGCATATTGGAAATTACGACTCCACGCAAGACGCATTAGTCTTAAGCTTCATTTTGTTACATTTGGTTCGCCTGTTGATCTTTTTAGTACTCTTCAGTTTGTATAAGAATTTTGAACACTTCGGACACTTGTATTTTGTAATATATAATTTATAATCTCAGACTTCCGTTGTGTTATGTGAATTACTGATATCAATCGTCATGCATAAACCCTAAGTTTAGGCCCACCGGAAAATCAAGGTGTGACAAAAACACAATGGACAACAAACTAAACCACAATGGACATAACGTATTACACGAGTGTCAAACTAAAAACGCAATGGAAACTAGACTAAAAACACAACTGATGACAACAAATAAAAGACACAATTGATAACATCAAATAAAAAACACAATAGATATAAGACTAAAACACAATGGACATCAGGCTAAAAACACAATGAACAGCAAAACAAAAACATAACGGACAACAGATTAAAACACAATGGATAACAGATTAAAACACAATGGATAATAGACTAAACACAATAAACAGAACCTATAACACAATGTATAGAAAACCCACCTAGTTAAAAAACACAATAATCACAACCAATAACACAATGTATAAAAAACCAAAATTTAACACCATGTTCATTGTCATACATTATGTTATAGGTTCGAATAAAAACACAATTGACAAAATCCAAATTAACATTGTGTTATAAGTTTGATAATCACACAATGTATAGAAAGTCTAGTAAAAACATAATGACCAAAACCCAGTTGAAAGACACAATAACCAGAACCTTTAACACAATGCAAAGAAAACCCAGAGATAAAAAGAATTTTTTATTTTTTTTTTACGTAGCAATATCATAATCATATTTAAGATAAAAACGCTCGTTATTACGGTGACTTTTTTTTAAAAAAAGAGTTAATTACATGGTTAGTCCCTGCGGTTTGCACAAAGTAGCATACTTAGGTACTAATAGTTTAAAATCACATTCTAGGGTATTAACTTTTCATTTTGTAACGTTTGAAGGTATTAACGTTATTTTTAGGTTTAAAATCACATTATATTAGTACCTAAGTATGTTATTTTGTGCAAACAACAGGGACTAACTATGTTAATACCCTAGAAGTCAATACCTCCAAACGTTACAAAATTAAAAGTTAATACCCTAGAAGGTGATTTTAAACTATTAGTACCTAAGTATGTTATTTTGTGCAAACCATAGGGACTAACTTTGTAATTAACTCTTAAAAAAAAGAAATGGCGTATGAAAAAGTTATGTACATTTTAAATTGACCGGGGGGGGGGGGGGGTGTGGCATGTGCCTTGCATTTGAAGAAAGAAAGTCAATAAATGAAGCATTCATTATATCCTTCTCAAACCTCCAAATCTAAGATCAATGGTCTATAATGTTTTTTACCCTTATTTATTTTGACCTTTTTATTTGATCTTATTCCACCAATTAACATCACCGTTTTGTATTAAGTTTGTTTCTTTTGTTTTAATCAACATCAGCATTCTTTACACTTACAAAGACCGTTGTAAAAGGGCCTTAGCTTTGTTTTCATTGAATACTCTTAGCAGAACTAGCAAAAGGGAAAAGTCTACTTGCCCTACCAAGTCCTTGATTTTTATAGGCGACAGGGGCACTGAGGTACTTGGATCCCTAAAACTGATACAAGAGGCGCACTGAGGTGCTAGGGTCCCTAAAGCTGATACAAGAGGTGCATACATCATGTACACGAGGTGAAAGGTAATCATATAACACTTTTTGTAGTTATGATAGGTTTCTATCATCACATACCCGAACATTAAATATATTTAAGCTCATTATTAGACAAAGTGTTATAGTATAGGGACTAGATGTGTAATATGGTGTTCTATATAATCACCCACCTCATGTAACCCTAATTACATGATTACAATCTAATACAAGTCAGTTTAACTTGGTATCAGAGCTTAGGTAAACACTATCGGAGGGGCGGCCGGCTACCGCTGCCGCCCTACCACCACCGCACAACTACTGTGCGCGGCTTCTTCTTCCTCTTCTGTACCCCTGCCTTTCACCACCATCAAACACCACCTATTCCAGCCGCTGCACCACAAAACCCTAGCCGCTGCACCTATAACAACCACCAAAACCGTTCCAAACCACAACCCTAAACCCTAGCCGTCGCATCTACAACAACAAATAACAATTACACAACCACAACTTTTACCTCCCTAGGGTTGCAAAAACAACCTCGCTACAAAACCCTAAACACCGTTGCCGCCACCATACAACGGTGGTTGTTTCTTCTGGCGACGCAGGAGAACGGCGAAGGGAAACAAAAACCCCATGAAAGTGTCCGTTTGAAGAAGGGGAACAAACCCTAGTGTCGCCGGATAAGGGTAACAAACCCCAGTTAGTGTATCCCGGCAAAAGAATAAGAAGAGGAACAAACTCCTGAGTGGAAAACGAAAAAACAAAAAACAAAAAAAAACCAGTGACGGTTAGTTTTGCTGATGAAAGAACAAGAATCTTACGGCACGGCGCAGGTTAAACAATTTATACTCTGGTGATGAAAGGAGAAGGTGGTGAAACAAGATGGCAGTGAACTAGTGGGGAAGAATGAAGACCAACTATGTTTCTATTTTATGTTTTAGTTTTCAAACAAAGTCACTCCAGCGCTTAGTTTGCGAGGGAGTATTAGACAAAGTGTTATAGTATAGGGACTAGATGTGTAATATGGTGTTCTATATAATCACCCACCTCATGTAACCCTAATTACATGATTACAATCTAATACAAGTCAGTTTAACTCTCATTTAATAAAAAAAAACTAGGCGCAACCTCAAAAGCTATATGTATGATCTCTTGATGTACAAGAGGCATGCTTCATGCATGTGTTGGACTAATTTGGATGGGATCAAAGGAATAAAGGGAATCCGATTCTTATGTGAAACAAGAACATAAAGATGAGGAAAAGGAGACAATGTAGAAGATTATATTTTAATAAATAGTTTAGTATATTATTAGAATTTGTTTTGATTATCGGGTTAGATTTCTTTGATTACTCAATTAGAGTTTGAAGTGTGTTAGGATTAATATAAGTTTAGTACATATATAAGGTTAATGTAAAGGTTTTAGTAGTGTTGAGTTTACTAATAATAGAGTTTCAAGACAGGTTAGTCTCCGAATCTTTTGTGTTTGGTTTTGTTCTTAAACTAGATAACTTGGGCCTTCAGCATATGATCTACGTTCATCAAGTATGCATGTTTCAGCACACTGTAGGAACGCTTTATTAAACCAAGACTTGAGTTTGAAACATGGTTACATGGAGCGTTAGTTTTGTTCAGTCTAATTTATGCAATGAAGAGAGTGCATTTATTATGTCGAATACTCCTTACTATTATAGTCTATCTAATAAAGTAAATGCTGGCTTACCTTTTTTGTGTCACCAATAACTTTATGTGTAACCACCGATTTTAATCTCTCTTTCGGTTGGCGTGAAGTAGACTCCCTAATTTGATCAGAAACAAATGCTTTAGACATGCCCTCGCTCTCTTTTTGTTCCTGAACAAATAACAAGAAAATCAATAACGGAGATGAGACGACGAGAACAAAATATTAGTGAATATTGCATAGTTAGTCACCCAAGTTTGGCGTTATGCTTTATCAATTTTCTATGAAACAAAAATAAGTGACTAACTACGCAATAGTCACTAATATTTTGTGCCAAGATAAATAAGTTAAAAGTGATTTTAAGATAACAAACCATTTGCATTGATTAATGAATAGGCAGTCCACCTACCTAATAAGAGGATGTTGTGGGTTTGAACCTGCCGGCTCTTTAGTATATATTTCATTTCTCTTATATTTTTATAGTATTGTTGTTACTACCACTACAACTATTATTCCTGGTATTTGATTATTACTATATTATTTAATATTTAATATTTAATAGTTAATCGAGTTATTTAGTATTGAGTAAATTACGTTTTTGGCCCCTGTGGTTATGTCAGTTTTACTATATTAGCCCAAAATAAGATTTTTTAACGTTTCTGCCCCCATGGTCCCTATATCTAACCATTTTGGCCCCTGAGACTAACTCCATCCATTATCCTGGTTAATTATTAATGCACATGATGGGTAAATTGGTAATTTCCCCTCTCATCACTTCTCCCCCATTAATTTATCATTCCTTTCTCCGTTTAAATAAAAAAAATTATCATTCCTTCCTTCAAGAACATATTCACATCGACTTCATCACCAAAGTCTAATATTTTTCCAATTGGCCAGTAACTCAAGTGCTTAACTATGCAACATTTTCATCAACTTTGGGTTTGCAATAGAGATCAAATTACAAACAGGTTTGTTCTATGAAATAATGGGGTTTTAGGTTTGCTCGAGTTTGTACAATGAAATAATGGGGTTTCAGGTTTGTTCAACTAAATTTAGTGGGCTTAAATAAAATTTGATAGGCCTGTGTAGTTCACCAGCTATACACCAGAAAAGAATTTACTTAACCCAGTTTTCAAAAAAAGCCATCTTCCCCAATTGGAACCCTAAAAGTTGGTTCATTTTAGTTTGCAAAATTGACATTGACAAGGATTAATACAATATTTACCTGGAATCGATGCTGAATCGTCAACAGGTGGTTTGCCGGAAAAGCTTGCAGGGGTGGCGGCACTAACAATTAACACAAACAAAACCCCCAATCTGAGATTCCATTTTCCCATCATCTTCTTCAACCGATAGAAGTGGAGTCAACGCACCTGGGTACAAAGCTGAAGCCGGCGACTGCAGTGTCCTTTGATGATGTTGTTCTATCGATTAACCAACTGAAAGAGCCTATTCCGCAGGTAATTACTCCATCAAAATCCCCATGTGTGTTGAATTCTTTGAGAAACAGGCTCAGCCGATTGCAAGTCTGTTGATTTGTTAAGCTCTGTAGGTGAAAAAGTGGAGGAGAAACCAGTAGTAGATGTTGTTGATGGGGGTTTCAGGTGAACGGTGGTGGTGAATCGGAGGGAGGTGATGAATAGTGGTGGTTGATGGTGGTGTTGTGCGACGGTGGTAGGTGAAATCGAAGGTGGAGGATGGTTGTCGGTGTTGTGCGACGGAGGTTTATGGTGTAATGGCGTCGTCGGAGGTTTTGAATAGTGGTGGAATCGGAGAAAGGGGGTGATCGGAGGACTGCACAGATGATGATGGTTGAAGATGATGATTTATGTGGGGATGATGATGGTTGAAGATGATGAAGCTAAAGACTGCACATATGACTAGGGTTTTTTTTTATAAAATAATTAAAAGGAGAGGGGAAATTACCAATTTACCCATCATGTGCATTAATAATTAACCAGGATAATGGATGGAGTTAGTCTCAGGGGCCAAAATGGTTAGATATAGGGACCATGGGGGCAAAAACGTTAAAAAATCTTATTTTGGGCTAATATAGTAAAACTGACATAACCACAGGGGCCAAAAACGTAATTTACTCTTTAGTATTTTAGAGATTGGATCATAAAGGTTTAAATGGACTTTTAGAATGAATTTTTTTAACTTTAATGATGTCAACCAGAAATCAAACCACTTACTCCTGTAAGTATTTCTTATGCCCTTCGGCTAGGACAGAGAGTCCGGTTGAGTTTGATAAACAAAGTATGTTTGAGATAGGAAAAACTGATTTGGTAGATAAACGTGAACGAACCGCCACAGATTGTACCAATACTGAATAAGTTTACATCAACATAAGCCGCACTGGGAGATCACCTCTGTGATCTCCTCTCAGACACACACACATCACTCTCAATTACTCTCCCTCAATTATGTATATCAAGAAATGCAAATGATTAGACTATTTATAGTGATGGCTAAACATTAAGGACAATCACTTTAAACATTTGGCCCAATTGTTTACATCCCCAAACAATTGGCCTAATCATTTGCACGTATACTTTAACACAAATTAACCTATTCAGCATATGACTAGACCAAGTCTATTCGAACAGCGATGGACACACACTAATATGAACTAACACATTTTTATTTTGAAAAAGACATACTTACATGTGGGTAAAGATCAGATTCCTCTATGGTGATTTCATCAGCAGTAGATATAAAATCGCCAAACTTCTCATCGCCAGACCCGTATCGCTCGTCATAAATTTCCTGAGTATAGGTGAAAGGCTTAATTTACTACACAACTGAACAATAAGCTCTCATATTTATAATAAACCTAATATCCAATTACCTCCATTGCTTTATCAATTAAATCTGATCTAGTGCTAGACTGCACTTCCCTCTCAAGCAAGCTTGATGTGAATGCCACAGTTTTATCATCAATAGAAGATTTGGACATCTCTGCAATCTTGTAAACATCCTCCTATTTGTTTATCATAAACACCAAAGCCCACATTAGCGTAGCTCGGATCGTTACTAATCGAAACCAAGACAACATGACGAATGTCAAGTAATATAACATTCAGAGGATAATATAGAAACAAAAAGTAAGTCTATAAAACTTAAAAAGCTTATAGACACCTTAATCACAAAGGTCCTATCCATCTTATTCATGTAACAAGTAGATACAAAGTAACCAATGTTACAGAGCAAACTTACCAACTCAGGACCATCGATGATACATCTAATAGTTTTCAGCTCGGTAAATGATGAGTCATTCACCTGTTTTGGCCGACCTGTCTTTCTCCATCCTCTTACCTCTGCAAAATAAATAAAAAGATATGATAAAATTTCTCTATTTTCAGCGTAGATTTAAATACAAACATGAACAATTAGCTTTACAAGATCCAAGGACATACCAGTGTAGTCAATGGCATCACCGACTAAAATCCTAAACCAGTCAGGAGTTAATCTACCAACCTCCATTAACGAAAAGAAATCACGCCGACAAAGATAGTACGCTCCTGTACTTAATTCAAAATCAGTCAAATCTACTCCAACGATTTCTGCCCATCCCATGTTATTTTCCAAGGTTTCATGATCACAGTACACAAGACTCGCACCACATTCATGTACCTCCAATCCGCTCATCACAACAATAGACACGCTAACTGTGTCTCCCATGTCCAATACATTCCCGATTGGCCAATAGCTTAACCATATGCATACTTCCCCAGATTCAGGTTTGCCAAAGACTTTAGGGTTGTACATCATATCAACAACACCATTGCTCGTGCTGACTTTACAAAACCATACCCAATCATCACCTGATACTGCATACTTAAAAGTTACATTAATTCCTTTAAGCGTCTTATTTATGGGACACGAAGGAACGTCAAAGGACAAAGAAGTTGATTCTGATATATACGTAGGTGTTATGTTGGGATCTTTTATATCCGGCAGAGATGTGCTCATCACACCAAATTCAAACAACATCTGTGCCACACAAACAAAAGTCTCAATTATTCTATATGATTAGTTTGCAGATGGTACATTTATGATGTTTTTCAGAGAGAAACAACGAACCTGGATTTGGCTACTTCTGCCTAATGTGAGCTCATCATCACCAACAAGGCACACCTGGTGATTCTTATATTCTCGTAGCCACTTCATATGTCCCAAATCATTTTCATTTAGAGTAGCTATTAATACCAATTTGATAAAGCCTTCAATTTCATACAAACTATTACAGCCTTCATAACCGAACTCTTGCAAAGTGAATCTATGTGATTGGAAAGTTATTCTCTCTAGTAACACACAGTAATATATATACAATTCTGCAAGTGTACTAGGGAGACATAGAAGGCAATTGAGTCTAGAGCATAAGCTCAAGTCAAGAACCCGAAGATTTTTAAGATAAAAATGGCTAGGGAAGAACTCAAATAGATTATTGCCTAAATTCAAATATTGCAAATATGAACGAATTCTGAAACCCACAGAAAAAGGATCAGCACATTTAAGAAAGCAGTCATTGAGGAATAACCGATGTAATGAAAGTGGTAAGTAAAAAGTAGGTTGTTTTGAAACAACTCCACCAGAAGTAGAAGCTCCTAACATATTTGTCTGCTCCCTATTGAACAGGTTTTTACACCCTGTCATGTTCAATGTTGCAAGACTTCTAAGGCCTCCAATGGTTTCACAAACATTATGTAATTCGTAACAGTTCCAAAGAATTAAAGTCTCAAGATGAGGCATCTTGAATATGCTGCGGATTTCAAATAGATTGTGTGAGTCTTTAAGATTTAGAATCTGCAATGACTGAAGAACCTGCAGCATAAGTTATATACAATAAGTGAGTAAAGTATAGTTTCTTAAAGATCATTAAAACACAAGAAGCAACAAAAGAAGAAACTAGATTCACTACCATAGGGGGTTCAAATACTTCCAGGTTACTATAGCTCATATCTATAGCCACCATGTTTCCCATGTATAAGTCTGAGGGTATGGTTCTTAAATGGAATCCAAGCCAGCAGAGCCATCTTAAATCTTCAGAAATATTTTCATAGGATCCATGGAGTTCCACGAAATTTAGCTGGAGCAATTTTAGGCGATCCATATTTCTAAGTGAGTCTGTTTTAAGCTCCGAAGCCTGCAAAATTAGCATGGAGAGACTTAGTAAAGTCTGACACACATGAGCATGTCATAGGTCCTTGTGGACATATTCGATCCATCCCTATGGAACTTGTTATAACAAATCCTTAACATAGACTGAAAGAGCTTGCAAAAAGCCTTTTTTTACTTCTTTTATCAAATATATACATAACAAGGTATAAAACCTATAAAAACAAATTAAAAAGTCAAAAGCATAACTTTAGACTTTTACTTATTCTAAATTACCTTGATTGCAAAATTCTCTTCCAACAGCACTTCCATATCTAGTGCTAAACCTTCTACCGTTTTTGAACCCTAGAAGGAGAAAGTTTGAAACTATAGTAGATAGATAAACTAGAAGGACAAAAAAGGGGAAACAAAAATGGTTAGATGATATGAAGCATCTTACCTTTCCTTTGCTCAGTATCTTATAAGTGTCTATACTAAGCCAAACTCTACTACGCTTTGCAGGGGATTTTATCGATTCTTGGCGGACTATGTTTTTCCCCATTTCTTGAAGCAATCTGTGCATCATGAGCTTTTTGTTTGGTGAAACAGAAAGAAGACATCTGTCAATCAGGGTTTTAATCCCAAATGTTGCAGAGTAATCAGGCTCCAATATCTTTACCACATATTCCATGTCTTTGCCTATAAAGAAACAAGCAATATGCAAAAACAACTCTTTTTCAGAGTTATATGGCAATGACATGTAGCTCCTAACAAGTACACCATGAAGTCGAGAATCTATATCTTTTTCCAATAAATTCAATTGACTTTTCCAATGTGAGATGGTTTTGTACTTGAATAGAGATGAGCCTAAAACTTCAAGAGCTAGAGGATTTCCTTCACAATATTGTACTGCTTGTAGTACAAGCTCCTTAAAGCCCGCCATGGGAATTTTGGACCCAAATGCATGACGACTTAATAGCTCTTGTGATTCATCATCATTCAATAATCTCATTTCATACTTCTGACACCTCCAATATGAATGGTCAAACCAGGTATCTGTATTTTCCCTGGTTGTAATTATAATTTTGCTTTGAGCATTAATCTTCCCGGTTCCCAGAAGAGCAACTAACTGCTTATGATCAACAATGTCATCAAGAACAATGAGAGTTCTCTTTGTTTGCAAGGCTTCCTCAATCATGCATGTACCTCGAGAAACGCTAGGTATTTTTCTCTTTTTTCCCCCTAAAATATCTTTGAGCAGTTGTTCTTGTAGTTTAAGTAAATCATGTGGCCCTTTACATCTGCTACCAATGTCTTCAACAAAACTCACATACTCAAAAGTTTTCTGATTTGAGTCGTATATATATTTGGCTAGGGTTGTCTTGCCACTTCCACCCATGCCGTAAATTGCTAAAAATTTCAAGATTGTACTGATCTAACCAGGATATGATCTCCTTATAACGAGTGGTCATCCCCGTTATATTGAGTGGAAGATGAACATCTCTACGATCTAACTTAGTGTAAATTATATCAACAATTTCCTTCAAAAAGCTTGTTTCAGGCCTGCAAAAACTCAAGAAAAATTAAGATGCTCATTATGAGATATGAGATTCTTTGATATTTTGAATAAAAACACTACAGAAAAAAAATTGAAGTTCCAAATAAGAGTTATTCATCAGTTCTGTTTTGGGTTATTTGGTTCGGTTTGTTCGAGTTGGGATTTAATTCAGGTGGAGCCGAAAGCCAAACCAAACCAAATTCAGTAAATTTTCAAACCAAACCGAATTCAATAAGCTTCAAACCAAACCAAAAAGTGAATAAGACGCTTAATTCAAATCGGTTTTTGGTTTCCGAATTGGAGATCACTTCTGAGTTCCGAATCTAATTATAAAAATGTTGGGCTGCGGTACAATAAGGCGCTAATTGAGCTGAGATAAAACTAAAAGGCTGCTATATTTGGCTAAGTTCAATCTTAACAGTGGAGACGGATGGAAAATGTAGAGGTGCATACCGGTATATTTTTTACCGGTTATTGGTTGACTTGGTCAAAACCGCTTGGATCAATAACCGATTAAAGCATGCCTAAAAACCTAACCTATATAATCGATTAGGTTATTAAGCGAACTGGTTAACCGAAAAAACAAGATTTATAACCAGTTTTCAAAAAGAATAAAGAAAATTCAATTAAATACTGAATATATAAAATAAAGTCAATATAGTTCTTTTTCTAGACTTGAGAAATGTTGTAATCAAACCAATACACCCATTACCTATTTTTACCAACATACAGGGGCAAAATGCTTCAAGAAACTCAGAAAACGGCTGTATAGGCTATATAGATGTTTGAAAACGACAATATAGACGTTTGAAAACAGCGATATAGCCGTTTAACATCTAGTTTTATTGCCCGAATGGTAATAGTCGGTTATATTAAATTAAAAAATCTATTTACTAACCGGTTCTTGTTCAAAAATCTCCAAATCCATTTCTAATCTACAGTTGTTTTCTAAAACAAACCGGTTCCTAGAGTATTGATTATGCTTTCAAACCTGAATAATCTACAACCCTGTCCAAATTTTAAGCACTCAATTTTATAAAGTACAATGATATAGATCGAAAAAATTGTGTAAATCAAAGCCATATAGAGTTAATTGATTATGATAAAACTTTAAAGACTAAATATTAAAGATTAGCGCTAAGAGTCAAATAATTGACTCTGTTTCAGGTTTCAACTAATCAATATTTTTAGTCACTGAACAAAAAAGAAGGCTTAGAACCTTACCCTGTGAGCTCCAAGCCGGTCAAATCAGCAACCTGCATAAGAGCCATCTTCCACATATTTACATTGTGATCAGTCCACCTTGAAGCAGTCTTGACTTTGATGGCAAACTTTTCTTTGTGATTCCTGACATTTGTGGGCTTGACGTGATAAAAAACAGGTAGAACTATATGACCGCACTCCCTCCTTTGCCGGAGGATGAGCACAAGCTCATCAAGGCACCAAGTGGAAGTTGCATAGTTCTTTGATAATACAACTATAGAAGACCTAGATGCTTTGATTGCTTTCTCAATTTCAGGTTTCAGTTCTTCACCTCTGTTGATTTCTTCATCATCTCTAAAGGTAGAAATTCCTGCTTGAACTAATTTATGGTATAGATGATCAGTAAATGAATTTCGAGTATCTTCACCTCTAAAGCTTAAAAAGACATCATAGCTGCAAGCTTTGTCACTGGAAGAAGCCATGACAGTAGAGGAGGAAGTAGTTGCCATTGAATTGAAGTGGGGAGGTGAATGGATAGGAGCATTCATTTGTCTTCCCTGGGCTAACAATAAGTCTTCCAATATTGCAAAAATGTCAACAACTAAGTTAGAACATTCACATTGGTATTTTTTGAATTTTATATTCATTATTTATAATGTATCATTTAAAAGTCATTTACAACTTATTTCTTACTCAATTAAATAATATTTTTAATATAAAATTCAGGTTTGAGAGCATTTAGATTAGATTTTTAAACTAAAAATCCCATTTATCCCTAAAATTTATTTATATGCTAAAAGCTTTCTACATCTCATTTGTTGTTCCTATTTTTATTCAAGAGTAAATCATAAGCTTTGTCCTTTATGTTTATATCAAATTTCAGGCGCTGTCCTTTAGCGCAAAAATTGACAGGCGGTGTCCTTTACCTTTCAAAATCTTGCACGTTTTGTCCTTTAGGCCAAACCCAGTTAGATTTTTTGGTTAAATCTAGTCATGTGCAAGGCACATGAGTGTACTATTGTAATTTCACCATTCAAGGGGCTATTGTGTAAGTAATATATAGATTGGGACTATTTTGTAAAAATAGAAAAGATATTAAATTATAACCTCTGCACACTCTCTCTCTCTTTCTTCTCTCTTTAACACAAGCTCTCTATCGCACTCACTCTCTCTCTCTCTAAAAACCACTGCACTCTCTATCTCTCTCTCTCTCTAAAAATCTCTGTATGGCGGTGGGTGGTGGATTGAGCTGATTTCGGGATCGTTTAACTTATGAGAGCTTGAGCTCGGCTCGTAGATAGTTTTTCAAGTTCAAGCTCGGCTCGTTTCTTATTTGTTAGTTAATTTATATTAATAATAATTATTGTTTTATATATAAGAGTTAATTACATAGTTAGTCCCTGTGGTTTGCAAAAAATAACAACCTTAGGTACTAATAGTTTAGAATCACATTCTAGGGTATTAACTTTTCATTTTGTAACGTTTGAGGGTATTAGCACTGTTTAAAGGCTTAAAATCACATTTTATTAGTACCCCCAAACGTTAAAAAATGAAAAATTAATACCCTCAAACGTTACAAAATGAAAAGTTAATACCCTCAAACGTTACAAAATGAAAAGTTAATACCCTAGAATGTGATTTTAAACTATTAGTACCTAATGTTGTTATTTTGTGCAAACCACAGGGACTAACTATGTAATTAACTCTATATATAATTTAGTTAATTTTCATACCTTTATTATTATTATTATTATTTAAATGAGTAAGTTACGTTTTTGACCCCTGTGGTTATATCACTTTTACCCTTTTAACCCAAAAATTAATCTTTTAACATCTAAGCTCTCAACGTCTTTTTTTCTAACCCTTTTAGCCCCCAATGTCTTTTTTCTAACACTTTTGGCCCCTAAAAATAAATGGATGAGGTTAGTGTAGGATATAGATTTACTTAAATATAATTTTTATTTGTTTAATCAACAAATTTCATAAGTATACATTTTCCCCAAAAGATCTGTTAGTGCAATTAAAACACAGGGGTTGTAGCCATATGCCCAAACGTACGTTAAAAATAAATTGTATATGATATATATGAACTTAAATAATTATAATATTTAATCAATAAATTTTATAAAACAAACTACAAAATGAGATTGTTTTGGTTTTTAGATTGAAACATGGGATGTTTTGTTTTATCAAAATGACATTGTTTTGGTTTTTATATTTGAAACATCGGATGTTTTGTTTTAAGGATATTGGATTTAAATAACCACAACTTTTACCAATTGGTTGATAACACTACCAACTTTGGATTTGTACACCAGTACTCCCAACTTTCAACTTTTCAACTGGCCGATAATACTCCCTAACTGACTGAACCCTAACCTAGTTAGTTTTTGTTGATGTGGCATCTGATGTGGCCCTGTTTTGCTGACATGGCAGCTGATGTGGCATTTTTTGATGATGTGGCAGCTGACATGGCATTTTTCAATGACGTGGCAGGTGATGTGTCAGCTGACATGTCATTTTTGATGACATGGCAGCTGACATCAGCTAACAGGGTTAGGGTTCAGTCAGTTAGGGAGTGTTATTGGCCAATAAGTTGAAAGTTGGGAGTGTTGTACAAATCAGTTTTTATAATTTAGTTTTATTAATTTTAATTGATAATCAGTTATAATAAAACGTAAATGACTAAAATACCCCTGAGGAAAAGGACAAAAGTTGAGGGTTTAATTAGGGGAACTTGGTTTGTTTTCATTTTTAGACCAAAATGGCAACAAAACTGAAACCACAGGGACCCAATTGCAAAAAAATTGAGATTTGGACTAAAGTGACAAAATTGAGCAAACCACAGGGACCAAAATGGTAGTTTACTCTTTAATATTTGGAAAAATTACAAGTTTTGTCCTTTATCTTTAGGGTACTTTACAGGCGGTGTCCTTTTTTTCAAATGTTGACAGGCGGTGTCCTTTAGTAGGTATTTTGTTACAAGTTTTGTCCTTTCCACCCAACCTGGTTAAAAAACTCAGTTAATTTGTGGCACATGATAAGCACATGAGGGTAATTATGTCTTTTTACCCACCCCTTCATTTCCCCCCTTTTGTTATATAACCCCAATCCATCCAGATTTTTTCAATCTCATCTCTTTCAATCTCTGTTTACAACCCACCACCTCCACCACACACCACCACCACCACCACCTCGTCACAGATCCACCTCCACCACAGTCACCCACCCCCGCCATCACACGCCACCACACACACCACCACCACGTCACAGATCCACCCCCACCACCGTCACCCACCCCCGCCATCATATGCCACCACACACCACCACCACCACGTCACAGATCCACCCCCATCTCCGCCTCTTTCTATAACTCAGCCGCAACAACCCCTTTCCCCTTTCTCTCTCTCCAAAACCCCCCAATTCTTCATTTCACAAACCCTAATTACTCCTTCAGTTTCTGTTTCATCTTCCACAAATGGTCAAAATTGAGTCCTCTATCTTGACTTTCGTAGACCGAACTTGACCTAATCGGAAGCATCCACGATGAATTTGATTTTGCGGTGGTGAATTCCATGGATGCGGTGGAGTTACCGCTTCCAGCTGTTGTTGTTACAAAGATCATGAGATCGTCTGGTTGCAGTGGCGGTGGTGGAATTAGTCGTGTGGAGTTATGTAGTATGTGTATGTATAGATTTAGTGTATATAAGACATGTTTCTGTTAAGATTTTATCTCTATATGCTTAAAGTTGAGTAATTTTTGATCTTGGTGTCTAACTGGAAATGTCATGAGAAATGATTGGTTTTTCCCCCAAATCATTGGTTTCTTGGGTTTTCTTGATTTGATATATATACATATATATTTTTGTTTTTCAGGGTGTGTGAGAGCTGAAACTAACTGGAAATGTCATGAGAAATGAGGGTTGGGGTTTATAAAATTTGGGATAATAGATGGGTTGTGTGTTTGGGAAAGAGATTTCATCTTCTGGGCCACCAAGTTCTGAACTTGTAGCTGATAAAAGAAGAGAGAGAGATAGGGATGCAAATGTTGAGTCTGGGAGGAGAGAGAGGGCTTCGACGTCAAACGTTGATGGCGGAAACAATGGGGAAAGATGGGAGTGTGAGTTCTAGAGGTGAGAGAAGGCGGTCGAAACCGAACCCTAGGTTGGCGGCGGCGGCATATGGTGGTGTTGATGAAGACGGTGGTGGTGGTGGTGGCAACATATGGTGGTGGTGGTAGGTGAACTGGTGGAGGGAGAGAGAGAGGGAGGGGGATAAATATCTGTCTTCATTGTTATACACACATATATATGTATATAAATTTTTTTTAGAATATTTTTTAAAGAATAAATTACAACTTTTGTCCTTTAAATATGTAAAAAGACATAATTACCCTCATGTGTTTATCATGTGCCACAAATTAACTGAGTTTTTTAACCAGGTTGGGTGGAAAGGACAAAACTTGTAACAAAATACCTACTAAAGGACACCGCCTGTCAACATTTGAAAAAAAGGACACCGCCTGTAAAGTACCCTAAAGATAAAAGACAAAACTTGTAATTTTTCCTTAATATTTTACTTTTAATAATAAATGTATGTAATGTATAAATCTCCATTGAATAGTTCAGTAAATTCAAATCAATGTTTAGGAACGTTGCATTGTGGATGATGATTGATTGGGCGCCAGTTTGTCTTAGATAATATGGCCCAAGCCGAAAAATTAAGTTTCAAAAAACGGTTATGCACATCCTTTATGAGAACCGACCCTTTCGAAACCTTTTGAAACCAAACCGACCCTCTATTAAAAGGGTCGGCTCTGGTTCTTGAAATATGCTCTAAACAGTTTGCAGGATGGGTTGGGTCTGACACAATTCCGGTGGGTCCGTGTCACACCCTCAATTTCCACCTGTGGAGTATTACTGCGAGGCGTGTGACTGACCAGGATCCTAATCACTAATCATGTTGAACTACTTATGTATGTTATAAATTTTTCCCAATTAACACGATTAGTTTAAATGTGTAAATGCCAAAAACGCAATTTAATTTAGCAGCGGAATTATAGAGAAAACCCATCATAATTTAAAACCACAAATTCTTTAATTATACGTTAACATGAAACTTACAAACCACGCACTCTAGCCGATTGCAATGTCCGTCCAAAGCTGTAACGAGCAACCTGCAAAGCATGAAGTAGGGTGTCAACATAAAGTTGGCGAGTTCACAGATTTCCAGTTCTATTTCCAAAAACTTTTGTTGTTTAATTACTCATTTACACCATGCCATGGGGAGCTACCCCATATGTAAGTTACTAAACTGCGCCATACCGAACACTTTGTGACCTCATCTTTGTTTGCCCTGTTTTGTCAATGTCTATCATCATTGACGGTTTGCTTGAGTCTATTAGTTCACGACCGATCCTCTCCAGGCACGGTGTGAAGTTGGTGAAACCTAAATAGCGTTATCAACTAATAACCCGTTCGCCAGACCCAGGCGACTAATCGGTATAGTAAGTGGGGACTTTCCGTGATAGAGTTTCATTTAGTACACTTGTTGCATCTTTCCGTGATAGAGTTTCATTTAGTACACTTGTTGCATCTAATATAAATAGTAATTAATTTAACGTCCCACACAAGAGGAAAATGTTATCCGTATCCCACACATGGAGTTAATGTTACACGTATCCCACACAAAGAGATAATGTAGTTTGTATCCCACACAAGGAGATAATGTAGTCCGCATCCCACACAAGGGGATAATGTAGTCCGCATCTCACCTAAGCAGTTAATGCGGAAAAATATCGGTTATCGGTCAAGGACCGATATTTGAGATATCATTTATCACGGTGAGATATCGGTGAGATATCGGTAATTTATAATATCATGCATATATATATAGAACCTATATAATATATGTATATTAATATCTAGAACCTATATAATATATATAATATATGTATACAACATCTTTATGCACTAACTTGTAAATGTCTAAGGTTAATTTTGATAAATCTATAACTGGAGGATGAAATTGTAATTCAAGTTAAAAGAAAAGGAGGTAAACTGAATGATTTAACTTTTATAACCCTACTATTACTAATCCCTTTAAACTAAAAAAACCCTAAACAACTAAAGCAGTCGTCCTCTGTCTCAGCAGCCGTCCTCTATCTCCCCTGTTCACTCCTCCATCTTCTAAACCTAAAAAACAGCCTACAGATCTTCTTTCATTCTACAATTCGGAAGGTAAGGTTCGATTAGCAGGTAAGCTTCGATTCAACAACTTCGATTAGCCACCATTTCTTCTCTATCACGATTTAATTCTCTATCACCCACCATTTAAGGTTTTTTTAAGCAGCGAGACATAAAAAAATGGCCCAATATGCGGTTTTTGTATTAAAAAAACAATTACAAATGGCCCAAACGAGAATCTCGGCGAGACAACCGATATGCCATATGCAAAATATCGGCGATATATCGGTATTTATCGCCGATAATATTGCTCACCGAGATACAGACCGATATGGCACACCAATATGTTGGGGTAGGGCAGATAACCGATATATCGGTGATATAGCACCGATATATCGCCGAGATTAACTGCATAGCATCTCACACAAGAGGAAAGTGTTTTTCGTTCCGTTTCCCAACCACCGGGAATGCATGCTTTTAGTAAAAGTTGTGAACTCACCTTTGCTTTGCTCGGCTGATAATTTACTTGTTTAAACCGTTGGTCAACCTATATTGTCAAAGACGCAAGGCGCAGGCGAGGTGCATCGGCCTCGCCCGGAGCCTAGGCGCAAGGCGCAAAAAAAGCGTGGGCTTTTTTAAGAAAAGCGCACATAGAGAAAAAAAATATAAAAAATATGTTAAGCTTTGAAAATAAATAAGATTCCACATATAAAATTAAAAAAACTATTGTATATGTCATTTAAGAGCCGTTCAAAAAAAAAATATGTCATTTAAGATCATGTAGCTAATAGTTAGTAGCAAAAGTTTAGGACTTATATGTTGTAAGTTTTGGGTGTGTGAATAAAAGTCTTAAAAGGTGGAAAAAACTTTGTCCCACATTGGTGTGGGAACAAAGTGAGTGGTTGTTTATAAGGTAAAGCCTTTACTACTCCATTAAGCTTTTTGACATGTTTTACCACAAGTCCTACCTGCGCGCAGGGGGGGGGGGTGCAAAAATGAGTTTCTGGGCTTGAATTTGGTTGAACTCGTGCGTGCCCGCGCGACCTGCGGACACGAATGCAGCTCCGAAAACCCGGGCCCGCGTGAGCCTGTTTTTGCTGCGCCTCAGAGCCCCTTTTTTTCCTTTTTTCCCTGCGCCTTAGACATAGTTATCGATAGCGAACATAGCGTTCTTCGCTATCGCGCGCTTCTTAGCGAATCGATCATACCTCGCAATATGTTACTTAGCGACTCCATAGCGTGATTATAGCGGGATTCCGACCACGAATTCCGGCTCCGGTGCTGTAATTTCTGCCGAAAACCTGTCGGGAAGTAGAAGAGAAGAAGAAGAAGAAGAGCGGCTGCATTCTACGTTTTAGCTTTTTAGGGTTTTTTTTTTGGATTTTAACCTTTAACCCCTCTAACTTTTCACTAGATAACATATAGTCCCTAAAACTTGTAAAATTTTACATAAAAGTGTAAAAATAGTTTGTGTATTTCAACATTTAACCCCCTCTATCATTACTAGTTTACATTTGGTCCTTAAACTTCAAAATCTATACATAAAAAAGTATAAAATTAACATTATATATATATATATATATATATATATATATATATATAGGGAGGGGCTCATGCGAGAACCACCCTTATTGTGAGAACCTTGAGAACCAATGTGAACACAACCTAAAATAGCTAAAAAAACCTAAAAAAACCTAACCCCCCCCCCCCCCCCAAAAAACCTAACCCCCCCCCCCCCCCCCAAAAAAAACCTAAACCCCCCTCCCCCACCCCCCAAAAACCTAACCCCCCCCCCCCCCCAAGCTAAAATGCTAAAAACTAAACCCCCAAAAAACCTAAAAAAAGCTAAAAAAATAAAAAAAAAATCCAAAAATTTTTTTTTGATTTTTTTAATATTTTTTAGGTTAAAATCGCTACTTTTCGAAGCCAAAAAAAAAAAAAAAAAATTTTAAAAAAAAAAATTTAAAAAAAAAATTTTTTTTTTTTGGGTTCGAAAAGTAGCGATTTTAACCTAAAAAATATTAAAAAAATCAAAAAAAAAAATTTTGTGTGATTTTTAGCTATTTTTAGGCATTTTTGGTGTGTTCACATTGGTTCTCGCGGTTCTCACAATAAGAGGTGGTTCTCGCATGATCTTCTCCCTATATATATATATATATATATAAACTACATTAGCTATTTTTTATTTCTTAAATTTTTAACTACCTTATCGCTAAACACAAAATAGCGGCCGCTATTTCGTCGCTATCGCTACGTAGCATATAGGTACTTCGTCGCTATTTGTCGTTATTCGCTATCGATAACTATGACCTCAGAGCCCCTTTTTTTGCGCCTAGGCGCGCTTTTTTGCGCCTAGGCGCGCTTTTTTGCGCCTCAGAACCGTTTTTTCAAAAAAAGTCCATTTTTGCGCCTAGGCTGCCACCAGGCGCTGTAGGTGCGCCTCGCTGCGCCCGGGCGCGCGCTTTTTGCGCTTTTGACTACATAGTGGTCAACCACGTCTTATTATGGTTACCGACATTGGTCAGGTTTTTGTTGTGCAAATAGTTCACGTATTTGTACATATAACTAACAAGTAGCACGTAAGGTATCACATATCACATATTAAGCATACGGACCACGCATAAATGTTTAACACTAATCATAATATGTGAACAGTAATGTGAATATCCAAGTATATGGTTTGTGCGGCCCAATAACCTTATAGTCCAGTAATATGAGTGTGCGGTCTGATCTATCTGTGCAGTCCACAGCAACATATGATATATAAATAGTCCAATAGGGGAGTGTGCGACCCAGTTAAGTCATCAGCCCATTATGTGATTATGTGGCCCAAGTGTCATCGTCCAATAGCAAATTGTGCGGTCCAAACCCAGGTGTGCGACATGTAATGAAGTGTGCGACTATGAAGGTGTGCGACTTCAAGTGTGCGGCTGTGCATTAAGGGGTTGTACCTTGTGCATCAAAGATATTAACATATAGAGTGTGCATCATAGATGAGTACAATGTGCACTGATGATTGTAAAAGAGAGTGTGTGACCCAAAGTGTGCGGCCTATGTGTGTTTAGTGTGCGGTGTGTGAGTTGCACGGCAGACAAATTATTTAATCTAACAAGATCACAGATCTCACATCAGCATACATGATCAGGTCTACAATTTCATCATTGCAATCAATCATCAAGTTAATCATCATGTACATTGACAATCATTGTTCACGAATTTATATACATCCTAATCAGGAACTAATTACTACCAATCATCACCCAACTATATCATGTAGAATCACTGACTCAATATTATTCAATCATTGTTTCACAAACAATCATTATGTAATCAGATTCATCAACAGTTTGTCATCATTCATTCAACATTCATATTATCAGATAATTTTCACAACATTATTGTAGTCATGACCTTTATCAAAAATCCCAATTCTAATAAATCAACAGACGTACGTTCAGATCCAACGAACAGTTTGTTACAAGAATACCATCAAATATATAAAGCATACATTTTTATTTCACAGTTTATAATCTACAAGGAATTCAAGACAACTGCTACTGACCGAGAGACCATGGGGTGAAAGGGGGTGTAAGCTGCCATGGGGTTCCATCACCGTCTCGGCCAAGCTTCAACTACCGTCACTGTCTCCCACCGCTGCCGAGCCCGAAGCCACTGTCAACCATCGTCGTTTGGCGGCCAACAATTCAATAATGATGCCTTCATCGCCTTCGTTCTCGTCTAAAATACCCCATACACGTCCAGATTAGGTCATCGGCCACTGAGTTTGAGACCCATTGTTACTCACCGTCACCAGGTTTGCCACCGCAACACCCAAGTGCCACCGAAGGTCGCCGCAACCTCTCACCACCACCACAAAATGCCCTTTCGGCCGTCAGTAGAGCCGCCGCCTACGGTGGTTCTGCCGTCACCGTCGTCACGAATGGTGGTCGGTCGTTCGTTCAACAGAGAGAGATGAGTGAGAGTGGAGAGAGAGAGAGAGAGAGAGAGAGCAGTGAGAGTTTTGGAGTGAGGGGTAGGTGAGGTTTGCTTGCCGGAAAACGTTGCCGGAGACCGAGATCAGGTGACCGGATTTTTATGTGGGGAGAAGATGGGGATTGGGGGCTAGGGTTTTTGAGAATGAGAAGATGGGGAGAGTTATGGTGTATATGGTAGGGTTTTGTGAGTGGGTTGGCTTGCCCATGTACACGAACTCGTTAGGTGCCATGACCCGTTAAGCAATACTTGTTCGTTTTGAATGGGTAATTAAATATAAATGTTGATATTTATATGCGTGTGTTTAAATTAAATGCACTTTGCTCGGGTCATCAGTTGAATGGTACGTTTATCTTGTCGCAGGTTATTATTTAATAATAATGATGGTAATAATAATAATAATGATAAAACAAGGATAATAAAGTGCATTTCTCCCGACAATTAGGGTCGAGAGTACGGGTTGTCACAGCCCGACTCTTTTGCTCCCCACTAGAAGATAGGTATACAGACATATTATAAATTCAAGAGTAAATTACAATTTGCCTCGATGTGGTTTGGGCCAAAATTCATTGTGTCTCTCGAATTCAAAATATTTAGATTTTGACACGCTCTGTAATTTTTTCTTGCACTTTGGCTCCCGACCGACAAGATCTGTTAAGTGTCTATCCATCATCAAGGGTGAATTGGCAATCTTCTCACCCTAAGCCTCTAACCTCTCCCCAATTGCAATCGTTTCATTCAATGGCCATGTACACTCGGTTTCATATCTTTAAATCTTCAAGACGATGTTGCAGAACTTTGCTAGTGAAACTACAAATCGACTAATGGCTCGTCCAGAATGGAGAATCAGACACCATGATGAGATATTCGACCCATATTCAAATTACACTAGTTTGTTTGGTGATTTCTTATGTCGATTTATGTGGTTGATCAACTGACAATTTGCTTATTTTTTTCTCCCGACAATTAGGGTCGAGAGTACGGGTTGTCACAGCCCGACTCTTTTGCTCCCCACTAGAAGATAGGTATACAGACATATTATAAATTCAAGAGTAAATTACAATTTGCCTCGATGTGGTTTGGGCCAAAATTCATTGTGTCTCTCGAATTCAAAATATTTAGATTTTGACACGCTCTGTAATTTTTTCTTGCACTTTGGCTCCCGACCGACAAGATCTGTTAAGTGTCTATCCATCATCAAGGGTGAATTGGCAATCTTCTCACCCTAAGCCTCTAACCTCTCCCCAATTGCAATCGTTTCATTCAATGGCCATGTACAATCGGTTTCATATCTTTAAATCTTCAAGACAATGTTGCAGAACTTTGCTAGTGAAACTACAAATCGACTAATGGCTCGTCCAGAATGGAGAATTAGACACCATGATGAGATATTCGACCCATATTCAAATTACACTAGTTTGTTTGGTGATTTCTTATGTCGATTTATGTGGTTGATCAACTGACAATTTGCTTATTTTTTCCTACGGAAACACAATCGAACTTGTTTACATAAAAGTTATTCCATGGAGGTATGTCCACTGAGCCACCATGTAGGAATTACTTGCATGGTCAAATACATTTCATAGTAGGAAGATGCCATTGAAATTGGATCTTGGAGAATTAAAGCTGGGAGGTGAAGGGACTAATAATAAGTCTTCCCGGGATTAATAATAAGTCTTCAAATATTACGAAAATGTCAAACAATCAAGTAAGAGCATTCACATTAGCATTTTTGGTATTTTATATTCAAACTTATAATTTAACATTTAAAATTATTTACAACTCACTCCTCACTCAATTAAATATTATTTTTTAATATTGATATTTTTTTCAAGGGTTTAATAGCCATTAGATTTGCTTTTTCAATGCTACGTGAATGAGAGAGGGGGCGTGATATGCACCAAATGCAACATATAAATTATATTAAATAAGGTTTTTGACAAACCTGTACCCTTCGCACGAAGGGACTGTTTCACATGTTTTCGTTTTCGATTTCATATCAGTTTGATTCCAGTTCCAACACTTGGTTCACTACTTCTATGTCTAGACGGCACACCCGGGTTGTCCATACTTGACTGTTTGGCTATTTTACTTACTGCTTTCATTTCATATAACGAGTACAATTACTATATTATGTTAAAATAGTTTACAAATAAGTTTACGCACAAAATTCGCACATAACAGAAACATTCGCACGAAGGGCATGCCCATTCACGTGAAGGGTCCAGTACTCATGTGATTTTGTACTTTTTCGTGTTTTAAAGTCTGGTCTGAACTCGTATCACATCAGAATACTCACACCTTCGTTTACCCATTGTAGGGTGATCTCGGTGTACTTACCTTCATCAAATCAGCTCTCGGATTTCGTGGAAATCTACGCAAAACTGTGAGTATACTCGACCCCTTTCTCTATTTTAAACACTTTGGGTTCAACATATACAATTATACAAAAACACGCAACACTATTAAACTTGCTACAAATCACACTCTATCCACTATTAAACATGAGACTTGTTGATACTTGTTAATCTCGCATGTTATGTTTACACGTGTCTATATGCTCATTAACTATGCAAGCCTAACTTAACAATTATAGCGCAATAGGACGAACGCCACGCCCGTATTCTAGTGGTTTTGTTAAGTAAAACACCATCACACCCTCTTCATTTCGACGATGTTAGGTAATCACGATTGCGATAAACTCTAGTTTCACATATAGCTTACATTTGTGTAATATGTTAGTAACAGGGTATACATTTATCATGTTGGATATGAGTACAGTTAAACATTTTCACTATTATGCTATGTATTCAAACTTGTACACTTGCCAACATCTTTATTGATCATATTTTAATACATGTTGCAGGTTGATAGACGATAAGTTGAAGAAACACAATTAGGGTGGACTTAGATACACACCTAATGATAAACAATTATTCATGTTTCATGTATTATGTTGCTACAATTTGATTGTAATTGGGTTTTGAATAATGTATGCCATTTTAGTCTTTATGAAATTTTGATTAAATAATTATTGTCACAATTAGCATTTGGGGTGTGCAAAAAATCGAATTAACCGAAACATAACCGAATTAACCGACAAAACCGAACTGAAAAAAACCGAACCAAATAAAAAACCGCTGGGTCAGTTAATGGTTTTTTTTTTTAAACCGAAAGTAGCGGGTCGGTTATGGTTATCATTTTTTTTCCATACAGACCATAACCGAACCGAACCGACATGTAATAAATCTTTGTAGGATTTAGGACTTTTCACCATATTTTTAATATTTGATGTTTTTGACTGAAGATTTTTAGTACTTATGGATTTTTCATATCATTTTGTGGTTTTGGTTGAATATTTATTTGAATTTATAGAATGTATCATATCACGTTTTTTTGAATATTCGATAATAATTGGTATTAATATTATAGATTATATGTATTTTTTAATACTATGTAATATACTAATATATAAAAATATGCAATAATAATTTATTCAATGTTAAAAAAAATTAAGCTATTTTTAGCTAAGCTAAATACACGGTTAACCACCTATAACCATCTCGCTATAACCATCAAAACTGAATAACCATAACCACCATAACCGATTGGTTATGGTTATCCAATAACCGACATCGCGGTTATGGTTATGGTTTTTGGTCAAAACCGACCCAAACCGACCCATGCACACCCCTAATTAGCATTATGATGTCTCGAGCAATCTTGTTTTCATCTCACTTCGATGTTTCCGCCATCGGTTGGGGTATGACAGATTAGTATCAGAGCCATAACTATAGGGAATTAGGAAAAGTTGCTATGCTTTTAACCTAATTTGAAAGAACTTCGATTTACTTTGGAATAGTCTTAGTTACGTTCCGTGACATTCCGATTTTTACGTTACCTCTCCTTTATGTTATCTCAATTCTAATGTGTTTTACATTGGATACGCTATTCATTTCAATGATGGAGGCACGAATCGCACTTTCCTCGCAATCTCAAACAATAATAATCTATCGTGAACAAATTAAATTTACAATGCTTTCATCATTCTTTGTTACACAATGTAAATTCTTGTTATGCTATGTGAACTAATTGAAACATTTACATGCTATGTGACACATTACATGAAACAAACTAATTTATCAAAACATTATGATCAAGTCTCATCCATTCCTTTGTTTTGAATCTCTAGATGTCTTCGACCCGTCTTTCCAACTCAACCAAGAAATTGAAGACAACCTCTAAGAAGAAAATTCCCGCATTCATGGCAAATCAAATGGCTCGCGTGATCCCTAAGATTGTAAGCAAGGTTATTACATCCACTACACCCAACTCCTCAGTCGACTCTAAGGCCGATCAACCCAAGCCTGTTTGATTCAACTACAAGCATTTCTCAGTTTGCAACCCTAAACTTTTCACTGGCAATGATGGTGTTATTGCCATGCTCGAGTGGTTCGATAGCATCGAGGTAACATTCATCAATAGTGAATGCCCTGAGAACTTGAAAACCCACAGTGCTTCTGGTGTCTTCTAAGCAAGAGCCCTTGACTGGTGGACGAATGAGCGTAACATTTGTTCCAACGAAGAAGCTTATGCCCTCCCTTGGGCTGAAGTTAAGGAGATGATGCCATCTCCATGAGCAGTAGAAGCTTGAGGAAGAGTTTTGGCACCTCAAGCAGATCGATGATGACAATCTTGGTTATACCACCTGTTTTAAGCAGCTGATTTTTATTGTGCCTCATCTTGTTTTGACTCCTGAGCGTACTATCAGGAAATACCTTCAATGTTTACCCTCTACTATGCGTGACGCCATAGAAGCCTCTCAACAACAACTGCGTATAAGATAAACAAACCACAACCCCCACTCCTACCAAGTCTGCAAAACCGAGCCACCAAAGAACCTAAGACCCAATTACATGACAACAAAGGCAAGAAACGCAAGTTTCAAAGCCAGAGTTGTAATGCGATTACCCCTGTTGTAACCCCAAATCCTACCACGCCAGAAAACACCAGAAAGCCTTACACTGGGATGCATCCCAAGTGTAATACCTGCCACTACCATCATCCTGCAAACACCACAGGCCGCCGTTAAACCAGTCAGAAGTTAATATACCAACCTCCATTAACGAAAAGAAATCATTCCAACAAAGATAGTACGCTCCTGTACTTAATTCAAAATCAGTCAAATCTACTCCAACGATTTCTGCCCATCCCATGTTATTTTCCAAGGTTTCATGATCACAATACACAAGACTCACACCACATTCATGTACCTCCAATCCGCTCATCACAACAATAGACACGCTAACTGTGACTCCCATGTCCAATACATTCCCGATTGGCCAATAGCTTAACCATATGCATACTTTCCCAGATTCAGGTTTGCCAAAGACTTTAGGGTTGTACATCATATCAACAACACCATTGCTCGTACTGACTTTACAAAACCATACCCAATCATCACCTGATACTGCATAATTAAAAGTTACATTAATTCCTTTAAGCGTCTTATTTTTGGGACACAAAGGAACGTCAAAGGACAAAGAAGTTGATTCTGATATATACGTAGGTGTTATGTTGGGATCTTTTATATCCGGCAGAGATGTGCTCATCATACCAAATTCAAACAACATCTGTGCCACACAAACAAAAAGGCTCAATTATTCTAGATGGTACATTTATGATCTTTTTCAGAGAGAAACAACGAACCTGGATTTGCCTACTTCTGCCTACTATGAGCTCATCATCACCAACAAGGCACACTTGGTGATTCTTATATCCTCGTAGCCACTTCATGTGTCCCAAATCATTTTCATTTAGATTAGCTATTAATACCAATTTGATAAAGCCTTTAATTTCATACAAACTATTATAGCCTTCATAGCCGAACTCTTGCAAGGTGAATCTATGTGATTCGAAAGTTATTCTCTCTGGTGACACACAGTAATATATATACAATTCTGAAAGTGTACTAGGGAGACATTGAAGGCATTTGAGTCTAGAGCATAAACTCAAATCAAGAACCCGAAGACTTTTAAGATGATTGTAGCAAGGGATGAACTCAAATAGATTATTGCCTAAATTCAAGTATTGCAAATTTGGTTGAATTTTGAAACCCAAAGAAAAAGAATCAGTACACTCAAGATTGCAGTCTTTGAGGAATAACCGATGTAATGAAAGTGGGAAGTAAAAAATAAGTTGTTTTGTAAGAACTTCACCAGAAGTAGAAGCTCCCAACAGATTTTTTTGCTCCTTATTAAATAGGTTTTTACACCCTATCATGTTCAATGTTGCAAGACTTCTAAGGCCTCCAATAGTTTTACATACATTAAGCAATTCGTAACAGTTCCAAAGAATTAAAGTATCAAGATGAGGCATCTTGAATATGTTGCAGATTTCAAATAGATTGTGTGAGTCTTTAAGATTTAGAATCTGCAATGACTGAAGAACCTGCAGCATAAGTGCTATACAATAAATGAGCACAATATAGTTTCTTAAAGATCATTAAAACACAAGAAGCAACAAAAGAAGATATTGGATTCACTACCATAGGGGGTTCAAATACTTCCAGGTTGCTATAGCTCATATCTATAGCCACCAAGTTTCCCATGTATAAGTCTGAGGGTATGGTTCTTAAATGGAATCCAAGCCAGCAGAGCCATCTTAAATCTCCAGAAATATTTTCACAGGATCCACTGAGTTCCACGAAATTTAGTTGGAATAATTTTAGGCTATCCATACTTCTAAGTGAGTCTGTTTTAAGGTTCGATGACTGCGAAATTAGCATAAAGAGAACTAGTAATGTCTGCACACATGAGCATGTCATCTGTCCTTGCGGACATATATAATTAAGTAACATCTTCTGTCTTTATGTAACATGATATAACAAATTTTTAACATAGACTGAAAGAACTCGCAAAAAACCTTTTTAAGATGAAGAAAGTTCTTCACCTTTTCATCCTCCTTTTTTAACTTCTTTTATCAAATATATGCATAACAAGGTATAAAACCTAAGAAAACAAATTAAAAAGTCAAAAGCATAACTTTAGACTTTTACTAGATCTAAATTACCTTGAATGAAAAATTCTGTTCCAACAGCACCTGCATATCTAGTGCTAAACCTTCTACCGTTTTTGAACCCTAGAAGGAGAAAGTTTGAATATATAGAATTTAAATAAACTAGGAGGACGTAAAAGTAGAAATAAAACTGCTTAGATGATATGAAACATCTTACCATTCCTTTGCTCAATATCTTATAAGTGTCTATACTAAGCCAAACTCTACTACGCTTTTCCAGGGATTTTATCGATTCTTGACGGACTATGTTTTTCCCCATATCTTGAAGCAATCTATGCATCATGAGCTTTTTGTTTGGTGAAAAAGAAAGAAGACATCTTTCAATCAGGGTTTTAATCCCAGATGTTGCAGAGTAATCAGGCTCCAATATCTTTACCACATAATCTGTAACAACCCGCATGTTCGTGCATTGTTACTCTCGCTATACTCGTTACGCCTAGCACCAGAGATTCGGGATCATAATGTAACTATATCGCATACAACGCTATTTCAATGCTATTTTCGCATATCACATCGCATATTAAATCACAACGCAAACCTTAACGCTAACGATGACATTACGCGTGAGTACTACCCCATCGGTCATCGTGACGATGATGGCAATACGAGCGAGTAGTGCCCCGTCAATCATCGTGGCAGAACGCAACGCAAACTTGAAAATGTGAATATGTACATACGACCTTCGGTGATTAATTATAATAAATATATATGTATATGTGTGAACAAACTATCGCAACGCTCAAACGAAAAGTCGGAAAATCAGCTCGCCAAAGCCACTCGATCGAATGACCGTTCGATCGAATGGCCATCCGAACGGATTGCCGTCATATCGGATGGCCATCCGATCGAAGTGCCATCCTATCCATTGCACTCCCTTGCCTTCTCCCCTCTTTACCTATAAATAGCACTTGTCACATCACTGTTCAAGTGATGTGACAACTCTTGTTCGACCAGCACACTTTTGGTCTATTTTCTCTCGATTCCTCGTGATTCTTGTAAGTTTTTACCTCAAGTCTTGTACTTCTATGATCTATGCACACTTCTTCATCATTTTCACCTTTGAATCTTAACTTTTAACCGTGAAATCAGCGGATTTGAGGTGTTCTAGGATGATGTCATCATCGAGTTCTTATGAACTTCAAGGTGTGACTTCATTCCACCAAGAACAACTCAGATCTAAGTGATTTCTACAATTTTAAACATTATTTCCACCTAAATCTAAGCAACTTTCGAGTGTTTCAAACTTTTCTTCGATTTTCTTCACTTTTGACATAAAACCGATAGAATCTGAGCTCCTTCAGGCCTTCTACTCATTCTCTAGTAGAGTGCCGGTTCGAGAACTGGTTCCTATCAACGGGATAACAGATATAATGGGATGAACATGGAGATCGTCAAGAACATTACTAATGGGACGGGGTGATTCCCATCCGATCGGATGACTTAGGCTTGATGGGGTTTTCGTTGTTCAGCACGTTGTCATACCGTCTCGATCAAACCGCAAACTTTTCAAACTTAACAAAACATTTCAAGTTTCAAAACGATCAGATCGTTGGACGGATTGCCGTCCGATCGGATTGCCATCCGATCGAATGACAATCCAATCGGATTGCACTTGGTCTTCAACATTTAGACTTTTTCAACATCTTCAATACATGTTCAAATCCATCGAACGGCCATCCGATAGGATTGCCATCTGATCGAGTGACCATCCTGTTGTGAACTTGTTCTCTGAGAAATGTCTCGCTGGACGGATCGCTATCAGACCGAACGACCTGAAAGGCAGAGATACTTCTCTGATTTTAAAATGTTACAATGAAAACTTCAAAGCCATCATACGCCAGCACATTAATCCGAAACGAATGTCAATCCGACCGAATGGTCATCCGATCGGATGACCATCCGAACGGATTGACATCCGATCAAATGACCATCCGATCGGATTGCCATCCGATCGGATTGCCATTCGTCACTTGTTCACTTCGCCCCGTCCAACGCACAGTTCATCGCTCATGCTATCGCTCCATGATCAGGCTGAATCAGACGCGCTCTCAATCAACCCAACCAAGTTGTGTTTACTTGCTGAACACCTGCTGTGAGTATACTTGAACCCTTTTTGCTTATCGCCCTTTTGGGTGTAACATACGTTTCTATCAAATCAATCACATCTAATGCTTAAACTATTTATCACTTGCGAATGACCAACGTGCAAAGTTATACGTGAATGCTAGTTGCATATGTGTTAGGACTTATACTCGCGACGTCCCACCATGACTAGTATAGTGCTATTGCGCCCGACGGGGTCTAGTTAGCCATCGCGAATCGAGCATCGAGGACTTAGCTGGTAGTATCGGTGTTGTGAGTATATATGTCATGTATTCCGTTTATGTATGTAGGAATTCGCAGCACTTTTAATCCATTACATATCAAACCTGTATACTGGCCAATACTTTTGTATTGACATTATTTTAACCTATGTTGCAGGTTTAATCGCAGGCTATCTCAATCAAGCTAGGAAGTCTAGAAACTCAACTAAAAATCTAGGTTGTCGGATTTATATTGTTCGAGAGAATAAGAAATCTGTGACGACTTATGTGATTATAATTGTTTATTAGTATGGGATAATGAACGCATTAATTATCGTCGCAAAATAGTCATTATGGATTCTCCTGAGCAATCTGATTCGCCTAGTGCCGCGCCCCGATGATTCCGCCATCGTGTCACACCCCGAATTTCCACGTGTCACCGGTGGGCCCGGTGGGGAGTATCGTGACGTAGTTGATATCATCATAATCAAACAACACAATATATAAATGCACAGCGGAAGCAAAAGATAGAATCATTTCAACTTTAATAATTTGTAATATTCAAGTATCACAATAGAGTTGAAACAGATCCACAGGCGGAATCGAATAAAACATAAATTTATTGTTCAACAGAGGCATCTAAGCTTGCGAGACTTCTACTTGATGCTAGGAGAGGCCAGCCTATTACGCTTAGTACCCGCACTTAACCTTTTTGGGAAAATACGTCAGTTTACACTGGTAAATACAATTAACTGACTCATTTTGAAAACATTTTAAGAAAATTTATTTGAATGCACGTGGCACAAAACTTTTTATAACTTGGGATAATTATTTATATATAATCATTGTAAAGCATTACATGTTTGTTATGCGTTCAGTTATCCGGGTCGTGCCGGGTTAAAGATTAATAGACACACCACTTAGTATAGTTCTGCCGCGAGACTTCTCTCGTACCGATGATTATACTTTATTGATTTGAATGCACTACGGGTGTACGCCTACACCCGTGTGCTAAGGTCGTGGCCATTCTTTGAATGATGCCAAGGATATACGGGACATGGTCATTAAACCCCCAAAGGCGTTAAACAAACAAAACAAATTTTTAAACGGGTCATCTCGATAATACTTAACCACCAATCCATTAAGGTCGAATGCCCGACCAAGCGGCATTTTATATACCGTACCCCAAGCCCGTATAAGGGAAAATAAGTTAAAAGTATTTACCTTTGCAAGTATATTTCACAAACAGCAAATGCAAGTATCTTTTACTGGATCTCCTATTCTGGAAGGAAGGTTTATAATAACCTATTAGAATCCTAACGGGTTTTTAATTAAGCCTAAGCTTAGACCGGTTAGTTATAAGGAAAGAATACGGTTTAATCGCATAGGATGCGATGACCGGTTTAGAATGTGATTTTGACCCGACAAGCTTGCATGCTTGTTTAATAAGGGTAACTTAAACACATTCTGGATTTTGAGTCAAAAAAGATATGGTTTGACCCGTTTCGGCTAATATATGTAAACTAGTTACATATGTCGATCCGAACGCGAAAAGTGCATAACGAATAACCATATGAATCATATACAAGTTTCCTAAGTTAATATGCTTTAAATATGTTGTGACATCAGTAAGATATCTTCTATTATGCCCGAAATGATTTTTAACTCAAATTATGCCCCGTAAGGGCAATTTGGTCATTTTAAAGGTTATAAAAGAGTTTAATTAGTAACCTGAGTTATAGGTCTGATTTATTCAGTAAGTATACTTATTTTAATAAGTTATAACAGTAGGGTACTAGATAGATGTGAAATTTATCATTTAAAACAAAAACTATGCACCTTAGGGGTATTTTGGTAATTTCACATAAGCCTAAACGGTCAAAACTGGAATCTGACTTTACAAACTTTTACTTACTGTTAGAACCTCAAAATTTACTTAATATATCAGTAAGCATTGAGTCTTATATATCTAATATGGTTTTAATACATACTATGTGTCAAAAACGCTTAAAAAGGCGATTTGGAGCCATTTCCGGGTTTTTAAAAGAAAGCTGATATTTTTATAATTTCAGAAGGCTCAAAATACTTTATTTATTATTTAAAATCAGTAGCAAAAGGTTTGGGGTCAAAAGGTTTTATAAAACTTATTTTATAGCCCATAAGGGTAAAACCGACAATAACCGAATTAAGCTTACAACTCTAGGTTATGCTCAGCCTAAAAATAAATAAAAATCTTCAAAAATCCCAAAATATTATATTACTTAAGTGGGTAAAAATTTTGGTATTAAAATTCGGGTTTAGATAGGCTATATGCTAATTATGCCGTTTAATTCATAAAAGCTTTCTAATTACGCTAATGAGCATAACTCTTAATCTAGACCTCAAACTGATGTCAAATTTTAGGTGCAAGTTTATAAATCAGTAACTAAGGTTTCTACTCTTTTACTTTTTTCAAAAATCATGTTTTAAGGTGACAAGGGCATAATAGTCAATATTTAAGCATAAATCGGAAACATGCATATGAATTGGATAACTAATGAACCAAGTTGTGTGACCTCAGGGGGTTACACTAATATGAAACCTGGTCCAATTAAGGCTCTAAGGCATTTCTAAACAATGCTTAAATGGGTCAGAACTGAAAGTCAAAGCGGAAGTCAAACTATGCGACTTTCGGTCCCGAACCGGGCCTAAACTGAAAATTGTCGGGTTGAACATGTTTAGACATGTTCTTACATTGATTACCAAGTTATATTAATGATCAAACAGGTTGCATGTATCCTACATTTCTAATTATGCATTAATTTGAAAATAAGGATTCTGTTGACTTTTTAATAACAAGTTTGACCCGACAATTGACCTAGTTAGAGTGGGAATCAGAGAGTACCCTTTTAAGGGTTTATTACCCACATAATTACCTTCTTAGAGGTACTTTTAATTCAAGATTTGACTAAGCAAATTTTAATTAATCTCGAAGTCAAACTTTAATTACGACGGTTTGACTTTTAGCTAATTAACTAAGCTAAAACGAATTTAGAAAGGTTAAGTATACTTACAAGAGTCCTAATTATAATTAGGGATCACTAGGAAGGTTGCTTGCTGACCAGAGAGCTCCAGAAAGTAGGTTGCAAACTTTTGCAAATGAGTGCACAAAATGGTTTCAACTTGAGCTCCATATATAGCCAATTTAATCTCACAAGATGATGCTACAATGGTCTACAAGTGTTATAAGATCAGTCCAGGTGCCCCCTATGCATGTAATACCATTGGAGAGCTTCTGGTATAAGAAAACAACCCATTAAAGTCGGTTACAGACCTCCAACAGGCAGCTGTCATGACATTCTGATACTGGCACTCCCTCGCGGGCCGCGTAAGCCTATAAGGGTATCTTACTTGGGCCGCCTGGCCTCCTATAACCTGCCAAACAAGTTTTGAACTTTGCACTTTTGGTCCCTGGTCCTTTGTTACGTGGTTTTAACTTTTGTTCTTGCATTTTTGCCCTTTTAAACTTATATTTAAGGGTTCCAAAACATGTATAAACATAGGCAAGTCCTTGAACAACTTATAATTACCCGAAAAGTCATAATTTCCAATGTTGACACCTTTAACCCATCGCATACGAATTTGATCATAACTTTCTCATACGATAACGAAACTTTATGAAATTTTTATCACACAATCTAGTGAGTATATTTTACCGTTACAAAGCTTCGGGTCTGCTAAAAGGTCACTCAGAGGTATACTTTAAACATGTTGACACATTTAACCCCTGTAGTTTTGTAATTCCTCACTTTCTTTCATTTTCAGCTTCGCATGATCCATGATTTATTCGTTTGAAGGTATAAACCTCTTGTAGGGCCATTTTAGAATATATTTATCCATTGTTGACACTTTGAACCCTTATATTCACATACTTCTCTTGTTTGTCAACTTTAGTCCCTCTAAAGCATTCTTTCACATGTTCAAAGCTTATGACACGTGTCAATACATTATTGGTCATGAAATTTCGAGGTGTTACATCCTCACCCCCTTAAAAGAAATCTCGACCTCGAGATTTACTGAAACAACTGAGGGTATTTTTCTTTCATTGTGGACTCTACCTCCCACGTGTATTCGGGACCTCTACGGGCATCCCATTTAACCTTTACAATAGGCACATGCTTCCTTCGAAGCTTCTTAACCTGTCGATCCTCAATCGATAAATGTTTTTCCCCAAATTTCAAGCTCTCATCTATGTGCACATCTGTATGTGGTATGACTAGTGATTCGTCAGCTAGGCATTTCTTCAGATTGCAGACATGGAATACGTTGTGAATACCACTGAGCTCTTCAGGTAAGTTCAACTTATAAGCCACTGACCCTACACATTCGATAACCTCGAATGGTCCTCTATACCTTGGGCTTAACTTACCTTTCTTACCAAATCGCATCACCCCTTTCCAGGGTGACACTTTAAGTAAAAGTTTTTCACCAACCTCGAATTTTACAGGTTTACGCTTCAAATCTGCGTAGCTCTTCTGCCTATCCCTGGCAGCTTTCAGGCGGTCACGTATCTGGACAATCTTGTCCGTCGTTTCAATGACCAAATCAGGCCCTGATAATTGAACTTCTCCTACTTCTGCCCAACAAATAGGTGTTCTGCATTTTCTACCATATAGTGCCTCAAACGGTGCTGCCTTAATGCTTGTATGGTAGCTATTGTTATAGGAGAATTCGATCAAGGGCAGGTGGTTATCCCAACTACCACCTAAATCAATTACACATGCGCGAAGCATGTCTTCCAACGTTTGGATTGTACGCTCACTTTGTCCGTCCGTCTGAGGATGGTAAGCCGTACTGAAGTTTAAGCGCGTGCCCAAAGACTGTTGGAAACTTTTCCAAAAGTGTGACGTGTATCTGGTATCTCTGTCAGAGATAATAGCCACTGGTACTCCATGTAGAGACACAATCTTATCAACATACAATTGGGCTAACATGTCAGAACTATAAGTTTCCTTAATGGGTAGGAAATGTGCTGACTTAGTCAGTCTATCTACAATCACCCATATAGTATCATTCCCTTTCCTTGTCTTTGGCAATTTGGTGATGAAATCCATCATCACCATTTCCCATTTCCAAGTGGGAATTTCAGGCTGTTGTAGCAAACCAGACGGCTTCTGATGTTCAGCTTTGACTTGTGTACACGTTAAACATTTAGCTACATAGGCAGCTATAGACTTTTTCAAGCCTATCCACCAATAGTTTGCCTTCAGATCCTGGTACATCTTATCAGCCCCAGGATGAACGGAATATTTAGAGCTATGGGCTTCCTGGAGGATAACATCCCTAAGTCCTCCATAAACTGGAACCCATATTCGTCCATTTAGCCTTAGGATTCCGTCCTTGCCATAGGATAACTGTTCTTCAGTTACTCCTAGTTTCTCCTTAGGATAGTTAGCTTCCAATACTGCTTCCTTTTGTGCAGCTAACAACCTTTCGTTTAAACTATTCTTTACCTCAATGCTCTTGGCATTGATTCTTATAGGTTTTACTCTCTCCTTTCTACTTAAGGCATCAGCGACTACATTCGCCTTGCCTGGATGGTGTCTTATCTCACAATCATAATCATTTAAAGTTTCCATCCAGCGTCGCTGTCTCATATTCAAGTCCTTCTGATTAAATAAGTGTTGAAGGCTTTTGTGATCCGAGTAGATCACACACTTGGTTCCATACAAGTAGTGCCTCCACAACTTTAGTGCAAATACAACGGCACCCAGCTCCAAGTCATGGGTGGTGTAGTTCTTCTCATGCACCTTCAACTGTCGAGAAGCGTAGGCAATAACCTTGCCTTTTTGAATTAGCACACATCCCATGCCTGTGTGCGATGCGTCACAATACACCACAAACTCTTCTATTCCATCAGGAAATGTCAATACCGGTGCATTGCTCAACTTTTGTTTAAGAATGTCAAAGGATTCCTACTGCTTAGGACCCCAGTTGAACTAACTTTCTTCCTAGTCAATGAAGTTAGGGGTGCAGCAATCCTTGAGAAGTTTTCAATAAAACGCCTATAATAACCTGCTAAGCCTAAGAAACTCCGAATCTCTGTAGGCGTCTTTGGCTCTTGCCAGTTCATAACAGCTTCTACCTTAGCGGGATCCACTTGGATACCACACTCACTAACCACATGTCCAAGGAATTGGACTTCTCGAAGCCAAAATTCACACTTTGAAAATTTGGCGTAGAGTTTCTCTTGATGTAGAAGTTTAAGGATGCATCGAAGATGCTTCTCATGGTCAGCTTGACTCTTTGAGTAAATGAGAATGTCATCAATGAAGACGATGATGAATTTATCCAAGTAGGGCTTGCAGACGTGATTCATGAGGTCCATGAAGGCGGATGGTGCATTAGTGAGCCCGAATGGCATCACTAAGAACTCGTAGTGACCATACCGAGTCCTAAATGCAGTCTTGTGTACGTCTTCATCCTTAACCTTCAATTGATGATAGCCTGACCTCAAATTGATCTTAGAAAAGTAACTTGCTCCTTGAAGCTGATCGAACAGATCGTCGATCCTGGGCAAAGGATACCTGTTCTTGATTGTGACCTTATTAAGCTCACAGTAATCGATGCACAGACGCATCGATCCATCCTTCTTCTTGACAAACAAGATCGGCGCTCCCCAAGGAGACGAACTAGGTCTAATAAAACCTTTGGCTAGCAGATCATCTAACTGCGTCCTCAATTCCTTCATTTCTGTTGGTGCTAGCCTGTAAGGTGCTCTTGCGATAGGTGCTGCTCCAGGAATAATGTCAATTCTGAATTCTACTTGCCTATCTGGTGGCAAACCAGGTAGTTCTTCAGGGAAAACTTCGGAATATTCAGAAATGACGGGGATATCTTCAATCTTAGGCTTCTATTCATCAATGGTTACTTGTGCCATATAAATGACACAACCCTTCTTCAAACACCTAGATGCCTTGAGCATGGACACTTGCTCAGGCAGTCCATACTGGGTATCCCCCTGAATGGTAAGTGGCTCACCAGACGAAGTCTTGATCACCACTTGCTTCTTATTGCACACTATCTGAGCTTGGTTGTGGGATAGCCAATCCATGCCTAAAACTACGTCGAAACCGGCTAATTTTAAAGGAAGTAAGGTTAAAGGAAAAGAGTGGTTCCTAATGGATATAACACATCCATCTAACACAGTTGAGGCAGTTTCTATGGTTCCATCGGCTAATTCCACCTCATACTTCACACTTAGGGTCTTAACAGGCAATTTTAATAGTTCACAAAACTTGTTATCTACGAATGACTTATCAGCACCTGAATCAAACAGTACTCTAGCATAGACGCCATTAATAAGGAAGGTACCTGTGATCACGTTGTCATCCTTAACAGCTTCCTTAGCATCCATCCTAAAGACCCTTGCATTGGTCTTTTTCCCTTCCTCGGTTTTCTTTGCATACTTTGGGCAGTTTGACTTTATGTGCCCTTTTTCATTGCAGTTGTAGCACGTTGCGTCCTTGATTTTCTTGCAGTCTAAGGCCTTGTGCTCGCTTGATTTACAAATCCCACACACTTTTGGTTGAGACTGGGATTTCGATTCAAATCTGCACCTCCCGAAGTGGTGCTTCTTACAAGTTTTACACTTGGGTTTCTCGCTTGTCTGTTGACCATCCTTCTTAGAACCAGAACTCTTTTTGTGGTCATTATTTCCCCTATGCCACTTATCTGACCGTCGTGAGTTGTCATCCTCACGCTTTCTCTTTTCAGCATCAGCGTTTCTTAGCGATCTTTACCTGATCGCGTCCAGAGTGAGAGATAGTGATATATCAGCTGCGGATCTGAATGTAGCTGGCCGAGAGGCCTTCACGCTTGCCTTAATTTCTGGGGCTAAACCCCCAATGAATCGAGCTATTCTTTTAGGTTCCGGGGTTACCAGATACGGAACCAATCTCGACATTGTATTAAAGCTTGTGAGGTAAGCTTGGCAATCCATATTCTTCATTACCAAGGACAGAAAATCAGATTCAATCTTTTCAACCTCATGTTGAGGTCAATAGTTCTCTTTGATGAGGGCAACAAATTGTTCCCATGTCATATTGTATAATGGAACCTTCCCGGTAGCTTGAATCAATGATCTCCACCAGGCTAGGGCCTCACCCTTGAATGATTGAGATACGAAATTCACAATATCCCTTTCAGCACATCCACTAATGTCTACCACAGTATCCATCTCATCTAACCAGGTCATGCAATCCACTGCCCCTTTCTCTCCAGTAAAGTCTCGGGGTTTGCAAGAAACAAAATACTTATAAGAACAACCTCCAGTACGGGATTCCTGATCAAATACAATCTTCTTCGATGGAACACTGTGTTGGTTCGAGGAGTGTTGATCATCATCCTTCTTCTTTGGCCCATCCTGTTTGGGAGGTGGCTTGCTATGAGCCTCAGAATGAGATTTAGAGTGTGACTTCACACGTTGAATTGACAGGGTTCTGCTGCGGGTACTACTAGACTTATTATCTCTATTGTCTAGGGCTTGTGTAACGGCATTGTTTACCAATGCCTGCAGCTCTGCTCCCGTTATATTTATTCTGGCCTCATTATGATTTTCCCTAGGGTGGCTATTGACTTCATCAGATCCAGCCATGTAGCTTGCAGTGCTACATAAGATATCAACAGGGATTTATTTAGGAGTCTATTATTGAATTGTTTTTAATGGCAATTCATTAACCAAGGTAACTACAACCCATATGTGGTTAGTTTATTCAGACACGTTTATTTAGGATTTCTATTATAATTTATCCTAAGTATTTAAAATAATAAAGATATTATTAGCGGCACAAGAGGCCTAGTCACGTAGACAGTTTTAAATTTATAAGCCCGGATTTTATGGAATCGAGGCATTAAGGTCTGAATCAAAGTTCGTTACCTTTTCTTGACAGGGAGTTGTAGGCTACCACTGTTTTTAGTCCCAAAGGACGTTAATTATAGCCCGTAGGCATTTCATCCTTAAGGGATGGTCACAAATATGAGGGAATTTAAATTAACCCAGTTAAAAGATGACCTATGTGATTTTATCGTATCACAGTTTGTCAAAAATGTTAACATGCTTACAGATGTTAACAAGGATTGGAATCATTTAAATAGGTTTTACCATTTTGGCCATGTCTGCAATGACATATAGACTAGGTTTTACCTTTAAGATTCTTTTAATAATTTACGCAGAACAATCCTAAATTGAGGTGTTAATATGGATCTGAATCTAATTATTGTAGCTCCCCTATTCGTATGGATCTTTCACAGAATTGTCTTTCCAATCAAGAGTGCGGAATCCTCTTGATCAGAATATAGCAGAAAACGTGTAGATGAACAGAAACAACAATTCACTTTCAAACCGGGTTTCTATTGATTATCGATTACAAGAATTACAATCAATCAAACCCTAACCAATACTCAAATTCGTCCAAGTCTAGAGACTCTCACGAAATTCCTCACACAAACTTGTTTTGGCTGATCAACCTAAACCCTAAAGCCTAACCTTGTTTATATAACACAAGGTTTGCAACTTGGGCCAAGGTTAAAACCTCATGGACTGCGAATTAGACAAGCCCAATTCGCCCCCCATACACTGTGACAACCCGCACTAAACCAGGTATCCGTACGACTTAATTAATGATTAATTACTGCTTAATTACTGTGCTTGATTGAACTAGCTGATGATCTGCTACTTGATATCTGATACATGTACTTACTTGCATCATACTTTGCTTATCGTCACTACATTATTTACATGCTAAACCCTAGTGACAAACATGATGCACAAAAAGCACAGTAGCACTATCACGGATAACCTACTGAACATGCTGATAAAGCCAGCATCAAGCAAATACTGCCTCTAAGGCCTGTAAGAGCCTGAGATGTTTTGCTACACTAGCAGTGAGTGTAGGGATATCAAGGTTGTGGAACTGCGTCTCTAGGAATAAGTTACAGTGACTGGATGTGCCTAAAACGTACTCTAAGCACAAAACACAGTACTTTGATAAATAATCCAGCTTCTAGCTGACTAGTAAAGTGCCAAAACATGGGGAAAATAACACTAGACACTTTCTAAAGTGTCAGGAAAACAAACTGTGTCACTAAAATAATATAACGACACTTTAAAGCTTTATTAAGCGCTTTAACGGATTACTATCCAACCGAACAACCGGACTTTACCCGGAACATGAAAATATTGTTATTTTCACTATTTATATTTTTCTGAGCCAGTTAGGGTCCCTGATTACCCTAACACCCGCCATAACGCATAACATACAAGTAACTAAGTTAAACACTTAACACTTAATTAACTTAACTTAGTTACCCTAACCAAACTAGTTAAAATCGAACCAAGGGACCCCCCCCCCCAACCGAATCGGTCACCTAGGGGACACCCCCATGTACTTGTTGATTGAGCAAATCTCTTGTGTCAAAGATCTAGCCTACACAAGAACCATTGGGTAATTAACTCTAATTTTTGCCTATAAGTTCTAGTCATTACACATAATCATCATCACACAACTTCACACTTAACCAACAAACTCTCTCTCTTTCCCTCTTGCTCTACTTTCGGCCGAGACCCCCACCCACATCCATCATACTTTCGATCTTGATCAACCGATTCCAAGTCCGTGCAAGCATCAAGGGTCTCGTATTAGGAAGCTTGGAGCAAGCGGAACACGAAGGACCTCTTTCTTTGGCTTTTATCCACCTCTTTTGCGCATAGATCCTTCCCTAGCCTCGAGCTAGAGGTATAATGCTTAAAACTTGTTCTTGAACTATTCTAGAGTGGTTAAAAGGATTTATATCGGTTGAATCTCGTTAAAATGCAATATGATGCACACAAGTCTACTTAAAACACTAAAAATGGTGGTTAATAGCATATATGTTGTGTAAATGTTGTAGTATTTGAAATGTATGGTTATTTAGACCTGATCTACGATGTGGTAGCTCGGATCATCGTTTAACCCGGTTTGGTAAGATCATGGATCTTAAACTTGTTTTAAATGATACGAGGGTTAAAAGATGAAACTCTACCACACATGAAACACGAACTTGTGTAAAAGTGTTTTGACTTGTACAATAGTGATTAAAACTAGTAGATCTACGTATCTACAACCGGTATTTTCAAAGAACCACGTATCAAGAAAATCATGTATTTTAAAAGATGGGCCTTACACTAACAAGCATGATTTTTATAAACCACAAGTGTGAAAACACTTGTGAAATGAAAAGATCCGACAAAGAACTAGTTTTGTCAAATGTTACTAGAAGTTGTAAAGATGGATTTTCTCTAAAAACGAGGTTTTTACAAAATCGGATTATTTACACAAAAGATCCATTAAAAGTAAAGAGATTTACTACGTATTTTTAGACAAACCACAAGTTCGTATATTTTTGCGATTTTGTCTATCTTTGACTAGTTAAAATGTTGAAGAGTTGTTGATAATGTTGAGAACATTGGTTGATTTGAATTGTTAAAGAAAATGATACGCTTGAAAGCGTGGCCACCTCCAGTTACAGAGGAAACTCTGGCGAAATTTTTCTAAAAACCTAACACTTAAAACTATTTACACTACAAGTGTTAGAATCATGTTAGACATGTTTTCGAAACATAAATTTCGCCATGACTTTATTTACTAAATATTCGGAGGTGGGATTTTCACAAAATTTAACGTGATAAATATATATATTTTTCCCACACTGTTTATGATTATTTTGTGAAATACTTAAATATTATTTTTAGAGTAAAAATAATATTTACGAACGTTAACGAATCCAAAATAATACGAACGCTTTCACCATAAATATATAAGTTACACCGGTAAGTATTTTACCACTCGATTGTTAAAACGTAACTTTCGCGCTTACGAAAATATTTATGAACACATATTTTAACAACGTATTATTGGAGAAAAATTATGTGAAATGAAAATATAATATTTTTGAGAAAAATACTTATATTTTGGAATTGGAAAGGTATATATATTAAGTGAGACTTAATGATATAATTTGAACGCACATGTATTGAATCCCCCATCCTTGGGAAGGAGATTAACTACCAAGTATATACAGAACGTAAACACGAAATAGTTGTCTAACTATTTCCCAAAAGATTTAACTATAAAGCTAAGGCACGGCTGTCCGTCTAATAGAATTAGCACTTGTAGGTCGTCGCACAGCTTTCTGATTTGGAGATACTTGGTAGAGACGCTTCACTGTGAGTTCATGTCCCCCTTTTCTCTAACTGTTTTCAGTTTTCTTAACTGCGGGGGTGAAATACATGTTACTTTGTTTACAAGTACTATTATACACGGTATGTTAACATAAGGAGGTTTACTACTTAGATCATGTGAATGGGTAGGCAGAACACCGAGGGACAGTAGCGGTAGATCTATCTGGGTGTAGCGAGCCCAACTCTAGGCCCAACAGAACGGACCTCTAAGAGGACCAACAGAACGGACCTTGAGTGACTTTGTGCCCAACGCAAAAATCGGCTAGGTTGAGTCTTCCTACTTGTATTTCACAACATGCTAATGGCCTTGCAAACCATTGGTGATCTCTTTTCCTTACACTGCTACATACCAGGAAACTTTTATACTTACAAGTGTTTTACTTACTCACTTGCACATGAACTCGCTCAACATTATTGTTGATTTTTCAACTTACATGTATTTCAGGAAATTAACAGGATCTGGCACGGTATGACGTGTTTTCCCGCTGCATATTGGGTTCCAAGGTCATCCCAGTTTAGGAAATGTGACTCTTTCCTGGACAAGTCACAAATCTTAAACTGCGTTTATCTCATGTTGATGTTTAAGACAATGTTTTATGTTATAATGTTGTAAGTTTTTAAGACAATGGTATGTTACTCTGGTTTTAAAACTAAATTAAACGGATGATCTTGCATGTTTTTATTTCATTTAGCTTTGTTATGATTAAGCTATGGTATTAAGAAGTCACACCAAATTTACCACGCTTCCGCAAAGCCAGGGTGTGACAGCTTGGTATCAGAGCTCTGATCATAGCGAACTAGGATTCCTTCTCGAGTCTAGACTATGATCACTAGGGCTCTCACGAAAACATTTTTCTGCATACCACTTAAGTCCAGATCCAAAACTTTTCACAAACAAATGTTGAGCACATTTTATTATTTATAGGCTCAGTCTGGAAAGGGCTGAGGCTCGGTCTGAGAGGCCGAGGCTCGGTCTGAGAGATCGAGGATTAGTTGGCTAGTGGGACTAGGAGAATTGGCTAGTGGGACTAGGAGGATTGGCTAGTGGGACTAGGAGGATTGGCTAGTGGGACTAGGAAGAGTAGGCTCAGTTTGGAGACTGAGGCTCGGTATTGGAGACCGAGGCTCGATCTGAGAGGTCGAGGTAGTTGATAGGGCAGTCTAGGAAGACTGGGAGGCTAGTGGGACTAGGAGAATTATGTGAAATCTTACTTGGTGACTTATGTGATTACCTGATTGTGTGACTTATTATTTGAGCATATTTGTGTTACAGACTCATGGATTCGGCTGGTACTGATGATTCAGGCACCACAGGACCTATACCCACTGTATCTGATAACCTTACACCCTCCGAGCACGAGGTGTACACGTCCGACTATACCAGTACTGACGAGGACGATTTCCAGCCCTTCGCACTACCCGATGGTGCTGATGAGCATGCAGATGACCCTCCCGCTGAGTACCTACCTCTAGTAGAGATTCCGGCTCCTATACCCTTAGCCGTTTATCCAGCATATGATTTCCTTCTTGACGCCGAGGCTGATGGCGATATTGACCTGTTTGAGGATGAGCCTTTTGAGGATGAGATCCAGGGCGAGGCCCTTCTTCCTGTGGATGATCTTTTGATGATCGCTGACGTTCCCGCTGAGGATTCGCCAGCACATTCTCCTGTCCCAGACTCCTTCGAGTATGTGGCATCTGCACCTTCTCACACATTGAGCGCACAACACTTTGCGCACGATTCTGATCCTGACCAGGCATCCTCTGTTGCACCCATTCCCAGTTTTGAGTTTGACCATGATGACATAGAGGATTCTGACCCTATCTTTCCCCCGGGATACGACCCGGATCGCGATATCGAGTTTATACCTATGGATCAGCCCATGGAGGATCCAGCTGACCCAGTAGACCCTATCTTTGACTTCGAGATGGCTTTCGATGACCCTGAGCCTGTCGTCGCTCCTGAGCAGGCAGCCGCTCTAGACCCCATACTTGAGCATGACCCCGTACATGCTGGCATCCCTTTTGCGCCTGTTATAGCAGACCCACATGTTGATGATCTCCCCGTGTATGTTCCTTTGTTAGAGGGCGACCATGTTGTTGTTGATCCTGTTGTTCCTCTACCTGTTGACCATCCTGTTGAGCACATTGCACCTGTTCACCCTTTTGTTGCACCTGATCCCGTTCCCCTAGAGCCCGAGCATGCACTGTTCGCGACACACATGGATCCACCAGATGAGCATGCACAGCACGGTTGGATACCTGCTGATGAGGATGTTCCACCATTTCCCCCTCAGATCCCTGTTACACGACATGCTGATTTTTCTTTTCAGGTTCCTCAGTTTGTACCTCCAGCGAGGGCTGGAGAGGGTTCTTCAGCCCATCCTTTTGGGCATGTACCGATGTCTATCCCTTTTATGCCCCAGATGTCATCTGTTCCACCCTCTGTTGCTCCATTTCACGTGGCACCTTTCGACCCCACCAGAGAGCCGTTTCTTTGGGCACCAGACTCTGGTATGCCACCTACTGACCCCTACCATTCTTTCCACAGGGGGTATACTATCGAGGACGTCTTGATGTCCTTTGTCGCCCAGCACGAGTCGCACACGCAACGCATCCAGGAGCTTGAGAGAGCTCAGCTGCCACCATGCCAGTGTCATGGTCGGACACACTCCCCTCTGCAGCCATTTCGACCGTTACCCCCAGATTATGCTGCCCGTCTCTTTACACTAGAGCAGCAGGTTGCTTCTATCATTCGTACTCAGCAGGCTATGGAGGCGGACTGGCTCCAGTTACGTCGTTTGTTTTACACCCACTTTCCCCCTCCTCCACCACCATCTGTATAGAGCTCATCAGTACTGTTTGGGTAGACGAAGATGAGAAGACGGCGATTGTTGGACTGCACAGCATTTTTGGAGACTACATCTGATTCTGACTTTTGTTGACATGTATTTGACATTGACATGATATAGTTTTTGGACAGGGGTGATGTAGCCCCTAGTTGATTGATGATTGTATGATACAGGGATGTACTGATACACTTACTATGTGGTCTCGATATATGGCAATCGCAGTATTCTCATCATATTTGATTCGCTTGATTGCTTATTTGTATTTTTATGACATGGGATGTTATGTGATTGGTATTTGTGATGTACTGATAACATGAGATGTTATGTGATTATACTATTACTATCGTTATATACGTACACTACATTATGACCTGACTTACGTATTATAACATCGGAGCTTTACTATGGCCTGACCAACTTAAACCATCTTTTAGAAGATGCCGCCAAGACGTGAGACACGCATGCCTACTAATGAGGCAGAGCTACAACAAATCATTGCTGCTGCCATAGCACAGTATGCAGCATCTCAGCCCGGAACGAGCGGAAGTATTAACCAAGGCAATAACAATCCACCTCACGGTAATACCTAAGTCATTAAGACATACCGTGACCTAATTGGATATCTTTAGCGATGATGCTAATGCCATTCATATGTTATAACGTATATGCAGGGTGCACCTACAAGCAGTTCTTAGACTGCAAGCCCGTAAACTTTGATGGCACAGGAGGTGCCGTCGCCTTTGTTCGTTGGGCTGAGAAAACCGAATCTGTTCTACGCATGAGCAAGTGCGCGCTGGATCAGCAAGTCACCTATATCTCAGGGCTGTTTCTAGATGGAGCCCTATCCTGGTGGAATCTACAAGTACAGACACTAGGCGAAGCTGCTGCCTACGCGCTGACCTGGACCGAACTGAAGGAACTCATGCGCAAAAAGTACTGTTCCCGCGCAGAAATCCAGCGATTGGAGACCGAGTTCTGGCACTTGAAAATGGACGGTCCAAAGGTAGCAGAATACGTTCAAAGATTCCATGACTTATCTCAAGTGGTTCCTTACATGGTTACACCAGAATACAAGCGAATCGAGCGCTTCATTTGGGGATTAGCTCCTCAAATCATAAGCATGGTGACCTCATCTAAGCCTGCAACCATTACTGAGGCGATTGATTTGAGCATAGCTCTCACTGAGGAAGCGATCCGCCTAAACAAGTTTGATGAGATCAAGACGAAGAAGACAGAGACTCATGTCGAGTCATCAGGAGGTAACAAACGGAAGTTCTCAAACTTCAAGCAGGGCGCCAGTGTGGCGGTTAAGAAAGGAGGATCAGACACACCAGCTCAGGTTACAGCTGGTAGAGGGAAGAAAGGAAAAGGGTACATGGGCACCCAACCCAATTGCAACGTCTGCCAACGCCACCATTCTGGTCATTGCGGGTCAAAAGTATGCGAAGCATGTGGGAAACGTGGCCACTCGAAGGACACTTGTTGGGCCACTGCTGGTCAGGGAGGCCAGGGAGGATTCGGAAACAGAAATTACAACCGGAGTGGGAATGGAAATCGCCCACATGGAAACTATGGAGGTAACGAGAATCGAGGCAACAATGCTAACCAAGCGGGCGTTGTGAATCATAATCAGAGGAATGACCAAGCTGGTGGAAACGGGCAAAGACTTGGGTGTTTTCACTGCGGTGATATCGGACATTTTAAGAAGAACTGCCCAGACTTAAACCAAGCCCGTGGAAGAGTGTTCCAACTCGAAGCAAGGGAAGCGCGCCAGGATCCCAATGTTGTTACTGGTACGTTCCCTGTGAATCAACGCTATGCATCCGTTTTATTTGATACTGGTGCCGATTATAGCTTCGTGTCGCTAGAATTTAAGTATATGCTTGGTCTAGCCGCTAATAAGTTAGATATTCCCTACTCGATCGAATTGGCCAATGGGAAGTTAGTAGAAGCTAATGAAGTTATTAGAGGTTGTGTGATCGAATTAGGAGAGCGTGAGTTCGCTCTAGATCTACTACCAGTCCAGTTGGGAAGCTTCGATGTGGTGGTAGGAATGGATTGGTTATCAGGCAACAAAGCAGAGATAGTTTGTCATGAGAAGGTTGTTCGTATCCCAATCGATGATGGTGAGACCATTGTTGTTCATGGAGAAAAGCGTGAGACGCCGTTGAGGATTATCAGCTGCTTGAAGGCAAGGAAGTGTTTGCAGAAAGGATGTGTTGCTTTTCTGGCACACATTGTGGATAAGAAGGCTGCTGGGCCAAGAATCGAAGACATCCCTGTCGCAAGGGAGTATCCAGAGGTCTTCCCAGAAGACTTGCCGGGACTGCCACCTCAGAGGCAAGTAGAGTTTCACATCGACTTAGTTCCAGGCGCCGCGCCTGTGGCTAAGGCACCTTATAGACTTGCTCCTTCTGAGATGCAGGAACTGTCGACACAACTTCAAGAGTTGTTCGACAAGGGATTTATCCGACCAAGCTTCTCGCCTTGGGGAGCTCCGGTCCTGTTTGTCAAAAAGAAGGACGGTAGTTTCCGTATGTGCATCGACTACCGGGAGCTGAACAAGCTGACGATCAAGAATAGGTATCCTCTGCCAAGAATTGATGATCTGTTCGACCAACTTCAAGGTTCCAGCTTTTATTCAAAGATCTATCTTCGATCTGGATACCATCAGTTAAGGATACAAGAGGAAAGCATTCCGAAGACAGCCTTCAGAACTCGTTATGGACACTACGAGTTCCTCGTTATGCCATTTGGTTTGACAAACGCACCCGCGGTATTCATGGATCTAATGAATAGAGTTTGCAAGCCGTACTTGGATAAGTTCGTGATTGTATTCATCGATGACATTTTAATTTATTCAAAGACGAAGGCTGAACACGAGCAGCATCTTAGAGCCATTCTAGAGCTGCTGAAGAAGGAACAGCTGTATGCCAAATTCTCTAAGTGCGAGTTTTGGCTACGAGAGGTGCAATTCCTTGGGCACGTGGTAAATGGAGATGGAATCCACGTGGAACCCACCAAGATCGAGGCGATCAAGGATTGGGAAACGCCAAAGACGCCAACCGAGATTCGGCAATTCTTGGGTTTGGCTGGCTATTACCGAAGGTTCATTGAGGATTTTTCAAAAATCGCTCAACCTTTGACGCTCCTCACCCAGAAGGATAAGACGTTTGATTGGGGAATCAAGCAGGAGGAAGCTGTTGGTGCATTACATCTGTCGACTTCGTCTTGTATCGAGTCTTAGTATTAGATTGTTAGATTAGGGCATTTTGTACGGGTTTTCCTTAAAAGTGATTTCACATATATGGTCATGTCCGTATATGTGAAACCCCTATGTACACATATGTGAAACCCCTATGTACGCATATGTGAAACCCCTATGTACACATATGTGAAACCCCTATGCTGAGAGGGGGGGTTTCGCTTTTATGGCAAGAAGGGGGTTTCGCTTTTATGGACATCTTGTCCATATGAGCGAAATCACTTGTCCTATATATACCTCAAGGACGAAATCATTTGTAACGTATTCTTGAAACTCGTACCGAAGTGCTGCCGGATCGAGATTTGATTGTAATCTGTTATAAATCAATCAGAAAGGTGATTTAAGTGATAATCTAGCTGTTTCTAAGTTGATTACTTGTTTTCCGCACCTGTAATTGACTAAAACTCCTCTGAACGACTCGTTCGGGTCAGAATACGATCCTACAAGTGGTATCAGAGCTTCAGGAGGAGGAGTTCTACTTAGATTTGCTGGATTTCATCACTTTTTCTTACTTCTATACCTTCTTTCTTCGTCAGACCAAGTTTTAACGGTCGGAATTGGCTCAAAATTTCACAGATTGTAGGAAAGTGGTCATAGATAAATCCCTGAAAGTTTGAGCTTCAAATTCAAAGTAAAAATGGTCCAAAACACCTTCTGAGTGATTTCGCTTTTGTGTCACATTTTACATGTGATTTCGCTTTTGTGTCACATTTTACATGTGATTTCGCTTTTGTGTCACATTTACATGTGATTTCGCTTTTGTGTCACATTTACAACTGATTTTGCTCCAAGGGTCATCTTAGCAACTGATTTCGCTCCAAGGGTCATCTTAGTGACTGATTTCGCTCCAAGGGTCATCTTAGATACTGATTTCGCTCGAAAGGACATTCAATTGAATTTGATTTCGCTCCAAAGACAGTATATCATTCTGATTTCACTTTTACATCAGGTATTCGTCAGGTGTTCATCAAGTGATTATCAAGAAATTCAAGTTGCTACCGAAAAATGGATTCCGAGTTTTACAACGCTTTTGCTTCAACTTCGGCTTCTCCGGCTGAAATTGCGAAGAACATGAACATGGAGAATGAAACTGGAACAATGCAAAAACCTCCGAAACTCATGGGAATTGAAGATTATCACGGATGGAAGAAACGTTTTGAAAATTGGGTCCAGGCGAATCATCTAAAAGCCTGGGAAAGCATCGAAACTGAATACGAGAGACCAAAGAATTCAGCGGGAATTGATAAAATCATTTCAGAGTTCACGGAACAAGAAAGAGAGAGTTACAAAGGAGAAAAGATGATGATTAATCTGTTACAACAAGCTGTTAAAGAAGATATATTTGTGTTGCTTCAACATGATGAAAATGCTTATTCTATTTGGGAAGCTCTTAAAACAAAATTCGAAGGAAGTACTGAGATGCTTCAAAGCAAAGCAGCATTGCTAAAGAAGGAATTTGAACTATTTGCGTGCATGCCTAGTGAAACAACAAAAAGTCTTATTGAAAGATACTGTCATCTTGTGCGCACCATGTCACAGTTAAAGATTACAAAAACCCCAGCAGAATGGGTTGAAAAGCTTGCCGACGCACTACCACAAAAGGAATGGGGTACATATCTGATGATATTGAAGAATTCCGGACAGTTTAAAAGGCTATCGATTGCACAGTTCATAGAGAAGTTAGAGGCACAAGATCTGGAGCAGCAGAAAATTGCTAGAATGAACAGTTCTAATCATCAACAAGATATTAAATTGTATTATAAAGGAAATGTTCAAACTGCTGAAGCAAGTCCAAAGATACAAACTGCGTATAGTGCTGGAAATCAATCTACACCAAGCAGTCAAGGTTCAGTTAACACTAGTGGGTTCGCAACGGTGAATCCTCCAAGTGTTCAAAGTTCATCTGCTGGAAATGCTCATTCAATTCAGTGCAATGTAGCTCTACATCTTCAAAACGGTCAAAATTATTCTGAAGAAGTAGTAAAGCATCATATGGGATTATTGGTCACTGCATTGGAATCTTATGAAGGGTTGATTGCCGGAAGAATTGGTAATCCGATGCTCACAAAGGAAGATTATGACCAAATCGATGCAGAGGAGCTGGAATTAATGGATATTAAATGGGCTTTAGCTAGCGTTTTGAGGAGAGCAGAAAAATTTAGATTGGTTACAGGAAGAACTGATTTTTTGGATGCAAATCTTTCTAATCTTGGATTTGATAAATCTAAAGTTGTCTGTTTTCGTTGCAGGGAAAAAGGACACTTTAAAAGAGAGTGCAAGAATCAGGAGCCAAGAGGAGCAAAGGAATCTTCTGGAAAAGATGATTATTATAGGAAGACCATTTATCAGCAAATCACTCATCAACCACATCAACAAAAAGAGCCACAAACGGCACATGGAAGAATGATCGAGAATGCAAACAGGAAAGCTTATTTTGGCATTTGTGATCAAGATGATGAGAAAATATCTGAAGGATTTAGCTGGGACAAATACATTCCAGCTGATTCAAATGTTGGAGCGTTTATTGCTCATATTATTCAAAAGCCTGAAATGCTAAAGGAATGGATGGAAGTGTTATCTGATGAAGAGAAAAGTGAAGATGCAGGATCTGTTTCATCTGAAAACAGTTTGTCAGAAACAAGTGATGATGAAGAGACGGAACAGGTAAATGTTGGAAAAACTCATCTATCTTCTGAAAGTTTTGAATTTTATTTTGCAGAAAAATTAAAGAAGCTGAAAGAGAGGAAAGCTGAAAAAGAACTGAAAGAAGTCAAAGTAGTTGAGAAGATAGTTGAAGTAGAGAAAATAGTTGAAGTTGAGAAAATTGTTGAAATCACAAAACCTTGTCTTACATGTTTAGAGTCTTGTAAACCATGTATAGAGAAAGATGAGAGGTTTAGTGAGTTAGAAAAGTTGAAAGAACAGTTATTGTTTGATGTAAAGAATTTGAAAAAGTCGTATGATGTACTGAACAGACATGTGAATAGTCTGGAGAAGACTAACACTGAAAGAGAGAAAGCTATGAAGATGTTGAATGCTACCATGATGACAAAGCAGAAAGAGATCAACATGTACATAGAAGAATGTGCAAAGTGGAAGAAAGAGTTGGATAGTGAAGCAACTGAGAATGAAAGAATCAGAAGATTGCTGCAAAGTTACAAAGGTTGTGACTACGTAATGGATAGAATTTATCCAACAGTTGAAGGTTTCGAGGCATTTAAAGATGAAGATAAAATCAAAAAGCCAAAGGAAAAGGATACTGGTAAGAAACAGGGTGTATGTTATAATAAGTGTCCGCCTCCGATTTGGGAAGGGTACTCATCTAGGAAACCTAACGAGGAAGAACTAAAACAGGCGGTCAATATTAAGTTAGAATCTGAGATAACCGATGTTTTACCGGACAATATTGATGTCACGTTCACGGCGTCCGACACAGATCATGAGTCAGAACTGATAAAACGAGTGGTCGATCAGGTGTTGGATAAGGATGAGGAGTCAGAGTCAAAGTCTGAGTCCGAAAGTTCATGTCAGTCTGTCGGAAGTTCGAGTTCGTCTGTCAAGAGTTCAAAATCGTCGGGAAAACGGGTTTACAGTAAAGAGTTTTTGTTGTCAAAATCTAATTTGAATGACGAAACATTTGAAGTTGTATATACTTTGAATGATTCTGACAAATTATATTTTGATAAAGAGTTTCCAATAAGAGGTGTTAAAAATGAATTGATTAAAAAGGTTTTCAAACTTACAGAAATTAATATTTCTGAAATAAAAGATTTAAATCTTAATGAAAAACCTAAACTTTACACCTCAAGAGTACAACAACGTTTGAACAAGAAAAAGAGTTACAATTCTGGTTCTGGTTTTCAAAAGAAACCAAATCACAATCGTAACTACAAAAAGAAAGGACTTGGTTTTATTCCATCTGAAAACTATAAAAATGAAAAATATGTTCGTGATTTTAAAGCAAAAATGACATATGTTGCAGGAACCAGTCATGAAGAAGAAGCAAAGAGCACATTTTGGAAACAGTCAAACCAGGAGTTTTTTGCTGAAAAGAGAAAGAATGGAGCTTATGTGAACAAAGAGACAAGAACCTGTTTCCGATGCAATGAAGTTGGTCATATTGCATGGAATTGCCAGAAAGCGACAAACACAAAACAGGAAGTTTCTGGAAAACTGAAAGAAGTTATTGTTGATAAAACTGAACCACCAACTGAAAAATTTAAAGTTTTCAAAAATTCAACATTTGAAGTTGGTGAGTGTTCGAAGAGATTTTACAGGCGAAGTGTTAAACTTGACAACCAAAAATGGGTTGTTAAGAAATTTGATACAAAATCTGGCGATGAATCTGATTTCACAAAATCAGAGGAGCCACAGTTTGATAAGAGTGATGAAAATTCAGTTCTTTCAATGGACGATGAGAACTTTCCACCATTAAGAACTGAAAATTTTAAAAAGAAAACTGGAAAATCTGAAATCTCAAATCAGAGTTATTCTGAAAAGGATAACTTTGATGTTGAGAAAGCGTTTAATGGGAAAGTTAAGAAGATTTTCGGAAAAATGGTTGATGGAAAGGTGAAAGGGGTAAAGGAGTTTTATGCTAAAAAGAAAGCAACTTACACTCCAACTGCTTCTGAATTGAAAACACCCAAGGCTGGTCAGGCTTGGGTGGACATTTTCTTTGCTTAAAACACCTGACTTGCCGGAGATCCCAAGTTTATATCGCGGATCAGGAATCGGCATCTTTCTTGAAAATTGTTTTTGTGAATAGTTAAATTTTGGCAAGTCATACTGCAGGAATTGCCGGAGCTTCCAGGTTGGTAAGGGCGAAGCAGGAATCGGCATCTTGATTGGTAAAATGGTTTGTGTAGAGGTTTATTCCTACATAGGCTTGAATGTTGTGAATATTTTTACAAGAAGTACAGAGGTTGCATACATGCAATTGGTAAATCAGGGACATTAAGTTGTACTTGATTTGCTACAAGTGGTTGAATGTAAAACAATGTGACATTCCCCTAACCTACAAGTGGTTTGAAAATTAACAAAACTTATTTTCCGGACAAATCATTTTGATTAAAACAAACTTGAGTGTTTTGAAATCATAATGAGAAAATAGTTTTGTGAAAGGGGGAGTTCTGATTGTTTATGCCAAGTGGATGGCGAATTGAGGTGATTTGATATCAGTTGTCACTTTCTGTATAGTTTGTTTTCAAATTTCCTGAAATGTGTTTGCATTTTAGGGGGAGTAGAAAATTTCAGAAAATCCAAAAACATTTGAAAATTTGAAAAAGGCAAAAACATGATAAAATCAAAAATGAGTTTTGGTGTCTAAGAAGAGGAAATGATAGTACATCAGTAGACAGTCACAGTATGCTAAAGAAATGTAATGTTTGAATAGCGTTAAACAGTCTCACTGATGATATGCCGATAGGTTTTTACACATTTAGTAAACTTTTTCGGGATATAAACTAAATTTCAAACTTGCTTATTTCGTGGGGAACACTACTTGGATATATAGGTAACCCCTGAAATCTCGTTTGAAAGGTCCCTTATTCTGAGATACTAGGTCTTTATGCTCAGTGATATCTGGGGTATTATCCCGGGACTTCTGCTGAAAGAAATTTCTGACCTAGTCCCCGGAGAATACTTTCCACATGCTTGAAATATAGCGCAGCCCTCAGCTAAAAAATGATGAAACATTGAAAAATGCTAATCATGGCTGTTGAAACAAAAGATCCTCTAAAGGGGACACACCAAAAGTCGAAGCCGTCATCTCTCTGCGTATCGAAAGATCGACCTGAGCTCTCACGGCCCTCGTACTATAATTTATTCCCCTGACAGATATCATCTGTGGTATACTCACCTGTAAGACTGAATATTGGGATCTTGATACGGGAGTATATTCAAGAGGTGGGACACATGAATGAGTTTAAGTTCTTAAAACACCTAACTCATATCCTGAATTAGTTGAAATTTGTGTGAAAATTTAAATGGATCAGTATATCGACAATCTAAGTGAATTGTTTAATTCTTAATGTGTAACTAAGCTCAACGGTACTCGTGATTTGTCATAAACTGATATGATCCTCTTACACAAACTCACAAAAAATATTGTTTGTAAATATTTCTCTATTGCATTTCATTTTAAATTCAAAAATTTCAAAAAGATTTTTAGTGTGTTTTAGCATAAACTTTTGATAAAATCAAAAAGATTTTCGACAACTGATGTTGGAAAGCTGTTTTTCAAAATTCCGAGTGCTAAACATGATGACATTGTTGTGAGGGGGAGTGTATCTAAAATATCAAATGTGTTTTGAGAATCAACAAGTGGTTCATCATAAAGAAAGTGGTTAGAGGGAGAGTTGTTATTGGTGCACATGTTACTTAATTTGTTAAATTCATAAAAACTTAATTCTGGGTTAAGAATATGCAGGAGTAGCCAGGAAATGATCTTGGAACATGAAGAATTAGGCTGATTGATATTGAAAAGATGTTAGATGAAAAGCCAGACAACGATCCTAAAGCTGATGATGCTGATGAACTGAAGAAATGCCAGCATATCGCAAGGGGGAGTCTGAAGACATGCAAGAAAAGATTGAGAGAGAGAAGCCCAGAGACAGATCAAGACTGAAGATGTGAATACATGATATTGACAAAGACTCGACACTGCGACTCGTCAACATCTGAGGGGGAGTCTGTTGGTGCATTACATCTGTCGACTTCGTCTTGTATCGAGTCTTAGTATTAGATTGTTAGATTAGGGCATTTTGTACGGGTTTTCCTTAAAAGTGATTTCACATATATGGTCATGTCCGTATATGTGAAACCCCTATGTACACATATGTGAAACCCCTATGTACGCATATGTGAAACCCCTATGTACACATATGTGAAACCCCTATGCTGAGAGGGGGGGTTTCGCTTTTATGGCAAGAAGGGGGTTTCGCTTTTATGGACATCTTGTCCATATGAGCGAAATCACTTGTCCTATATATACCTCAAGGACGAAATCATTTGTAACGTATTCTTGAAACTCGTACCGAAGTGCTGCCGGATCGAGATTTGATTGTAATCTGTTATAAATCAATCAGAAAGGTGATTTAAGTGATAATCTAGCTGTTTCTAAGTTGATTACTTGTTTTCCGCACCTGTAATTGACTAAAACTCCTCTGAACGACTCGTTCGGGTCAGAATACGATCCTACAGAAGCCTTCCAGATATTGAAGGATAAGCTCTGCAACGCGCCTATCTTAGCTCTACCAGAAGGCACTGATGATTTTGTGGTATACTGCGACGCATCGCGCCAAGGATTGGGTTGCGTGTTGATGCAACGCCAGAAGGTTATTGCTTACGCATCGCGTCAGTTGAAAGTGCACGAAAAGAACTATACCACACACGATTTAGAGCTTGGCGCAGTGGTTTTTGCTTTAAAGATCTGGAGACACTACCTTTATGGTACAAAGTGTACAATCTTCACGGATCACAAGAGCTTACAACATATATTCAACCAGAAGGAGTTGAATATGAGGCAAAGACGATGGGTTGAATTGTTGAACGACTACGACTGCGAGATAAAGTACCATCCAGGGAAGGCGAACGTGGTCGCCGATGCCCTAAGTCGTAAAGAGAGAATCAAGCCCATAAGGGTTAGGGCTTTGGAAATGATTGTCCGAACCGATCTTTCCTTGCGCATTCGTGCCGCGCAGGAGGAAGCTCTCAAGGAAGGAAACCTTGAAGAGGAATATCTCCGTGGGATGGAGAAACTTTTGGTACCAAACGAGGAAGGGACGTTATGTTTTGAGAAAAGGATTTGGGTTCCTCTGTTTGGTGGGTTAAGGAAAGTTATCTTTGATGAAGCACAAGTCACGGTACTCTATCCACCCTGGATCGGATAAAATGTACCAGGATCTCAAAGATTACTATTGGTGGCCTAGGATGAAAGGCGATGTTGCTGTGTACGTGAGCAAATGTTTAACGTGCGCTAAGGTTAAAGCCGAATACCAGAAGCCTTCAGGACTTCTGCAACAGCCTGAAATTCCCAAGTGGAAATGGGAACAAATCTCCATGGATTTTATTACTAAATTGCCAAGAACGCCAAAAGGCCATGATATGATTTGGGTGATAGTTGACCGCCTAAAAAAGTCCGCACACTTTCTGCCAATCAAAGAGAAAGACAGCACTAGTAAACTTGCGGAAATTTACATGAGAGAGATTGTCGCACGCCATGGAGTACCTCTCTCAATCATCTCTGATAGAGACGGAAGGTTTGTGTCAAGGATATGGCAATCCTTCCAAGAAGCCTTTGGCTCACAATTGAATCTGAGAACTGCGTTTCATCCGCAAACTGACGGCCAGAGCGAGCGAACGATACAGACTTTGGAAGACATGCTGAGAGCGTGTGTTATGGATTTGGGCGGTAGCTGGGATAAGCATTTGCCTTTGGTCGAATTTTCGTAGAACAACAGCTACCACACCAGTATTGGTGTCGCGCCATTCGAAGCCCTTTACGGACGCAAGTGCCGATCACCTCTATGTTGGGCTGACGCAGGTGATAGGCAACTCGCTGGTCCCGAGATCGTCCAAGAGACGACAGACAAGATCGCGCAGATTCTTAAACACATCGAAGCAGCTCGCCACAGACAAAAGGCCTATGCGGATCCAAACCGGAAACATGTGGATTTCCAAGTTGGAGAAATGGTTTTATTAAAGGTATCACCCTGGAAGGGGGTGGCACGCTTTGGGAAGCGTGGGAAGTTAAATCCGCGCTACATCGGTCCCTTCAGGATTCTGGAAAGGATAGGACTAGTAGCATACAAGTTGGACCTACCTGCTGAACTGAATGGTCTTCACGATACATTTCATGTATCCAATCTAAAGAAAAGTCCAACTCAAGTTGACGTTGCCATTCCCATCGACGAGATTCATGTTGACGACACGCTCCACTTCGTTGAAGAACCTGTTGAGGTCACAGATTGGAAAGTGAACAAGACCCGCCGGAGCAGTGTCAAACTCGTCAAAGTTCGTTGGAATGCCAGACACGGTCCTGAATTCACCTGGGAACGTGAGGACCGGATGAAAGAGAAATACCCCCACCTTTTTCCTAAGAACTCTGCATCTAGTAGCAGAACTTAAATTTCGGGACGAAATTTATTTAACGGGGGGAGAATGTGACAACCCGCACTAAACCAGGTATCCGTACGACTTAATTAATGATTAATTACTGCTTAATTACTGTGCTTGATTGAACTAGCTGATGAACTGCTACTTGATATCTGATACATGTACTTACTTGCATCATACTTTGCTTATCGTCACTACATTATTTACATGCTAAACCCTAGTGACAAACATGATGCACAAAAAGCACAGTAGCACTATCACGGATAACCTACTGAACATGCTGATAAAGCCAGCATCAAGCAAATACTGCCTCTAAGGCCTGTAAGAGCCTGAGATGTTTTGCTACACTAGCAGTGAGTGTAGGGATATAAAGGTTGTGGAACTGCGTCTCTAGGAATAAGTTACAGTGACTGGATGTGCCTAAAACGTACTCTAAGCACAAAACACAACACTTTGATAAATAATCCAGCTTCTAGCTGACTAGTAAAGTGCCAAAACATGGGGAAAATAACACTAGACACTTTCTAAAGTGTCAGGAAAACAAACTGTGTCACTAAAATAATATAACGACACTTTAAAGCTTTATTAAGCGCTTTAACGGATTACTATCCAACCGAACAACCGGACTTTACCCGGAACATGAAAATATTGTTATTTTCACTATTTATATTTTTCTGAGCCAGTTAGGGTCCCTGATTACCCTAACACCCGCCATAACGCATAACATACAAGTAACTAAGTTAAACACTTAACACATAATTAACTTAACTTAGTTACCCTAACCAAACTAGTTAAAATCGAACCAAGGGACCCCCCCCCCCCCCCCCAACCGAATCGGTCACCTAGGGGACACCCCCATGTACTTGTTGATTGAGCAAATCTCTTGTGTCAAAGATCTAGCCTACACAAGAACCATTGGGTAATTAACTCTAATTTTTGCCTATAAGTTCTAGTCATTACACATAATCATCATCACACAACTTCACACTTAACCAACAAACTCTCTCTCTTTCCCTCTTGCTCTACTTTCGGCCGAGACCCCCACCCACATCCATCATACTTTCGATCTTGATCAACCGATTCCAAGTCCGTGCAAGCATCAAGGGTCTCGTATTAGGAAGCTTGGAGCAAGCGGAACACGAAGGACCTCTTTATTTGGCTTTTATCCACCTCTTTTGCGCATAGATCCTTCCCTAGCCTCAAGCTAGAGGTATAATGCTTAAAACTTGTTCTTGAACTATTCTAGAGTGGTTAAAAGGATTTATATCGGTTGAATCTCGTTAAAATGCAATATGATGCACAAAAGTCTACTTAAAACACTAAAAATGGTGGTTAATAGCATATATGTTGTGTAAATGTTGTAGTATTTGAAATGTATGGTTATTTAGACCTGATCTACGATGTGGTAGCTCGGATCATCGTTTAACCCGGTTTGGTAAGATCATGGATCTTAAACTTGTTTTAAATGATACGAGGGTTAAAAGATGAAACTCTACCACACATGAAACACGAACTTGTGTAAAAGTGTTTTGACTTGTACAATAGTGATTAAAACTAGTAGATCTACGTATCTACAACCGGTATTTTCAAAGAACCACGTATCAAGAAAATCATGTATTTTAAAAGATGGGCCTTACACTAACAAGCATGATTTTTATAAACCACAAGTGTGAAAACACTTGTGAAATGAAAAGATCCGACAAAGAACTAGTTTTGTCAAATGTTACTAGAAGTTGTAAAGATGGATTTTCTCTAAAAACGAGGTTTTTACAAAATCGGATTATTTACACAAAAGATCCATTAAAAGTAAAGAGATTTACTACGTATTTTTAGACAAACCACAAGTTCGTATATTTTTGCGATTTTGTCTATCTTTGACTAGTTAAAATTTTGAAGAGTTGTTGATAATGTTGAGAACATTGGTTGATTTGAATTGTTAAAGAAAATGATACGCTTGAAAGCGTGGCCACCTCCAGTTACAGAGGAAACTCTGGCGAAATTTTTCTAAAACCTAACACTTAAAACTATTTACACTACAAGTGTTAGAATCATGTTAGACATGTTTTCGAAACATAAATTTCGCCATGACTTTATTTACTAAATATTCGGAGGTGGGATTTTCACAAAATTTAACGTGATAAATATATATATTTTTCCCACACTGTTTATGATTATTTTGTGAAATACTTAAATATTATTTTTAGAGTAAAAATAATATTTACGAACGTTAACGAATCCAAAATAATACGAACGCTTTCACCATAAATATATAAGTTACACCGGTAAGTATTTTACCACTCGATTGTTAAAACGTAACTTACGCGCTTACGAAAATATTTATGAACGCATATTTTAACAACGTATTATTGGAGAAAAATTATGTGAAATGAAAATATAATATTTTTGAGAAAAATACTTATATTTTGGAATTGGAAAGGTATATATATTAAGTGAGACTTAATGATATAATTTGAACGCACATGTATTGAATCCCCCATCCTTGGGAAGGAGATTAACTACCAAGTATATACAGAACGTAAACACGAAATAGTTGTCTAACTATTTCCCAAAAGATTTAACTATAAAGCTAAGGCACGGCCGTCCGTCTAATAGAATTAGCACTTGTAGGTCGTCGCACAGCTTTCTGATTTGGAGATACTTGGTAGAGACGCTTCACTGTGAGTTCATGTCCCCCTTTTCTCTAACTGTTTTCAGTTTTCTTAACTGCGGGGGTGAAATACATGTTACTTTGTTTACAAGTACTATTATACACGGTATGTTAACGTAAGGAGGTTTACTACTTAGATCATGTGAATGGGTAAGCAGAACACCGAGGGACAGTAGCGGTAGATCTATCTGGGTGTAGCGAGCCCAACTCTAGGCCCAACAGAACGGACCTCTAAGAGGACCAACAGAACGGACCTTGAGTGACTTTGTGCCCAACGCAAAAATCGGCTAGGTTGAGTCTTCCTACTTGCATTTCACAACATGCTAATGGCCTTGCAAACCATTGGTGATCTCTTTTCCTTACACTGCTACATACCAGGAAACTTTTATACTTACAAGTGTTTTACTTACTCACTTGCACATGAACTCGCTCAACATTATTGTTGATTTTTCAACTTAGATGTATTTCAGGAAATTAACAGGATCTGGCACGGTATGACGTGTTTTCCCGCTGCATATTGGGTTCCAAGGTCATCCCAGTTTAGGAAATGTGACTCTTTCCTGGACAAGTCACAAATCTTAAACTGCGTTTATCTCATGTTGATGTTTAAGACAATGTTTTATGTTATAATGTTGTAAGTTTTTAAGACAATGGTATGTTACTCTGGTTTTAAAACTAAATTAAACGGATGATCTTGCATGTTTTTATTTCATTTAGCTTTGTTATGATTAAGCTATGGTATTAAGAAGTCACACCAAATTTACCACGCTTCCGCAAAGCCAGGGTGTGACATACACCCAATTCGTTGGGTTTAGTTAGCCCGAACATTACAACTAACTATTACACAGCTAAACCCGCTAACTGTTTATCGTTTAACTAATTACAAGATATCCAAAGACCAAATTTAAGCCGTTGTCACAAACATGCACCAACAAACTCCCTCTTGACAATAGCTTCATAAAATAACTTTGTCTTCAGTCTTCTTGCAATCTTCATGTAATCTTGCACTGTCTTTGGTCTTTGGATAGCTTCAGCTTCTGTCAGCAACAGACTGTCAGTAACAGACTGTCAGCAACAGACTCCCCCTAAGCTGATGCATCCAATCACCAAATCTTCAAAAACTTTAGCTTTTGAGTAAACTCCAGTTCAGCATTTGTAAAGCAATCTTCAAACTCTTCAATCTTGTCTGCAATGTAGAAAGGAGGTTCTACCATGCATCCAATCAAACTCTCATCTTCATAGCAACTTCTCACTTTAACTTCTCAGCAACACACTACTTCAATCTGTATACTATAAAACAAACATCTCGAGAAACCATAACAATTTTTCAACAAAGTTAAATAAATTATTATTATTCAAGAGATAGTTAAACTGTATCACAGATTAAGCATTTTCAATTTATCACCAACACATAAAACTTTTTATTAAACACACACCCTATAACCCGCATGATTTAAAATTTTGAACTCACTTTCCAACACCGTCTCCCCCTATCAGTAACAATTCCTCCAAGAATAACAGTTTTACGTACGTTAAGAATTTTAAACAGAAAAAGACACTATTTTTGGATTTTTATATTTTTCTTAAAGCAAGTAAATAACAAAAGCAATAAATAATCTATTTTTGTGAGAATCACTGGTAAGAAGATCATATCAGCACAATCAAACTGTTTTCACACTATTAGACAATTCTTATACAATTTTTTCATGAAAAGCAGTTCAAGATGATTACCAGTATGTTTGTCCACTTAAACAAAATGCATGAACATTTCAAGTACCATTACCGTATGATACGTTAAGGTAATTTTATTACTGATATACTAGTGTGTCCCACTTCAGGATATACCCCCGCGATCAAGGTATGCACAAAGATTCATCGTAGTAGGTGAGTATACTGAATTCATCCGTTTTGTTTTTCAACGTTTAGATAATTGGTGAACAGGTCAGTACTTCCGTACAGCAAAGAGACCAAAATATCTAACGATGGCTATGACAAATACCATTTTTGGTACGAATTATGCATTTTGCACATTTGAATAACTCTCTTTGAGAGCTTCTTCATTTTTGGGATTTGGCATTTTTTGCTCTTTTAAGATATCCTGGTTGTGCCTAGGTCAGCATGTATCTGGATGCAGCAGAAGGACAACCCTGATATCCCCAGATGAAATAACAGTATAAAGACCCAAAACTTCAGATTTTGGCAATCTATCAACGCAAGATTTAAGGTCATTAAACCATACACCACTGATGTGTTCCCCACTCATAATCAGTTTATTTAGGTTTATATCACATTGGTAAGTTGATTATTTCATGCTTTTTGCCTATTGGTACATCATATGATGAAGCTGCTATCACACTTATGCAATTTAATTCATTTTCAGTGTGACAGTCTAACTTGCTGATGTACTATCATTTCTCCTTTTTCACACAGTGATAACTCATTTTTGATTTTCTATTTTTTTATTTTTCTAAATTTTTTAATGTTTTTGTATTTTTGATTTTTAAGAAAAGCAATAAACTATTTACAAAAATTCTTATGAAAAACCCGTTATTCAGGATTCCTCATCCCGTTGAGTTCGACTAAATGTTCAAAGCGAGCCCTGTCAAAAGCTTTAGTATAAAGATCTGCCAGGTTATCTAGTTTGTCGACTCAGCACTTTGAACTTCAATTTAAATCATTTAATATAAATGTATCAACAATCTCACATCCCCCTTCATGTGCCTAGAGCAGCCAGTATCAACATAAGTTGATAATCCTCCTTAGCAGCTCATGCACGCACCAACTAAGAAATTAGTTAGATTGGGGGACCCAAGCCTTAATGGTCTTGGGTCGTCCAAATTCACCAACCACTGGAACATCCATCCAATATCCATTACTCCTAACTGGAGTCTTGGATCTCAGACCTGTTGATGGAATTTGATTTTGATTTCCACTAGGTCTTTGGTCCTGAGGGTTCCTATATGTGTTAGGACTATTTGACCTTTGAAAATTTTGATTCTGATATCTTGAATTTTGATTCCAAGAAGCATTATTGTTGTAATTTCTAAAGCCATTGTTGTAAAAAGGTCGACCACCATTATTTTGGTATCGATTTTGATATTGACCTTGACTTCTGAAATTACTTGTATTTCCATTAAAATTGTTCATTCTAGGTGAACTGCTTCTAGGTCTCTCATATCTGCCTGGTGGAGATCTAGGCTGAAATCTTTGTTGATTTCTTTGAAAACGAGGAACTTGTGGAGTTCCTGTTCCAGCCTTATCTACACCAACAACAACATTCTCTGGTTGCTTAGGAGCAGATTTCTTTGGAGAATTTGAGCCTTTCTCCTCACTATCACCTTTCTTCTCTGGTAATTTCCCTCTCTGTTTTTCACTGAGTTGTGCTTCATTCTTTTTGTTAGGACAGCAGCTAGCTACATGTCCTTTGATGTGACACTTGAAGCACGATCTCCTTTTCAAAGACTTCTTAGCTGGAGTCTCTGATGTAGATCCCTTATCAGATGGTGATGATCCCTTAGATGAACCTTGTTTAGTTTGCTTGGGTTCAGATTTTTCGTTGTTTTTATTTTTAGCAAACTCTACATTTGATTCATTTTCAATAACAGTTGTTTCATTTTTCATATCACTACCTTGAACAAAATTAATCTTTTTAACAAAAGCTTGATTTTTATTCTTAGGCGGTGAATTTTTCTTTTTCAAAGGTTCCCTGTTATTGTTTTCCTTAGCCTCATCACTCTCAGATCCATCACCTTGACTTGATGTGGATGCGAAACTACTTGGTGTAGATGCCATAAAGTTTGCTAGCTCATCTTCACTAGGCAGGAATGAATAGTCATGACTAAGAGGAGGTGGAACTTCATTAAAGCCCTGGAAGCCCACACTTGTCTTGTCATTACTCTTCTTTAACCCACCCATCATGTGTTTCATAACAAAAGACGAATCTCTGAATTGACTCAATTTCTTTTCAAGTTCAACAATTTTGAGTTGTGCATCTGACAACTCTTTGCATTTTTCAGAAATCTCTTTTGTTTTCTCAGCCATCATGTCATGAGCTAAGTCTATGACTTGAAGTTTTTCATTTAGTTTGCAAGTTAAAGCTTCAATTTCAGATTCATAACCTTTTATCTTCTTCAAGTATGACGATTCATTTCTTTTAGCAAAAAAAATTGATTCTTTAATGTTAGACATCTCACTTATCAAACTTTGGTTTTGTGTTGACAACCTGTTAAACTCACCCTGTAGTTCACGACATCTCAAACATACTGAATTAGATTGTACCTCTTTCTCATGAACTTCTGAGGTTTTATCAGCAACAACCTGTTCAGCTTCACTCTCTTTCTCTACTTCAGCATCCACTTTTGCTTCAGCATTCTCCACTTTAGCTTCAGCATCCTCCACTTGAGCTTCAGCATTTTTCACTTCCGATTCAGCATCACTCACAGTAGTTTCAGCCTCATCAACTGGCACTATCTCTGCCATGAATGCCTGAGTGGCACTCTCATTCCCCTGATATCGCTTTTGTAATGCATCCCACATATCCTTTGAATTAGTGTACTTTGTGAAGGTATGCTTGATGCTATCAGGTAAGGGCATCTTTATCGCAGCCAAGGCTCTCTTTTCAGCCTCATACATCTTTTTATCATCCTCTTTCATGTTCACATAGTCTGTTCTACGTGGTCTGCCATCAAAATCGTGTGTTGGGTTTATGTACCCATCTTCAATACAGATCCACATGCGTGCATCCTGAGATTCAATGAAGGATTTGAAGTTGTCCTTCCATGTAAGATAATTCTCCACCTTCATCATCTTAGGTGCATTCAAATTCGTCATTTTTGACATTTTAACGCAACAGACTGGTAAAACCGTACAAAAAATCTCCGAAAACAGTGGTTACCAAATTACACCCTTAGAATCGTCTCGAAAAGACAAATCCAATGATATATAATGTCAAAAACCGAGTTCGGGATTTTCCAGAGGAATTCGAAAACAGTGGTTACCAAATTACACCCTTTTTTTTTTGCCCTAAAAATCCAAGGAATTCGACGGTGCAGACGGTTTAGTCAAACGAGCTACGGATCACTTTCTATTCACGAAAACGTTAATTTTTCCTTACGCTTGCCAAAAAATCTTCCACCTTTTTAATTATGCTGCTAATTTCGCTAGGAAATCAGATTAATTTCGCTGGCACTAGTTCTCAGTTCAAGTAGGTTAAGTTCGCTGGTCAACCAGGTTAATTCGCTGCTTAATTTCGCGAATACGACGACTGGCAAAGTCGTTGAAAACCGTGGTAATTTCGCTGTGGACAATTACACGGTTACCAAAGTCGCCTTTGGGTTTTAACTTCGCCGATAAGTTCGCTGGTCTGTTAATTTCGCAGGCCAGTAAATATGGAAATTCAATCTTCTCGAAAATTTTGATGATTTTCTGGATTCTATCAACAACTTCTGCAGAATCGAAACAGCAAAATCAGCAACCTTTTCACCCAAATTCGATGAACTTGATGAAGAAACCAAGAACAATCTTCGAATTTCAGCCAAAAATTTTTCCAGAATAAACCAACAAATGTCCTGCAAACCTGCAAATCAGCAAACAAACAAAGCAGAATATCAAAACAGCCAATAAATTTCGAAAATTTTTATCAAACAGCGAAGAATTTCGAAAATTTTTATCAAACAAACAGAAAAATTTCGAAAATTTCAAAACCCTAATTTTCAGAAATTCGAAAAACTCCCTGTTTCTGCAGAACACATATCTGAACCGAGCCTTCAAGAGCCTAAAGCTCTGATACCAATTGTGGCTCCCCTATTTGTATAGATCTTTCACAGAATTGTCTTTCCAATCAAGAGTGCGGAATCCTCTTGATCAGAATATAGCAGAAAACGTGTAGATGAACAGAAACAGCAATTCACTTTCAAACCGGGTTTCTATTGATTATCGATTACAAGAATTACAATCAATCAAACCCTAACCAATACTCAAATTCCTCCAAGTCTAGAGACACTCACGAAATTCCTCACACAAACTTGTTTTGGCTGATCAACCTAAACCCTAAAGCCTAACCTTGTTTATATAACACAAGGTTTGCAACTTGGGCCAAGGTTAAAACCTCATGGACTGCGAATTGGAAAAGCCCAATTCGCCCCCCATACACCCAATTCGTTGGGTTTAGTTAGCCCGAACATTACAACTAACTATTACACAGCTAAACCCGCTAACTGTTTATCGTTTAACTAATTACAAGATATCCAAAGACCAAATCTAAGCTGTTGTCACAAACATGCACCAACAAACTCCCCCTTGACAATAGCTACATAAAATAACTTTGTCTTCAGTCTTCTTGCAATCTTTATGTAATCTTGCACTGTCTTTGGTCTTTGGATAGCTTCAGCTTCAACAGCTTCTGTTAGCAGCAGACTGTCAGCAACAGACTGTCAGCAATAGACTCCCCCTAAGCTGATGCATCCAATCACCAAATCTTCAAAAACTTTAGCGTTTGAGTAAACTCCAGTTCAGCATTTGTAAAGCAATCTTCAAACTCTTCAATCTTGTCTGCAATGTAGAAAGGAGGTTCTACCATGCATCCAATCAAACTCTCATCTTCACAGCAACATCTCACTTTAACTTCTCAGCAACACACTGCTTCAATCTGTATACTATAAAACAAACATCTCGAGAAACCATAAGAATTTTTCAACAAAGTTAAATAAATTATTATTATTCAAGAGATAGTTAAACTGTATCACAGATTAAGCTTTTTCAATTTATCACCAACACGCAAAACTTTTTATTAAACACACACCCTATAACCCGCATGATTTAAAATTTTGAACTCACTTTCCAACACCGTCTCCCCCTATCAGTAACAATTCCTCCAAGAATAACAGTTTTCCGTACGTTAAGAATTTTAAACAGAAAAAGACACTATTTTTGGATTTTTATATTTTTCTTAAAGCAAGTAAATAACAAAAGCAATAAACAATCTATTTTTGTGAGAATCACTGGTAAGAAGATCATATCAGCACAATCAAACTGTTTTCACACTATTAGACAATTCTTATACAATTTTTTCATGAAAAGCAGTTCAAGACGATTACCAGTATGTTTGTGCACTTAAACAAAATGCATGAACATTTCAAGTACCATTACCGTATGATACGTTAAGGTAATTTTATTACTGATATACTAGTGTGTCCCACTTCAGGATATACCCTCGCGATCAAGGTATGCACAAAGATTCATCGTAGTAGGTGAGTATACTGAATTCATCCGTTTTGTTTTTCAACGTTTAGATAATTGGTGAACAGGTCAGTACTTCCGTACAGCAAAGAGACCAAAATATCTAACGAGGGCTATGACAAATACCATTTTTGGTACGAATTATGCATTTTGCACATTTGAATAACTCTCTTTGAGAGCTTCTTCATTTTTGGGATTTGGCATTTTTTGCTCTTTTAAGATATCCTGGTTGTGCCTAGGTCAGCATGTATCTGGATGCAGCAGAAGGACAACCCTGATATCCCCAGATGAAATAACAGTATAAAGACCCAAAACTTCAGATTTTGGCAATCTATCAACGCAAGATTTAAGGTCATTAAACCATACACCACTGATGTGTTCCCCACTCATAATCAGTTTATTTAGGTTTATATCACATTGGTAAGTTGATTATTTCATGCTTTTTGCCTATTGGTACATCATATGATGAAGCTGCTATCACACTTAAGCAACTTAGGCCAAGGTTAAAACCTCATGGACTGCGAATTGGACAAGCCCAATTCGCCCCCCATACACCCAATTCGTTGGGTTTAGTTAGCCCGAACATTACAACTAACTATTACACAGCTAAACCCGCTAACTGTTTATCGTTTAACTAATTACAAGATATCCAAAGACCAAATCTAAGCTGTTGTCACAAACATGCACCAACAATTATGGAACTACCATCTTGGCCCTGTCTTAGGACGACACATGGCTAGGTCTTGTCCTTTTTAGATTTTGCCATTTTATTATAATGGTAGATCTTATAATAGGAATGTTTATTTTTTTTTAATTTTATGCTTTAAGTTTATGCATATAATTAACAATAGTAATGAAAATTTAAAATTAAATCATTCCAACATAAATTCAAACGGTACTAATTTTTCCCTAAACGGGACTTCTACAAAATACCATGCCCACGCTGGGGCGAAATAAACATACCCACGCAGGGGTCAACAGAAAGACATGCCCACGCAGGGGCAGAATACAAAAAGACATGCCCACGCAGGGGTAGAACACAGAAACAAATGTCCACGCAGGGACATGATTACAATATTAAAATTAAACAAACAATTAATGGATTTAGCGATCCTTCTTGCTTTTTCCCTTAATTAAGTTTGCCAAGGTCTTGAACATCCCATGGTTGTGCCTTCGGTCTTCCCGCAATTCATTTCGCACCTCTCTAATATTTTGCAGAATCTCCTGATGCTGTGGTGGAGACATCTGCGGGGGTTGCTGATATAGTGGAGGTTGAGGAGGCGGCTGCTGATGATACCCATAAGGTGGGTACCCAGTTCCCCAAGGAGTTCCATAAGGTCCTTCTGGGTGGAGGGCGTTGTAGTTCACAGCTACAAGATACGGGTCGGCCTCTGCATAGTTATAGTTGGTGTGGACCGGCTGCTCAAAGGGATTATATGCCGCTGAACCGGCGTAAGTCGGAATTGGGTTACCAAAACCCAATGGTGGTGGCGCTACAGGCGCAGAATCTACCTTAGAGACAGGGTTTGAGGGTCCCCCCATCTCTGGGTCTTCATAAAGTGGCGGATAATGGCTGCCACTTAAGGGTTGAGGGGTGCTGATACGCACTCCTCCTCGCGTGGACATCCGCGCGTTTGACCTCCTCCGCCTCGGTGGTTCTGGAGGCGACTGCTGAACAGGTGGTGGTGGTGGCGGGGTAACTGCCACAAAACTAGAATCCTCTGAAGGATCCTGCTGCTGCTGGTACAGAGACGAGTGTTCGGAAGGGGTAAAATACCAATCAATCCGGTCGAACCTCGCCTGGTAGCTATCCGGACCGCGGTAAGGCGATCCGTGATACGAGGACCCATCGGAGATCTCAAAGGGATGGTTAGGGGTTCTGGTTTGTGGTTCTGTAGGCTCCGGATCCTCATCCATATCCATTCCCTGAGCTTTAGGGAAATGGTCTTCGGGGCCCAATGGGTTAAAACCCATCGGCTCTTGAATGTAATTAGCCGGGTTGAACCGGCTCTGGAAAGCGGGAGTGGGGTCTCTGAAGGAATGGTGCGAGTTAGATCGCTGTAGAGGTATGAAGGAAGGTTGTGGTTCATTAGGCTCGTTCTCAGAATAGGGTCCAAAAGAATGATGGTATGATGGTGACGAGCTTAGAGAGACGGATCGTCTCCCTGGTTCAATATATGTCCTCCAGGGTTCCTAGGGACTAGTGCTTAAGTTGACGGGTGGTGTGCGCAGGTGGGAAGGTCCGGCTTCATCGTCATTGGGGGCACGGAATGTCCCCTTACCTCTTCCTCTACCTCTCAAGAATCGCGGCGGCATCTTGAACCTGTCAACATAAACAAAGATAACACAAACATATATATATAAAAAAATGAAAGACAAAATTAAAACAAAATAGAATTTGTCCTATGTTATTTTGTCACACCCCAACCGATGGCGGAATCATCGGGGCATGGCACTGATTGTGGGGATCTGACCCACTGCAGGAACCGGTGCCTAAGGCTAGTCAAACAGAATCAGAATCCGAATCAAGCTCAGGCTCGAGGTCGAGTCTTCAATATAAATGCTCAAGAGGCATAGGCAGACAATGAAGTGGTGAATGGTACGTTCTTTATTAATAATCAGCCTGCATCTGTTCTCTTTGATTCGGGTGCCGATAAGAGTTTTGTGTCATTGTCTTTTGAGCCAATGCTTCGCGTGTCTAGAACGAAACTAGGTAAACCTTTGACAGTAGAAGTTGCTAGTGGTGAACCCATTGTTCTTGATTCTATTCTTCGCAACTGCCAGTTAAACCTTAACGACCATCTTTTTCCTATTGACCTCACGCCTATGCAACTTGCAAGCTTTGACGTTATAGTGGGTATGGATTGGTTATCTAAGCATCGCGCAGAGATAGTTTGTTCTGAGAAGATTGTTCGTGTGCCGCTTTCGACTGGCGAGATCCTACAGGTTCGTGGTGAGAAGCCTGCCGGTGGTCTCAAACTCATGTCTTGTTTTAAAGCTCGGAAGTATCTGCGAAAGAACTATGTGGCTTTCTTAGCACAGTTACAGAAGATAAAGGCAAGGGTAAGTCTATTTCAGATATTCCTGTCGTTCGGGATTATTCTGAAGTTTTCCCTGAAGATTTACCTGGTCTACCCCCAGCACGCGCATTCCTTTGGCCAGTGGAAATCATGGAACATGAAGTCAAGTGGCTTAAACGCAAGCGCATTCCTTTGGTCAAAGTTCGCTGGGAAGCTAAACGTGGACCCGAGTTTACTTGGGAACGCGAAGATCAAATGAAGGCGAAATATCCGCATCTTTTCCCACGAGTTTCCTCTAAATAAATTTCGGGACGAAATTTCCACAAGTAGGGGAGACTGTAACATCTGTGCTTATAATCATTGTGAACAGTTCTATTATCAATAAAACAATGTTATTTGATCCCAATGTTTGTTTGGTTGTGTTTTACATTTTTCATGTTTTGACTTTTATGTAATTTCAAACTCTATATCACTTTCTGGAGAGTCATACGCAAACTGGTGCGTAAACGTAACCAGTTTAATGCGACAAATACTCCGGAACATCAACATATACTTAACATACCTTAAATAACCTTTACATAACTTAGAAATAAGTTTTGAAGGCTTTGGTATGGCAAAAACAGGTTAATTCGCTTACAGGGACTAAACTTGACAAACTACGAAAGTATGCCATTTTGAACTGTAATGAACATTCCAGAACATGACCATAAGTTAAACACACCTTAAATATCCTTTATATAGCTTAGAAATAGGCTTTGAGGGGTTCGGTGTGCTAAAATAAACTTTTTGGTCATTCAGGGACTAAAAGTGTCAAAAAGTGCACAAGTTTGCATTTTCGCGCATAACTTACGTTCTGAATACACCCGGACATCCAAAAATTTATGTAAGCACTAAAATATTTTATTTTAGTGTTTGGCATAAGAAAAATCCATTCGTCGCGTCATTTGGATCGTTTTTCGTGCTTGTGCGCATTCCGTCGTAATTAAGCGAACATCGCGATCGTACGACCAAACGAACTGACATCCAACATATTTTTGAGCATGTTTCATGTCCACAATGTTTAGGCATCATTTTAGGGCCTTAAGGTTGGCTTTACGGACCTTAGAGGTGTCGGGAATGGCCTTAAACACGTGCAGGGACCACAACTGTAATTTCTGAAAATTAGTTCTGATCAGACAAGGCCAGGCGGCCCGCCTTAGTTTTGTCTGATCCTGAAGCGGGCCGCGTCAGCCCTTCAGATCAGGAAAGGTCAAGTAACAGCTGATTACAGCCTTTAAACACTCTCCAAAGGTCAAGTGCCACATGTTAACCTCCTATGGTGGCCAAAATCAGTTACCACAACATCTTGACAAGTGTACGGGCTAGATCATTCCCTCTTTTCCAAGAAACGATCCTAACGGTGAACCGAAAACTATAAATACCCACATACCCCAACTTCATTTCTCACTAGAATCTGATCAATTGTGCTCTAAGTTGAAACCTTTGTTTCATACCTGAGCTATTTTGATCTAGATTAGCATTCGGGGACCCTTCGTAAGTGTTCCTTCGTTCTTTTATTGCTTTTCGAGTCCGAAAGTCAAACTTTGTTTGACTTTCTGCATTGACCAGCTTATGGTCGATGCGAAGTTCGTTTGAACTTCATAACGTGAGCGTGATCACGATGGTTATAGTCCCTAGTGACTATACCTCTTGATTACCACGTTATCTAGGCTCAGTGACGAGCCGTAGTTTCGGTCAGAATACGTATTCTTGGGTATTTTGTAACCAAACTACTTATGGGTATCAAAACCGTTTGTTTTGATACCAAACCTGTTTTCTAAACTTAGTTACGCATGTTTTAGCATGCTTATCTCGTCACTTTTAGTTTAGTGCTTATATAGGGTCGTAAGGTAAGCGATCTAAACAATCGCTTATACCTTCGAACCCGACCCATTTGGTCGATCTTTAGGATCCGACCAAACACATTAGGTGACCATAGTATATAGGGAATAACCTTCCGAGGTTATACCTTATGGTCACGACGTTTAGTTAGTTGTATGATAGGTAGTTTATATGCCTTAGATAAATTACCAAAATACCCCTATGATGCCAAAATTCATTTTAAACATATGTAACATAACTTTTGACATCTAAACTGATTTGACAACCATATTAGACATGTTAAGGCATATTTTACTTATCATAGGACTAGTTAGGCGGTCCGAACGCGTTTTATGCGAACGACGCGTTAAAGTAGCATAAGCTACCTAAACGGGTCGTAATGAGTCACAAACACTTAGGTTAAGTTTCGTTTTAGTATGTGGGCTTTGTTAAACCATATTACACGAGTCTCCATACTCGTTTGGTTTACAAACCCTCATTCTATCAAATCCTCCGACTTAGGTCCGGTTTATTAACATAGTTACCTATATTAGGTGTCGTTTGATTCCGAGATCTCTAGCATTGCTTGGTGGTTATCTTAGGACTTCTGAGCAATCTCAAGTGAGTACATAGACCCCTCTTTTACTGTTTTCCAAACATTTTGGGGTGGAACACATGTGCCTACTTGTTACTTTCATGCTTTCCTATTTTCACATCATATACCTGCTATGTTTGTTAGTACATTATAGTACATGATTTCATTACATTTCAAGCTATGTATGCCCATTGTGTGCGTACTTAGTACATTGTTTTACATTACATTTTATGCTATGTATGTCCATTGTGTGCATACTTAGTACATTGTTCTACATTACATTTCTGCTATGTATGTTAACTAATAGCATGCTAGCACATTGATTTACATGACTTTTCTGCTTTGTATGTTAACTTAGCATACTTAGTACATTGTTTTCATATAACATGTTCACTTTTGCTATGACATTTTGGTTTGCACAAACGAGACTATTATACGTTCATTAACATTAGCTACGTCGCTCGGTAGTAAGTACTGGTACCATAGGACTTGACAAATCCCATTCCTGACATCTCGGGTTTGTTTGGATGTAAGGAATGACTGAATCCGAAAACATTACTTTTGATAACCTTGACTGAAAGGGTTATCCGACTGTCTCAAGGCTTGAATGTATGCGTTAACTTACCACATAAATGTTTGTATCAATGTAACATGTATTACTTTGCAAAACATAACTTTTTGATATATTCAAAATACTTTGTTTTGTACGTTTATACATTTGGACTATGTGACAATACTCTACTTACAATACATAACATTTGTTACACATTACTTGACTACGTTTGGACTTTTAAACATTTGACATGACTTATACATGGACTTTGGACTATTGGTTTAAACATAGACTTTATACATTGGTGGTTTGTTTAAGTGACTTAAGTAACGAGATGTGAGTAATATGATACAAGCATGGTGGATACGCCGCTGGTACTTCCTATATATAAGTGTTTGTATTATATTACATATCATAGCGTTATTTAAATCATTCAATTTGGACTTATACATTTTATACAAGTAACACGATTTTCTTACAAGACATTGCTTTACAAACAACTTATTTTATACAACTCATTTTACTTGGTTATTTATTTAACCATACTTTATTCTTTTATGTATACATATCATCTGATTTTATCACTTTTCAAATGATTTACAAGACAAAACAATTTACAAGGTTCATGACTGACTGTTATTAAACAATTTTCTTAAACTTAAGTCATGAATCCTATTTTCACAAAACCTATGTATCTCACAGGCATTTTTATGCTGACGTACCTATTTTCACATGTGTTTCAGGAGCTTTTCCATAGGATGAGGATCGTGAAACTAGGGCGGACCTGTGCCTTAGAAACATAAAACGAAGATAGACTTAGTTTAATTATGTTATAAACTCTTTGATTCCTGTTTAAAACAATGAAACTCTTATGTTTATAAATAAAATACAACTTTGAATGCCATGGTTATGAAACAATTAATTCTGTTACAACACTCCCCGACGTTTTCCGCCACGTTTTGTATGTTATACGTGGTCGGGGTGTGACAGAAGAGTTGTAATCAGAGCCAATGGTTATAGGGAATTAGGTTATTAGTAATTCTTTGACCTAGACTATAACCTTTCTAGGACCCTAACACAAGTTATCTTGTGTTTAGATCTTAAAACATGCACATCACCTATCCTTAGGGGATTATCAAAACAAAAAAAAAACTAAATTTTCCGAAACGATTTTTGAAAAACAATCATCTGTTTTTTGATGATTTATTACAAGGTTTTGAACCCTCTATTGTAAGGTTTTGAACCCTCAGTTATATGGTTTTGAACCCTTCCAGTTTGGTTTTTGGCCTTGTGCCTTCAAATTTTCAAAATCTCACCAAGGTTTTGGGTTTTAAATAGTGTGAACATGTGCAAACTGGAAGAGTGAATGCCTGTATTCTGGGTTCTCTGTCTAGGCAAGCACTTCGTATATATCTCATCAGACGCGAGACCAGTTGTGCTTACCTGGGAATTCTTGGGATGAGTGTTCACTTATAGGCGAGCATGTCTTCGCAATACATTATTTTTTATCCATTTACTTTGATTAGTCACTGTGTGTTGTTTGTTTGCTTGGTAATGCGGACAAATGACCACCATCCTTTCTTTTGTTAATTTTGTTTCATCTCATTCTCTTAATCCAATCATCTCACTCGTTTCCTTTCTTGTTTTCCTCTTTTAGAATGCCTCCTCGACGCGAAAACCAGATAGCGACTGCCGAACTGGCAGAAATCATTGCGCAGCAGATGGCTGCTCAATTTCCAAATCTCTTTGCTCAATGGCACCAAGCCAACAACAACAACAATGCTCCATGCAAATACAAGGATTTTAACTCGGCTAAACCACTCAAGTTTAGTGGTTCTGAGGGAGCGACTGGGCTTCTTCAATGGTTCGAGAGCATTGAGAATACTTTCCGCCACGTGCAGTGTCCGGATAATCGCAAGGTCGAGTTTTCTTCGAGCGTGTTTCAGAAGAGGGCTCTCACATGGTGGAACGGGGTTATGAGAGACCGTGGTGCAGAAGTTGCTCTAGCACAAACTTGGGCTGAACTTAGGGCCCTTATGATGAGGGAATTCTGTCCTCGTCATGAACAGCGAGCGTTGGAGAAAGAGTTTGATGACTTAAAACAAGACAGTGGCGAGCATAGGGCATATACTGATAGGTTTGAGGAGTTGAGTCTGCTTTGCCCAACTATGGTTACCCCACTCGACAAGGCTATCAAAAGGTACATCGACGGCCTACCTGACTCAGTGCAAGACATCCTTACTGGCAGTAACCCTACCACACTCCGTCAGGTGATCGAGTTAGCAGCGACATTGACTGAGTCGCAGATTAGAAAGGGAAAGCTGCACAAGAAGGGTGACAAGGGCAAGAAACAGACATCTGACAAAGAAGATAGCAAGAAAGGTCAAAACAAGAAGGGAAAGAATTCTGGAGGGTCTAGGAAGCGGAAGGCTTCCCAAAACTATGCCGTTACTGCACAGGCCCAAGCTGCACCAAATCAGCCTGCGCAACCACTAGCCAAGAAGCCTTATCTTGGCAATGTACCTTTGTGCAACAGGTGCAACAACCATCATCAACCACACCTCCAGTGTCGTCAGTGCACCAACTGCGGAAGACCTGGTCATCTTGCTGCCACCTGCCGCATTCCTGTTAACCAGAACCAGGCAGTTCAGAACCAAGCTCAACAAGTTGCTCAGCCTCTTGCTCAGCAACAAGGTCAAGCTGCACGACCTCATTTTCCTCCTGGTTCATGCTACAATTGTGGGGATCTGACCCACTACAGGAACCGGTGCCCAAGGCTAGTCAACCAGAATCAGAATCAGAATCCGAATCAAGCTCAGGCTCGAGGTCGAGTCTTCAACATGAATGCTCAAGAGGCACATGCAGACAATGAAGTGGTGAACGGTACGTTCTTTATTAATAATCAGCCTGCATCTGTTCTCTTTGATTCGGGTGTCGATAAGAGTTTTGTGTCATTGTCTTTTGAGCCAATGCTTCGCGTGTCTAGAACGAAACTAGGTAAACCTTTGACAGTAGAAGTTGCTAGTAGTGAACCCGTTGTTCTTGATTCTGTTCTTCGCAAGTGCCAGTTAAACCTTAACGACCATCTTTTTCCTATTGACCTCACGCCTATGCAACTTGGAAGCTTTGACGTTATAGTGGGTATGGATTGGTTATCTAAGCATCGCGCAGAGATAATTTGTTCTGAGAAGATTGTTCGTGTGCCGCTTTCGACATGCGAGATCCTACAGGTTCGTGGTGAGAAGCCTGCCGGTGGTCTCAAACTCATGTCTTGTTTTAAAGCTCGGAAGTATCTGCGAAAGAACTATGTGGCTTTCTTAGCACATGTTACAGAAGATAAAGGCAAGGGTAAGTCTATTTCAGATATTCCTGTCGTTCGGGATTATTCTGAAGTTTTCCCTGAAGATTTACCTGGTCTACCCCCAGCACGCCAAGTAGAGTTCCGTATTGATCTCGTACCTGGTGCAAATCCCATTGCCAGAGCTCCATATCGTCTTGCACCGTCTGAGATGCAAGAGTTGTCTAAGCAGCTTCAGGAGCTCTCTGACAAAGGTTTTATACGTCCTAGCTTTTCACCCTGGGGTGCTCCCGTTCTTTTTGTCAAGAAGAAGGATGGATCCTTTAGGATGTGTATCGATTATCGTGAGCTTAACAAGCTTACCATCAAGAATCGATATCCCCTACCGCGCATAGATGATCTCTTTGATCAGCTACAGGGTGCTTCTTATTTTTCGAAGATTGATCTGCGTTCCGGGTATCATCAACTTCGTGTGCATGAAGAAGATATTCCCAAGACGGCGTTCCGCACTCGGTATGGGCATTATGAATTCACAGTCATGCCATTTGGTTTGACTAATGCTCCTGCTGTTTTCATGGACTTAATGAAGAGGGTCTGCAAGCCTTATTTGGATCAGTTCGTCATTGTTTTTATTGATGACATCTTGATATACTCTAAGACGCGAGCTGATCACGAGCAACATCTTCGTCTTACTTTGGAACTCCTAAAGAAAGAGCAACTTTTCGCCAAATTCTCCAAGTGTAAATTCTGGCTTAAAGAAGTTCAATTCTTAGGACATATTGTCAACAAACAAGGTATTCATGTAGATCCCTCCAAGATCAGTGCTATTAAGGATTGGGATACGCCTACTACTCCTACTGAGGTTCGTTCTTTTCTTGGTCTAGCGGGTTATTACCGCCGCTTCATTGAGAACATCTCATAGATTGCAGTTCCTCTAACTGCTCTAACTCAAAGGAACAAACCCTTTGATTGGGGATTCAAGCAAGAGGAAGCTTTTCAACACTTGAAGCAGAAGCTTTGCAACCCGCCTGATCTGACTTTGCCTGAGGGCAATGCTGATTTCGTCGTTTATTGTGATGCATCTAAATTGGGTCTTGGCTGTGTCCAGATGCAAAGGAACAAAGTCATAGCATATGCATCAAGGCAGTTGAAGATACATGAGAAGAACTACACCACTCATGATCTTGAGTTGGGTGCAGTTGTTTTCGCTCTAAAGATCTGGAGACACTATTTGTACGGTACAAAATGTGTGGTTTTCACGGACCACAAAAGTCTTCAGCACATCTTCAATCAGAAAGAACTCAACATGAGGCAACGACGTTGGGTTGAGCTTTTAAACCACTATGACTGCGAAATTCGCTAACATCCGGGTAAGGCGAATGTCGTAGCCGATGCATTGAGTCGTAAGGAACGAACTAAGCTTCATTATGTTCGTGTTCAATCTGTTATTCAAGCTCGATCCGATATCCAAGCACGCATTTCTCAGGCTCAACAATCTTGTGTTTCACAAGGATTGATGGATAACGAATTTCCCTATCACATAACACCTGCTCTGGAACTGAAGGACAATGGATCGTATTTCTTCATGGATCGCTTGTGGGTCCTAAGCCAGGATGATCTTCGTACCTTGCTTATGAATGAAGCCCATAAGTCTCGTTATTCTATTCATCCGGGCTCAGATAAGATGTATAAGGATCTTCGTATTCACTATTGGTGGCCTGGTATGAAGAAAGACATTGCCTTATACGTATCAAAATGCCTTACTTGTCTTAAGGTTAAGGCTGAACATCAGCGCCCTTCTGGTTTATTGGTGCAACCAGAGATCCCAGTTTGGAAATGGGAAAACATTACTATGGATCTCATTACCAAACTTCCGCGCACTAAGAAAGGTCATGATGCCATCTGGGTAGTTGTTGATCGTCTTACTAAGTTAGCGCATTTCTTGCCAATCCGTGAGGATTTTCCTGCTGACAGACTTGCTAAAATCTATGTGGATGAAATTGTAGCTCGACATGGTGTTCCTTTGAACATCATTTCTGACAGAGATGCTCGTTTCACTTCTCATTTTTGGAGAACCATGCAATCTGCTATGGGGACCCAACTTAATCTGAGCACAGCTTATCATCCGCAAACGGATGGTCAATCTGAAAAAACAATCCAGACTCTGGAGGATATGCTTAGAGCTTGTGTGATCGATTTTGGTGGTAGTTGGGATTCACATCTTCAGTTGATTGAATTCTCCTACAACAACAGTTATCACACCAGCATCAAAATGGCTCCTTTCGAGGTTCTCTATGGTCGAAAATGTCGTTCACCAGTCTGCTGGAATGAGATCGGCGAGGCTCAGCTAACTGGACCTGCTCTCATTTTAGAGACAACTGACAAGATAAAGAAAGTTCGTGATAACCTTCAAACAGCTAGAAGCCGTCAAAAGAGTTACGCGGACCCAAAACGCAAGCCCTTGGAATTTCAAGTCGGTGATCGAGTATTACTTAAGGTCTCACCTTGGAAAGGTGTGATCAGATTTGGAAAGAAAGGAAAACTTGCACCTAGATACGTTGGACCATTCAAGATCGTCGAAAGAGTCGGTAAGGTAGCCTACAGACTTGAGTTACCTCCTGAACTTGGAAATGTTCATCCAACTTTTCACGTGTCCAATCTCAAGAGGTGTTTAGCTGATGAGAACCTCCACATACCGCTTGACGAAATTCGTGTTGGCAAAACACTGAAATTTGTTGAGAAGCCAGTGGAAATCATGGAACATGAAGTCAAGTGGCTTAAACGCAAGCGCATTCCTTTGGTCAAAGTTCGCTGGGAAGCTAAACGTGGACCCGAGTTTACTTGGGAACGCGAAGATCAAATGAAGGCGAAATATCCGCATCTTTTCCCACGAGTTTCCTCTAAATAAATTTCGGGACGAAATTTCCACAAGTAGGGGAGACTGTAACATCTATGCTTGTAATCATTGTGAACAGTTCTATTATCAATAAAACAATGTTATTTGATCCCAATGTTTGTTTGGTTGTGTTTTACATTTTTCATGTTTTGACTTTTATGTAATTTCAAACTCTATATCACTTTCTTGAGAGTTATACGCAAACTGGTGCGTAAACGTAACCAGTTTAATGCGACAAATCCTCTGGAACATCAACATATACTTAACATACCTTAAATAACCTTTACGTAACTTAGAAATAAGTTTTTAAGGATTTGGTATGGCAAAAACAAGTTAATTCGCTTACAGGGACTAAACTTGACAAACTACAAAAGTATGCCATTTTGAACTGTAACGAACATTCCAGAACATGAACATAAGTTAAACACACCTTAAATATCATTTATATAGCTTAGAAATAGGCTTTGAGGGGTTCGGTGTGCTAAAATAAACTTTTTGGTCATTCAGGGACTAAAGTGTCAAAAAGTGCATAAGTTTGCATTTTCGCGCATAACTTACGTTCTGAATACACCCGGACATCCAAAAATTTATGTAAGCACTAAAATATTTTATTTTAGTGTTTGGCATAAGAAAAATCCATTCGTCACGTCATTTGGATCGTTTTTCGCGCTTGTGCGCATTCCGTCGTAATTAAGCGAACATCGCGATCATACGACCAAACGAACTGACATCCGACAAATTTTTGAGCATGTTTCATGTCCAAAATGTTTAGGCATCATTTTAGGGCCTTAAGGTTGGCTTTACGGACCTTAGACGTGTCGGGAATGGCCTTAAACACGTGCAGGGACCAAAACTGTAATTTCTGAAAATTAGTTCTGATCAGACAAGGCCAGGCGGCCCGCCTTAGTTTTGTCTGATCCTGAAGCGGGCCGCGTCAGCCCTTCAGATCAGGAAAGGTCAAGTAACAGCTGATTACAGCCTTTAAACACTCTCCAAAGGTCAAGTGCCACATGTTAACCTCCTATGGTGGCCAAAATCAGTTACCACAACATCTTGACAAGTGTACGGGCTAGATCATTCCCTCTTTTCCAAGAAACGATCCTAACGGTGAACCGAAAACTATAAATACCCACATACCCCAACTTCATTTCTCACTAGAATCTGATCAATTGTGCTCTAAGTTGAAACCTTTGTTTCATACCTGAGCTATTTTGATCTAGATTAGCATTCGGGGACCCTTCGTAAGTGTTCCTTCGTTCTTTTATTGCTTTTCGAGTCTGAAAGTCAAACTTTGTTTGACTTTCTGCATTGACCAGTTTATGGTCGATGCGAAGTTCGTTTGAACTTCATAACGTGAGCGTGATCACGATGGTTATAGTCTCTAGTGACTATACCTACTGATTACCACGTTATCTAGGCTCAGTGACGAGCCGTAGTTTCGGTCAGAATACGTATTCTTGCGTATTTTGTAACCAAACTACTTATGGGTATCAAAACCGTTTGTTTTGATACCAAATCTGTTTTCTAAACTTAGTTAAGCATGTTTTAGCATGCTTATCTCGTCACTTTTAATTTAGTTCTTATATAGGGTCGTAAGGTAAGCGATCTAAACAGTCGCTTATACCTTCGAACCCGACCCATTTGGTCGATCTTTAGGATCCGACCAAATACATTAGGTGACCATAGTATATAGGTAATAACCTTCCGAGGTTATACCTTATGGTCACGACGTTTAGTTAGTTGTATGATAGGTAGTTTATATGCCTTAGGTAAATTACCAAAATACCCCTATGAAGCCAAAATTCATTTTAAACATATGTAACATAACTTTTGACATCTAAACTGATTTGACAACCATATTAGACATGTTAAGGCATATTTTACTTATCATAGGACTAGTTAGGCGGTCCGAACGCGTTTTATGCGAACGACGCGTTAAAGTAGCATAAGCTACCTAAACGGGTCGTAATGAGTCACAAACACTTAGGTTAAGTTTCGTTTTAGTATGTGGGCTTTGTTAAACTATATTACACGAGTCTCCATACTCGTTTGGTTTACAAACCCTCATTCTATCAAATCCTCCGACTTAGGTCCGGTTTATTAACATAGTTACCTATATTAGGTGTCGTTTGATTCCGAGATCTCTAGCATTGCTTGGTGGTTATCTTAGGACTTCTGAGCAATCTCAAGTGAGTACATAGACCCCTCCTTTTCTGTTTTCCAAACATTTTGGGGTGGAACACATGTGCCTACTTGTTACTTTCATACTTTCCTGTTTTCACATCATATACCTGCTATGTTTGTTAGTACATTATAGTACATGATTTCATTACATTTCAAGCTATGTATGCCCATTGTGTGCGTACTTAGTACATAATTTTACATTACATTTTATGCTATGTATGTCCATTGTGTGCATACTTAGTACATTGTTCTACATTACATTTCTGCTATGTATGTTAACTGATAGCATGCTTGCACATTGATTTACATGACTTTTCTGCTTTGTATGTTAACTTAGCATACTTAGTACATTGTTTTCATATAACATGTTCACTTTTGCTATGACATTTGGTTTGCACAAACGAGACTATTATACGTTCATTAACATTAGCTACGCCGCTCGGTAGTAAGTACTGGTACCATAGGACTTGACAAATCCCATTCCTGACATCTCGGGTTTGTTTGGATGTAAGGAATGACTGAATCCGAAAACATTACTTTTGATAACCTTGACTGAAAGGGTTATCCGACTGTCTCAAGGCTTGAATGTATGCGTTAACTTACCACATAAATGTTTGTATCAATGTAACATGTATTACTTTGCAAAACATAACTTTTTGATATATTCAAAATACTTTGTTTTGTACGTTTATACATTTGGACTATGTGACAATACTCTACTTACAATACATAACATTTGTTACACATTACTTGACTACGTTTGGACTTTTAAACATTTGACATGACTTATACAAGGACTTTGGACTATTGGTTTAAACATAGACTTTATACATTGGTAGTTTGTTTAAGTGACTTAAGTAACGAGATGTGAGTAATATGATACAAGCATGGTGGATACGTCGCTGGTACTTCCTATATATAAGTGTTTGTATTATATTACATATCATAGCGTTATTTAAATCATTCAATTTGGACTTATACATTTTATACAAGTAACACGATTTTCTTACAAGACATTGCTTTACAAACAACTTATTTTATACAACTCATTTTACTTGGTTATTTATTTAACCATACTTTATTCTTTTATGTATACATATCATCTGATTTTATCACCTTTCAAATGATTTACAAGACAAAACAATTTACAAGGTTCATGACTGACTGTTATTAAACAATTTTCTTAAACTTAAGTCATGAATCCTATTTTCACAAAACCTATGTATCTCACAGGCATTTTTATGCTGACGTACCTATTTTCACATGTGTTTCAGGAGCTTTTCCATAGGATGAGGATCGTGACACTAGGGCGGACCTGTGCCTTAGAGACATAAAACGAAGATAGACTTAGTTTAATTATGTTATAAACTCTTTGATTCCTGTTTAAAACAATGAAACTCTTATATTTATAAATAAAATACAACTTTGAATGCCATTGTTATGAAACAATTAATTCTGTTACAACACTCCCCGACATTTTCCGCCACGTTTTGTATGTTATACGTGGTCGGGGTGTGACAGATGGCAATCCGTGCGGATGACCTATCCGATCGGATAGCAATCCGTTCGGATGGTAATCCGTTCCGATTGTCCCGTTCGTCCTACACTTAGTCGTTTTGATGGTTTTGTTGTTATGTCGAGACACTTTGACAACGTGTTAACTCACAGAACTCCCATATTGACCCAGACGACTAAACCGGATAGGAATCACCCTAGCTCGGTCAGTTACAGGCTCTAGATGGTTGTTCTTGTTTAACCCGAAATCGGTAGTCTCGTGGGTAGGATCTGGATCTTGAGCTAGTATAACACTATGGTTGAGTAGAAGACTAGATCAGAACCTAATTCTACCGGTTTTAAGTGTGTCGAGTGCAAAAGAGTTGAAAGAAAGTTGAAAACCATCTTTCAATCCTCTTTCACCACACTTGTGTCGAGATCTTTACAAGATCTTTGTGGAAATCAGTTAGATCTAGGTTGTTCTTGGTATATTGAGGCCAAAACATGAAATTCTTGAAGAACACATGATGACATCATCCTAGAACACCCGAAATCCGGTGATTTCACGGTTAAAAGTTAAGATTTGAAAGATAGAAATGTGTAGGAGTGCGTGTAGATCAAGAAAGTACAAGATTTAGGGCGAGATCTTACCGGAATCGAGAGAAATCGGAGAAAAAGTGAGCTGAGCGTGCTGGTCGGCTGAAGGTTTCCAAAAGTAGAAAGGATGACAATGACAGGGGTATTTATAGGATTCCAAAAGGTGAAAGGGTTATCCGATCGGATGACACTCCGCTCGGATGACGATCTGGTCGGATGACACTCCGGTCGGATGACACCTTGATGAGTGGCTAGGTGGCTATCCGGTCGGATGACTATCCGGTCGGATGGCTATCCGGCCGGATGGCACCTGGTTCAAGTGTTCGACGCGACGATTTTCGTTAAGTCGATTTTGATTGCGAGCGATTCGATTCGATAGGGTTTCCTAATCAAATTACTTTTAGTCCCAACCACTTCATATCTTGCATAATCTCTTTTCCACTAATTACCATAGTTCGATTGAGTTTCGAGTTCGATTGTATTCGATTGCATTCGAGTTTCGATTGAGTTCGCTTGATTACCACAATACAACATAAATAAACATGCACAAGTAACACATAAGCCACACACACACGTATAGCAATAACCAAAATACGTAGCTCGATTTGCGATTCGTTGTGATTGGATTAACATAGTTGGGCTCCATCGTGGTAGATTCTTTCCTTCTTCAGTGTGCGTTCGTTAAAACATGCGTGTTGAGCGTCGCGGATGAGGGTTTCGAGATCGTGTTGGGCTTGAACATTACGAATGCTAAGCAGATAGCTCCGTCTGCTAAGGGCGTCGGCAATAACATTCGCTTTGCCTGGGTGATAACGGATCTCACAGTCATAATCGTTGAGAAGTTCTACCCATCGGCGTTGACGCATATTAAGTTCCTTCTGATTAAAGATATGTTGTAGGCTCCTATGATCGGTGAAGATCGTACACTTGGTACCATACAGGTAGTGTCGCCAAATCTTTAATGCAAAAACAACTGCGCCTAGCTCGAGATCATGGGTTGTATAGTTCTTCTCGTAGACTTTGAGCTGACGAGATGCGTAAGCTATGACCTTGTCCCGCTGCATGAGAACACAACCAAGACCAAGGTTGGAAGCATCACAATAGACAATGAAATCGTTGGTTCCGTCGGGCAATGTGAGAACAGGAGCGTTGCAAAGCATGTGCTTGAGGGTTCGAAAGGCAGACTCTTGTTTAGTTCCCCAAACAAAAGGCTTGTCTTTATGCGTGAGAGAGGTAAGCGGTACAACGATTTTTGAGAACCCTTCGATAAATCGTCGATAATAGCCCGCTAGTCCGAGAAAAGAGCGAACTTCGGACGGGTTCTTAGGCGTAACCCAGCTCTTGACAGCTTCAATCTTCGCAGGATCGACGTGAATGCCCTGACTATTAACAATGTGACCCAGAAATTGGACTTCCTCCAGCCAAAATTCACATTTTGAGAACTTGGCATAGAGTTGGTTCCCCTGGAGTAACTCGAGAACCAAACGTAGATGTTGCGCGTGTTCGGTTTTCGATTTGGAATAGATCAAGACATCGTCGATGAATACGATGACAAAACGGTCGAGATATGGTTTACACACGCGATTCATCAGATCCATGAAAACCACTGGTGCGTTGGTTAGACCAAAAGGCATGACAACGAATTCGTAATGGCCGTAACGAGTATGAAAAGCGGTTTTGGGTATATCCTCCTCTTGTATACGCAGTTGGTGATAGCCTGAACGTAGGTCGATCTTCGAGAAACACGTAGCGCCTTGTAGTTGATCAAACAAATCGTCGATACGAGGTAGGGGACAGCGATTCTTGATAGTTAACTTATTCAATTCCCGATAGTCAATGCACATCCTGAACGACCCATCCTTCTTTTTGACGAAAAGGATTGGCGCGCCCCAAGGAGAGGTGCTCGGGCGAATGAAGCCTTTCTCAAGTAATCCCTGGAGTTGGGTTGAGAGTTCGCGCATTTCAGATGGTGCTAGTCGATAAGGAGCTTTGGCGATAGGGTTGGCTCCAGGAATGAGGTCGATACAAAAGTCGATATCACTACTTGGCGGTAGTCCGGGAAGATCCTCTGGAAAAACATTAGGAAATTCTCGAACCACGGAAACGTCTTTCACTTCCTTCTTTCCTTTCTTTTCCTTCTCCGCTACTACAATGTTAGCCAAGAAAGCTCTGTATTCCTTGTGGAGATACTTGCTAGCTTGGAGACATGACATAAGCTTGAGACCCTTTGAAGTAGTATCACCGTAAACACATAACAAGTCACCATTCGCGAGCGAAAATCGAATCATCTTGTCGAAGCACACAACTTCAGCATGGTTTTCGCGAAGAAAGTCCATGCCTACTATGACGTCAAAACTTCCGAGTTGCATCGGAATAAGGTCGATTGGGAAGATGTGATTGTTGAGCTCAAGAGTACAATCACGAAGAACGGAATTAACGGAGGCGGTTCTTCCAGTAGTGACTTCAACATCGAATGTCGAGGAGAGCTTTGAACGTTTACGACTAAGGAGTTTCTCGAATTCGAACGATATAAAGCAATTATCCGCTCCAGTATCAAATAAACAGGAAGCATAAATACCATTCACAAGGAACGTACCATTGACCACGTTGTTGTCGGCCTGGGCTTGACGCACGTTGAGGTTGAAAGTTCTGGCGCGTGCGGCCCGTTGTTGTTGCTACTGTTGTTGATGTTGCTGTTGTTGTTGCTGTTGAGGCTCTTGCTTCACGACCCTGTTTGGGCACATGTTGGCGAAATGGTTCGGGTCGCCACATGCAAAGCAGACTCTGGCTTTGATTGCGGGTGCCGGAGGTGCTTGTTGACCCTGTGAGGCTGTGAGTAGAGCTTGATGAGCAGGAGCTTGACGAATACGGCAGTTGGCAGTAAAGTGGATGTATACATTGCAATGAGCACATAAACGGCAGTTGATGGTAGTTTGGTGATGGTAGGTACAAGTAGGGCAGAGCGGGTGTGGCCCAGTGTATGCACGCTTTGCAGGAGGTGCATTAGCCACAGGCGCCGCTACTTGACGCTGTTGGGCTGGTACTGATTGAACTGGTGCAGCAGTGATCGCACAGTTCTTATTGCTGGAGCTGTTCTTTCTTTTGTTCTTCCTATTGTTGCTTGATGAGGTGGGTTCAGTAGTTGGTGCGGTGGTGGTAGCTTGATGCAGATATTTTGAAGTCTTATCCCAAACACCAGCCTTAACCCGCTTGTCGTTGATTTCTGCGGCCAGTAGATAAGTTTCCTCGATCGTCGTAGTCTTAGCCGCTTGCACGAAATCAGCAACGCAGTAGGGCAGGGCCCGGATGTACTTCTTGATGGTGATCTCTGGAGTCTTGACTTGATCGGGACAGATGATGCTGAGTTGCTTGAAACGAGTAGTGAGAGCAGCATTGTCGCCTTCATGCTGGTGTATGTGCCAAAATTCATCTTCAAGCTTTTGACGCTCGTGAGGAGGGCAGAATTCCTCTAGCATAACTTCCTTAAGCTCGTCCCACGACAGACCGTAGGCTGCATCGTTCCCTCTCTTGTTCCTCTCGGTAGTCCACCAGTCTAATGCACGGGACTGGAAAACGCCGATAGCATTCAGAGTTCGAAGGTCATCAGGGCAACCACTTTGTCACAGAGTAACCTCAATGGAATCAAACCATTGGAATAGTGCAGTCGGACCTCCTTCGCCAGTGAATTCCTTTAGCCCACACGACTTGAATTGCTTGAAACTGAAGGGCCTTGCGGCAACTTTAGGAGCTTCAGTTCTCGATTCCTCAGACGATTTGCTTGCATTCTCGTAAACATCACTCACGGCCTTTGCCACACTTTTCTCGATGATGGAAGCAAGGCATTTGTCCCTCTTTTCCTGACGAGAGAGTGCATGACGGGATCCAGATGACATTGTCTGCATTTAGACATCGTCACAGGACTCAACACGTTGTATTCGAATCTCACCTCACACGTCTACTACTACTAAAGCTCAGTAACACGTATCGTGTAAACACATAGACACATAATCATGTAGAACACGGAACCATATAATCACATAATCACTTAAACACATAGGCACATAGGACACGGAATCACAGAAAACAAGGAAACACATACGCATGTAATCACCTAGAGGTAGTCAGAAAACAATAACCTATTGTTCAAAGTCTGTGATCGTTCGAGAATGGCGATCGCGTTTTAGTATATCGGTTAGTGTAGAATAAGCGTTCATTGTAGCATAAGGTTGTCCAAAATTCAGCGATTCGTTAGCGATTTGAGATAGAAAGGCAGTGCGATTCGTGCGTGTCGATCGAAGTGAAAGCTAAAATCGATTAAATCTCCAAAAATGTAAACACGTAACCAGGCAAACACATATATATAAGCATATAAAATCCAAGATGTAGATTGTCTGCGGCTAGTAGACTTCGACTACCCAAAGTGGTTCGACTATTCACAAAGATCCTGTTTTGCACCATTAGCCTTCAGAACCATGCCTTTGCCTCGGTTCTTGGGCGTTTGGCACACATCCCGTTGGTTGTATGGTGACTTCAGGTCGTTGGAGTCCGTCGAGACTTTGGTTAGAGTTTGTAAAATGGGCGGAACAAGTAGTCAAGGTTAGGGTTTCACCCCTGGCTTGACAATCATATCCCTGTTTTAAAAAAAATAGAGTAGATTATTCATCAAAATATGGATTTCACTCCTAATTTGGCATAATTCTCCACGTTCGTAGATAAAATGCGGGTTGATGGAGCAGTTTTAGTCGAGAGTTTGCGGTTTTCACACCTATTCTCGGCTTAATTGCTCATTCATAGTTGAAAATTCGAGTGTAGTGATAGTGTAGCGTGCGTGAGAAATACGAGGGAATAGTAGTAAACTCAGGAAAAATCTCTAACGATCATGCATAAGTCGGTCTGTGGGTTCCTAACTATAGACTAGGTATCTAAGACATCGACCCGGACTAGGTCGAGTCTTGCCTAATTCCCTACAGTTATGGCTCTGATACCAATCTGTCACACCCCAACCGATGGCGGAATCATCGGGGCATGGCACTGAGCGAAACAGATTGTCCAGAAGTTTCCATAACAATTATCAATACTATTCAATTAAATAATACGTCCCATACCATATCTCAAACAACAAGTAATCATTAGAGACATAAATCTAAACAAATATATTGTTCCGACAACTCAGATTTAAACATAGACAGCAATTGTTTATCTGCTTCTAGAGACCCTTGATTCGTTATCTACAGACAACTATTTGTTAGGCTCTAAAGCTTTATTCTAGCTTCAAATTCCTACCTCATATGCATCCTAAGCACCTGTCACATACGTTAAAATAAAGTCAATACATAAAATGTAAAGGTGAGCATACAAGTTTGATAATAGTATATAGAGTTCGAATTCGTTTACGCATAACCAGCACGTACACATAGTGAAATGAAGCACGTTAGTTATCGACATAGATCCATCGATACCAATGACTGCGGGTTGACTGCAAATGCAGTTCGCAATACATGATTACCACCGTAATCCATGCAAGTAAAAGATCCTTAACCACCCCCGTGTGAACGGGTGCTAAGTCCAAACTATAGTACTATCGTTGCTAAGGCAGGTAGACAACATTCCATGTGTAAACATAACAAACAAGCATTCATAAGCCACGTATAACATGCATTAACGGTTAGCGTTCAAATAGTATTGGGTAGTGTGATTGTTGTAGTTTGAATATTCGTAACGTATGTAACACCCAAAAGTGCGTAAAGCAAAAAGGGGTCGAGTATACTCACAGCGATTGATGGATTGAAGGGAGCGCTTAGCGAGTAAGGTTAGCCTAAATAGATTCGGTAGCATAACGATAAGCGATGCGTAAAATGTAACAAGATAAGGAAGGGTCGGATGGTGGTTCGATCGGATGGTAATCCGATCGGACAGCAATCCGTGCGGATGGTAATCCGTTCGAGTGGTCATCCGATCGGACAGTGATCCGTTCGGATGGCAATTCGAGTGGATTGTTTCTTCCTATAAGAAGAATGCATTTGTGTATGATGGCTTGTCCTTTGAAGTTTTCGTTGTAGCATTTCGAAAACACAAAAGTATCTCTATCCTTCAAGGCGGTCGATCGGATGACTGGTCGTGCGGATGGCCATGGCAATCCGTGCGGATGGTCATCCGGTCAGACGGTGATCCGGTCGGACGGCGACTTCGTGATGAGGTTACTTATTTAGACAAGTTCACAACAGAGGTGTCATTCGATCGGATGGCAATCCGATCGGATGGCAACCTTGTTAAGGAACATGTTGAAAATTGTTTAAGTCTTTAAAGCCTTAGTATCTCATGATCCGAAGAGTAATCCATTCAGATGGTGGTCCGATCGGATTGCAATTCATTCAATGCTCAGACTTTAGATAAGAGTGTTAAGTGGGACCCAAGTGTGATCCGTTCGGATGGAAATCCGTGCGGATGACCTATCCGATCGGATAGCTATCCGTTCGGATGGTAATCCGTTCCGATTGTCCCGTTCGTCCTACACTTAGTCGTTTTGATGGTTTTGTTGTTATGTCGAGACACTTTGACAACGTGTTAACTCACAGAACTCCCATTTTGACCCAGACGACTAAACCGGATAGGAATCACCCTAGCTTGGTCAGTTACCGGCTCTAGATGGTTGTTCTTGTTTAACCCGAAATCGGTAGTCTCGTGGGTAGGATCTGGATCTTGAGCTAGTACAACACTATGGTTGAGTAGAAGACTAGATCAGAACCTGATTCTACCGGTTTTGAGTGTGTCTAGTGCAAAAGAGTTGAAAGAAAGTTGAAAACCATCTTTCAATCCTCTTTCACCACACTTGTGTCGAGATCTTTACAAGATCTTTGTGGAAATCAGTTAGATCTAGGTTGTTCTTGGTAGATTGAGGCCAAAACATGATGTTCTTGAAGAACACATGATGACATCATCCTAGAACACCCGAAATCCGGTGATTTCATGGTTAAAAGTTAAGATTTGAAAGATAGAAATGTGTAGGAGTGCGTGTAGATCAAGAAAGTACAAGATTTAGGGCGAGATCTTACCGGAATCGAGAGAAATCGGAGAAAAAGTGAGCTGAGCGTGCTGGTCGGTTGAAGGTTTCCAAAAGTAGAAAAGATGACAATGACAGGGGTATTTATAGGATTCCAAAAGGGGAAAGGGTTATCCGATCGGATGACACTCCGCTCGGATGACACTCCGGTCGGATGACACCTTGATGAGTGGCTAGGTGGCTATCCGGTCGGATGACTATCCGGTCGTATGGCTATCCGACCGGATGGCACCTGGTTCAAGTGTTCGACGCGACGATTTTCGTTAAGTCGATTTCGATTGCGAGCGATTCGATTTGATAGGGTTTCCTAATCAAATTAATTTTAGTCCCAACCACTTCATATCTTGCATATTCTCTTTTCCACTAATTACCATAGTTCGATTGAGTTTCGAGTTCGATTGTATTCGATTGCATTCGAGTTTCGATTGAGTTCGCTTGATTACCGTAATACAACATAAATAAACATGCACAAGTAACACATAAGGCACACACACACGTATAGCAATAACCAAAATACGTAGCTCGATTTGCGATTCATTGTCGATTGGATTAACATAGCTTGATTATCCGTTGGTTAACTTTATCGCATTGTTACTGCCTATAGTTCACAGTCGTAGGTCGCTTGAGTAACGATTAACACACATCGATTATTGTCATTAACAACACTTACTCCACATAATACGATTTAAACAAAGAGATTTCTACCATTCAAGTTGCGCGAAATCGGTCATTGACTTTGACCTTGACCTTGACTTTGACTTGTGAAAACACGGGGTGTTACATATTTGTCTAGACTCGAGGATCGAGGAATGTGCAATTTGTGTAACTGAGATTAAACACAAAATGCTAGTGTTTAATTCACTCAGCGTTGGCTCTGATACCAACCTGTCACACCCCGAATTTCCACGTGTCACCGGTGGGCCCGGTGGGGAGTATCGTGACGTAGTTGATATCATCATAGTCAAACAACACAATATATAAATGCATAGCGGAAGCAAAAGATAGAATCATTTCAACTTTAATAATTTGTAATATTCAAGTATCACAATAGAGTTGAAACAGATCCACAGGCGGAATCGAATAAAACAGAAATTTATTGTTCAACAGAGGCATCTAAGCTTGCGAGACTTCTACTTGATGCTAGGAGAGGCCAGCCTATTACGCTTAGTACCTGCACTTAACCTTTTTGGGAAAATACGTCAGTTTACACTGGTAAATACAATTAACTGACTCATTTTGAAAACGTTTTAAGAAAATTTATTTGAATGCACGTGGAACAAAACTTTTTATAACTTGGGATAATTATTTATATATAATCATTGTAAAGCATTACATGTTTGTTATGCGTTCAGTTATCCGGGTCGTGCCAGGTTAAAGATTAATAGACACACCACTTAGTATAGTTCTACCGCGAGACTTCTCTCGTACCGATGATTATACTTTATTGATTTGAATGCACTACGGGTGTATGCCTACACCCGTGTGCTAAGGTCGTGGCCATTCTTTGAATGATGCCAAGGATATCCCGGACATGGTCATTAAACCCCCAAAGGCGTTAAACAAACAAAACAAATTTTTAAACGGGTCATCTCGATAATACTTAACCACCAATCGATTAAGGTCGAATGCCCGACCAAGCGGCATTTTATATACCGTACCCCAAGCCCGTATAAGGGAAAATAAGTTAAAAGTATTTACCTTTGCAAGTATATTTCACAAACAGCAAATGCAAGTATCTTTTACTGGATCTCCTATTCTGGAACGAAGGTTTATAATAACCTATTAGAATCCTAACGGGTCTTTAATTAAGCCTAAGCTTAGACCGGTTAGTTATAAGGAATGAATACGGTTTAATCGCATAGGATGCGATGACCGGTTTAGAATGTGATTTTGACCCAACAAGCTTGCATGCTTGTTTAATATGGGTAACTTAAACACATTATGGATTTTGAGACAAAAACGATATGGTTTGACCCGTTTTGGCTAATATATGTAAACTAGTTACATAAGCCGATCCGAACGCGAAAAGTGCGTAACGAGTAACCATATGAATCATATACAAGTTTCCTAAGTTAATATGCTTTAAATATGTTGTGACATCAGTAAGATATCTTCTATTATGCCCGAAATGATTTTTAACTCAAATTATGCCCCGTAAGGGCAATTTGGTCATTTTAAAGGTTATAAAAGAGTTTAATTAGTAACCTGAGTTATAGGTCTGATTTATTCAGTAAGTATACTTATTTTAATAAGTTATAACAGTAGGGTACTAGATAGATGTGAAATTTATCATTTAAAACTAAACTATGCACCTTAGGGGTATTTTGGTAATTTCACATAAGGCTAAAAGGTCAAAACTGGAATCTAACTTTACAAACTTTTACTTACTGTTAGAACCTCAAAATTTACTTAATATATCAGTAAGCATTGAGTCTCATATATCTAATATGGTTTTAATACATACTATGTGTCAAAAACGCTTAAAAAGGCGATTTGGAGCCATTTCCGGGTTTTTAAAAGAAAGCTGATATTTTTATAATTCCAGAAGGCTCAATATACTTTATTTATTTTTTAAAATCAGTAGCAAAAGGTTTGGGGTCAAAAGGTTTTATAAAACTTATTTTATAGCCCATAAAGGTAAAACTGACAATAACCGAATTAAGCTTACAACTCTAAGTTATGCTCAGCCTAAAAATAAATAAAAATCTTCAAAAATCCCAAAATATTATATTACTTCAGTGGGTAAAAAGTTTGGTATTAAAAATTGGGTTTAAATAGGCTATATGTTAATTATGCCATTTAATTCATAAAAGCTTTCTAATTACGCTAATGAGCATAACTCTTAATCTAGACCTCAAACTGATGTCAAATTTTAGGTGCAAGTTTATAAATCAGTAACTAAGGTTTCTACTCTTTTACTTTTTCAAAAATCATGTTTTAAGGTGACAAGGGCATAATAGTCAATATTTAAGCATAAATCGGAAACATGCATATGAATTGGATAACTAATGAACCAAGTTGTGTGACCTCAGGGGGTTACACTAATATGAAACCTGGTCCAATTAAGGCTCTAAGTCATTTCTAAACAATGCTTAAATGGGTCAGAACTGAAAGTCAAAACGGAAGTCAAACTATGCGACTTTCGGTCCCGAACCGAGCCTAAACTGAAAATTGTCGGGTTGAACATGTTCTTACATTGATTACCAAGTTATATTAATGATCAAACAGGTTGCATGTATCCTACATTGCTAATTATGCATTAATTTGAAAATAAGCATTCTGTTGACTTTTTAATAACAAGTTTGACCCGACAATTGACCTAGTTAGAGTGGGAATCAGAGAGTACCCTTTTAACGGTTTATTACCCACATAATTACCTTCTTATAGGTACTTTTAATTCGAGATTTGACTGAGCAAATTTTAATTAATCTTGAAGTCAAACTTTAATTACGACGGTTTGACTTTTAGCTAATTAACTAAGCTAAAACGAATTTAGAAAGGTTAAGTATACTTACAAGAGTCCTAATTATAATTAGGGATCACTAGGAAGGTTGCTTGCTGACCAGAGAGCTCCAGAAAGTAAGTTGCAAACTTTTGCAAATGAGTGCACAAAATGGTTTCAACTTCAGCTCCATATATAGCCAATTTAATCTCACAAGATGATGCCACAATGGTCTACAAGTGTTATAAGATCAGTCCAGGTGCCCCCCTATGCATGTAATACCATTGGAGAGCCTCTGGTATAAGAAAACAACCCATTAAAGTCGGTTACAGACCTGCAACAGCCATCTGTCGCGACATTCTGATACTGGCACTCCCTCGCGGGCCGCGTAAGCCCATAAGGGTATCTTACGCTGGCCGCCTGGCCTCCTATAACCTGCCAAACAAGTTTTGAACTTTGCACTTTTGGTCCCTGGTCCTTTGTTACGTGGTTTTAACTTTTGTTCTTGCATTTTTGCCCTTTTAAACTTATTTTTAAGGGTTCCAAAACATGTATAAACATAGGCAAGTCCTTGATCAACTTGTAATTACCCGAAAAGTCATAATTTCCAATGTTGACGCCTTTAACCCCTCGCATACGAATTTGATCATAACTTTCTCATACGATAACGAAACTTTATGAAATTTTTATCACACAATCTAGTGAGTATATTTTACCGTTACAAAGCTTCGGGTCTGCTAAAAGGTCACTCAGAGGTATACTTTAAATATGTTGACACATTTAACCCCTGTAGTTTTGTAATTCCTCACTTTCTTTCATTTTCAGCTTCGCATGATCCATGATTTATTCGTTTGAAGGTATAAACCTCTTGTAGGGCCATTTTAGAATATATTTATCCATTGTTGACACTTTGAACCCTTATATTCACATAATTCTCTTGTTTGTCAACTTTAGTCCCTCTAAAGCATTCTTTCACATGTTCAAAGCTTATGACACGTGTCAATACATTATTGGTCATGAAATTTCGAGGTGTTACACATCGGTTGGGGTGTGACAGATTGGTATCAGAGCCATAAACTATAGGGATTAGGTAAGACATGACCTAGTCCGGGTCGGTGTCTTAGGAATTCGACCTAGTCTATAGTCTAAGTACCAAAAAGGCTGACTTCGTACGAACCCAGTAGGGTTTGTACGGGCCAGGAACTTTGATGCTCTCATTCGAACTCGCTAAAACTACATCCTTGTGCGAACACCGCATACTACAGCTTCACACGAGGAAAGCTTTTCCTAAAGCTTAATGCTACATAGCCTTTCCTAAGGCTGACACAATACACAAGTTTTACGATACTCGCATAACGTCAACGGGTGATCATGTCGAGATGAGGTGTGAAAACCAGGAACTCTTGATAGGTCGCTCATTCAGCACATCATTCAAGCACGAGAACCATTCGTTGAGTCAGGGGTGACATCCATATCTCGACGGAATTCTCCATTTCTATCTAGTGGAACTCCCGGACTTGTTCGGTGAGTACAACCACAATCAGGAGCGAAGTTGTTAAGTCAGGGGTGAAACCTATACCTTAATGACCCATTCCACTCTCAAAAATGGTTTTCGAAAAGCTCTCACCAAGGATTCGGCTACATCAAGGACTCGAGCTGCGTGATGAATAGAAGGACGAATGCCATGAGCTGCATCCCAGAGGAAGGATAGTCTACTAGGTCAACGCGCGTGCACAAACTCGCTTAATATTGCTGAAGTACTTGGGTAGTCGACGCCTAAACACCCAGGGCATTCTATCTACTTCTTCTATCTTACGATTCGCCGATCTTACGCTTGTTAAACTTATTTACGCTTACTTGTTTACGCTTACGTGTTTTAATTTTGCGCTTTAACGATTTCTCGATTTATCGATTTTCGCTCCCCGCTTCACGAATGCACAACTCGCACAACTATCGCAATCTAAAACGAAAACCGAATGTTCGCAACAAAACGAAAGTCTAACGACCCAGCCATCTCTTTTCATCGCGTCCTCGCGCTATCTCTACAAACATCTGAGTAAATTTCACACTATATATACGTATATACCAACGAAAACGCTTATGTGTCATATGTGAGAACTTAGGAATTTTGTGTTTCCTATGTGGCTCCTATGTGAATACTATACTACTTACAACAAGTTTTGAACGCGCTCAAATCGCATCGCAAAACTCAAAATCATTATGATCGAATCTCACTCCAAATCTCTCTCTGTCCAGATGTCTTTAAACGAGTCCGCTTCGAGACGAACTGCCAAGAGAAGAGCTAGACTAAGCACTGAAAAGAGGATTGCATTGCTTGTGGCCAGGGAAGTGGCTAAAGTGATCCCTCAAATTGTCGCTCAGGTTCAATCTCTCAGCAATTCTCGAACCTCGGGAGATGTCATGACAGAAGCACCGCAATCTACTTTCCTCTACAAACACTTCAAAGCCTGTGACCCGATGGTCTTCACGGGTGAAGGAAGTGTTTCTCAGTTACTCCAGTGGTTCGATTCTATCGAGGTGACCCTGCGTCAGATTGGGTGCCCCGAGCTTTTTTGTACTACTTGCGCTACCGGAGTATTTTAATTGCGAGCACTCGACTGGTGGACAGCCGAACATAACAAACGTGGGATCCACGCGGCTTATTGATGTATTGTAAAATACATCTTTATTCGCGTCTAGGTTTGTTCGGTTTTAGTTAGTTTTAGTGTCGGTTTTAGATAGAATGTACATACTTTTGATTTAATTGTGTTTTCAGGTACTTGAAGCTGAAAGGAAGCGGAAACGAGTAAAATCTAGCAACGGGAAAGATTGGCACGGAAATCGAGGAGCTCGGGAGTGGAACGAAGCGAAAGTGCAGCTCTGAAGGTTTAAAGCGGCTCGCATTAACTTAAGCTTAACCATCAGGCGGGCCGCATCAACTTAAGTTATTGTTTCCGGTCATAGAATGTACATACTTTTGATTTATTGTTTACGCGAATCAGACGTGATCAGCAATCAGGATTAGGGTTTTATGATTATAAATAGTCATTATCGATTAACAGTCGGGAGACACAACATAATTACGAATTTTGGGAGGTCTTTGCACCATTGGAGGCTGATTAAGGACTGTTGAATCATTCGGGAAGGCTAAGAATCATCGGGTGACACTTTGGAGCGTTCGGGAGTAGAGATTACGGGTTTAATCATCTTTGTTCTCTCGTTTTCGTTCGTTTTACTTTGTTTGATGATGAATTCTGTTTTGACAATGTTTTATGCTATGTTTTTAGACATGTTTCTTGGCTAAACCTCATATACTACCTAGGTTAATGACAATAGCTTAATAAAGTTTGGATCTTTATTTAATTTTTAGCGTGGTTGTGGTTATTCTTGTATTGTAAAAGCTTTGGGAATCTAACTTGGTGCATATGCGTGTTTGACGATTGTTTTATTATTGGTTATTGCTTCATATAATCCTTGGTGACGGTCTTTATCACATAATAAGTCATTAATCCTTTAGGGTGAAAATAGCTTACGTAACCTTAGAAGTAATATTCGGTAATTTTATAAAATCAAATGTGCTGCTAAACTCGTCGCGGAAAGACTCGAGGGTATTAATAGGTCTAGGTTTGGTTATAAGTCCTTAACATTCCATAGTCTATTAAACCAAGATTAGAACGTCTTACATAGGAACTTTCAAGAAACTAGAGGACGGAAAAGAAATCTAGAAAACCGGTAAGCATAACAGCCTAGGTAGTACCACAAGAATCGCCTTGAGAGTGTTTGAGGGGCTTAGTGGTGTCTTAATAGGTTTAGCATTTTAAGTTCCCGGTTCCACACCACAAAATCATCGAATAGAGATCCATTCTGAGTTTAGCTTGTGTCTAGCCTAGGTAGTCTTCATCACCACTGGTCAAAGTCTTCGTGTGAGTTCGTGTCTAGTTCGTCTAGTCTAGTTAGTATTTATTATTTGCATTCTTAGGATTTTTAGAAACCCCCACCCCCCCTCAACAAACAAATGGTTAAGTCGTGTCAGTCTTAGTCTAGATAGAGTCATTAGCGTAATCAGTAGAGTCTCTTGGGTTCGATACTCGGACTTCCTTAGGCTATGCTACAGTGATCGGTACACTTGCCGGTCGTGTGGTTTAGGGTTTAGAGAGTCTTAGTTTTATAAATCTAAAGCTTAGAGAGTCTAGAATTAGGGTAAATTTAGTTAATTTAGTTAACCCATTTTCAGCACATCAAGTTTTTGGCGCCATTGCCGGGGATTCTTTGGCGATTGCGTTGATTACATTGTTTGGACTTGTTTGACATCATACGTGCTATTTGTGTTATTTGAGTCGTAGGAGTCTAAAAATTTTAAAAATCCAAAAATATTTTCTTTAGTGTCTTTTCTAGATTAGTGAGTCTTTGTCAGAGTCTTCTTACTTGTTCGTATTCGGTTTTTCAGTTGATGCCCCATACGCGTTCGCAGGGACCTCCGCCACTTCCGTTTACGATCAAGTCTTCCTTCTCGTCTTCTGCGTCCGAGGTCAGTTCTTCTAGTTCCTCTTCGTTTTCACAGCCCACCCCCACTTTCGATTTCACACCCAAGTCATCACCTCACGTTTCACCACACGTTTCCCCACCACCCTCCCGTTCTCGTACACCTAGTCCTCCACCCGTAGTTCGAATGGAGAACCGCACCGTTTACCAGCAGGCGACCACCGGTTTCACCGGTGCCACTTCACCCATCACCCTTCCGAACATCGCGAATGATAGGTCCTGGCAGATTCCTTCCTACATCATGACGGCCATTACCAATTCTTGCCAGTTCCATGGTCGTGACGACGAGGATGCACCCGCTCAAATCAATCGCATCACTCGTCTTTGTGGCACCTACTCCATAGAGGGTGTCAATCTTGATGCTAGGTACCTTCAGGTGTTCCCATTCTCTCTCGCTGGACGCGCAGCCGTCTGGTTCGATTCTCAGCCCGCCGGCACTTTCACTACTTGGGCAGGTCTTCGCGATGCATTTTTAGCCAAGTATTTTCCACCAGCGAAGGCGTCTCGCCTTCGTGATCAGATTCACTCCTTCCGTATGGAGCCTGATGAGCCATACCATTTAGCTTGGGAGCGTTTCCAGACGCTCCTCTCTCGTTGCTCACAACATGGTTTGTCCGACTGGGCGTTAGTTGAAAAGTTCTATAACGGACTTACTCCTGAGATTAGAGCGCGTTTCGATACTTCAGCAGGAGGACAACTTATGGGAAAGAAGACGGTGGTTGAGTGCAATGATTTGTTTGAGAGTTTTGCACATTCTGATATGGACTACAGCTCTACCAGCAGGACTTCCATTCCTGTTCGTACCACCTCGGCCGGTCGAGGGGTAAACCAAGTTAGCTTGGATCCATCGGTAGCTGCTGTAGTCGAGAGAGCGAAGCAAGACATGAGGGAGGAGATGAGGCGACAGATAGATGAGATTAGGAAGAAAGTTGATAGGTGTGAGCTTTGTAGGGGAGGTCACGACACGCTCGAGTGTCCCACACTTACGTTAGAGCAGGTAGAGTACATAGCCGGTCAGTCTAGGGGTCCCACGAATCCTTTCAATTCCAATTACAATTCCAACTGGCGCGGTAGTGGCAAGAATAGCAGTTATCGTTCTTCTGGAAATCCCCCTGGTTTCCCATCTGGTCAGTATCAAAATAGGGGGCCAGGTCTTTACACGAGTGGTAGTTCGGGTCAGAGTGGTCAGTATAGTGGTTCAGGAGGTCAGTTTGCGAGTTGAGGGTTGAATCAGGAGAGTCAAGGCAGTGGTAAGGCTCCCGAGGGTAGTATGAGTAGGATAGAGGAGATGTTAGCTCAGATGATGACACAAAATCAGGTGACTTAGAAATCCCTTAATGATTTCACTAGGACTCAAGAGCAGATTAATAAAAGTCACGAACTTCAGCTGAAGAGTCAGCAATCCACACTGTTAGATCTTCAAAGAACAGTTGGTGGAATTGCTAAGCAGTTGCAGGAGCATCCCCCGGGTCAGTTCTCGGGAAATACTTTCACAAATCCCGCGAATCATTCAGCGAAGGCTATTACGACCCGTAGTGGAAAGAGTTTGGGAGAGGTTGTGAGAAAGAATGGTGAGGTAGAGAGTGATGATGAGGTAGATGAGGTGATAGAGATGGAGGCTCCAGGCAAGGTGCACACGAGGCTAGCCCCAGCAAGTACCGCACACGCCGAGGAGTCGCCAGTAGAGAAGAAAGTGGAGAAGCAGCCGACGAAGGTTCGGCCATCACCAGTGATTGATTATTCCCGCCTTCCGTTTCCCGCTCTAGCTAGGCAGCAGAAATATGCTCAGGAATACGGGAAATTCCTCGAGATGTTTACTCAGTTGAAAATCAATCTTCCGTTTGTCGAGGCATTTCAGTCGATGCCTAAGTATGCCAAATTTCTCAAGGATCTTTTGAAGCGTAAGGAGAGGATTGGAGAGTTGTCGAATATTCCATTGACAGGAGGTTGTTCCGCGGTAGTCTTGAATAAGCTGCCAGAGAAGTTGACTGATCCTGGTACACTCACCATTCCTTGTTTCTTTGGGGGAGCCATTACCCCCGCTCACGCTCTAGCCGATTTAGGGGCCAGCATCAATCTGATGCCGTTTTCGTTGTATGAGAGGCTTGGTTTAGGAGAGTTGACGCCCACGCGTATGTCGTTGTCCTTGGCTGACCGATCAGTCAAGTATCCTCGTGGGATAGTGGAGAATTTGTTGGTGAAGGTGGATAAGTTTGTGTTTCCTGTGGATTTCGTTGTTCTTGATATGGAGGCCGACGAGAGAGTTCCTATTATTCTGGGCCGTCCATTCCTTCGAACCGCAAAGGCGATCATCGACGTCTTTGACGGTAAGATTTATCTTCGTGCTGGTGACGAGGTTGTCACATTTGAGATCGATAGGGCGATGCAGCACCCTGGGGGTGCCGATGATGTTAGTGGACCGTGTCATTCCGTTTACTTCCTACAGTCTTTCATATCTTGTGTCGACACGTGTTTCGAGTACATTAGTGGAGCTGATTTGGTAGGCGAGGGAGTTATTGACGAGTCTGATGAGGAGAAAGTAGAAGAAGTTGCTGAGGAGGAGCAGGTTGAGGAGAGTGAGGAGTTGGGTGTTACTGAGCCGTTTGAGCTCGACGCGATTAGTGATGAGAGTACTCCTGTAGAGATTCCACCGCCTTTAGAGCTTAAGGTTCTTCCATCACATCTTGAGTACGCTTTTCTCGGAGAGAAGCCAGATATGCCTGTCATTATTTCTTCGAAGTTGACAGCGGAGGAGAAGTTGAGGTTGATTGAGGTGCTGAGAGAGCACAGTGATGCGATTGCCTGGAGGTTATCTGATATCAAGGGCATCAGCCCTACTTTTTGCACGCATCGCATTCTGATGGAGGATGTTTACAAGCCTGTAGTGCAGCCGCAGCGTCGTTTGAATCCGAATATGCAGGAGGTAGTGAAGAAGGAGGTGAAGAAGTTGTTAGAGTCTGGTTTGATCTATCCTATTTCTGATTCAGCTTGGGTGAGGCCTACGCAGGTCGTCCCGAAGAAAGGGGGGATGACGGTTGTTCTGAATGCGAAGGATGAGCTTATTCCGTCTCGTACTGTTACGGGTTGGCGTGTGTGCATTGACTATCGAAAGTTAAATGACGCCACTCGTAAGGATCATTTTTCGCTCCCATTTATTGATCAGATGCTTGAGCGTCTCGCGGGTCAGCAGTTCTATTGCTTTCTCGACGGGTTTTCGGGTTATTTCCAGATTCCTATTGCACCAGAGGATCAGGAGAAAACAACTTTTAGATGTCCATATGGCACGTACGCGTACCGACGCATGGCGTTTGGTCTATGTAACGCTGCTGCTACTTTCCAGCGTTGTATGATCGCGATTTTTCAGGATATGGTCGAGAGTTCGATGGAGGTGTTTATGGATGATTTCTCGGTCTATGGTAGTTCGTTCGATCAGTGCTTGGTGAATTTGGAGAAGATGTTGAAGAGATGTGTGGAGACGAAGTTGATGTTGAATTGGGAGAAGTGTTACTTCATGGTGACTGAGGGTATTGTGCTAGGGCACAAGATTTCACGAGCTGGTATCGAGGTAGATAGAGCGAAGATTGATACGATCAGCCAGCTTCCTCCGTCGACTAGTGTCTAGTCGGTTCGTAGTTTTCTCGGTCATGCGGGATTCTATAGGCGCTTTATTAGGGATTTTTCCAAAATCACACGCCCCATAACGCGATTGTTGGAGAAGGACGTTCCTTTCGTCTTTGACGAGGAGTGACTTCGAGCGTTTGAGTTTCTGAAGGAGAAGTTAGTGAGTGCACCGATCCTCGTGTCACCTGACTGGAGCTTACCATTCGAGCTGATGTGCGACGCGAGTGATTACGCAGTTGGTGCGGTGTTAGGGCAGAGACGGGAGTAAAACTTTGAATGATGCCCAGGAGAATTACACCACCACGGAGAAGGAGTTGTTAGCGGTTGTCTTTGCGTTCGATAAATTCCATTCGTATCTTGTCTTGTCGAAAACCGTTGTGTTTACGGACCATTCCGCTCTGCGTTACTTGTTTCAGAAAAAGGACGCGAAGCCGCGCCTTATACGATGGATTCTGCTTCTTTCCGAGTTTGATATTGAAATTAAGGATAAGAAGGGGCCAGAGAATGTGGCGACAGACCACTTATCACGTTTAGAGGATCCGAAGAGAGAGGAGATTCGTGAGGAGGCGATAGGGGACAGATTCCCTCACGAGTCTATTGATGCTGTCACGGCAGGGGCCGAGGGTTTACCGTGGTATACTGATATAGCCAATTATTTGGCCATAGGATTTGTGATGGAGAGTATGCATGGCCACCAGAGGAAAAAGCTTATGAATGATGCGCGGAAGTATATTTGGGATGATCCTTACCTCTTCAGGATAGGAGGCGATCGAGTCTTGAGGAGATGTGTGAGTAGAGAGGATGGTTGGGACATTCTTCGACATGTCCATGAGGGTTTGACAGGAGGACATCACGGTGCATATGCGACTGTGCAGAAGGTGTATGATAGTGGTTTCTTTTGGCCGACAGTAGTTGATGATGCGACCGAGTTTGTGAGAAAGTGTGATCATTGCCAACGAACTGGCAACATCTTATCCAAGGATGAGATGCCCCAGAATCCTATTCAAGTGTTAGAAGTCTTTGACGTATGGGGCATTGATTTCATGGGACCGTTTCCTTCTTCGAGTGGAAATCGGTACATCCTCGTTGCGATTGACTATGTTTCGAAGTGGGTGGAAGCTCAAGCTTTGCCTACTAACGATGCACGAGTGGTGGTAAGGTTTTTGAAGAAGTTGTTCACGCGTTTCGGTGTTCCAAAGGCAATTATTAGTGATCGCGGTACACATTTTTGCAATACCGTAATGGAGAAGGCGTTAGAGAGATATGGAGTTACGCACCGCTTGTCTACCGCGTACCATCCGCAAACGAGCGGTCAAGTGGAGAACGCGAATCGAGGCGTTAAGCGTATTTTGGAGAAGACGGTAAGGCAAAGTAGGAAGGATTGGTCCGATAAGTTGGACGATGCGTTATGGGCGTTCCGCACCGCCTATAAGACGCCATTAGGGATGACGCCGTTTATGATTGTGTATGGGAAGGCGTGCCATTTACCCGTCGAGTTAGAGCATCGGGCTCTTTGGGCACTCAAAACGGTGAATTTAGATTTGACCGAGGCCGCTAGGAGACGATTTTTCCAAATTCATGAGTTGGAGGCGCTTCGTGACGCCGCGTATGATCGTTCGTGGAGTATAAAGGAGAAATCGAAAGCTTTGCATGATAGGAGGTTACGAAGTTGAAGGAGTTCAAAGTGGGCGATCGGGTGCTTCTATTTAATTCACGCTTGAAATTAATCGCCGGAAAGCTGAAGTCGAGATGGTCCGGGCCGTATGTCGTGAAGGAGGTGTTCCCGTACGGTACCGTGGAGTTGTTTGACGAGAAGAGTGCAAATATTTGGAAAGTAAATGGCCATAGATTGAAGCACTACCTAGGGGGTCCCATCGATACCACCGAAGAGGAAACCGTTCCTCTTTCGGACCCGCCTAGCACCGCCACGTAGTTTCTCGAGTGAAAACTCAAGTGTATAGTTTGTACATTGAGTCGTTGTTCATGTCGTGTCGTTAGTTAGAGTTTTAGTGTCGTTGCGTCATTTTTCGTGATTTATCGTATTTTTGCGTCTTTTGTGTGTCGTGAGGATTTTTGCAGGTTTTATCATATTCACGTGGCCGAGATCGACGTGCGAGCAGCATCACAGGTCTGTTTGATGTTAAAAACGACAAAAACGCATGCAGGGGCAGTTTAGGAATTATAAAAGTCATTTTTCTGCACATTCTGCTGTTCTGCAAACTGTATCGTTGTTACCTGATGTTCAGGCGGCCCGCCTCAATTAAACACATACTTTAAGCGGGCCGCGCGGAGTTTAAATAAGCCGGAAGTTGTTTAAGTTTAAGCGGCCCGCTTTAACTTAATCAACATCTCATGCGGGCCGCGAGCCAAATACAAACGACAACAGACTGTTTAGGCCCAAGGGGTTTCAGCAATTTGATCCATGTTTCACATTCACCTACGTCCATCTATCATCATCATTCGGTTGGTTCGGGTCGACGTTCAGGTTTGAATATGTACCACCCGTACTCAATCTCCATTCGGGTGAATTTGGAGCTGTTTATTCAAATTTCGGGCATTTATCGAGCATACTAGTCAGTTGGAGTCAAAGCCGATCACGAATGAAATGCTATACGATCGAGCGGGATTGGACGAGAGATTTGGAGCATACGCGTTGTTATCAAACCAGCTAAGTCCTTTCCGATTTGCCCTTGCTCTTTTTATTTCTTATTTATTTTTAGTTTTTTGAGTCGGTTTCCATCCTACATTGAGGGCAATGTAGAGTTTAAGTGTGGGGATGGGAAACTATCGTTTAGTGTCGTTAGTAGAGTCTTGAGTCATAAAAAATCGAAAAAAAAAATGAAAAAAAATTAGAAAATGTCTTTTGAAATAAGAAGTTTGCAAAATAAAAACGGAAAATGATAGAAAAGTCGGGTTTTTGTTCGGGTTCAAATAATGATAATATTAGATAAAATAATCGTGCTTGTGTCTAGTTTGGGATGCGCGGGTAGGCTTGGTTAGGTTCTGGGTTCCTTTGATCTTAATATACCTAATTGTCGGTCTACTAGTGGGTTCTCATCTAGGGAGAGTGAGGAAATTGAAACCGCCAAAAATAGTATAAGGGATGCCGTTATAAGCTAAGATAGTTAGAGTTTTTAGTCATTATCTCGCTGAAAAAGAAAAAAAAATAGAATAAAAAGTGAGCTAGAAACTAAATGAAAGTAGCCATTCCTATGTAGTCTGTGATTGGGGATAGCGACTCTACAGTCGGATTACCGCTAGGGTGTGTGAAATCGATTTGCCGAATAAAAGTACCGAAACCTATGTAATCTGTGGTTGGGGATAGCGACTCTATAGCCGGAATACCGCTTGGTTAGGGAAAGCATCGTCTAGTCTCACGAAAGAAAAAAAAAGAGAGAAAAAAGGAAAAAATAGAAAATGAAAAAAAAATGGAAAAATAGATTTGATTTCAAACTCTTTTTATCTTGGTATAAAACGGTTAGGAAATAACCCAGTGGTTGTTCCTTTTGTCCTATAAGCTTGAGGGGGGATTAGGTGGACTTGCAATTCTTAGCGTGAGATCCTAGGTAGATTGACCGAACTTGAACTAAATTGCATGATAAGGGCTTGGAACCGGGTTGGGTTTAAGTGGATCAATATACTTGCAATCGCGGCTAACACAAGTTTCGATTTTAATAAGAAATTTAAGCTTTTGTCCCGAATGATTATTCCGACTATGATTTCGTTTGCATAATTCTTTTTCGAGGACGAAAAAAGAGTAAGTGTGGGGATATTTGATGTATTGTAAAATACATCTTTATTCGCGTCTAGGTTTGTTCGGTTTTAGTTAGTTTTAGTGTCGGTTTTAGATAGAATGTACATACTTTTGATTTAATTGTGTTTTCAGGTACTTGAAGCTGAAAGGAAGAGGAAACGAGTAAAATCTAGCAACGGGAAAGATTGGCACGGAAATCGAGGAGCTCGGGAGTGGAACGAAGCGAAAGTGCAGCTCTGAAGGTTTAAAGCGGCCCGCATTAACTTAAGCTTAACCATCAGGCGGGCCGCATCAACTTAAGTTATTGTTTCTGGTCATTTGAAGGCGGGCGGCCCGCGTTAACTTGCTGAAACATCCAGGCGGGCCGCGTGGGTTATGTTTACGCGAATCAGACGTGATCAGCAATCAGGATTAGGGTTTTATGATTATAAATAGTCATTATCGATTAACAGCTGGGAGACACAACATAATTACGAATTTTGGGAGTTCTTTGCACCATTGGAGGCTGATTAAGGACTGTTGAATCATTCGGGAAGGCTAAGAATCATCGGGTGACACTTTGGAGCGTTTGGGAGTAGAGATTACGGGTTTAATCATCTTTGTTCTCTCGTTTTCGTTCGTTTTACTTTGTTTGATAATGAATTCTGTTTTGACAATGTTTTATGCTATGTTTTTAGACATGTTTCTTGGCTAAACCTCATATACTACCTAGGTTAATGACAATAGCTTAATAAAGTTTGGATCTTTATTTGATTTTTAGCGTGGTTGTGGTTATTCTTGTATTGTAAAAGCTTTGGGAATCTAACTTGGTGCATATGTGTGTTTGACGATTGTTTTATTATTGGTTATTGCTTCATATAATCCTTGGTGACGGTCTTTATCACATAATAGGGTTGTATTAGGGTTTCTTGATTTAGGTGACGGTCTTTATCACATAATAAGTCATTAATCCTTTAGGGTGAAAATAGCTTAAGTAACCTTAGAAGTAATATTCGGTAATTTTATAAAATCAAATGTGCTGCTAAACTCGTCGCGGAAAGGCTCGAGGGTATTAATAGGTCTAGGTTTGGTTATAAGTCCTTAGCATTCCATAGTCTATTAAACCAAGATTAGAACCCATTGTCGCTTTAGACGTTCGCGCGGCAAAGTAGAGCGTCTTACATAGGCACTTTCAAGAAACTAGAGGATGGAAAAGAAATCTAGAAAACCGGTAAGCATAACAGCCTAGGTAGTTCCACAAGAATCGCCTTGAGAGTGTTTGAGGGGCTTAGTGGTGTCTTAATAGGTTTAGCATTTTAAGATCCCGGTTCCACACCACAAAATCATCGAATAGAGATCCATTCTGAGTTTAGCTTGCGTCTAGCCTAGGTAGTCTTCATCACCACTGGTCAAAGTCTTCGTGTGAGTTCGTGTCTAGTTCGTCTAGTCTAGTTAGTATTTATTATTTGCATTCTTAGGATTTTTAGAAACCCCCCCCTCAATAAACAAATGGTTAAGTCGTGTCAGTTTTAGTCTAGATAGAGTCATTAGCGTAATCAGTAGAGTCTCTTGGGTTCGATACTCGGACTTCCTTAGGCTATACTACAGTGATCAGTGCACTTGCCGGTCGTGTGGTTTAGGGTTTAGAGAGTCTTAGTTTTATAAATTTAAAGCTTAGAGAGTCTAGAATTAGGGTAAATTTAGTTAATTTAGTTAACCCATTTTCAGCACATCACTTATGCTCTCTCCTTGAATGAACTGAAAGAGCTCATGAAGGAAGAGTACTACCTTCCCCATGAAATCCAGAAGCTAGAGAACGAATTTTGGGAAATCAAGAAAGTCGAAGGTGATAATGCTGGCCTCACAGCAAGATTCAAACTGCTTAGCATCATTTGCCCAAGTCAAATCGACACACCAGAAAAGGCTATCAAGAAGTATATTCGTGCCTTGCCGGAGTGTGTGGGCGATTTTGTCGAAGCTGCGAGACCTGCTACCATCGAGGAAACTTATCTCCTGGCTGCTGAAATCAACTATAAACGAGTCTTGGAGGGATTTTTCTCAAAAAATCCTACCAAGAGGGTTAATCAAGCTATCACAGTGTCATCTGATGATACCACTGAGTCCTCTGAAGAAGCTACCGACTCACCCTCGGACGATTCTTCAGGCGAACCCTCTGGTGAATCCTCAGATGAATCCGCTAACAATGACGACACATCATCGCAGAGCACCGCCAAACCATGCCGCAAACGAAAGAACTCAAGCCTAGACTCTTTAAACACTGAACTGCCTCAACCAGAGCCTCTCCAATCAGTTCCACTACTTCCAAAACGTGTCTACACTGGAATTCACCCTCAGTGTTACACGTGTACCTATCATCACCCAATTGGAGCTGACTGTTACTATTTCAACAATTGCAACTGTTACAGTCACATCACCCGCAACTGCCGCACAGAACCGCGAACTTGAGTACAACAACAACAGCTCCAGCAAAAGTCTTCAATACCAAGCACCAAGCAAGAGTAGGATAATCTTGTAATGATACGATTTTCAACGTTAATTTCTAAGTTTTGAACCTATTCTATTACTCGATGTTGCCACTATGCGTAACGGTAACTTTTGCCTTCGTTTTCGCTTTCTCTCTCGTCTTCGCACTTAGTCTAGATTCACACATAAGCTATACTATATCACGATATAATGTGTTTTACCCTTACTACACTCTTAGAATAAGGTACGATAAACGTGCAAGGAACAAACTAATCACGAGTTCACATCGGATTATTTTGGTCAGTGCACGGAGATCGTAGTAAGTTTTAATGGTGCCATAACGTTAAAAGCATGGTCTAGCGTGGTGGATACGCCGCTGGTACTTCCTATATATATGCGTCTTGACCATGTCGACAAAGTGTGACACCTAATCATGGACATAAGTAGTAGGGGTAACGCAAGGCGTGCTTTACCATACTACCGAAGCCTCGTGAAGAAAGTGCCACGTGGAGTTGAACGTTATTAGACCTATACTATCGAGATTATTTTCGACACGCTAAATACATTTGCAAGGCATAACAATCAAATCACATCCCCGCGAGACTTTTCACAAGTCTACAAACGCAATGCAATTGCCTCATCGATGGACTTTGGTAAGTCTACCCCGTAGGGCGATCGCATCAACGCAAGACTGGTCGTAAGTCTGTCGCAAATCAATCGCAAATTTCGCTGAAATCTAACGCACATCGCTTTCGCATCGCTTTAACGCTTAACGCATCTACTAATCGCATCGCTTTGATACTCGCATCGCTTATCTCTTCTAACGCTTATTGCTATCTTTGTTATATGGCACACATGACATCAATTCACGAAATGGATCTAGTATGGTCAAAACATGGTGGATACGCCGCTGGTACTTCCTATATATAAGTGTTTTAGCCATACTAGCAAACTTTTGTGGAAAGATGCCACGTGGGGCTTCATGTTGGTTCATTTGTGAAACTGTGGAGATTAATCAAATCACATTACTCGCTTATCGCTATCGCGTGTCGCTTCTCGTGCATCGTTTACTCGCTTGTCGCTTCTCGCTTATCGCGCATCGCTTACTGGCTTGTCGCTTATCGCGTATCGCTTGTCGCTTATCGCGTACCGCTTATCACTTATCGCTTAAGACATACCGCTTACTCGCTTATCGCTAGTCGCTTATCGCTCATCGCCTGGTACTCATCGCAATTTGTGTTGTATTGGTATGCATGACATCGCTTCACGGGACGAAACTAATATGGTTAAAACATGGTGGATACGCCGCTGGTACTTCCTATATATAAGTGTTTTCACCATATTAGCAAACTCTCATGGAAACATGCCATGTGGAATCTAATCTAATCGCACTATTCGCTTATCGCTTAACGCTCGTCGCTTAACGAGACATGCTACTTCAATGTTTCGTGCCATCAAGTTACTCGCATGCGCCATCATCGCTATGTTCGCAATCAATCTCGCCGATTAACCTATTCGATTCTATCTTCGACTCGGTCTGACTTGCCATCGCTTGGGCCGAGGAGACGAACTTCTATCCTTATCGGCACACATGACACCGCCTCACGAAACGGAAGTAATATGGGCAAAACATGGTGGATACGCCGCTGGTACTTCCTATATATAAGTGTTTTAACTATATTAACAAACTTTCATGGGAAAGTGCCAAGTGGGGCTCGATGATAATTACCTTTTTGTTAAAACTTATTACTGATTTGAAAATAAATGATAATTTTTAATTAAAACCGATGGATAAGTGAAAATTTCCTCACAATATGGAAGTAACATCGACTCAGCTTAACTCCATTCCCAAGGGAAGTTTTCATAAGTCCAGCTTTTCCTTAAAACTTTTTTTTCAATCTTAATATAGAAATCTTTCTTAAGACGTTGGTTCAACATCGAGTTCAGCTTGAACCAAGTCATGAGAGAGTCTTCTTAAACCGGGTCTTCCTTCCAAATTACTTTTTAAATGTCTAAAACAAACTTTTCTTACAACGTTGGTTAACATCGACTCAGTTTAACTTTACGTCATACGAAAATTTTCAAGTTTTCCTCTATCTGCAATGACTTTACAAACTCTTCAAGACTAGAAATGCTTTTTGAAACGCTGAATCGTGGGTTACTACTTTTGACTATATGCTTTTTCCTCGCTCTCGCAATCGATCTTTCTCTCCCTTACTCGAGATGCTCACGCTTGTCAACTCGGAGTTGATTAACTCGCTGTATCGCTACTTATAAGGGACAACTCTCACAAGTCTACCTGTTGGATTAATTTCGGGATGAAATTTCCTAAAGCAGGGAAGACTGTAACAACCCGCACGTTCGTGCATTGTTACTCTCGCTATACTCGTTACGCCTAGCACCAGAGATTCGGGATCATAATGTAACAATATCGCATACAACGCTATTTTCGCATATCACATCGCATAATACATCGTATATTACATCACAACGCAAACCTTAACGCAAACGATGACATTACGCGTGAGTACTACCCCATAGATCATCGTGACGATGATGGCAAAATGAGCGAGTAGTACCCCGTCAATCATCGTGGCAGAACGCAACGCAAACTTGAAAATGTGAATACGTACATACGACCTTTGGTGATTAATTATAATAAATATATATGTATATGTGTGAACAAACTATCGCAACGCTCAAACGAAAAGTCGGAAAATCAGCTCGCCAAAGCCACTCGATCGAATGAGCGTTCGATCGAATGGCCATCCGAACGGATTGCCATCCGATCGGATGGCCATCCGATCGAAGTGCCATCCGATCCATTGCACTCCCTTGCCTTCTCTCCTCTTCACCTATAAATAGCACTTGTCACATCACTTTTCAAGTGATGTGACAGCTCTCGTTCGACCAGCACACTTTTGGGCTATTTTCTATCGATTCCCCGCGATTCTTGTAAGTTTTTACCTCAAGTCTAATACTTCTATGATCTATGCACACTTCTTCATCATTTTCACCTTTGAATCTTAACTTTTAACCGTGAAATCAACGAATTTGAGGTGTTCAAGGATGATGTCATCATGGAGTTCTTATGAACTTCAAGGTGTGACTTCATTCCACCAAGAACAACTCAGATCTAAGTGATTTCTACAATTTTAAACATTATTTCCACCTAAATCTAAGCAACTTTCGAGTGTTTCAAACTTTTCTTCGATTTTCTTCACTTTTCACATAAAACCGATAGAATCTGAGCTCCTTCAGGCCTTCTACTCATTCTCTAGTGAAGTGTCAGTTCGAGAACTGATTCCTATCAACGGGATAACGGATTTAACGGGATGAACATGGAGACCCTCAAGAACAGTTACTAATGGGACGGGGTGATTCCCATCAGATCAGATGACTTAGGCTTGATGGGGTTTCCGTTGTTCAGCACGTTGTTATACCGTCTCGATCAAACCACAAACTTTTCAAACTTAACAAAACATTTCAAGTTTCAAAACGGTCAGATCGTTGGATGGATTGCCGTCCGATCGGATTTCCATCCGATCGAACGACAATCCAATCGGATTGCACTTGGTCTTCAACACTTAGACTTTTTCAACATCTTCAATACATGTTCAAATCCATCGAACGGCCATCCGATCGGATTGCCATCCGATCGAGTGACCATCCTGTTGTGAACTTGTTCTCTGAGAAATGTCTCGCTGGACGGATCACTATCCGACCGAACGACCTGAAAGGCAGAGATACTTCTCTGATTTTAAAATATTACAACGAAAACTTCAAAGCCATCATACGCCAGCACATTCATCCCAAACGAATGTCAATCCGATCGGATGACCATCCGAACCGTTTCATACGCCAGCACATTCATCCCAAACGAATGTCAATCGTCACTTGTTCACTTCACGCCGTCTAACGCACAGTTCATCGCTCACGCTATCGCTCCATGATCAAGCTGAATCAGACGCGCTCTCAATCAACCCAACCAAGTTGTGTTTACTTACTGAACACCTGCTGTGAGTATACTTGAACCCTTTTTGCTTATCGCACTTTTGTGTGTAACATACCTTTCTATCAAATCAATCACATCTAATGCTTAAACTATTTATCACTTGCGAATGACCAACGTGCAAAGTTATACGTGAATGCTAGTTGCATATGGGCTAGGACTTATACTCGCGACGTCCCACCATGACTAGTATAGTGCTATTGCGCCCGACGGGGTCTAGTTAGCCATCGCGAATCGAGCATCGAGGACTTAGCTGGTAGTATCGGTGTTGTGAGTATATATGTCATGTATTCCATTTATGTATGTAGGAATTCGCAGCACTTTTAATCCACTACATATCAAACCTGTATACTCGCCAATACTTTTGTATTGACATTATTTTAACCTATGTTGCAGGTTTAATCGCAGGCTATCTCAATCAAGCTAGGAAGTCTAGAAACTCAATTAAAAATCTAGGTTATCGGATTTGTATTGTTCGAGAGAATAAGAAATCTGTGACGACTTATGTGATTATAATTTTTTATTAGTATGGGATAATGAACGCATTAATTATCGTCGCAAAATAGTCGTTATGGATTCTCCTGAGCAATCTGATTTGCCTAGTGCCGCGCCCCGATGATTCCGCCATCAGTTGGGGTGTGACAGATTGGTATCAGAGCCATAACTATAGGGAATTTGGTAAGACACGACCTAGTCCGGGTCGGTGTCTTAGGGATTCGACCTAGTCTATAGTCTAAGTACCAAAAAGGCTGACTTCGTACGAACCCAGTAGGGTTTGTACGGGCCTACTTTGATGCTCTCATTCGAACACGCTAAAACTACATCCTTGTGCGAACACCGCATACTACAGCTTCACACGAGGAAAGCTTTTCCTAAAGCTTAATGCTACATAGCCTTTCCTAAGGCTGACACAATACACACGTTTTACGATACTCGCATAACGTCAAGGGGTGATCATGTCGAGATGAGGTGTGAAAACCAGGAACTCTCGATAGGTCGCTCATTCAGCGCATCATTCAAGCACGAGAACCATTCGTTGAGTCAGGGGTGACATCCATATCTCGACGGAATTCTCCATTTCTATCTAGTGGAACTCCCGGACTTGTTCGGTGAGTACAACCATAATCCGGAACGAAGTTGTTAAGTCAGGGGTGAAACCTATACCTTAATGACCCGTTCCACTCCCAAACATTGTTTTCGAAAAGCTCTCACCAAGGATTCGGCTATATCAAGGACTCGAGCTGCTTGATGAATAGAAGGACGAATGCCATGAGCTGCATCCCAGTGGAAGCATAGTCTACTAGGTCAACGTGCGTGCACGAACTCGTTTAATATTGCTGAAGTACTTGGGTAGTCGATGCCTAAACACCCAGGGCATTCTGTCTACTTCTTCTATCTTACGATTCGCCAATTTTACGCTTGTTAAACTTATTTACGCTTACGTGTTTTAATTTTGCGCTTTAACGATTTCTCGATTTATCGATTTTCGCTCCCCGCTTCACGAATGCACAACTCGCACAACTATCGCAATCTAAAACGAAAACCGAATGTTCACAACAAAACGAAAGTCTAACGACTCAGCCCTCTCTTTTCATTGCGTCCTCGCACTATCTCTACAAACATCTAAGTAAATGTCACACTATATATACGTATATACCAATGAAAACGCTTATGTGTCATATGTGAGAACTTAGGAATTTTGTGTTTCCTATGTGGCTCCTATGTGAATACTATACTACTTACAACAAGTTTTGAACGCGCTCAAATCGCATCGCAGAACTCAAAATCATTATGATCGAATCTCACTCCAAATCTCTCTCTGTCCAGATGACTTCAAACGAGTCCGCTTCGAGACGAACTGCCAAGAGAAGAGCCAGACTAAGCACCTAAAAGAGGATTGCATCGCTTGTGGCCAGGGAAGTGGCTGAAGTGATCCCTCAAATTGTCGCTCAAGTTCAATCTCTCAGCAATTCTCGAACCTCGGGAGATGTCAAGACAGAAGCACCACAATCAACTTTCCTCTACAAACACTTCAAAGCCTGTGACCCGATGATCTTCACGGGTGAAGGAGGTGTTTCTCAGTTACTCCAGTGGTTCGATTCTGTCGAGGTGACCCTGCGTCAGAGTGGGTGCCCTGAGCGTTTTCGTACTACTTGCGCTACCAGAGTATTTCAATCGCGAGCACTCGACTGGTGGACAGCCGAACGTAACAAACATGGGATCCACGCGGCTTATGCTCTCTCCTAGAATGAACTGAAAGAGCTCATGAAGGAAGAGTATTGCCTTCCCCACGAAATCCAGAAGCTAGAGAACGAACTTTGGGAAATCAAGCAAGTTGAAGGTGATAATGCTGGCCTTACAGCAAGATTCAAACAGCTTAGCATCATTTGCCCAAGTCAAATCGACACACCAGAAAAGGCTATCAAGAAGTATATTCGTGCCTTGCCGGAGTGTGTGGGCGATTTTGTCGAAGCTGCGAGACCTGCTACCATCGAGGAAACTTATCGCCTGGCCGCTGAAATCAACGACAAACGAGTCTTGGAGGGATTTTTCTCCAAAAATCCTACCAAGACGGTTAATCAAGCTATCACAGTGTCATCTGATGATGATACCACTGAGTCCTCTGAAGAAGCTACCGACTCACCCTCAGACGACTCTTCAGGCGAACCCTCTGGTGAATCCTCAGACGAATCCGCTAACAACGACAACACATTATCGCAGAGCACTGACAAACCAAGCTGCAAACGAAAGAACTCAAGCCTAGACTCTTCAAACACTAAACTGCCTCAACCAGAGCCTCTCCAATCAGTTCCACTACTTCCAAAACGTGCCTACACTGGAATTCACCCTCAGTGTTACACGTGTACCTATCATCACCCAATTGGAGCTGACTGTCGCTATTGCAACAATTGCAACTGTTACGGTCACATCACCCGCAACTGTCGCACTAAACCGCGAACTTAATAGCTCTTGTGATTCATCATCATTCAATAATCTCATTTCACACTTCTGACACCTCCAATATGAATAGTCATACCAGGTATCTGTATTTTCCCTGGTTGTAAATATAATTTTGCTTTGTGCATTGTAGGTTCAAGATTTCGGACCGAAACATGATTAGTGAGTGATTATGTTCAAGACGAGAGAGATTATAGATGAACAAACAACTTCTTTTTATTAATCCGGTAGTATAACATTACAAATCGGCCCGATTACAAGGTAACCGAACAATACCAAAGGAGTATACATCCGGGGAGAGACCAAGTGGTGATCTCTCCCCTAAACACTAAAGCTCTCTGTGAACTCTCTCAATGAGCTCACCCCCCCTCTCTCTCAATTTGCAAATGAACAAGGGGTTGGTATTTATACCCACACCCACTTGTCTAGCAAACACACACGGTCAAACACATAACCCTCTCGTTTGACCACTTCAAACGAGTGGGTCAATACACATTCGTTTGACGGTTTCACTAACTATTACATTATCAGCATAAAATAATAACTAAACTATTCGAACAACATCCGACACACAAATTGCACCAACAAATTCCCCCTTGTCCGTTGCTGTCGAATGCTGAAAATGCAAATGCAATCAATCTTCTATCAAGTATTTGTTGAAGTTATCTTCTCTGTGTTAACAAATTCCCCCTTGACTGATGATCCAGGTAAGTGGTATCTTCACTTGAATCTTCATACCAAAACCTTGAAGCTTCTCGTATAATATTTCCCCCTCAAAGTAAGCGTATCCGTGTTGGATGTTGTGCAATTTCCTCACAAGGCGAAATTGATCGATCTTCCGCTGATCTTCCAATACTCCAACCGACATTTGATAAGGGTTCCATTCTTTTAAAGCTGCATCGAGTCTTGATATTGGCATAAGAACTCCATTTCATTCAAGCATACTAAATTGGTAGAGTTTTCTGGTGAACTATCTTCTGTAAACCATCTTTGTGGAATCGACCAAGTAATGCACTTTGATCCTCAGCATCAACACACAGAAAGTCAGCTAGACCGAGTATATCACTTGCAAGCTGAACCAGCATGCTTAGTTGAACTACATCCAGATCTCATTGTCTCGCCTTTGTGAAGTTGACCACGTAATGCACTACGGATCTTCAGCATCAGTACTCAGGATGTCAGCTTGACCAAGTACATCATTTGCGAACTCAACGAATTGAATTACACCCAGATCCATGTAAAATCTCATAAAGATTCCCCCAGGTCTTCAGTGAACAACGCTTTGAAACTACTGTAGACTTTAGATACTTGTATGCTTCCATGCAAAACCCTTCACGCTGGCTGGAGAATTAATTAAAATCCTCAAATATGTGTCTGTGCAAAACATTCCACGCAGAACCTTTGGTATCACCAGAAAAACACAAACTCCACCACCTGTGATTGCATTTAGAATTTTACCAAAGAAATTCCAAAAGATATGAAAATTTTTATTCCCCCATTTCTTTGGTAAAATCTCTAAACCTTGACAAATTCCCTCCACTGAGCGAAACTGTCGTCAACTACACTGAACATATTCTATCCACTGAGCAGAATCTTTCAAACATTCCCGGTTTTTCTAAAAATCACAAAAGAAACTTTCTTCTTTGCATATTCTAGTTGATAATGAAAGTCCCCTAGCCCCGTAGGATCCGACTTGTATCCCCCCAAAGTTCTGCTAACACCTAATCCGAAAGCTTCCATCATAGGCATAACTCTTCGACTTTGTGAACTCGTTAGGACCGGTCTTAGCTCTCTAGGTTCCTCCAATCGTTACCAAATGCGAGAAAATGACAATAAACAAAATTCTTTCAAACATATACGAACACCGATAACAAATTTTCACGTGCGGAAGAAAAATATACCGTTTTTGGCCCATAATAGTCACGTCACCAATTTTGACATTTGCACCGGTAACTGTGACTACCCCACGTTTAACAAAAATCAAGTTTTTATCATGCCTCAACATCCCGCGCGCTCCCGAACCCGTACTCATTTGGCGTTGAAGCTCGATATAAATAAACTTCGCGAACACGCAGCTCCACTTTGAAAATCACTTGAAATCCTTGCACATTAATATCTACGAACATTAATATATAGTGTCCACGAAGCATCACCAGTCCAAGGAAATTTCAGTCCCATCCAAAAAGGCTCAATACACTTGAAGAATATTAAAACAAGGCCCAATGTCAAACAAACCTAAAACCGTGATTAGTGAGTGATTATGTTCAAGACGGGAGAGATTAGAGATGAACAAACAGCTTCTTTGTATTAATTCGGTAGTATAACATTACAAATCGGCCCGATTACAAGCTAACCAAACAATACCAAAGGAGTATACATCCGGGGAGAGACCAAGTGGTGATCTCTCCCCCAAACACTAAAACTCTCTGTCAACTCTCTCAATGAGCTCACCCTCTCTCTCTCTCAATTTGTAAATGAACAAGGGGTTGGTATTTATACCCACACCCACTTGTCTAGCAAACACACACGGTCAAACACATAACCCTCTCGTTTGACCACTTCAAACGAGCGGGTCAATACACATTCGTTTGAACCGTTTCACTAACTATTACATTATCAGCATAAAATAATAACTAAACTATTCGAACAGCATCGGACACACAAACTGTACCAACATGCATTAATCTTCCCGGTTCCCATAAGAGCAACTAATTGTTTATGATCAACAATGTCATCAAGAACAATGAGAGTTCTCTTTGTTTGCAAGGCTTCCTCAATCATGCATGTACCTCGAGAAACACTACGTATTTTTCTCTTTTTTCCCCCTAAAATATCTTTGAGCAGTTGTTCTTGTAGTTTAAGTAAATCATGTGGCCCTTTACATCTGCTATCAATGTCTTCAACAAAACTCACATATTCAAAAGTTTTCTGATTTGAGTCATATATATATTTGGCTAGGGTTGTCTTGCCACTTCCATCCATGCCGTAAATTGCTAAAATTTCAAGATTGTACTGATCTAACCAGGATATGATCTCCTTATAACGAGTGGTCATCCCCGTTATATTGAGTGGAAGATGAACATCTCTACGATCTAACTTAGTGTAAATTATATCAACAATTTCCTTCAAAAAGCTTGTTTCAGGCCTGCAAAAACTAAAGAAAAATTAAGATGCTCATTGGATGAGATATAGAGATTCTTTGATATTTTGAATAAAAACACTACAGAAAAGAACTAAAGTTCCAAATAAGTGTTATTCATCGGTTCTCTTTTGGGTTATTTGGTTCGGTTTTTTCGAGTTGGGATTTAATTCAGGTGGAGCCGAAAGCCAAACCTATAAGGACCTTCAAAAATGTCCCAAAACGACCCGTAAGTGAAAACCCGGACCCCTGAAACCCCAACAAGCATGAAAACCCAAGAAAGATAGATTTTTGGGTTTCACGCGGGCCGCGTAAGAGTAAGCCTAGGCTTACTCGGGCCACGACAGCTCATAAAATCTCTGGAGCAGCGAACAGGCCACTTGGCAGCCACGTGGCAGGCCTACCGATGACACGCTAGCCCTAGTCTACGCTTAGGTGGCCGTCGCGGGCCGCGTAAGATTAAGAGAGAGCTTACGCGGGCCGCGTAAGACTCAAATTTCAGCTATAAGTAGCCTGGACCTGGGGCTTTCATTCTGTGTCGAAAATTTCATACAAAAACAAAGTATACTGCATAAAATCGAAGTTTTAAGGTACCAAGGTGCTGCTACGATACAGGGTATTAACTCGATCGCTGTTATGATTCAATGTCCGATCGATTGAAATCAATCCAATGGATGTTTAAGTGCTGCCCACATTAAGGGCTATACTTTGTCATTCGTCGTGAATTCGATGAATGTTTAAGTATTGCACTTTGTCATTCGTTGTGAGGATTTTAATCTCGTAAGTTATCGTAAATGGTGTATTAGTTACTGACCTAGTTCGTGTGCATTGTTATTTAAATTAGGTTACAAGGCTAATCAGTACGCTAAATTCTGCCCGTTTAAATATGCAATGTGAGTTATTCTCTTTTTATCAAATTGCTTTCTAAAACCCTATTTATTTCAAAGTTATAATTACAGGGATTAAGTTTTTGTAGTCTTCAATTACAGCCGGTATGTGGGGTTTTGTATACATTACTTGATAACCGTCACCATTGGACAATGAGTTAGCCAATGGGTGATATTACCATAGTCACAGAAACAAGTCGAGTGACAAATACCGTTGGGTAATTGGTTGATAAAAACAATGTATTCGCCCTTAATACTGTATATTATAACAATTTGTCGTTTTGTGCAACTTGAGTGACTCGCCAGTATTTTCCTGCTGATAAAACCTTTTAAAACATGTTTCAGGTGATCTGCTGTGATCCAGGAAAAAGTGCAATATAGCACTACAAGCTTGAAGAAGTGGCTTAATAAAAAGAAACATGTTTTTGAAAAATAGGGGTTTCCTAGTGAAATTCCCTTATTGTAAATTACGGGGTTTGTCCCTAATTAAGAAATAAAATAATCGGGCATTTTCAAGTTTTAAACGATCCTGTTAATAATTCCGCTGCCAAATTAAATAAATACCACGGGGTTTCTGTCCCGCGGCTTCTGGACCGGGTCAAACCGGGCCGGGGGCCGTGACAGAAATAGGTGGTATCAGAGCCATTGATTTAAGCCAATTAAGTATTTAGAAATACCTAATTTTCTAATTGTTATTTGTGATTATGTGTTTTTTTTTTTGTTACTTGACTATTTGTTAGTTTACAATATGGGTATGCAAAGAATTTCGGACATCTATCGTCAATTAGATAGCTCACCAAAAGATAAGGAAACCTCCTTCCAATCAAATTCCTTAAGATACTCAGCAGATACTGAGGAAGGAATATTTATTCGTAAGGCACAGTTTGAGAAACCACTTACCATTAAGAAAAGAAGTTGGATTATTAGAAAAAGTCAAGAGAAAATAAGGAAGTCGCAAACAAAATGAGTGATAATTAATAAGGAGATTCAGGAAACAGGTAATAAACCACCATGGGAACTGGGAAGATGAATTAGATGAACAATGGGAAAATCTTTACATGTTAGCCACTACAGCAGTAAATGTTAACTTATAGTTAAATCGCCAAATCAGTACCAGCACCTATGTCACCTACGAGCCAGAAACTTTCAAAGAACTTCATTCGTTAGATAACAACCTAGTAGAAGAAAGAGATAGGCTAAACCTTATATAAACACATGTTGAGAATAATACCTCTATAACCTAGCTAGACTAAAATAAATTACGGATGCATAACCACTAGTATATTTCGAATTTCAGTTGTAATTTTTATATATATATATATATATATATATATACATATATATATAAATAAATCGCAATATTTCGTTTTGATCAATCTGTTAGTATAATACTTAATTTTTCTGATTGCCATTCTGTGATTCTGTGAGAATTTAATTTACCAATTTTAACTTAGAAATTTGTGTGTTTCTTCATATCTGCTAAACAGCATGAATGAGTTATCTAAAGCTCTTCAGAATCTCAATCTCTATTCTGTTAATGTGGAAGTTTCCAGAGACTTTATCGGTTATTGTGCCGACATGGAGGAACCTATGGAATTTCAAGCCCAACCTCCGGAGAAACCCAAGCCAAAGAAAAGAAGAAGACTTGTAGGGTGGAGGCGTGTGCGCAGGAAGAAACCAGCGACACGGAAAGTTATAAAGATGGAGGGTCTCAAAGATAAAGGCAAAAGAATAGAGCTTGGGGAAAGTTCTAGGCAAGATCAGGAAATGTCATCCTGGGAGGAGCTGGATCATAAACTGGCCCTTAGTGACCTCATCGGACCTGTCGGTGAAAACCTCTTTAATTACCCAGCAGAAGCACAACTTCCAGTTGATCTAGAGCCTGATATCCCATATCCTATTATCCACTCCCAACCTCTACCAGCAGAACTAGAAGAATGGTGGACCACCGACTGGCAAATTTCAGAATCTTTTAAATAACCCTAATACCTTTTTCCCTCAGTTCGACCCAGAGCCTACACCAAACCCACCAATGAGCAATGAGAACCTGGCTGAACTCCGCCACTATGGCGAGGAGCTAATAGACGCATGAATCGAATCCGGGAGGTGGGAGAACAGATCTCCTGGAAATACGACAAGAGGGAACGTCGTTTCTGAGATGCCAAGCTGACGGGGATGGTGTGACTGTGGTTGTGTGGTTGTAGGAATATATGTTTAATAATAATATAATAATAAAATATAATCATGTGAAATAACTAAAAATAAAACTCTTGTAAGATAACTTGTGTGTACGGATGCCTATTATGTAGGACCGGTTTTGACACCGTTCGATTGCGTAACGAACGTTCGACGTGCGGAATCCGTGAACGTGCGTGACCGAACACACAATAACGTACTAGAACAGTGATTCTATTGAAAGATATAACGTGTACGATACAAGAATCACGTAGAGAGTACTTTCTCTCTCTAGACTTTCTCTCTCTAGACTTGAATCTCCTAAATCACCACAATGAGCAAAAGTCTTACACTTTACAACTAAAGCTCCTATTTATAGGCCTTGGAATTAATGAGATTTCTCATTAATTACCAAAATGCCACCTTACTAATTCTATCTAAATATTACAGTAAGACTCGGTTTCTTCAGTTTCCTCGCTACGGCTCGGATTGACGAAGGCGATAGACATAAAATGCATCAACAATCTCCCCCTTGGATATTGCCGCAGTCAATCCTTAGTCAAACTTGTAGCGATTTGTCTTCCTCTCTCTCTTGAGTCTTCTTTAAGATTTAACGTCTTCAGCAAACACAGACTCCCTCTTGCTCGAACAGAATCCCGGTGGATCTGTCTTTAGCTTCAGCTCCCCCTTTCGGTAGTCTCTTCAGGCTCCCCCTTTCGTCAAGCTTCCGTGCTTTTAGGATCGACGCCTGGCTTTTTGTAGCAACAGAATCAGAAACCTACACATCTCAACCTCTCGTAAGACAAAATGATTTTGACTCTAAAAGAATTCACTCAAAATTCTCAAACATATAACACACAATATTGTGATTCAAATTAATGAATCATCTAAACATTTGAGGATTATCTTCCAACTTCTCATCATCTTAACCAAACCAATTTTTCATCTTGTTTAGCCTTTGAGATTTTGAATATCAGCTTCTCAATATCAGTTGTCGAAAATCTTTTTGAATTTTTCAAAATATGAAACATAAATGCAATAACAGAAATTAAATGCAGAAATGAAATATGTACAAGCATATTTTTGTGAGTTTGCGAAAAAGGATCATATCAGTTTTTGAGACACATCACAAGCACCGTTAAGCTTTTAATCGTTTTAAGTTCTAAACGATTCACGTTGATTGACGATATAATTGTCCTCTTAAGCTCAATCTAAAAACTTTCGAAATGCTTACCGATACGTTAAGGTATATTAATTTTGCACTAAATTCTTATGGACCCCACGATCTCAGCATATCCCCTCATCATGCAATACACTAACTCAAGTAATGCCTTTAAACTTTCATCAACTGTGAAATGTGCGAAAACAACGCAGAATGTTTAAACATTAACAATCAGGTCGATACTTCCGTATACGCAGAGAAAGTCCAATGTTTAAACAAAATAAGAAAATAAAACAAGTTGAAGTTGTTTAGGCTTTAACCACCAGGTCGATACTCCCGTATACGCAGAGGTGATCCAAAGCTTAAACGAAACACCAAAGAAAATAAAGCAGAACGTTTAGGCAACAACATCCAGGTCGATACTCACGTATACGCAGAGGATGTCCGATGCTTAAACAAAATAAAGAAATAAAACAAGTTTAAGTCTTTGCAAAATAAAATGCACAAAATCACAGCGACTTTTCAGCAAAGTTGTGAAAGTTCACAAACTTAACCAGTTTTTATGCTTTTGGCATTCAGCGATTACTGAGTAGGTACACAATCACGAAGGACAAAACTAAGTACTATGCTTTCGACCATGTTTTCCACTAGAACTAGGCTTTTTCATTTAAGTTTGTATCGTTATTGCAAATCTACTAGTCTAGCTGAGCCTATCGTCACATCTTTAGTGAGACCATTTATCACATTTTAAATTTCCATTTCTTTAGCATGCTGTGATAGTTCACTGATTTACTATCATTTCCTCTTGTTCTCAACAAAACTCATTTTTCATTTTTTACTGTTTTTGACTTTTTCAAATTTTCAAATGTTTTTGGATTTTCCAAAATTTCTAACTCCCCTAAAATGCAAACACATTTTAGGAAATTTGAAAACAAACTGTACAACTAAATTGACAACCGATATCGAATCGCTTCAAATCGCCATCCATTTAGCATAAACAATCAGAACTCCCCCTGACAACAAACTATTTTCCCATTATGATTTCAAAACACTTAAGTTTGTTTTAATCAAAATGGTTTTTCCGGAAAATTAGTTTTGTGTGTCGTTTCACAAACATGGGGTTTAATTCATCACACTGTTTTCTTCACACAAATGACAAATTTTCCAATTTCAATTTTAATTCTCAAACATCATTTGTAGAAAATCAAGTACAACTTAATGTCCCTGATTTACCACATGTAAGGCGAAAAATCACCAGAGTGAAATTTCTCAAGAAATGTGCCGATTCCTACTCCCCAATTACCAACCTGAGAGTTCCGGCAAGTCAGGTTTTTCAGTTAAAGAGATTCACCCAAGCCTGACGGTCCTTGAGTGTTTTGAACATACCTTTTTGATTCATAAAATTCTTTAACCCCTTTTACCTTACCCTCAACCATCTTTCCAAAAATGTTTAGAACATTGGGGTTAAAGGCTTTTCCAACATCAAAATCTTTCTTTTCAGAAAAAAATTGATTTGAAATTTCAACTTCGTCAACTTTTTGTTTATAATTTTCAGCTCGCAATGGTGGAAAGTTTATGTCATCCATTGGCGGAACTGACGTTTCAATTTTTAGCTCAACTTGTGGCTCTTCTGACTTTGACGAGTCAGATTCATCGCCAACACGTAGCTCCTTTGTTTCCGAAGAAACAAATTCATCGCTAACCACTTCAACCTTCTTTATCTCCTCTTTTGTCCTCAGATTTGCATCTGACGAATTCGGTTTACTTGACTTTGTTGTCGAGTGAAGCGATTCATCAGCACTCTTATTTGTTGTACTCGAGGACAAAATCTTCTCCAGATACTCTCTCGCCTTCTTCCTCTTCTTTCGCAGTCTGTCTTTCTGCCCCTGAGAAAGCTTCACTTTCTTTTCTTGAACTTTAGGTTCTTTGACTTTCTGTTCTGAAACTTTCAGTTCCTTGGGCTTTTCTTTGACTTTGACTGACTTCATCACCTTTTTCTGAGATACAGCCCTCGATCTTTAAATTGATTTCATTGGGCAATCTCTGGCAATGTGACCTTTGATTTGGCATTCATAACATCTTCTTGTCTCAAATCTCTGTCTCTGGCAGTTAACAGCAATGTGTCCTTGACAACCACAGTTGTAACACATCCTGTTATCGTACCAATCTCCACCATCAATCCAAACACTCAAATCATAACACTGATTTGATTTGTAGTACTCATGACTTCTCCTATAAGCTTGATTTGACGCTTGAGCACTGTGATCAAACCTGTACCACTTATTACCAACTTTTTGTGAGTTTAAATTTTCAACTTTTTGTGGTTTTTTATAACGATTTGATGACTGAACTGATGAGCTTTTATTGTTGTTTTGAAAATTTTTCGGATTTTTAACTTTTTGTTTCTGTTCTACAACCTTCTTAACAGGTTTTTGCTTAGAACATTCACCTGTTTCAGTAGATTGCAAAATAATATTTTTAAATTTTTCTTGTAAATCTAAAAATAATTTTTGTTTAGCTTGTTTTTCATTTTTATCATCAGCTCCTTCATCACAATCTTCAACTTTGACATTGTCAAAGTTTGTGACATTGTCACTTATTGGAACAGAATTGATCGGTTTTGGACATGGAATATTCAAATACTCTGAAGAAGTCACAAAACCTTTCAATTTTGTTTCAAGCTCTTTGATTTTCTTTCGAGCTTGCTCACCTTCTTTTTCAAGTTGAATAATCTTCTGAAGATGAGAATTTATCATTTTTTGCTTTTCAATGTTGTTTTTGCTAAACACATCTCTCCCATCTTCAAGAATTTTTATTTAACTTTGAAATTCTTTTTCCATTTTTACTTTTTCATTTTCTAAATTTTGTTTTTGATTTTTCAAAACATTTTCTGATTTTTTAAGATTTTCGTTTTCTAATGACAAACTCTCTAAATCCTTCAAGAGTTTGGCATTTTCAGAATTCAGTTTTTCACAGTTCAAGCGCAACTCCAAAATCTGTTCATCATCAGCTTTCTTCTCAACCTTCAAAGCTGAAATTTCGTCAACTAGCTTCTCTACCACTTGAACATTTTTCTCTTCATTCTTTGAAATTACTTCTGTCTCTGTCTCGTATGTGCCTGCACAAAAAATTTTAACAAAATCAAGAGGATTCATACTTTTATCTAGATAACAACCCCTCTTAATATCATATTTCATAACATCTTTTGCTACACGACACATATTGACTCTTTTGCATATTTCAACAATCACATCCAAACTTAATTTTTCCAATTCTTTTTCTATTCCATTCATCAACTTTTTCTTTTCCTTTACATTTTCATACTTGAGTGTTTTGAGCTTATTTATAAATTCATTTGGATAAAAATTTGAGAACCTAGAATCCTTTTTTAGTTCACTCAAAAATTCATCCCACTCAGAAGGTAACGCGTCTGCAAATTTTGATATCTTTTCAGCATTTGATATCCTTATCTCGTACCTTGTTAATTTTTCAATTAGACAATTAAACCGTCTTTCCAACATATCCACTGTTTCATTTTTCATACAAAAAAAACATTCAAATCTTTTATCCCAAATATCCTTATTCTCATTTTGATATTTACTCCAACACCCATCAAACCAATCATTTAACCTTTCAAGGTTATAGTTTTCCTCTTCGTCAAACATTTTAACCACAACTTAAAAACAACTTTTTGGTATTTGCGCCTTGTAAATCACCTCGAATTACCTGCAATCAAACAAATACACAATCAGTTTAAAACGAACTGAATATGTAAACGTGCGTGTTTGTGAAATCAATCTAAGACCCGTGTCAAAGATTCTCGAATTTGTTCACTATTGTTTTAGTGAAATCACTACTGAATGAATGAACTTGTTCGGAACACAATTTGGCCTTCACTGATCGAGCCGATGATATTAATGAATATGTTTAATGATTGATTGGGCCAACAATACTAACACTTGATTTGACCAAGATAACCACTAACCCGACAACATCATGTAACCAACTCACAGTCACTTTAGTTTATACTTTGTGATTGGACTGTAAACTAATGAAGTTACATGAGCCGACACCTTTTAATTGAACACACTTTTATTGGACCTTCAACTAGTGGGCGGCAAATCAAACACCCACTAAACCGACACTTCAAGTGAAACAAACATCTGATTGGGCCTTCATTTTTAGATCAAACCAATTTTATCACTTTGCCGACAATCTATGATCACACATGCAAATGTTTCAGTCAATATACGACAAAATCAAATACCAACTAAAATCCTATTTGACCAATTATCAAGTGAATCTGATTGTTTTAATTTGATTGAGCCGATGAATATTAATCACATGAACGAACTCATAACCACTTTCAAACAGACAGGATTTCAAACAGTCATGTCATCATTATGATACTTTCAAACGGACATGCAATCCTCAAACGGTTAACCCAATTTCAAACAGTCAGGATCCTTCAAACGGTCAGTTGCTTGATTTCAAACTGTCACGTCCTCAAACGGACAACTCTCAAACTGTCATGTCCTCAAACGGACAACTCTCAAACTGTCATGTCCTCAAACGGACATCAATTTCAAACAGTCACTTGCTTGATTTCAAACGATAGTTCAAACGGGATGTCCTCTTTCAAACAGGATGGACAGTTTCAAACGATAGTTCAAACGGGACGGACAGTTTCAAACGATAGTTCAAACGGGACGACCTCTTTCAAACTTTCAACTTCAAACTGTCACTCCCTCAAACGGTAGTGTCAGTTTCAAACGGGAGGGTCACTTTCAAACGATGTCGGACACAAAAACTCAGATTTCTCCTAAACGGCTAGGAATTAGGATCTGAAACTTGGTAGGGTTATAGATCAGGTGTTTTCGCACAACATATCAAAAAATCAGACGATTTGGACCGTAAAAACCTGTTCAATTTGACGATTTTCAGTGAAAAACGTGAAAAATATGAAAAAGATGAAGAAATAGATGAAATTCGGATCTGAAATCACTGAAATCTGGTACGAATCAATGTGTATGATCAGTGCAATCGAGCTCCTAGCTCTGATACCACTTGTAGGACCGGTTTTGACACCGTTTGATTGCGTAACGAACGTTCGACGTGCGGAATCCGTGAACGTGCGTGACCGAACACACAATAACGTACTAGAACCGTGAATCTATTGAAATATATGACGTGTACGATACAAGAATCACGTAGAGAGTACTTGCTCTCTCTAGACTTTCTCTCTCTAGACTTGAATCTCCTAAATCACCACAATGAGCAAAAGTCTTACACTTTACAACTAAAGCTCCTATTTATAGGCCTTGGAATTAATGAGATTTCTCATTAATTACCAAAATGCCACCTTGCTAATTCTATCTAAATATTACAATAAAATCCTAGATTTCTACAGTTTCAGCTACGGAATGGATTGACGGAGGCGATAGACATTAATGCATCAACATATTATAATATAGAAAAATGGAAGTAAAAAAATCGACAATTTTGGCTATACGTGTTGACATGATTACATGCAATTATTTTATTGTGTAAGTATTATTTATTTTGTGAAAATAACTTATATATTAATTACCAGATGGCACACGCTGGTAATGAACAAGTTAACGAGGGTAACCAATCCGAACAAAACCATGAAGATCAATTTCTGAATAGACAAGATATAGAGAACATCGTTGCTCAAGGAATAGCCAATGCTATTCTAGCAATTCTTGCTGCTGCCTGAAATCCAGTTGAACCTCAACCAATTGTTCCCAGCAAACGTACTCAGGAAGACAACTTTAGTAATAGCATAAACGGGGGCGGTAACATTAATAATAATGATAATGATGTACTGCAAGCCCTAATTCTCAAAAGAATGAAAGCTGCAATGCCTGGTTGCACTTACAAGGAATTCCTTGCCTGTAAACATGTTGAGTTCACAGGCAATGAAAGGGCGACTGCGGCGCTGCGTTGGTTGGAGAAAACCGAGGGAGCAATTAAAATAAGTAAATGTGCCGAGGAGGATAAGGTCATGTATGCTTCTCACCTTTTTAAGGAAGAAGCATTAGAATGGTGGAATACGGTATTACAAGCCAAGGGAAGTGACATGGCCTATGCCATGAGTTGGGAGGAGTTTAAGCGTCTGGTGGAAAGAAAATTCTACCCAGAATATGAAAAAGAACAAATGGCGAACAAATTTCTGAGCCACCGAATGGTGGATGTTAATTGCCGAGGGTATACTTCGAAGTTTTTCGAATATGCTCGAATAGTGCCTACTCTGGCTTCGCCAGAGCCGGTACTTATTTCTCGCTACATTTGGGGTTTAATTAGCGAAATCCGTGATATTGTCAAAGCTGCAAGGCCCCGCACGATCGATGATGCGGTGGAATTAGCCAACACTTTGACTGACGGACAGGTGCGTACGCAAGAAGAAAACAGGAAGAAGGAATTGGCTCAGAAAATTACCCAAGGATTTCATGTGGGTAATAATAGCAATTTCAAGAAAAGAGGAACTGGGCAATCTTCTACCCCGCCTTTCTGTAGAAACTGTAGAAAGAAACATTTTGGAAAATGTAATGAAACATGCAACTTCTTCAAAAAAATGTAGGACATCGTGAAGAAAATTGCAGAAAGAAAACAAGGGTCTGCTATAACTGTGGAGAAGTTGGGCATTTCAAACCAGAATGCCCTAAGTTGGTCAAATCAGCAGATAACAAGGCTAAACCTGTAGAAGGAACTACCAAGAAAAACGCAAGAGCCTTCCAATTGACTACTCAGGAAGCAGAGCTAATCCCTGACGTGATAGCTGGTACGTTCCTAGTTTATGACGTTTATGCGAAAGTATTATTTGACTCTGGTGCGAACCAAAGTTTTATAAATACTTCCTTCTACCAAGCTCTTAACCTACCTTTAACCAAACTTAGACAAATCTTTACTATCGAAACGGCAGATGGGAATTCTGTTAAAATAGATAAGGTTTTGAGAGAAGGAAAAATAGAACTTTTAGGCCATAAATTTTCCAGCAAACCTATTACCTATGGATTTAGCAGGATTCGACGTTGTATTAGGAATGGATTGGTTAGTAACCAACCATGCTCTAATTCTTTGTGATAAGAATTCCATAGAAATTCATACACCTACAGGAGAATTAGTGGTGATTACATGAGATAAGCCGCGAAAGCCACTGAAATTCATTTCAGTGATGAAATTGGCCAGTTATTCAAGAAAACAAGAAATGGTGTATATGATGTCGATAATCATTAACACGAAAGGTAAGGAACTTAAAGAAATTCCAGTAGTATCAGAATATCCGGATGTATTCCCAGAAGAACTACCGGGATTACCACCCAATAGGGAAGTAGAATTTAGAATTCATCTAATTCCTGGAACTACACCGATAGCTAAGGCACCTTATCGGTTAGCACCCACCGAAATGCTAGAATTGAAAAAGCAGTTAGATGAATTATTAAGTAAAGGATTCATACAACCTAGTTCATCCCCTTGGGGAGCGCCTGTGTTGTTTGTAAAGAAGAAGGATGGTTCGATGCGAATGTGTATCGATTATAGGGAACCGAATAAGGTTACAATTAAGAATCAATACCCATTACCGAGGATTGATGATCTCTTTGATCAGCTTCAAGGAGCTAGATATTTTTCTAAGATCGACTTGCGCTCCGGATATCATCAATTGAAAGTGCAAGAAGAAGACGACCTAAAACTGCTTTCAGAACTAGGTATGGTCATTACAAGTTTACAGTCATGCCCTTTAGACTAACAAATGCTCCTGCAGCATTTATGGACATGATGAATAGGATCTGTAAACCGTACTTGGATAAATTTGTAATTGTCTTCATCGATGATATACTTATTTATTCCAAAAACCAGGAAGAGCATTGTGAGCACCTGCATGTACTCTTAACTTTGTTAAGAAAGGAAAAGCTTTACGCTAAATTCTCGAAGTGTGAATTTTGGCTACAGGAGGTGCAATTTTTAGGTCACATGGTGAATCATGAAGGTATTCACGTAGATCCCGCTAAGATAGAAGCAATCACCAAATGGAAAGTCCCGCAATCAGCTATGGAAATCAGAAGCTTTCTAGGGTTAGCAGGATACTATAGACAATTCATTAAGGATTTTTCCAAGATAGGTGTACCATTAACTAAGCTAACCTGTAAAGTAGTTAAGTTTGAATGGGGACCTAGGCAAGAAGAGGCTTTTAGGATTTTAAAACAAAGGTTAACAAACACTCCAATTCTTGCCTTACCTGAAGGAACAGAAGATTTTGAAGTTTACTGCGATGCTTCTAAGCTAGGATTAGGATGTGTGTTAATGCAACGCAAAAAGGTAATTGCGTATGCCTCCAGGCAATTGAAAAAGCACGAAGAAAACTATACGACTCATGACTTAGAGTTAGGAGCCATAATTTTTGCCCTTAAGATTTGGAGACACTATCTTTATGGAGGTAAGTTTACTGTCTATACAGATCATAAAAGCTTAAGGTACATATTTGGGCAAAAAGAATTAAACATGAGGCAAAGAAGATGGATGGAAATTCTAAGTGACTACGACTGTGATATTCAATATCACGAAGGAAAAGCAAATGTAGTTGCAGATGCCTTAAGTCGTAAGTATCATGAAAAGCAAAAGCGAGTTCGTGCTCTTAGATTAAGTTTACAATTAGATTTAATGGAACAACTGAAGAATGTCCAGGAATCAGCAATCAAGGATGATGCTGAAGGAATGAAAGGACGAATAAAGGAATTAGAGCAAGGAGCTGATGGAATTTGGAGATTCCACAAAAGAAGGATTTGGGTACCTAAGCAAGGAAAGTTAAGAAATAAGATTTTAGAGGAAGCCCATAAATCTATGTATACCATGCATCCTGGTAATAATAAGATGTACCAAGATTTAAGGAATAACTTCTGGTGGATAGGAATGAAAAAGAACATAGCTAGATACGTATCTAAGTGTCTTACTTGTTCACAAGTTAAGGCAGAACACCAGAAACCCTCAGGTCTACTACAACAATTAGAAATGCCTGTATGGAAATGGGAACTCATAACAATGGACTTTGTGACTAAGTTGCCCAAAACCAGAAAGGGTAATGACGCAATTTGGGTAATTGTGGATCGATTAACCAAATCAGCTCATTTTCTACCCATGAAAGAAACCTTTAGCATGGAAAAGTTAGCAAAATTGTATGTAGACGAGGTAGTATCCTTACATGGAATTCCACTCTCCATTGTATCAGATAGAGATAGTCGTTTCACTTCACATTTCTGGAAAAGTTTCCAGGAAGCAATGGGGACGTGATTAAATGTAAGTACAACATATCATCCTAAAACAGACGGACAAAGTGAAAGGACGATCCAAACCCTAGAAGACATGCTCAGGGCATGTGTGATAGATTTTGGTCGAAATTGGGATGGCCACCTACCCTTAATTGAATTCTCCTATAACAATAGTTACCATGCAAGCATTGAAGCTGCCCCATTCGAAGCACTGTATGGGCGGAAGTGCAGAACTCTAGTTTGTTGGGCAGAAATAGGAGAAAGCCAATTATCAGGACCTGAAATAGTGCAAGAAACTACCGACAAGATCACTCAAATCAAGGAGAGACTAAAGACGGCTCGAGATCACCAAAAGAGTTATGCAGCCAATCGACGCAAGCCGTTAGAATTCCAAGTTGGAGACAAGGTTCTCTTAAAAGTTTCTCCTTGGAAAGGAGTAGTTCGGTTCGGTAAGAAAGGGAAGCTGAGTCCAAGGTACTTAGGACCATTCCCAATAATCCAGCGAATAGGACCAGTTGCTTATCAATTATAACTACCAGAAGAGCTAGCAGGGGTACATGATGTATTTCATGTATCTAACCTCAAGAAATGTTTATCTGACGAATCTCTGGTAGTACCTTTTCAAGATATAGAGATAAATGAAAAGTTAAAATTTGTTGAGAAGCCACTGCAAATAGAAGACAGAAGGGTCAAGTTTCTCAAGCACAAGCGACTAGTGCTGGTCAAAGTCAAGTGGGATTCAAAGAGAGGACCTGAATACACTTGGGAACTGGAAACGGAAATGAAGCTGAAATATCCTCATTTATTTCAATAAACCTCAAGGACGAGATTTTAAATAAGGTGGGGAGGATGTAAGGACCTTCAAAAATGTCCCAAAACGACCCGTAAGTGAAAACCCGGACCCCTGAAACCCTAACAAGCATGAAAAACCAAGAAAGACAGATTTTTGGGTTTCACGCGGGCCGCGTAAGAGTAAGCCTAGGCTTACGCGGGCCGCGACAGCTCATAAAATATCCGGAGCAGCGAAAAGGCCACGTGGCAGGGCTACCGATGACACGCTAGCCCTAGTCTACGCTTAGGTGGCCCTCAAGGGCCGCGTAAGATTAAGAGAGAGCTTACGTGGGCCGCGTAAGACTCAAATTTCAGCTATAAGTAGCCTGGACCTGGGCTTTCATTCTGTGTCGAAAATTTCATACAAAAACGAAGTATACTGCATAAAATCGAAGTTTTAAGGTACCAAGGTGCTGCTACGATACAGGGTATTAACTCGATCGCTGCTACGATTCAATGTCTGATCGATTGAAATCAATCTAATGGATGTTTAAGTGCTGCCCACATTAAGGGCTATACTTTGTCATTCGTCGTGAATTCGATGAATTTTTAAATATTGCACTTTGTCATTTGTTGTGAGGATTTTAATCTCGTGAGTTATCGTAAATGTTGTATTAGTTACTGACCTAGTTCGTGTGCATTGTTATTTAAATTAGGTTACAAGGCTAATCAGTAGGCTAAATTCTGCCCGTTTAAATCTGCAATGTGAGTCATTCTCTTTTTATCAAATTACTTTCTAAAACCCTATTTATTTCAAAGTTATAATTACAGGGATTAAGTTTTTGTAGTCTTCAATTACAGTCGGTATGTGGGGTTTTGTATGCATTACTCGATAACCGTCACCATTGGACAATGAGTTAGCCAATGGGTGATATGACCATAGTCACAGAAAAAGGTCGAGTGACAAATACCGTTGGGTAATTGGTTGATAAAAACAATGTAATCACCCTTAATACTGTATATTATAACAATGTGTCGTTTTGTGCAACTTGCGTGACTCGCCAGTATTTCCCTGCTGATAAAACCTTTTTAAAACATGTTTCAGGTGATCTGCTGTGATCCAGGAAAAAGTGCAGTATAGCACTACAAGCTTGAAGAAGTGGCTTAATAAAAAGAAACATGTTTTTGAAAAATAGGGGTTTCCTAGTGAAATTCCCTTATTGTAAATTACGGGGTTTGTCCCTAATTAAGAAATAAAATAATCGGACATTTTCAAGTTTTAAACGATCCTGTTAATAATTCCGCTGCCAAATTAAATAAATACCACAGGGTTTCTATCCCGCGGCTTCTGGACCGGGTCAAACCGGGCCGGGGGCCGTGACAAAACCAAACCAAATTCAGTAAATTTTCAAACCAAACCGAATTCAATAGGCTTCAAACCAAACCAAAAAGTGAATAAGGCGCTTAATTCAAATCGGTTTTTGGTTTCCGATTTGGAGATCACTTCTGAGTTCCGAATCTAATTATAAAAGTGTTGGCCTGCGGTAGAATAAGGCGCCAATTGAGCTGAGTTAAAACTAAAAGGATGCTATATTTGGCTAAGTTCAATCTTAACAGTGGAGATGGATGGAAAATGTAAAGGTGCATATACCAGTTAACCAGTATATTTTATATCGGTTATTGTTTGACTTGGTCAAAACCGCTTAGATCAATAACCGATTAAAGCATGCCTAAAAACCTAACCTATATAATCGATTAGGTTATTAAGCGAACTGGTTAACCGAAAAAACAAGATTTATAACCAGTTTTCAAAAAGAATAAAAGAAAATTCAATTAAATACTGAATATATAAAATAAAGTCAATAAAGTTCTTTTTCTAGACTTGAGAAATGTTGTAATCAAACCAATACATACACCCATTACCTATTTTTACCAACATACAGGGGCAAAATGGTTCAAGAAACTCAGAAAACGGCTATATAGGCTATATAGACGTTTGAAAACGGCAATATAGATGTTTGAAAACAGCGATATAGCCGTTTCACCTATAGTTTTATTGCCCAAATGGTAATAGTCGGTTATATTAAATTAAAAAAATCTATTACTAACCGGTTCTTGTTAAAAAATCTCCAAATCCATTTCTAATCTACAGTTAACTACTACTTCCATTAATTTTTCGGATCTACAGTTGTTTTATAAACCAAACCCGTTCCTAGTGTGTTGGTTATGCTTTCAAACCTGAATAATCTACAACCCTGTCCAAATTTTAAGCACTCAATTTTATAAAGTACGATGATATAGATCGAAAAAATTGTGTAAATCAAAGCCATATAGAGTTAATTGATTACGATAAAACTTTAAAGACTAGAGCTAAAAACTGGAAGACTAAATATTAAAGACTAGCGCTAAGAGTCAAATGATTGACTCTGTTTCAGGTTTCAACTAAATATTTAAGCTTTTAAAACCGTCAATCTTTTTTAAAATCGTTTCTTTTTAAATTGTTTGTTTTTACATCGTTCTTTCTAAAGTCCTTCGCTTTTTATTAAAGCGTTCCTTGTAGAACCATTTATGTAAAAGCATTACTTTTATTTTTAAATCGTTATTTGAAACGTTTATCATTTTTTAAAATCCTCCATTTTTTGGACTGTTTGTTTGTTTGAAATTCGTTCATTTTTTTAAACCTTTTGTTTACTTAAATCATTTGCTTTTTAGAACCTTATATTTTTAACATAATTTTTAATGCCATTTGTTTTTTTAAATGTTGTTTTTTAAAATATTCGAAAAAACCGTTCGTTTGTTTAAAATTGGTCATTTTTATCTTTCTATTTTTAACAATCGTTTTTTAAACTTTGTATTCTATAACTTATTTTATTGCCGATAGCAAAAATAAACTTTAAAAATAAACAATCTTAAAAATCAAAAGAATTTAATAATGAACAATTTTAGACAAACTAACGGTTTTTTCAAAGATATTAAAAATGGCGTTTATAAAAATAAAGAAAAAGGTACTAAAAAATTATGTTAAAATATAAGGTTTTAAAAAGCGTATGGTTTTAATAAATAAAAGTTTTAAAAATGAACGAATTTCGAACAAACAAACGATCTAAAAAATGGAAGATTTAAAAAAAAGTTAAACTATTCAAATAACGCTTTAAAAATAAAAGGAATGTTTTGCAAAAAATGGTTCTAAAAGGAACGCTTTAAAAATAAACGGTTTTAAAAGTACACAACTTATGGTTTTAAAAAGAACTAGGTTTTAATGTTGCGCGCCGCGTTGCGGCGCGACAAAACTAAGTCATTGTAAAACTATTTATTGCGACTAAATGCTTGGTTTTTATTAAAGCTGTGCTATTTAGTGTCTTATTTTTAAGTGGACAAGTGGAGTTTTCATACAACAGAGCCGTTGGTAGCAAGCGAGTTAGTAACTCCTGGCGATGGCGACTATTGCGATGTCTATGCATCCACTAACCCAACAAATAAGGAATAAGAATTGTATAAATACAATCAGAAAAACGTATGAAAGAGGAGAAAAAGGAAGATGACGTGAAGTTATGTAAGCATAAAATGAAAAAAAAAAAAAAAAAGACCCCATGATTTGAACTTGAGTCTCTTTAAAACACATACAACCACAAAACCACTCCACCATGATGAATAATCTACCTAACTTTGAAGAAAATGGATATATATACACACTTAAAAAGGGTATAGGGGAAAAAAGTCAACAAAAGATGACTTGAAGTTATGTATATTTACTATTCATGACAACCAATAAGGAATAAGAATTGTATAAATACAATCAGAAAAACGTGTGAAAGAGGAGAAAAAGGAAGATGACGTGAAGTTATGTAAGCATAAAATGGAAAAAAAAAGAGACCCCATGATTTGAACTTGAGTATCTTTAAAACACATACAACCACAAAACGACTCCACCATGATGAATAATCTACCTAACTTTGAAGAAAATGGATATATATACACACTTAAAAATGGTATAGGGAAAAAAAGTCAACAAAAGATGACTTGAAGTTATGTATATTTACTATTCATGACAACCAATAAGAAAAGATTACTATTTATTATGATGTGACAACTACTATTCATTAGGTTTGTTTTTTAATATATAGGATAATGGTAAAAATGAACTATTCAATTAAAAAACGAAGGTATTAAAAAGAATGATATTAAAAACAAATATTTTAAAAAGAAACGATTTTAAAAACGATAGACCGTTTTCAAAAGGTTAAAAACATTTTTTTTTTAAAACGACATTTATAAAAAAGCAAATTGTTAAAGAAATATGTATTTTTTTATATTTAAAACGTATTTTGTTAAATAATAATCGTGAAATAAAGAAATAAAAAAAGTTAAGTAATGACACAAATAAAAATATTAAAAGAAATAAACAACCCTAAACTATAAAAGGACCATAATACCCTTAGGCTTAACTGGAAAAAAAAGTAACATTGTTAGTGTTAGAGGGCAAAACCGTTATAAAATACAATCTCAGGGTCTGATATGTTAAAATTACTTTTCTTATTGAATGGGTTAAACTGGTTAAACCCTAGGGGCCAAAATAGTAATTTACTATTTAAAAGTCATTTACGACTTATTTTTCACTCAATTAAATAATATTTTTTAATATAAACTTCAGGTTTGATAGCATTTAGATTAGATTTTTTAACTAAAAATCACGTTTATCACTAAAATTTATTTATATAAAAGCTTTTTACTTCTCATTTGTCGTTTCTATTTCGATTTGATTAATTAATATATTTTATTTTTTTATTAAATTCATCTTTCTTACTATCACAAAAAGATATAGGGAAAATGAATAAGGAATGTACAGGGAATCTAATCACCTATATATGAGAAATGTAGGGATACAAACGAGTCGAGTTGAGCCTGAGGTCTCGATTAAGCTCAAGCTCGAGCTCGGTTAGCTTATGAGAACTCGAGTTTGGCTCGAAGATAATTTTTCAAGTTCAAGATCGAGCTAGGCTCATTTTCTATTTGTTAGTTAATTTATATTAATTATAATTATTATTTATATATAATTTAGTTATATTTCATAACTTTATTATTATTTAATGTATATTTTATAAATATATATCAATTATAATTATTATTTTATTATATAATCTTCGTTATTTTTCATAATTTTATTATATTTAAATATATATTTTATATAGTGATAAAAAGTTATAGGGTAATTAGAAGTTGAGTAATAAAAGTCGTAGGGTTGAATAGTTGGTTCTTATATAAACGTTACTACAAACAACGATAGGTACCAGAGTCGACCCATAAGAGTTATGTGACAACCGGTAATTTACGGCTCATAATTACGCGATTAACAGGAGATTAACGTAATAATAAATAGTGTTTACGACGCTAATTAACTTAACCAGGCCCTTGGAGTGCCCAGAAACGTTTGTTCAGCTATACAGTACGCGTATGAGGCTTCGCGTGGAATCTGCAAAACATCAAATGACAACGGACTGATACCGTACGAAATACTGACGACACCAACAAATATGGATGTTACACGAATATTTTATGCCCACGGAGTTTGGGTCACGATATCGGGACTCGTAGAAATTACGGGCCGCTTACACTTGAAATGGGCTTGTGGACCCTGGACCCAAGCCCAAAACCCACAAGCCTAAACCTACACATAAGATATTAGAATCCTATTAAGATTTACTGGATCTATGCAAGATTTATCAAATCTACATAAGATTTACACAAAATCTTCATAAAAGATTTTAATTCTAAGGAGGAAAGTTTTGACCTGAATGTAATACAAATGCACAAAAGAAATTTTATCCTCAAATCTCTATAAAGGATCCCTTGGTCTGTGTATCGACCTACACACAAACAAATACACACTTGTATTACTCTCACTCTCTCTCGACTTTTATACCCACACAAACAAAAGTCTGCCTATCTCCTCCCTTCTTAATCTATACACATACAAGAACAACAACACACATCCACTCCCTCCCTCTGGCTTCTGACCGGCAAACAACCACAAGGAACCGGTGGCTGCCGGTGGTTCCCTCCAACGGACAAGACACCCCCCACCCCCCTCGATTGAACGGCAACGACCACCACCACCACAGTCCGGTGGTGGTGCGGCAACGAAGACGGAGATGGGGGAGAGGGAGAAACGAGGCGGAGAGAAGAGAGCGAGATAGAAAGAGGGATCGAGGAGAGAGAGGTAGCGACGGAAAGATGAGGAGCCGTTGGGCTCCGGCGAGCGGCAACAGAGACAGGCGGCAGCGCCGCCGTCTCAACGGCGACTACGGTGGTTGTTAATTCCGACGAGACTTCTCCGGTAAACCCCCCCCCCCCCCTCTTGTTCTGTTTCATGATTTTGGTCAGACCGGCTCCGGCCATGTTCCTGTTGATAATGATGATATGTTTTGTTGATTAAGGAGATCGATGACGATGATGAGGTTGTCGGTTTGAGTTTAGTTCGGGTGCACGTCAGTTGTGGTTCGGGTTCGTGAAACGGGTCGACTCGGTGCAACTCGGCTCGACCCGGTCAACTCACTAGTCGACTCGGTCAAACCCGAGTCAACTCGGGTCAACAGCAGGTCCACATGGACAACTCAGTCAACTCAGTTCAGTTCAAACAGGCTCGGTTCGGTCGTGGATCGGTTTTGGCTCAGATTCAGTCTCGGTTTCGGTTGACTCGGTCAACCGAGTCAACTCAGTCAACGAAGCGAGTCAACTCAGTTGACTCGGTCAACTCAGTCAGCTCACTCGGCGTAAAGACTTGGTAAAAATTAACGGCGTATTTATTTCGTTACGTTATCTCTATAATTCATTACACGTGAACGAGCTCGAACCATCGCTTATTTAGTGATTATATACATTCAATATTTGGCGCTTTTTGACGAAAATTTCATACATACTTATTGTTTGATTATATTGATGAATCTTGATAAAATTACGACAACTTGGTTGTCCGGGGCGTCCAAAAACAGAGGAAACTCTGCCCGTTTTTCGAGAAAATCCGTAAAACGAAACACGTTTTTAGTATAAAGACACTTTATATACAAGTGTATAATATTTTCGACGACACTTTACAAACATACGAAAACGGCAATTCTTTATAAAATAAATATATTTTATATACTTATTTTAAACTTCGAACAAAAACAACGATTCTTTTATAAAATAGATATAACTTATCTATTTATTTCAAACATCGTACAACGTTGATTGTTTTTAAAAATAAATATAATTTTATATTTATTTCAAATTTCAAACAACTCGATTCCTTTTATAAATAAATATAGTTATATATTTATTTTCCAATACAAGTCGACAATTCTTTTACAAAATAGATACAGTCTATCTATTCAACGACTCGATGAAGTTCCGATAAAATAAATATAACTTTTTTTTATATTTATTATAAACGCCGAAACGGCATATACGTATATTTTTGGCAAATATACACAAGACGAAATATATATAATACGAATTTATTATATATTACATTCATACGAATATTCCTTTACATCAACATACGACTTCTTAAAACGAGCTAACAAGTACAACTTCTTCGCTTCTTTTAAGTTGACAATTTACCGTCATATCGTTCGATTAACGATTCGGTAGAGCTCGATTACACGTAGTTAGTTACTGCGTTATTCAGAAACTTATTAGATATTCCGTGTTAAGAATATTGTAGAATGCACGATAGCGAGTCACGTCTTGGAAACGACATCGCAAGGTCGTAATTAGCTAGCTTTGCACAGGAATATTCAGGTGAGTTCATAACCCCAACCTTTTTACGGTTTTACATTTTTATAAATGTTTTCGGGGTGGAAAGACATGCACTTTTTGCAAAGCATACAAGAATTACATATTTATAAACCATTTTACAAGCAAGATTTATCTGACACAAATGGTTTACGAAAAGCTTATGTTTTATACCGGTTTTTCAAGCAAGCGTTTACACACGAATTCTAGTTTTCTAAACTACGAGAAAATACAAGAGTATACAAACACACGAGAATTGATACTTGATGTAATAAACGAGAATTGGTACTTGGTATCATAAACGAGAAATAGTGTCACGAATAGGGTACCATAAGCACCATTAATCGTGTACATACTTAGACCGCAGAACAAAAGGTTAGATCTAACGGGTACTCGGGCAGCCCCACTCTTGGTGACCACTAGTACCGAGGAGTGTTTTTGTGTCTCCGTCGTGAATCGACAACTAGAAAAATGCCTATGGTTTGGTGACTTCCTATGTCGTGTCACATGTTAATGGCCTTGCAACCCATTAACTACACAAGAATACTTTATTTGTACGAAGTTCGTACACAAGAATACTTTATTCGGTTCATACCACAAGAATACTTTATTTACACAAGAATACTTTATTTTACAAGAATACGTTATTTCACGAGAATACTTGATTTATACAAGAAAACATGATACATACAAGAATACGTGATTTATACAAGAATACATGATACATACAGAAATACTTGAATTATACAAGATACATACCATGTTTTCATACAAAGTTTCTGTATAACTTGACAAGAAAATGATTTTTAAATTCGTTTTCTCAACAATACTTCAAAAACCGGTTATTCAAAAAGGATTTATTTCAAATCTTTTACAAACAAACTATGAACTCGCTCAACTTTATGTTGATTTTTCGCATGCTTCTTTCTCAGGTTACAGTTCTAAGACAAGGCACGGTTGGAATAGGAGAACCATGAAGAGTCGAGTACTTAGTGGGCGTTCACATACTAAAAGACTTAGCTTATTTTGCTTCCGCTGTGCAATGAAGATACCAGTCCAGTCACGCCAACGCTCTGATATTTCGGGGTGTGACAGATTGGTATCAGAGCTATAGGTTACAGCGAATAGGGTTTCCTGTAGGAATACCTTGGCTCTAACCTCAATTTCCTCTGGGAACGTAAAACGTCGAATACATACAGAACGCATAGTACTCGAATATGGTCTCCAACCGTTGCCGAAAAACGAACAGTCGAAATTTTGATTTCAAACATACGCTATAGTGGTGTTTTATACACGGTACACAAAACAGTCGCATACAATGCACAAAACACTGAGAACTTAGGAAACATGCATCTAAGACCTTCGGAAACTTATGTTAAAGTTCATTAAAGGTCATCACGTAGGAACTGCAAATATTAATTCGGGCACACACAATTATACATATTGTCTATGATGTTTTAACTTCCCGAGCAGGCAGCCTACACGAGAATACATAGAACTCAAATTTTACGTTAACAGATGTCGGAGTGCATCACATTCTACACAAAACGAAACGCTAGCGCACAGGCATACGTGAGACTTAAGCTATACATCAACGGAGGTTGAAGTACGTCACATGCGACTATCGATCAGGAAACGGCAGTTGGCACGCGGTCCTGTAAACGACACAAGTCACCGTGTTCCCCCTATTTCAGCTAATGACGAGTACGCTACCTTCGACATTCTATGGTAATGTCGCCTAACAAACGGTTATCACATGCAACCCCAGGTAAAGTCCTTAAATTTCTTTTATTGAAATTTCGACTTTCACAATTACTGAGTAGATTTTCGCATCTCTACTCCTCTTGATGGTCATTGTGTCACGACCATTTCTTTCAGTATAGCGAATATTCATTTGCTTCACTTCTTGAAAATTCATATGTTACGCATGCATCGTTTGTTACGCATGAGGTTTCGTTTCGAATAAAGCGTTTCATTAAAGTTCAAATATTGTTTCACTAAATCTAAGTATTGATTCGTGATTCGAACGACTCGCATTATTGAAATTGTTGGCTTCTTTGTTATCAAGTCAACACATTTTCTTGAAAATTTCTTTCTTTTTCAAGTTACATACATGGTATTTCGTTGTGACCATGCCAAAAGTTTTCTTGTCGATACATGTATTTATTGTCGGCTTGAGCCGAAATCAAAATCAATTGTTTGAATTTGTTCATTACACATATTCAATTCAAGACATCATATGATGTATCGGAAACATCATATTCAAATTCGTTTAAACAAGCGTTTCATTGTTCTAAGTCGTAGTAGATTTGTTTGGTCTACGACTCCATTAAGTCATTTGTTGATTTCGACACCTTGTGGTGTCAGTATAAACTTGTAGCTTGAGCTAATCATGATTAAGCGTTTTAATGCAAAACACAGGTGATACTTGTTCGATCACCGCTATATTTGAATTGTTTCATTCACTACGACACCTTGTGGCGTCGGTAGAACTTGCAGCTTGGGCTGATCATGATTGAGCGTTTTATGCAAACTATTACATTTGAGCTTGTTGAAATCTAAACTCATTGATTGGATCAATCATTTCTAGAATTCATTTGTGCCTTGCGATACGCCCTTGAATTCACATCATTCGAATAAGTCTTGATTCGATATCATGATCGTTCACTTTGGTACTATTTGTATTTTATACATAACGTAACTCTGAGGAGTTAACGTAGTCTAAATTTCGAGGACGAAATTTTATTAACAGGGGGAGACTGTGACAACCGGTAATTTACGGCTCATAATTACGCGATTAACAGGAGATTAACGTAATAATAAATAGTGTTTACGACGCTAATTAACTTAACCAGGCCCTTGGAGTGCCCAGAAACGTTTGTTCAGCTATACAGTACGCGTATGAGGCTTCGCGTGGAATCTGCAAAACATCAAATGACAACGGACTGATACCGTACGAAATACTGACGACACCAACAAATATGGATGTTACGCGAATATTTTATGCCCACGGAGTTTGGGTCACGATATCGGGACTCGTAGAAATTACGGGCCGCTTACACTTGAAATGGGCTTGTGGACCCTGGACCCAAGCCCAAAACCCACAAGCCTAAACCTACACATAAGATATTAGAATCCTATTAAGATTTACTGGATCTATGCAAGATTTATCAAATCTACATAAGATTTACACAAAATCTTCATAAAAGATTTTAATTCTAAGGAGGAAAGTTTTGACCTGAATGTAATACAAATGCACAAAAGAAATTTTATCCTCAAATCTCTATAAAGGATCCCTTGGTCTGTGTATCGACCTACACACAAACAAATACACACTTGTATTACTCTCACTCTCTCTCGACTTTTATACCCACACAAACAAAAGTCTGCCTATCTCCTCCCTTCTTAATCTATACACATACAAGAACAACAACACACATCCACTCCCTCCCTCTGGCTTCTGACCGGCAAACAACCACAAGGAACCGGTGGCTGCCGGTGGTTCCCTCCAACGGACAAGACACCCCCCACCCCCCTCGATTGAACGGCAACGACCACCACCACCACAGTCCGGTGGTGGTGCGGCAACGAAGACGGAGACGGGGGAGAGGGAGAAACGAGGCGGAGAGAAGAGAGCGAGATAGAAAGAGGGATCGAGGAGAGAGAGGTAGCGACGGAAAGATGAGGAGCCGTTGGGCTCCGGCGAGCGGCAACAGAGACAGGCGGCAGCGCCGCCGTCTCAACGGCGACTACGGTGGTTGTTAATTCCGACGAGACTTCTCCGGTAAACCCCCCCCCCTCTTGTTCTGTTTCATGATTTTGGTCAGACCGGCTCCGGCCATGTTCCTGTTGATAATGATGATATGTTTTGTTGATTAAGGAGATCGATGACGATGATGAGGTTGTCGGTTTGAGTTTAGTTCGGGTGCACGTCAGTTGTGGTTCGGGTTCGTGAAACGGGTCGACTCGGTGCAACTCGGCTCGACCCGGTCAACTCACTAGTCGACTCGGTCAAACCCGAGTCAACTCGGGTCAACAGCAGGTCCACATGGACAACTCAGTCAACTCAGTTCAGTTCAAACAGGCTCGGTTCGGTCGTGGATCGGTTTTGGCTCAGATTCAGTCTCGGTTTCGGTTGACTCGGTCAACCGAGTCAACTCAGTCAACGAAGCGAGTCAACTCAGTTGACTCGGTCAACTCAGTCAGCTCACTCGGCGTAAAGACTTGGTAAAAATTAACGGCGTATTTATTTCGTTACGTTATCTCTATAATTCATTACACGTGAACGAGCTCGAACCATCGCTTATTTAGTGATTATATACATTCAATATTTGGCGCTTTTTGACGAAAATTTCATACATACTTATTGTTTGATTATATTGATGAATCTTGATAAAATTACGACAACTTGGTTGTCCGGGGCGTCCAAAAACAGAGGAAACTCTGCCCGTTTTTCGAGAAAATCCGTAAAACGAAACACGTTTTTAGTATAAAGACACTTTATATACAAGTGTATAATATTTTCGACGACACTTTACAAACATACGAAAACGGCAATTCTTTATAAAATAAATATATTTTATATACTTATTTTAAACTTCGAACAAAAACAACGATTCTTTTATAAAATAGATATAACTTATCTATTTATTTCAAACATCGTACAACGTTGATTGTTTTTAAAAATAAATATAATTTTATATTTATTTCAAATTTCAAACAACTCGATTCCTTTTATAAATAAATATAGTTATATATTTATTTTCCAATACAAGTCGACAATTCTTTTACAAAATAGATACAGTCTATCTATTCAACGACTCGATGAAGTTCCGATAAAATAAATATAACTTTTTTTTATATTTATTATAAACGCCGAAACGGCATATACGTATATTTTTGGCAAATATACACAAGACGAAATATATATAATACGAATTTATTATATATTACATTCATACGAATATTCCTTTACATCAACATACGACTTCTTAAAACGAGCTAACAAGTACAACTTCTTCGCTTCTTTTAAGTTGACAATTTACCGTCATATCGTTCGATTAACGATTCGGTAGAGCTCGATTACACGTAGTTAGTTACTGCGTTATTCAGAAACTTATTAGATATTCCGTGTTAAGAATATTGTAGAATGCACGATAGCGAGTCACGTCTTGGAAACGACATCGCAAGGTCGTAATTAGCTAGCTTTGCACAGGAATATTCAGGTGAGTTCATAACCCCAACCTTTTTACGGTTTTACATTTTTATAAATGTTTTCGGGGTGGAAAGACATGCACTTTTTGCAAAGCATACAAGAATTACATATTTATAAACCATTTTACAAGCAAGATTTATCTGACACAAATGGTTTACGAAAAGCTTATGTTTTATACCGGTTTTTCAAGCAAGCGTTTACACACGAATTCTAGTTTTCTAAACTACGAGAAAATACAAGAGTATACAAACACACGAGAATTGATACTTGATGTAATAAACGAGAATTGGTACTTGGTATCATAAACGAGAAATAGTGTCACGAATAGGGTACCATAAGCACCATTAATCGTGTACATACTTAGACCGCAGAACAAAAGGTTAGATCTAACGGGTACTCGGGCAGCCCCACTCTTGGTGACCACTAGTACCGAGGAGTGTTTTTGTGTCTCCGTCGTGAATCGACAACTAGAAAAATGCCTATGGTTTGGTGACTTCCTATGTCGTGTCACATGTTAATGGCCTTGCAACCCATTAACTACACAAGAATACTTTATTTGTACGAAGTTCGTACACAAGAATACTTTATTCGGTTCATACCACAAGAATACTTTATTTACACAAGAATACTTTATTTTACAAGAATACGTTATTTCACGAGAATACTTGATTTATACAAGAAAACATGATACATACAAGAATACGTGATTTATACAAGAATACATGATACATACAGAAATACTTGAATTATACAAGATACATACCATGTTTTCATACAAAGTTTCTGTATAACTTGACAAGAAAATGATTTTTAAATTCGTTTTCTCAACAATACTTCAAAAACCGGTTATTCAAAAAGGATTTATTTCAAATCTTTTACAAACAAACTATGAACTCGCTCAACTTTATGTTGATTTTTCGCATGCTTCTTTCTCAGGTTACAGTTCTAAGACAAGGCACGGTTGGAATAGGAGAACCATGAAGAGTCGAGTACTTAGTGGGCGTTCACATACTAAAAGACTTAGCTTATTTTGCTTCCGCTGTGCAATGAAGATACCAGTCCAGTCACGCCAACGCTCTGATATTTCGGGGTGTGACAAGTTATGAGGCAAGGCAATTGCTTAGGGCCTAAAAAAATAGAGCCTCCACTTTAAAAAATAAAATCATATGTATGTTTATTGGGCATTTGTATAACAACTCTCCTAAAAATATTTAGAACACTCCTAAATGTCCCTAAATATACACCGTACGTAAAAACCGGACCCGTTATAACCCTATACTTACAAAAATCAACAAAAACTGAACTTGGTAGTCCCTCGCGGGCCACGACGGAGACCTATTGGTCTGTCGTGGGGCGCGACGTCCTCGTTCTGATCCAGACACGTGGCGTGCCACGTGGCGCCTGACTCAGCAAAGCTACGAGCTGACCCAGCAAGCCTATAGCCGCCTTTCTGGTCGCTCGCGGGCCGCGTAAGCCTTAGCCTAGGCTGTCGCGGGGCGCCACAGCCCCCTCGAACAGCCTATAAAAGGGGGGCCAGGGTTCATTTGTTTTCCTTTCATTTCCCGATTCTCTCTCAACTTCTATAGTAGTAGAATTTCTGCTCGGGCATAATACCCACAATTAAGTGAAGCTCTGCCTCGTTGTAAGTACTATAACCCTGCTGCTACCCTGCACGATTGATCTAAGATTCCGTAACACATGTCAGGGCTCTGCCCGACTCCGTCGTTGGAATTTTGTCTCGTGTGTACATCCAATTGATTTAGAATTTCCTTAATGCATGTCGGCTCCGTCCGAATCAGTCATTGGAAATTTCTGTCTCGAGTTGTACCGTTAAATTGAATCGGGTTATTTTACTAACACGTGTGCATTATTTAATTTTAGTAACCGGGAGATACACCGAAAAAGCCTTAGTAATACCTAAAGTAGCAATGTAAGTTTATCCTCTTTTTGTAAATCTCTTTATAAACTGTTTTTACAAAATCTCAATTGTTTAAATTATATTCAGCAGTGATTTAGTATTTGTAATTTTACAATTATCGTCGGTATGTTGGGGTTTTGTATACAAAATTTGTTACTACACTGTGAGTAGTAACATGAACACAAGTTAGGGTTGACAGTATCGGGGGTGGTAATTAAAGTAAGAATTGGAAACAAATGTAATTGCGCGACCGCTCTCAATACTGTAAAAAGGATAAAACTTGTTTTGATTAAACCGGGATTCACTCACCAGTATTTCCACTGCAAATGTTTTAAAACGCGTTTCAGGTAACAAAATGTGAAAGCCAAATAGAAGCCAGCTGAAGAGCATTGAAAGCTTAAAAAAGTGGCTATAAAAGTTACCTAAATAAAAGAAGATGTTTTATTTCAATAAAATATGATTTATTCCTATAAATGGATTGTAATGAAAACTTGGGTTTTCCCATGTATTTGTATTTATGAAAATGTGGTATTTTATTCTGATAAAATATTTTCCTAACCACGGTCCTGATGTAATTTCCGCTGCTAAACTGATAAACACCGATACCACCGAATCTGGCTCGCGGCCACCCGCTCCCGATGATAGTGATCGAGGGTTGCGACAATTGGGTCTGATTGAGTGACACTTTAACTGAGGCGGTCGAGAGAGGAATATGAAAAATTAAAAGAGATTGAAGATCAAAAGTTCAATAGATCTTTGGAAACATAATCAACAATATCCACTCGCTCATCAGCCTAATCACCCAATGGATGACCCAAGTTTGTTTCCCCTACAACACACATCAATTTCCAAAATGGCAATCGTTTAACCCTTCAACGACTTTAGTATGTTTCCTTTATAAACTAACCTAGTTAGCCAACTTCTTATAACAATAACTGACTGAGTTAACTGGGTTTACTAACCTAGTTAGTTGATTTGCTTTATTTTATAGTTTCCATTAATTACAAAAACAACCCCTTCACTTGTGAATTTGATATTCTGCCATTTTTAACCCTTTTATGTTTAAAACTTGTTTTAACCACCATTTTAAACATAGTTAATTATTTTCTTTATAACTATTACCCGAACTAAGTGAGTTCCGCTTATAAACCTCCGCTATTATTTCGGCTTTAATCCCACGCAAATACGTGACGATTAATTAAATAAAAATTATTAAAAATTCTTATTTTATTTAATTGAAAGGGTCCAGTTTTACAATCCGGGTCGATTTCGAAGTTCCGATTTTGATAGAGGTTACATGCAACGTTGCTCTTCCGTCTTTCAATTCATGTCTAGGTTCTCGATAATGGACTACTACATATAGATTTCCATTTGCGGTTTTGCTAGGTATTTAACATATGAATTTGTTTAATAATTTATGGTGACTTATTGATATCTTAATTGCTGAATTGAGTTACACTGTCACATATTAATAAATTGCTATATGAGATATTTGTTAATTTTATTTTGTAATTTTTCGTTGCTATTTAAATTACTATTTCTGGCAATACTTCATAAAGTGTAGAACATATGCATTACGGGTTAGTTAATTTTAGGTTTCTATTGTAAATATTTGTTATTTTATTTTACCAATCATTCAGTGTGAAATTGAAACCGAACTTACGAATCTAGTTATATAAAAAGGCCAAAATAAAATAAAACTATAATAAAGGAGAAGCTTTAATTGAATCATAAAAGTGGTGACTTCTAAAATTCATATAATAAACAAACTCCACAAATAATAAAGCTACAAACGATAAACCCAAACCATGATCAACCTACAAATGATGATCAACCTAAACACAATGAACTTAAAAAATAGATCAACCTACACATAAGTCCGGGTAAAATAGGATGTTTTATACAAAAAAAAAAATGTAATTAAAAGGCCCCAACTTTTTAGTTGTTTGGGGCTTCTTGAAACGTTGAAACGGCCTTGTAGGTACAATTGTCAATTGTGTATGTTTAGTCTATTTAATAATAATTTCTTATAAATTTAAAACTAGATAACCATATTCCAAAGTAATTAAATTAACTACTATTAAACAACACACATCGACAACAAGGGTATGGCAATGTAAAAGAAAACGTAAAAGTGGTTTAAACGGTCATCTAAAGGGCATGTTTGGTGATCTAGTAAACAAGAAACAATCTGGTCCACTCGACAAAACCTCTAGTTATCGACAACCTAAACACCATTGTTAGCTTGGAGAAACTCGTATAAGTTCAAAGTCGAGTTTTGTTGTTCTGTACTATGAGCTGGCCTTGGTACCTTGTTAGGCTGGGTTCTGTATAAATATATGACATGGTTTTGCTGTTAAAAAAGGTTAATTCTATTCATGGAATCAAGAGATGACGTCAATCATTACGTAACCATATTTTTTTTTGGACATGACAAATATCTTAAGGCACTCCACAAATAAGTTGACCTTAATGTGTCAAATGGATATCAATTTAGGAATGATGCGTGAGGCGAGAGAATAAATGAGAATGAGGCAGTTTCAGACTTAAAGCCCTAAAAGCATCCATTGTAAATGTAACGTCTGCGTCCCTAGCCTTTTAGCTAATTGTTACTTCTAGCCCCTATACTATGAGTTATGTGATACTTTTGATTCTTGGTGAAACTTATGCTATGAAACTATGATTCTATGAAACTATGATTCTATGAAACTATGATTATGATACTATGATTCTATGAGACTTGATTCTATGATTCTTGATACTCGGAAACTAGACTCTTGACTCTGGATACTTTGGTGCTTGACTCTTGAGGCTCGTGAAACTTGAGACTTGGTTGAACGAGTGACTAGAGTCTTGTCACTGGCGGAAACTATGAAACTATAGAAACTATGGATACTTTTGTGTTAATGTTGTAATCTAGTTATATGACACTATTAACCAATAATACGCAACGCGACGCTTAATCTAACTCGCACATCGAATCAAGGACGGTTGAACGGAAAAAATGGGATTGACCGAGTGGCAATCCGATCGGATGACCATCCGATCGGATAGCCATCCGATCGGATAACCAACCGATCGGATGGTCACTCGATCAAGCTGCCATCCGATCCGAGTGCACACCGCCTTAACCCTCCTTCACACTATAAATAGGCCTGTCACATCACCATTCCCACTGATGTGACTGCCTCACTCGAACCAGACGCACACCTCTCACGTTCAAGCACTTTTCTTCCATTTCTGGGCGATTTCGGAATGTTTTACGCTAGAATCTTGTACATCTTTGATCATTACACTATTCTCTACGAGACTCTCCTTTGAAATCTCACTTTCCACCGTGAAATCTCTGAGATTTGAGCTCTTGAGGATGCCGTCATTATGGCGGTTGTACAAACTGTTGTGTGATGTCATTCTAGTCAAGATCTAGCTCAGATCTAAGGAATTTCATGCGTTTTTACACTAAAATCTTCACTAAATCTAGACTTTATCAATTAAAAATCATGTTTCTTCATCTTTTCTTAAACTTTTACTTGAAACGGTGGAATCCGGGTCTAAACGGGCTGTAGACTTGATAAATAGTCTAGAGTTGGTTTGGAAATGGATTGTTACCGGAAAAGATGGCCGGAGTACGGATTCTGATATGAACACCGTCAAGAACAGACACCTAAACGGACTGCGGTGATTCCCATCCGATCAGACATGCTATGTTTTGATGTGTTTATCGTTGTCTCAATACGTACCACTCCGTCACCGTTAAACTAGAAACTAAGGAAACGTTACAAGGTTGCAAAGGAGACAAAGACAACCCGATCGAATGGCAATCCGGTCGGACTCGTCCGATCGAACGACCATCCGATCAAGGTAATATGTGCCTTACAACCTTTGATACTTAAACTATTTTTGAATCGGAAACTTGGAACTTGAAACTTGAGTCTCAACACTTGGAACGGATGACGGTCTGTCCTACGCACACATGTCATTCGACCGGATGACCATCCGTTCGGATGGCCATCCGATCGGGTGACTGATTCCTACACTTCGCGCAATCTCGTTAATCTGTCCGACACTTATCTATTGTGCTCTAATCAGGCTAATTCCAAACGAGCTCCCTTGGATCCAATAACAGTGGTAGTGTTAAGCAATCACTGTGAGTATACTCTATCCCTTTTTGTTTTAAACTTTGGGATGCAACATGTATTCTATTAAACTATGATACTTGAGACTTTTGAAAACTAAACTCTATCCCATGTGTATGTGAAACTTGTGATTCTTGTATTCTATTTGTGCTATGTGGACGTTTAATCCAGGGTGTGTAGTTCCGCCTTAACAATAGTAGCACTATAGGAGATGCACCTCCCCATTATTCTCGGGGGTATTGTTAGGAGAATTCTAGTTTTCCTTGAGACTTGGTAAAACACTAAAGCATCGGGATACTTGGGCTATCACTTGTTGGACTGCGAACACTAGCATGGCTGAAACTATTTTGTAAACATTTACACGATGGATATGAGTTGTTTTAACCTATTATGCTCTTACTCAAACTTGTATACTCGCCAGTACATTTTTGTACTGACTCTATTTTAATACATGTTGCAGGCTGACAGGACGCTAAGACTCATGAAACATGCTAGGATGCTGCTAGAAACACATTGTAGCTAAATTAGAAACGTGAAACGATTTTTATGATGATTTGTAATTGATACTTGATGATTGGTACTTTAGACATTGTTATCATGAAATCAATCTAATTTATATTGCAACTATTTAGTGTTATGGAATCTCATTAGCAATCTGAACGCTTAGTGCTCGCACCCTGATGTTTCCGTCATCGGTTGGGGTGTGACAGTAAAAAGATGAAGGGGTATATGCGACTGAAGTTTTGAGTTTTAAATTATGCATTGTGTCAACGATGGAATCGAAGTAGGCGAATACCAAATTATGGTTATCTAAATTTTAGAATATTTCGGAATTATAGACATCAGATAATTCGGGTTCGGCTTCAAATTTTGTGCACATCCTTGTTAAACATCAAAAAGTATTTAGTAAGTAAAATTAATTCAGTTCTAATTAATTTAATAAATTATGAACTATATATCTATTTGAGTTATTTATCAATTTGTAATAATATATGATTTTATTTATTTATTTATTTAATTGTACATTAAAATAATATATTGATTCAAATTTATCGATGAACTTATGTGACGTACCAGCTGCGACACACGACCTAAATCCCACTAGTTTATAAAACATTATATATTAAAAGTTTTGAAAACCTTAAATTATAATCACTAAATGAAAATGAACCTAATGCAACCATTTTTGTTAAAAAAGGTTACATTTGGTAAAATTGCATGAGATCTAATTTTGTTAGAAAATATAAGATTTTTTTTCTCTAAGAACTTTGATCCACTCTTTCACATTCACATAACGGAGAAGCTCTCTTAGGCTGTCAAAGCGGCATGGGTGCAACGGTACCTGCAGGAACACCGCCTCACCCATGCGGAAACCCATTTGGGGTGTGTGAGCGACGAATGTGTGCCTGGCCAAATGATATTTTGTATTTTTTTATTTAATAATAAAAACTTTGAGATGAGAATGATGTGATTTTTATATAAAAATATATTAAAATAATGTATTAAAGATGTTTAGAATATCGGACGGTGCCCCCTAGGAACCGTTGTGGTATGTGATGTTTTGATAGAAAATGACAACTAGAATAGGTTAACGAATTATTAGATTTATAATTACATAAGACAAACTTGTGTTCGACTTTCCATGCTTTATATTCTGTTGTTTAGAACCGCATTATTTCATCATTTCATGTTTCTTCCTCTACACTTCCATGGCTTCTTCCCAACAAAAACGTCATACACAGTATGATGTTTTCCTTAGCTTCAGGGGGCCAGATACTCGTTTAGGGTTTACTGATCATCTTTATGACGCATTAGTGAGAGCTGGAATTCGCACCTTTAGGGATGACGACGAAATTAAGAAAGGACACGAATTGAAACCCGAAATTAACGATGCAATAAAAAGTTCCAGGGCTTCTATCGTTATATTATCAAAGACGTATGCGGTTTCAAGATGGTGCCTGGATGAGCTTTCGTTGATCCTGGAGCAGAAGAGGAAATGCGGTCATTATGTTTTACCCGTTTTCTATCATGTTGAACCCACGGACGTCAGGAACTATAGACAACAGTTTGATATAAAAGCAAAAAAAGGATCAAAGTGGACAGAGGATAGTGTAAGTCGGTGGAAGGCAGCTCTGTTAGAGGTTGGCGAATTGAAAGGCATTACTGCTTCGGGGTAAGCTTCCTATTTTATCTACCATATTTGTAGTTTAAATAGGCCTGTAAACGAACCGAACGTTCATGAACTGTTCCTGAATTTGTTCGGTGGGAAGTTCGTTTATGTTCGTTTATTGAATAAACGAACGAATACGAACAAAAAATTTTGTTGGTTTAACTAAATGAACGAACATGAACTCACCTTGTGTTTGTTCATTTATGTTCGTGAACGTTCTCTTATGTTCATTCATTTATGTTCGTGAATGTTCGTTTATTTATCTTCGTTTATTTTCATTTATATTTTAATAAATACATAAATAGTTATGTTTATATAAATATTAGGGTTTTTAACTAACTTATATAAATATAACTAATTAGTAGTTAAGTTTTCTAGTAATAAAAAAGAAATTTTTAAAATTTTTCTAAGATCGTAACTGATCACTTACTTAATATTTATATTAAAAAAACTACTTAAATTTAGTATCATGAACCCTAATTTAGATGTGTTTTCGGATTAACTATAATATATTAGACTTGTCTGTTTGTGTTCACTAATGTTAAATCGTGTTTGTTTATATTTATTCAATTACGTTCATTTGTGTTCGTTTATTTTTTTTAATCATGTTAATTTATGTTTGTTTATGTTTATTCAAATAGTCGGTTAATTTTTTATCTGTTTATGTTCGTTTGTGTTCGTTTATATTCGCGAACTGTTCGTTTAGGCTTTAAACGAACAAACACAAACGAACATGAACATGCCGGTTTCCTTAATGAACGAACACAAACAAAGAAATGTGTTCGATTATATGTTCGAGTTCGTGTTCGTGTTTGGTTAAAGTTAAATGAACGAACACGAACATGCCTATGTTTGTGTTCGTTCGGTTCATTTACAGGCCTAAGTTTAAATCCTAACTAGTTAGTAGACCTGGTAAATGGGTCGGGTGATGGGGCAAAATTTTCTTATTTATGAAATTTTCTTTGCAAGAGGCATTTTTTTAGTAGTTTGTTTTATTTTTTTATTTGTGAAATTTTCTTGGCAAGAGGCATTTTTTTTTTTTTTTTTAAATTTAACACAATTATTAGGTGATGTTAAATGGTTGGATATTAATTGTTATAAAAATTCAAATATTGGACTAAAATATCAAAAAAAAAAAAAAAAAAAACTTTTTGGCTAAAATGAATATATTTGTCAAATCAAATGCAGTAAAATGTGAGTTTACTCTATTTTAAATTATATTTGTAGCTACCTAACCGAAGTTTATTTAATTTCATTTTAATATTTATAAAAATATGAGATTGTTTTCCATTTCTTTTATAAATTTATATTCTTTCAGTGTTCTATATTTTATTCATTTATTCTTGACAGCCTATTTAGAAACTATATTTAAAGGTAAAAAATCTTAAACCTAATTTACGAATTAAATTTTCATAAAGATTGATAAATTTCTTTTTATAATTTTACACATTAAATTTCTTATAAAGATTAAGAAATTTTTGTTTATATTGTTCATGTAGAATAGTACAGAAGTGTTTGTTTTCGAATTAAATATATAAATATTTCAAAATTCTAATATTATCAATATAACTAAAAGTAGGTTAGTTAATGGCATCTTGCCTGCATGACATTAACATGGCCCGGTAACGGACACTTTTAGTTACTCCACAACAAGGCAATGTTAGCTTTCTTGTGTGTTTGTTAACAAGAATAACATTGTTTCGATGGGTAATCATGTCCCAAGTGGGTCGTATTCCCTTTTTCAGTTATTGAATTCAAAATCTAGCTAGATGGAAAATACATTATTTGTATACATTTCAAGAGGCTGGTTATCATACAATAGGCCTAATCGTACATTACGTACGCTATAACCACAACCGTCAGATTATCTCATTTAAACCCCGTGCTTAACTAATTTACGTCATTAAATTAATCAAATCAAAATATATATATGAAACCGCCAAGGTTAAAATCGTCCAATTGCGAAATCAAAATCCCTGATAATCAGCAAACAATACTCACAATCATACCGTAAACCCAAATTCAAAACATTTCAATCTTCTTCCCCCAAGTTCCGTTCTACTTACCGGTGCGATTGAACGAAGATTGATGAGTTTTGAGAAACGGGGCAAGGCCAACAACGATAGAAAACAGTCAAAGAAGATGAATCCAGGTATTGAATGACCTATGCGATTTTGTATAGTTAGCTTTGTTTAGTAAGGTTTTTGTCTGAAACCTGTGATTTTATAAGATTAGGTACTGTTGTTAACTGTGATTTTGTTAGGGTTTTTGTCTGGTAAGGTTTTTTATGAGGTTTTGTATGATTAGGTAGTTTTGGTAGTGGTTAGCTGATACACGTGCGATATTATAGAGGGTTTTGTAACGGTTTTGTATGACATAAGCGATTTTATATGATTAGCTTTGTATGTTAAGTTTTTTTGTCTGAGGCATGCGATTTTATAAAGTTTTTTTTTGTCTAAGGCATGCGATTTTATTTGATTATATAGTTTTGGTAGTGGTTAGCTGGTACATTCAAATTTATAAATCATTGATGCGATTTTATATGATTAGTTAGTTTTGGTATATGATTAAATGATACATGCAAATTTATAAAGGTTTTTTGTCCATGCGATTTATAAGATTAGGTAGTTTTGGTAATGGTTAACTGATACATGCGAATTCATAACTCATTCATACGATTTCATCAACTTAGTTAGTTTTTGGTATATGATTTTGTAGAAATAGAGTCTGATGATGACTTTGAAGCACCCATATCAACATTGAAAGACGTGAACAAAAACAAAAAAAAGAAGGGTTGGGGAAGAAAGTTCTAAGGATGATGACTTTGTTGAGCCACTGCCAAAAAAGAAGAAAGATGACAAGAGATCTAAAATACAAACAAAGAAACATTCAAAATTACATATTAAGACTTTATTGTGTGCGAAATTCAATACCTGAGATATGTTAAAAACAACACATACGATATGTTAAAATCACCAAATAAACCCAGAAACATCTTATCTTCAATCTCGTTACAATCTAATAACATGAAAACACCTTCAAATCAAATAAAACCCATACCTCAACCGTAACCTTTGATCAAAAACCCAAAATAAACATCCTAAATGACGAATCCAGCATTTTCGGTATCGCCAATATGTGTTCGATATATGAATCAATCAAAAAACCTGCAAATCGAATTGAATCAAACAATAATTAGATAGATGGTTATGAAACGAACTCGTAATCTGCTTCCTTGTGGATGGAATTCCCTAGTTTGCCCTCGGATGATTGAACATAATGTCTGATTTAACTAATTAAATTGAATCAGGGACACGTGTATGGCTGTGGGGAACGCGTACGTAATGTACGATTAGGGATTTGTATCCTACACTTCCTCTTACATTTCAATTAGTCTTTTCACTCATGATTTGATAAAAAATTCTAAACCTTTATTTAAATTTTCAATTCCAGTAGTACGTTTATCTATATATTTCTTTAACAACTATTTTTTTACAATTAAATCACTTATAATCTTGCACTTGTAAGGATTTGAACTTACATCACTTTTTGGTTTTTTGATAACTATTTTTTACCCTTAAATACCTTATAATGTTGCACTTGTAAGGATTTTGACTCACACCACTTGTGTGTGGTGCAAGCACTAGACTATTGGACCAATCGATAGTGGTTTAGCTATATGTACCACTTGTTAAATTTATAGGAAGTTTAACCATCATGCTATAGTGTGCGCTATAATGTATTGCTTCTTATTTTCTTTTCTAGGCGTGAAACCAAACATATTGCGGAAGTTGTTGGCACAATCATTTGTGAACTAGATCTCAAACTACTTAGTATTCCAGCCAATCTAATTGGAATGGAGTCTCGAGCTGAAAATATCGACTCATGGTTGAAAAACGATAAATCGAGGTTTCTAGCAATTTATGGCATGGGAGGTGCTGGCAAGACAACATTGGCCAAATACCTATACAACTCAAACAAGGAAAACTTTCTAAGTAGTTGTTTTCTTGAAGAGATTGGAAAGAAAAGCAAACAACCTAATGGCTTGCTTGAACTAAGGAAACAACTTCTCAGAGACATATCAGTGGGTATGAATGAAACCACATCCAGTGAATCTGACGACACAACTAATATTGTTAAGGTCTTAGAAATAAATAAAGTGCTCATTGTTCTAGATGACATTGATGAATCGAAGGAACTCAGCAATTTACTTGGAACGAAGTCATTTCATACACAGAGCAAAATCATAATCACAACTAGGCATCTAGCAATAAAGGGATGGTTTGAGACGATATCATGGAGGTACGAGATGTGCCAACTTGATTCGATGAGTGAACAAGATTCACTCGCTCTTTTTAGTTACCATGCCTTTGGATCAAATATTCCTACTGAACGTTTCGAGGATCTTACAATGGAGTTTGTAAAATACTGTGGAGGAAACCCACTAGCATTGGAAGTATTGGGTTGTTCTCTGTTCGTTAATAATGAAGACATGAAGAAAAATGATAACATGGTAAAAATATGGAAAAGTAGATTGAATTCTCTAAATTCACCAGGAAGAGATCTTGATAGCCGTATCAAGAATGTGCTACAGACAAGCTTTGACTCATTGCCAACCAAGGAGGAGAAAGACGTGTTTCTACATATTGCTTGTTTCTTTGTTGGCGAAGATGCAGATTATGTACAAGAGATATTGGAGCTCGACTACCATGCAACATCTGGAATCTGGACCCTTATTAACAGATGCCTTTTCACCAGGTCACAAAGTGGCAAGTTGATGATGCATCAACTTCTTCAAGACATGGGAAGAAATATTGCCCTGTCCACAGATCTATCTAAACGTTCTAGAGTTTGGCTTGATGACGAATCTTATCACTTGCTTAGATGTGGAGAGGTAAGATGTTTCTTTTGTGTGTCTCTAAACTTGCATTCCATTTCACAACTTGCTCTCATATCACGTCTTTCTTTATTAGGGTTCAAATAATATTGAAGCTCTATCACTTGACATTCGAAAACTCAACAAAGGGATTGTGGTAAGCCAAAAAAATGAATCAACTAATTCTTGTATAGAGATTTTCTTAAGGCTCAAACTATTAGCACACCCAAGCTAACTATCTGCACTCTTTTGAGTTTCAGTACGCCGCATACAGACTTGTACGCAACGTATAGAAGTACATAAAATTCTGTGCTTAGTGCCTAACACCAGTCAAGCACATAATTTTAGAGGTTATATACGTCAAGTACACGGCTGTACATGGCGTATATAAAGCATCAATATTAGGATTGATGACTTTGGTGTTTTGATGTTATAAACTCCGATTCGAACATTAAATCGCTTAAACGACTATACCATTAATTATTTTGAAAAACTCTGGTACGGTTCGAATATATTATACCATATTTTTTAACCTGTTATACCGTTTGAACATTTTGCCGTTTCAACATTATATCAAAATTATATCGTTTAAAATATTATACCATTAATTTGTTTGGCAAACTCTGGTGCAGTTAGAATATTATACCATCGTTTAAAATATTAAACCATTTTTTTTACTCTCGTCTAGTTCGAACACTATGCCGTTTTTAAATTACATCATGCAAAAAATTATAGCGTTTCAATATTATCATTTCAACAATATATCATTCTCAACATTATATTGTTTCAAATATTATATCGTTTGAAAGTTTACCATTTGAAAATTACACCATTTCAATTTTATCGTTTCAAAAATATTACATCTAAGCAATTTTACTATTTAAAAAAATTATTATTAGATATTGTGTAATACAAAAACACATCACGTAAACCAACAACATAAAAACCACTGAATATAATATATATCGCATAAGTTTGTACATGCATAACAAAAGATAAAACATAACAAAATACTAAATACAAAAACAAGAACAACAGGCTCGTCTATGGTTACGGATCCTGCTGCTGCTGCTGTAGATTGTGATGTTGTTGTGTATCCTCCTGCTGATGTCGTCCTGGAGGCCGACGGTACGGAGGTAACACCTCACGTTGTCATCGCTTCTTCGCCTACTCAACCAACCACTACAGCGCATAAGACATTGTGCCGATCGTATCAGTAAGCCGGTCAACATCGGCTCGTAACTGCTGATACGCAGCTTCTCCCGGGACAGGACCTGGAACAACGTGATATGGAAACTGAGGCGCCCCAGGCGGTGGTCGTAGCTATGGTAGCTCTGGAATGTCCATATCAGGACCATGCTTCTGTATGACCCAAGACAAGGGTGGCAGATAGACCAATTCGAAGAGTGCCGGCAACTCAACCGATACAAAGCGGTCACCGTTCTTAGTGCGGAACCGCTTTCCTAGGAGGGGGAACTTCTAAATAATTTTCATCCCCATATCGAGTTCATTCCCAGCCCCTTTGGCTCTATCGTCGATAGTAACTGCGGGTCAGCGTGTGGGTGATAGCCAAAACGAAAGGGCTATCACAGTGACGTGGGAGCCGCCGTACAACTTTCCATGCTGCTGCCGATGATGTGTGAAGTCGATGTACTGCGTGAAACCGTGTGCGAGAGTGCATGGCCTCTTGTACAAGTGGCAATAAAAAGAAAAATAGACCTCCGCTCGTACACCACTCTCGGCTGTTCCCACGAGCAGTGGTGGAAGAGGCGATCCGCATGTGTAGATACTTGCCTTCATAGTGTCAGTAATAATAATTTGATTATAAGTAATGTTAACAAGAATATTAAACGTATATATGGAGCGGGTCAACAATTCAGGAAACTGTCCCCTTGGAGAGTTCGAGGTCCCAAGTGTCCTTTTCTACAACCACATCCAAAAACCCTAGAAGTGTGGGTTTATCAACCATTACTTGTCTCTATTTACACGTATGCTTCTTAGTTAACTATTAGATATTAAAATAATAATAATAAAAAAAAAATACAAATATTAATAATAAGGCACCCTAATAACTAACGTACCTGGTATAAAGTATAAAGATCTGTAGCGATCTCATCCTCCATGTACAAGCCGCAACAGACCGCAAGATCTGCATGCGTTATAACACGCTTCCCACCGGCTAGACGGAAAGAAACCTCTTCAAGATGGGGGTGCTCCTGGTGTTGTGCCTCCACAGGTTGGTCGGACCAACGAGGATGAAACTACAATGACGACAAAAACTCGACGAGAATCTCTCTGTCCCTCAACATATATGATAACTCAAAAGGCGATCTCACGGTGAATCAATCGGAACAAACTCATGGGCTCTAACGGTGTCACCAAGGGTCTTCTGCCACATCGACCTCCTCATCTATCAGTTTACACGGTAGTAAGTTAAGCTTACGCCAGAATACATATACGTCTTCAAATTGTAACTTACGCTCTACACAGTTAAATCAATACATTGTTTAAGCTGCATAAATTGTTCTAAATCACAAAAGGGTTGTAGGTTTAAGATTTATTACTTGTACGTACGTACTTTTGCAGCCGACAAGCACACGACAACCCACAACAAATCTGCATCTGGCAACCACATGACGTATGAAGTTTCTGCAACACCTCTAGCTTCCCAAATAGCTCTCCTTCCAGCAAGTCAGGTGCTTTATAGGAAACCTTTTCCACGTAGGTAGTCAAACAATGGTAGTCTGTGGTTTTTTATCATTTTTTTATGCTTTCTTGGAAACTCTTTTGTATTTCTCCGAACTGTGTTGGAACTATATCCATGGCACTTCCCACTATTCGATCCAACAAGCTCCTATCTCGAACGTATCTATTCAAATTAGCATGCTGGCTTTCAACTCTGTTGGTGGTATGCTGACCAAAGTTGTGACTCTTATTAGTCCATGCAAAAACGAACATTTCTTTATAGTCTTTAAGCCAGTTATCGTACACATAGTTAAAGACCCCTGCAAAAGTAAAATAATAAATTAAATGTACATGTGTGTAAATATAATGGAAGGTGTGAGTCATTTGTTGAAGACAAACTTACTTAAACGGTTGCAAGCCACGAGTTGCTTATACAATTTACGCAAGTTGTAATCATATATCGGTTCTGAAGGAGACTCACACAATTTCCCGTAGAACAACAAAAATTTCAGCCAATCTTTGTTATTGAAGTCTTTCTTGCATTGTTTAAAGATATTCTGTTGGATGCTAAACATGCATAGATACCTAGAGATGTTCGGGAACACTTTAGCACACCCGTTCATTAGGGATAGCTTACTATCCATTACAATCACAGGTGGCTCCATACATTTATTCAACATTGACTTGATCCTTTCAAGTACGCATACGAAGTTATCACTGCGTTCTTTGCAAATAATGTCATGCACGATACAAAAAGACTTGTTGGTCGAAGTCAAAGCCACAACCTAGCCAAATGGCATGTTGTAGATGTTTATTTGTACGTCACGTTGATCAACAGTACGTGCGAGAATGCACGCCACATAGTACTCGATTAGGGATGAACAAAGAAAAGCTCTGTAACGACATCTGTTCCGGGTTCCCATTGGGGTACTACTTTCTTACGATTTTAAAAATGTTGCATGGCTCCATGTTTTGAGATGACAGCTACTCCACCAGCTTGTATTCGCATTCGGAAAATCTTCGCACAAACGCATGGCTCAATAGATTCTGTGCAGGTTCTTGGTTATGTTTCGAGTTTTCCACTACTATCTCCCATGTGTCATGCGTCACGGCACGCACCGCGAGTAGTGAAAATGGGCAACCGATTTTCTGCTATCAACTTTCCTAACTGTTGCTTTACTACGGTGCTGACCACCACGATCGCAAACAAGCCATACCATCCTCGTACTACCACCAATATTCTTCGATCAATGGGTCACAATATCGTAACCATTCTCGTTTGCCCTTTGTTGTACCCATTTCTTCAAATCCATTTGAGACATGAAAAGCTAAAACACATATACGTTTAAGTTAAATTTAATATTAATTTATCTTAATTAATTGTTTTTTATTGTATATTCTAATTTTAATATATAACATTTAGTTAAATTAATGTCATACCTGCTTAGTTTGATACGGATTGCCCGGGTTAGTCGGTCGATCATCATCATATGGTAGTGTGTTCAAAGGCTCACCATCGTATCCTCCGCCGTCCAGATGGCATGCGTGCACGTACAAAGAATGTGATGTTCGCTTACTTTGGTATGGATTACTTGGATTAGGAGGTTCCTCACCATAATACGGTGGTGTGAATGGAGGCTCACCACCGTATCCATCCGAAATGTCTTGTTGCACGTAAGAAGATTCACACCCTTATCCGTAATCCGGATACCCTTGGTGTGCCGAATAATATGGTTCGTCAACAAGGGCACGCTTAGCACTGTATCCTACGTATCCAACCTGATTTTCTTGTTGCACGTACGGAGATTCACACCCGTATCCGTAATTCGGATAAACTTGATGCGCCGAATAATATGGTTCATTAACAGGTGGAGTCAGAGCCTCATTCAAGTCTGGCCACAGTTTGTTTTGATTAACAGGGACGCCAAACGCAACCTCCTCCTCCTCATTAGAATCTCAAATGCCCAATTCCTCCTAAATAACGGTATAATATTTATTGATCTAAAAAACAACAATGAAAGAAGTAAAGTTAGTAAACGATACGGTTTCAGGCACCCCCACGAGTCATTAGAATACTGTCCAAAAAAATAGCTGTCATCCCAAAACGGTGACATTTTAGCAACACACTCGTCCGACAATTAATAAACCGAGGAAGAATGCAAATAAAATGATGCAACCTTCGTATTCATTAATAAACAGATGAAAGTCTATATATAAATGTTCCAAATTCACAAGTATACGTCTCGTATAGCTCTGTACTCGGTGTATACCTTTATCCACGTGACTAGACAACATCGTATCCATGTCAAATCTGACAGATGTACGCCACGTATAGAGCTATGTGTCGCGTATACAAGCCTCGTACGTAAGCCTCATACAGGTCTTTACTCGGCGTATATGTGATTGATTTGAAACTGTACGAGGTTTGAACATCTGGTTTGAGAAGGCAACCCTATAAGCCACGTCCAGTTCTATACGTGGCATACATGAAAACCCTATACGCCACGTACAGCTCTATACGTGGCGTATATAAAGCTCGAGTTTGGTGTGCAGATAGGCATTTGGGTGTGAAAATACGTACACCCTTTCTTTCTTAATTCGTTATTATTGACATGCTAATTAATTAACGTTTGCATAGAGATCTTGGTTCAACAAACTATGTATTTTGGTGCTTTTGATCATGTAACGCTAAGAATTTATTTCATGTTACAGTTACAGCCCCTTAAATCAGATTCCCTTGTGAAGATGAAAAACCTAAAATTGCTTCGACTCAATTATGTGGAACTCAAGGGGTCCTACAAAGGCTTCTCTGAATTTAGAAATTTAAGATGGTTGTGCTGGCATGGATGTGATATTAAGACAATCTCATCAAGCATGTGGATGAGTACCTTGGTGGCATTAGATATGACCAATGGACGGTTGAGAAAGTTTGAACCACCCACGGTAAATGCATGCATACACACACTAATTATATATATTGTTTGCACTTACCTTTCTGTTGGTCAGATGTACAATAACAGATTAAACTTGAATTTTCATGGAACAGGTTCTTTATTCACTTAAGTATCTAGATCTTACTGGCTCTGAAGAGCTTGTCTGTATCTGCAATCTCTGGCGCCTGCCTAATCTAGAGGTTTTGATCTTCAAAAGTTGTATCAGTCTGACTAATGTTTGTGAAACTATAAAAGAACTTAAAGGACTTGTTACAATGATGTTGCGATGTTGTATAAAACTGAAGTCACTCCTATGTCTCCCAAGTAATCTGGAGAAATTGCATATAGATTCTTGTACATCACTTAAGAAAATAACATTCCAATCAACTCGTTACAAACTACAACTTTTTACGTACGAAGGATGTATCAACCTGTCAGAAGTTCAAGGCCTTTTCAAATTGGCACCCATTGCAAAACTTTCAGAAGCAGATCTGGGATATATGAGTTGGATCAAAGCATTCAAAGATCACACAGTGGACCTGGTGGGTGATGAGGTCACTAAAGGCAGAATCTGGAGAATCCAGGTAATACATCTTTCTCACAAATGCATGTAGAAGTAAAAAAAAAGCACATAAACTGGGTGAAACTCACTCGGCTTACAAAACTGATTAACATACGACTAACTGGGTTTTTTTGTGTATTTTGTGTGGCATAGATGTTGTATGAATATGGTATAAGCAGCTTCTTTCTGAAAGGCATAAATGATCCACATATATACATTCTCCCCTCTTCAAATATATACTTTCAGGTGACTCCTTTAACAATGGAACAAAGGATCCGAGGATTGCTTGTAACACTAAGATACCGGATATTACATGAGGATGAAAATAATGATAGGTTGTTTTTGCTTGTCAAAGTCAAGATCAATAAGTCTACTACCAATGCTCTTACATGGGTATACAACCCTGTGGTCTATTGCAAACCAAGAGTTGGTGAAGTTGCTGAGTGGTTAAGCTATTGGCCAATTGGAAACATGTTAGAAGCTAATGACGTAGTCTTTGTGAATTTTTTTTGGGAGACAGAATATATGACAGTAATAGGTTGTGATGCCAGACTTGTGTATATGAATAGTGGCGTAGTGAACCGGGAAAATAACCATGTGAAAGAGGAAGAAATGATTGGACGAGATCTGTCTGAATTCGAGGTGGCCAAAGGAGGGTACTATCTTTGCCGTCGTGATCTCTTCAAGCCGTCAAAGATCGCTGATAACTTAAAAATGTTGTTTGGTGATGGCATTTATGATTCAGGTATGTCCAATCCCTCTTTAATTTGTTGATGATGATTGCTTTTAATAGGGATTGGGCTGCAAAGAATGACTGATCTTCATATTTCTTTTAGTAACAAATTCACAAAGATGGAGAAAATGTCGTAAGCAAATGCAGTGGAGGACAGAAACGTTTATGGAGCTAGAAGATTATAGAGACACTCTTCAAAAAGTACGTAAACCTTTTGAATATTTTTCGATCATAATAATCAAATTTAGGTTGGATAAGAATAATATGAGGAAAGGTTATTGGAACAAGTTGTTTAAAGCGGCTTTAAATAGCCAAGGACATACAACTTGTTAATAATACAAGGCTCAATCTATCTGGACACCCTCTGCGCCTATTTGGACACTTTTTGTGCCCTAGACGCCTTGTATAGGGCTATACGAGGCGTCTAGGCACTGAATTCAAGGGGAGTCTTCAGAGATGTCAGGCACAAAGTTTAAGAAACCCTAGACGCCTCGTACAGGCCTATACGAGGCGTCTAGGTGTTGGGTTTTTTTTTAAGTTGAAAGAAGGGGTTTTTGGTGGGTTTTGGTGTGGTTTTTTTTGATAGTTTTTGAAGGAGTGTTGTTTTAGTGAACATTTTTTTTGTTTTAAAAAACGTTTTGTTTTTTTTTTGCTTTTTACACTATAAAAAAATCAACTATTTTAAAAGGGGGAATTACATATATCCCCTTATTTTAAAACCTAATTACATATATACCCAATTCAAAATTTAAATTACACATTTCCCCTTCTTCTATAATATTATCTTACATGACAAAAATATCCTTTTATAACTTAAAAGAACACTCCGGCATCTCTCCATCTCTCTCTCTACCTCTCCCTCTCCCTTATTGTTATAACTGCATACTACGAATCAAAGTGATTCATCTTTCCTTTTTTTCTCTTGCATCAAAGCATAGAACATGTGGACCAGATCCTTCAATTTCCCTTTATTAATTTCACATGTCTTTTTAATGGTTTCCATATATTTGCTTTCTGTATTTCCTCTAGATTTCGGTCTGTCTTACACATATTATGGCTATTTTGAAATCAAAGTCAATGCTTTCTGCCACTTGTTTTGGAATTTGGAACGGTTATTGAATCTCCTTTGATTTTCCAGATGTCAATCGGGTTGCTTTATTTTGTTGTTGAAAACGATTTGGGAATTGAGTTGCATGACTGATCTTCGTTCGTGTTGTCGTTTTGGCTATTGACTTTTTGATTTCAGATTTTCTTGATTATTGGGTTGAGATCTGGTCCTGGATCACTATACAATTGATTCGTCTTCTTTACTGAGTAGATTAGTTGATGATAAATTTCTGATCTTGAAACGTAAATTGTTCATGACATTGTGTTGACGGACCTGATAATTGGGGTTTATAGGTTTCTTAAGATCAAGAGAAGTTGTTTTTAAGTTTAGTAAAAGGGCAAAATAGTAAAATTTTAAAATAATTTTATTAAAATAAATTAAAATGGGTATATTTGATATTTTTCACTTTTTGAGAGGGGATATATGTAAATTAAATTTTGAGTTGGGTATATATGTAATTTATGAAGTTTGTAGGGGGATATATATAATTGCCCCTTTTTAAAAATAATCTCTTTAAATAGATTCTATCGATTAAATATTTTAATGTTTTTAATATTTTACTTTTTTAAATGTTATTATTCCGATTAAAATTTTATCTCGTTCAATTATTGTTTCCGTATTATATTCAAAGGATATATTGTTTCCGTATTATATTCAAAACATATATTGTTTCCGTATTACTACCTCCGTCCCATTAAAAGTGTCATATTTTGAATTTTCAAAGTCTTCATTTATAAACTTTGACTTTAATTATATATTTTTTGTGATATATAAAACTTGATGAAAATTAACCCGATAAAAACACTTGTAAAACACACTCAAATCATATAACTTTCATCAAGTATTATCTAACACAAACAAAATTATTTAAGGTCAAAGTTTATAAATAAAGACTTTGAAAATTCAAAATATGACACTTTTAATGGAACGGAGGGAGTATATCAATTTAAGACAACAATCAGTAAGTAACCGAATAACAGAAAACAAACATAAATATGACATATATAAGATAACTTTTGTACATCCATAACAAAAATATATAAGATAAGTTTGTACATCCATAACAAAAATAAACACAACAACAGGTCTATGCATCAAAATCCGAATCCGAATCTGGATCTGGCTGCTGCGGTTGCTACTGCTGCTGCTGCTGCTGTTGTGGTGCTCGAGCTAGTGGGAGCGGTATCACGGGTAACCCCTCTCTCTCTCGTCTATCCTGCGCCTCCCGGACCAACCAACCTACCAAATCGTTGAGTCTGTCAAGCTCGGCTCGTACCTCCGGATGTAGCGCAGCTCCTGGGGTATAACCTGGAATAACGTGACGTGGAAACTGAGGCGCCCCAAGAGGTGGCGATGGCTGTGGCATCGCTGCACCGTCTAAATCCACCGGAGGGTCTGGCATGGGCACTACATCAGCAGGATCTGCCGGAGGATAGATGAGCTCGAACTGCTCTGGTAGGGGCTCCTCTCTCCATATGCCCCTGTTGCGGTTTTTAAACCGCGGGCCAACGGGGAACCTCCTAATCAGTGATATCCCCCATAGCGATGGAAAACTCATCCGCGTCGGCATGACTGGCGGCGTCCACAAATGTGGGTCCTCCTCCGGTACGATGCCCAATGAACGGGCAATGACGGTGACGTGGGGGAATGCACGCCACATGTCTCTCGAGTACTGATGAAGAAAGAAGAACTCTGTTACGATCTCTGTTCCGGGTTCCTCCCGTGTCTCGTAAATAAAGTCATTGTTTATCAGCACGTTTTCTTGTGACTGCATGGGAGTCAATCCTTGTCTTTGTTCGGCTCTAATCTTCGCCATAACGTTTTGAACGTCTTTCTAAACATGAAACCTGTCGGGGTCCTGCTTCCTTATCGTTTGAAATATTTTGCGCGGCTCCATGTTTTGAGCTGTTAGCTGCTTGATCAGTTTCATTTCGCTTGGAGTAAACCTTCGCATAAACGCGTGGGCCGACAGGCCCTCAAAAAGTTCGTGGTTATGTTCAATTTTTCCGTCTTTTATCTCCCAGGTTTCATACGGGTGGTTTCGCACAGCCAGCAGGTAAAACGGGCAACCGGTTTTTTTGCTTCCGGCTTTTCTAAGTGTTGATGTAGTCTGGTGCTCACCACCATGATCACATTCAAGCCATACCCTCCTGGTTCTTCCCCCGATTTTCTTTGATCGACGGGTGACAATAACGAAACCATCCGCGTTTGCTATTTCTCTTATCCGTTTCTTTAGTTCATCTAAAGAGTTGGAAACCTGCAACATCGACAATAATAATAATAATAATAATAATAATAATAATAATAATAATAAAATAGTAATTGATACCTGCTTTTTTAAGTACGGATTGTCCGGGATGGGAGGTGCCTCACCACCATATCTACCATATCCACCATAACCACCATATCCACCAACGTCCGGATTGTTTTGATGAACGTAAGGAGTGCCCGGGGAAATGAATTGCTGATGACCACCGTCTCTTCCGTATCCACCGTATCCACCATATCCACTGTCTCCTCCGTATCCACCGCCTCCTCCGTATCCACTGTCTCCTCCGTATCCAACGTCTCCTCCGTATCCACCATTTCCTCCGTATCCACCGTCTCCTCCGTATCCACCGTTTCCTCCGTATCCACCATCTCCTCCGTAAGAGTATTCACACCCGTATCTATAATCCGGATACCCTTGTTGCATCGGATAACTTGGTTGACCAGCATGGTATGAGTCATCTACAGGGGCTGTTTCATCAACAGGAGGATGCGTGTTCAAATCTAGAAACGGTCTGTTTTGTTTTCCTTGTATACTAGACACAACCTCCTATTGCTCATTAGAATCGGGAACGCCAGACTTCTCCAAAATAGACGACCGTATCATCATTAGTAAATAATAAACTAACACAACAAGTAATTAAAACATTTAAGCTAATAACTGTTACCGGAACGCTTTCGGGTACCCAATTGTCGCTAGAATACTTCCCGAATACATACTTGCTGTCCCAGTATGATGACATTTCAACACTTCGGTATGATAAGAACACAAATGCAAACAACAAGAGCTCGTAGAAGAAACAGAATGAAATGAATGTTGAATTCTCAGTGGACCAAGAATGCACTGTATGTTGCACTTTATATGAAATATAGACGCCTCGTATAGCTCTAGACGCCCCATATTGCTTTAAGTCACATGTCAGACACATAGTTCAGTCAGTCTCTAAGACGCCTCGTATAGGCCTATACGAGGCGTCTTAGTACCCACGTATTGGTCCCTCGTACAGGCCTGGACTCCCCGTCTGATGTGACGTTGTACGAGGTTTAGAGCTTGGTCGGAAAAAGTAACCCTAGACGCCTCGTATAGGCCTATACGAGGCGTCTAATAAGGTGTGGAAATAGGCAGTTGGGTGTGGGAATATGTACACCCTAATACAAATAACAAACAAAACTAAAACCTAGGAACAAGACTAGCACATGCTGATCAACCAGATCTCCCAATTGACTCAGCTTTATTAGTGAACGTTGTTTGACCAATGTTACAAGTTTTTGAAGTTTTAACAACTTTGATGTAACAGAACCCGTGTTTGTTTCCTACTTCAAAATTTTACACGTGTTTCTACTAAAGGGCTTGTAGTCGTCTAGCTATACCAATGAGTGTAGTAATTAGTAAGATGTTATCTCCCATGGTTCTAGTCCCGCTTGGACGTTGGTGTAAACTTATTAGTAGATTTAATTGGAGCATGAGAGTTTCACTTACTAAAATACAAACCCAGTTGCTAATTAAGTATGAAATTCTGGGGTTCAACTTTTAAGAATTTAACCGAACCCATTTGTTATTTAAAGAAATTTGAATTGCATTATTTATAAACGTAATATAACTTTATTTCATATTGAAACTTGTTTTTTTAAACCGTTTTATATGCTGGGGAATGGGGATACGTCCATAATTTTGTATCATCAAATGAGGAAGGCTATTAGATGTTTACATGTACCTTGTTACATGTAAATAATTATGTATGCGTATAGAATATATTCTTTATTCTTGAAGTTTACATATTCGTGTTATGTACATGGAATATATTTCATCCATATGCAGTTATACATCAATGAAAAGTTAAAAAAATAGATTATGAACAAGTTAATGAGTTTCTTAACTATATATGTATTCTTCAATGACTACATTCCAGATAATTGTTCTAACGGGTCTGGAGAGAGAAATTGGCATCCTCAAGAAAATAGAGATGATGTATAACCTTGGCGTTCCATTAATTGTTTCCACTAAAAGGTTCTTGGAGAACGGGACACCGTTATTGATAGTCATTGGATTCGTTGATAGATTCAAAGTCGAAGCGTATGTGAGGAAATTTGAGAAAATGGCAAAAGTCGAAGCTGTTGAGTACCTCGGCAGGAGCTCGATCCTAACATATTTCAAGCCTTCTCTTTTGACAATCTGTTTAATCATATCTATAGTTATGTTTTTTGCGCTATGTAGAGAAGGTTATCTGAAAAGCATTGTGACTGTCGTTGGCTATAAGTTATTACGAAGGATATATGTTGGCTACTAAACTTCCCAAGGGGATTCTCTTATATGTTTTGATGCGTCTGTCTCCCACGGTACAACAGCCGAAGCAGACTGTACTACTGGAAATAGCCATATGTGCCCGAGGTTACACCGGATAATATTAAAGTGTTAGAACTTGTGAAAAATAATGATACGAATGTGATGGAATCGAATAGAGAAAACTTATCTCTCTAAGTACCCAACACATGGGTCTTCAAGTATTTATTCTTTTCCAAGAACTTTCCATGTATTCATGTATTTTTCTTGTCTCACTTCTCTTGTATTTTTATATCCTCACTAAGTTAGGCACATAGCCTACTTTTAATACAAGAGACATGGGGTGGAGAAAAGTCTCACTAAATTAGAGATTTTATTGGAGACATAAACTCTAATAAAAACTAATAAATTAACATAAAAACTCTACTTAATGTTAAGAATGCATCCATTATTAGTGACTATCCACATTTCTAACTCCCATGTCACATTTATATTTGTATTAATGTTATAGCCTATATATAGTGGCTCATGTATTTTGTATGAGACACATCAATAAGAATGAGCTTCTTACATTCTCCATTTTCCCATTGTCTCCATAATCTCTCTAATCTTAGTTCATATGTTTATATACTTTATATATTGTTGCTATGAGGTCGTTGTTACAAAACACGTTATCAGCACGAATTGCTTTTGAAGTTGGATTGTATCAACACGAGACACCATGTTGTATCAACGTTGGCGAAAGAGATAAAAGACAAAATTGTTGATTTGGTATGAAAACCCTTAATTGTTTTAATTTTACTTCCTCTGTTCTCATCGATTTTTAGTATGATAAAACTTAAAAATTAACTTACGCTTTTCTTGATATTTTTTTATTGGTTAAGATTTAAGATTAAAATCATCATGAACAACATTGATATCATCCTTATTTATCTAGGATCATAATGTTTTTGCTTCTTTGTTTACTTTCCTATGTGTTAACGAATCTAAATAGTTTTCTTTCACAAACAAACACCTACGAAAAACATTGAGATGTGAAGAAAAGAAAGCAAAAGTAAACTAGAAACACAATGGTTTTCGATCAAGAAAAAGAATCATTCTAGTTTCTCTAATTGATTACTTGCAATATGATAACTAATTTCTTACCCCTCTTGGTTATCTCTCTTTTATCATTAAATATTTTATTGGACTTCAAGGGAAGTTTTGGTATACTAAACTGAATAGTTATGTTTCATTAACGGTTTGAAAAGTTGCATTATTTAGTGAATTTATGCTTTAATTTAGTTGTCTCAAATATGCGATATATATTTAAATCTCCACAATTGGTCATTTTGAAACTACTCTAAAGATTTTAATAATATAATTCTACTTGTATGTCAACTAACTCTTGGAAGATATAGTTATGTGTGGTATGTATTAAACGTGAAATTATTTAGATTGGGAATATGGTATGCCATGATATGCCGTAGTGAATCCAAGTTATACATATTTGTAAAAGCTAATAAATTAAGGTGTATATCAATTTTGGTTTTTGAATTGTAATCGACTTATTACTTGTGGGATAATTTTTTTATTATATTTTATGGTTAGTAATTAAATAGCCTTTTATTGTTGTTCTAAATTTTATACAACAAATTAAGTTGTTGGGGGTTTCAAAGAGACATTACAAATTCTAAATCATTATGTGCTTTTATTATTATGGTTATGAGTTTTGATATCATTATGTGCTTTTATTGTTATGGTTATGAGTTATGATTGGTCCATTAGTTAGTTTTTGTTATTAGTATTTATACAATTTATGATGACTACTAAAATACAATTTGTATTAAAATGTGATATCTAATAGTTCTATTTGAAGATAATCATTAGTGCAATTTTGTTAATGAATTTAAAATAATGCATATGTTTATATGATAATATGTTATAATATGATAACTACTTATTTAACTTTGTTGTATATCATTGTTATTGCAATTGTATAAGCTTTTTAGTTGCTATTAGATATTTAAATATGTGATTTGATTCTATGAAATATTTGTGTGGTAAAAGATATTATTTGTAAATTAACATGACACTAAAATTCTCAAGATGCCTGTTATATTTTCTTGAGTAACAAAATTTATTAGTATAAGAAAGCTCATTTACAAGTAATAAAGATTCATATGATCGAGAAAGTTGATAGTGACATTTCTTTATGTTTTAAACTATGTGACAAATATGTGATATACTTGTGATTGGCTATATCATGTTACATTTATGGATAAATTACATACAATTTCTTGCAAGTGATGAAAAAAATTCTTATTTCATAAGGTTGTATCATAACCTATTTATTTGGTGACATGTTATATAGTCATGCATTGTATAATCTAATGTATATATTATGTTACATATGTTATAAATTTGGAAGGAGATATCAAACTGACCAGGGTTGTGGTATATGATTACAAGCTATAAAAACGATTGAATTATGGGTACAGTTTATATAAAAAGACACCTGGTGTGTCTAACTTCTCAAAGCATATTATGAGTTTATCGAAGCTTGTAAGATATTAAACCAATAAGTATAAATGTCTAGGTTATATAACTACATCTCGATTTATATCATGTGATGAGAAAAATATATATCATAATCCATTGAGCAAAACAAGTTCCGTTGTCAAACCTCAAATATGCTCTTGAAGAAGCAATATTGTTAAAGAATATGTAAGGTTTGAAACAACCACCATGAAAGTTGTGTGACTCTAATCCTTTCATGAAGTGAATGTGATGATATAATGACCAATGTAAGGTCACGATCATGTATATAACAACTAAGAAAATTGTAATGATGTCCCCATGATAGTTCCTTGAACTGAATGTGATGATATAATAATTGGTGTAAAGTTCGTAATCATGGTAATTGAGGAAATTGTTATGATGCTCATATAATGAGATCAACCATGTTAATAATATGATGACTATACAATGATCGTTATAAAGGTCGTAAGATATAAGATTGATAAATCTTATACGACTCAACTACTTCTCAATTGATGGTAAACAAAGAGAGCATTATTTACAAGGAATAATCGATTAAATTCTTTTCATTTGTCACACTTGAGAGATATGCTCCTAAAGTAGCAATATCATTATAAGAGTTATGAAAAAAGAAATGATTTTATACTCATGTGACCGAGTAAATAATGAAAACCTATGAAGCTTGTTTTCGTTCTACTCCATTCCCAAAAGTGAATGTTATTATATATTAATCATTGTAAATGTAATGATGGACCAAATTGAGACATTTGTAATGATGAGATTGACTATAAGAATTGTAATGATGGTCATTTTAATAATGAGATGGACCACCAAAAGTGGCAAACTAAGGAGTAATTGCATAACGTGATGGCTTTAACTTTGAAGTTATATATATTCTCTCGTATCATACGTTTTGTATTACATACGAGCAAGTAATACACATACGATCATATACCAGGAGTTTATGGATCATAACTATTTAATTAGTTGGCATGATCGGTTAGACCACACCAAGTCAATGATGATGTGAAACATAATTAAGAACTAGAAGATTCTTCAAGATAATAATTAGCATGTAATGTTTGCTCTCAAGGGAAATCATATATTTGCAAAATAAACGAGAGTGTGTATACCTAAATATTATGGAAACATGATACCATTTAGTTTTTTTTTTTAAATCGATGCATTGTCTAAATGGTTATCAAATCCACAACCTGAAGCTTGTGTGATTGTGGCTTAGCTAATGTGATAGCAAGCGTATTAATCCCGATTAGTATATTTGTTTGATAATAGTGAATTTGATTCCCAAGTTATTAACGATCATTGGAATAAGTGTTATTGTTGAGATGATCACTAAACATCTACAATTGGTTACAAAGCCAATGATCATTAGAGGAGCAAAAGTTCATTTAGGTACATGTAATTTTATATATAGTACCATCAATTCAAATCAAGCCAATAAGTTATAGTTCTCCCCACACAGTTGGTTTTTGGTCAGGAACCAAAGATGTCTCATCAAAGATTTTGGTTGTGCAACATATATTAAAACTCATCCACCATACCACACAAAGATGAGACTTCTAAAAGGTTTGAGAATATGTTGGGTATAAATAATCGTCTATGATTAAATACTTAAAGCCATTAGTGAGAAATTCGTTTATGGCTCATTAGTTTTCACTTTAATGAACGAATGTTCCCAACATTAGGGGGAGATAACAAGAAGTTGGAAAGTGAAAAGTGAAATGAATTATCATGTCATCTTGATCCTCAGACTATAAACTATGAACTAGAAGTTTAAAGTATAATTCATTTACCAATATTAAAGAACAAATTACCAGACAAGTTCACTGACCTAAATAGAGTGACTAAGTAAGTCATATAATCAACTGCTTATGCTCCAGTTATACTTGTGTCCCAAGAGGACAACCACATATTTTTGTAATGAGTCTATTGCACGCCTAAAGCATGGTAGACTAGTTGATTCCAATAGTAAAATTCCTCGAAAATTGGAGCAAGTAATTAAGATGGTCAAGTTGATGTTATAGTTATAAGATCTCCTGCAGAGACAATAGACATGATGGTTCAAGAAGAACCTCAGGTACCTGAAAGTAAAGAGATCTCGATAAGTTGTATCATGTCTAAGATATGTATGGAATCGAAATAAAAATCGATGTCGTTATACTTTTGTATATAATGTAGCGCTTAAAATGATTAAATGATGAGGATCAAGATTTAAGATCTGCCTATGAATGAATATTAAGAAATGATTGACCAAAATAGAAAGATGCAAATAAGGCAGAGTTTAGTTCTCTAATGAAATAGAAAGTATCTGGACCAACAGTCCATACAACTGAAGTTGTAAAATATATTGGATACAAATGTGTCTTTTACGCAAAGCATGTGAAAATCAAATTAAGTGATATAAGTCAAAATTGGTGGCACAAGAATTTTCACAAAGACCTATGATTGATTATGTGGAAACGTATTCTCCAGTGCTGGATGCATTTACTTTCCAATATTTTATTAGTCTGGTAATATAGAGAGAGAATTGTTGTGCGTCTATGAATGTTATGTATCATTTGATACTAAAAGTGTACATGAAGGTCCCTAAAGGATTTGAGTTATCAAAATCATGTAAGTTAAGTTCTCGAGAACAATATGATCATTGTATATAGATTCGTTTTTGTTTATGATTGAACTCCTGATGAGTTTTCTAAAGCAATTGAGTTCCCTAAAGGTAAATCAAAACATCTTAATGATGTAATTCTTGTGCACCAATAAACATACATAGAAACTTATACCCAGTGATTGTGATATCTCAATAAATAGTGTACACGCATGGTGCAATATGGATTTTGAATATAAAAGCAAGTGTTCATGACATTTTTGCATATGATATAGATATCTATGTGTTAAATGGGCAAATTTATGTAGCAAAACTTCTAAAGAGTGAAAGCACATGCATATTTTGATAAGATGTAAAGAATTCCCTCATGGATTGATAATGCTAGAAGCATTAATAATGTCAAAACCTCAAGAATGTATTATATGAAGTTGACAAATTACGTATGGGCTAAAATAGTTGGGTCGAGTGTTGTACAACTCGAGATATTCTCATAAAGAGGGATATACGTTTGATTAAATTAGCCATGTTCTATGAACATTCTACTTTTAAAAGTTCACTATAATTGCATTTTACAGTGATGATGTCTAGGCATCATCGAGAGAAATTGTCGAGCTTTTAAAGGGAGAATTTTTGAATGACCTTGGCACAATCTAATTATTACTCGAACTGCAGTTCGAGTATATATGTAATTATATTTTACCAATCCCCCAAGTACATCTAGAAGATGATGTTTGGATATTTTAGTATAGGCATAGTTGAACCTTAATGTATGTTAAAGGTTGTTAAGTCATTTGTTATAAGAAATGCCTATTATCATCTCCTATCAAAGTAGAGATTCTCATTCTAGAAGTACCATCGTTAAATGCATAAGTGCATTAATATGTTTTGCTAACTATGTATGGTTATAATATCTTTCACTTGAGCTTATTGTCAGGATATAACCTTTGTCAAGCGAAGAGACATTGGAATGAGTTCAAAGAAATATTTCAGGATAAACGATATTTGATTATATTTTACTAACCCATCAAAACAAGTTTGGTTAGTCTTGTAGATGCAGGAATGTAACAAAACACAGTCGTGGACATATGATAATTTTTGGAATGAGGCACCTCAAGTCTCGTTAGAAGATTATACAACATTGCTCAACATAAAGGCTTGCACATTAAGGGATCAAGCGACAAATCATTCGCTACAAAGCTTTATTCGATTTTCAAGGAAGATGGACACACGTCACTTAAAGGATACATGTTAAAATGAGGGGGGGGGGGACTTATTCAAGGTGCACTCTTTTCCCCTTGACTAAGTTTTGTCCCATTGGGTTTTCTTAGTAAGGTTTTTAATGAGGCAACATACCTGATCCAGAAGTATTAGGGGGAGACAATACACGCTGCACTTTTTTCTCTTAGCTGAGGTTTTGTCCCACTGGGTTTTCCTAGCAAGGTTTTTAACGAGGCAACATCACCAAGCGTATCAAAGAATAGTATATCATCGTGTGGATAGTCAAGGGGGAGTGTTATGAACGCATCCATTATTAGTGACTATCCACATTTCTAACTCCCATGTCCCATTTATATTTGTATTAATGTTATAGCCTATATATAGTGGCTCATGTATTTTGTATGAGACACATCAATAAGAATGATCTTCTTACATTCTCCATTTTCCCATTGTCTCCATAATCTCTCTAATCTTAGTTCATATGTTTATATATTTTATATATTATTGCTATTAGGTCGTTGTTACAAAACACTTAAGAGTTTATGTAACATCCGTTAAAACGGATTACCGAAGTCCGACCCGTTTTGAATTTTGGATCCTAACCTTTGAAACCTCATAAATTGTCGCTAAACAAATAACCGTCGAGAGATTTTATTGTTATTATTATTATTATTATTATTACTTTTTAATTTATTCCGTTTATAGCTAATTAAATCATTTTTTTCATTTAATTAATTTAATTAATTAAAATTATTAACTAATTCAAATAAGCGTTTTGCAATTTAAATTTTTTAAAATTATTATGTCATGAAATAACTTAGCTAGATGATTGGTTTTAACCCTAGTATAAATGGTTCAAATTGTCAACTCACAAATCTAACCCTAGTATAAATTGGTAGAGAACCCTAGTCCCCCTTCGTTTTCATCATCCGATATGTTGCTTTCCCTCTCATTCTCTCAAAAACCTTATCTAACTAATAAACCATCTCACCTTCAATCTCTCAAACTCACAACCAGGCACACAAACTGTAGAGAGCAAGCTCCACAAAGCAGACCTCACAACACAACCACATCTCGTTCCTTCTCCCTTTCCGGCGAAAACCAGCAAGTCACCGGAGCCACCGGCAGATTGCCGACGATATCTCGTCGAGCAGACCCATCGAAACATCTCCCCTCATCACCTTAAACCCGTTGTGCAGCCCCTCTTCTTCCTCGTTTAACAGGGCGGCCACCACCATCGGGTGGTGGCGAGCAATGGCGAGTGACGACAAGAACCTGTAAGGGTTCCGGTGCCGGTGATGGCACACAACGGCAGCAGCAAGACCCCACAGCCGGCAGTGCTGTGGGGTTGGCGTCGGGTGGCTTCTGGATCGAGAAGGATGATGGCAGGAGAGGGAGAGAGTGACCGGAACCGCCGCTCATGGCGGCGGTCTATGTATCGGATCGACGAACTTCATTCCGGTAAGGATTTCAAGCATGATTTGTTTAAATTTCAGTTTTTATTTCAAAATTAATTTCTGTTTTTGATTTGTTTCGGTTAGTTCGAGTTCATGGCCGATTTTGGTTCAGGTTTGGGTCAGACTCGTTTCGGCTAGGGCTTCAACTGCGATGACTCGAGATGTTCCGAACAGGTTCAGGCAATAACTCAACAAGTTTGCCCCTTTCAGTTTTCTATTGGGGGTCAATTTGTTTCGGTTCGGATTCGCGTCAAGATGGTGCGATGCGGATCAGATTTCATGTTCGGTTTGGATTCTAGTCACGGGTCCCGGTCAGTCGCGGTCCAGTGTCTGTTCGGGTCAACTCGGTCAACCGGGTCAGCATGGTCAAATGCAGTTAAGCTCGATCTCGAGATGGCGTGAGACTTGGTAAAAGTTTAAATGACGCAAACTCTATTTTTTTATTGTTTAGTTAACTATTTAATGTTTTGAAAACGAACTCGAACCGATTTAATTGGAGATTTGATTACATTTATATTACTCAACAAAACTTTATATAAATTGATCATATTATTGAATTGTCGGAAATTGTTGAATTTTGGAAAATTATAACGACAACTTTAATTGTCGGGATCATCCAAAAAATAGAGGAAACTCTGTCTGTTTTTCCTAAAAAATCCGTATAACAAAACACGATTAAATTATATAACGAGTATCCTTTCTCCTCTTTTAAACGCTAAAAATAAGAAACTTTTAAATTCGTTTTATTAATAGATCCCTCAACTTATTTAGAACATAAACAACTAACAATCGATTTTGATCCTATCATTCTTTATTTATTTTATAACATTAATAAATAATAACGAATTCATGATATTCTAAATATCTAGGATAAACACTCTCGTTCGTTCTCTTGAAATTCTGTTTACTCATGCACCATCGTTTGCCCTTATAGGGTGACCTCGGTGTTCCATCCTCCTAAACTCGTACACTCGACAACACTTGGATAATCGGAAGACGTATCAATTCTGTGAGTACACTTGACCCATTTTCCTTTTAATACACTTTGGGTGCAACATGTTTTACTTGTTAAAATGCGCGATTCACAAACACGCTTTATTCATTCAATCCTTAAACATGCTTTGTTATGCTTAGGTTCATGCTAGAATTCATACTACTTGTTAACCCGCCTTAACAATTATAGCGCTATAGGTGTAGCACACCACCCGACGGGGTTTTGTTAAGTTATATTCTTTACTGTCTCGATATTGCTATATTGAGGGATGCTATTATTCATACTTTATGGTCTCGATGTTGCTACATCGAGGGATGCTATTATGCTAGTGGACACTTGGGTTTGACTTTTACCTATGCATGATAGTTTGACCTTGTATACCGAATGCTTTGTTGGATTGAAAATACTTTTTATACACATGACACGAGTCTAAAACATGTGTACTCGCCAATACCTTTTGTCACACCCCGACCACGTAAAGCAACTAGACGTGGCGGAAACGTCGGGGAGTGTTGTAACAGAATTATTGTTTCATAACCATGGCATAAATAATTACGTTTTATTTAATAAATGAACTCATTGTTTTAATACAATCAAATAAGTACAACTATGATCTTCCAAGTTTTAAAGTCGCTAAGGCACGAGTCCATCCTAACTGTAGCGTGTATCAACAATCATCATAAGACGGCACCTGAAACATATGTAAAAATAGGTACGTCAGCATAAAAATGCCTATGAGATACATAGGTTTTGTGAATATAGGATTCATGACTTATAAGTTTAGAAAATGTTGTTTAACAAAAGTCAGTCATGAACCTTGTAAATTGATTTGTTTTGTAAATAGTTTTAAAAACAATAAGATCAGATGATATGTATAAATAAATGTAAGGTTAAATGAATAACCATGTAAAATGGGTTTGTATTGAATATATCGTTCGAAAACAATCTTTTGATAAAAAGGCTTATAGTATATGTGAAAATATACTTTGGATTTTAAGAGAATCGAATGAGTAATATATTAAAATATATTTCAGTTCCAATATCGTTGACCTGAGTGTACTAAATAACGCCACGGTATGTAATGCAAAGAAAACACTTATATATAAGAAGTACCAGCGGCGTATCTACCATGTTTTCATCACATTACACCCGTCCCGTTATCTAAACACTAACCAAAACCCAATCGTTAGATAGATAGTACATAAAATATACTTTAGTTGTTTTAAAATAATAGTTTTCAGTAGTATATCACAAGTATACTTCGGATTTATAAATAACATATTAAACTATCTTTCGGTTTTATAAACAACATATCAAAATATGCTTTAGATGTGATAAATAACATATTAAACTATGTTTTGGTTTTGTAAATAACATATCAAAATATGCTTTGGATGATTAACAAAATATATGTTGGTTTTGTACAATACGACACATGAGAGTATATCAAACTATACTTTAAAAGTGTGATTTAAGAATTCATTCAGACCTAGTGCATCAAAATACACCTTTGAGACTATAAGGATACCACAAAGGCAATCCCTATTTGGATGGAGAAACAAATTGGTTTCAGACATTCCATGACAACAGGAATGGGGTGTCAAATCCTATAGCGCTATATCATACTACCAAACGGTCTGGTTAACATAAAATAAGTACAATTCAACAATTTATTTTATGTTCTTTGAGAAATCAATGTTTAAACCATAGATAGTCATTTAGTTTGTCAAATGATAAGTAATAACATGTATAATCAATTATACTTTGAAATCATGAAAATAACAGATAGGTACACATGCTTCACCCCAAAACAGTTTGAAAACAGTAAAAGAGGGGTCTATGTACTCACTTGAGATTGCTCAGAAGTCCTAAGATAACCACCAAGCAATGCTAGAGATCACGGAATCAAACGGCACCTAATATAGGTAACTATGTTAATAAACCGGACCTAGATCGGAGGATCGGACAGAATGAGGTCTTGTAAACCAAATGAGTGTTGGAACTCATGCGATATGGTTTAACAAAGCCAACATTCTAAATCGGAACCTAATCCAAGTGCTTTCGACCCATCGCGACCCATTAAGGTAGCTTATGCTACTATAACACGTCGTGCACGCAAAAGCGCACTCGAGACGTCTAACTAGCCCTATGACAAGTGTTATACGCCTAAACATGTTACATAATCAGTTATGTGACAAAAGTTTAGGTTACATATGCTTAATTACCAATTATACATGAAAAGGGTATTCTGGTAATTTACCTAAGGCATATAAACTACCTATCATACAACTACTCAAACGATGTGACTATAGGGTATATCCTCAGAAGGTTATTCCCTATATGCAATGGTCACCTAATATATTTGGTCGGATCCTAATGAACGACCAAATAGGTCGGGTTCGAAGGTATAAGCGATTTATTAGATCGCTTACCCTTACGACCCTAGACAACGTGGTAATCAGTAGGCATAGTCACAAAGGACTATAACCATCGTGATTACAATCACGTTGCGAAGTTCTAACGAACTTCGCATTGACCATAAACTGGTCAATGCAGAAAGTCAAACAAAGTTTGACTTTCGGACTCGAAAAGCAATAAAAGAACGAAGGAATACTTACGAAGGGTCCCCGAATGCTAATCTTGATTCAAGTAGCTCAGGTATGAAACAAAGGTTCCAACTTAGAGCTTATCAAATCAGATTCTAGTGGGTTTTGAAGTTGGGGGATGTGGGTATTTATAGGATTTCCCGAGCCGTTAGGATCGTTTCTTGGAAAACGTGATCGAATCTTGGCCATACACTTGCACGCATGGTATTGTAATACCATGTGCACATCCAAAACCAGCCTCTAGTATCAGATTTACCATGTGCAAGTGGGTTTTGTGGGTAACAAGGCTGTTAACAGCCTGTTAAAACACTGAACCTGGTCTGGGAGCCTGACGCAGGCCGCGTAAGGATACACACAGGTCTTACGCGGGCCGCCTGGCCTTGTCTGATCAGAACCATCTTTGCTAGATGACAGTTTCAGTCCCTGTTATGTGTTTAAGCCATTTCCAACACGTTTAAGGCCCGTTAAGCCAATGTTAAGGCCCTAAAATGATGCCTAAACATTGTGGACATGAAACATGCTCAAAAATATGTCGGATGTTGGTTCGTTTGGTCGTACGATCGCGATGTTCGCTTAATTACGACGGAATGCGCATAAGCCCGAAAAACGATCCAAATTGCGCGACGAATGGATTTTTCTCAAGCCAAACACTAAAATAAAATATTTTAGTGCTTACATAAATTTTTGGATGTCCAGATGTATTCAGAACGTAAGTTATGTGCGAAAGTGCAAACTTGTGCACTTTTTGACGCTTTTAGTCCCTGAATGACCCAAAAGTTTATTTTAGCGCACCGAACCCCTCAAAGCCTATTTCTAAGCTATGTGAAGGATATTTATGGTATGTTTAACTTATGGTCATGTTCCGGAATGTCTGTTATAGTTCAAATTGGCATACTTTCGCAGTTTGTCAAGTTTAGTCCCTGTAGACAAATTAACTTGTTTTTGCCATACCAAAGCCTTCAAAACTTATTTCTAAGTTATGTAAAGGTTATTTAAGGTATCTTAAGCCTATTTCACTATTCCGGAGTGTTCGTTGGATTAAACTGGTTATATTTACGCATCAGAGCGCGTATAACCCTCCAGAAAGTGATTTAAAGCTTAAAATCGAACAAGAGTTGATATGTGCAAACGATACACATATTTTTACAAATCCCAAGTATGAAATACAATGTTTCATTGGTTTGGCATTTGTTTGATGGTTGAAGTGACACAGTGTTACACCCTCAAAATTTACTTGAATATAAGAATAATTTTATACAAAAGATAATAGTTTAACATAAGTTTCAAAAGTATCATAAACCTTAGTCAACTAACGACTAAGTTAAAACATACAAAAATTGTTTGAGAATTTGTTTACAACCCAAGAACAAAGTTTAAGTAAGATTAAAACATAGCGGAAGCTTCAAAAATCGTGTTCGGTTCTTCGACGTTGCTTGACCACCATCCGTAAGGTCCATCTAATCACCTAGGGTCAAAACCATTAAAACATTAGTTTTGACTTTAGTACATAAGACTTAACATATGATCCAATCATCAATTTAAAATATATAAAAAAAAATTAAAGTTTTCTGTTCCACCGTAAATTACGGTGTTACCGTAATTTACGGTGAGTCCTGGAGATTTTTGGTTCACCGTAAAGCAGGAGTCTCACACCGTAAACATATAATATCCACCGTAAATTACGGTACTACCGTAATTTACGGTAGTACCTGGAATTCCATGTTTTGTTTTGTTTGTTCATTATACCAAGACCCCAACTCTCGGATTTCAGTTTTCTATGATATTGATACATTAAAATCTCGTAATTCTAATATGTTATATAATATTCAAAATCAACAATCAACCTATCATAATCCGGAGCATTAATCATGTCTTACTTGATTATCCGACCCGTTTGGCTCGTCTACGGAATTTCTTCCTTTTTGACAACTACCAACGAGTTCTAACCAACTTTCGACCAAATATTCAATATAGCGATATCATCGCTTTAATTCATAGCAACTTGTATTTTAAAATTCAACTATACCAATTACAATGATCTAAATTTACTTAATGTAACGGGTCAAGTTACATACCTTAGCGCACGCCCTTCAATCGCGAATCACCACCGGCTTGTCCACTCGACGTTCCGGTATCTTGTCCTATAGAGTTCAATTCAAGACATGTTTAGAACTCTCTTTAGACCTCACTTCGCATAATATACCGAAACATCATAACTATGCGTTAAAGCATTAAATTTCTATTTTTAAGCCTTCTTTGAGGCATTTCAACAAACACTATGAGGGCAGAATTTCTACATCATTCATATTCATGTTTATAGCTTGCTAATTAGTTAACTTAACTTCAATAAAGCCATCATATAGCATTTAAACATCATACTTTTCTGAAATCACCTTCAAAAATCGAATTACACTAGAATAATCACTCTAAACCCTAGTGTTCATCATCATCATGTAAAACTCACAACCCACCTTTAAGGTGTTCATGGAATTTCCTGAATTTGGTCATGATTTCACATGAAATTGGCTAGGTTTCACTTCTAAACACCATATCAATTCTAATCTAACCAAATAACACACATGCAACATCAATTTTCAGATTTTCCAAAATCATGAGAAATTCAAGTTAAGAGATTTCATCAGATTTTACATACCTTAGAATACTCTTGTGATGAGGATCACAATTCTAGGTTCTAATTCCGATTTTGACTTGGATTGAGCCTTCAATTGATTGATTTAGTGGAGTTTTAGGTTTTTGAAGATGGGGATGTCGCCCCTGCTCATTCTTGGTCGACCAACACCTCTAAATGGGGTGTTTGGTTTATTTTTTTTTTAATTAGCTTAGTTTCAAATTTAGCAACTAAGGCCCCTCTACTTTGTTCAACATATCATTTAGTGGCTTTTAACCCTACTATAGGCTATTTCTAGTCTTGTAACTAACTAGGTTAAAAGTTCCTAGTTAATAAATTCTCGTCTATTTATACTTTATAGTTCCAATATAAAGTTTTATATTTTCGGGGTGTTACACACAGGTGTCACAGTCTCCCCTACTTTAGGAAATTTCGTCCCGAAATTTAATTCTAGAGAAAACTTGTGAAGACAGCTGTGACGGTTTCGCCTTCTAATAGATCCATTAAACCCTTAATAAAACTCTGGTCCATGTTAGGACTCTTAGCGAATTTGTTAACCCTCAAAGTGAATTCCTTGTAGTAGTAAAACATGGAATTTTTGAACTACGGACAGAAGAACGTTTCTTATGAAGACTTATCATAGAAAACTTGTGTGTGCTTGAAATCAGAATTGGGGAGTGTAAGATAAAATGACATCGGTCAAGGTTCAAGACTTCTCCCGTATCATTATTCTCGTCACTATAGGTCTTAACACATGACAAAACTTCTTGTGGTTTCTGTGCACTGAATTTCCATAATTATGTAGGCCTCCATAATTACGTAATTCCTTGCACAGTTCATTTCATAATGCGTAGGGAAAAAGAATTAATTGAGTAAACATGAAGCGACTTGACTAGACCACCAAAGGATCTTTTCAACTAGATCAACGAACAATCTTTTTAACTAGATCAACACATGATCTTCTTAACTAGACCGTCGTACGATCTCCTTAAATAGACCACTTAAGGGATCTTTTTAATTATATCATCACATGATATTTCTAATCAGATTTTTAAGTCAAACTGTTTATCTAGACCACTCAAGGGGTCAAATTTTAGAATAGTAGTTTTAAAATCCAAGGGACTTGACTACAACGTAGAAGTCCATTAAGGATTTAAGATAGTAACTTTGGATATCCTATTATGAATATCTCGTATGAGATATGGAAGATTCTATGAGGATTTGGATGGATCACATACAACCACAAAACATGTAAGAAAAACACATAAGCACAAATTTAGTTAACTTGATTCTTTAATTTGTTATCCTTGGGTATGGACATTTAAAGCACACCAGGAATCCAATCAGTGGATTTTATTTGGCACTTTAATCATTTTCAAGGATCTATCTATAAAGATAGAAGGATTCTCGATAAGAGTTTGGCTTTGTTTCTTAAAAGAAACGAGTGTTTACGGTTCTTGGGGAGATTACAAGTGATCATAAAATGACAGAACCACACGAGTAGTTTATCTTTGGGTTGACATCATAAAGTTGCATCAAACATTCACACAATCGCATAAATTTTGCAGAAATAAGAACAACAAATCTTTATTTATGTAACAACCGAATTGTCTTGAAGTGTCAAAAGATAAAAACCAAGGAAATACAAAACACTAATTGTTCACCGCTGCATCATTGTTCCCGTTTGCCTCATTGATGTTAAATGCTCGTCCTCGCGCCGGAGGTGCGTTAACAAGTCTTGGGCAATTGTTCCTGTAGTGGGTAAGGTCACCGCAGTTATAACATGACCCCGGAGGGAACCGTGCTTGAACAGCAGCAGGGTTTGCAGCAGCGTGATTTGCATAGCGACAAACATTGATCAAATGTCCCAACCGCCCACAATGGGTACATTTGTGACACTGCTCTTGCTCAAGATGATGACGGTTGCACTTGTTGCACAAAGGTGCAGTACCAACATAGTTTTGCCTTTTGCGAGGTTGTGCTGGCTGGTTTGGTACAACCTGTTTGTCTTGAGCAGTTACAGCGTAGTTTTGAGACTCTTTGCGCTTCTTCTTCTTGGATACCTCATCCTGTTTTTCCTTTGGCTCCGCTTGAGCAGTCTTGTTAGATGGTCTTGGGCCGCCCTTCCGAAACAGCTTATGCTTCCTGATATGGGATTCAGTTAGAGTGGCAGACAATTCAATGGCTTGTCTGACAGTAGTAGGGTTGCTGCCAGTAACGATATCCTGAATTACGTCAGGAAGACCATCAATGTATTTCTCAATTGCCTTATCCAGAGGCGTAACCATAGTAGGGCATAACAAGCTCAATTCCTCATAGCGGTCAGTATAGGCTCGATGTTCCCCGCTGTCTTGCTTCAAATCATCAAATTCCCTTTCTAGAGCCCTTAACTCATGACGAGGATAGAATTCCTTCATCATAAGAGCCCTAAGCTCGGCCCAAGTCAGTGCTAATGCAACCTCAGCACCGCAGTCTCTCATCACCCCGTTCCACCACGTAAGAGCCCTCTTCTGAAACACACTCGAAGAAAACTTGACCTTGCAATTTTCAGGACACTGAATGTGACAGAAAGTATTCTCAATAGTCTCAAACCATTGAAGAAGCCCAGTTGCTCCCTCAGAACCACTAAACTTGAGCGGTTTAGCCGAGTTAAAATTCTTGAAATTGCATGGAGCATTGTTGTTGTTGATGGCTTGCATCATTTGAGCATAAAGATTTGGGAAGGCAGCAGCCATTTGCTGCGCGATGATTTCCGCCAGTTCGGCATTCGCCATCTGATTGTCGCGTCGAGGAGGCATTCTAAAAGAGGAAATATGAAAGGAAACGAGTGAGAGAATTAGACGAAAAGAATGAGATGAAACAAATCTGATGAAAGCAAGGATAGTGGTCATTTGTTTGTTACTACAAAGCAACAAACGGCCCCGGTGATTAATCAAAGTAAATAGGTCAAAAATAATGTATCGCGAAGACATGCTCGCCTATAAGTGGACACTCACCCCAAGAGTTCCCAGGTAAGAGTGACTGGTCCGATTATGTGGATTTGTACGAACACTCTAGCCTTAGACAGAAAACTCAGGGTACAGGCACCCACCCTTCCAGTTTGCATGTGTTCACATTATTTAGACCAACTTTGACGGGATTTGAAAACTTAGAGGGTTCAAAACCATATAATAAATCATCCTAGAACAGATGATTAGTTTTCAAAGCGGGATAGAAATTTGTGTTCTTATTGTGGTTGTCACCTAAGAATAAGTGACGGTATTGTTTTAAAACTAAACACAAGAAAACTTGTGTTAGGGTCCTAGGAAGGTTATAGTCTAGGTTAAAGCATTACTAATAACCTAATTCCCTATAACCATTGGCTCTGATACCAACTTTTCTGTCACACCCCGACCACGTAAAGCAACTAGACGTGGCGGAAACGTCAGGGAGTGTTGTAACAAAATTATTGTTTCATAACCATGGCATAAATAATTTCGTTTTATTTAATAAATGAACTCATTGTTTTAATACAATCAAATAAGTACAACTATGATCTTCTAAGTTTTAAAGTCGCTAAGGCACGAGTCCATCCTAACTGTAGCGTGTATCAACAATCATCATAAGACGGCACTTGAAACATATGTAAAAATAGGTACGTCAGCATAAAAATGCCTGTGAGATACATAGGTTTTGTGAATATAGGATTCATGACTTATAAGTTTAGAAAATGTTGTTTAACAAAAGTCAGTCATTAACCTTGTAAATTGATTTGTTTTGTAAATCGTTTGAAAAACAATAAGATCAGATGATATGTATAAATAAATGTAAGGTTAAATGAATAACCATGTAAAATGGGTTTGTATTGAATATATCGTTCGAAAACAATCTTTTGATAAAAAGGCTTATAGTATATGTGAAAATATACTTTGGATTTTAAGAGAATCGAATGAGTAATATATTAAAATATATTTCAGTTCCAATATCGTTGACCCGAGTGTACTAAATAACGCCACGGTATGTAATGCAATGAAAACACTTATATATAAGAAGTACCAGCGGCGTATCTACCATGTTTTCATCACATTACACCCGTCCTGTTATCTAAACACTAACCAAAACCCAATCGTTAGATAGATAGTACATAAAATATACCTTAGTTGTTTTAAAATAATAGTTTTCAGTAGTATATCACAAGTATACTTCGGATTTATAAATAACATATTAAACTATCTTTCGGTTTTATAAATAACATATCAAAATATGCTTTAGATGTGATAAATAACATATTAAACTATGTTTTGGTTTTGTAAATAACATATCAAAATATGCTTTGGATGATTAACAAAATATATGTTGGTTTTGTACAATACCACACATGAGAGTATATCAAACTATACTTTAAAAGTGTGATTTAAGAATTCATTCAGACCTAGTGCATCAAAATACACCTTTGAGACTATAAGGATACCACAAAGGCAATCCCTATTTGGATGGTGAAACAAATTGGTTTCAGACATTCCATGACAACAGGAATGGGGTGTCAAATCCTATAGCGCTATATCATACTACCAACCGGTCTGGTGAACATAAAATAAGTACAATTCAACAATTTATTTTATGTTCTTTGAGAAATCAATGTTTAAACCATAGATAGTCATTTAGTTTGTCAAATGATAAGTAATAACATGTATAATCCATTATACTTTGAAATCATGAAAATAACAGATAGGTACACATGCTTCACCCCAAAACAGTTTGAAAACAGTAAAAGACGGGTCTATGTACTCACTTGAGATTGCTCAGAAGTCCTAAGATAACCACCAAGCAATGCTAGAGATCACGGAATCAAACGACACCCAATATAGGTAACTATGTTAATAAACCGGACCTAGATCGGAGGATCGGACAGAATGAGGTCTTGTAAACCAAATGAGTGTTGGAACTCATGCGATATGGTTTAACAAAGCCAACATTCTAAATCGGAACCTAACCCAAGTGCTTTCGACCCATCGCGACCCATTAAGGTAGCTTATGCTACTTTAACGCGTCGTGCGCGCAAAAGCGCACTCGAGACGTCTAACTAGCCCTATGACAAGTGTTATACGCCTAAACATGTTACATAATCAGTTATGTGACAAAAGTTTAGGTTACATATGCTTAATTACCAATTATACATGAAAAGGGTATTCTGGTAATTTACCTAAGGAATATAAACTACCTATCATACAACTACTCAAACGATGTGACCATAGGGTATATCCTCGGAAGGTTATTCCCTATATGCTATGGTCACCTAATGTATTTGGTCGGATCCTAATGATCGACCAAATGGGTCGGGTTCGAAGGTATAAGCGATTTATTAGATCGCTTACCCTTACGACCCTAGACAACGTGGTAATCAGTAGGCATAGTCACAAAGGACTATAACCATCGTGATTACAATCACGTTGCGAAGTTCTAACGAACTTCGCATTGACCATAAACTGGTCAATGCAGAAAGTCAAACAAAGTTTGACTTTCGGACTTGAAAAGCAATAAAAGAACGAAGGAATACTTACGAAGGGTCCCCGAATGCTAATCTTGATTCAAGTAGCTCAGGTATGAAACAAAGGTTCCAACTTAGAGCTTCTCAAATCAGATTCTAGTGGGTTTTGAAGTTGGGGGATGTGGGTATTTATAGGATTTCCCGAACCGTTAGGATCGTTTCTTGGAAAATGTGATCGAATCTTGGCCATACACTTGCACCCATGGTATTGTAATACCATGTGCACATCCAAAACCAGCCCCTAGTATCAGATTTACCATGTGCAAGTGGGTTTTGTGGGTAACAAGGCTGTTAACAGCCTGTTAAAACACTGAACCTGGTCTAGGAGCCTGACGCGGGCCGCGTAAGGATACACACAGGTCTTACGCGGGCTGCCTGGCCTTGTCTGATCAGAACCATCTTTGCTAAATGACAGTTTCAGTCCCTGTTATGTGTTTAAGCCATTTCCAAGACGTTTAAGGCCCGTTAGGCCAATGTTAAGGCCCTAAAATGATGACTAAACATTGTGGACATGAAACATGCTCAAAAATATGTCGGATGTTGGTTCGTTTGGTCGTACGATCGCGATGTTCGCTTAATTACGACGGAATGCGCATAAGCGCGAAAAACGATCCAAATTGCTCGCCGAATGGATTTTTCTCAAGCCAAACACTAAAATAAAATATTTTAGTGCTTACATAAATTTTTGGATGTCCGAATGTATTCAGAACGTAAGTTATGTGCGAAAGTGCAAACTTGTGCACTTTTTGACGCTTTTAGTCCCTGAATGACCCAAAAGTTTATTTTAGCACACCGAACCCCTCAAAGCCTATTTCTAAGCTATGTGAAGGATATTTATGGTATTTTTAACTTATGGTCATATTCTGGAATGTCTGTTATAGTTCAAATTGGCATACTTTCGTAGTTTGTCAAGTTTAGTCCCTGTAGACGAATTAACTTGTTTTAGCCATACCAAAGCCTTCAAAACTTATTTCTAAGTTATGTAAAGGTTATTTAAGGTATGTTAAGCCTATTTCACTATTCCGGAGTGTTCTTTGGATTAAACTGGTTATATTTACGCATCAGAGCGCGTATAACCCTCCAGAAAGCGATTTAAAGCTTAAAATCGAACAAGAGTTGATATGTGCAAACGATACACATATTTTTACAAATCCCAAGTATGAAATACAATATTTCATTGGTTTGACATTTGTTTGATGGTTGAAGTGACACAGGTGTCACACCTTTGTATTGAACTATGTTTTTTAAAACATGTTGCAGGTTTAGCGATGATGTTGGTGATGCATGGAATCTAGTGGGATGCTTAGATACACACTTTAATTCGTATTATTATTGCATTGTATTTCATTATTCATGATGTTGTATTTACTTCATTTTCTTGTAATTTATTCTTTAGAAATGAAATGAAATTTACTATTTAAATACTTGTCATAATTATTAGTGTTATTATGTCTCGAGCAATCTATTTCGTCTCACTATGATGTTTTCGCCATCGGTTGGGGTGTGACAGTTTATCACTAATATAAAGAGTCTAGTAAATAATAATTATACTAAATTATAATTTCACTAAATTAATATCCATTCACACAATCTAAATTTCCAACAATCCCTCACATTAATGGAGATTGTTCAAAACACATAAAATTTTCAATGCAACCTCGATAGTGGAGTATTTCATGATAAGTTGTGAAGCATACTTAATCTCTTAGTGGTTTGTAGATGCGATGTCCTTGAACAAACCCTCATTTGTGTAGATGACTATGCACTTAAATCTCTCCTTAAACGGGTCATCCACTCATAGTCGTGTCCAATAATGGTCGTGGAACACTTTCCTGGTTCTGTGAGAGCTCTAGGAATTGTGCCCCCAATTCCATTCGAGGCGACCCCACTTCTCTCTAACATTGGCAATTTTCCTTAATCATTAAAAGCATCATGGTTACTAACCATGATTACCTAAAATCATTTACCACATAATATGCTTAATCTCACAATTTGTCACTGAATTTCATAGGAATGAACTAGGACATATTTAAAAACCCTTTCATAGTTTAGGGTATATATAACCATATATACTAGCTTATGCATATCAGGTATGCCCCCACAATGACCACCCATAGGCATATCAATTAGCTGGCCAATTGAAATTAGATCGTGGATCTCTAGTAAACTAAGTTAGGTTTCCTTCACACACCTTTTTTCCATGGGCTTTAGTCTCATCCCACAACTAGATCTTTAATCAACCTTCAGGTTGTTGGATCCATAACCTTAGTAGTGACTTTGTCAAGTCACTATAGATAATTTTGCAATTGAGATCAGTTGTCATGATGTGTTCCTAACTCATAAGTTAACATTGCCTATTATAATCCTCTAAGACTATAACCTCAGATCACAGCCTGAATCCAGTTATAATATTTGCCTTTAAAATATACATGTATCATTTAAAGCAAACACATCTCCATTATGTACTATGACATTTGTGTTCTTCACTTAGTCATGTGTGTGCAATGTTAGATTGGATAACAAAATCCTTATTGCCAAACTTTTATGATACAAATGCAAGAAATCCCCACAGTTAAGTGTTATTAGATAACATCCAGATGGAGTAATAAGAACCATTTCTACTTACCCTTAGAGGGTCCTCCCTGTATTTCTTGCCATTTGATCAACATTTTCGTAAATTCACTTATGACGACATATATAGACCTATGATTGAACAAGATTAACCTCATTGTATCACTGATTTCAACTCTTATTACATTAGCTTACATAAGCTTCCATGTTGACCAAAACAACACATGCCATTGTCATAAGTTTGTCAACCAAGTTAGAATGATTCTAGTTTACCATCTAGAATAAGCCTAGACAATGAGTTCTCCTCATCAGCCAAGTGCTTCAAAAGTTACATGTCTTTTCCTTATATGAATGAAAATTCTCCCTCAACTGTGTCTACACACAAATTCTTTCTATGTTCAAACACATTTGATAAATGTTTAGAGTTAATTAGTCTCAATCAAGAACCATAATTAATAAAGTACTAGTCTAGCATGCTTTAGACTACAATACTTTAGCTTGTGAAAAGAAGATGCATCATTTTGATTCTTCATAGCCCAACGAATATCATAATATCACTTTGCAACATCAATCCCTTATTAAGACAAAATAATGAGACTGTTTCAAAATCCTAAAACATCAATATTTAGGAAGGTTTAATAAATTATTGTATATAACAAATAGCTACCTTTTATCATTCAATTAAGGAACATTTCTTTTTACCTTTGATCTCCAATGTTTTACCATTAACTCATAAGGACTTAAACATAAGTCTTAATCCAAGTCACTTTGGTGAACACATCTATCGACAACTAGATGAATATTCCTCGCCTACAATAACTATTATTATAACAACCCTCCTAAAACACCACTAAACGCCATAAAATACCCCCCCCCGGTATATGAGAAACGAACCCGAATAACATTTATTTTAAAGAAAATCAAATAAAACAAAAATATAAGGGTGCTCGCGGGCCGCGATCAAGTCAGCTGGCTGATTCGCGAGGCGCGACCGAGTAACACCAGGCGACACCACAAGCGGCCACGTGTCCCTGTGCGTGTTGGGTCTACGGTGTTGATTCACCCAAACTAAAACCTAGCCTAGGTCCCTCGTGGGCCGCGAGGGAGATAGATGGATGGGTCGAGGGGCGCGAGGCCCCCATGTGATCAGCTTATAAATTGAGGTTGAAGGCCTCCGTTGTTCCTCGTTCAAATTCTCTTTCTCTCTCTAAGTTATAGTGCAATATTAACGGGTATTATACCCCAAAAATGCGAAGCTATGCCTCGTTGTAAGTATTATAACCCTCGATCACGTATTCGTTACCCTACCTGATTCATCTAGGGCTCCGTAATGCATGTCGAGGCTCTGCCTGACTCAGTTAGTTGGAGTTCTGTCTCGTGTTGTATGGCTAATGTGATTTGGGGTTTTGTATACACCACTTGTAATAACTAGGTGAATCATCAGGAAGCTATAATATTACCTAAGTCAACAATGTGAGTCATTCTCTTCTTCTACCAAACCATTTTACCAAAACCTCAAATGTTTTCAATTATACTTAACAGTGATTGAGTCTATGTATTCTACAATTGTTGCTGGTTTGTGGGGTTTTGTATACACCACTTGTAAAACGTTACTATTGGACAGCGAGTTTGCCAATGAGTAATATGACCACCATCATAGAACTACCGACATGACAAATACTGAGTGAGTATATTGGTAGATATAAACATTGTAATCGCACTCAATACTGTAAAGCTATAAAAGCTGTTTTGATTAAACTACGATGCACTCGCTAGAATTTCTTGCTGATAAAACCATTTTAAAACGCGCTTCAGGTAACTTAATGTGAATCTAATAGAAGCCAGTTGGAGAGCATTGAAGGCTTAGAGAAGTGGCTATAAAAGTTACCTAAATAAAAAGGAGATTTGTGTTTTCAATAATTAGGGTTTATTCCTATAAATGTATTGTAAATGAAACTTGGGTTTTATACCATTTATTAATTATAAAAGTTTGGTGTTTTTAAACTCTGATACTATTTCTACTACGGTCCTGATGTCTCATTTTCGTTGCCAAATTAATAAACACCGATACCACTTGACTGGCTCACGGCTTCCGCTCCCAGGGTAGGGGTCAGGGGGCTGTGATAGAAGGTGGTATCAGAGCCACAACCACTGGTTTAAGCCATTTAGGTGTTCTGTTAATACCTAAACTTTAACCAATTATGTTAGGAAATAACTTATGTGATTATCTATAAATATGTATATTATTATATTGTGTTATTTGACAATTTGTTATTTTACAGTATAAGTGAGCAAGGTACATCCGACGCTTACTGTCAATTAGGTAGTTCCCCAAAGAATGAAAGAACCTCATCCCAGCCAACCCCCTTAGGATACTCTGCTGATACTGAGGAAGGAATCTTTATCTTTAAGGTATAATCTGAGGAACCATTCACTCCTAAAAGAGAGGATGGTTTAGTAGAGGAGCGCTTGAGAGGAGGAAAAGGATGAAGAAACTCTAACCACAACGAGCTTTAGCAAAAATAAATAGGGAGATGAATGCCCAAACCCAGGAAGTAAATAGGCCATTGTGGGAAGAGGAACTTGATAGGCAGTTAGCAGATTTTCACATGTTAGCAACTACAGTAGTAGACCCTAATCTGAAACAAATAGCTAAACCACAACTGTTATATAACAACCCTCCTAAAATATTTAGGATACCCCTATGCGTCCTAAAATGCACCCCTTATACATAAAATGGCCCTAAAAACCTTTAATTTTGTAAAAATTAAATAAAAATCAAAATCCTAGTGGTGCTCGCGAGCCGCGAAGACCTTGTCTTCGGTTTACGCAGGGCGCGACAGCTCAACACCAGGCTAGCACCAGGTAAGGCCACGTGGCACGATTCGTGTCGAGGCTACCCTTTGAATCAGCCAAGCTAGGGCCAACCCTAGTTGGCCTTGCGAGCCGTGAAGGCTTTCGCTAACACTCTCGCAGGGCGCGAGAGTGTGGTCGACCAGCCCTATAAAAGGAGGCCATTGGCATTTCATTTCAGCCGTTCAAAAACTTTTTGTCTCTCTCAATTTCTGTAGTGTAGAAATTATACCGGGCTTAACACCCTCTAATTAGCGAAGCTCTGCCTCGTTGTAAGTATTTTAACCCCCGATTAAGTATTAGATACGCTGCCCGATTGATCTAGTGCTCCGTAACGGCTATCGAGGCTCTGCCCGACCTAGTCGTTGGAGTCCTGTCTCGGGGAGAGTATAACTAATGTAAATTGGGTTATTATACTAACGCGTGTGCATTGTTTAAATTAATAGATTATAACCAGGAAATCACAAGGAAAAAAATCTAAAGTAGCAATGTGAGTAATCTCCTATTTGTGTAAACCTTTTTGCAAACTATTTTTACAAAACCTCAATGTTTTACATTATAATGAACAGTTATTGAGTATTTGTAATTCTACAATTATCGTCAGTATATTGGGGTTTTGTATACAAAATTTGTTACTACACTGTGAGTAGTAACATGACCACAAGTCGGGTTGACAGTACCGTGGGTGGTAATTAAAGTAAGAATTGGAAACAAATATAATTGTGAGATCGCCCTCAATACTGTAAAATGATAAAACCTGTTTTGATTAAATTGGGATTCACTCACCAGTATTTCTCACTGACAAAATGTTTTTAAACGCGTTTCAGGTAACAAAATGTGAAAGCCAAATAGAAGCCAGCTGGACGGCACTGAAGGCTTGGAAAAATGTGGCTATAAAAGTTACCTAAATAAAGAAAGATGTTTTGTTCAATACATTAGGGTTTATCCATATAAAAATGTTTGTAACAGAAACTTGGAAATTTCCCATGTGTTTATTATTACAAAAAGGTGGTATTTTACTTTGATAAAATATTTCCTAACTACGGTCCTGATGTAAATTCTGCTGCCAAATTGATAAACACTGATACCACTAATCTAAGCTCGCGGCCGCCCGTTCCCAGGTGACTATGGGCCGGGGGTTGCGACAGAAGGTGGTATCAGAGCTGTAGCCACTGATTTGAGCCACAAAAGTGTTCTGCTGACAACGAAATTGTCAATTCTGTTAGGAAATAATCTATGCAATTATGTGCATACGTGTATATTAGTGTTTTGTTATTTGACAATTTGTTAGTTTACAGTATGAGTGATCAAGGACCATCGGACGCCTATCGTCAATTGTCTAGTTCTCCTATAGATGAAGGAAGTTCTTCCCAGCCTACCCCCTCGGGGTATTCAGCTGACACAGAGGAAGGGATCTTTATATTCAAAGCTCAATCCGAAGAGCCATTCCCTACCAAAAAGAGAGTATGGTTCAGTCGGAGAGCTCACAAGCGTAGGAAAAGAATGAGAATATTACAGCAACAGCGAGCTTTAGCAGCTGCGAATAGGGAGATAAACACCCAAACTCAAGATATACTCAATAGGAGACTAGCCAACTTTTATATCTTAGCTACCACTGCTGCAGACCCAAATTTAGAACAAATGATAGCACCACAACCACTACCGTTGTTCCCAACACAACCCATGGAAATAGAACCAAACCCAGGGGACCAGATTCCATTACCTGCATTCGACCCAAACGCATCCCTAGAGTCTCAGCACCCCATCCCCCAAATTATGACCCATGATTTGACGACCACAGGGATTACCCAGAATTCCAACCACAGGAGGAGCTCAGACCAAACCCAGTAGCACCCTACCCAAACCTTGACCCTCTAGATCCATATTGGGATAATGACCAATATGTTAGGGAAATCCTAGAAAACCCATACCCATACGAAGAACCAATGCCATAGTACCCTGACCTGATACCAGCACCCGCACCACCCATGAGCATTGAGAATGTGCAAGAACTTCGCACCTTTGGTGTGGAGTTGTTAGATGAAGGTGAACGGATAAGGCAAATAGGGGAGAGACTCGTCTGGAAGTATGACGAGCGTAATATGCAATGTTGGATGGATCCCTACTAAGTAGTAGTAGTAGTAATAATAATAATAATAATAATAATAATAATAATAATAATAATAATAATAATAATAATAATATATACATATATATATATATGTATATATATATATATATATGTATATATATATGTGTGTGTGTATCTACTAAGATAGATAATCCAATAACTACTGATGCATATTAGTATTGTATTTTAAATTTCAGTTGTGGTTTGTATTAGATGCATAATATATAAAATAGAGTAAATGTCGCAATGCACGGCGATTTTGATCAATATGCTTGTGTGATTGTTCGCATTAAACATTGCTCTGTGATATAAATCCTTGGTAATTGTTTACAATCCAGATGGCCAATCAAGCAAATCCGGAAAACTAGTATAATGATAATCAGATAAATAACAATGCCATTCGACACATAGTTGTTGGTCCCAGTATGGACTTAAAAACTTCTTTTCACGTAATATGGCAAGTGATTTCAGTAGATGTGAAAAAGTGTGCGGAAATGGAAATCAGACTTTCAAGAAACAAGACCTACATAATTATCAAGTTTATATCACGTTGAAACAAAATGGTTTACAAGGTGATTGTAAGATTATTATCTAATACAAATGAATACTTGAGTTCTGCGGGTGAGAGGGCAATGGAGTTTGTGGTATGTATTGAATGCTAAGCTTAACTCATTGTCTTCTGCTTGGTGAGCCATCTATTTATAGAAGGCTGGATACATGAATAAACATTTGTTTAATCATATAAAAGTCCTGCAAAAAGTAACAATTTGACATATTCATTGAATCCAACATTCAAGTTGCCTTTGTCATCATGAGATCCAATAATGTCAACTTGCTTCGGTTAGTGTGGCAGGATAGAGCTGATTTTTAGATAAGTGGGGTATTCATCAGAATTTCTGATAAACCACTTCATCAGAAATTCTGGTGAACAAATCATCAAAAAATCTGATGATCAGAATCGTCAGAAACTGATCAGAAATATCACTGGATCCATCAGAAATGACCTTCTCTGATAATCTTCTTCAGCTCTTGATCAACTTGTGATTCTTTGAAGTAGATGTTGTTCATTTCTTTTGTCCTATCCGATCTTCTTCTTCTTCTTGTTGTGATCTTCAGGACTATTATCTTCTTCATAGATCAAGTTGAATCTGACTTTCTTCAATACTTACAAATAAAGCTTCCTAATAGTTTCCTCCTAAGTATTGTAAGAAAATGAACTATCTCATGAACAAAAAAAAAATTCCAAACAGTGGAAACTTAACATTTGCAAAATAAACCAGTTACTGATGTTCTGAAAAACAAATTACATATAGAAATGAGAATTAAAAATGTTCTTCAAGTCAGCTTCAATTTCTTGTTCACATCTCATTTCTTTAATTATTTCTTGTAAGAGATGTACTTGCTGCAGATGTGATACATGTCTTTATACCAGGTTCTTGCTTGGATCCATTCTTCAATCATTTGTTCAATCTCTTTTCTGTGACCCTCTAAGTTCCTTCCTATCTTCTGAAGGTGTTCTTGTCTCTTGTTTATACCTTTCATGATAAACTTCAGAGTCTGATTTGAGTACTTGCAGATATCAACACTTCTGAACAGGGCTTTGTTTCTTTCATTATCTCTGAAGATTGCACCATAGTTATATCTTTCAGTTTTACTTGGCACGTCAATGATGTCTCTAGATCTTGCATCTTCCAATATCTCTGAGGGAACTTTTGTTTTTGGTGATCTGACATAGACCTTTTTGTTGTGCACATGTTCATAGTTGATGCATAAATCAAAGTCTGAAAAAGCCATTCTTTCAAACAGCAGTATTCTAGCCTTTGATATGCCCTTTAATGCTCTTCTGACTTCATTGTTGTTTTTCTTTTCCTTTTCATATATATCCTTCATAAACAAGATGTCTAAAGGATGTAACTTGTCAGCAATTTCTCCGTCAGTCACTTTTTCTTCTTCCCCATTTTCTCTAAGAAGTGTGTATATGTTCTGCACATAGGTTCCTCCAATATCATCAGTTGCAACTTTTACTTCATCCACTTTTAAGATTCTTTTTACAGGATTCTCATTCTTGTACTGAATGCTGCTTGAACCTCTTTTTATCCTCTCTTCCCTTAAAGCCAGTATGACAGGAGTTTGTGGTCTTGGTGGTTCATCTTCTTTTGTCAAATAATATTTCACCAGATTGTATTCAGGGAATATCATTACATCCCTGTCAATCTCTCTAACCAAGACAGACTGAGTTTCAGAGATTTTTCTTTTAACAATTTGTGGTTTTCTTGAATCACCTTCTTCTTCCCATTTATTCATTGTTTGCAGATTTATAAATTACTCATGGCAGAGTCATCAGACAACGTTGGTTTTGGGACAGTTTGAGAAGTAATAAGTTTCAAATTTTTAATAACTTGAGGTTTTGAAGTTGCTAACCTTTTCACCATTTCATCTCTTGAGACATTTGGAGGTGGACCCATCATTGTGGTTCCAGCTTTGGTGATTGGTGTGGCTGATGATTGCTGTGGGGTTAACTTTGGAACTTCTTGGTATGAACTTTCAACAGGAATTTATTTCGTGATTTCTTTCGGATCCACTTTGGCCAATCTTGCAATGTTCAATTGCATTTTCTTCACCAGTTGTTGCACCTCTCTTACCTGATTTGAGTTGCTGGCTATGCTTTTCTGAACTTTGGTAAATTCAGTTTGAGCGTTCATCTGTATTGCAGCCCATTCTTTTGACAGCTTCTCAAGGGCATATGTGACACTGTTGTTGCTTGCCCTTAGGATGGTGACTTCCTCCAAAACTCTGTTTGCACTGCTTGATTCTCTTGATTCCACAGCATTTGCAACTTGTGTCTTGATCTTTTCTATTTCTGTGAGAATCATCTGGATTTCTGATGCAGAGATGTTGGATTCTGGTGCTTTTTCTTTCATCTTTTGAAGAGACTTTAGTGCTTCAGTGTTTCTTTCAGTTTATGTCTTTATCACCTCCACTGATTCTGATAAAGTCTTCATGTCTGCCCTTTGACCTTGTATTTCTGTCAGCAACAAATCAAGCTTTTCTTCTACTGGATTTCTTTTGCAGGCTTTGAAAACATTCTCTAGCACAATTTCCAAATTTTCTTGGTTCATGGGTGTTTTAGGGATATTGGAACAACAGATGTTCCTTCTAACATTCCAGCTGCAAACACATCTGCTGCTGTTTTGGAAATGATAGGGTCACTTTTGGCTTTACCAGATTTTGGTGCAACCTTAAGTGTACCAGAATCATCTCCACCAGAGATGAAAAACACATTTTCATCCTGGATTTCCTTATGTCCTAGAATTATATCAACATATGATCCTCCATAAGTTTTTGAGGTAAACAAATTACCTTTTTCCAGATTTCCTTGATCAGTTCCCTAACCTCTATCTGTTGAGATCTCATTTTCCTCCTCATTTTCTGATTCAGAGTTGAGATGAATACAACTAGTAACCTCCCTATCAAAATCAGTTTTTCCATGTTCTAACTCATAAGAAACATTAATTGAATCTTCTGAGTTTGTTCTTTTTGAATGAGTATCAACTAAAACTGTTTTTGAAAGAGATGTACCAGCAACCCGAGACTCATCATGTTGTATAACTTCAGTGGCTTCAATTGTTGTACCAGTAAAGTGAGTTTCTTCATAATGTTGACCTTCAGCATCTTCATGAGTTACTCCAGCAATATGAGATTCTGCATATTGTTCATGTTCTTTCTCTTGATGAATGTCAAACTCATGATGAATTCCACCTTCATGAATCGCTTGGCTCTCAGCATGTTCTGTCTTGTTTTCTGGAGAGTTAGTTGTCTTCAGAATTCCTTCTCCTCCTGCAGCCTCTGTTTCTGATGACCAGGACTTCTCAACTTCTTCATCTTCTAGTGATGAAGAACAGTTAAAAACTTCTCTGCTAGGTTCTTCTGTTGGAGAATCTGATTTGGCAAGAAGTTCTTCATGTTGTAATCTGTATTGTGAGTCTGGTGTAATGAGGCACAACATGCTTTCTGGTAACTCAGGGATATCTTTGTCTGATTCCCATCCATGATAGGCACTCCAAGCTTTCATGATACTTGAACTCCAGATATCTTTCAAAATTGGATTTTCTATGTCCCTTTCAGCAAATGTTTCAGAAATAAAAATTGAGATTAACCTTGGATATCGCAGATGTGAGGTTATTCTTCCATTTCTGGTGAGAATTGATCTCTTGAAGAGTTTAAAGATTTATGTTCCATAATCAATTTTGAACCCAGTTATGAGTCCATACATGATTGTCAGAATAGCTTGACTAACTTGATCTGCTCCTCCTATATTTATTGTAAGGCATTTGTTTAACACTTCCATCATCATTTGCCAGATGGCTGGCATTTCATTTCTTCTTATTGCTCCAATTTTGTTGATATCCTTTTTTCTTATAACTAAGCTCAATGATGAAACTTATCAATTCTTCTCTGCTTGGTGCTTCAATGTAACTTTCAAGAATTGGAAGTTCAAGCCATTCTCTTACCCTTGCAGGAGTTAATGTTACTGAAACACTTCCCCATACATGAGCAGAGACCTGATTTTCTACATTTTCTTTGAAAGTATGAATGAATTGCTGTAGTAACTTTTCTGGTACTTCTCTTCCTTTTGTTAGTGCTCCTGAGATTGGACATTTCTTAAGATACTCTACCAGAAGTTGACATCTTACATCATATTCCGAATGCTCTGTATTCATCAGCAAATTGTTTTCTTTCATTGGTAGAAATTCAGTGTCTTCAACAAAAGGTACATCATGTTGAATAATTGGGATGTTGAGGTTTACTTCAGCCATTGTTGGGTTAGGGTTCGATATTTAGGGATTTTGAATTTTGAGTGAAGAACAGGGGATATTGCTGTTTGAAGTTTTTGTGAAGAAGGTGAGTGATTTTGAATTTCTGCTGAGTGTGATTTATATAGTGAGGGTTTTAGCAGAGATTTGTGGGTTTATGGAGTTGAGGGGATATGGAACGTGCCATGTTATGGCGGTTAAAATATCATTAATTGTCTTTATTTCCGTTAGATCGTGTGATGTGAATTTTGGTTCAGAATGTAACCGTTGGATCGTGGGTATCAAGACATTTAATGACGGTTGATCGTGTAATTGTGGAATTGTCCTTTCAACTTGCAGTTTCTTCAATCATTCTATCACAAAAGCTTTAAACTGTATTTTGATTGGAGAAAACTATCAGTTATGTGACACCTTTTCATCTTTGTAGACCCTATTTTGTCAAGGGTCCAATTAGCTTTCTTCTTAACCTCCTTTCTTCTTCATAAGTCAAAGTTCCATTCTGATGAAGTCATCAGAGATTCAATCATAAATTCTGTTGAAGGCATTTATTTTCTTTTGTTTTGACTTTTGTTGACTTTTAGATGTGGTCAACAGAAGTCAACGGTCTTTCAACAGAATTTTTCAATTTGAGATTCTCCCTAAACTTGTGAACCTCTTCAACAGATTTTGAAGTATCGATCAACAGAAGTCAACAGTTTTTCAACAGAATCTTTCAATTTGAGATTCCCCCTAAACTTGTGAACCTCTTCAACAGATTTTTTTTTTTTTTTTGAGATGAGAGGGAATGAGATAAGATCAGAAGACTTACATATGATTCTTTGGTAGCATCCAAGTCTCTTAACTTTTTCTGATATTTTCTAAAACATTTCCATCACTTTTAACGTTTTAAAAACAACTTAGAGAGGCATTTTGAGTATGTGTTACCAGATATTGTTTTCTTTTATCAAAAACATAAATTTTTGTGTCAAATGATTTTGTTTTCTGATGATCATGTTTCATTGTTAATATTTATCCTCTTGTTTATCTTTATCCATTCCTCTTTCCCAAACCATCATGAGCAAAAAAACTAAGTAGAATAATAAACATACTAAATTATCAGGCAAAAAAAATATCTACACAAACTAAGATTAAACAATAATCAAGGTATATTCCTTCACCATGATCCATCTCAATGAGCAGCAGTAGATCAGTCACCAATCCCGAATTCTGATATGTGGGTATGAGCATGCTGAGATTCATGTTTTGTTGAAGTCTCATTTCTGTTCTTGGAAAACTTACAGGAACATCCCCCAAAGCCTAGCTGGCTCGTGATTATCTTCATAAGAAAACGAGGATAAATCAAGAACGGCCTGCCAGACCACATATTACTTGCAAAATCTCTTATCAAGTCATAAGAGAAGTTGTAAGGTTTTTCAAGTACGAGTGCTCGTACAAGCTCCATCAACCTTTGGGATGCTTCATGATGATTGATGATCTTCTTTGAGAAGCATGCACCCATTTGTGTGATCAGATACTGCCATGGCTTTATGAAGCAATTTTTGGTGATTGCTCGTGGTGAGTTTACAGGATTGTAACCCATCAGCACCAACGTCTCATCTATTTCAGCCTTTGTGAACATCAAGACTTCATTATCATCATTCAGTTGTAGAACCGTTCTGATGATTCCTTCAGTTACCCGAACTCTTTGGTTCAGCACCACACTTTCGATAATTATCTGACGTCGACCCTCATATTCTGACAATGTTACATTTTGCCAGAACATTTGAAGAATGTCTGGGTGGACTATTATGTTGGCAGTGAGGGCATACTTCAAGCTACTCCCCATGATCAGATTCAGCACAGTTTAGCATCCTTCCCATTGAGGACCCTCAAGTTTGGTCCTCAGTCTGAGGTTATGATAGGGATGATAAGGTAGTGGGAAATGATCAGCTTTGATGTTAAGCATTTTTGTGAGTGTGAGAAAGAGTGGGATAAAGAAGAAGATGAAGATGTAATTTATGGGGTTTTTCTTATGTGATGGTTTCAGCTCTAGGTAGTGATCATTTATAGTAAACTTGAAGTTTCCCATAAATGATATCTACCCATTTATAGATTTTGTTCACCACAATCTTTGTTATTTAATTATCCATCAGATGGCAAAAGGCATATCAGAGATACATGTCACACCCCGACCGTGTTAAAACAACGAAACCGTGGCTAAAACGTCGGGGAGTGTTGCAACAGAATTATTGTTTCACAACCATGGATACAAAAGTTTCGTTTTATTAGAATATTAACATTCAAACATTGTCTTAAACTAAACAAACAAGTTACACATCGTCTATCATTGTTATTATGTCATTAAGGCCTCGTCCAGATCCTATGTGAACATGCATCCTAGCAATCAACATCATTCAATACCACCTAAAACATATGTAAAAACAAAGTTAGCAAAGAAATGCTGGCGAACACATAGGTTTTATGAGAGTATCGGATTCATGGCTCGTTTACATGTTGCAATACCTTATTAAAAACCTTGTTTTGAAAAATGTATAGTATTGCAACATAATTAACCAACTCAAATCAAGTGGGTTATAGTTTATAAAATCTTGTAGCCATTATTCTTAACCCCAAAACATTTTTTTTTAGTAAACCAAATTGTAAAACATCTCGTAAAAACTCGTTAATAAAACTCGTATGGTTTATATCCTTTCGAAAACATCGTTATGTGACATCGTTTCAAAATCGTTTACCATGGTTTATATCCTTTCGAAAACACTTATATATAAGAAGTACCAGCGGCGTATCTACCATGTTTTCACCACATTACACCCATCCCATTATCTAAACACTAACCAAAAACCAATCGTTTGTTCAATTCGTTTAACTCGTTTAACTCGTTCCAAAATCGTTTAATTGTTCCAAAGTTGTTTAATTTGTTCCAAAATAGCTCTCGTTTTAATTGTGAAACTAGTTTTGGTCGCCTCGCTAATAACATTCAAACCTTCGCAACTCGACTATCTCGCTTCTCGTATTAACAAACCACCATAGGGTAAGTTAACAATTACAGATTCAGTCATTACCCACATAACCCCCACACATAACCATGGGTGCAGTCTGATAACGGGATTTGTCAGATCCTATGGTACCATAACCTAATACTGGTCGGCTTGATCAATGTTAATGAATGTCATTCGTTATGTAACTACGTCCAACAAGTTTGTTCACATTATCGATAATCGTTATTTTTTAAATATAAACCATTTTAATCGTTTTTGAAACCATCGTTAAAAACATCGAAAACATTTAACACATATGAATCACCCCAAAAAAATCAAAAACAGTAAAATAGGGGAACTATGTACTCACTTGAAGTGCAAAGTATCCTCAATCAAAAGAACTCAACAAAGCTCAAGCAAAACAAGGAAATCAAGCAGCACCTAGAAATCAGATCACTAGATAAATAATCGACACCTAAATCGGAAGATCGGATAGAATGAAGTCTTGTAAACCAAATGAGTATTGGGAGTCATGTGATATGGTTTAACAAAGCCTACATCCTAAATCGGAACCTAGCCTAAGTGCTTTCGACCCGTTACGACCCATTAAGGTAGCTTACGTTACTTTAACGCGTCGTTTGCGCAAAGCGCGTTCGAGACGCCTAACTAGTCCTATGACAAGTATTATATGCCTAAAAATGTTTAAATATGTTTCATAATTAGTTATGTGGCAAAAGTTTAGGTTACATATGCTTAAAATTCAATTATGCATGAAAAGGGCATTTTGGTCATTTACCTAAGGCCTATAAACTACCTGTCATACAACTAATTAATCCTAAGTGACCATAAGGTATAACCTCAGAAGGTTATTCCCTATACAACTATGGTCACTAAGCATGCTTGGTCGGATCCTAATGATCGACCAAACGGGTCGAGTTCGACAGTCTAAGCGGTTGTTTAGACCGCTTGACCTACGACTCTACACAAGCACTAGACTAAAAGTGACGAGCTAAACATGATGAAACATGTTTAATTAAGTTAGAAAACAGGTTGTGATATCAAAACAAACGGTTTTGATACCTAAGAATAGTCTGGTTACAAAATACGCATAAATACGCATTTTGACTGAAACTATGACTCGTCACTACAGCTAATCAACGTGATAATCAGTAGGTATAGTCACAAGGGACTATAACCATCGTGATTACGCTCACGTTGCAAAGTTCAAACGAACTTTGTGTTGACCAAATACTAGTCAAAGCAGAAAGTCAAACACTGTTTGACTTTCGTGCTTGAAAACGCATAAAAGCACGAAAGAATACTTACAAAGGGTCCAAGCTAGGAAGAACTTGATTCAAATTGCTCAGGTATGAAGTGTTTAACCCCAACTTAGAGCAAATTGAATCAGATTGTGAGTTGAAAGGAATGAAGGTGTTGGGTATTTATAGAAATCCCTCAACTGTTAGGATCGTTCCTAGCAATTCGTGCTTCGATCTTGGCCTTACACTTGGGGACATGGTTTTGAAATACAAGGGGTACACAAATACCAGTCCATAGAGTGCAAAACCAGGGATTAAAACCATTAGAATAGGTGGTATTGGCCAGATTCAATGTTTCTGCAATTCTGCAGATCGGGGCAATGTATACAGACCGCAAGGGGTCTCACATATGGTCCGTAAGGGACTAGCAGACCTGCACTTTCAGAAAATGACATATTTGGTCCCTGAAGCCTCAAACTTGATTTTCGATGCATTTTTGACACGTTTAAGCCCCGTTATGTGACACCAGTGCCTTTGCGACCATCAAAAAAAATACCAAATCAATGAAATGTTGTGTTTCATACTTGGGATTTGTATAAATATATCATTTGCACATATCAATTCTTGTTCGATCGATTTCGAGCTTTAAATCGCTTTCTGGAAGGTTATACGCGATCTGATGCGTAAATATAACCAATTTAATGCAACAAACACTCCAGAATAGTGACATAGGCTTAACATACCTTAAACAACCTTTACATAACTTAGAAATAAGTTTTGGAGGGTTTGGTGTGGCGAAATCAAGTTTATTCGCTTACAGGGACTAACTTCGACAAACTATGAAAGTATGCCGATTCGTACTGTAACGAACATTCTGGAACTTGATCATAAGTTAAATATGCCCTAAATATCCTATACATAGCTTAAAAATATGTTTTTAGGTATTTGGCGCGCAAAAATAAACTTTTTGATCAATAGGGACTAAAAGCGTCAAAAAGTGCATAAGTTTGCATTTTCGCGCATATCTTACGTTCTGAATATATCCAGAAATCCAAAAATTTATGTAATCATTAAAATACTTTATTTTAGTGATTGGCTTGATAAAATTCCATTCGTCGCGTAATTTGGATCGTTGTTCGCGTTCGTTCGTGTTTCGTCGTAATTAACCGAACAACGCAACCGTACGACCAAACCAACCAACATACGATATATTTTTGAGCATATTTTAAGTTCCCTATACTTTAACTTCATTTTAGAGCCTTGAAATGGGGTTAACGGGGCTTAAACGTGACAAAAATGCATCGAAAATCAAGTTTGTGACATGTAGGGACCATTTCTGACATTTTCTGAAAGATGGCCCAGGCGGGGCGCGTAGCCCAAGGTGTCTGCTTACGCAGCCTGTGTAAATAGCGCAGATCAGAAAACTTGTTTTTCAATTAAGCAGCTGGTTTCATGGGTTTTGCACATGGTTTCTACATAATAGGGGCTTGTTTTGAGCACCCATGGTATTCTAATTCAGTGGGCACACATTGATGGTTGAGATTGAAGCTCGGGAATCAAGGAATGATCTTAACGGTGGACCAAAATCTATAAATACCCACTTAGAATTCATTTGCAAACTCACCTTGATCTGAATTCATTCTCTAAGTTGGAGTTCCTACACTTCATACCTGAGAAGTTTTAGATCAAATCTTCATCGCTTGGACCCGTTGTAAATTTCTTTCGTTCTTTTATGCGTTTTTTAGGACGAAAGTTAAACAATGTTTAACTTTCTGCTTTGACCGGTCAATGGTCAACACAAAGTTCGTTTGAACTTTGCAACGTGAGTGTAATCATGATGGTTATAGTCCCGTGTGACTATACCTACTGATTACCACGTTGATTAGGTGTAGTGACGAGTCATAGTTACGGTCAAAATACGCGTTTATGCGTATTTTGCAACCAAACTATTCTTGGGTATCAAAACCGTTTGTTTTGATATCAAACTTGTTTTCAAACCTTGTTAAACATGTTTTAACATGTTTAACTCGTCACTTTTAGATTAGTGCTTGTATAGGGTCGTAAGATAAGCAATCTAAACAACCGCTTAGACTTTCGAACCCGACTCGTTTGGTCGATCATTAGGACCCGACCAAGCATGTTTAGTGACCATAGTTGTATAGGGAATAACCTTCCAAGGTTATACCTTATGGTCACTTCGTTTAGTTAGTTCTATGATAGGTAGTTTATATGCCTTAGGAAAACGACCAAAATGTCCTTTTCATGCATAATTGGTATTTAAGCATATGTAACTCAAACTTTTGTCACTTAACTGGTTATGCAACATATTTAAACAGGTTTAGGCATATAATACTTGTCATAGGACTAACAAGGCGTTCCGAACGCGCTTTGCGCGAACGATGCGCTAAAGTAGCGTAAGCTACCTAAACGGGTCGTAATGGGTCATAAGCGCTTAGTATAGGTTTCGATTTAGTATGTAGGCTTTGTTAAACCGTATCGTATAAGTTCCAACACTCATTTGGTTTACAAAACCTCATCCTATCCGATCTTCCAATTTAGGTCTGGTTTATTAACATAGTTACCTATATTAGGTGCCGTTTGATTTTTCGTGACCCCTCTAGCTTTGCTTGGTTGTTATTCAATACTTCTAAGCATTCTCAAGTGAGTACATAGTCCCCTCTTTTACTGTTTTCAACTGTTTTGGGGTGAAATACATGTGCCTACTTGTTATTTTTCGTGCTTTTCATGCTTTTATATCATATACTTGCTATGTTCATTAGTACGCATATAGTACATGATTTCATTATGTTTTGCTACGTATGTTCTCTTAGCAAGCTAGCATATTGATTTTCATATATTACATTTTGTTGCATATGTTCATCCAGCATATGGACACATTGTTTTACATTATTGAACCGTTTGAACCGTTTTGAGCTGCTTCATCTATGTGAATTATTTGTACTGTTGGAACTGATTGATTTATGTGAACCGTTTGGATCTGTTTGAACCGTTGGGTTAGGGAAGTGATTAGGTAACGGGGCGAGTGTAATGTGATAAAAGCATGGTGGATACGCTGCTGGTACTTCCTATATATAAGTGCTTTTAACACATTATATATCGTTACGTTATCTGGATCACTTGGGCAAAGGTTATCAAAACAAAGTTATATTACAAGGTTTTTCTAACAATATAAACCATTCGAGTTTTATTACAAAAACAATTTACAATTTGGGTTTACAAAACAAATGTTTTGAGCTAAGATTCATGGCATCGAGATTTTATAAATTATAACTACACTGTTTTGACTTGGTTACTTCAATTTACATTGCAAACATTTTATAAAACTTGGTTTTCTAATTATCAATTAACAAAGGTGTTCAAGCTATTTTCAAAATATAAACGAGCCATGAATTTGACACTCAAATAAAACCTATGTACTCGCCGACATTTTTATGCTGACGTATTTTCACATGTGTTTCAGGTACCATAGTTGGTGATGTTTGATGATGATATTGATGCATGCTCACATAGGAACGGACGAGGCCTTAGTGACTTAATAACAATGAAAGTCTATTTGTTCATGTTTTGTTTATAATTTCAATGCAATGTAATACATTTAATTCAATAAAACAGAATTTTAATCCATATGTTATGAAACAATGATTCTGTTACAACACTCCCCGACGTTTCCGCCGTTATTTGTTGTTTTACGCAGTCGGGGTGTGACATAAAAATTGGTATCAGAGCTCATGGTTATAGGGAATTAGGTTATTAGTAATGCTTTGACCTAGTCTATAACCTTCCTAGGACCCTAACGCGAGTTTACTTGCATTTAGTGATAAAACAATACTGTCACCTATCTTTAGGTGACAACCACAATAAAATCACAAATTTCGAATCTGCTTTGAAAACCAATCATCTGTTCTAGGATGATTTATTATAAGGTTTTGAACCTTCAAAGTTTTCAAAATCTCGTCAAAGTTTGGGTCTTATTAATGTGAACACGTGCAATCCGGAAGGGTGGATGCCTGTATCCTGAGTTTTCTGTCTAAGGCTAGAGTGTTCCTACAAATCCACATAATCGGACCAGTCACTCTTACCTGGGAACTCCTGGGGTGAGTGTCCACTTATAGGCTAAAGCAAGTCTTCGCGATACATTAGGAGGACCTATTTACTTTGATTCAGCTTTTGTGTGTCGTTTGTTTGCTTCGTGGTTCGAACAAATGACCATCATCCATGCTTATGGTCGGTAATTGTAACATCCTTACCCAATGCCTTTTCACTTGTTTTCTCTCATGCTTCCTCTGTTAAAATGCCTCCTCGACACGACAATCAGGTACCTAATGAAGAACTGGCAGCTATCATTACGCAGCAAATGGCTGCTGCAATCCCAAACATTATCGCTCAATGTAACCAAGCCCTCAACAACAATAATGCTCCCTGTAACTTCAAGATATTCAACTCTGCCAAGCCACCAAAATTTTCTGGGTCTCAAGGAGCGACTGCACTTCTGCAATGGTTCGAGAGTCTAGAGAGCACCTTCAGACACGTTCAGTGTCCAAACGAGCAAAAGGTGGAATGGGGTGATGAGAGATAGGGGTGCCGAGGTAGCACTGGCTCAAACCTGGGAAGAGCTTCGAGCTCTAATGATGAGGGAATTCTGTCCTCGTCATGAGATTAGGGCATTGGAAAGGGAATTCGACGATCTTAAGCAAGATAGTGGTGAGCATCAAGCCTACATGGACCGTTATGAGGAGTTAAGTCTGTTATGCCCGATCATGGTTACGCCTTTGGATAAGGCAATCGAAAAGTACATAGATTTCCTCTGTTGGTGCATTACATCTGTCGACTTCGTCTTATATCGAGTCTCGGTCTAAAAGTTTGAAGCTTGCTAGTTTGAAGAGGTCTAGTTTGAGGAGGTCTAGTTTGAATAGGTCTAGTTTGAGGAGGTCTAGTTTGAGGAGGTCTAGTTTGAAGAGGTCACGGTTTGAGGGTGGCATGTCACTTTCAAACTAGAGGGTCTCTCCCTATAAATAGGCTTCAAACTTTCACCATTTGTAACTTTCCGGCTTGTGCAACGAAGTGCTGCCGAAGTGTTGTCAGGTTGTAAAACGTTCCGAAATCAATCATACAACAGTTTAAAGTGTATTGCTTGCTGAATTGAACTCAGTTTCTTAGTTTCCGCCTCTGAGACTGAGATAAACTCTTCCGAACGACTCGTTCGGGTCTGAAAACGATCCTACAAGTGGTATCAGAGCTCAGGAGGAAGAGTTCATACCAATTCATCCACAAATTCTGATTTTCTACACCTTCTTTCAAAATTTAAGAATTTTTCACAGTTAAAATTGGATCAATTTTTCATAGAATGTGTAAAAGTGCATTTTAACAAACCCTTGAAAGTTTCAGTTCAAAATTTGAAGTAAAAGTGGTTAAAATGGCTTGAAAACTGGTGACCGTTTGAACGAGCCCAGCACCCTACCGTTTGAATCTGACCCCTACTGTTTGAAAATGACACTGACTGTTTGAAAGTGTCTGTCAGTTTGAAACGTGATATGACAGTTTGAAAATTGGTTCCAGTTTGAAAAGTTTTGTGAAAGTTCATCGAATATTGTGAAACATTCTAATCGAAGTGATCATGGGAATAGATATCACATGTGTTTATGTCAGTTTGTATGAGAAGTGTGATAACTGATTGTTCGGTTCATTAGATAAAAAATAGACAAGTGTGTGAACATATGTAGATTGCATGTGATGTTCATCGATTGAATCGCTTTATAAGTTTGTCTGTTCTATAAATCTTGCATTTGATAATCCATATTGTCAGCCATTTAATGTTTGTATGTGATAGTGGTTATATATCAGAACTCATGTGATTCTCATTAATAGTTATGCTTGTGTCAGATGTGCATGTGATAATGTTCAATATTGTCAATTACATTTAAAATTTTGTCCAATCATATGAACTGACATAATATTCACTACATATTAGCGGTCCAATAGAATGTTATAAAAATTTGTTGTGATCAGATCTATTACAACAGATTACTTGTGACCAGAATTTTATTACGGGACAATTAAAAGTGATATTGAGTAACCGGCCCAATGTGAAAGGAGTTAATTGCTTGATCCAAATTTAAAAAAAAAAATGGTTAGTGACTTGTTCGGTTCATTAAACATTTGGATATAATTGTGTCTATAGCCCAATTTCAATAGCATTAATAAACAGCCATATGTGAATCATTTGTTAAAAGGATATTGACTTAAGTGCTACATGTGGTATAATTCAGTATTGTTGATCATATGCATTGTGTGATTAGAAATTGCTTGTGATATATTGGTTATATGTGCTAGTTGATCGAGTTGTGTGCGAATTTATCTCAAATTGTCTAAATAGAATCTACAGGTTGAGTGATTTGATCTTTATTTCGTACGAGTTTGATTTCTAGTCAGTTTGCACAGATTGAAAGTGGTCAGGTTGCGTGAAATAGTCCAGTTCATACGGCTTGAAGTTCAAAGGTTTCAAAGGGTCTAGTCGTTTGAATTCGAGTCGGGTCTTAGCTGTCCGCACAGTTTGGTCAACCTTCAGTCCGCACAGAAAATCGCCAGTCTGAATAACAGTCTTATTCAGTTAATTGACAAACGGTTAAACTGACTGTTTTGTTTGTTTGTTATTGTCAGGTAATTGTCAGGTATTTTCACAAGGTGATACAGTTCAGTTGAAAAACCGAAACATGGACGAAGATTTTTACAACGCATTCGCTACTCCGGTTTCCTCAATCACTGTTGCACAGAACACAATGCTCGAAAACGAAACTGGAACGATGCAAAAACCGCCCAAACTAATGAACATTGAAGAATATAAGGGTTGGGAAGGTCGTTTCGAGAATTGGGTACAAGCTAACTACTTAGATGCTTGGGAATGTGTCGAGACAAAATATGTTCGACCGATGAATGATGATGAAGAAGTGGTTCCGATTAAAGATCTGAGTGCCGATGCTAGAAAGAAGTACAAAGATGAGAAAATGATGCTGAGTTTATTGCAACAAGCTGTGAAAGAAGATATTTTGGTTCTATTGCAACATAATGGAACTTCATATTCGATTTGGAAAGCTTTAAGGTCAAAGTTTCGTGGTAGTGAAGAAATGGTCAAAAGCAAGAAATCGCTTCTAAAGAAAGAATTTGATTTGTTTCGCGGATTAAAAAATGAAAGTACAAGAGAGATTATCGAAAGATACTGCAATTTGCTTGCTAACATGAAGAGATTGAGTATTGAGAAAAACAATGAAGAGTTGATCGAAAAACTTGCTGATGCTTTGCCATACGAGACTTGGGGAACATATCTCATGATGCTTAGAAACAAGAAAGGTTTTAGCAATTTGACACTCAGCAAGTTCATTGAGAAGTTGGAAGCTCAAGAAATGGAGCAACGAAAGATTATTCGAATGAAAGATTTCAATGGTGAACAAGATATTGGGTTGTATTATAAAGCAGGAGTGAATGAAAAGTCTTCAAATCTATCTCCGAAAATAGAAACTGCTTACAATGTCAAGAATTCTTCTGAAAGTTCATCATCAGGATCAAACAGCAAAACAAGTTTTACATCATTTTCATCATTTGATCCAAATGTGTCAACAACAAGAAATGGCAAAAAGATTCAATGCAACATTGTGTTGAACATTGAAAATGATCAGGAATTTTCTGAAGAGTTAGCAAAAAGTCATATGTCTTTATTGGGAACTGTTCTTGAATCTTATGGTAGTTTTGTTGCAGGTCGAATTGGAAATCCAATGTTGACAAAAGAAGATTACGACCAAATAGATGCTGAAGAGATGGAACTGATGGACATAAAATGGTGCTTAGCCAGCGTGTTGAGGAGAGCTGAGAAATTCAAGCAAATCACTGGAAGAGATGATCTTCGTGAGGCTGGTACTTCTACTTTAGGTTTTGACAAATCTAAAGTCACTTGTTTTCGTTGCAGGGAGAAAGGTCACTTCAAGAGGGAGTGCACCAATCGCAAAGCAAGTGGAGCTCAGAATCCTTTCAATAACAACAATGATTATTATCGAAAGGCCATCTACCATTAAGTTGCTCAACAACCGTCTCAACAACATCAACATCAAGCACAAACTGCACATGGAATGCAAATTATTGAAGACTCTGGAAAGAGAGCTTGTGCAGTGAATCAAGATTCTTTAAAGAGAGTAAATGGTAGTGCCTTGATAATAGATCAAGATGACGAAAAGTTACCTGAGGGTTTTAGCTGGGAGAATTTTACTTGGGATAACTATATTCCTGATCAAGCTAAAGCTCACACAGCTTTTGTAGCTCGAGTTGAAGAGGATAGTGATGATGATACTGAATATTGGAAGAGAAAATTCGAAGCTGATATGAAACTGATTGCTGAAAGTGACAGTGAAAATGAAAAGGTTAAAAAGAAGAAGAAAAAGGTCAAGACTCCAGTGAGCAGTGATGACGAAGAAATTCCAGTGATCAAAAGGAAAGTAAAGGTTGAAGTTGCGAAGTTCAAAGTTGATCAAGAAGTTGATGCAAAGAAGATTCCAGTGAAGTGTGAAAACTGTGAAGCTGTGAAGAAGCAGAATAGTACACTGATCTATAATTTGAATAGTTTGAAGGAATCTTATGATGTGTTGAACAAAGCGATGAATCAGTACAACCTAACTAGTGAAGAACAAGCAACAGCGATGAAAACACTTCAAGGAGCTTTTATGACGAAGCAAAAAGTGGTGAACAACTACATCGAGAAGTGTGCTGCTCTTGAACAGAAACTAGAGTTACAAAGAATTGAAACTGAAAGAGTTAATCGTTTGTTGAAAAGTTACTTATGTACTTCTTATGTCATTGACAGGATTTATCCGACTGTTGAAGGCATGAAGGCATTTGAAGAGGATGAAGTAACTGAAGAAAAGAAGGATGATGGAAAAGTGACTGAAGAAAAGACTCCAGAAAAGAAGAACAAGAAGAAGTGTGATACTAAGAAAAAGACTGACAAGAAGGATTCTGGTAAGAAACAAGATGTTGGTTATAACAAATGTCCACCCCCGCTAGAAAATGGATATTTTCCCAGAAATCCAAATCAGGAAAGAGTCGAAAAAGCAACAAATTTACAGTGGGAGTCAGAGTCCTCGGTCAATTTGCCAGAAAATATTGATGTCGTGTTTACATCATCTGACACTGATCATGAGTCCGAGTTAATAAAGAAAGTGGTCGATCAGGTGTTGGATAAAGATGAAACTGAGGAGTCAAAATTGGAATCAAACTCAAAGTTAGAGTCAGAGTCAAAGTCTGGTTCTGAAAGTTCGAGTTCGACAGTCAACAGTCTAAATTCTTCGGTTAAAAGAGTTTATAACAAAGAATTCATGTTATCAAAATCTAATTTGAATGACGAAACATTTAAAGTTGCATATACTTTGAATGATTCTGAAAAATTATATTCTGATGAGGAATTTCCAATAAGAGGTGTCAAAACTGAATTGATCAAAAAGGTTTTCAAACTTACAGAAATTAATATTTCTGAAATAAAAGATTTAAATCTTAATGGTAAACCTAAACCTTACACCTCAAGAGTACAACAAAGATTAAACAAGAAAAAAGGTTACAGTTCTGGTTTTCACAAGAAACCAAATCCTAACCGTAATTTCAAAAAGAAAGGTCTTGGTTTTACTCCAACAGAAAAACAGAAAAATGAAAAATATGTTCGTGATTTTAAAGCAAAAATGACTTTTGTTTCAGGAACTAGCTTAGAAGAGGAAGAAAAGAAAGAATTCTGGAGGCAGTCAAACAGTGAGTTCCTTGCAAAGAAGTAAGATGACATGAAGAAGAGGGCTGAGCAGAAGAAAGATACGAGAACTTGTTTCCAATGCAACAAAGTTGGACATATTGCCAGGGAGTGTTCAAAGGCAATACAATCAAAACAGGGAGTTTCTCGTAAACTGAAAGAGAAAGTTGTATTTGAACCACCAATCGATAGAACCAAACTTTTTAAAAATTCTACTTTTGAGATTGGTGAAAGTTCAAACAAGTTTTATAAGAAAAGGGGAAATCTTGACAACCAGAAATGGGTTGTTAAGAAGTCTGATGATAGTACTAGCGATGATTCTGATAGATCGAAATCAGAGGAGCTATCTTCTGGCGATGAATCTGATTCCACAAAATCAGAGGAGCCACAAGCTGAGTTAAAGTTGAAAACTTCAGTTCCTCCAATGGATGATGTTCATTTTCCACCATTGAAGGCTGAAAATTTTAAAAAGAAAATTGGTAAGGTTGAAATTTCAAACCAATTTTATGATGACAAGAAGGAATTTGATGTCGAAAAGGCCTTTAACCCCACTGTGAAACACATTTTTGGTAAAATGATTGATCGAAAAGTCAAAGGGGTTAAAGAGTTCTATGAGAAGAAGATGAAGAAAGATAAAGTTGAACCATCCCTGGTTTGTGACTGGGATGGTTCATACTATGAACAGTAAGTCTGTGGACTTGCCGGAGATCCCAAGTTGGTAATCGTGGATCATGAATCGGCATCATTCTTTGTATTTGATTGTGTTTTTGGTACAAGTGGTAAATCAAGGACATTAATTTGTACTTGATTTTCTACAAGTGGCTGGTAAACAATATGATGAGTTTATCCCTAATTTTACAAGTAGTAAAATCAACAAAACTTATTTTCCGGAAAAACCATTGGATTAAAACAAACTTAAGTGTTTTGAAATCATAATGGGAAAATAGTTTGTTGTAAGGGGGAGTTTTGATTGTTTATGCCAAGTGGATGGCGAATTGAGGCAATTCGATATCAGTTGTCATGTTCTTGTATAGTTTGTTTTCAATTTCCTTTAGACGTATTTGTATTTTAGGGGGAGTATAATTTCTGAAAAATACAAAAACATTAGAAAATTTGAAAAATTCAAAAACATGATAAAATGAAAAATGAGTTTTTGTTGCATAAAAGAGGAAATGATAGTACATCAGTTGACTATCACAACACGCTAAAGATTTGGAAAGTTAAAAGTAATAAACGGTCTCACTGATGATGTGCCAGTAGGTTTTTGCACATTTAGTAGATTGTGACGAGATATAAACATAAATTTCAAACTTGCTTATATCGTGGGGATACATCTCTCGGATATATGGGTAACCCCCGAAATCTCGTTTGAAAGGTCTCGTATTCTGATATACTAGGTCTTTATACTCAATGATGTCTGGGGTATTATTCCGGGACTTCTGCTGAACGATGGTTCTGACCTAGTCCTCGAATAATACTTTCTGCAAATGCTTGAAACATAGCATCACCCTCAGCATATATGATAAGACAATAAAATTGCTTAGCAATGCTGTTGTAAAAAAGATCCTCTAAAGGGGACATACCCAAAAGTTGAGTCATGATCTCTCTGCTGAACGGTAGTTCTGACCTGAGCTCTCATGATTCTTCATAATTTATTAACCCCTACAGATATCATTTGTGTCATAATTACCTGTAAGACTGAATATTGGGATCTGGATACGGGAGTATATTCTGAGGTGGGACACGCGATTGAGTTTAAGTACTTAAAACACTAATTGCATATCTCGAAGCAGTTGAACTTTGTGTGAAAATTTAAGTGGACAAGTATACTGACAATCTAAGTGAATCGTTTAGAGCTTAAAATGAAATGAAGCTTAACGGTGTTGGTGATTGGTCTCAAAAACTGATATGATCCTCTTGCACGAACTCACAAAAATATTGTTTGTAAATATTTCATTTACTGCTTTTCAGTAGTTTCGAAAATCCAAAAGGATTTTAGTGTGTTTTAGCATAAATTTTGAATAATTCAAAAAGATTTTCGACAACTGGTGTTGGAAAGCTGATTTTCAAAATTCCGAGTGCTAAACATGAAGAACAAATGGTTTGGGTGAAAGTGTTTGAAGAATTTTGTAATGAAATGAGAAAATGGTTTTCAATAAAAAAGTTATTCCTGCAAGTGGTAAATTAGATTTGAAAATCTTATCCACAAATTGTTATCAGAAAATTTATTTTTGGGTAGAGTTTTGCAGGTTGGCCAGGTTCTGAAACCTGAGTTAGATGAGTGCCAGGTTACGATCTAAGAACCTGTGGAAAGTGAATTCCAGATTACGATCCCAGTCTAGTGAAAGGGGGAGTCTGAGGACATCGAGAGGGAGTCTGAAGATTGTAGAGTCAGATTCAGATCCTGAAGATTATGAGAAAGAGTAAGAGATCGATTGAGGATGCTTACAATGGAGAATTTTTTAAGAAAGTGAACAGACTGATAAAGACTGAAGATGCAAAGACTCGACACTTAAGACTCGTCAACATCTGAGGGGGAGTCTGTTGGTGCATTACATCTGTCGACTTCGTCTTATATCGAGTCTCGGTCTAAAAGTTTGAAGCTTGCTAGTTTGAAGAGGTCTAGTTTGAGGAGGTCTAGTTTGAATAGGTCTAGTTTGAGGAGGTCTAGTTTGAGGAGGTCTAGTTTGAAGAGGTCACGGTTTGAGGGTGGCATGTCACTTTCAAACTAGAGGGTCTCTCCCTATAAATAGGCTTCAAACTTTCACCATTTGTAACTTTCCGGCTTGTGCAACGAAGTGCTGCCGAAGTGTTGTCAGGTTGTAAAACGTTCCGAAATCAATCATACAACAGTTTAAAGTGTATTGCTTGCTGAATTGAACTCAGTTTCTTAGTTTCCGCCTCTGAAACTGAGATAAACTCTTCCGAACGACTCGTTCGGGTCTGAAAACGATCCTACATCCTCCCTGACTCAATACAAGACATTATGACTGGTAGCAACCCCACTACAGTTAGGCAGGCCATTGAGCTATCCGTTACCTTGACTGAATCTCAGATCAGGAAAGGTAAACTTTTTTGAAAAGGTGACAAGAAACCGACCGATGAATCGAAACCAAAGGATGAGCAGACTGAGTCCTCCAAGAAGTCCAAGAAGCGAAAGGCTTCTCAGAACTTCGCCGTGGTTGCCCACAATGATCAAGCTATCCCCAACCAACCAGCTCAACCCCCTGCTAGGAAGCCATACAACGGAACTGCACCCTTGTGCAACCAATGTAGCCTTCATCATCATGCCAGTGTAAAGTGCCGCAAATGCCAAATTTGTGGACTTATAGGTCATACAGCAAGAGTTTGCCCAGCTGCACCTACACCCAATCAAGCTGGCAACAATCATGCTCAAGCTTGTTTTCCACCAGGTTCTTGCTTCAACTGTGGCGAGATGGGCCATTTCCGAAGAAATTGTCCAAAGCTTGCTAATGCGAATACAGGGCAGGGATAAGCATCTGACCGATTGGAAGAAAACGCTGTTTAGAAATAATCAAGCTTTATGTATTATTTTCTTTTGTTGTCATGGTCTATGAAACAGTTGTTGTTGTTTATAAATAAATCTTTTATTTACATTGCAATGTATTTATGTGGTTGCATGTATAAACAACATATCCCCTACAATACCAACAATCAAGGAACCGTATTCCTTGAAAAAAACAGACTACTCCCAAAATTCTTCCATTTTATGATCTCTTGCGTTTTCCACGAAAATCCTAAGTACCCGTTTCTTCCAAGGAAACGAAGTACAAGGCGCAAGTTACAACTCTGGACGAATACCCAATCCTTAATAGGGTACCTAAGGGTATTTCCGTAAGTCCTTAATTGTTGTATATCTTAATTCGAATGTTATGATTCCTTGTAATCAAAAATCGAATTTTTGGAAGATCATCCTATCTTTTTAGATAGATTCTTGAGGACGTTGAAGTCCATCGACTGGTTGCATGTATAAACAACATATCCCCTACAATACCAACAATCAAGGAACCGTATTCCTTGAAAAAAACAGACTACTCCCAAAATTCTTCCATTTTATGATCTCTTGCGTTTTCCACGAAAATCCTAAGTACCTGTTTCTTCCAAGGAAATGAAGTACAAGGCGCAAGTTACAACTATGGACGAATACCCAATCCTTAATAGGGTACCTAAGGGTATTTCCGTAAGTCCTTAATTGTTGTATATCTTAATTCGAATGTTATGATTCCTTATAATCAAACATTGAATTTTTTGCAGATCATCCTATCTTTTCAGATAGATTCTTGAGGACGTTGAAGTCCATCGACTGGGTTCCTGGTATACCTTGAATACCCATGTTCAAATCGATAACAAGTTAATAACAATTAATAACAAACTGATAACAAATCAATAACCAAGAAAACAATTATGTGCTTATGTGTTTATGTGTTGACCCAATCAAAGTTATCTCAAGCTTGTTCAAATTCTATCCCTTTCACATTATAAACAAACTGTGCAATTTGTGCAAGAAATTACGTAATTATGGATGCATACATAATTATGGAATTTAGTGCACAAAAACCACAACAAGTTTTGTCATGTGTCTAGAGTTAATTCTATTCATTTCCATTTCTGATGAAGCACCCGTTGAAAATGACTCCGTCCGTTCATTTTCGTTTATGAAGAATGTCCGTTGAGGGAAATGAATATCCGTTTGATTATTCCTTCATTTCCATTTCTGAGGAATACCCGTTGAGGAAAATGACTCCGTCCGTTCATTTTCGTTTCCGAAGAATGTCCGTTGATGGAAATGAATATCCTTTTGATTATTCCTTCATTTCCATTTCTGAGGAATATCCATTGAGGAAAATGACTCAGTCCGTTCATTTTCATTTTCGAAGAATGTCCGTTGAGGGAAATGAATATCCTTTTGATTATTCCTTTATTTCCATTTCTGAGGAATACCCATTGAGGAAAATGACTCCGTCCGTTCATTTTCGTTTATGAAGAATGTCCGTTGAGGGAAATGAATATCCTTTTGATTATTCCTTCATTTCCATTTCTGAGGAATACCCATTGAGGAAAATGACTCCGTCCGTTCATTTTCGTTTCTGAAGAATGTCCGTTGAGGGAAATGTGTTGGATCGTCGTATGACCCTAACGAGCCCATCAGAAGAGTTATACATCAATAACAAAGGCGGAATCAGTGAAATTGATATTAAAACAACTCGATCCTTGTTAATTATCCTTTTATTACTGATTTCAAAGCTTTTTACAGATCAAATGACAAACGGTCAGCACCTTGGCTCTGAAATCTCAAAGTAATTCCGTGTCAAATGACACACTAGGCTCAGGTATTTATAGTTATGCTAATTCCGCTTGAACGTGTCACTGCCCATTTCAAGCGAAATTAACATGTTTAATTTCGTTTGAAATGACCAATGCCATTTCAAGCGAAATTACACAAACACACAAAATCCTTGTTTCTAACCTGCTGAGCACTAGTTTATCCTATCTAGACATAAGACTCGATAAAGACAAAGTTAACAGACATTTGTGCACCAACAGACTCCCCCTTGGATGTTGACGAAGTCTTCGGCGTTGAGTCTTTAGTCTTGATCTCTTTCCAGTTTATCTAACAATGAAAGCATCCTTTAAATCTTCTCTTCTTCTCTCAACAGCTAGCATGAATCACAGAAACTGGATCTTTAACAACCTTCAAGCTCCCCCTTGAACATAGATTCAGGAACTGTATCTGACTTCTAAGTCTTCAGACTCCCCCTATCAGTTAGCTAGGATTTTGCTTGGCTGTTTTCTCAATAACAAACCTGTTACCTGCACAATCTCTACATAAATATAAGATTTATGATTATGACAGTTTCAATCCAAACTTACCATTTGACTTCATTTGTTGGTTTTGTCAGAATTTAGAAATCCACTTAAGTAACCAGGTCCAAATTAATGACCCTGAGAACTTAATTTGTCTACCAAGTCCAATTTAATGACCTTTGTTGACCTGAGACAAAACACAATGAGATTTTGTACAAACTAGTTCAAACCATTTTCTGAAATTTACAAGTTTCAAATTAATGAACTTGTCTTGACTTTTCAATTTTCTCAAGTTTAACATATTAAGCTCACGACTCATCTTCCAGCTCAGAAACTTCCTGCACCTGCTTCAACTTTTGAATCTGAAGATCAGCTTACCACTTTGGTTTGTCGGAAAATAAAGCAGAAATGTAAAATCTTTTTGGATTTTGAATAAAGTTTCTAAAATAGAAATGAATTACAGAAACAAAATGCAGTAAAGGTATACTATTTACAAACATATTTTTGGTGAGCGTGTTAGGAAATCATATCAGCTATTCGACAAGTCACAAGTACCGTTAAGCTTAGATTTCATACTCAGAATTAAACAATTCACTTAGATTGTCGATTTACTGATCCACTTAAATTCTCACACAAATTTCAATCTGTCCAGGATACAAATTAGATGTATTAAGAACTTAAACTCATTCATGTGTCCCACCTCTTGAATATACTCCCGTATCCAGATCCCAATATTCAATCTTACAGGTGAGTATATCACAGATGATATCTGTAAGGGGTTAAATTGCGAGGGCCGTGAGAGCTCAGGTCAGACTTCCGTTCAGCAGAGAGATGACGGCTTCGATTTTAAGTGGGTCCCCTTTAGAGGATCTTTTTTACAACAACACATGATTAGCATTTTTCAATGTTTCATCATTTTTTATGCGGAGGGCGGTGCTATATTTCAAGCAAGCAGTAAAGTATTATACGGGGACTAGGCCATTGCTTCCGCAAAATCAGAAGTCCCGGGATATTACCCCAGATATCACTGAGTATAAAGACCTAGTATCTCAGAAAGAGGGATCCTTCAAACGAAATTTCAGAGGTTACCTATATATCCAAGTAGTGTTCTCCACGAAATAAGTAAGTAAAGATTTAGGTTTATATCCCGAACAAACCTACTAAATGTGTAAAAACCTATCGGCATATCATCAGCGAGACTGTTTAAAACTTTTTAGACTTTACATATCTTTAGCGTACCGTAACTGTCAAGCCGATGTACTATCATTTTCCCTTTTTTACACAAGCTCTTTTTCTGATTTTCTATTGTTTTTTTATTTTGAAATATCTCATGTTTTTGGATTTTTGAAATTTTTTTTACTGTTTTTGTATTTTCTGAAAATATTTACTCCCCCTAAATACCAAAACAAGTAAAAAATCGACAAACCATTGCGGATTGCTTCTCAACATCATCTACAATGTCTCCTTCATCAACGCCAAGAATTTCCTCCAACACCGATAAAAGCTTCATATCGTTCAGTTTTAGCAAATATTGAAAACGAGTTTTATCAAATGCTTTGGTATGTAAATAAGCTTTTTGTTCGTCAGAGTGGATTTTCTCAATTCGTATCAAGTTCTTCTTGAAACAGTCTCTGATGAAGTGATGACGAATTTCAATGTGTTTAGTTTTAGCGTGATGTACTGGATTTTTAGTAATGTTTATCGCTGCCTCATTATCAACAAAGATAGGGGTGTTAAGAAATTGCAAACCGGAGTCACGCATCTGTTGCTGGATCCACAAGATCTAAGAACAGCAACTGCTAGCAGATACATACTCCGCTTCACATGTGGACAAAGCTACAGAAGTCTGCTTCTTGCATTGCCAGGTGACCAATCGTGGTCCGAAAAACTGACATCCCGCTGTTGTTGATTTAGCATTAACTTTGCAGCATCCGAAATCAGAATCAGAATACCCTTCGAGCGTGAAATCGCCTTCTCTTGGATACCACAACCCCAGTGATGGAGTTCCTTTCAGGTAGCGTAATATCCTTTTCAGAATCACCATATGCGAAGCTCTCGGGTTAGATTGAAATCTTGCTGCGAGGCAAGTTGGATACATAATATCGGGTCTTGAAGCTGTCAAGTACATCAGCGATCTGATCATGGAACGATACATTGTTTCATCTACCTTCTCTCCGGTGAGATCAGGATTTATCCCATGGTTCGTCTCTAATGGGGTGGAAGCTGGAGTAGAACCTGACATCCCAAATTTCTCTAAGATATCATGAACATACTTCGTCCGATGTATGAAAATTCCCTTAGGCAGTTGATCAACCTGAAGTCCCAAGAAGAATTTCATCTCACCCATCGATGACATTTCAAATTTTTGCTTCATAACTCTTTCAAAATCTTTGCACAAATTCTCATTTGTAGACCCAAATATGATGTCGTCCACATAAATTTGAACTATCAGAAGATGACCATCGACTTCTTTGGTGAAGAGAGTGGCATCCACTTTTCCTCTGATGAAGCTGTTGGCTAGTAGGTGTTGAGACAATGTCTCGTACCAGGCTCTCAGGGCCTGGTGTAAACCATACAGCGCTTTATCCAGCAAATAAACCATGTCTTTGTGGATTGGATTAGTGAAGCCCGGTGGCTGTCCGACATATACCTCCTCTTTTACCTTCCCATAGAGAAACGTCGATTTAACATCTAGCTGATAAACTTTAAAACTTTTCCAAGATGCAAATGCTAGAAAGATTTTGATCGCTTCAAGTCTAGCAACTGGAGCATATACTTCAGTAAAATCTATCCTCTCCTGCTGATTGAAACCCTGGACTACGAGTCGAGCTTTGTTATGAATAATAACCCCTCTATAGTCTCTCTTACACTTGAACACCCACTTGGTGTTTATCTTCCTTTGACCATCAGGTAAATCTACCAATTTCCACAATCCTAACTTCTCAAACTGACTCAGCTCCTCTTGCATCACCTTTACCCAAGAATCTTCAGTTAGTGCTTCCTTGTATGTTCGCGATTCAATCTGCGAAATAAAACAACTAAGTGAAAACTCAGTTTGTAACGGAGCTACTGTAGAATAAAAACATGTAAGGCCTTGGTCAATTTGACGTCTAGTGCGAACGCCTGATTGTAATTCTCCAATAATCAGCTCTTCTGGATGGTACGACAGAGTTCTCGGCATCACCTCGCCTGGAACATCTACCTCGCCTTCTGAATTTGTAACATTCTGATTTGCACCTTGTTCACTGACTGGAATAGTTTGACTTGAAATCTGGATCTGCTCCCCCTCAGAATCTGAATCACCATGATCAAATATAGGTCTGTCATCAGATTCCTGATTTTCATTGACTGCTGTCTGATTGTCAAAAGTTTGGACCGGCTTCATCATCATTTGAAGTTTGTCGTCGACTTGTAGAATATTCTGCTGGAAACCTTTCTTGTGATTCTTCATACTCTCTTAGAATATCCAACTCGTCAAAGAACTCTGATTCTTCTTCTTCCATGTCAAACGAATCCCACAGAGTATCGTAGTTAAAACGCCATGAGTCGCCTGGATTCTGCGGTGGCATAGTATAACCTTGGCATTCAACATTGTGTGCTTCTATAATCCGCTTCAAGCTTGGAACAAAGACTCGTTTCAATGGACTTGAGTAACCCACAAATATTCCTTCAATGCTCTTTGCACCAAACTTTCTAAAAGGTTCTAGAACTGTGCAGGGAGACCCAAACGGTTCTAAATACTTCAGATTAGGTTTGCGGTTATTGATCAACTCGAAACACGTTTTGTTGAATTTCTTCACTGTAAGAACCCGGTTGAGTGTATAGCAAGCGGCGGATACTGCTTCTGCCCAAAAATTGACTGGTAGTTTTGAATCAGCAAGCATCGTCCTAGCTGTTTCAATTAGCGTCATGTTCTTTCTTTCAGCTACTCCATTTTGCTGTGGAGTGTAAGGAGCACTAAATTCTTGCAATATACCTCTCTCATCGCAATACTCTTCCATCTTGTTGTTCTTAAACTCAGTACCATTGTCACTTCTGATTCTTCTGATTCGAGTTTGGTACAAGTTTTCAATTTTTTTTGAACAATGCCGTCAAACTTTCAAACGTCTCATCTTTAGTATTCAAAAATGATACCCATGAAAATCTGGAATAATAATCAGTTACTACTAGACAGTAGAGATCTCCAGTTATGCTTTTGACGTTTACTGGACCAAACAGATCCATATGAAGTCTCTCTAACGGTCTCGAAACTGAGTTGACTTTCTTTTGAGGGTGTGATTTTTTCTTTTGCTTGCCTTTGATGCAGCTAATGCACTCCCCTTCAAGATGAAAACCTTTCACATGAACACCAATAACTAAGTCGTTATGCACCAGGTGATTCATTTTTCGCATATGAATGTGGCCCATCTTTCGATGCCACAATTGTGATTCTTTTTCTGTTGCTCTTGACATAAACCAATGAGCCTGACCCGTGGTAGTAGTTGCTACACTCATGTCCAACATGTACAGATCATTGACTCTGGGCGCTCTCATGATAACCCACTCTTCGGGAACAACAAATCCTGGTTTCAAAATCAAACATTCTTTGTCTGTAAAGTGCGTTGTATACATACGATCACAAATCTGAGAGATGCTCAGAAGATTGTTTTCAAGCTCAGCGATGTAGTTTACTCTTTCAAACGTGACAATACCATTCGATAAAGTTCCTTCACCAACTATTCGACCACCTTGATTTCCTGTAATTCCCACATAACCTCCATTAAACCCTCTAACATCATACATTAGGGTCTTCTTCCCTGTCATGTGCCGAGAAGCTCCACTATCCATAATCCAACGTGAAACGGATCTTGGAAGCTCCTGCACATATTAAAAACTTTTTAGTTAGATGTTGATGCCACCTAAGCCTTTTTTGACTCGGGTAATGATGTGTGTAAAATGCAACATATAAATTACATCAAATGAGGCATAAAACTAACCCTTTTTAAGTACTAATGTTGGAAAAAAGAGTGTTTTTATCTTCCTTTTGTATTTTCAGGATTAAATGAGCTCAAAGTCGCAAAAGAAGCAAAAAGACAGCTAAATCTAACATAAATACATGAAAAGGAACATAAGTGGACTGCCCGACCCCTCAACGGCATCTTCCCAAGCAAAATGGAGAAGACAGAAGACTGAACACGCCCCGTGCTCAGCCAGCATGGGGCCGTGCCCAAGAAGCAGCAGAAAAGACAAACCTATAGAAGCTTCTATTTCCCACCATGGGCCGTGTCCAGTGAACACGGGGGCGTGTCGAAAGTACAGCAGGCACATTAATTGTAATTGCGAATTACAATTAATGAAGAGAGAGATTATCAGACGGGCATGGGGGCGTGTCCAGCGGACACGGGGCCGTGCCCAGCCTTCTGTTCAGCCTATAAATAGGAGTGCTTGGTTTCATTTCAACCCATCCCTTGGCACACCACCTCTCTCACACTTCATCCACAACCCACCACCATTACAACACCATCATCCACCACCATCATCCATTGTCCATCGTAGAGTGTGTGAGTCGTCTCGGGATCCAAGATTGATCGTAAGAGTTCTTGACAATCAAGGCCATGTTTGCCTAAGTCTCTTACATCACTTGGTGAAGATAAAGTGTCTAGTATAATACTTTTTATTTCTAATCTTTTGCACTTTTTATTTGGTTTTGTATTAATGACTTTAATAACTAGTTACTTATGTTGAAGGTGATCTTTCCTTATCGTTTGTCCGTGGTGTCTTGGCATTATTTTACTGTCTATATAAAATAAAAGATTTTCACCATTCATATCTCCACGGTCTATATGGAGGTATGTTGGCTACCTGGTCGGGGGTTAAGGGAACAGTTTGGTAAAGGTCTTGCCATTGTTCAGCGTTTAGAGGTCCTGCAATGGACCTGGGTCAAATTTAGTAGGACCTCCTTCAATGCTTCACGGTATTGGATGGCGGGGGTCCAAACTCTTTGATCCCCTCATAAGTTAACTACTATTAATACTATAACCCGGCTATTTAGGACTGTATCCTTGCTGACTCAGACTACTTAGTCGAGGGTAACGTCACCTCCAAAAGAGGGGCCTACCATAATTTGCATTAATAACTTAATTAATTATCTTCCAATAATCCACCCTTTTAGGATTGTATCCTTGTTGACTCAAACTACTGGGGTGAGGGTAACGTCACCTTCAAAAGAGGAGCCTACTACAATAACTAAGATAATCTCTTAAATATGTGCAAAAGTGCCGAAATAATCAAAGGTTATACTAGATACGAGTCGGAACCAAGTGATTCATCTTGTCTATCTGTTTTCTTTTTATTTTATTTTTCGGCATTTAGTTAGTTTTTATTTTTTTTAGTTAAAAACATTTTTCTAAACTTTTTGATTTGATTAGACGTTGAGGATAAACCGGTACTAAAAGCTCTTGTGTCCTTGGACGACCTCGGTATCTTACCAACACTTTACTACGCTCACGATGGGTGCACTTGCCCATATGTGTGTTTAGTGTTAGTAAAATATCGTGTTTTATAAATTTAAAACTTGGCTAAAAATAAGTGTTAAAGGGGCTTAAAATATACACCTAATATATATAACACTTTACCGCACATCAAGTTTTTGGCGCCGCTGCCGGGGACACAAGGATTTTGAGAAAGCTTAAAATCGACGGCCTAATCAGTTTTTCAAAACCTTTTTAAAAGCGCGCACATTTTTCTGCATTTTAGTTTAGTTTTGCATTTACAGTAGCCTGTACACGGGGCCGTGCTCGCTGAACACGGGGCCGTGCTGCAGAATTTTCAAAAACACCCAGTAACAGTAGCTTGAACACGGGCCGTGCTCACTGAACACGCCCCGTGCTCAGCTAGATCAGTAAATTTAATTAAAACGCCCAGATACAGTTCCTGAACACGGGGCCGTGTTCACTGAACACGGGGCCGTGTCCAGCCTCTGTTTCCGTTTTTATTTTTGTTTTCTGATCTCGAGACTTGGTTGTGGTTTGCTGAGTGATTCTTATGGATCAATACTCAGGAGGTTACAACTACACCTATGATGAGGATGATTATAGGGGTAATTATTGCACTAATTGTCATAATGCACGCTCGGTTCAAAATAATCACTCATATCAACCATCCAATTCATACACCTACTATGAGGAGCCCAGGTACGAGCCATCAACTTCATACACATCCTATGAAGACCAAAGGTATGAACCTCCTCCCTCATACTCGTATTTTGATGAGCCAAGGTATGAGCCTTCTTACTCATAGTTTGAGGAACCAAGATATGAGCCACCACCTTCATATGCTTATTATGAGGAACCATGGCGTGAACAACCCACCTCATATGAGTATTATGAAGAACAAAACTACGAACCTTGTCCATCATATGCTTACAATGAAGAACAATGGTGCGAACCATCGACTTCATATGGGTACTATGAGGAACAAAGGGTCGAACAACCGGATTCAAGCTTAGAAAATCCCGATTCTTTTTCTATAACCGAAGTGACCGATAGGATATTAGAACACATTAGAGTTATTGATCGATGTATAAAAGAAGCTCGCGCAAGGGAAGAGGAGTCCCGCGCAAGAGAAGAATTAAAAAAGGAAGAGATTACTGAAGGTGTTAAAATGGAAGAACAAATAAGTGAAACACCTACACATGAGTTAAACAACGAAAAAGGTGAGTTCGACAACGTTAAAATTCAAGAAGAGTCTAATTGTGAAGAAATTAATCTCTTGTCACCTTCTTTTGAAAATCATTGTTTAGTACCCACTCATGCTAAGTTTTTAAAAGAATTAAACACTAACACTAAAATTGACGAAACGGTAAGTGTTAAGTTAACTAATGATCAAACCTCACTAATAAAAGAAGACCCATTTGAAATTAACATTACACCGGTTCCATGTTTCTTTCAAAATTCGTTTATTAGTAATGTCACAATCGATAAAGATCTTTGTGTTAACATAATGCCTAACTACATTTTTGAAAAATTAAGTATTAGTGATTTTTCTCCACTTCAAATACCCATTTTTCTATCCAATCGGAAAGTAATAAAATCAATCGGTATAGTTGAAGATGTCTTGGTTCAAACAAATCAAATGGTAATCCCAACCGACTTTGTCATCCTTGATGACGCTCCTCTAGTGTTGGGACGACCATTTGTAAAAACTCACGAAGCTTTGAAAAACCGGAAGTTCAAAAATCTACCTCTTCAATTAGGGGCATTTAAAAGAAGTGTCGATCTCGAACGGTCAATGAAATATCCTTTCGGCAATAATGACCCCCTAATTGAAGATGAAGATGAACCACCCGATACAAGTGAAGAGATTGACCACTTTGTTGAAGAAGAGGTCGCCATAGAACAAACTTTTAAAGTTCTTGATCGAAATGAGCAACCAAATAAGGAGTCTCCCAAAGACCCACCACTTGAGCTCAAAGAACTTCCAAAAGGTTTGGAATATGCTTTTCTAGACAAAGATGGTAATTTACCTGTAATTATTTCGTCTAAATTAGATAACTTAGAAAAGGAAAAATTAATTAATCTTTTGAAAAAACACAAATATGCAATAGCTTGGAAACTTGTAGACATAAAAGGAATTAGTCCTTCTATGTGCACACACAAAATTTTGATGAATGATGACTACAAATCGGTCATACAACCACAACGTCGAGTAAATCCAAATGTTCAAGAAGTGGTTAAAAACGAAGTCATCAAACTACTTGACGCCGGACTTATCTATCCTATCTCCGATAGTCCTTGGGCTCCGATAGTCCTTGGGTGAGTCCCGTCCAAGTAGTTCCAAAGAAAGGAGGTATGACGGTAATTACTAACGAAAAAAATGAATTAATACCAACAAGAACCATCACAGGATGGAGAGTATGTATAGATTATAGACGATTAAATGAAGCAAGAAGAAAGGATCACTTTCCTTTACCCTTCATTGATCAAATGTTAGAAAGACTATCCGGTCATAAATTTTATTGTTTCTTGGATGGTTTTTCAGGTTACTTTCAAATCCCGATAGCACCCGAAGACCAAGAAAAGACAACTTTCACATGTCCCTATGGAACTTTTGCTTATCGACGCATGCCGTTTGGTCTATGTAATGCCCCAGCAACATTCCAACGTTGCATGGTAGCTATTTTCCATGACATGATAGAAAAGACAATGGAAGTCTTCATGGATGACTTTTCTATCTTTGGGGATTCATATGACCAATGCCTCGATAACCTTGAACGAATGCTATCCCGATGTGAGGAAACTAACCTCGCCCTTAATTGGGAAAAATGCCATTTCATGGTAACGGAGGGAATAGTACTCGGTCACAAGATCTCAAGCGAAGGAATGGAGGTGGATCGAGCCAAAATAGATACCATTTCTAGATTACCACCTCCATCCTCCGTACGAGCTATCAGAAGTTTCCTAGGGCATGCCGGATTCTATAGGCGGTTTATCAAAGACTTTTCTAAAATTTCTAGACCTCTAACAAAATTACTTGAAAAAGATGCTCCTTTCATCTTTGACAATGATTGCAATCAAGCATTTCTCACCTTAAAAGAAATGTTAGTCAATGCACCTATCATGATAGCGCCTGATTGGAAATTTCCTTTCGAAATCATGTGTGATGCTAGTGACTTTGCAGTTGGAGCTGTCTTGGGACAAAGAAAAGAAAAGCATTTCCACCCAATTTATTATGCTAGTAAAACACTTAATGATGCACAAGAAAATTACACAACAACTGAAAAAGAGTTACTAGCTGTGGTATTTGCTTTTGATAAATTCCGTTCTTATCTTGTTCTTTCTAAAACTATAGTTTATACAGATCACGCAGCCATCCGATATCTCTTCAAAAAGCAAGATGCAAAACCACGTTTGATTCGGTGGATTCTACTCCTCCAAGAATTTGACATTGAAATCAAGGACAAAAGAGGAGCAGAAAACACCGCTGCTGATCATCTTTCGCGCTTAGAAGACCCAGCTTTGGAAGCAACCATGTGCGAGCAAATCAACGAAAAATTCCCAACTGAGTCTCTGGAAATGGTGGAATACAAGGAAGAACCATGGTACGCCGACTATGCTAACTACCTAGCTAGCGGTATACTCGCAAAAGGATGGCCACATCAGCAAAGAAAAAAATTCTTTGCCAATGTGAAACACTACTTTTGGGAAGATCCATATCTTTTCAAAATGTGTTCCGACCAACTCGTCCGACGATGCGTACATGGTAGTGAAGCATGAAGAATTCTCCGCCATTGTCATGAAGGTCCATATGGAGGACATCATGGTGCTGCTAGTACCGCACGAAAGGTATTTGATTCAGGATTTTATTGGCCAACCATTTACAAAGACACCCAAAGTCTTGTAAAAACATGTGATGCTTACCAAAGAACAGGTAATATTTCTTCCAAAAACGAAATGCCACAAAATGGCATTCTTGTTTGTGAAATTTTTGATGTGTGGGGACTCGACTTTATGGGACCTTTCCCACCATCGAAAGGAAACAAATACATACTTGTGGCAGTAGATTACTTGTCTAAATGGGCCGAGGCCGAGGCACTTCCAACAAATGATGGAAGAGTCGTGGTAAAATTTTTGAAAAAATTATTCTCTCGTTTTGGCACACCTAAAGCTTTAATAAGTGATAGAGGTACCCATTTTTGCAACCATCAACTCGAAAATTTTTTAACAAGATATGGGGTCTATCATCGGGTCTCAACAGCATATCACCCTCAAACAAACGGACAAGCCGAAGTGACTAATAGAGGTTTAAAACTAATACTTGAAAAAACCGTAGGGTTAAATAAAAAGGAATGGGCTGATAAATTAGATGATGCTTTATGTGCTTTTCGAACTGCTTATAAAACAACAATAGGTACAACCCCATATAAGCTAGTCTATGGTAAAAGTTGTCATTTTCCAGTAGAAATTGCACACAAAGCCTACTGGGCAATAAAAAATGTAAACTTAGACTTAGAATTTGCCGGTAAAAATCGATTTTGTCAATTAAATGAATTAGACGAGCTTAGGAATTATGCATACTCAAACTCTGAAATTTATAAGGAACGAATGAAAAATTTGCATGACAAACATATTAAACCTAATGAATTTCGGGTAGGAGATCTAGTTCTTTTGTTTAATTCACGATTTCGATTGTTTCCTGGTAAATTAAAGTCTAGGTGGTCAGGACCTTTTTCCATCACCCATATTTTTCCACACGGTGCAGTAGAAATTAAATCTCGAAATGGGCCCCCATTTAAAGTCAATGGCCAACGGCTGAAACTCTATCAAGGATTCATTGAGGATGAAGAAGAAGAGATCTCGCTTTAAACGGTGGAAGAATAAAAACATCATGCCTGGTAAGTTACGAACGATTGAGACAACAAAATAAAGCGGTAAGTTTTCTAACCATAGCTTATGGAAAAAAAAGGGGCACTCACACGAGCACTAAAAAAAAAATTAAATTTTCAAAACCACGCTCGGCACGAGGCCGTGTCCGCTGGACACGGGGCCGTGTCCGCGCTGCAGTCGGGATAAATCCCCTTTTTCAAAACAGTTTCTTCATTCCACACGCCCCGTTTCCCCGAAAAAGCTCTGGTTTCAGGCGATTTTTCGCAGAATTTCAACGTCTCCTATCACTCTAACAACATCAAGGTATGATTCTATCACTATTAGTAGTTAGATTTGTTACTTGCATGTAGTTAAAACACCAAAAAATTGGGAAAAATCTAGGGTTCTTGAAGTTCATCCGGATCGAACCTCAAATTTTTGTTTAGATCTGTTTGCATTTAGTTAGATTAATGTTATAGGAAGTAAATACACTTGTATTGTTCATAGATTCACCCGATTTCTTACAAAAGCCCCAAACCCTTGTTCTTGAACCGAAAAAGATAAAATTAATAGGGTAAACGGGTTATTTTGGGAAAAAGGGCACTTAGGGTATCATTTTCGGGGGAAACCGCACATACTTAACCAAAAATTTTCAAGTTTTCGAAACCGGGTCGAAAAATGGGATTTTTGAGTAACAGACCCCTGGACACGGGGCCATGTCCGCTGAACACGGGGTCATGTCCTGCAAGCTGTTTACAGTTTTGTCCGAAAATATTTCTGTTTCGTGCTAACTTTTGATGTATTCTTACAGATGGCTAGGAAGTTCACAAGATTTAACGCCAACGAGCTCGATGCAAGAGCTCGATACGAAATTCTTCAAACAAGGCCGGAGGAATACCCGAGGCAAGCTTGCACGGAATTGCTAACCATGGTGTTGGATCTGAGTTTCTTTTTGATTGTATTTTCGTTTGTAATTAAGATGGAAATGAAAGAGTTGTGCAGCGGAAATAAGATGAAAGCAAACTTTGCATACAATCAAACGAGAGTAATACTTTTATCAAACATCTTTACACAATGAATCGAAAGATTGAATTTGTTTCAACAACGATTACAATGATTGATGTAAGAATGCAAACTCCCCCTCAGCCAGAGCTCAGTAGTTTGTTCGTGCAAAGAAGACGATGTGGTGAAAGAGCTAATAGAACAGTACAAAGTACTGAACTATTTATAGGCACTTGCAAACCACTGAGCATCTTAGCTGACGTCACCATGAAAGTGACATCTAACCTCCTAACAAACTCTAACCTCTGATCTATACAAACACTGATATAGTAACTATTGCTATTACAATTTATTACATAAAAGACACATAAACAGCTGCTGCAACCTTCCACTGCTGTGAACCCATCAGTGCTTGTCCGGATTAGCAGTACTTGACTCAAGGCAGTAGATTGAGTCAGCAGAGCTTTGGTCTTCTATCAGTCTTTAACACTTGGCAGTAGATACAAGGCAGCAGTTGTGGATCAGCACTTGGTAAGATCAGTAGATAGGAGATCAGCAGATACAAAGCCACTTTCAAGGGGAGAGATTTGCATGAACTAATCTGTAAACGTCTGCTTATTCTGGATCCACTGCTCTGATCCAGTTTTGGCTTTAATTATTTGTTCCTCTGATAGGGTTCAATCCCAACAATCTCCCCCTGGAACAGATAATGCCAAAACTCTTCATTATTTGTGGAATTCTTTATTGCCTCAACAACAGCTCCCTTATCTGACCTTTAAATTGTAATTCAAAGTCCAGGGCATCTGTATCTTCATCATCCCTGCTGAGTGGAAGATCAAGGAGATCCTGCAAATCTTCAAGACTCAGGCCAAGAGCTTGTTCCCTTGATATTTTCTCCACTCCTCCACCAGACCTGAGCAAAGTCAATACGCAGGTCTGTTTGTCAGTTTCCCACTTTTGTATTTTTGAGCCTGGTGGGTTTCTTGGGAGATGCTTATTTGCAGAAGTATTTGGAGAGGTTGGCCTATTCATGACTGGCTGAGCAGTACTTGCAGTTTGATCCAAACCAAGAGTTTCCATGATCATTTTCTTTATACCCTCTTTTCCAAGGTCTTCACCTTCCATTAACTCTTTGATGGTTTCAGCAATCTGCTATTTGTGTGGCCTTCTTTTGTAGATGGCAGCACCAACTGGAGCTGTGGATCTCCTGATTTGCAGCTTTGATGGTCTTTTTGAAACCGCTGCTTCAGGATAGTCAGGCTTTTGAGGAACTGTGGGATCTTTCTTTCTTAATTGTTCCAACTTTTTGTAAGTAGCCCTGACCACATCTTCTTTCCATCTAGCAACTTGTCTTTTGTTACCATAATCAGCTGCTACCAGTTCCTCTTTCATTCTCTTCAGCTCTTCCTGTTTGTCAGGTATATTCTTTCTAAATTTTGCCCAGTTAGGAGGAGTGTGAGTGACCTTCCTTTTTATCATGTCTTGAATTCTTGCAGCTTCATCTTCAAGCTCAGGAACAGTCCACTCTTTGTACATATATCTCTCTCCTTTGTACTTTTTGTGAGCCATGATGCTTTCAATGTAGTCTTTCTTCAGAGATTCAGCTGCTCTTTCAGAAATTTGTTGACTAACATTTTTTGAAAATTGCTCTAGGGATCTGACTTGTGTGAGCAGATATTGATAATTTCTTGAAATTTCTTTGTCAGACTTCCCTTGTGTGTTTCTTTGTGAGATATCCTCTGCTTGCTTGGCTTTGATTTCCAAGTATTCATCAACATTTTTAGGCCAAGGACATCCCTTTATTGATGGCAACCTCCTTTTGGCAGGGTCATCCTCATAGTAGAAGGATTTTATTTCATCTCTAACAGCTGCTGGTTCAAGAGGAAATTGAACACCTGCAGGAGGTAAGGGCTTGTACATTGGAACTGAAGAGAGAGGAACAAGTTTTGGTATTGTGACAAGAGCTAAAGATTTTGAAGATGTTTGTGGTGGTGATGTGTCATCATCTTTTAAAATTAGCCTTCTCCTTTTTGTAGGAGGGACTGATGATGTTTTGGATGGAACAGTGGTGGTAGATGTTGTGGCAGTGGATTGTGATTGACTAACAGCTGTTGAAACAACTGGTGTTTCAACCACTGTTGTCATTACAACAGATGTTATAACATCTGCTGTCTTCTGCTGTATGTCAGCAGGTGTTGTTTTTGGTGGTGATGATGGTAAAGCAGTGGATTTTGTGTGTGTTGAAGTGGTGTGTGTTGATTGAACAACTGTTTGACAAGCAGTAGTTTTTGTAACTCCTGCTGCATCAGCTGTTTTGTATGGTGGTTTTTGAGCAGACTTTGAACGTCTGATAGGAATGGATTTGGGTTGCCTTACTTTTCTAGTAGGCCTCTTCTTTTCCTCAACAGGATTTTCATGATCCCTTGACCCAGAAGTACCCTGATCTGGATGATCCATTCTGTCTACCCTGGCTTTTCTTTTGGCCTCTCTATCTCTTTTCACACTTGCAACTGCTTCTGCTAGTGCATTTGTTGTCACATCAATCTTCTTGCTGCCATCTGGCAAAGGGATCTTTTTGGTCATGTTTGAATTCTCTGGTTCAAGATAAAGACCATCTTCTATACCCTTCCTTTTCCACTCCTTAATTTTCTCCCCCTTTTTGGCATTATCTTCTGGGAGGTCATAAATGAAGCGTACTTTTGGAGGAGCAGTGCCAGTGGTGTGCAAGATCTGAGTTTTGAGAGCCTTTAAGTCAGCCTGAGTGTTCTTGAACCTTGACTCCATTGTATTTCTCAGCTGTTGTACATATTTTTCATGTTGCTGATCTGCTAATTGAGCTTGTTGTTGGAGAAAAGATTGAAATAGATTCCAGAGCTCATTTGTAGCAGGTGCCCTTTGTGGAGCAGGTGCTTGAGGTGGAACAGCAGTTGATTGTACCTTCTGAACTTGTAACACCTGTTGTAGCATATTTTTGAGTTCTGCAACAGAGTTATCAAGCTTTGCAATGCGATCCGTCAATTTCTGGTACTTTAAACCATCACCCAAGTGAATGGGATCATCTGATTTCCCACTAGCAGTGGTTTTATCAGTGGTAGATGTAGGAAATATACTCCAAACATTAACCACTGATGCCCCTTTTTCTTGGTACTGGGGTCTTCTTCCTTCAACACTTGACAACCTTTTGATGTTGCCAGTAGGATAAATAAATCCACTGGTGGTTGGCAGAGGTGCTATAAAAGGAATTGCCTCCAAGGAAGTCTTATGAATGTAACCACTGTCCAAATGTAACCCAGTGGGTGTAACAGTTGTAGTGGCTGCTTCACTTGGATTACCACCAAGAGTTACTTGTAACTCAAGGGGTGTAACCTCCTCAGGTTGTGTTGGTGGGTTAGCAAAGATTGATACATCAGACCCAGTCAGTTGTTGAGGTATATTCTCATTAATAGGTGATTGAGAAGGACTGGATAATGCCTGGTTCAAATCAATTGCATCCAACAGTGGTTTTATTGGTGAGGGAATATTGGATGTGATGGTTGGTGTAGAAATAGGATGTGTCCCGGGCATTGGACTGTGGATGATAGAAACGAGTGTTTCCAGAGCATCATGATGTGGAGACCCTATTTGTACAACCTGTTCTTTTTGTGAAGAATCAGGAGGAGTTTTGGTTATGGGTTGAGATATTTGTACCAACTGCTGTGAGGAAGTAGCAGCAGTGGTTTCTTGTGACTTTTGTGTTGTCACTGGCAGGAGCTCTGGTATCTCATCCTCCAGAGATGCCTTTTTGATGGGTTTGGGGGGTTTTTGTGTTTTTCTTTTTGATGGCTTTTTGGTGATTGTAGGTGTGGGTTTCAAAACAGTTGTGCTGCTGCTTTGATCACCTTGAGCAGTGGGCTCAGCAGCAGATACCTGAGGAGCAGTTGTAACTGCTAAAATCTGCTCAGGCACCTCTGCTTGTGTTTTGCAAGGTGTGGACATCCTTGTAAAAGTTTCAGCAGTTAAGCAATTTGTTTGAATGAAATCAACTTGTTTTATTGCAGCAGCATCCTTCTTTCCAAGTTTCATTTCAAAATAGTAACTTAAAAATCTTGGAAAAAGTAGGAATGCCTTTGTTTCAACATTTTTAACCAAATCATTAAAAATTTCCTGGGAGTAGTTAAAATTTTCATCTTGAAGAATTGCGAATCCCAGTTTCTGAATTTTTAATGGTATCTCATTGAAAGAAGTGGTTTTGTTTGAAACACATTTTAAGAGGGTGTGAAATAAAAATCTTGTTGCAGGAGGAAAGTAACCTTTTTCTAAGGTGTCCTTTTTGACCTCTGCATTGTACCCCCTTTCCAGAAAATCATTTTTTAACTCGTTTTTAGGGAAAGTAATTTTACCTTCTTGATCGTCGAGTTGAAAGACCTCTGAAATTGTTTGTGGTGTAATCTTGACTTCTTTTCCCTTTAAAGTAGAGTTAATGGCTATTACAGCTTCTCCTTGTGTTTCAAGGATTGCATTCTTCCAAAACTCCCTTTGGGTTGCCAAGTAAATTGGTGCATCCGCTGTCAACAAAGTTTTGTACTTTGAGGCGGTGATGATATCAATGATGGAATCGAACTCCTTTGTGGAACTTGGTTTTGTAAGAATACCAAGAAGATTGTGAGATGGTTTGTGTGGAATTTCAGTGGAGATTGCCTTTTGAGAGGCAGTTTTCGATGAAGATTTGGATGAGGGTTTTGCAGATTTCTTTGATTTAGTCATTTTGAGGATGATTGATCGAAGAAATTTGTGAAGAAATGTGAAGAAAAACTGCTTTGAGAAGAGAATTTTTAAGAATTCAATTCGACAGTAAAACCCTGTTTTGATGGTGAGTGGGGGATTTTATAGGGAAGAAAGTGAATGCTGAGGTGGCAGCCGTTACAAAAGGTCTGACCAATATGTACTGTCCACGTGACAACCCCTGTTGAAAGTGAAGGACAGTACTTTTGTGAAAGTGACTGATGAAGGCAGTGGAATGAAAGCAGTGGATGATTTTTACTATCAGTGGATAGCATATCAGTGGATAAGACACTGCTTTTGAACAACAGAGTTTATCAAAATAATGAGAGAGCAGGGGTTGACTTTCAGCATTGGACAGACTTTTGAAGTAAAGCAGACTTTTGAACAATCAGTGGTTAATGGCAGACTTTTAAGGACTTGAATGAAAATTTTTCATTTTTAGCTATTTTTAAGGATGGAGTTTTGATTTTCTGAAAACATTTTGTTGCTTTTATTCATAGAAAAACAAGATGTTGCTTGTTATTCCATGTTCAGCATTCCAATCCTAGAGACCAAACTTTCAAAAGTGGCTGTATCAAGTGCTTTTGTGAGCACATCAGCCAGCTGGTCTTTAGTTGGGACATGATGCCGAGAAATCAAACCTTTTTCATAGCAATCCCTCACAAAGTGATGTCTGAGGTCGATGTGTTTGGTGGTTGAATGGGAAACTGGATTTTTGATGATATTTTCTGCTGCCTGACTGTCCAACATGAGTGGTGTCTTTAAGGCAGTGATACCAAAATCCAGCAACTGATTTTGAAGCCACAGGAGTTGGGCTGTACAGCTTGCAGCAGCAATGTATTCAGCTTCAGCAGTGGATGTTGAAACAGCTGCTTGCTTTTTGCTTTGCCATGAAACTAAGCAATCACCTAGAAACTGGCACCCTCCTGATGTGGACTTCCTTGTGGTGTGACATCCAGCAAAGTCACGGTCTGAGAAACCTGAAAGCTTGATGTTCCCATTAGCTGGATACCAGATACCAAGTGTGGGAGCACCTTTTATGTATCTGAAGATCCTTTTTACAGCAATGAGATTTGATTTTCTGGGAGCTGATTGATTTGTTGCACAGACACATGTTGCAAACATGATGTCTGGTCTAGATGCAGTTAGGTACAATAAAGACCCAATCATGCTTCTATAAAGTGTTTGGTCAATCAGCTCATCTTTTTCATCAGACATGACCAGCTTATTTGTTGCCATGGGTGTGCTGCATGGTTTACAATCATTCATATCAAATTTGGTTAAAAGTTCTTTAGCATATTTGCTTTGATGAATGAAAGTTCCATTTTGAAATTGTTGTACTTGGAGACCAAGAAAGCATTGCAGCTCACCCATAGCACTCATTTCAAACTCAGCTGTCATGAGTTCTCTAAACTCTTCACACATTGAGTTACATGTGCTGCTAAAAATAATGTCATCCACATAAATCTGGACAATCATTAAATCCTTCCCTCTCCATTTTAAAAACAGTGTTTTATCAATGGTACCTCTTTTGAAACCATTTGAGAGTAGGAAGTTGGAAAGAGTTTCATACCAGGCCCTTGGTGCTTGTTTCAAGCCATACAAGGCTTTGTTTAGCCTGTAGACATGATCTGGATAAAATGGATCCTCAAAACCTGGAGGTTGACAAACATACACCTCTTCTTGAATTGTACCATAGAGGAAAGCACTTTTGATATCCATTTGAAACACCTTCATATTGTGGTTGACAGCAAAGGCCAGGAACAGTCTAATGGCTTCCAATCTTGCAACAGGGGCAAATGTTTCATCATAATCAATCCCCTCTTCCTGTCTGTAACCTTGAACCACAAGCCTGGCTTTATTCTTGACAACAATACCCCTTTCATCAGTTTTGTTCTTGAAGACCCACTTTGTGCCAATGGGACTAACCTCTTCTGGCAGTGGTACAAGCTCCCATACTTGTTGTCTTTTAAACTGTTGGAGCTCCTCTTGCATGGCTTCTACCCAGCTATTGTCTTTTAGTGCCTCTTGGTACTTGACTGGCTGATGGAGTGATAGAAAACCAGCAAAAAGACAAATGTTTTGGGATTGGCTTCTTGTGAGCACCCCTTCATTTATGTTGCCAATGATTTGATCAGGTGGATGAGATCTCAAGAAGATTAAATCTCCTTGGTATGGTATGATGGCATTGGTTGGTGAAGGCTGCAAATGTGTATCATCTGAGCTAACCACTGCTGGGGACTTTGATGATCCAACAGTGGCTTCAAAAGGTGGTGGTATAGGAGGTAATGAAGTGGACAACTGCTGACTTTTATCCACTGTTTGAGGACTTCTGTCAGCAGTGTTTGAGGATGTGGAAGCAGTGGTTGATGGGCTACTTTGGTCAACAACTGTTGAGGTAGCAGTGGTAGAGCTTTGACAACTGTTTTGAACAGCTGGTGCTTTTCCCTTCGTGGCAGACCTTTGAGGGATGATGATTTCATACCCATAGTCTGGTGTTGTATCCTCTGATGGACCTGCACTGTTAGTCTTGACAGCAGTATTTTCAAAAGTGAATTTTTCAAGATCAAACAGATCTGCAGGGTTTGCTGGGATTTTCATTGATGAAAGTTCATTGAACTTAACATTCAAAGTCTCCTCCACTGCCTTGGTCCGTGTATTAAACACTTTGTAGGCCTTGGCAGTGGTTGAGTATCCCAGATGATAACCACAATCAATTTTGGCTGCAAATTTTGAAATGGAATCTTTTAAGTTCAAAATAAAGCATGGGCAGCCAAACACTTTGAAATATGAGATCAGTGGTTTAATTTTATACAGAATTTCATGGGCAGTCTTTTTGTGCCTGGGGTTTACTAAAACTCTGTTCTGAACATAGCAAGCAGTGTTTACTGCCTCTGCCCAGAAAGTTAAAGGCAAACCTGAATCTGCAAGCATGGTTCTGGCAGCCTCAATCAGAGTTCTGTTCTTCCTTTCCACTACCCCATTCTGCTCTGGTGTTCTTGGGATGCTGTACTGCCTTACAATCCCTTTCTTCACACAGAAGGCATCCAACTCCCTATTTTTGAATTCTGTGCCATTGTCACTCCTGAAGCTTTTCACTGGAAGGTCAAATTGCTTTTCAACCTGTATTACAAAGTCTTGCAAAATGCCTGCAGTTTCATCTTTTGAGTGCAAAAAGAAAGTCCATGTGAACCTAGAAAAGTCATCAACAATAACCAAACAATATCTTTTCTTTTTAAGGCTCATGACTTGAACTGGGCCAAACAAATCCATGTGTAGCATTTGCAAACACTGGGTGGTTTTGGACTCTTCAATGGACTTATAAGAACTTTTATGCTGTTTTCCTTTTAAACAGGAAATGCAATGTTCAGGACAAGAAAACAATTTTTGTGGTAGGCCTCTCACCAAACCATTTTTTGAAATTTCTGTGATTGTCTTAAGATTTGTGTGCCCCAGCCTTCTGTGCCAAAGTTCTGTCTCTTTGTTAGAGGCAGCTGAGAACAGACAGGCATCAGCTCTGGGACACTCTTTAGACATGTCAACAACATAAACATTGCCACTTCTTTGAGCAACAAGTTTAGTGTGACCAGTTTTGATTATTGCTTCAATCTTTTTGACCATTTCTGGTCCAACAATCCTACAACAGTCTTTTGTGAAGAATGACCCAAATCCCTTGTCACTCATTTGGGACACACTCAGAAGGTTGAATTTTAGATTGTCTATTAGATTGACATTCTCAAATTTTACATTTCCAGATTGCACTGTTCCAGACCCCAGAACTTTCCCTTTACTATTATTCCCAAAGGATATATCACCCCCACCATGGATTTTAAAGTCTTTGAGGAGGGCTTTACATCCTGTCATGTGCCTGGAGCCTCCACTATCTACATACCAAAGACTATCAAAGCATGCAGAAGCTCCCTGCACATGAAGTAAAAGGATTAGTTCATTAAGGTCTCCAAAGCCAACAAGGCTTTGGATGGGGTCTCAACAGTGTCTGGGATGGATGCAGAATGATGGACAGTGGTTAGGTCAGGAGTTTGAACTGTTTTAGGACAGTGTTTCTCTAACCACTGTTGTGGGTCCTGACCAATCATCTGCTGGTAACCAAAAGGATGCCTGTTCACTTTGGGTTTAGAGGGCCTTTTGTAGGCCTCATAAACGTGTGGAATCCTTTGGTAAGACTGTTTATCCTTGCCTTTCCTGAATTGATTAGCAGGGGGTGCATCAGTAACCTGAACATCTCTTTTGACAGATGTTTGGTTCAGCTGTTTTGTAACAGCTGTTTGTACTGGCACAAACAGTGGTTGTTTCTTGGTGAATTTGACAGATGTTGATGATGATGATGGACTCAAGGATGTTTTAGCAATGTACTCATTCTTTTTCACATCAAAGTTTTTGAGGTACACACATGCTTGAGTTTTGTGGTTTGTTTTACCACAGACAATGCAACTTTCTGCTGAAACAATGACACTTGTTTTGTTTAGATCATAAGCTTTTAAGTGGAAACAGTCTTTTGTTAGATGATTCCTTTTCTCACATAATTCACAAAACAGGTTATCAATTTTTTCTTTCTTCTTTCTCTTTTCAGATTCCTTTGCAGCAGAGGTTTTAACCACTGCTGGGATATCTTTGAGAGGTATGACTTTAGCTTTTGGAGCTTTAGCACCATCAATTGATGTAAAGTCCATTGGCTTGAAATTTTCAAGAATATCACACTCATCAGACCATTTTGTTTTGAACTGATGATCTTCAAGCTCCTTGAAAGTGGAGGATCCCATTGGTCTGTTAAGTGTGATTTTGTTACCAAGTTTGTCAGTGATTTTCACTTCTTGGCCATTCTTGTTTGTGGGGATAAGCTCAGTAGCTTCATCAGTGGTTTGAACAAAGTTTTCAAAAGCAGTGTTTTCATCATCATATTTTCTATACCCAACCCCAAACTTCACATTGCTTTTTCTCTGTTTTTCAAGCATAACCTCATATCCTTTGCAGGATTCCACCCATCTTTCACAAGTAATCTGGGCAGACTCCAACTCCTTTTTGCAAACTTGGTATTTTTCTACCATAGTTTGAAGTTGGGTTTTGGTTATACTTTGCTCTTCTTTTAAACAGCTGTTCTCTTTTTCTTTTTCAGTCAATTTGATTTTAAGTTCTTTTAAAGACCTTTCAAATTTGACCTCATCAGACAAGATTTTATCCCGAAGGTTTTCATTCACCTCTTTAATGTTAGCAAAAGCAATTATGCAATTGTCAGAACATAGTTTTTCAAGAACTTGAGGAGATACCTTGGCAGCTGCCATCATTGCACAATCACATTGATGATCTTCATCATCATCAGCTTTTACCTTCTTTTCACCAGCCTTTTCTTCTTTCTCTTCTTCTTTGTCCTCTATGGACCATGGATCTGTCATTGGTTCAATCAGGATACCTGAACTTTCTCCCAACAGTAGTTCACTAGCCACAGCATTAACCACTGCTTCAGTCACCTCTTCCACTGTTTCAAAGCACTGCTGTTCCTCCTCAGCTTCAATCCCCTCCTGTATTGACTCTAATGCCATCAAACAAAACTCATCATGTGAGGGTTCATTAAAAGCATAGAGTGCAAAATTTTCATCATTAGGGTCTTCAGGCATACTGCTCCAGTCAACAAACCCTTGAGTGAAAAAAATTTGTTGATCTGGTTGTGCTGCTGCTGGAGCAGTGGTTTGAGGTGCAACAGGTTGCACTTGTACCTGTGGAACAGGGGTTTGAACATATTGGATTTGTGGAACAGTAGTTTGGACATAATGTACTGGCACAGGGGCAGCAGCATAGTGAGCAGTGTTCACTTGAGCTGCTGGGGCATATTGGGCATAGTGCACAGTGTTTTGGTTTTGAGGTCTAGGATTTGAGCTAGGATGAGTAATTATGGGACCAGTAGTTTGACTCCTACATTCCCTAGCGAAATGTCCCAACCTATTACACTTGTAGCACTTGATTTTCGATTTATCCAACCCAACCCTTAGATTCCCATGCAACCCTGGGAATTTTCGCCCTGTTCTTTTGTAGAACTTGCTAGTTCTAACACTTAGCAAAGCCAGTTGATGCAGGATGTCCATTTCCTCTAAATCAGTGGGATCAAAATGTTGTAAATCATTTAGTTCAAAACTTAAATTGTCTGACATCTGGTTTTCGTTAGCAGTGAATGCATAACTTGCAGAGTAAGGATCAGGGTTGTTAAAATTTGCACCAGCAGTTATGTCAATGAAGTGATCATAACCCTGATCCTTACCACTGCTCCCAGATTCTTCTTGACCCAGAAGAGCAGTGTTACCGAATGTATAATCATCAACGGCTTTTCCTGACTCTTGTAACTTCCTTTTCTGGTTCAACTCCCTTTCGTAGGTCAGGAGTCGACCATGGAGTTGGGTCAAGGTCAGATCCTTGAATTCAGGTGAATTTCTGGTGACAAAGGCTATAGTGTCCCATTTTTCGGGCAGTGACCTGAGGAACCTGCTGTTTTGAGTCGAGTTTGTAAAGGTAGTATTAACAAGCCTCATTTCACTGATGAGACAACTAAACCGCTCAAATTGTTGAGTCAGTGATTCACCTCTAACATGACAAAATGTCTCATACTGTTGGTTCAGGATTTCCCTATTGTTTTCTATGACTTCTTCAGTACCTCCAAACTGTTCCTTAAGTGCGTCCCACAATTCTTTGGCACTGTTACAGTGTAACAGTCCAGCATATATTTCATTGGGCAGCGCTGATGCTATGATGCTAAACGCTTTAGCATCTAGTTCGATCTTTTGAAAATCGGTTTCGGTGTAATTTTCAACTGGTTTTGGAACCAACTTTTTAGCATCTTCAGCGCTTGGCACTGAAGGAACATGAGGACCAAAGGTGACAGACCTCCAACAACCTGTGCTTTGTTGAGCGAGGATGTGACCCATCCTCCTCTGCCAGATGTTGTACTCATTTCTTTTTAGCATAGGTGGTTTAAAAAGTGAGCCGATGTTGTTTTTATCATCCTGAGATTGTGACGTCATTCTTGTTGTTTTACAGACACTGAGAAATCAACTTTAATGGTGATTAATCCTTGCTCTGTTTTTCAACGGACGAACAAACGATCAGTATCAACTGTTATGAGCTGAACTATTTACGTCAAAATGATTGTTAAATCAAATTTGACTGTCCAAGCTCTGATACCAATTGTTGGATCTGAGTTTCTTTTTGATTGTATTTTCGTTTGTAATTAAGATGGAAATGAAAGAGTTGTGCAACGGAAATAAGATGAAAGCAAACTTTGCATACAATCAAACGAGAGTAATACTTTTATCAAACATCTTTACACAATGAATCGAAAGATTGAATTTGTTTCAACAACGATTACAATGATTGATGTAAGAATGCAAACTCCCCCTCAGCCAGAGCTCAGTAGTTTGTTCGTGCAAAGAAGACGATGTGGTGAAAGAGCTAATAGAACAGTACAAAGTACTGAACTATTTATAGGCACTTGCAAACCACTGAGCATCTTAGCTGACGTCTCCATGAAAGTGACATCTAACCTCCTAACAAACTCTAACCTCTGATCTATACAAACACTGATATAGTAACTACTGCTATTACAATTTATTACATAAAAGACACATAAACAGCTGCTGCAACCTTCCACTGCTGTGAACCCAGCAGTGCTTTTCCGGATTAGCAGTACTTGACTCAAGGCACTAGATTGAGTCAGCAGAGCTTTGGTCTTCTATCAGTCTTTAACACTTGGCAGTAGATACAAGGCAGCAGTTGTGGATCAGCACTTGGTAAGATCAGTAGATAGGAGATCAGCAGATACAAAGCCACTTTCAAGGGGAGAGATTTGCATGAACTAATCTGTAAACATCTGCTTATTCTGGATCCACTGCTCTGATCCAGTTTTGGCTTTAATTATCTGTTCCTCTGATAGGGTTCAACCCCAACACATGGTGAATCAAATTGACCGTTTCAACAACATTGTCACGGGACCACTCAGAGTCGCCCTAACAGCTCGACTCTGTTCCGTCCATGAATGCACCTTGGAATTTTATAGCACCTTTGCATTCACTTCAAGGTGCGACCCGTTCGACAATGACGGGGTGTCATTCAGATGTGGCGGAACGAAGTATTCGATCTCCATGGCACAATTTGGGTTGATAATCGGGTTGTATACGGAAGAGGATGCGGGAAACGAAGAAAATACTGGGGGATTGAGAGAAATTGAAGACAACGAACGCCAAGCCATGTGGGCTCAGATTGGAGAAGGATTCTACAATCCGAGCAGCACTAAGAGTACAAAGCTGAGGGATCCACTCTATAGATACATCCATAGGCTCCTCGGCTATTCTCTTAGCCAAAGGCATGAAAGTAGTGGCGTCGTTGGGTTAAGAGATTTGCTTATTCTCCGCTGCATCAACAACCGCAGGCCGGTCAATGTTCCGTTCCCCATGCTCCGAAACATGCATCACAACCGCCTTGCTAGTGCACCGACGCCTATTTTCTTTGGGGGATGGGTGTACCGTCTCTTCAAGCACTTCGCCCACATACCTAGGTCATTTGAGAGGAGCCCATGGTCGGGTACGGTTGATATTCACATATGCCGCTCAATGAACCTAATTTATGAGGCAGAAGACGGGACGGTAACCTTTCAAAGGATGCAAGGTCATGCATGGAACCCGCAAGAAGCGCTTGTTCTCCCAGCTCCGCAACATCATCAGTACCAATACCAACCCCACGGTGATCCGGGCCAATCATCCTCCTCGGGAGGCAGTTTTCCTAACTTTCAAAGTTTGCATGATTTGTTGCAGGAAAACCTTATGTGTACTAGGAACACCTATAACATGGCAATCAACACCTACCACCGGGTCGGAGCTATCGAGAGAAACCTATCCGAGATCCAAGATGATGTTGGATACATATGAGACCACATTGCACGCCATGGAGGGGATGATGACGATGATGATGACGATGCTATGGAGTAGGCGAGAGGAGCAGAGGAGGAAGCGGTTGGTTGATGACTTCCCAAGTTAACCCTTTATCTACCGAACAATTTATGGCCTGCGTGCCAAGTGTTGAATAATTTACTTTCCCCTAACTTCTTTTATTTTCTGCATTTTTTTTTTCTTTTAACTTTGAGATGGATATTGACTATGGTAATGTAGGATGTTTGTGTTACTTGGTGTGGTATTAAGTGATGAAACAGGTACAAACCGAGGCTTGGAATGCTAAGCCTCAGCACTTATAGGACCAGGATGGAAAAACCGGGGGAAGAAACCTGTTTTTAAGGCTTGCAGACTGTCCACACGGGGACGTGTCCAGCCAACACGCCCCCGTGCCCACCTCCCAGACCTGCTGTTTGTTTAGATTCTGCAGACCTTGACAGACACGGGGTCGTGTCCATCCGGCACGCCCCCGTGTTCACCTTCTGTAAGTTCTCGTTACTGGCATCTGAACACGGGGTCGTGTCCACTCAACACGGGGTCGTGTCCAGACTGCCAGTAACACAAAATTTTTGCTTTTTACACCTTTTTACACATTTAATCAACCTAAAAATTTATTTTTGGGACACATTGAGGACAATGTGTAATTTAAGTGTGGGGGGGATGCTAAAACCTTGAAATTTTGCAAGTCCTAAATACAAGCCTTACACAAAACTCTATTAGAACCGCTAATCACCCCAAATTTTTTTCAAAAATTTTCATTTTTTTTACTTGTCTAGGTTTAACTCGGGAAATTCAAGTTCTCAAAAAGGTTATATTTTTACGAATTTACAACTGATAGCATCGTGATAAAAAGAACCAACATAAGAAAATTATGAAAAAGGCATAGCAAACTTAGTTAAAATTTGATTATATATACTTGATCACATAAAAACCCATTCCCACAAAAGTGAGTTTTGAGCCTTTATTGAGCATACAAATTTACATCTTTTGACTAATGCTCATTTTTCTTTTCTTGTGTGAATAGCCGCTTGGTTCTTACGACTCTAGAACTTGCCATGACGATACATTCCCAGTCCTTATCAACTTAAACCTGAGTAAGTAAATGATGGAGGCATTAGGACTAACCATTTTTATTTCTACACCATTATTTTTCTTTTTCTTTTACCACCTACCCAAAATCCCCCTAGTTAGCCCCTTTGAGCCTAAACATTTTCATTTCATAACCCAAACCAAACACCCTTTTACCCACCAAAACCTTTTTCAATTTTTACCCTTTGTTTTAGTAACAAGTTCGGTTTTTCGTATGGTCATTCAAAAAAAAAAAAAAATTTGTGTTGATGATGAAGCAAAAGAAAATAAACAAACAAGTTCATCAAAAATAACTTTGTTTGAATAATAGCTTCATAAAAATAAAAGTTACAAAAATAGAAAGTCCTACGAAAACCGACACTTGTTACGCTTTTTCACCCTTTTTCTACTAACCACTAACCACTAACCCAACCACCTACCTTTAACCCAAGCCTAACCCTTCACCCGCAAAGTCCTCTTGATATTTACAAAGGTATAAAAGTTAAAAAGGAGGAGGATTGATTGCTTGGCAAGCCTATGGTAGGAATAAGTTCCATGCCGCTCTCGAGTGATTCACTAAAAATACACCTTCGGTCGAGTGTGAGTGATTTCTCCCGTGAGGTATGTGAACTTGTATATAAATGGAATTTTAAAAAGGCATGTTATGCCCAAATAAATAATTTCTCTTATGAAAAGTTTTAAATAAATCATAACGAATAGGATTGTAAATAGATAAAAATAAAACCCAAAAAGATCTTGGATTCCCAACACTCTACGACAAGCCCAAAACCTTCTCTTCTACCTATTCCATTTGGGAGTGTAAGCCACATATTAAAGAGTTTTGCTTGAGGACAAGCAAAAGTTCAAGTGTGGGGGTATTTGATGTGTGTAAAATGCAACATATAAATTACATCAAATGAGGCATAAAACTAACCCTTTTTAAGTACTAATGTTGGAAAAAGAGTGTTTTTGTCTTCCTTTTGTATTTTCAGGATTAAATGAGCTCAAAGTGACAAAAGAAGCAAAAAGACAGCTAAATCTAACATAAATACAAGAAAAGGAACATAAGTGGACTGCCCGACCCCTCAACGGCATCTTCCCAAGCAAAATAGAGAAGAAAGAAGACTGAACACGCCCCGTGCTCAGCCAGCACGGGGCCGTGCCCAAGAAGCAGCAGAAAAGACAAACCTATAGAAGCTTCTATTGCCCACCACGGGCCGTGTCCAGCGAACACGGGGGTGTGTCGAAAGTATAGCAGGCGCATTAATTGTAATTGCGAATTACAATTAATGAAGAGAGAGATTGTCAGACGGGCACGGGGGCGTGTCTAGTGGACACGGGGCCGTGCCCAGCCTTCTGTTCAGCCTATAAATAGGAGTGCTTGGTTTCATTTCAACCCATCCCTTGGCACACCACCTCTCTCACACTTCATCCACCACCCACCACCATTACAACACCATCATCCATTGTCCATCGTAGAGTGTGTGAGTCGTCTCAGGATCCAAGATTGATCGTAAGAGTTCTTGACAATCAAGGCCATGTTTGCCTAAGTCTCTTACATCACTTGGTGAAGACAAAGTGTCTAGTATAATACTTTTTATTTCTAATCTTTTTCACTTTTTATTTGGTTTTGTATTAATGACTTTAATAACTAGTTACTTATGTTGAAGGTGATCTTTCCTTATCGTTTGTCTGTGGTGTCTTGGCATTATTTTACTGTCTATATAAAATAAAAGATTTTCACCATTCATATCTCCACGGTCTATATGGAGGTATGTTGGCTACCTGGTCGGGGGTTAAGGGAACGGTTTGGTAAAGGTCTTGCCATTGTTCAACATTTAGAGGTCCTGCAATGGACCTGAGTCAAATTTAGTAGGACCTCCTTCAATGCTTCACGGTATTGGATGGCGGGGGTCCAAACTCTTTGATCCCCTCATAAGTTAACTACTATTAATACTATAACCCGGCTATTTAGGACTGTATCCCTGCTGACTCAGACTACTTAGTCGAGGGTAACGTCACCTCCAAAAGAGGGGCCTACCATAATTTGCATTAATAACTTAATTAATTATCTTCCAATAATCCACCCTTTTAGGATTGTATCATTGCTGACTCAAACTACTGGGGTGAGGGTAACGTCACCTTCAAAAGAGGGGCCTACTACAATAACTAAGATAATCTCTTAAATATGTGCAAAAGTGCGGAAATAATCAAAGGTTATACTAGATACGAGTCGGAACCAAGTGATTCATCTTGTCTATCTGTTTTCTTTTTATTTTATTTTTCAGCATTTAGTTAGTTTTTATTTTTCTTAGTTAAAAACATTTTTCTAAACTTTTTGATTTGATTAGACGTTGAGGATAAACCGGTACTAACAGCTCTTGTGTCCTTGGACGACCTCGGTATCTTACCAACACTATACTACGCTCACGATGGGTGCACTTGCCCATATGTGTGTTTAGTGTTAGTAAAATATCGTGTTTTATAAATTTAAAACTTGGCTAAAAATAAGTGTTAAAGGGGCTTAAAATATACACCTAATATATATAACACTTTACCACACATCAGGTAACTTGATATTTAAGTGAGTTTTTGCAATGTAAAGTGGCGGAAAATTCTTGTCACTCATCTTTAAGCTCTCCTTAGATCCAATCTCAACCTTTTTCTATAAAAAGAAATCATTTGAGAAGGTTGACCAGATGATTGGTCTTTCTTTGGTACATTCATCTTTTCAGAAGTAGTAGCCTCTTGTGGTTCAAGTTTCTCATAGTAATCCAAAGGTACATACATATTCTTAGTTGAAGATGATGATTTTGCATTCTCAAAAACCTTTGGTTTTGGAGAACATAAGTTCTTTTCAACTGATTTTGGTTTCCATGCTTGTTGAGGCGAAGCAACCCTTTTGTAAAAATTGTCAATTATAGTTACCACATTCTTGGTGTTTTCATTTTTCAAAACTTTCTTCTCAAAAACCATTGGTGCTTTGCCTTTTGCATCAGCTTTCTTTTTCTAACTATCAGCAACATCAGACTTAGGCTTTAAGTTGGTGTACTTTCATTCAATGTGTCCAACTTTGTTGCACTTAAAGCATGTACGGGTGTCAACTACCCGGCTTGTACCTTCGGTCTGAGGCTGTGAAGCCTTCTCCTCAAAGAACTCTTCATTTGATTTTGAAAAAATTTCAGATTCCTGCTCAGAATGAGAACTCGAGCTTTTTACAAACACCTTTTTCTCAATAAATTTCTTGTTTTGAAAATTTCTTCTTTGATTTTTCTTACCACCCTGATATCCACCCGACCATCTATTTTGATTGTTGTTATAAAAACGCGGTGGAACAACATGCTTCTTGTAGTAAGCTTTATCTTTTTCTAAATTCATTTGCCTCTTTGTCTGATTTAAACCTTCTACTTCAGACAGATCAATTTCAACCAATTTGAACACATTTGTCAATTTAGCAACATTAACATTCTCCAGTGGAAACTCAGAATCCGAATACAACTTATCCGATCCCGACATCTTGTACATGACAAAAGTAGATTCTTCATTTAAGTTGTTTTTGGATTTTGGTTTCGGAATATATTTGTCCAAAAAATGTTCATCATCCTCAGTTGTGTCACTTTCAGATTTCAAAACACTTTCAACCGCACTTTTAACAACTTCTGATTGAACACTTCCTTCATCGGATGATGAAGTGAATGTGACATCAATCATGTCTGGAAGCTTAACTTCACTTTCTTCTTCATCATTAACCAACCCTGATTTTTTTTTTTTGAAAAATTGTTTAAAACTAGTGGTGGAACTTGATGAAACCCAACCCCAGTTCCATCAAAGTATACATCTTCGCCGGCTTTGTTCTTCCCAATTGGTTAGGGAACAATATGTTGAAGAACAAAACTTGCGGAGCTGTAACTGTTCAGCTTCAACTGGATGCGTTCATTTTGAATTTTAGCTTCTTGAAACTAAAGCTTCAACTTAGCAATTTCATCCAGTTGTTGATTGATTAGCTCTTCTTTTACTCTCTGAACACCTGTCAACTGAACATTTTCTTTGTATGTCTTACCATTTCTTTCATCAGAATCTTTCACCGTGCGTTTTAGCTTCTCAAAATTTTCTGAAACTTGGCGATTTTCAAGAATTAGCTTTTCATTTTCTTTCCTAATTCTTTGTACTTCAATTTTATCATTTTTTTTATTTTCTCAGTTAATTCTTTTACTCGATCATTTGAAGCTTTTAAGATTTTATCATGGTTTAAGATCTGATCCTCAACGTCTCTGACTCCTTTTGTCAGCTTTTCAATCTTTTTACCATTGAGGTAAGCAATTGTACTACAAACCTTGCAGTCTTTCATGCAATTTTTGCAGTCGCTCTCAGTTTTAGCTTTCTTACCTGACTCGTTGACTGAATTATTCTGACTGACCATGCTTTTAGACTCAGTGCTAGAACCAGAAACTATCTCTAGCTCTTTTGCAGCAAAAACTTTGTCAGCCATCTTCTACAAATTTTCAAACTCTTGTGATGTGTCAATAATCCCGTCATCAATTTTCATTGACTGCTGCTTTTTCCCTTCTTCTTTTTCTATTTCTTTTTCTTTTTCATCAGTTTCTCCTCCTCCCCACCACTCTCTCTATCTGGTTTCTTCTTCTTCAGCAATTTGTTTGGTGAGAACTTCAACATCAAGAGACTTTGGATCAATAGCAATATTTCCATTGGGATCAAGATAACATTCTCTATCAGCATCCCATCTTTTCTCCTGTTTTGCTTCTCTATATATATATAACCGGCTTTAATCATCCTGTCTTGGGCTTTCATCTTTCTGTTGATGTATTTTTCTTCTTCATTTCTGCTATCTCTGAAAGGAACAACTTTTGTTACAAATGCATAGTCCACTGCATCCTCTTCCGGTAACACTTGACTCCAATCATATCCCTCATCGTCATGGATAACAGCAAGTGCTCTGGATTTTTCTTTGGGATTTTCTTCTATCTGCTTCAGTCTGGGGGGTTCAGATTTGTTCTGATGATAGATTGCTCTTTTGTAGTAATCCTCTCTGAATGGATTGGCAGTATCATCAGCAGGTGCGTTTCGACATTCACGTTTAAAATGTCCCTTTTGCTTACATCTGAAACATGTGACTTTTGATTTATCAAAACCAAGTTTTGTGGAAGGTCCGCCAATAGAATGTCTACCTGTAATCTCCATGAACCTTTGAGCTCGTCTGACCGCACTAGCCATACACCACCTGATATCAATCAACTCCATCTCTTCTGGGTCGATCTGATCATAGTCCTCCTTGGTGAGGTTAGTGTTTCCAATCTTTCCCGCAACAAGGCTCTCGTATGATTCAAGAACAGATGCTAAAAACACCATTTGCTGCTTTGCGGATTCCTTACTAAAGTTTTGTGCATTCTTCAGATACACAACAATATTACATTGAAACAGATTCTTTGAAGCTGACTGTTATTGTTGATTTGAAGCAGTTGATGATGACCCTCCATAATAGCCGCTGCTTGGACTTTCTTGACTTATCATGTTTGCGTTTTCTGCAGAGAAAGCTGTCTTTGGTGACACGGTTTTTGGGATCATACTTCCTCGATAATACAACTCTACATTCTGTGTCACACCCTGGCTTTGCGGAAGCGTGGGTTTATTTGGTGTGACTTCTTAATACCATAGCAACAATCATAACAATGCTATATGATAAAAACATGAGATATTCATCCATTAATAAAGTTTAGAAAAATCCCATTTTCAACAATCACAAAATAAGTTACAAACCTTAACTTTATTTAATTGAGTTTATAAAGACTTCGCAAAAGACTTTTGTAGGATCGTTTTGTGACCCGAACGAGTCGTTCAGAAGAGATTTTATCAGTTTCAGATGCGGAAAATAAGAAACTAACTTTGAAATAGCTTGATTATCACTTTAAACACTGATTTGATTGATATAATAGCAATTACAATCAGTCTTCACACCGGCAGCACCTCGGTATGGAATCTGAAAATTGTTACAAATGAATAGACAACAACCCTATTTATAGTAATCCAACTTTCGCTTGAAACCTGACATACATGTTCAAGCGAAACCCACATATTTGACTTTCAAGCGTGTCACACCCCCAAAATCCACATGCGGAGTATCACCGCTTGGAGGCGTGACTGATCCTATTTCCCAGCTCAATATATAACATACGGCCCAAATTCAAACAGACAAACAGTTCTTGTGCGACTCAAAGGTCCTTGTGCGACTGGGGACCGCTTGTGCGATCAGGTCCTCTTGTACGACCAGATCAGCTTGTGCGACTGGTCTGCTTGTGCGACCCGGAGTCTTGTGCGAGTGGACCTCTTGTGCGACCAAGAGGTCTTGTGCGAATGATTTTTAAATTCCACTTTTCATGCATATCAGTTACAACATTCAATTATTTCCAAATTTATCATTTATCAATTAACAAAATCCCCAATTCTAATCAATCCCCTAATCGATCAAACAAGGATTTTTACTCATTCCATTCATATGAACCCTAACATCATAATTATGAACAACAACCTATCAACACATAAACATATTAACATGGATCTCAATTCACCATCATATATCTGATTATGACAACACAAAAACTCATTCTAATCGTAATATACCTCAGCCGATTACAAACCTTCACTCCTAATCATTATACAAACAATCCGAGAACATAACATGCTAGCCGATTAACATCACCATACTTATTCGATTGACTAGAACATCATCACATGATTAACAATCCGAAACATATAACATAACAGCCATTTTATCAAGCATTCGGTTCCAGATCATAATCATGCAAATCGACATAACATCCTTTTCATCATTCATACAACTCTAACCATTTAATCAATTCATGCAATCCTAACAATCATGCAACTACACATAAATCATAAACACTAACCGATTGAGAAAAGGGTGATCCGATTCAAGGAATGATCTTCGAGAGAAAGGGGATGCTTGCCGTCGGCTTAGAGAGAGAGAGGAGAGCACTAGGGTTTTAGTGGTGTTGTGTGATTAGCAACAAATGAGAAAAACAACTCCCTAATGGTGTGTGTGAGCGAATAAGAGGAGTGGGCCGACCCTCACTTGGGCCGCCCTTGATCCGAATACAAGTTGTGGCCCGAATGGGCTTGTGCGATCGGGTGAGTGTTGTGCGTTTGGGTCGTTCATATACATACATACATACATACATACATACATACATACATACATACATACATACATACATACATACATACATACATACAACACAACATATATTCACATAACATTCAATAACATAACATTCCATTAAATCATCCAATTCACGTAGTCACATAATGTTTACGTTACATCAAGGTACAAAGATATATTCGGAAATACGAGTTGTCACATTATCCCCAAGTTGAAAGAAATTTCGTCCCGAAATTTAGCACGTACTCACTGAGGAAGCTAGTTAAGTTGCATGGTTTTCCTGGGGTGTCACATCCTCCCCCCGTTGATCTGGAATTTCGTCCCGAAATTCCGTAGCTTCAGCTTCAGTAGTAGTTGTACCGTTTGCGAACAGTTGGGGATACTTTTGTTTCATCTGATCTTCGCGTTCCCAGGTAAACTCTGGGCCGCGACGTGAGTTCCAACGAACTCGAACGAGAGGTATTCTAGTACGCTTTAGGACCTTAACATCCCGGTCCGTGATTTCAACAGGTTCCTCGACGAATCGTAACTGCTCGTCGATAGTGAGCTCCTTCAAAGGAACTATGTGGGTCTCATCTGACAGACACTTCTTCAGATTTGACACGTGGAAAACATTGTGAACTGCACTGAGTTCTGCTGGTAAGTTCAGTCTGTAGGCCACCTTGCCTATTTTCTCAATGACTTCGAAAGGTCCAACATATCGTGGGTTAAGTTTGCCCCGTTTCCCAAAACGAACCACACCCTTCCAGGGTGACACTTTGAGTAGTACGCGCTCCCCAACCTGGAGCTCTAGTGGTTTTCTGCCCTTATCGGCGTAGAGTTTCTGACGGTCACGAGCCGCCGGCATTCGTTGTCGTATACCTATCTTTGTACCTTGATGTAACGTAACCATTATGTGACTATGTGAATTGGATGATTTAATGGATTGTTATGTTATTGAATGTTATGTGAATATATGTTGTGTTGTATATATGTATGTATATGAACGACCCAAACGCACAACACTCACCCGATCGCACAATCCCATTCGGGCCACAACTTGTATTCGGATCAAGGGCGGCCCAAGTGAGGGTCGGCCCACTCCTCTTATTCGCTCACACACACCATTAGGGAGTTGTTTTTCTCATTTGTTGCTAATCACACAACACCACTCAAACCCTAGTGCTCTCCTCTCTCTCTCTAAGCCGACGGCAAGAATCCCCTTTCTCTCGAAGATCATTCCTTGAATCGGATCACCCTTTTCTCAATCGGTTAGTGTTTATGATTTATGTGTAGTTGCATGATTGTTATGATTGCATGAATTGATTAAATGGTTAGAGTTGTATGAATGATGAACAAGGATGTTATGTCGATTTGCATGATTATGATCTGGAACCGAATGCCTGTTAAAATGGCTGTTATGTTATATGTTTCGGATTGTTAATCATGTGATGATGTTCTAGTCAATCGAATAAGTATGGTGATGTTAATCGGCTAGCATGTTATGTTCTCGGATTGTTTGTATAATGATTAGGAGTGAAGGTTTGTAATCGGCTGAGGTATATTACGATTAGAATGAGTTTTTGTGTTGTCATAATCGGATATATGATGGTGAATTGAGATCCATGTTAATATGTTTATGTGTTGATAGGTTGTTGTTCATAATTATGATGTTAGGGTTCATATGAATGGAATGAGTAAAAATCCTTGTTTGATCGATTAGGGGATTGATTAGAATTGGGGATTTTGTTAATTGATAAATGATAAATTTGGAAATAATTGAATGTTGTAACTGATATGCATGAAAAGTGGAATTTAAAAATCATTCGCACAAGACCTCTTGGTCGCACAAGAGGTCCACTCGCACAAGACTCCGGGTCGCACAAGCAGACCAGTCGCACAAGCTGATCTGGTCGTACAAGAGGACCTGATCGTACAAGCTGTCCCCAGTCGCACAAGGACCTTTGAGTCGCACAAGAACTGTTTGTCTGTTTAAATTTGGCCGTATGTTATATATTGGGCTGGGAAATAGGATCAGTCACGCCTCCAAGCGGTGATACTCCGCATGTGGATTTTGGGGGTGTGACAAAGCGAAACCTATACAAAACTATTCAAGCGAATCTAACTGACTTTTGTCTTCAAGCGAAACACATCAATTGACAAACATAACATTCTGTTTTCATGTGCATTTGTGGTAATGATGTCAACTTATGATGTCATATTCATGATGTCATCAATGAGTAAGATGACATCATGTCTTGATCAAATCCGCAATGAAACTGAGACTCGATATAAGACGAAGTCGACAGATGAATGCACCAACAGACTCCCCCTCAGATGTTGACGAGTCTTAAGTGTCGAGTCTTTGCATCTTCAGTCTTTATCAGTCCTTTCGAACTCTTCAGCAGACTCCCCACGAACAATCTCTACTCAGATGTCTTCAGACTCCCCCTTTCGATATATTGGGATCGCAGTCTGGCATGTTGAAATCACACGTTCCTCAGGTATCGGAACCTGACTCTCTATCTTTTAGAAACCTGCACATCTCCTGCACACTTCTCACCAAAACATAAGTTTTTACTTAAATCAATAAGAAAAACTTACTAGAAATAGTTACATCAAGTTCAAATGAATGACCTTGATTGACTAAACCCACAATCTTTCAACACATTTGTATTTAACATTCAAAGTTTTCAACAAACTCTCCCAACCCAATATAATTCATCATGTTTAGCACTCGGAATTTTGAAAATCAGCTCTTCAATATCAGTTGTCGAAAATCTTTTTGTATTTTCAAAAATATATACTAAAACACAATCTTTTTGGGTTTTTGTTTTATAGGAATGCAGTAAAGAAATATATAAAAACAATATTTTTTAAGAGTTTGTGTAAGAGGATCATATCAGTTTTTGAGACAAATCACTAGCACCGTTAAGCTTTAATCATTTTAAGTTCTAAACGATTCACATAGATTGACGATATAGTTGTCCTCTTAAACTCAATCTAAAAACTTTCGAAATGCTTACCGATATGTTAAAGTATATTAATTTTGCACTAAATTCTTATGAACCCCACGATCTCAGCATATCCCCTCATCATGCAATACACTAACTCAAGTAATGCCTTTAAACTTTCATCAACTGTGATTTGTGCGAAAACAACTCAGAATGTTTAAACATTAACAATCAGGTCGATCTTTCGATACGCAGAGAAAGTCCAATGTTTAAACAAAATAAGAAAAATAAAACAAGTTGAAATTGTTTAGGCTTTAACCACCAGGTCGATACTTCCGTATACGCAGAGGTGATCCAAAGCTTAAACGAAACACCAAAGAAAATAAAGCAGAACGTTTAGGCAATAACATCCAGTTCGATACACACGTATACGCAGAGGATGTCCAATGCTTAAACAAAATAAAGAAATAAAACAAGTTTAAATCTTTGCAAAATGAAATGCAGAATCACAGCGACTTTTTAGCAAAGTTGTGAAAGTTCACAAACTTAACCAGTTTTATGTCTTTCGACAATCAGCGATTACCGAGCAGGCACACAATCAAGAAGGACAAAACTAAGTACTATGCTTTCAATCATGTTTCCTAATAGAACTAGGCTTTTTCATTTTAGGTTTGTATCGTTATCGCAAATCTACTAGTCTAGCTGAGCCTACCGTCACATCTTTAGTGAGACCGTTTATCACATTTTGACTTTACATTTCTTTAGCATGCTGTGACAGTCCACTGATGTACTATCATTTCCTCTTTTATACAACAAAACTCATTTTTTCATTTTCAATGTTTTTGGCATTTTCAAATTTTTTAATTTTTTTTTTAATTTTTCTCCCCCTAAAATCAAAATATATCTCAATTTTGATTTTCTGGGAAAATTTGAAAATGAACTGTACAAAGTAAATGACAACATGATGACAATTACTTCAATTCTCCATTCACTTGGCTTAAACAATCAGAACTCCCCCTGACAACAAAACATTTTCCCATAGTGATTTCAAAACACTTAAGTTTGTTTTAATCAAAATGGTTTTTCCGGAAAATTAGTTTTGCGTGTCATTTCACAAATTCGTGGTTTCATCACCTTGTTTTCTTCAACCACTTGTAAAAACTAACATTTCTAAGTTTAACATAAAAAATCATTAGTAGAAAATCAAGTACAACTTAATGTCCCTGATTTACCACTTTTAAGTCGAAATATCACATTTGTGAATTTCTCAAGAAAGATGCCGATTCATGCTTCACTCTTACCAACCTGGAAGCTCTGGCAAGTCAGGTTTTTCATTTGAACAGATTCACCCAAGCCTGACGGTCCTTGGGTGATTTTGAATTCTTGTTCAACAATGGTGGAAAATTTGCATCATCCATTGTTAAACCAGAATTCTCATTTTTACCTCAACACATGGCTCTTCTGGTTTTACCATACCAGAATCATTGCCTGAATGTGGCTTGTCTGACTTTGAGGAGCCAGATTCATCGCCAACATGTGGCTCCTTAGTTTCCGAAGAAACAGATTTATCACCACAAACTTTCTTCTTCTTCTTTCCCTCTTTCGTCCTCAGATTTGTATCTGATGAATGCGTTTTGCTTGATTTGTTGTTCTTTGGTGAGCAAGATGATTTATCAGAACTTTTATCTGTTTTACTAGTTGTATCCGAGGACAAAATCCTTTCGAGATACTCTCTCGCTTTCTTCCTCTTTTTTCTCAATCTGTCTTTTTGCCCCTGAGAAAGCTTCACTTTGTTTTCTTGAACTTTAGGTTCTTGAACCTTCTGTTCTTTGGGCTTGACATTGACTGGTTTCTTCACCTGCTTCTGAGATTCAACCCTCGATCTTTTCATTGATCTCATTGAGCAATCTCTAGCAATATGGCCAATGATGTTGCAGTTAAAGCATCTTCTTGACTCAAACCTCCAACTCTGGCAGTTAACAGCAATGTGTCCTTGATAGCCGCATCTGTAACACAATCTGTTATCGTACCAATCACCATTTTTAGTCCAAACATTTAGATCAAAGCACTGTTTGGCTTGGTGATAATCTTTCCTCCTCTTGTTTGCTGGATTTGGCTTTTGAGCACTGTGGTCCGACCTGCACCACTCATTACCAACAATTTTTGAATTTTCAATTTTTACTTTTTGTAATTTTTGATTTCGATTGGATGATTGATCTGATGAACTTTTATTTTCTTTTTGAACATTTTTCAAAATTTTCTCTTTTTGTTTTTGTTCCACTTTCTTCTTCAAAGGTTTTTGCTTAGAGCATTCTCTCTTTTCAGTTGATTGTGGAACAGTTTCTTGAAATTTTTCTTTTAATTTCAAAAACAAATTCTTTTTTTCAATTTTTTCGTTTTCATCATCAAATTTTTCATCGCAATCTTCAACTATGACTTTATCATAGTTTGTGACATCGTCACTTATTGGAACTGAATTAACTGGTTTAGGACAGGGAATAGCTGAAGTATTCACAAAAACCTTCAACTTTTCTTCCTATTCTCTGATTTTACCTTCTAACTCTTTGATTTTCTTTCGAGCACATTCAGCTTCTTTTTCAAGTCGAATAATCGTCTGAAGATGAGAATTTATCATTTTTTTCTTTTCAATGTTATTCTTACTAAAAACAGATCTCCCATCTTCAAGAATCTTTATTTGACTTTGAAAATCTTTTTCAATATTTACTTTCTCATTTTCCAAATTGTGTATTTGATTTTTCAAAACATTTTCTGATTTTTTAAGATTTTTGTTTTCTAATGACAAACTCTCAACCTCCTTCAAGAGTTTGTCATTTTCAAATGTCAACATCTCACAATTTTTTAGCAAAACAAGAATCTGTTTATCATCAGCTTTTGTCTCAACCTTTAAAGCTGAAATATTTTCAACCTGTTTCTTTTCCTCATGAACACTTTCATCCTTACTCTCTTTTTCTGATGAATGATCAAAGATAGGTACGTCTTCGGCAACCTCTTTCTTTAACTCTGGTTCAGGATTCACAGATACAGGTTTTTCAGATTCTTCTTTCTCAATCTTGACAGATGAAATTTGTTCAACCTGCTTTTTCTCACTAGGTTTGATTTGTTCTTCTGCTGTTGTTGTTTTTACATCATTCTCAGATTTGATCTTTACGTTAACAGTTACTGCCTTTTGATTCTTCCTTTTTACAACTTGTTTTTCTTTCAATTTTTCAATTTTATCGGCATAAAATAACTTTCCACTACGTTGATCAGATGGAAGTTGTTGTTTACGATTTTCAAGTCTATGGATTTCTTCTTCATACTTGTCACCCTCTTCATCAGACGAATGATCAAAAACCGGAACTTTTTCAACAACTTCTTTTGCTGAGACTGTTTCTCCTTCTTGCTTTATCGGAATATACTGCTGAGATTCATATTTCATATATGCCAATAATTCTTCAAAATCCATGTTTCGATGTCAAATGTTCACTTTAAATGTCGATTGGGCCGAGAATGTGTATGAATCACGTGATAACTTGGGCTGCTCAAAATCGGTTCAAACAATCGGATACACTAAGCCGACAACGATTTGTTATATCAAACTATGATTGGACCACCTTTATCACTCACTTGATTGGACCGCTTATATTAATGTAAATCCACTTAACCGACAAATTCACTTTTAGGATCTGATTGTAAATTCACTAAACCGAAATATGATTGGGCCTTCACGTTGAACAATAACTCATTGGGCCTTTGCTGGACATTCACATGTATCGAAATATCAACACAGGAGTTGCAAACAGTAACCGACAACTTCAAGTTTGCATTAAATCTGATTGGGCCGCCTTATATACACACTCAATTGATTTGACCAATAATTGTTCACATGCAAACAATTATGAACTGACAAACTATGAGACCAACTGATTGCTGATATATTCAAAGTTTAATGACCGACAAACCAATATCACATACACATCGACACAACCATGTGATTTCTTTTACCAATTACTGACATTCTCGATTAATGATTTACACAACCCCATACATTCACATGATGATGCTTGACCGACACCTTTAATAATCACTTTCAATTCTTGAACGAAGCACTAACGTGACCAACTGACAACCTCAAATCCAATGTATTTTCACATGATCTCGTTTAATGTATTTCACACTAATCAATGTACTTTTCAATCGGTTTGTCAATTTCAAGCGGTGTGTCAGTTTCAAGCGAGACTTACGATGTAAAGTTCAAGCGAAAGGTCGTTTTTCAAGCGGAACACCATACATATTCAAGCGAAAGGTCGATGACATCAGCATTTCGAACAAATTTCAAGCGAAACCATGATTTTAACCAATTTTAAGTTGATTTTAACGCTGAAACTTTCCAGGATTTGTTAATACATGATTACGCACTAGATGTGTGAATTTGAGCCGATTTTATCCGTGAAAAATTTTTAATTTTGAAAAGAATGATGTAGAAATCTGAAAAAGTGACCAAAACAGGTTGTTTTTGCAAGATCTCTTCCTCCTGAGCTCTGATACCACTTGTAGGATCGTTTTGTGACCCGAACGAGTCGTTCAGAAGAGATTTTATCAGTTTCAGATGCGGAAAATAAGAAACTGACTTTAAAACAGCTTGCTTATCACTTTAAACACTGATTTGATTGATATAATAGCAATTACAATCAGTCTTCACACCGGCAGCACCTCGGTATGGAATCTGAAAATTGTTACAAATGAATAGACAACAACCCTATTTATAGTAATCCTACTTTCACTTGAAACCTGACATACATGTTCAAGCGAAACCCACATATTTGACTTTCAAGCGAAACCTATACAAAACTATTCAAGCGAATCTAACTGACTTTTGTCTTCAAGCGAAACACATCAATTGACAAACATAACATTCTGTTTTCATGTGCATTTGTGGTAATGATGTCAACTTATGATGTCATATTCATGATGTCATCAATGAGTAAGATGACATCATGTCTTGATTAAATCCGCAATGAAACTGAGACTCGATATAAGACGAAGTCGACAGATGAATGCACCAACAACTTTAAACAATACTAGGTTTAGAGATATGTAACCCGTCCAGGAAGAGGTTACACCTTCTAAACCCTGGATGACTTCTTTATTCAAACGCAGCTTGAAAATACGTGCATACCGTGCCAGATCCGTTAGTTTCCTGAAATACATGTAGTTTGAAAAGTCAACATAAAGTTGAGCGAGTTCATGTGTAAGTGAGTATGTACAAAAGTCCCTGGTATGTAGCATTAAGGAAAAAAAAGAGATCACCATTGGGTTGCAAAGCTAATGATATGTGTGAGGTGCTGTAGGAAGACTCAAACCTAGCAGATTTTGCGTTGGGCTCAAAGTCACCACCTGGTTCATTCGGCGGACTCAGGGGTTGGGCTCGCTACACCCAGATAGATCTACCTCTTACGACCCTCGGTCCTACAATGAGGATTAATGGCCTCCAGTTCCCGCCTACCCACTCACATGATCTAAGTAGTAACCCTCCTTACACTAACCATACCATGTAAAAGTATTCGTAAGCATAGTAACATGTATTTCACCCCCGAAGTATGAAAACTGAAAACAGTTAAGAGAAAAGGGGGACATGAACTCACTGAAGTGCGTATCCAGCAACGTCAATCTCCAACTCTATCTGCTGCGTGAGGACCTACACGTACTAATTCCTATTAGACGGACGGCCGTGCCTTGGCTTAAGGTTTAACGTTTTTGGGAAATAGTTAGACAACTATTTCGTATTTACACTTCTTAATCATTAAATAAATATATTCCTTCCCAAAGATGGGGGTATTAATACATGTGCGTTTTATAATTCCGAAAATATATTTTTAAGTCTCACTTGAAAATATATTTTAATTCACTTGTCTAAAATATTCTGTTACCAAATTATACATATTTTTCCCAAAAAATATTATATTTTACTTCATACAATTTTTCCAAAATAATACTTTATCAAAATACACATTTAAGAGTATTTTCCGAAAATACGCAAGTTACATTTTAGAGTTCGCGTTGTATAAACAATACCGATGTAACTTAAATGTTTATTTGTGAGGGCGTTGGTAATATTTTGGAGTCGTATCTTCATGATATTTCAAGTAATATTATCTTTACTCTAAAAATAATATATCTCTTGTTCACAAAATAATCAGGTAAGCACACAAGCGTTTTATTATGAAATATATATTCTCAATATATATTTAACAGGTTTCATTTACGAAAATCTACCTCCGACACTTGGTTATTTTGTAATAAAAATCATGGCGAAATTTATATTTTGGAAAACAAGTTAAAATATATTTATAACACTTGTCACCAAAAACATTTCTAAGTGTTATATTTTCTGGAAAAAATTCGCCAGAGTTTTCTCTGTAAACGGGGGCATCCACGCTTAGTAGCGTATCATTTTCTTTTGTAAAATCATTCAATCAGTTCTCAATTAACCAACCCGACATTCAGACATGCAAAACACTACTTATATCGTTTCAGTTTTAATATACAAAACTGGGCCGTTTTCGAGTATTTTAATAAAATAGTTATCTTATTCCAAAAATTCCTAAATTTTTATAGAATGTCTTACACCATCCAAAAATTATTGTGTAAAAATATCGGGGTCCAAATCATAACTAATATTTTATAGAAAATCATTTTCCAGACTGAAATAAGATTTATCTTTTTCTGACCATAGTCCGCGGAATAATTTATTTAAAATTCATCGAGAGTCCGATTTACGAAATTCCAGTGAGAGAATTACAAATACATCGGTGTTCATCTATAGTATAAATTTTATGATCTGACTCTACACAGAAATCAAGTTATGACTAAAAATATGACTCTCATTTACTGCTGTAGAAATGAAGCTTTAGCTGCTGTTACATAATGACACTTTAAAAATAGTAAACGCAGTCCAAAAATTATGATTCCGGTGCCATTAGAACCGTATTTCATAATGACACGTTGTAGACTCAAGAAAATTAGTTTTCGTTTAGTTATGACCTGTTTACAGCCAGTTAAAGTCGGCTGAAAATGCAAATCAGCAAGCTGTTTATAGTATAAGTGCCATTAAAAAAGTACACATACGATTACCATTCATTCTAATACGATTAACATCAGACCCGAAGTCATTTTTAGTAGGTTTTGTTTATTTATTTCAGATTTAACATGTATTCATCATCTTTTAACACTACCTCATCTCTTTATCCAACCTTCATCCTTTATGTTAAAGATTAGTTTTAGTTCTTTAGAGTTCTTATGCTTTTGATCTTTAAACAATATTAACCACTTAAATAAAAAGTAAAACACAAGGATCTAAGTGCTTACCACTAGCACAAAGCTAGGAGAGTTCAAGTGTAGAAAAGTGGTGGTTAATAGCGAATGGAGAAGGTCCTTCAACTTCCGAGTGCACCAAGCTTACTTGTCGGACCTCTTGCACCTTTGTGTATGTATGGATGGCTTGAACAAGGCTTGATGGTGGTGGTATGGTGGTGCTCTTGGGGCTGCCGAAACCAAAGAAAGGAAGGGAGAAGGATGGTGTTGTTGTTGAAGATGATATGAAGTGAATGGTTGCCTTGTGTTTAATTTTATAATCTTCCAACATCCATATTGACCATTAGTTAAAATGCCCCCTAAGTACTATACAAATATATTAAACAAATGAAGAAAATCATGGGTGGTACTTCACCCTTGAAACCGTAAGAAGGGGGGGTATGGGGTTGGAATGCAATGGAACTAGTTACTAATTTGGTTAGGACTTAAGTATTTAGTTAGTGTATTATCATGTGTTATATATAATAAGGTGTGTTAGGGTGTTCGGGGACCCTAACTATCTTAGAAAAAGTGTAAGCAATGTCATTGACAATATTTTTATGTCCCGTGTAAAGTCCGGTTGTTCGGTTGGATACTGATCCGTTAAAGTGTCAAGTAAAGCTTTAAAGCGCTTTTTATAGTGTTTTTAGTGACACAATAAATCCCCGACACTTTGGAAAGTGTCTAACATTATTTTACCAAGTTTTTGCACTTTACTAGTTATGTTAAATGCTGAATTTTTGCATAAAGTGCAGAATTTTGTAATTAAAGCATGTTTTAGGCACATCCGGTCACTATAACTATCACCTAGTGACGCAGTTTAACAATCCTCACCTCCCTACACTCCCTACTAGTGTAGTAATCTATTCCCAGCTCATACTGGCCTCAGAGACAGTGCCTATCTGATGCTGGCTATGTCAGCATATTTACTGGGTTATCCGTTCATTGTGCTACTGTGCTTTTGTGCATCAAGTTTTGTCACTATAGTTCTGTGTAAATAATGGAGTGACGGCAATAAAGTATGATGCATGTACGTGTATGTATAAGAATTCAAGTAGCAGTTTAATCACAACTGTAAGCAAGCACAGTAATTAAGCATTAATTAAATATTAATTAATTCGTACGGATACCTGGTTTGGTGAGGGTTGTCACATTCTCCCCCCGTTAAAGAAATTTCGTCCTCGAAATTTGTACTACCTTAACTCCTTATGGTTAAGTCACACACGTATGTATATAAATAATATCGAAGTAGATAATCATCAAATCGAAACAAACATTACTCATATTAGGTGAGTCCAAGAATATATTACAACCCGAATCCTAGGGTTGACAGGTGTGTGCTTTTAGCGTTGAATGTCAAAGGTACAAGACGCATTTGACGTATAGTCTAGTGTAATCCAGCTAGCAGGGGTTCCACAAAAGTGGAGTTTTGACTAATAAGATTTTTAAACGATCGGTTGCAATATGCAAACGAGTTTTCACAAACCATAGCACCCGCTATGTGAACTCAAAAGCAACAACTCAACGTAATAGTAAGATGATCTGTCAACTCCTGAATAAATGTCTGGTAAGGTTTAATGTGTTGACATTTTTGAATGGTGAAGATACACCGAATGGAATACAAGCGAATCTAGTGTATCATTGTCTTGATTCGTAGTTGCATCAGAAATGTTTAAATGATAAATCAAACAAAAGTATGTGTGGTCTCGTGTGAAAAGGTTAACCATGATTAGCACAAGCTACAAGTTTATGATGACACCACAAGGTGTCGTAATGGCATTATCCAATAATAGTGGTGACTGAACAAGGTCACCGTGTTTGAAATCAAATGAAAGTGTACTGAGACAATCTGAAGATTTGACTTATACCATGTTATAGAGTTTCCAATTAAATACGGAACATCAAGAACCACTTTTTCCAATCGAAGATGAAAAAAAATAATAAGTATCGCAAGGCATTTGATTGACAATGAAAGAATCGTCAGGAGGTATATTGTGCTTATGAAATGAATATATGCACCATTGCCTTAACACACAATTGTGTTGAGACCGCTTTGATCGTGAAGATCCAAAATGGATTGTTAACAACTAAATAGGGAATTAAATCCGTGTACGAAGTGAGTAACCAAATTAGCGCAAGCTTTAATTTTGTGAAAATATCACCGCAAGGTATCGAAACAAATCAAACGTTTTAGTGGAGTCGTAGAACAACCAAATCTACTACGACTCGAAATGAAAGAATCTCTGCATAAATAGTTGAATATGATGCTCCCAAATACATCATATAGCGTTTCAAGTTAAACCTATGAACTGGATAAGTTCAAGCAATTGAACTTGGTTTCAACGTAACCCGACAATAAATGTATGTATCAACAAGGAATTCTTGGCATGGTAGCAAAATAAACCATGAATGTAACTTGAAAGAAAGCAGTTTCAAGAAAGTGTGTTGGCTTGGTAACAAAAGAGCCAACATTAACAATAATGTAGGTTACTCGAATCAGGAATCAGTAATTAGGATTAGCAAAATAATATGCAAATTCCAATGAAGTGCTTGTTCAAAACGAAATCACATGCGTAGCAAATGATGCATGTATGTCATGTAAGTTTCCAAGAAAAAGAACAACGAGTATCTGCTAAAGTGAAGAAATGACCAGCTATCGAAGCAAATGTGTGTTCGCTCTCAGCGAGAAAATTATTGTGATGCAACTACCATTAAGGGGAGTAGAGATGCAAACATCTACTCGCCAGAAGTAAAAGAAATCCAAGTATTCTCTGTTTGGTCAACGGAACTGGCATATGCGCCAGGTTAACGATGGTTGATTGAGTTGACAGATATGGTTTTACGAGTTTGGACCTGGGTTCACAAAGGTCCTAAATATATGTTTTCTAAATCCTCCAGATTTCGTATCCCGTGTAGATTGGTTTGTGCATTGTGTAGGAAGCACTATTTTTGTGTACGTCTAAGAACAAGTCGTTGTCCCACAATTTTTCCTCGGTATACCTTCTCACTGAATTTACCGCCAATGACACTCGATCGTCGATCCGTCGTGTAATGGTAGTCGGACCCTTACAGTTAGTTAAATAAGTAATTCGTCAATCCTTAGCAAGAGCCACCGACCCTGGTTGGCTAGCTCGTCCGACTTCCGATTATTTGAAAGTCATCGTCCTTCTTCTTGATGAGCGTAACTAAGGTTACCCAAAAGGGAATTTTTGGTCTGTTATCTTCCTTCTCTATTTACTACAGAAACTACATTGTCAATCCTTGCATCTCCGAAAATGTAAGTCGCTACGGTGCATCGACTACAGGTGCGGTGCCTGGAATTAAATCGATGCGAGATTCGACTAATCGTTGAGGAGACGATTCTGGCAAGTCTTCGAGGAAGACTTCAGGATATTCTCCGATCACGGGGGTATCTTTAAGTTTTAGTTCTTCGGCTCCCTTGTCCCCGACATGAGCCAGGAAACAACACATCCTTCCCACAACAACTTTCGTGCCTTAAGCAATGCGTGATCGGTGGTGGCGTATCCTGCTTCATGAGTCACAATCGTTCCTTCATTCGTCATCGAGGTATGGATATCAACCTCCGCTCGACCTCTTGCCAACTAATACATCCAATTACCACGTTGAAGCTTCCCAACTCAACTGGCAATAGATCTAGTGTAAACTTACGTTCTCTGGGTTCTATCTTGCCGATTCCAGTTGCTGTGTTGGCTTCCACTAGCTTCCCCTAAGCTAGTTCTAATGGGTACTGGAATATCTACTTACTCACTACTTAAACCAATTATACTCTCGAACCCAAGAGGTGCGAATCGTAAAATTTGTAACAGTATTTGGCAATACAGATGCACAACATTAAGTAATTCGGGACGTACCGATATCCATACTTGAATCCCTGGCGTGTCTCCCTAGCTCCGGTGGGGAGCTTTCATTCTTGTGCCTGATTGTTTTTAGGGCAATATTTTCTGAAATGCTTTTTGCTTCCACAGTTAAAACAACCTCGGGCACATTTCTGTTTATCACTCATTCTGCCATGATAATTGTCATTGTCGTTGTCCCCTTCGTGATTCTCACTACCGTCTTGGCCTCAATTTCTACTTTCAGTACCTTGCCAACAAGTTTCTTTAGGATGCCCCCTCTTTCCACAGTTAGCACATTTTCCATATCTACATCGCCCGACATGATAACGTAAACAATTGTCACACTTAGGTAGGATACCCATGTAGTCTTTTCCCTTTTTGGCCTTCTTCTTGCTACTCCCCCGAGTAATCATCTTGAAATTTGCGAGCTTTCTCTTGTTATCCCCAGATGCCTTTATAGCAGTCTCCTTTTTCTCCTCAGCAGTGGAAAATTCTCCTCGTCTAACTGCTTCTTCCGTGAGTGCCATGCTTATGTTGATAGCCTCGGTGATCGTTGAAGGTTTAGATGTTGTTACCAGGCTTAGAATCTGAGGTGCCAATCCCCTTATGAACTGTTCAATTCTCTTAAACTCTGGTGCCCCCAGGAGTAAGGCAACTTGTGATAATTCGTTAAATCTCTGCACATACTCCGCTATCTTTGGTCCTTCCATTTTCAAGTTCCACAGTTCTGTTTCCAACTTCTGGACTTCTGCCCTCGAGCAATATCTCTTATGCATCAGATCTTTCAGTTCGTCCCACGTCTTACCATACGCAGCGGTCTCGCCCATTGTCCGAACTTGATGGTTCCACCATGACAGAGCCTCATCCACCAATAGTCCAGTTATATACTTGACTTGATGTTCGGTGTCACATTGGCTCAATCGTAAAATAGAATCGGTCTTTTCAACCCAGCGCACGAAGGCTCAGGCACCCCCAGTGCCGTCGAACTCTCGAGGTTTGTGGTCCAAGAACTGCTTGTAGGTGCAGCCTGTGATGTAAGCAACATTATTCGTGTAAGGCCTTAGCAAGGCACTCGTGGAAATGTCCAAACGTTTTGTAATATGTCACACCCCGACCACGTAGAACATACAAACGTGGCGGAAACATCGGGGAGTGTTGTAACAGAATCATTGTTTCATAACACATGGAAATTGAAATATTGTTTTATTAATCAAACAAGAGAGTTTACATCGTTTTAAACAAGAAACAAAGAGTACAAAACAAAAATTAACTAGTTCTTGTCTCGTTTTAAGTCACTAAGGCATAGGTCCGCCTAAGTATGTCTTGATAAGTCCTATGCATCATCTCCTGAAAACACATGTGAAAATAGGTACGTCAGCATAAAGATGCCTGTGAGATACATAGGTTTTGTGAAAACAGAATTCATAACTTATGTTTGAGAAAATGTTTAGTCATGAACCTTGAAATTTGCTTTGTCTTGTAAATCATTTGAAAAACGATAAGATCAGATGATAAGTATAAATAAGAGAATAATGTATGGTTAAATGAATAACCATGTAAAATGAGTTTGTATAAGATAAGTTGTTTGTAAATCAATGTCTTGTGAAAAGTATGTTATTTGTATAAAATGTTATATGTCTCAAATTGAAATGATTCAAATAACGCTACGATATGTAATACCATATAAGCACTTATATATAGGAAGTACCAGCGGCGTATCCACCATACTTGTATCCTATTACACACGCCTCGTTACTTAATCAATTAATCAAACCAAACTACCAAAGTAAAATTCTCATGTTTAATGTAAATCATGTAATGTGTATCCAAAATGTAAGGATGTGATGAATACCAAATGTACTAAGTATGCAACAAAGAACATATATAGCATAAAGTGTAATGTATAACAGTGTACTAAGTATGCAACAAAGAACATACATAGCATAAGTGTAATGTCAAACAATGTACTAAGTATGCACACAATGGACATACATAGCATGAAATGTAATGTAGGACAATGTACTAAGTACTCACACAATGGGCATACATAGCATGAAATGTAATGTAGAACGATGTACTAAGTACGCACCCAATGGGCATACATAGCATGTAATGTAATGTAGAACGATGTACTAAGTACGCACCCAATGGTCATACATAGCATGTAATGTAAAACGATGTACTTAGTACGCACACAATGGGCATACATAGCATGAAATGTAACGAAATCATGTACTATAATGTACTACCGAATCATAGAAGGTATATGATGTGAAAACATGGAAAGTATGAAACTAACAAGTAGGCACATGTGTTCCACCCCAAAATGTTTGGAAAACAGTAAAAGAGGGGTCTATGTACTCACTTGAGATTGCTCAGAAGTCCTAAGATAACCACCAAGCAATGCTAGAGATCACGGAATCAAACGACATCTATTATAGGTAACTATGTTAATAAACCGGACCTATATCGGAGGATCAGATAGAATGAGGGTTCGTAAACCAAACGAGTATGGAGACTCGTGTAATATGGTTTAACAAAGCCCACATACTAAAACGAAACCTAACCTAAGTGCTTGTGACCCATTACGACCCGTTTAGGTAGCTTATGCTACTTTAACGTGTCGTTCGCGTGAAACGCGTTCGGACCGCCTAACTCTTCCTATGACAAGTAACATATGCCTTAACATGTCTAATATTGTTATTAAATCAGTTTAGATGTCAAAAGTTATGTTATATATGTTTAAAATAAATTTTGGCATCAAAGGGGTATTTTGGTAATTTACCTAAGGCATATAAACTACCTATCATACAACTACTTAAACGAAGCGACCATAAGGTATAACCTCGGAAGGTTATTCCCTATATGCTATGGTCACCTAATGTGTTTGGTCAGATCCTAATGATCGACCAAATGGGTTGGGTTCGAAAGTATAAGCGATTGTTTAGATCGCTTACCTTACGACCCTATATAAGCACTAAACTAAAAGTGACGAGCTAAGCATGCTAAAACATGCTAAACTAAATTTAGAAAACAGGTTTGGTATCAAAACAAATGGTTTTGATACCCATAAGTAGTTCGGTTACAAAATACGCAAGAATACGTATTCTGACCGAAAATACGGCTCGTCACTGAGCCTAGATAACGTGGTAATCAGTAGGTATAGTCACAAGGGACTATAACCATCGTGATTACAATCACGTTGCAAAGTTTGAACGAATTTCGCATTGTCCATTAACTGGTCAATGCAGAAAGTCAAACAAAGTTTGATTTTCGGACTCGAAAAGCAATAAAAGAACGAAGGAACACTTACGAAGGGTCCCCGTATGCTAATCTAGATCAAAATAGCTCAGGTATGAAACAAAGGTTTCAACTTAGAGCACATTAGATCAGATTCTTGTGAGTTTGAAGCAAATGGGGGTGGGGTATTTATAGTATTTCCCGAACCGTTAAGATCGTTTCTAGAATAACGTGATCGAATCTCATGCGTACACTTGTTGGAATGTTGTGGTGACTAAAAATGGCCCCTAATGAGCTGAAAGGGCAAGTGTGGGTTTGTGGTTGTGAGTTAAACAGCTGTAATCTGCTGACAAATCGATCTTATCTGATCTGGGACCCTGACGCGGGCCGCGTAAGGATACACCAGGATTTGACGCCGGCCGCCTGGCCTTGTCTGATCAGAAATAAGTTTCAGAAATGACAGTTTTGGTCCCTGCACGTGTTAAAGGCCATTCCCGACACTTCTAAGGCCCGTAAAGCCAACTTTAAGGCCCTAAAATGATGCCTAATCATTGTGGACATGAAACATGCTCAAAAATATGTCAGATGTTGGTTCATTTGGTCCCGATCGCGATGTTTGCTTAATTACGACGGAATGCGCACAAGCGCGAAAAACGATCCAAATGACGCGACGAATGGATTTTTCTCAAGCCAAACACTAAAATAAAATATTTTAGTGCTTACATAAATTTTTGGCTGTCCGAATGTATTCAGAACGTAAGTTATGCGCGAAAGTGCAAACTTGAGCACTTTTTGACGCTTTTAGTCCCTGAATGACCCAAAAGTTTATTTTAGCAAACCGAACCTCTCAAAGCCTATTTTTAAGCTATGTAAAGGATATTTAGGGTGTGTTTAACTCATGGTCATGTTCCAGATTGTTTGTTACAGTTCAAATTGGCATACTTTCGCAGTTTGTCAAATTTAGTCCCTGTAAGCGAATTTACTTGTTTTTGCCATACCAAAGCCTTTAAAAACTTATTTCTAAGTTATGTAAAGGTTATTTAAGGTATGTTAAGCCTATTTCACTATTCTGGAGTGTTCGTTGCATTAAACTGGTTATATCTACGCATCAGTGCTCGTATAACCTTCCAGAAAGCGATTTAGAGCTTGAAATCGAACAAGAGTTGATATGTGCAAACGATACACATATTTTTACAAATCCCAAGTATGAAATACAATATTTCATTGGTTTGGCATTTTTTTGATGGTTGAAGTGACACAGGTGTCACAGTCTCCCCTGCTTTAGGAAATTTCGTCCCGAAATTTATTTGTAGGAGCATGCCTGTGACTTTGTGTTAAATAACCATCAAGGATAAGGCATATCCTGATATTCCTCTTTAACAAACATTTTCAGAAATGGAAATGAAGGGAGAATCAGGAATATTCATTTTCCTTCGATGGAAAATTTTCAGAAACAAAAAATGCATGGGATGAGTTATTTTCCTTAATGGTTATCCTTCAGAAACGAAAATGAACGGAACGAGTCATTTTCCACAATTCCTCCAGAAACGAAAATGAATGGATTGAGTCATTTTCCACAATTTCTCAGGAACGAAAATGAACGGAATGAGTCATTTTCCACGATTTCTTCAAGAATGAAAATGAACGGAATGAGTCATTTTCCACGATTTCTTCAGGAATGAAAATGAACGGAATGAGTCATTTTCCACAATTTCTTAGGAAACGAAAATGAACGGAATGAGTCATTTTCCATGATTTCTTCAGGAACGAAAATGAACGGAATGAGTCATTTTCCACAATTTCTTCAAAAACGAAAATGAACGGAATAAGTCATTTTCCACAACCTCTTCAGAAACAAAAATGAACGGAATGAGTCATTTTTCACAATTTCTTCAGAAACAAAAATGAACGGAATGAGTCATTTTTCACAATTTCTTCCGAAACGAAAATGAACGGAATGAGTCATTTTCCACAATTTCTTCAGAAACAAAAATGAACGGAATGAGTCATTTTTCACCATTTCTTCAGAAACAAAAATGAACGGAATGAGTCATTTTTCACAATTTCTTCAGAAACGAAAATGAACGAATCAACTCTAGACACATGACAAAACTCGCTGTGGTTTCTGTGCACTGAATTCCATAATTATGTATGCATCCGTAATTACGTAATTCCTTGCATAGTCCGCACAGTTTGTCTTGTAATGTTTTAGGGGAGGAAAATCAAACCTGTGATGAGTGTGACTAGACTACCATAGGGTCCTTTTAATTAGATCGACAAATGATCCTTTTAATTAGGCCACCAAAGAGTCCTTTCAGCTATATCATCACACGATGTTCCTAACCAGATTTTTGGATCGATCTGTTTAACTAGACCACTCATGGGGTCTAAGTATGGAGTAGTACTTTATAATCCAAGGGACTTAACTACAACGTAGAAGTCCATTTAAGGATTTTAGGTAGTACCTTTGGGTATCCTACTACGAATCCCTCATATGAAGATACGAAAGGTTCTACGAGGATTTGGATAACAAAACTTGGATTACATCAAAAACATAAAAGGGAACACATAAGCACGTAATCACATAGTTGTTTAACTTGGTTATTAATTTGTTATTAACTTGTTATTGATTAAATATGGATATGGAAACCAGTCGATGGACTTCAATGTCCTCTGGGATCTATCTGAAAAGATAGGAAGATCTCCCAAAAATTTGATTTTGTTCTCAAAGAAACGTAATATTCGAATTAAGGAAGATAACAATTTTAGGATTTACGGAAATACCCTTAGGTACCCTATTAAGGAATTATAGTGGTACTTTGGGTATTCGTCCAGTGTTGTATCTTGCGCCTTGTACTTCGTTTTTCTTGGAAGAAACGGGTACTTAGGAATTTCGTGGAAAACGCAAGAGATCATAAAATAGAAAAATTATTTGGGGGTAGTTTGCTTTCCAAGGAATACGATTCCTTGATTGTCGGTATTGTAGGGGATATGTTGTTTATACATATAACCACATAAATACATTGCAATGTAAATAAAAGATTTATTTATAAACAATGATAACAACTGTTTCATGGACCTTGACAACAAAAGAAAATAATACATAAGACATGATTATTTCTAAAGGGTGTTATCTTCTAGTCGGTCAGATGCTCATCCCTGCGCTGGGTTAGCATTTGCAAGCTTTGGGCAATTTCTTCGGAAATGACCCATCTCGCCACAACTGTAGCAAGAATCTGGTGGAAAGCGAGCTTGAGCAGGATTGTTGTCAGCTTGATTTGGTGCAACTGCTGCTCGACAAACTTTTGCTGTATGACCTTTAAGTCCACAAATTTGGCATTCGCGGCACTTCACCCTAGCATGATGATGAAGGTTACACTGGTTGCACAAGGGTGAAGTTCCATTGTATGGCTTCCTAGCAGGGGGTTGAGCCGGTTGGTTGGGGACGGCTTGATCATTGTGAGTAACCATGGCGAAGTTCTGAGAAGCCTTTCGCTTCTTTGACTGCTCAGGGGATCCAGTCTGTTCATCCATGGTCTTTGATTCCTCGATTGGCTTCTTGTCACCCTTTCGAAAAAGTTTACGTTTCCTGATCTGAGATTCAGTCAAGGTTGCAGATAGCTCAATGGCCTGCCTAACCATAGTGGGGTTACTACTAGTAACAATGTCTTGAACTGAGTCAGGGACACCATCAATGTATTTTCGATCGCCTTATCCAAAGGCGTAACCATGGTAGGACACAACAGGCTCAGCTCCTCATATCGATCAGTGTATGCTCGATGTTCACCGCTGTCTTGCTTAAGATCGTCGAATTCCCTTTCCAAGGCCCTGATCTCGTGACGAGGACAGAATTCCTTCATCAGGAGTGCCCTAAGTTCTTCCCACGTTTGAGCCAGTGCCACTTCGGCACCCCTATCTCTCACCACACCGTTCCACCACGTCAAAGCTCGTTTCTCAAAGACACTAGATGCGAAATCTACCTTTCGCTCGTTTGGACATTGAACATGCCTGAAGGTGCTCTCTAGACTCTCGAACCATTGCAGAAGTGCAGTCGCTCCTTGAGACCCGGAAAAATTTGATGGCTTAGCCGAGTTGAACGTCTTGAAGTTGCAGAGGGCATTATTATTGTTGAGAGCTTGGTGACATTGAGCAACGATGTTCGGGATTGCAGCAGTCATTTGCTGTGTAATGACAGCTGCCAGCTCTTCAATAGATACCGAATTTTCGCGTCGTGGAGGCATTCTAAAAGGGGAAACAAGAGAGAAAACAAATGAAATGGCATTGTGTAAGAATAGGATGTTACAATTACTGACCAAAATCATGGGTGATGGTCATTTGTTTGAACCACGAAGCAAACAAACAACACAAAGGCTGAGTCAAAGTAAATAGATCCTCATAATGTATCGCGAAGACATACTCGCCTATAAGTGGACACTCACCCCAAGAGTTCCCAGGTAAGAGTGACTGATCCGATTATGTGGATTTGTATGAACACTCTAGCCTTAGACAAAAAACTCAGGGTACAGGCATTCACTCTTCCAGTTTGCACGTGTTCAAACTATTTAGGACCCAAAACTTTGACGAGAGTTTTGAAAATTTCAAGGGGTTCAAAACCTTACAATAGAGGGTTCAAAACCATATAACAGAGGGTTCAAAACCTAGTAATCAATCATCCTAGAACAGATGATTAGTTTTTGAAGCGGTTTTGAAATTTATGTTCTTGTTGTGGTCGTCGCCTAAGGATAGGTGACGGTATCATTTTATGACTAAACGCAAGTAAACTCGCGTTAGGGTCCTAAGAAGGTTATAGACTAGGTCAAAGCATCACTAATAACCTAATTCCCTATAACCATTGGCTCTGATACCAACTTTTCTGTCACACCCCGACCACGTAGAACATACAAACGTGGCGGAAACATCGGGGAGTGTTGTAACAGAATCATTGTTTCATAACACATGAAAATTGAAATATTGTTTTATTAATCAAACAAGAGAGTTTACCTCGTTTTAAACAAGAAACAAAGAGTACATAACAAAAATTAACTAGTTCTTGTCTCGTTTTAAGTCACTAAGTCACTAAGGCACAGGTCCGCCTAAGTATGTCTTGATAAGTCCTATGCATCATCTCCTGAAAACACATGTGAAAATAGGTACGTCAGCATAAAAATGCCTGTGAGATACATAGGTTTTGTGAAAACAGAATTCATGACTTATGTTTGAGAAAATGTTTAGTCATGAACCTTGAAATTTGCTTTGTCTTGTAAATCATTTGAAAAACGATAAGATTAGATGATATGTATAAATAAGAGAATAATGTATGGTTAAATGAATAACCATGTAAAATGAGTTTGTATAAGATAAGTTGTTTGTAAATCAATGTCTTGTGAAAAGTATGTTATTTGTAAAAAATGTTATATGTCTCAAATTGAAATGATTCAAATAATGCTACGATATGTAATACCATACAAGCACTTATATATAGGAAGTACCAGCGGCGTATCCACCATACTTGTATCCTATTACACACGCCTCGTTACTTAATCACTTTATCAAACCAAACTACCAAAGTAAAATGCTCATCTTTAATGTAAATCATGTAATGTGTATCCAAAATGTAAGGATGTGATGAATAACAAATGTACTAAGTATGCAACAAAGAACATACATAGCATAAAGTGTAATGTATAACAGTGTACTAAGTATGCAACAAAGAACATACATAGCATAAGTGTAATGTCAAACAATGTACTAAGTATGCACACAATGGACATACATAGCATGAAATGTAATGTAGGACGATGTACTAAGTACGCACACAATGGGCATACATAGCATGAAATGTAATGTAGAACGATGTACTAAGTACGCACCCAATGGGCATACATAGCATGTAATGTAATGTAGAACGATGTACTAAGTACGCACCCAATGGGCATACATAGCATGTAATGTAAAACGATGTACTTAGTACGCACACAATGGGCATACATAGCATGAAATGTAACGAAATCATGTACTATAATGTACTACCGAATCATAGCAGGTATATGATGTGAAAACATGGAAAGCATGAAAGTAACAAGTAGGCACATGTGTTCCACCCCAAAACGTTTGGAAAACAGTAAAAGAGGGGTCTATGTACTCACTTGAGATTGCTTAGAAGTCGTAAGATGACCACCAAGCAATGCTAGAGATCACGGAATCAAACGGCACCTAATATAGGTAACTATGTTAATAAACCGGACCTATATCGGAGGATCGGATAGAATGAGGGTTCGTAAACCAAACGAGTATGGAGACTCGTGTAATATGGTTTAACAAAGCCCACATACTAAAACGAAACCGAACCTAAGTGCTTGTGACCCATTACGACCCATTTTGGTAGCTTATGCTACTTTAACGCGTCGTTCGCGTGAAATGCGTTCGGACCGCCTAACTAGTCCTATGACAAGTAACATATGCCTTAACATGTCTAATATTGTTGTCAAATCAGTTTAGATGTCAAAAGCTATGTTATATATGTTTAAAATGAATTTTGGCATCAAAGGGGTATTTTGGTAATTTACCTAAGGCATATAAACTACCTATCATACAACTACTTAAACGAAGCGACCATAAGGTATAACCTCGGAAGGTTATTCCCTATATGATATGGTCACCTAATGTGTTTGGTCGGATCCTAATGATCGACCAAATGGGTCGAGTTCGAAAGTATAAGCGATTGTTTAGATCGCTTACCTTACGACCCTATACAAGCACTAAACTAAAAGTGACGAGCTAAGCATGCTAAAACATGCTTAACTAAATTTAGAAAATAGGTTTGGTATCAAAACAAACGGTTTTGATACCCATAAGTAGTTCGGTTACAAAATATGCAAGAATACGTATTCTGACCGAAACTACGGCTCGTCACTGAGCCTAGATAACGTGGTAATCAGTAGGTATAGTCACAAGGGACTGTAACCATCGTGATTACAATCACGTTGCGAAGTTCGAACGAACTTCGCATTGACCATTAACTGGTCAATGCAGAAAGTCAAACAAAGTTTGACTTTCGGACTCGAAAAGCAATAAAAGAACGAAAGAACACTTACGAAGGGTCCCCGAATGCTAATCTAGATCAAAATAGCTCAGGTATGAAACAAAGGTTTCAACTTAGAGCACATTAGATTAGATTCTTGTGAGTTTGAAGCAAATGGGGGTGGGGTATTTATAGTATTTCCCGAACCGTTAAGATCGTTTCTTGAATAACGTGATCGAATCTCATGCGTACACTTGTTGGAATGTTGTGGTGACTAAAAATGGCCCCTAATGAGCTGAAAGGGCAAGTGTGGGTTTGTGGTTGTGAGTTAAACAGCTGTAATCTGCTGACAAATTGATCTTATCTGATCTGGGACCCTAACATGGGCCGCGTAAGGATACACCAGGATTTGACGCGGGCCGCCTGGCCTTGTCTGATCAGAAATAAGTTTCAGAAATGACAGTTTTGGTCCCTGCACGTGTTAAAGGCCATTCCCGACACTTCTAAGGCCTGTAAAGCCAACTTTAAGGCCCTAAAATGATGCCTAATCATTGTGGACATGAAACATGCTCAAAAATATGTTGGATGTTGGTTCGTTTGGTCGTACGATCGCGATGTTTGCTTAATTACGACGGAATGCGCACAAGCGCGAAAAACGATCCAAATGACGCGACGAATGGATTTTTCTCAAGCCAAACACTAAAATAAAATATTTTAGTGCTTACATAAATTTTTGGATGTCCGAATGTATTCAGAACGTAAGTTTTGCGCGAAAGTGCAAACTTGTGCACTTTTTGACGCTTTTAGTCCCTGAATGACCCAAAAGTTTATTTTAGCAAACCGAACCTCTCAAATCCTATTTCTAAGCTATGTAAAGGATATTTAGGGTGTGTTTAACTAATGGTCATGTTCCAGAATGTTCGTTACAGTTCAAATTGGCATACTTTCGCAGTTTGTCAAATTTAGTCCCTGTAAGCGAATTTACTTGTTTTTGCCATACCAAAAGCCTTTAAAAACTTATTTCTAAGTTATGTAATGGTTATTTAAGGTATGTTAAGCCTATTTCACTATTACAGAGTGTTCGTTGCATTAAACTGGTTATATCTACGCATCAGTGCGCGTATAACCTTCCAGAAAGTGATTTAGAGCTTGAAATCGAACAAGAGTTGATATGTGCAAACGATACACATATTTTTACAAATCCCAAGTATAAAATACAATATTTCATTGGTTTGGAATTTTTTTGATGGTTGAAGTGACACAGGTGTCACATAATATGTCTTAAAGGACTAGACATTACCGTTGGGGGGGTTATTTCCCGAGGTACCTCCGCTGAAATCGGAGCGACGGGCCTCGTACCGTGTGATGGCCTGTAAGAGGTGCTCTTGCATTTCTGCCTCTGTTTTCGGTAGAGGGTTGTTGATATTGGTGTTCCCTTGAGTCGACATCTTCCTAGAGGAAGGTCGGTTAGGTCAGGTCTTGTTAAGGATACGAGCACACAAGTCTCTTTTTAACGAATAAGACCTCAGAAGTGTATTACATATACGTATATACACAGTCGTTATAACATTCAATCACATATTATCACAATTATTGCACAATTTGTAAATTAATAGCGTGCTTAGTGAGGACAAAGCGACCAAGTTTTTCATTAGTTATTAGTCACAAATATTGTCGCATGTTTAAAGATGATTGGGCTTTCATTTTCCCCCGGCCACAATCACTGTGTCTAACAAAATGTATCACATCGAAAGGGACACAGGGTCACCCTACCCTTGTCCAACAAGTATATTAGTGCATCAAAATTACTTAGTCAGAAGTGGTCCTCAAAAGCCTATGCAATCCCGGCTTATCATTAGTGTCTTTACCCAAGTGTAATGCAATCCGCATAATCCAGAAACCAACTATACTGGTGACTGAGGTGGAGGAGGAAAGAAAAGTAAACTGTTAACATGTGTGAGTCCCTCCTCGAGCTTGTATATACGTTGAAGTAATCATTTGCTCTGCCGCTCGATAGTAAAGAAATAAGTATCAGAATCCTGGGAACGGTGTAATAGCAACGGTCAAGAGCGCAAAAGGAACCTTGATGTATGTGACGAATCAAAGTATGCTGGCAATAGACAGGGTGGAGGACAGGGTGTCTTACATAAACTTTTCAGGCAATATGCTGTCAAGGAGTAAACGGTGCGACCTGTAAGGCCGTAGAAAATGCTGTTGTAGCAAAACGGATCGTTATGCTGGTGTCGACCTGGAGTACTCTTCCGGGGTATAAGAAAGTCTGGAAAGGAAACGATACGTATGCCAGTGCAATGGGCTTCGGTTTCCATAGGGAAAAAGGAGCAACATCAGTTGTTATGGATGCAAAAAAAAACGTTTCAACCAATAAGGAGATTGTCAGGTGCTGGTACTGGGTTAGATAGTAGGGGTGCAATGTCTCGTAAACCAAAAGTATCAGGGTCACAATCAAGCAAGGGTGCAGGACTAGCAGTTGCAACCTCAGGCTGACTCAAAAGGTGCAGAAGCTAGCTCAAGAGCAGGCTCTGGGTCGTGTAACGGTGTGGTATCTCGAGCAGGTGATAGAGCAGCAGCCATGTCATCGTCGTCTTGTGTCAGTAGCAGAATGCTGTAATCCAGTTGTTTGTAAGGTTGCAGGTATCACAGACTCAAAGGACTCTGAATGCATGCTAGAATCAAATGATGGCTAGTTAACATGGGTCTTAAGAAGTAAAGTTAGTACCAGTGTTTTCGTCTAATTTTCTATCATCATGGGCGTCGGTAGGAGGACCATCGGTAAGCATGCCAACGTAGTCATATATTGTTTGTCGAGTAGTCAACCTTCAGTAGACATGTCGGCAGGAGGCGCATCATCGAGGATTGGAGCCATGGTGTGTCCATCATCGGGATGACCAGTGACGGAGTGGTCATGGATTGAAACAGAAGTGACAGAAAGATTCTTGTCAGAGAAGCCATCAGCAAGGGTAAAGTATTACCAGAATCTGGTAGCCCGGACTGTTGGAAGTTGTCCTCGTCCTTGGTCGGCATATCAGGATCACTCTCAGTGTCTGCCGTAAATATCTCTGGCGCAGATACAGTCTCCTTACCCGTGGCGGTGGCCGTAGGGTTATCAATGTGTGATAACTCGCTTTCTAATTAGTGCGACGTGTGTGCTGGTTCATAATAGTCATGGTACGTATACCCATAGTAGTTATTAACAATTAGTGTATGCAAATATTCACCACGTGGGCATGTATATCAATGATCATCAATTAAGCAGTAACAATGTAAGCATGTAATCATCCTAGTCTTCCCGAGACTATCCTCTCAGCCTCTCAGACTGAACTCCCTAGTCTCTCCGACTAAAATCTCCCAATCTCTCAGATTGAATTCTCAGTCTCTCAGACTAAAATCTCCCAATCTCTCAGATTGAATTCTCAGTCTCTCAGACTAAAATCTTCCAGCCTCTCAGACTAATCTCCTGGTTTCCCCGACCTAACTTTTCCTGGCCTCCCCGACCTAATTTTTCCTGGTCTCCCTGACCTAATTTTTCCTGGTCTCCCCGACCTAATTTTTCCTGGTCTCCCGACCTAATTTTTCCCCAGTCTCCCCGACTGAACTATAAATTTAAATTTGGAAATGTGTATTTGTGCCTTGTTGGATCGTTGTATGACCCTATTGAGTCGTTCGGAAGAGTTTTACATCCAGTTTAAAGGAGGAATCAGTAAACCGGACACGTATACAGCTTGTACTCTTTAATCTGTTGCTTGTATTGATAATAACACTGTTTACAACCTGAACAGAAATTGGCAGCACTTCGTTACACCTTCAGAAGTTGCATTCCAAGTGAAATGACAACAACCCTATATATAGACATGAAGATTTCGCTTGAACTAGCCTGAAGCGAAATCCCTCAAGCGAAATCATAACCCTGAAGCGAAATCATATCCTGTTGATTTCGCTTGAACTGGTTTCAAGCGAAACCTTCAACTTAAACCTATACAAACCCTAATATAGATCCTGTTGTGTGTACATTCAACCTATCTAGACACAAGACTTGATAATGACGTTATCAGCAGACATATAATGTACCAACAGACTCCCCCTTGGATGTTGATGAAGTCTTTGGCTTCAAGTCTTTGTCCTCATCATTCTTCAAACTTTGTAAACACTTTCCTCAATCTTTATCTTCAATTCAGACTCCCCCTTTCACAGACTCCCCCTCTCGATATGCTAGAATTTGAGATATCTGAATCAAGCTTTATCATTTAGCTTCCTTGGGAATTCCTGAAACCTGCAATCACTCATCCAACTATAAGTAACAACATTTTAGACTATCCAGGAATCGTAACCTGGAAATTCCAATCAAATTCTCTAACCCACTCCCCCTATCAACAAACTGTATAGATTTGGCAGTATTAAAGAATCCAACTCCCTCACAGTTAATCATCCAAGTTCAAACTAATGACCTTGGAGATATCACAAACTGTTTTTGAAATTTTTGAATTTAAATCAAGTTTCAAATTAATGAACTTGTTTTATTTTCAGAAACACAATCAGCATACTTAGATTTTGAAACTCAGCACTCAGACATCAGTTGTCAAAAATAAAGCAAAAATCAAAATCTTTTTGTATTTTCTGAAAACATAAAGCAGTAAAGAAATATATACAAACATATTTACAAACAATATTTTTGTTTTGAGTATGCGTCAGAGAATCATATCAGTTAATGACAAGTCACAAGTACCGTTAAGCTACATTTCATACTTAGACTTAAACAATTTACTTCGATTGTCGATATACTGATCCATCTTAAATTCTCACACAAATTTCAACTTACTCAGGATACAATTTAGATGAATTAAGAACTTAGATCATTCATGTGTCCCACCTCTTGAATATACTCCCGTATCCAGAATCTCAATAATCAGTCTTACAGGTGAGAATACTACAATGATATCTGTATATAATTTAGGTGTGCGAGGGCCGAGGGATCTCAGATCGATACTTCCGTATACGCAGAGAGATATCAGCTTCGACTTTTCGGTGTGTCCCCTTTAGAGGATCTTTTTGCTTACAACAGCAGCATATATCAATTTAATTGTTTCAGCATGCTGAGGGTGTTATGCTGTGTTTCAAGCATTTGCAGAAAGTATTAGCCAGGGACTAGGTCAGAACTACCGTTCAGCAGAAGTCCCGGAATAATACCCCAGATATCATAGAGTATAAAGACCTAGTATATCAGATTAAGAGACCTTTCAAACGAGATTTCAGGGGTTACCTATATATCCAAGTAGTGTTCCCCACGAATTCACAAGTTTAAATTTTATGTTTATATCCCGAATAAATCTACTAAATTTGCAAAAACCTATCGACACATCATCAGTAAGATTATTTAACTCTTTTATACTTTCCAAATCTTTAGCGTACTGTAACTGTCTACTGATTTACTATCATTTCCTCTTTTTATGCAAAAACTCAATTTTTTAGATTTTTATCATGTTTTTGACTTTTATCAAATTTTCAAATGTTTTTGTATTTTCTAAAGACAATTTTTCTCCTCCTAAAAAGCAAAACCATTTAAAGAAAATTTGACAACCAACACTGATAGCTTTGTCTCGCCATCCATTTTCTGCTTCAAGTGTACTGATATTGCAGAAAATATAACATACCCCCATGATTTACAACCCATTGATCTTAACAGTTTGAAAACCGTTTTTCAATCTGATGAAAGTAATCATGTTTGTTCAGCCGTGAGGGTTTCGGCATATTCAATCAACATACATTCAAACTAAAATTAAAAACAACATATTTTTGGTTTTTCAAATTTTAACAAACTAAAAACATATTTTTGGTTTTATATTTTCAAATTTTTAGGATTTTGAAAATATTGTTTATTTATATACAGAAAATAAACTGAACTCCCTGTTCAACCAAACCAGGATTCAGCAACCTCTTCCTGTGCCAGGTTGCTCCAACTACCATTCTCACAGTCTTCAGCTTCGTTGAGCACCTGCACATTCAAACTTTATCAATCATTTGAACAATTTAGCCCAGGTCTGTTGGACCTTAGGCATTTCAATACAATAATCATTCAATTTTGGAAACTCTTTGTCATTTAAAACTTGTTCAATTTTGACTTCAACTTTCTCATCTTTTACCATCATCACTTGTTTCTTAACACTCCACATTTGACCTTTCGGAGTACCTCTTTTGTAAAAATTTGTCTCTTTTTGAACCTTTTGATTTTGAACAACATTTTTCGGTTTCCAAAACTTTTGAGGTTTTGTCATATCCACAGATTTTCTCCAACTCTGTGTTGTTCTCAATCTGGGTGTGTGAGAATTCCAGATCTGTCTTGAATCAAACCTAGTCTGTTTTGGTTTCCAAGTTTGATTTGAAGCAAACTTGTTTGTATTGTACCTCCAAGTTTGTTTCGAATCAAATCTGGTTGACCTAGATTTCACATCCTCAGATTTTTGTTTTTCAACATCAACAGGCTTTGGATTTGGACACTTTCGTGCAATATGTCCAACCTGATCACATTTAAAACACACTTTCTTTGAAACATCCTTGGCCTGTTGTTGTTTCTTTTTCATAGCATCAAACTCTTCATTAGACTGTTGTCCAAATTTGAGTTTTTCCTCTTCTTTCAAACTTTTCCCTTGAACAAAATTCATCTTTTGTTGCAAATCCTGTTTTTCACTTTGATTCCAATTCCGTTTCTTTTTATAACCCAAACCAGCCTTCATGTTTTTCTTCTTAAAACCAGGTTTGTTATAAAAAGATTTATGACCTTTACCAGCAAACTTTGAAATCTCAGACTTCTCAATCTCAACCATTTTGAAAACTTTATCAACCTTTTCTGAAATCACATTCTGAATCGGGAATACAACATCTAAGAATAATTTGTCCGATCCAATCATGGTATAAACCAGTCCTTTTGAATCATCATTCAAACTTTTCTCGGATTTTGTGTTTTTCGAATAACCATCATAAAAATTTCCTTCATCTTCATCCTGTGATTCAGACTTACCTTTTGTAGACTCATCTTTCAAAACACTTTCAACAACCTTACTTACCACCTCTGAATCATTAGCATCATCAGATTTGGAGTAAGTCACATCGATACTTTCAGGTAACTGGTCAGCTATGTTCAAACCCTTTGCCACCTTTTCCTCATCATAAAAAGTATAATTGTTTCTCAATGGTGGTGGTACCTGATGAAATTCTGAACCAATACCCTTTTTGGAATTATCAGTATCTTTGTCATCTGGTGTGATGTTGAAAATGCGTTCGAGAATATACGAAGAGTTATGATAACTTTGAAGTTTTGTAACAACCTTTTCTTTTTCAGCCAAGACTTGTTTAAGATTTGCAATTTCATCAACACATTTGTTTAATTCAATTTGTTTTCCTTTAAACTGTCTTTCATACATTTCTTTAGTAACTAAAGTTTCTGACAATCTTTGATCAAAACTTTTGACTTGGCTCTTCAAAGTATCATAAGCTTCTTGTACTCTTTGACTCGACCATTTTAAAGAATCATACTGTTTTTGTAAATCTTGAAATTTAGATTCTTTTTCAACACAATCGACACATTTTGTAGAACACAGTTGTTTATAAACATCATTATCCTTTTCAAGACCTTGACATTTCTGTGTTAACTTTTCAATTTTTAATTTCAAAATTTCTTCTTTTTCAATCATTTCTTTACATTTTGTTTTGAACACATTTTCTAGTTTAACCATATCATTGTCTTTTGTTTTTATAATGTCATCTTTTTCAGTACAGGCTTTGCACATTTCTATGCAATTCCTGCATTTGTTTTCCTTTTCATCAACCATTTCAACATTAGATAGATTAGAAGATTTTCTAACCTTAGTCTCATTCAGCATCGGTTCTTCTGTTTCAACTTTCTGAGCTTCTGCATTCTTCTGTTCTTCTTCAGCTTTCTTCTGCACTTCTCCAGCTCTTTGTTCCTCTCCAGCAAGCTTTGCAACAGTCTTCACTTCTTCAATCATCTTCTTCAGTTCTTCTTCTTTTCTCTTTTTCATCTCTACTACCTTTGGTAAACTTTCTTCAAAAACTTCTCTAATCTTCTTCTCCAAATCAGGCAAATATGCTTTATCAGATAACCTTCGAGTGTTGAAAGTAGCCTGCCTTGGAACCAAATTTATTACAGCTTCAAAATCCACCTTTGATGGATCAACAACTGGATTACCCCGTGAATCCATGTAACATTCCAACTCTTCATTCCATCCTTTTGCTCTCTGGGCTTCTTTGAATGGTTCGTTTAATTTTCCAATTTCCCATCTTGCATAGTCTGTTTTCCAATATCTATCAGGATCAACATTAGCTACAAATGCATAACCAACTGCATCTTCTTCAGGTAGAACCTCTTGACTCCAGTCATACCCTTCATCATCATATATAACTGCAAGAGCCCTTGATTTTTCTTCAGTTTGTTTCAATCTTGGTGGCTCAGACTTGTTCTGATGGTAAATCGCCTTTCTGTAGTAGTCTTCATTGAATGGATTTTCAGAATCATCAGCAGCATACGCATTTCTGCACTCGCGCTTGAAGTGACCTCTTTGTTTGCATTTAAAGCATGTCACCTTGGATTTATCAAATCCCAATTTGGTAGATGGTCCACCAATTGACTTTCTCCCCGTGATCTCCATGAACCGCTGTGCCCGACGAACCGCACTGGCCATGCACCATCTGATATCCATTAATTCCATCTCCTCGGGGTCTAATTGATCATAATCTTCTTTTGTCAAATTGGTATTGCCAATCTTCCCTGCAACGAGACTTTCATACGATTCAAGTACAGATGCCAAGAAAACCATCTGTTGTTTTGCCGATTCTTCACTGAAATTCTGCCCATTCTTCAAATCCACTGCGATATTACACTGAAACAAATTCTTTGAAGCAGATTGGTTTGAAGTGTTTGAAGAAGATCCACTGTGAAAACCACTGTGAAGACTTTCATTGTTCACTGAACTTGAACTTTCTGCAGAAAATGCTGTTCTTGGAGACCCAGCCTGCGGTACTCTGTAGTAAAGCTCTACATTCTGCTGATAAGCTGAATTGTTGACTTTAGATCTCTTTATCTCCAGTTCATGACTTTCAAACTTTTCAATCAGCATATCCAGTTTCAAATCTTCAGGCTTGATTGTATTTTTCAACATTAGAGCGAAGTATTTCCACTCTTGATCATCTGGCAATGAATCAAACAGTTTATCCACCAGCTCCTCTTCAGAAGGTAAGATTTGATGTCTGATCAGCTCCACTTTCAAATGTCCGAATCTCTCAATCATTTTACAAACAGATTCATTTTTCATACAACTGAAAAGATCAAACTCTTTACGCAACAATTTCTTTTTGTTTTTGATAATTTCATTACTTCCTACACACTTTTTCCCTAAAGCTTCCCACAAACTCTTTGAAGTTTTCTCTTGTTCAAGTAACGAAATAATATCCTCTCTCACTGACTGTTTGATTAATGTGATCATTTTATATTCAGCTACAAAATTTTTTGTATCTATGTCTGTGAAATCTTTTGCTTCTATTAACTCTCCTCCCTCTTTTACTGGTTCAGTGTATCCATTTGTCAGTTTTAACCAACTTTCAGGAGCGAAAGCTTTTACCCAACCCTCAAATCTGTTTTTCCACCAATGATAGTCTTCAGCTTTCATTAACTTTGGTGGCTTCTGTTGACTTCCGTACATGTTCTCAAACTTCAAATTCTCCGAAATCTCCTTCGAATATTCTTTTATCTCAGATCTTCTATCTGACGATTCGGAAGTGAACGCGTACATATCGCTAAACGGATTTATGAAATTATCATCCATCTTGAATGTACCTGAACAGAAAATCAGTCAAACACTTAGAAATTTTCAAAGTTATGAAAATTCAGCAACTTCAAGCGAAATTCTTGAAATATAAACAACTTCAAGCGAAATCAGCTATGAACTATTTCGCTTCAACTTCAAGCGAAATCCAGTCAGATTACATCCAATAGTTTCAAGCGAAATCAATAGCAACCTATTTCGCTTCAACTGAGTTCAAGCGAAATCCAGCAATTAAAACCAAACAGATTCAAGCGAAATCTATAAACTCTATTTCGCTTCAACTACTCAAGCGAAACCTCTGATTTTCAAGCTAAACCTTATGTTTTCAAGCGAAATCTATCTGTAACCTTCGAAATACTTTCAAGCGAAATCTGGTTTTAAGTCAATTTTAACATTTTTTAGTCTGAATTTCAGTCCGAATCTTTGTAGGCTTTGTTAAAACTCAGTTTTACACGTTATACTCGAAAATTAGACCATTTTGACCGTTGAATTTGTACAGAACTGAAAAACGTAAAAAGAAATGAGTAGAAATGAGATAATCCGGTAGAATCAAGCTGTAGTAGTATGAACTCCTCGTCCTGAGCTCTGATACCACTTGTTGGATCGTTGTATGACCCTATTGAGTCGTTCGGAAGAGTTTTACATCCAGTTTAAAGGCGGAATCAGTAAACCGGACACGTATACAGCTTGTACTCTTTAATCTGTTGCTTGTATTGATAATAACACTGTTTACAACCTGAACAGAAATTGGCAGCACTTCGTTACACCTTCAGAAGTTGCATTCCAAGTGAAATGACAACAACCCTATATATAGACATGAAGATTTCGCTTGAACTAGCCTGAAGCGAAATCCCTCAAGCGAAATCATAACCCTGAAGCGAAATCATATCCTGTTGATTTCGCTTGAACTGGTTTCAAGCGAAACCTTCAACTTAAACCTATACAAACCCTAATATAGATCCTGTTGTGTGTACATTCAACCTATCTAGACACAAGACTTGATAATGACGTAATCAGCAGACATATAATGTACCAACATGCCTTTTGTTTGTAAAAAGGTTTGTTTCCTGGATCTGGACGTATAGTGTATGCAATGCAAAAATTTTTTAAAACGTTTTCGTGAGAGCCCTGATGATCATAGTCTAGACTCGAGAAAGAATCCTAATTCGCTATGATCGAGGCTCTGATACCAAGCTGTCACACCCTGGCTTTCCGGAAGCGTGGGTTTATTTGGTGTGACTTCTTAATAGCATAGAAACAATCATAACAATGTTATATGATAAAAACATGAGATATTCATCCATTAATAAAGTTTAGAAAAATCCCATTTTCAACAATCACAAAATAAGTTACAAACCTTAACTTGATTTAATTGAGTTTATAAAGACTTAGCAAAAGACTTTAAACAATACTAGGATTAGAGATATGTAACCCGTCCAGGAAGAGGTTACACCTTCTAAACCCGGGATGACTTCTTTATTCAAACGCAGCTTGAAAATACGTGCATACCGTGCCAGATCCGTTAGTTTCCTGAAATACATGTAGTTTGAAAAGTCAACATAAAGTTATATTCCTTCCCAAGGATGGGCGTATTAATACATGTGCGTTTTATAATTCCGAAAATATATTTTTAAGTCTCACTTGAAAATATATTTTAATTCACTTGTCTAAAATATTCTGTTTCCAAAATATACATATTTTTCCCAAAAATATTATATTTTACTTCATACAATTTTTCCAAAATAATACTTTATCAAAATACACATTTAAGAGTATTTTCTGAAAATACGCAAGTTACATTTTAGAGTTCGCGTTGTATAAACAATACCGATGTAACTTAAATGCTTATTTGTGAGGGCGTTGGTAATATTTTGGAGTCGTATCTTCATGATATTTCAAGTAATATTATCTTTACTCTAAAAATAATATATCTCTTGTTCACAAAATAATCACGTAAGCACACAAGCGTTTTATTATGGAATATATATTCTCAATATATATTTAACAGGTTTCATTTACGAAAATCTACCTCCGACACTTGGTTATTTTGTAATAAAAATCATGGAGAAATTTATATTTTGGAAAACAAGTTAAAAATATATTTATAACACTTATCACCAAAAACATTTCTAAGTGTTATATTTTCTGGAAAAATTTCGCCAGAGTTTCCTCTGTAAACGGGGGCATCCACGCTTACTAGCGTATCATTTTCTTTTGTAAAATCATTCAATCAGTTCTCAATTAACCAACCCGACATTCAGACATGCAAAACACTACTTATATCGTTTCAGTTTTAATATACAAAACTGGGCCGTTTTCGAGTATTTTAACAAAATAGTTATCTTATTCCAAAAATTCCCAAATTTTTATAGAATGTCTTATATGATCCAAAAATTATTGTGTAAAAATATCGGGGTCTAAATCATCACCAATATTTTATAGAAAATCATTTTCCGGACTGAAATCAGATTTATCTTTTTCTGACCACAGTCCGCTGAATAATTTATTTAATATTCATCGAGAGTCCGATTTACGAAATTCCAGTGAGAGAATTACAAATACATCGGTGTTCATCTATAGTATAAATTTTATGATCTGACTCTACACAGAAATCAAGTTATGACTAAAAATATGACTCTCATTTACTGCTGAAGAAATGCAGCTTTAGCTGCTGTTACATAATGGCACTATAAAAATAGTAAACGAAGTCCAAAAATTATGATTCTAGTGCCATTAGAACCGTATTTCATAATGACACGTTGTAGACTCAATAAAATCAGTTTTCGTTTAGTTATGACCTGTTTACAGCCAGTTAAAGTCGGCTGAAAATGCAAATCAGCAAGCTGTTTATAGTATAAGTGCCATTAAAAAGTACACATACGATTACCATTCATTCTAATACGATTAACACCAGACCCTAAGTCATTTTCAGCAGGTTTTGTTTATTTATTTTAGATTTAACATGTAATCATCATCTTTTAACACTACCTCATCTCTTTATCCAACCTTCATCCTTTATGTTCAAGATTAGTTTAAGTTCTTTAGAGTTCTTATGCTTTTGATCTTTAAACACTATTAACCACTTAAATAACAAGTAAAACACAAGGATCTAAGTGCTTACCACTATCACAAAGCTAGGAGAGTTCAAGTGTAGAATAGTGGTGGTTAATAGCGAATGGAGAAGGTCCTCAACTTCCGAGTGCACCAAGCTTACTTGTCGGACCTCTTGCACCTTTGTGTATGTATGGATGGCTTGAACAAGGCTTGATGGTGGTGGTATGGTGGTGCTCTTGGGGCTGCCGAAACCAAAGAAAGGAAGAGAGAAGGATGGTGTTGTCTTTGAAGATGATATGAAGTGAATGGTGGCCTTGTGGTTAATTTTATAATCTTCCAACATCCATATTGACCATTAGTTAAAATGCCCCCTAAGTACTATACAAATATATTAAACAAATGAAGAAAATCATGGGTGGTACTTCACCCTTGAAACCGTAAGAAAGGGGGGGTTTGGGGTTGGAATGCAATGGAACTAGTTACTAATTTGGTTAGGACTTAAGTATTTAGTTAGTGTATTATCATGTGTTATATATAATAAGGTGTGTTAGGGTGTTCGGGGACCCTAACTAGCTTAGAAAAAGTGTAAACAATGTCATTGACAATATTTTTATGTCCCGGGTAAAGTCCGGTTGTTCGGTTGGATACTGATCCGTTAAAGTGTCAAGTAAAGCTTTAAAGCGCTTTTTATAGTGTTTTTAGTGACACAATAAATCCCCGACACTTTGGAAAGTGTCTAACATTATTTTACCAAGTTTTTGCACTTTACTAGTTATGTTAAATGCTGAATTTTTGCATAAAGTGCAGAATTTTGTAATTAAAGCATGTTTTAGGCACATCCGGTCATTATAACTATCACCTAGTGACGCAATTTAACAATCCTCACCTCCCTACACTCCCTACAGTAATTAAGCATTAATTAAATATTAATTAATTCGTACGGATACCTGGTTTGGTGAGGGTTGTCACATTCTGCTGGTACGAGGAGTTGTTGACTTTGTTTGATTTCTTGATCTCCAGCTCATGACTCTCCAGTCTTTCAATTAACAGATCAACCATCAGTTTTTCCGACTCAATTGTATTCTTCAGCATCAAAGCAAAGTATTGCCAGTCTTTATCATCCGGCAGAGAGTCAAACAATTTGTCAACCAATTCTTCTCGAGTATAAATGATTCCATGTCGTGCCAGCTCCATCTTCAAATGCCCAAATCTTTTAATCATCTTAGATACAGATTCATTTTTTAAACATCCAAACAAGTCAAATTCTTTTCTTACAACTTCTTTTTTGTTTTTAACTATTTCGGCACTACCCACACATTTCACTCTCAGTTTCTCCCATAGATCTTTCGCATTTGTGGACTCAATCAATGATATTATGTCGTCTCTCATAGACTGATGAAGTAATGCAAGACACTTTTGTTTAGAAACATATCTCTCTATCTCCTCAGCTTCTGTCAAATTTTCAAAATCCGATCTTCCCATAGTGAAACCATTCTTCAACATCTTCCAGCTTGGATATGCAAATGCTTTTAGCCATTCTTCAAACTTTTTAGCCCATTTATTGTAATCTTCAATCGCCATCAGCTTGGGAGGTTTGTTGTACGTCCCATAAGCACTTTCCACACTTAAAGCATCAGAAAGAGTTTTCTTCGCACTCGGAGTTGAAATGTTTTCATTTTTGTTGTTTAAAGTATCATCTCCACTGTTTCCCGTGAAAGCAAAAACGTCACAGAACGGATTCATTAACTCATCCATCTTCAAGTATCTGAAACAATCAACAATCACTTAGAAATTTTTTGGATTTTAACAAAGACAGTTTCAAACGGAATTATTTCAAGCGAAATCAGCTTTCAAGCGAAATAAGCTTTCAAGCGAAATAAATCTTTTCACACGGAATAGGGTTTTCAAACGAAATCTCCAAATGGAATTAGTCACTTTCAAACGGAACTAGTCACTTTCAAACGGAATTAGTGATTCCGTGTGAACTCAACAGCAGTTTCAAACGAAATTGGTGATTTCGTTTGAAGCAACAGTGACAATTTCGAGCGGAATTAACCACAAAAGCTAATTCCATGTGAAAACACAAGGGCTATTTCGAGAGGAATTAGGATGACATCATCCTGTCGGCCTCCAATTTGTCAAATTGACCTGGATTTTGATCGAATTTTGATCCAATTCTTTCAAGGATTAGTTAAAACTGTGTTTTACGTGATATATGTGAAATTTAGTCCATTTTGTCCGTTAAATCTTGTTCAATTCAGAAAATAAGGTGTAGAAGTGATGAAAACAAGCTGAATTGGTCTAAACTATTCGTCCTGAGCTCTGATACCACTTGTTGGATCGTCGTATGACCCTAACGAGTCAATCAGAAGAGTTATACATTAATAACAAAGGCGGAATCAGTGAAATTGACATTAAAAAAGCTTGATCCTTCTTAATTATCCTTTTATTACTGATTTCAAAGCTTTTTACAGATTAAATGACAAACGGTCAGCACCTCGGCTCTGAAATCTCAAAGTAATTCCGTGTCAAATGACACACTAGGCTCAGGTATTTATAGTTGTGCTAATTCCGCTTGAACGTGTCACTGCTCATTTCAAGCGAAATTAACATGTTTAATTTCCATTTCTGAAGATTTCAAAATGAATATCCTTTTGATTATTCCTTCATTTCCATTTCTGAAGAGCCCATTGAGGAAAATGACTCCGTCCATTCATTTTTCTGAAGAATATCCATTGAGGGAAGTGACAGAATTATGCCATGCATATCTTTGATGGTTATTTAACACAAAGTCACAGACAGACTCCTATGAATAAATTTCGGGACAAAACTTTCTAAAGTAGGGGAGACTGTGACACATGTGCCTCTGCGACCATCAAAAAAATACCAAATCAATGAAATATTTTGTTTCATACTTGTGATTTGTATAAATATATGCATCATTTGAACATATCAATTCTTGTTCGATTTCGAGCTTTAAATCGCTTTCTGGAAGGTTATACGTGATCTGATGCGTAAATATAACCAGTTTAATGCAACAAACATGCCGAAATAGTGACATAGGCTTAACATACCTTAAATAACCTTTACATAACTTAGAAATAAGTTTTGGAGGGTTTGGTGTGGCGAAATCAAGTTTATTCGCTTACAGGGACTAATTTTGACAAACTGCGAAAGTATGCCGATTCGTACTGTAACGAACATTCCAGAACTTGATCATAAGTTAAATATGCACTAAATATCCTTTACATAGCTTAAAAATAGGCTTTGAGGTGTTTGGCGCGCAAAAATAAACTTTTTGATCAATAGGGACTAAAAGCGTCAAAAAGTTCATAAGTTTGCATTTTCGCGCATATCTTATGTTCTGAATATATCCGGACATCCAAAAATTTATGCAATCATTAAAATACTTTATTTTAGTTATTGGCATGATAAAATTCCATTCGTCGCGTAATTTAGATCGTTTTTCGCGTCCGTTCGTGTTTCGTCGTAATTAACCGAACAACGCAACCGTACGACCAAACGAACCGACATCCTGTAGGTCCCCTTGTTGTATGGATCTTTCACAGAATTTTCAATCTAATCAAGAGTGCAGAATCCTCTTGATCAGAATATCACATAATGAGTTGAAACAGAAATCAGCAATTCACAATCAAACCGGGTTTCTATTGATTATAAATCACACGAATTACAATCAATCAAAACCCTAACCAACACAAATTTCGTCCAAGCCTATTGCGTCTCACAAAATTCCTTACAAAACCAGTTTTGGCTGATTAATTTAAACCCTAATGCAAAGCCTTGTTTATATAACACAAGGTTTGCTACTTGGGCTAGAGATTCCTACATGGGCAAGCCCAATTCGTCCCCCTAGACCCAACCTGGGTTTTGTTTAGCCCAAACTCTATTATCTCACTAATACAAAGCTAAACCCACTAACCGTTTATCATTAACTAATTACAAGATATCCAAAGACCAAATCTAAGCTGTTGTCACAAATATGCACCAACAAACTCCCCCTTGACAATAGCTTCATAAAATAACTTTGTCTTCAGTCATCTTGCATTCTTCATGTAGTCTTGCACTGTCTTTGGTCTTTGGATATCTTCAGCTTCAATAGCTTCTGTCAGCAACAGACTCCCCCTAAGCTGATGCATCCAATCACCAAATCTTCAAAAACTTTCGCGTTTGAGTAAACTCCAGTTTAGCATTTGTAAAGCAATCTTCAAACTCTTCATCTTTGTCTGCAATATAGAAAGGAGGTTCTACCATGCATCCAATCAAACTCTCACCTCTTCACAGCAACTTCTCAGCAACATACCGCTTCAATCTGTATACTATAAAACAAACATCTCGAGAAACCATAAGAATTTTTCAACAAAGTTAAATAAATTATTATTATTCAAGAGATAGTTAAACTGTATCACAGATTAATCATTTTCAATTTATCACCAACACGCAAAACCTTTTAATCACACACCCTATAACCCGCATGATTGAAAATTTTGAACTCACTTTCCAACACCGTCTCCCCCTATCAGTAACAATTCCTCCAAGAATAACAGTTTTCCGTACGTTAAGAATTTGAAACTGAAAAAGACATTATTTTTGTATTTTTTATATTTTCTGAAAGCAAGTAAATAACAAAAGCAATAAACACTCTATTTTTGTGAGAATCTCCGGTAAGAAGATCATATCAGCACAATCAAATTGTTTCACACTATTAGAAAATTCTTTATTTAATTTTTCGTGAAAAGCAGTCCAAGACGATTACCAGTATGTTTGTCCACTTAAACAAAATGCATGAACATTTCAAGTACCATTACCGTATGATACGTTAAGGTAATATTATTGTACTGAAATACAAGCGTGTCCCACTTCAGGATATACCCCAGCGATCAAGGTATGCACAAAGATTCATCGTAGTAGGTGAGTATACTGAATTCATCCGTTTTGTTTTTCAACGTTTAGATAATTGGTGAACAGGTCAGTACTTCCGAACAGCAAAGAGACCAAAATATCTAACAACGGCTAAGACAAATACCATTTTTGGTACGAATTTATGTATTTTGCACATTTTGAATGACTCTCTATAAGAGCTTCTTCATTTATGGGATTTGGAATTTTTTGCTCTTTTAAAATATCCTGGTTGTGCCTAGGTCCGCATGTATCTGGATGCAGCAGAAGGACAACCCTGATATCCCCAGATGAAATAACAGTATGAGGACCCAAAACTTCAGATTTTGGCAATCTATCAACGCAAGATTTAAGGTCATTAAACCATACACCACTGATGTGTTCCCCACTCATATTCAGTTCATTTAGGTTTATATCACATTGGTAAGTTGATTATTTCATGCTTTTTGCCTACTGGTACATCATATAATGAAGCTGCTATCACACTTAAGCAATTTAATTTAGTTTGAGTGTGACAGTCTAACTTGTTGATGTACTATCATTTCTTCTTTTTCACACAGTGATAACTCATTTTTGATTTTCTATTTTTTTTATTTTTCATTTTTTCAATGTTTTTGGATTTTGTGGTTTTCTATTTTTTTATTTTTGATTTTTAAGAAAAATAGTAAACTATTTACAAAATTCTTATGAAAAACCAGTTATTCAGGATTCCTCATCCCGTTGAGTTCGACTAAATGTTCAAAGCGAGCCCTGTCAAAAGCTTTAGTATAAAGATTTGCCAGGTTATCTAGTGTGTCGACTCGATGTAATTCAATTAGTCTCTTTTCAGCACAATCCCGTATAAAATGATGACGAATGTCAATATGTTTTGTGCGACTGTGTTTCACGGGATTATTAGTTATAGAAATCGTGGCATTATTGTCTATCATAATAGGAGTACGAGTGAAATCCAAACCGTAATCACGCATCTGCTGTTGTATCCAGAGAACCTGAGAGCAGCAGCTACCCGCAGCAATATATTCAGCTTCACACGTAGAGGTAGACACACAAGATTGCTTCTTGCATTACCAAGACACAATCCTGCCTCCTAAGAACTGACAACCACCTGTTGTAGACTTTCTGTTCGACTTGCATCCTCCAAAGTCTGAGTCAATGTAAGCAACAAAATTCAGATCACTATCAGCTGGATACCACAACCCAAGTTTAGGTTCCCCTTCAAGTAACGAAGAATATGCTTCACTGCTTTCATGTGTGACTCTTTTGGATTCGCCTGATATCTGGCACACAAGCATACGGCAAACATGATGTCGGGTCTTGAAGCAGTCAAGTACATTAGAGAACCAATTATTGCCCTGTATTGAGTTGGATCAACGTCTTCAGTACTTTCATGATCTAGGCCAAGATTGTGATTTTCGCAAATGGGTGTGTTGAAAGTAGAGCAATCATTCATTTTGAACCGATTCAAAATGTCATACACATATTTTATTTGATGAATAAACATCCCATCCTCCTTCTGTTCAACTTGTAATCCCAGAAAGTAAGACAGCTCACCCATAGCGCTCATTTCAAACTTGCTCTTCATCACCTTCTCAAAATCTTTACACATGTTTTCATCAGATGACCCAAAGATGATGTCATCCACGTACACCTGTACTAGCAGAAAATCTTCCTTCTTCTTCTTGATGAACAGTGTACTGTCAATCTGACCTCTTTCAAAACTATTCTTGATCAGATGTGTAGACAGTGTCTCGTACCACGTCCTAGGAGCTTGATGTAATCCATACAAAGCCTTATCAAGTTTGTACACCCGATCTGGATAATCTGGATCAACGAACCCATCTGGTTGTGAGACATACACCACTTCTTGGCCTTTCCCGTAAAGAAAAGCACTCTTCACGTCTAGTTGATAAACTTTAAAGCCCTTGAATGATGCGAAGGCTAGGAACAAACATATTGCTTCCGACCTTGCCACTGGTGCAAACACTTCATTGTAATCAATTCCCTCTTGCTGATAGAAACCTTTGACAACCAATCGAGCCTTGTTTCGCGTCACTATCCCTCTTTCATCTTTCTTGCACCTAAATGCCCATTTAGTGCCAATTTATCTTTCACCTTTAGGAAGGTCAAATAACTCCCAAACCTTCAACTTAGCAAACTGGGCCAATTCTTCTTGGATAGCTTCAACCCATGAATTGTCTTTAAGATCCATATGAATGTTTTTCGGCTCCTCTTGGGAAATAAAGCAACTATACAAGCACTCGTTCACTATCCCAGTCTTCTCAATCGAAACAAATAATCCAGAATTCACTGCTATACTTCTTCTCATCTGAACACCTGTAGTAGGATCCCCAAGTATCATGTCAACTGGATGATCCCTATTTGCTCTTGTAGTAGCAACAGCATCCACTTCTAAGTTATCACCCAGGTTTGATCCAACCTCCCCCTGAATTTTCTGATTTGAAAACGGATTAATGAAATCCTCCCCCTGAATGGGTTCAGAGTCACTATCGCTTGAATCAGGATCAGCAGCACCTTGGGAAGTTTCCGGAGCATCTGTTATATCAACATTCGATCTAGGCATGAACTCGCCTTCATCGTCTTCACCAATCACTGTTTGAATCAACTGAGAATCATCTGCATTTGGAAACTCAGGAATATTAAATGATTTAAAAACACTATCATAATCATATAATATAGCTGGACCACTTGTTGATTGTTGAGGTTTGTATGTAGTAATTTCAACATTGTAAACAACCTCAATTTTACTAGTTTCTAGATTAAAAACCCATTTATTCTGTGTGCCAGGCACGTAACCTAGAAAGTAGCCATCGTCAGCCACCTCACCGAATTTTTGTTTATCTTTATTTTGCACAATGGTGCAGGGTAATCCAAATGGTTCAAAGCCTTCCAAGTTTGGTTTCTTTTTAAACATCAATTCCTGACAAGTTTTATTAAAATGTTTAACAGTCAAAACTTTGTTCGGGACGTAGCAAGCTGTATTCACAGCTTCTCCCCAGAAAAGAACTGGTAGCTTTGAATCTGAAAGCATCGTCCTAGCAGCTTCAATCAACGTCCTGTTTTTCCTCTCAGCGACTCCATTTTGTTGAGGTGTATAAGGAGCAGAATATTGATGTTCAATTCCCTTTCGAAGACAATATAGATCCAGAATTTGATTCTTGAACTCCGTGCCATTATCGCTCCTTATCCTCTTGATCCTAGCATCATGGATGTTTTCCAATTTTGTTAAAAGATCTATCAGCATCTCCGCCGTCTCATCTTTTGTACCTAAAAAGAAAACCCATGAATATCGTGAGTAATCATCAGTAACAACAAGACAATAGTATTTTCCACCTATGCTCCTCACGTTCACTGGACCAAATAAATCCATGTGAAGTAATTCATAAGGGGCATCTATGGAATTTACTGTTTTAGACTTATGAGGTTTCTTGTGTTGTTTTCCCTTTTGACATGGAAGACATTTATCTTCCACTTGAAACCTCTGCATTGGAACCCCTTTCACTAGCTCATTTTTAACGAGGTAATTCATTTTTCGATAGTGAATATGGGCCATGCGTCTGTGCCACAACATCGATTCCGCTTCAGATGCTTTTGATAGTAAACACGCCACCACAGCAGTTGGATCCTTAGCGCCCATGTCCATGACATAAGTGTCATTTCTCCTTGGTGCTCTCATCACTATCCAATTGTTTGGAATCTCCAAACCTGGTTTCAACACTAATGCTTCATTCTTGGTAAAATGGACCGAGTGACCCTTGTCCCAGACTTGTGACACGCTCATTAGATTTTGTTTAAGCTGCTCCACATAGTTCACTTTGTCCAGTCTGATCTTCCCATTGGACACTTTTCCTCGTCCTGGAATTTTACCACCTTTAGCACCCGCAAAGCTCACCTTTCCACCATCATAGTCTTCAAACTCAGTTAACAGTCTCGCATCCCCCGTCATGTGCCTGGAGCAGCCACTAACAACATACCATAAGTTGATAATCCTCCTTAGCAGCTCCTGCACACACCAACCAATAGATTAGTTAGATTGGGGGACCCAAGCCTTAATTGTCTTGGGTCGTCCAAATTCACCAACTACTGGAACATCCATCCAATATCCATTACTCCTAACTGGAGTCTTGGATCTCAGACCTGTTGATGGAATTTGATTTTGATTTCCACTAGGTCTTTGGTCCTGAGGGTTCCTAAATGTGTTTGGACTATTTGACCTTTGAAAATTTTGATTTTGGTACATTAAATTTTGATTCCAAGAAGCATGATTGTTGTAATTTCTAAAGCCATTGTTATAAAAAGTTCGACCACCATTATTTTGGTATCGATTTTGATATTGACCTTGACTTCTGAAATTGTTAGAATTATAATTGTTCATTCTTGGTCAACTGCTTCTAGGTCTCTCATATATGCCTGGTGGAGAATTTAGGCTGAAATCTTCGTTGATTTCTTTGAAAACGAGGAACTTGTGGAGTTCCTTTTTCAACCTTATCTTCACCAACAGCAACATTCTCTGGCTGCTTAGCAGCAGATTTCTTTGGAGAATTTTCAACTTTCTCCTCATTATCACCTTTCTTCTTAGGTGATTTCCCTCTCTGTTTTTCACTAATTTGTGCTTCACTCTTTTTGTTAGGACAGCAGCTAGCTACATGTCCCTTGGTGTGACATTTGAAGCACAATCTCTTTTTCGAAGACTTCTTCTCTGAAGCCTTTGAAATAGATTCGGGTTTTGATGATGATGCCTTAGAAGGATTTGGTTCAGTTTGCTTAGTTTCAGAATTTTCTTTGTTCATGGTTTTAGCAAACTCTACATTAGATTCGTTTTCAATAACAGCTGTTTCGTTTTTCATGTCACTTCCTTGAACAAAATTAACCCTTTTAACAAAAGTTGGATTTTTATTCTTAGGATGTGATGTTTTCTTTTTCAAAACAGGTTTGCTGTTATTATCCTTCTCAGCATCAGCACTCTCAGACACATTTCCTTGACTTGATGTGGAACTACTTGGTGATGTTGACCCAAAGTCCATGAGCTCATCTTCATCGGGCAAGAAAGAATAGTCATGACTAACAGGAGGTGGAACTTCCTTGAAACCAAGAAATCCCACACTAGTTTTGTCATTACTTTTCTTCAAGCCACCAATCATATGTTTCATAACAAAAGTAGAGTCCCTGAATTGACCTAATTTCTTTTCAAGTTCAACAATTTTGAGTTGTGCATCTGACAACTCTTTGCATTTTTCAGAAATCTCTTTTGTTTTTTCAGCCACCATGTCATGAGCTAAGTCTATGACTTGAATTTTTTTGTTTAGTTTGCATGTTAAAGCTTCGATTTCACTTTCGTAACCTTTTATCTTCTTCAAGTATGAAGATTCATTTCTTTTAGCAAAAAAGTTTGATTCTTTAATGTTAGACATCTCACTTACCAAACTTTGGTTTTGTGTGGACAACCTGTTAACCTCACCCTGTAGCTCACGACATTTTAAACACACAGAATTAGACTGTATCTCTCCTGTTTGTTTGTCAAGATTGGCCATTAGAGCTGCAAGTTGAGCTTCCATTCTTTTGTATTTGGCTTCCTTTTCTTCAGCTTCCTTTTCATGGTCAGACTTTTGTTTTTCTTCTTCAGCATCTGTTGTCTGATCAGCCTTATCTACCTCAGCTTCACTTTTCTTCTCAACTTCAGCATCATCTACTGTAGCTTCACCATCATCAACTGGCGTTATCTCTGCCATGAATGCCTGAGTGACATTGTCATCATTTTCCAAGTGAACACTCCAATCATATGAACCTTCTCTAGCTGTAGAGATCAGCGCTCTCGAGTTAGAGTTGTTTGATGCATTCCTATTATTTGAAATCTGACTCGAAGTCTCCTGCTTTTGTTTTTGACATTCCCTAGCGAAATGCCCATAACTTTGACAGTTGAAGCATCTCACTTTGGTCTCATCGAAACCAACAGTGTTTCCTATAAATTTCCTTCCTGTTCGGTTCATAAATCTCTTCACTCGTCTAGTAATCATGGCCATTTGCCATCGTAAATCCATATCTTCAAGATCATCAGGGTCAATCTGATCGTAATCTTCATCTAAAGTGGCAGGATCAGATATCTTCCCCTGAATGTAATTTTCATATGAAGCACCAAATGAAGCAAGTAGAGCAAGATGCTCTTCTGCAGACTTAACACTCATAGGCATCGACTTGACACCACTACTCTGCTTAGAAGCTGATGGTCTCTTGGCTCCTGTTGATCCTCCTGAAGCAGCTACAAAACACACATCACCATCCTCATTCACTGTGACCTGCTCATTCTCACACGATAGAAATGCAGTAGCAGAGCCGCTAGAAACGTTGTGAGATCAAGAAGATGTAAGCCCATTGTAAATCCCCGGATCTTGAACCTGATCATATCCAGTGTCTTTCTTCTTCATACTGAGCTCATAAGCTCTCAGCTTTCCTACCACTTCTTCAAGCTCTTTTGTTTCATAATCTGCTTCTCCCTTGATCATGAGAGTGTAGATATCCCACTTAGTAGGTAAAGCATCAAGCTGCTTGTCATTCATTTCTACGTCAGTATAGCATTCTATTTCATAATTTTCCATTTCTGACATCAGATGGTAGTAACAAGTGATGATGTCCTCAAGTGACTCATGTTTCATGTACTTGAAAACAGCGAACTGCTTCTTCAGTAGATCAACTTTGTTCTTCTTAACATCTGCATTTCCCGCATATCTTTTCTCTAATGCATCCCACATATCCTTTGAATTTGTGTACTTCTTGAAGGTATGCTTGATGCTATCAGGTAAGGACATTTTTATTGCATCCAAGGCTCTCTTTTCAGCCTCACACATCTTTTTGTCAGCATCTTCCATGTTTACATAGGCAGTTCTACGTGGTCTGCCCTCAAAGTCGTGTGTTGGGTTTGTGTACCCATCTTCGATACATATCCACATGCGAGTGTCCTGATATTCAATGAAGGATTGAAAACGACCCTTCCATGTCAAATAATTTTCCACCTTCATCATCTTAGGCGGTTTGTTGGTAGTGCCAACCTCATGCTCCATTCTCAAAAGCTCATTCAAACTTGACATGTTTGACATTTTAACGTAACAGACTGATAAAACCGTACAAAATTTCTTCGAAAATAGTGGTTACCAAATTACACCGTTAGAATCGTCTCGAAAAGACGAATCCAATGATATATAATGTCAGAAACCGAATTCGGGATTTTTTTTCCTAAAAATGCAAGGAATTCAACGGTGCAGACGGTTCTGTCAAATGAGCTACGGATCAAATTCTATTTGCAAAACAGTGAATTATTTCTTACGCTTGCCAGAAAATATTCCACCACTTTAAATATGCTGTTAATTTCGCTGGGTTAAGTCAATTAATTTCGCTGGTCACTTAATTGTCCAAATTCGCTGGTCTAGTTCGCTTAAAGGTCAATTTCGCTACCAAGTTCGCAGATCAATTTCGATTCCAAAATCGCTGGTCAATTTCACTATTACGACGACTGTTAAAGTCGTCGAAACCGTGATAATTTCGCTGTGGACAATCACACGGTTACCAAAGTCGCCTTTGGATTTAACTTTGCCGAACACCGAGACATTTAGCCCCAAATTCGCTGATCAGTTAATTATGCTGGTTCTGTCTGCGAATTTGTTAAAATCGCCTATAGCTAAATTCGCTGGTCTAGTAACTTTGGAAACTTAATCTTTTTCGAATTTTGACGATTTTCTGGATTCTTCAAACAGTTCCTGCAAAATCAAACAAGCAAATCAGCAAACTTTTGACAAATTTCTGATAAATTTAATGAAGAACACGAAGACAGTCTTCGAATCTTCAAGTTTTTCAGCCAAAAGTTCGTCCAGAATCAACCAAATCCTTTCTGAAATCCTGCAAAATAGCAACCAAACATAACAGAAGATCAAAACAGCCAAAAATTTCGAAAATTTTATCAAACCAGCCAACAATTTCGAAACCCTAATTGTCAGATTTAAAAAAAAAAATTCAACAAACTCCCTGTTTCTGTAGCCAACAATTCTGAACCGAGCCTTCAAGAGCCTAATGCTCTGATACAAATTGTAGGTCCCCTTGTTGTATGGATCTTTCACAGAATTGTCAATCTAATCAAGAGTACGGAATCCTCTTGATCAGAATATCACAGAATGAGTAGAAACAGAAATCAGCAATTCACAATCAAACCGGGTTTCTATTGATTATCAATCACACGAATTACAATGAATCAAATCCCTAACCAGCACAAATTTCGTCCAAGCCTATTGCATCTCACAAAATTCCTTACAAAACCTGTTTTGGCTGATTAATTTAAACCCTAATGCAAAGCCTTGTTTATATAACACAAGGTTTGCTACTTGGGCTAGAGATTCCTACATGGGCAAAGCCCAATTCGTCCCCCTAGACCCAACCTGAGTTTTGTTTAGCCCAAACTCTATTATCTCACTAATACAAAGCTAAACCCGCTAACCGTTTATCATTAACTAATTACAAGATATCCAAAGACCAAATCTAAGCTGTTGTTACAAATATGCACCAACACATCCGACATATTTTTGAGCATATTTTAAGTTCCCTATACTTTAACTTCATTTTTGGGCCTTGAAACGGGGTTAACGGGGCTTAAACGTGCCAAAAATGCATCGAAAATTAAGTTTCTGACATACAGGGACCATTTCTGACATTTCCTGAAAGATGGCCAAGGCGGGGCGCGTAGCCCAAGGTGTCTGCTTACACGGCCCGTGTAAACAGCCTAGATCAGAAAACTTGTTTTTCAATTCAGCGGCTGGTTTCATGGGTTTTGCACATGGTTTCTTCATACTAGGGGCTTGTTTTGAGCACCCATGGTATTCTAATTTAGTGGGCACACATGGATGGTTGAAATTGAAGCTCGTGAATCGAGGAACGATCTTAACAGTGGACCAAAATCTATAAATACCCACTTAGAATTTATTTGTAAACTCACCTTGATCTGAATTCATTCTCTAAGTTGGAGTTCCTACACTTCATACCTGAGAATTTTTAGATCAAATCTTCATCGCTTGGACCCGTTGTAAGTTTCTTTCGTTCTTTTATGCGTTTTTAAGCATGAAAGTCAAACAGTGTTTGACTTTTTGCTTTGACCGGTCAATGGTCAACACAAAGTTCGTTTGAACTTTGCAACGTGAACGTAATCATGATGGTTATAGTCCCGTGTGACTATACCTACTGATTACCACGTTGATTAGGTGTAGTGACGAGTCATAGTTTCGGTCAAAATGCGTGTTTATGCGTATTTTGCAACCAAACTATTCTTGGGTATCAAAACCGTTTGTTTTGATATCAAACTTGTTTTCAAACCTTGTTAAACATGTTTTAACATGTTTAACTCGTCACTTTTAGATTAGTGCTTGTATAGGGTCGTAAGATAAGCGGTCTAAACAACCGCTTAGACTTTCGAACCCGACTCGTTTGGTCGATCATTAGGATCCGACCAAGCATGTTTAGTGACCATAGTTGTATAGGGAATAACCTTCCAAGGTTATACCTTATGGTCACTTCGTTTAGTTAGTTGTATGATAGGTAGTTTATATGCCTTAGGAAAACGACCAAAATGCCTTTTTCATGCATAATTGGTATTTAAGCATGTGTAACTCAAGGTTTTGTCACTTAACTGGTTATGCAACATATTTAAACATGTTTAGGCATATAATACTTGTAATAGGACTAATTAGGCATTCCAAACGCGCTTTGCGCGAACGACGCGTCAAAGTAGCTTAAGCTACCTAAACGGGTCGTAATGGGTCAAAAGCGCTTAGGTTAGGTTTCGATTTAGTATGTAGGCTTTGTTAAACCATATCGTATGAGTTCCAACACTCATTTGGTTTACAAAACCTCATCCTATCCAATCTTCCGATTTAGGTCCGGTTTATTAACATAGTTACCTATATTAGGTGCCGTTTGATTTTCCGTGATCCCTCTAGCTTTGCTTGGTTGTTATTCAAGACTTCTAAGCATTCTCAAGTGAGTACATAGTCCCTTCTTTTACTGTTTTCAACTGTTTTGGGGTGAAACACATGTGCCTACTTGTTATTTTTCGTGCTTTTCATGCTTTTATATCATATACTTGCTATGTTCATTAGTACGCATATAGTACATGATTTCATTATGTTTTGCTACATATGTTCTCTTAGCATGCTAGCATATTGAGTTTCATATATTACATTTTGTTGCATATGTTCATCCAGCATATGGACACATTATTTTACATTATTGAACCATTTGAACCGTTTTGAGCTATTTCATCTATGTGAATTATTTGTACTTGGAATCATTTGAAACTGTTTGATTTATGTGAACCGTTTGGATTTGTTTGAACTATTGGGTTAGGGAAGTGATTAGGTAACGGGGCGAGTGTAATGTGATAAAAGCATGGTGGATACGCCGCTGGTACTTCCTGTCGCAACCCCCGATCCCTTATCTGTCCCGGGAACGGGCGGACGCGAACTCAGATTTCGGTGGTATCAGCTTGTTAATTTGGCAGTGGAAATTACATCAGGACCATAGTTAGGAAATGTTTATCAGAGTAAAACCACCATATTTAATATTAATAATCACATGGGCAAAACCCAAGTTTCTTATTACAATACGTTTATAGGGATAAACCCTATTTTATTGAATTTAAAACATCGTCTTTTTAGGTAACTTTTATAGCCACATTTTTCCCAAGCCTTCAGTGCTCTCCAGCTGGTTTTTTACTAATTGGCTGTCACATTGTGTTACCTGAAACACGTTTTAAAAACATTTGTCAGTGGGAAATACTGGTGAGTGAATCCCAGTTTAATCAAGAAACGTTTTATCAATTAAAATAGTATTGAGAGCGATCACATTGTTTATTTCTACACAATTACTCATTCAGTACTGTCAATCCTGACTTGTGGGTCATATTACACATTGGCTAACTCGTTGTCCAATGGTAACGTACTGTCATCCCCGACTTACTACTCGCGGTAGTAAATTTTGTATACAAAACCCCAACATATCAGTCGTAATTGAAGAACTACAAAGACTCAATCACCGCTTAATCACATTGTAAAACAATTAAGGTTTTGTAAAACATTACAAAAAGGTTAACAAAAATTGGATAAACTCACATTGCTATCTTAGACTTCGCGTAAGGGTTTCCTGGGATTAATCTATAATTTACATAAATGTACATAGGTTAGTATCATAACCCTTTGAAAATATTAATGATACCCTCCACGAGACGGCATTCCAACAACTACGTCGGGCAGAACCACGACAGTTATTATGGAACCCTAAATCAATCGGGCAGCATATCTATTACAAAACCGGGGTTATAATACTTACAACGGAGCAGAACCTCGCTAATTAGGGGGTATAATACTTGAATATAAAGCCTATATTTTCAGAAATTGATTTAGAAAGAAAGAAATGAGCGACGGAAATGAAATCCCGAGGCCTCCTTATATAGTTGTTGAATCTGGTCCTCTCGCGGCCCGCGTAAGAGTAGACGAAGGTCTACGCGGCCCGCGTCAAACTCCAGTCAACGCGTACCTCGTCCGGATCAGCGTATAGACTCGCCACGATGTCGACACGTGTCGGCCTCTGGTGTTGCCACTATTTTGATCTCTCGCGGCCCGTGTAAGTGCTAAGGTGAGCTTACGCGGCCCGCCTTAACTTAAGAAATCAACGATATCAGGTTTCAACCCTGATACCGCCCGTGTAAAGGCTTGGGGTGGGTCTACGCGGCCCGCCTCAGCTTAAAAATCAGATTTTTATGTTTATTTTAATTATTATAACGTATTTCGGGCTCGGTTTTTACATACGGGGTGTATTTAAAGACATATTGGGACATTTTAAAATATAGTGGGGTATCGGAAATATTATGAGGGTGTTGGTTTTACTGAGGGTTGTTACATTCTCCCCACCTTATTTTAGAGCTCGTCCTCGAGATCTACTGGAATAAGTGCGGATATTTTCTTTGCATTTCAGATTCGAGTTCCCATGTATACTCAGGTCCTCTTTTGGAGTCCCACTTTACTTTGACCAGAACTAGTCTCTTATGCTTGAGGTTCTTGACTTTCATGTCTTCAATCTGTAGAGGCCTTTCTACAAACTTAAGTTGTTCATTTACCTCTATATCCTTAAGAGGTACTATCAGTGATTCATCAGCTAAGCATTTCTTGAGATTAGATACATGAAACACATCATGTATTCCTGCCATTTCCTCTGGCAGTTGTAGCCGATAGGCTACAGGTCCTATTCTTCTAATAATCTTAAAAGGTCCAATATACCTTGTACTTAGCTTTCCCCATTTGATGAATCTTACTACTCCTTTCCAAGGAGAGACTTTTAACAATACTTTATCTCCTATTTGAAATTCCAATGGCTTGCGTCGGTTATCAGCATAGCTCTTCTGTCGATCACGTGCTGCTTTCAGTCGTTCTTTGACTTGAATAATCTTGTCAGTTGTTTCTTGCACTATCTCGGGTCCAGATAGTTGCTTTTCCCCAATTTCTGCCCAACAGACTGGGGTTCGGCACTTTCGTCCATAAAGTGCTTCAAATGGTGCAGCATTGATACTTGTGTGATAACTATTATTATAAGAAAATTCTATTAACGGTAAGTGATCGTCCCAATTACCTCCGAAATCAATTACACAGGCTCTAAGCATGTCCTCCATTGTCTGAATTGTTCTTTCGCTTTGTCCATCCATTTGAGGATGATAAGCTGTGCTCAACTTTAACTTGGTTCCCATTGCCTTTTGGAAACTTGACCAAAAATGAGAGGTAAATCCACTATCCCTATCAGAAACAATTGATAAAGGAATTCCATGTAAAGAAATAATTTCATTTACATATAATTTGGCTAACTGCTCTATACTGAAAGTTTCCTTCATTGGTAGGAAATGAGCTGACTTGGTTAGTCTATCTACAATCACCCAGATTGTATCATTACCTTTCCTTGTTTTGGGTAATTTAGTAACAAAATCCATTGTTATCAATTCCCATTTCCATACTGGCATTTCTAACTGTTGTAGCAATCCTGAGGGTTTCTGGTGTTCAGCTTTAACTTGTGAACAAGTTAAACATTTAGAAACATAGGCTGCTATGTCCTTTTTCATTCCTATCCACCAGAAATTTTTCCTTAAATCCTGGTACATTTTATCATTTCCTGGATGCATTGTATATTTTGACTTATGGGCTTCTTCTAAAATACGATAACGTAGGTTTCTTAATTTAGGTATCCACATTCTCTTCTCATGGAATCTCCAAATTCCATCTGTTCCTTGTTCTAATTCTTTTAGCATACCTTTTAATTTTTTAGTATCATCATTGATTACTGATTCTTGTGCTTCTCTTATCTGATCATTTAAATCTACTTGTAGATTTAATTTAAGAGAACACACCCTTTTTGGCTTTTCATGATACTTTCGGCTTAAAGCATCTTCTACTACATTTGCTTTTCCTTCATGATACTGGATATCACAATCATAATCACTGAGCATCTCCATCCAGCGTCTTTGTCTCATATTTAACTCATTTTGCTTAAAAACATACCTTAAACTCTTATGATCAGTGAATATGGTAAACTTACTACCATAAAGGTAATGTCTCCAAATCTTAAGTGCAAAAATTATGGCTCCTAGTTCTAGATCATGGGTTGAATAATTCTCTTCATGATTCTTAAGTTGTCTAGATGCGTAAGCTATAACCTTTTGTCGTTGCATCAATACACATCCATAACCTAATTTGGAAGCGTCACAATAAACTACAAAGTTTTCAGTTCCTTCTGGTAACGCTAATATGGGTGTATGGGTTAATCTTTGCTTAAGAATTCTAAATGCTTCTTCTTGTTTTAATCCCCATTCAAACTTAACAGATTTATAGGTTAGCTTAGTTAAGGGAATGGCTATTCTAGAAAAATCTCGAATAAATCTTCTATAATAACCAGCTAATCCTAAAAAAACTTCTAACCTCTGTTGGTGACTCAGGGGTTTTCCATTTAGTAATTGCCTCGACCTTTGTGGGATCCACATGAATTCCTTCATGATTGACTAGGTGTCCAAGAAACTGTACCTGTTCTAACCAAAATCCGCACTTAGAAAATTTAGCATAAAGCTTTTCCTTTCTTAATAAACTTAAAAGTGCGTGCAAATACTTTGCATGATCCTCTTTATTCTTAGAGTCAATTAAAATATCATCTATGAAAAAAATTATGAATTTATCCAAATATGGCTTACATATTCGGTTCATCATGTCCATAAATGCAGCTGGGGCATTGGTTAAACCAAATGGCATGACAGTAAATTCATAATGTCCATACCTTGTTCTGAATGCGGTTTTAGGAATATCCTCTTCCTGTAACTTTAATTGATGATATCCTGACCTTAAATCGATTTTAGAGAAAAATCGAGCTCCTTGTAGTTGATCAAATAGATCATCGATCCTTGGTAATGGGTACCGGTTCTTAATCGTAACCTTGTTTAATTCACGGTAGTCAATGCACATACGCATTGATCCGTCCCTCTTTTTAACAAACAGTATTGGCGCTCCCCATGGTGATGAACTGGGCTTTATAAATCCTTTCTCTAACAATTGGTCTAATTGTTTCTTCAATTCTTGCATTTCTACAGGTGCCAAACGGTAAGGTGCTTTGGCAATTGGTGCCGTTCCTGGTATTAAAAGGATCCTGAATTCAACTTCTCTATCTGGAGGTTGACCTGGCAATTCTTCTAGAAATACATCTGAAAACTGGGATACTACTGGAATATCTTTTAAATCCTTTCCTTTAGTGTTAGTGATTATAGAAATCAAATACACTAATGATCCTTGTCTAATATATCTTGCAGTTTTCACACAGAGATAAATTTTGTTGATCTAGATGGTTTATCTCCTTTAATTGTGATTGTTTTACCTATTGGTAAATTTACTTGAATTGACTTTTGATCACATAAAATACTAGCTTTATTAGCTATTAACCAATCCATTCCTAAAACAACATCAAATCCTGCCAGATTCATGGGATAAAGATTTGCAATAAATTTCTGATTTAAAATTTCTATGCTTGCTCCCTGCAAGATTTCAGAAATCCTAACGGTTTCTCCATTAGCTGTCTCTACCAAACATTCTTGTGGTAGTTTAGTTAATGACTGATTTAGAAATTTGCAAAATGATGTATTAATAAAACTTTGGTTTGCACCAGAGTCAAATAATACTTTAGCAAAAACATCATTAACTAAAAACGTACCAGCTATGACATCTGGAATCATCTTAGCTTCATCTGCAGTCAGAACAAATGCTCTAGCATTTTGAGTATTCTTGTTGTTTGTAGCTGGAGCTAATTTCGGGCAATTAAGCTTGATATGACCTTGTTCTCCACAGTTGTAACATATCCTGTTATTAGCTTTGTTCCTGCAATTTTCCTCCTTGTGTCCCGATATTTTGCAAAAGTTACAGTATATGGAACATTTTCCTGAATGCTTTCTTTTGCAATTCTTACAGTAAGGTGCGGAGGTAGAACCTATATTTCTCCCACGGTTAGAATTTCCAGAATGAAATTCTTGTGTGAGTTTCTGGGTTAGGTTCCTCCTTTGATCCTCTTCTCGGGTACGGATTAACTCATCTGTCAAGGTATTGGCTAGTTCTACAGCTTCTTCTATAGTTTGAGGTCTATCTGCCTTGACTACGTGTCTAATCTCTCTAATTAATCCCCAAATATAACAGGAGATTAACACTGGTTCAGGTGAAGCAAGAGTTGGCACTATTCAAGCATATTCGAAGAATAATTTAGTGTATCCCTTACTATCCACACCAGTCATACTGAGATTTAAGAATTTGTTTGCTATCTGTTCCTTCTCATTGGATGGGCAGAATTTCCTTTTTACCTTGTTCTTAAATTCTTCCCATTCCATATTGTAGGTTCTATCACTTCCTCTTTATTGGAGGATAGTGTTCCACCATTCTAACCCTGAATTTTTAAACAGATTAGAAGCAAACAATATCTTATCTTCTTCAGCACACTTGCTTATTCTTAAGACTGCCTCAGTTTTCTCTATCCAGCGTAGGGTTTCAACGGCCCCTTCATTGCCCGAGAATTCCATTGGTTTACAAGACCAGAATTCTTTATAAGAACAACCGTAAGACATGGTTCTTCTCCTTTTGGGAATAGGCAATTGAAGTAAAGGTCCATTGTTTACACTGTTTTCGGGTTCGATGGGTCGCTTACTGCTGTGCTTACTTTTATTATTCGCTTCTTGAATAGTTTGAATAATAAATGGCATTGCATCTATGATTCCTTGTGCCACTATATGTTGAACAGCACTATTATCCATTTGGTTTCCATTGTTATTGATGCTTGGATTCTCATTAACCACGTTAATGTTACTCTGGTTATCATTATTCAGATTTCCTTGATTTTCTTCGTCGGCCATCTGAATTTATACATTTACCCCATATTAATATCACAAGGTAATATTTAATATAGTTAATCACATGACACGCAATCTAGCCAAAAACATCGATCAGTTCGAGTTTTACTCTATTTCCATATACTATTATGCATCCATTACATACTAGTACTGAAATGAAAATTACAATACCAACAGGAATAGAATCACACTAACAGTAATAGGCATCCGTACACACATATTTTATTTTATTTTTATTTTATTATATTATATTATTACCATCTCCTCTATCACATCACGGATATGGGTTTATCCAAAAATCCATATTGCGCTCATCGTATTTCCATACGAGACGCTCTCCCACCTGTCTCATTCTCTCACTGCTTTCTAAAATTTCCTCCCTAAACGTCCTAAGTTCTTGCACGTTTTCTGCACTCATTGGGGGTGCAGGTTCTAGGACTGGGTTCGAAATCTGGGGTGCGGGTTCCTGATATAGGGGTGAAAGTGCCTGAAATCGGTAAGGATCTTCTAAGATCTCCCTGATGTAGTTATCATGGTAATAGGGATCTAAAGGGTCCATACCTGGATAGGCTCCTATGTTCTGTATGGGTGTGTCTTCTGGGTAACGTTGCACAAAGTCTCTATTATCGTCCCACCAGGGGTCGTAATTTGGGTCTAGGGGGTTTGGTGCAGGTACCCTAGGTATTTCCTCTGGGTTGAAATCATGCATCTCCACTTGGTTTTCAGGGTTTTCTATCTCCATGGATTGGTCTGGGATTAGTGGTTGTGGGGCTACTAGTTGTTCTAGACTTGGGTCAGCAGCAGTTGTAGCTAGGATATGGAAATTGGCTAGGCTTCTATTAAGCATATCCTGTGTATGGGCATCTGTCTTTCGCTTAACGGCTGCTAAAACTCTTTGCTGTTGCAAATTTCGCATTCTTTTCCTACTTGCAAAGGCTTCCTTACTGAACCATCCTCTTTTCTTATGAGGGAATGGCTCTTCTGACTGAGCTTTAAAGGCAAACATCCCTTCTTCCTGATCAGCACCCAGAAAAGGGCAGGCTGTGATGAGGTACCTTTACTCGTAGGTGAATCAGACAACTGACGACACATGTATGAGGGTCCTTGATCACTCATACTGTAAACTAACAAATAGTCAAATAACACATAACAAATAAATACAGTTTTGCACTTATTTCCATAATTTATTTCCTAACACAAAGTTTAAATTTTAAGTGTCAGCAGAACAATTCTTTGGCTTAGACTAGTGGCTAGGCTCTGATACCACCTCCTGTCGCAATCCCCGATCCCTTATCTGTCCCGGGAACGGGCGGACGCGAACTCAGATTTCGGTGGTATCAGCTTGTTAATTTGGCAGCGGAAATTACACAAGGACCGTAGTTAGGAAATGTTTATCAGAGTAAAACCACCATATTTAATATTAATAATCACATGGGCAAAACTCAAGTTTCTTATTACAATACGTTTATAGGGATAAACCCTATTTTATTGAATTTAAAACATCGTCTTTTTAGGTAACTTTTGTAGCCACATTTTTCCTAAGCCTTCAGTGCTCTCCAGCTGGTTTTTTACTAATTGGCTGTCACATTCTGTTACCTGAAATGCGTTTTAAAAACATTTATCAGTGGGAAATACTAGTGAGTGAATCCCAGTTTAATCAAGAAAAATTTATCAATTAAAACAGTATTGAGAGCGATCACATTGTTTATTTCTACACAATTACTCATTCAGTACTGTCAATCCTGACTTGTGGGTCATATTACACATTGGCTAACTCGTTGTCCAATGGTAACGTACTGTCATCCCCGACTTACTACTCGCGGTAGTAAATTTTGTATACAAAACCCCAACATATCGGCAGTAATTGAAGAACTACAAAGACTCAATCACCTCTTAATCACATTGTTAAACAATTAAGGTTTTGTAAAACATTACAAAAAGGTTAACAAAAATTGGATAAACTCACATTGCTATCTTAGACTTCGCGTAAGGGTTTCCTAGGAATAATCTATAATTTACACAAATGTACATTGGTTAGTATCATAACCCTTTGAAAATATTAATGATACCCTCCCCGAGACGGCATTCCAACAACTACGTCGGGCAGAACCACGACAGTTATTACGGAACCCTAAATCAATCGGGCAACATATCTATTACAAAACCGGGGTTATGGTACTTACAACGGAGCAGAACCTCGCTAATTAGGGGGTATAATACTTGAATATAAAGGCTATATCTTCAGAAATTCATTTAGAAAGAAAGAAATGAGCGACGGAAATGAAATCCCGAGGCCTCCTTATATAGTTGTTGAATCTGGTCCTCTCGCGGCCCGCGTAAGAGTAGATGAAGGTCTACGCGGCCCGCGTCAAACTTTAGTCAACGCGTAGCTCATCCGGATCAGCGTATAGACTCGCCACGATGACGACACGTGTCGGCCACTGGTGTTGCCACTATTTTGATCTCTCGCGCCCCGTGCAAGTGCTAAGGTGAGCTTACGCGGCCCGCCTTAACTTAAGAAATCAACGATATCAGGTTTCAACCCTGACACCGCCCGTGTAAAGGCTTGGGGTGGGTCTACGCGGCCCGCCTCAGCTTAAAAATCATATTTTTATATTGTATTTTAATTACTATAACGTATTTCAGGCTCGGTTTTCACATACGGGGTGTATTTAAAGACATATTGGGATATTTTAAAATATACTAGGGTATCGGAAATATTATGAGGGTGTTGGTTTTACTGAGGGTTGTTACACTTCCTATATATAAGTGCTTTTAATACATTATATATCGTTGCGTTATCTAGATCACTTGGGCAAAGATTATCAAAACAAAGTTATATTACAAGGTTTTTCTAACAACATAAACCATTCGAGTTTTATTACAAAAACAATTTACGATTTGGGTTTACAAAACAAATGTTTTGAGTTAAGATTCATGGCATCGAGATTTTATGTCACACCCCGACCATGTAAAACAACAAAACGTGGCGGAAACGTCGGGGAGTGTTGTAACAGAATCATTGTTTCACAACCATTGAATAAATAATTTCGTTTTATTGAATTATTGAACTCATTGTTTTATTACAAATCAGATAAATACAACTATTATCTTTCAAGTTTTAAAGTCGCTAGGCACGAGTCCATCCTATGTATAGCATGCATCAACAATCATCACATAACAGCACCTGAAACATGTGTAAAAATAGGTACGTCAGCATAAAAATGCCTGTGAGATACATAGGTTTTATTATAATTAGGATTCATGACTTATAAGTTTAGAAAAAGTTGTTTAACAAAAGTAGTCATGATCCTTGTAAAAGGTTTTCTTTTATAAATCATACTAAAATTTATAAGAAATCAGATTATATAAAATAATAATACATAGGTAACTAAATAAAATGAATTTGTATATAGTATATTGTTTATAAAACAATATTTTGATAAAAAAGTTTATAGTATACACAAAAATATACTTTGGTTTTAAGAAAGTCGAATAAGTAATATATTAAAATATATTTCAGTTCCAAAATAATTAATCAGATAGTATAATAAATATACTTTAGCTGTTAAAAATAATAATTTTCAGTAGTATATCAAAAGTATACTTTGGATTTATAAATAACATATATCAACTATGCTTTGGTTTTGAAAATAACATATTAAACTAAGTTTTGGTTTTTAACAAAATATATGTTCGTTTTGTACAATATCACATATGAGAGCATATCAAACTATACTTTTGGGAGTATAACTAAATATACAAAAATAATGTGATTTAAGAATTCATTCAGACCTACTACATCAAACTACACCTTTGAGACTATAGGAATACCACAAAGGCAATCCCTATTTGGACAAAAATAAATTGGTTTCACACATTCCATGACAACAGGAATGGGGTGTCAAATCCTATAGCGCTATATCATACTGCAAACTGGTCTGGTGAACAAAAATAAGTACTATCCAACAATTCATTTTATAATCTTTAAGAAAAATTAGAGTTTAAACCATAAATAATCATTCAGTTTGTAAAAAGATAAGTGCTAATATGTATAATCAATTATACTTTTGAAAACAAGAACATAACAAATAGGTACACATGCTTCACCCCAAAACATTTGAAAACAGTAAAAGAGGGGACTATGTACTCACTTGAGAATGCTTAGAAGTCTTGAACAACAACCAAGCAAAGCTAGAGGGAGCACGGAAATCAAACGACACCTAATATAGGTAACTATGTAAATAAACCGGACCTAAATCGGAAGATCGGATAGGATGAGGTATCGTAAACCAAATGAGTGTGGGGGCTCATATGATATGGTTTAACAAAGCCTACATACTAAAATGAAACCTAACCTAAGTGCTTACGACCCATTACGACCCGTTTGGGTAGCTTATGCTACTTTAACGTGTCGTTCGCGTAAAACGCGTTCGGAACGCCTAACTAGTCCTATGACAAGTATTACATGCCTAAACATGTTTAATTATGTTGCATAATCAGTTAAGTGACAAAAGTTTGGGTTACATATGCTTAAATATCAGTTATGCATAAAAAGGGCATTTTGGTCATTTTCCAAAGGCATATAAACTACCTATCAAATAACTATTTAAACGAAGTGACCATAAGGTATAACCTCAGAAGGTTATTCCCTACATAACTATGGTCACTAAACATGTTTGGTCGGATCCTAAAGATCGACCAAACGGGTCTAGTTCGTAAGTATAAGCGGTTGTTTAGACCGCTTGACTTACGACTCTACGTAAGCACTAATCTAAAAGTGACGAGCTAAACATGTTTAAAACATGTTTAACAAACTTTGAAAACAAGTTGGATATCAAAACAAACGGGTTTGATACCCGATAGTAGTTTGGTTACAAAATACGCATGAACACGCATTTTGGCCGAAACTACGACTCGTCACTACACCTAATCAACGTGGTAATCAGTAGGTATAGTCACTAGGGACTATAACCATCGTGATTATGCTCACGTTGCGAAGTTCAGACGAACTTTGTGTTGACCATAAACTGGTCAACGCAGGAAGTCAAACACAGTTTGAGTTTCAGACTCGAAAAACGATAAAAGAACAAAAGAATACTTACAAAAGGTCCCCGCAAGTTTGATTTTCCAAGTATTCTCAGAAAAATCAAGTGGGTTTTGAGGGAAATGGGTGGGGGTATATATAGTTTTCGTAGAACCGTTAGGATTGTTTCTTGAAAACCGAGCTTCGATCTAAGCCATACACTTGCACCCACTTAATTCTAAAACCATGGGCATCCAAAACAAGCACATAGAATCAAAGAAACCAGGTGCAAAAGTGTTGAACAGCTGGAAAAAGCTGGAAAACATTTTCTGATGTCTAGCACCTGCTTACGGACTGCAAGACCATCCCCATACGGTCCGTAAGGACCTTGCAGGTCAGTTACTTTCACAGTTTGGCAGAACAGGCCCCTGAAGCCCGAAACTTGTTATTTGATGCATTTTTGGCACGTTTAAACCCCGTTAACCCCATTTTAATGATCTAAAATGAATTTAAAGTATAGGGAACTTGAAATGTGCTAAAAAATATGTCGAATGTCAGTTCGTTTGGTCGTACGATTGCGTTGTTCGTTTAATTACGACGGAAGTCGTAATGGACGCAAAAACGATCTAAATTACATGACGAATGGAATTTTATCATGCTAATCACTAAGATATAATATTTTAATGATTACATAAATTTTTGGATGTCCGGATGTATTCAGAACGTAAGATATGCACAAAAATGCAAACTTATGCACTTATTGACGCTTTTAGTCCCTATTGATCAAGAAAGTTTATTTTTGCGCACCAAACACCTCAAAGCCTATTTCTAAGCTATGTAACGGATATTAAGGGCATATTTAACTTATGATAAAGTTCCAGAATGTTCGTTATAGTACGATTCGGTATACTTTCACAGTTTGTCGAATTTAGTCCCTGTAAGCGAATAAACTTGATTTTGCCACACCAAACCTTCCAAAACTTATTTCTAAGTTATGTAAAGGTTATTTAAGGTATATTAAGCCTATTTCACTATTCCGGAGTGTTCGTTGCATTAAACTGGTTATATTTACGCATCAGTGCGCGTATAATCTCCCAGAAAGCGATTTAAAGCTTGGAATCGAACAAGAATTGATATGTGCAAACGATACACATATTTATAAAAATCCCAGGCATGAAATACAATATCTCATTGGTTTGGTATTTTTTTGATGGTTGAAGTGACACAGGTGTCACAGTCTCCCCTACTTTAGGAAATTTCGACCCGAAATTTAATTTTAGAGGAAACTTGTGAAGATAGATGTGATGGTTTCGCTTTCAAATAAATCCATTGAACCCTAAGTAAAACTCTAGGCCATGTTAGGATTCTTAGCGAAATTGTCAACCGTCAAAGTGAAGTCCTTGTAGCAACAAAACATGGAGTTTCGAACTACGGACAGAAGAACGTTTCTCATTAAAACTTATCATAGGAAATGTGGTGTGTGTTTGAAATCAGTGTTGGAGAGTGTAAAATAACATTGGTCAAGGTACAGGACTCCTAGTAACTTAAATAACGCTACGTTCGCAATGTAATAAGGAACACTTATATATAGGAAATACCAGCGGCGTATCCACCATGCACTTTCTACATTGTTCTCGTATCGTTATTCTTGTCACTATAGGTTTTAACACATGATAAAACTTGTTGTGGTTTATGTGCACTGAATTCCATAATTACGTAATTCCTTGCACAGTCCGCATAGTTTATTTCATAATGTGACTTGATTAGATCACCCGAGGATCTTTTTATCTAGATCAACGAGCGATCCTTTTAACTAGATCAACACATGATCTTTTTAACTAGACCGTCGCACGATCTCCTTAAATAGACCACTTAAGGGATCTTTTTAATTATATCATCACATGATATTCCTATTCAGATTTTTTTTATCAATCTGTTTAACTAGACCACTCAAGGGGTCCAATTATAGAATAGTACTTTATAACCCAAGGGACTTTAACTACAACGTAGAAGTCCATTAAGGAATTAAGATAGTACCTTTGGATATCCCACTATGAATCCCTTATACGAAGATATGGAATATTCTACGAGGATTTGGATATTGAAAATTCAGATTACACAAAAACACAAGACATAAAAGGAATCACATAAGCCCATATAATCACATAATTGTTTAACTTGATCATTAATTTGTTATCTTTGGAGGCGGGTATTAAAGCATGCCAGGAATCCAATCCGTGGATTTCATTTGGCACTTTAAACATATTCAAGAATCTAACTATGGAGATAGAAAGATCTTTAATAGGAATTCATCTTTGTTTCTAGAAAAGAAACGAGCATTCAAGATTTTTTTGGGGAGATCACAAGTGATCATAAAAATGACCAAACCACGCGAGTAGTTTGTCTTGGTGTTGGCATCATAAGGTTGTATCAAACATTCACACAATTGTATCAGTTTTGCAAAATAAAAACAACAAATTTTTATTTATAAAACAACCGAATTGTCTTTAAATGCCAAAAGATAACAACCAGAGGAATTACAAAATACTAATTGTTCACTGCTGCATCATTGTTCACGTTTGCCTCATTGATGTTAAACACTCGTCCACGCGCTGGAGGTATGTTAACAAGTCTTGGGCAATTGTTTTTGTAGTGAGTAAGGTCACCACAGTTATAACATGACCCCAGTGGGAATGATTCTTGAACAGCAGCAGGGTTTGCAGCAGCTTGATTTGCACGACAAACATTTATCAACTGTCCCAACCGCCCACAGTGGGCACATTTGTGACACTGCTCTTGCTCTAGATGATGACGGTTGCATTTGTTGCACAAAGGTGCGATACCAACATAATTTTGCCTTTTGCGAGATTGTGCTGGATGGTTTGGTGCAACCTGATTGTTCTGAGCAGTTATGGCGCAGTTTTCAGAAGCCTTACGCTTCTTCTTCTTGGATACCTCAGCCTGTTTTTCCTTCGGTTCAACTTGAGCAATCTTATCAGATGGTTTTGGGTCGCCTTTCCGAAAAAGCTTACCCTTCCTGATGTGGGATTCAGTTAGGGTGGCAGACAATTCAATGGCTTGTCTCACAGTAGTAGGGTTGCTGCCAGTAATGATATCCTGAACTAGGTCAGGAAGACCATCAATGTATTTCTCAATCGCCTTATCCACAGGTGTAACCATAGCAGGACACAGCAGGCTCAATTCCTCATAAGGGTCAGTATAGGCGTGATGTTCACCGCTGTCTTTCTTTAGGTCGTCAAATTCCATTTCAAAAGCTCTCAATTCATGACGAGGACAAAACTCCCTCATCATAAGAGCCATAAGCTCAGCCCAAGTCTGTGCTAACGCAACCTCAGCACCACGGTCCCTCATAACTCTGTTCCACCACGTAAGAGCCCTCTTCTGAAACACACTGGAAGCATACTCGACCTTCTGATTTTCAGCACACTGAACATGACGAAACGTACTCTCAATACTCTCGAACCATTGTAGGAGCCTAGTTGCTCCTTCAGAACCACTAAACTTGAGTGGGTTAGCCGAATTGAAACTTTTGAAATTGCATGGAGCATTCTAGTTATTGTTGGCTTGGTTTACTTGAGCAATAATATCTGGGAGTACAGCAGCCATATGTTGTGCCATAATATTTGCCATTTCGGCATTTGGTAGCGGATTTTGGCGTCGAGGAGGCATTCTAAAAGGGGAAACATGAAGGAAAACGAGTAAGAGGATTAGGTGAAAAGAATGAGATGAAAGCAAAGATGGTGGTCATTTGTTTGTAACAACAAAGAAACAAACGACACACAATTATTAATCAAAGTAAATGGGTCAAAAATAATGTATCGCGAAGACATGCTCGCCTATAAGTGGACACTCACCCCAAGAGTTCCCAGGTAAGAGTCACTTGTCCGATATTGCGGATTTGTACGAACACTCTAGCCTTAGACAGAAAGCTCAGGGTACAGGCACCCACCCTTCCAGTTTGCACGTGTTCACATTATTTGGACCAAACTTTGACGGGATTTTGAAAACTTAAAGGGTTCAAAACCTTATAATAAATCATCCTAGAACAGATGATTGGTTTTCAAAGTGGAAACGAATTTTGTGTTCTTATTGTGGTTGTCACCTAAAGATAGGCGAAGGTATTGTTTTAAAACTAAACACAAGATAAATTGTGTTAAGGTCCTAGGAAGGTTATAGTCTAGGTTAAAGCATTACCAATAACCTAATTCCCTATAACCATTGGCTCTGATACCCAACTTTTCTGTCACACCCCGACCACGTAAAACAACAAAACGTGGCGGAAACGTCGGGGAGTGTTGTAACAGAATCATTGTTTCACAACCATGGAATAAATAATTTCGTTTTATTGAATTATTGAAGTCATTGTTTTATTACAAATCAGATAAATACAACTATTATTTTCAAGTTTTAAAGTCGCTAGGCACGAGTCCATCCTATGTATAGCATGCATCAACAATCATCACATAACAGCACCTGAAACATGTGTAAAAATAGGTACGTCGGCATAAAAATGCCTGTGAGATACATAGGTTTTATTATAATTAGGATTCATGACTTATAAGTTTAGAAAAAGTTGTTTAATAAAAGTAGTCATGATCCTTGTAAAAGGTTTTATTTTATAAATCATACTAAAATTTATAAGAAATCAGATGATATAAAATAATAATACATAGGTAACTAAATAAAATGAATTTGTATAAAGTATATTGTTTATAAAACAATATTTTGATGAAAAGGTTTATAATATATACAAAAATATACTTTGGTTTTAAGAAAGTCGAATAAGTAATATATTAAAATATATTTCAGTTCCAAAATAATTAATCAGATAGTATAATAAATATACTCTAGTTGTTAAAAATAATAATTTTAAGTAGTATATCAAAATTATACTTTGGATTTATAAATAACATATATCACCTATGCTTTGGTTTTGAAAATAACATATTAAACTATGTTTTGGTTTTCAACAAAATATATGTTGGTTTTGTACAATATCACATATGAGAGCATATCAAACTATACTTTTGGGAGTATAACTAAATATACAAAAATAATGTGATTTAAGAATTCATTCAGACCTAGTGCATCAAACTACACCTTTGAGACTATAGGAATACCACAAAGGCAATCCCTATTTGGATAAAAATAAATTGGTGTCAGACATTCCATGACAACATGAATGGGGTGTCAAATCCTATAGCGCTATATCATACTACCAACCGGTCTGGTGAACAAAAATAAGTACTATCCAACAATTAATTTTATAATCTTTAAGAAAAATTAGAGTTTAAACCATAAATAATCATTCAGTTTGTAAAAAGATAAGTACTAATATGTATAATCAATTATACTTTTGAAAACAAGAACATAATAAATAGGTACACATGCTTCACCCCAAAACATTTGAAAACAGTAAAAGAGGGGACTATGTACTCACTTGAGAATGCTTAGAAGTCTTGAACAACAACCAAGCAAAGCTAGAGGGAGCACAGAAATTAAATGACACCTAATATAGGTAACTATGTAAATAAACCTGACCAAAATCGGAAGATCGGATAGGATGATGTATCGTAAACCAAATGAGTGTGGGGGCTCATATGATATGGTTTAACAAAGCCTACATACTAAAATGAAACCTAACCTAAGTGCTTACGACCCATTACGACCCGTTTGGGTAGCATATGCTACTTTAACGTGTCGTTCGCGTAAAACGCGTTCGGAACGCCTAACTAGTCCTATGACAACTATTATATGCCTAAACATGTTTAATTATGTTGAATAATCAGTTAAGTGGCAAAATTTTGGGTTACATATGCTTAAATATATATTATGCATAAAAAGGTCATTTTGGTCATTTTCCTAAGGCATATAAACTACCTATCATACAACTATTTAAACGAAGTGACCATAAGGTATAACCTAGGAAGGTTATTCCCAACACAACTATGGTCACTAAACATGTTTGGTCAGATCCTAAAGATCGACCAAACGGGTCTAGTTCGTAAGTCTAAGCGGTTGTTTAGACCGCTTGACTTACGACTCTATATAAGCACTAATCTAAAAGTGACGAGCTAAACATGTTTAAAACATGTTTAACAAAGTTTGAAAACAAGTTAGATATCAAAAGAAACGATTTTGATACCCGATAGTAGTTTGGTTACAAAATACGCATGAACACGCATTTTGGCCGAAACTACAACTCGTCACTACACCTAATCAACGTGGTAATCAGTAGGTATTGTCACTAGGGACTATAACCATCGTGATTACGCTCACGTTGCGAAGTTCAAACGAACTTCGTGTTGACCATAAACTGGTCAACGCAGGAAGTGAAACACAGTTTGACTTTCAGACTCGAAAAGTGATAAAAGAATGAAAGCATACTTACAAGTATTCTCAGGTATGAAGTTATTAGCACTTCAACTTAGAGAAATCTTAGAAAAATCAAGTGGGTTTTGAGGGAAATGGGTGGGGGTATATATAGTTTTCGTAGAACTGTTAGGATCATTTCTTTAAAACCGAGCTTCGATCCAAGCCATACACTTGCACCCACTAAATTCTAAAACCATGGGCATCCAAAACAAGCATATAGAATCAAAGAAGCCAGGTGCAAAAGGGTGGAACATCTGGAACAAGATGGAAAACATTTTCTGATGTCTAGCACCTGCTTACGGACCGCAAGACCATCCCCATACGGTCCGTACGGACCTTGCAGGTCAGGTACTTTCACAGTTTGGCAGAACATGCCCCTGAAGCCCCAAACTTGTTATTTGATGCATTTTTGGCACGTTTAAGCCCCGTTAACACCATTTTAAAGCTCTAAAATGAATTTAAAGTATAGGGAACTTGAAATGTGCTAAAAAATATGTCGGATGTCGGTTCGTTTGGTCGTACGATGCGTTGTTCGGTTAATTACGACGGAAGTCGTAACGGACGCAAAAACGATCCAAATTGCGCGACGAATGGAATTTTATCATGCTAATCACTAAGATATAATATTTTAATGATTACATAAATTTTTGGATGTCTGGATGTATTCAGAACGTAAGATATGCACAAAAATGCAAACTTACGCACTTCTTTACGCTTTTAGTCCCTATTGATCAAGAAAGTTTATTTTTGCGCCACAAACACCTCAAAGCCTATTTCTAAGCTATGTAAAGGATATTTAGGGAATATTTAACTTATGATCAAGTTCTGGAATGTTCGTTACTGTAAGATTCGGCATACTTTCACAGTTTGTCGAATTTAGTCCCTGTAAGCGAATAAACTTGATTTCGCCACACCAAACCTTCCAAAACGTATTTCTAAGTTATGTAAAGGTTATTTAAGGTATGTTAAGCCTATTTCACTATTCTGGAGTGGTTGTTATATTAAATTGGTTATATTTACGCATCCGTGCGCGTATAACCTTCCAGAAAGCGATTTAAAGCTTGGAATCGAACAAGAATTGATATGTGCAAATGATACACATATTTATACAAATCCCAGGAATGAAATACAATATTTCATTGGTTTGGTATTTTTTTGATGGTTGAGGTGACACAGGTGTGACATTTTATAAATTATAACTACACTGTTTTGACTTGGTTACTTCAATTTACATCGCAAACATTTTATAAAACTTGGTTTTCTCATTATCAATTAACAAAGGTGTTCAAATTATTTTCAAAATATAAACGAGACATGAATTTGACACTCACATAAAACCTATGTACTCGCCGGCATTTTTATGCTGACGTATTTTCACATGCGTTTCAGGTACCATAGTTGGTGATGTTTGATGATGATATTGATGCATGCTCACATAAGAACGGACGAGGCCTTAGTGACTTAATAAAAATGAAAGTCTATTTGTTCATTTTTTGTTTCTAATTCAATGCAATGTAATACATTTAATTCAATAAAACAGAATTTCAATCCATGTGTTATGAAACAATGATTCTGTTACAACACTCCCCGACGTTTCCGCCGTGATTTATTGTTTTACGCGGTCAGGGTGTGACACGTTAACCCCATTTCAAAGCTCTAAAATGAAGTTAAAGTATAGGGAACTTAAAATATTCTCAAAAACATCTCGGATGTCGGTTCATTTGGTCGTACGATTGCGTTGTTCGGTTAATTACGACGGAAGTCGTAACGGACGCAAACACGATCCAAATTAAGCCACGAATGGAAATTTAGCATGCCAATCACTAAAATAATATATTTTAATAATTACAGAAATTTTTGGATCTCCGGATATATTCAGAACGTAAGATATGCGCGAAAATGCAAACTTATGCACTTTTTGACGCTTGTAGTCCCTATTGATCAAGAAAGTTTATTTTTACGCACCAAACACCTCAAAGCCTATTTCTAAGCTATGTAAAGGATATTTAGGGAATGTTTGACTTATGATCAAGTTCCGAAATGTTTGATAAAGAACAAAGCGGTATACTTTCGCAGTTTGACACAAATAGTCCCTGCGATCGAATAGACTTGTTTTCAACACACCAAACCATCCAAGACTTATTTCTAAGTTATGTAAGGGTTATTTAAGGTATGTTAAGCGTATGTCACTATTACAGAGTATTTGTCGCGTCAAACTGACTGCGTTTACGCACCAGTTTGCGTATAACTTTCCAGAAAGCGATTTAAAGCTTGAAATCTAACTTGAATCAAATCGTAAAATCATCAAACACAAATACACACATAATAACACCAAAACACATTGTTTTGTTAATAATTGACATTGTTTTACATTATACATCAATTACAGAGAACAGTTGTCACAGTCTCCCCTACTTTTGGAAATTTCGTCCCGAAATTTTAACTAGAGGAAACTTGTGAGAACAATTGCGGATATTTTTCCTTCATTTGGTCCTCACATTCCCAAGTTAACTCTGGGCCACATTTGGACTCCCAATGAACTTTGACCAATCGAATTCATTTGTTCTTCAGCTGTTTGACTTCACGGTCAATTATCTCCACAGGTTTCTCAACAAAGTGCATTATCTCATCAACTTGAATCTCGTCGAGTGGAATATGAAGATCAGCATCGACCAAACGCTTTCGCAAATTGGACACATGGAATGTTAGGTGAATATTCCCAAGCTCTGGAGGTAGCTCTAGTCGATAGGCAACCTTTCCGACTCTTTCGACAATCTTAAATGGTCCAACATATCGAGGTGTAAGTTTTCCTTTCCTTCCAAATCTCACCACTCCCTTCCAAGGTGACACCTTGAGTAGGACACGGTCACCGACTTGAAATTATAAGGGCTTGTGTCGCATATCCGCATAACTCTTTTGACGGCTTCTAGCTATCACAAGATTATCGCGAATTTTCTTGATTATATCTCTTGTTTCCAGAATGAGCTCAGGTCCAGTAAGCTGAGCTTCACCGATCTCATTCCAACAGACAGGTGAACGACATTTTCGACTGTTTAAAGCTTTGAACGGTGCCATATTGATACTAGCATGATAACTATTGTTGTAAGAGAACTCGATCAATGGAAGATGAGAATCCCAATTACCACCAAAGTCTATCACGGATTCTCTAAGCATATCCTCCAAAGTTGGAATCGTCCTCTCAGATTGTCCATCTGTTTGGGGATGATAAGCAGTGCTTAGATTTAGTTAGGTTCCCCTAGCAGATTGCACGGTCTTCCAAAAATGAGATGAAAATCGAGCATCACGATCAGATATGATATCCAAAGGAACACCATGTCGAGACACAATCTCATCAACATAAATCTTTGCAAGTTTATCAGCAGATAGATCCTCGCGAATAGGAATAAAATGAGCTGACTTCATTAATCGATCGATAACAACCCAAATAGCATCGTGACCTTTAGATGTACCCGGTAACTTAGTGATGAGATCCATAGCAATGTTCTCCCATTTCCAAACCGGTATCTCTGGTTGTACAAGCAACCCAGACAGTTGTTGATGTTCAGCCGTGACTTTGAGACAAGTTAAGCATTTCGAAACATACAAGGCAACATTCTTTTTCATACCAGGGCACCAGTACTGAGTACGAAGATCCTTGTACATTTTTATCAGCACCAGGATGGATAGAATATCGAGACTTGTGAGAATCGTCCATCACTAGGGTGCAGAGATCATCTTGCTTCGGAATCCACAAACGATCCTTGAAATAGAGCAACCCATCGCCTTTCGTTTGGAGTTTAAGCTCAAGTAGAAACGGTAGTTCATATTTCAATAAGCCCATGATTACACATGATCGTTGAGCTTGAAGGACACGAGATTGGATATCAGATAGAGTTTGAACAGAATGAAGCTTGACTCGTTCCTTTCGACTAAGCGCATCAGCTACGACATTCGCCTTACCAGGATGGTAGCGAATCTCGCAATCGTAGTCGTTCAAGAGTTCAACCCAACGTCGTTGCCTTAGGTTCAGCTCCTTCTGATTAAGAATATGCTGGAGACTTTTGTGGTCTGTGAAAACCACACACTTCGTGCCATAGAGGTAGTGTCTCCAGATTTTAAGAGCGAAAACCACAGCACCTAACTCAAGATCATGAGTGGTGTAGTTCTTCTCGTGAACTTTCAACTGTCTTGACACATATGGTATGACCTTACCTCGTTGCATAAGAACACAACCAAGGCCTAGGTTAGACGCATCGCAATAGACAACAAAATCATCGTTTCCATCGGGCAAAGACAAAACAGGAGCATCACATAGCTTCCGTTTTATCGTTTGGAACGCTTCTTCTTGCTTGGGTCACCACTCAAAAGGCTTATTCTTCTGAGTCAAAGCAGTGAGTGGAACCGCGATCTTCAAGGAATTTAAAATGAATCGACGATAATAACCAGCAAGACCAAGAAAAGAACGAACTTCGGTGGGTGTCGTCGGTGTATTCCAATCCTTAATTGCAGCAATTTTGGAAGGATCCACGTGAATACCCTGCTCGTTAACTATATGACCCAAAAATTGAACTTCCTTAAGCCAGAATTCACACTTGGAGAATTTGGCAAATAGTTGTTCTTTCTTTAGGAGTTCCATAGTCAAACGAAGGTGTTGTTCGTGATCGGCTCGAGACTTCGAATAAATGAGAATATCGTTGATGAACACAATAATAAACTTGTCTAAATAATGTTTACAGACCCTATTCATTAAGTCCATGAAAATGGCTGGTGTTAGGCCCTATAGGTTTATGGATTAGTAGGAATTATAAGCTAATGGACCATGTTTCTAGAAGGTGGGTATTAGAGTGGGCTTAGGAATTATAGGCCTAGGGTTTAGGGGGAAACCATCCCTATAAATAGTTGATTGAAATTAGGGGTTAAGGTTGGTTGATTTGTTTTTGAAACTTGTATTAAACAATTAAAGATTGTATGCAAGTTTAAGCATTCAATTCAACAAATATTCAAATTTTCATCTTATTGTTCTTGATTTCTTGAAGATCTTTAAGTTTAAATTCCGTCCATCCTTGTTGATCGTTTGATATCGTTGTTTGATCCGTATTTTTGGGACTTATAATTGGTATCAGAGCCAATTTGATATCAAACATCAAGAAATTCTGCATTTGAATTTGGTTGAAGATCTTCATCGTGTTCTTCGTGTTCTTCATCGTGTTCTTCGCGTTCTTCTAAAATAATCATATTTTGCCTTTTAATCTTTAACAAAAGTGTTATTCTTAAAAATCCTTAAAATATATATTATTCATCATCAACTGCCGACAACATCGTCTGACTTCAACATCATCATTTCATCATCATCATCTGACACTCATCAGAACATCATCATCGTACATCACTGTTAACATTTGGTTTCATTCGAAATCAATTGTTTTTCATCCGTAATACATTATCCTTTCATCCGAATTCATCCGAAACCATCAGAAATCTTCAACTCATCATCCGCAATCATAACATTCAATCCGAGATCAATAATCTTCGTCTGAAATCATTAAGTATCTATCACTCGAGATACATAAAATTCCATCCTGATCAACATTGTTTCATCCGTAATCATTTATCTTCTTTCATCCGAAATAACAACAATCCTCCGAGACACGACCGATACCATCCGGAATCGTTTCATCTCCATCATCTTCAAACCATCTTACATCATCATCACCGCCCAGTCATCGTTCTTCATCACCTTCTCCGTCACCTTTCCTCGTCACCCACCCTCACATATCCTCTGTTCATCACCGGACCTTCGTCTCTGGTATCGGTAAACCTGCAACTCTTCCCCGATCATCACAAACACCACTGTTTCACACTTCTCCATCTCCTCCGTTCCCGGATCCTCCTCAACACCAGTGACCTCCGACCTCCGACACCGTACACCACCGTACACCGTTCATCGTCTCCGACGACCTCTGGTAATCTTCTTTCTGTCGAACCCTCCGCTGCACTCCGGAGACGACCACTGATGCCGATCACCAACTCTGACTACCTGCTACGTCGTCTCCGGTTATCTTCTCCGACGGCCCTGTCATCCTCCCGAACCACCCTTTTCACCACTGCTACATCGACATCATCATCACTATCGAAATTGACCTTTTCGTTCTCCGACCACCGTTACCACCTCCTGATCTCCAGTCCCTTAAGTTTATATCACTTGGCATCTTTTTGGTTTTTGAGCGTTAGACCTATCAACACATCGCAGTGGATCCTAGCCTGTTCAGCATTGAAACCTTACATGTGTTAACCAAGTTCTTTAACACGAAAATTCATTTCATTTCCCAGCAACTAATTCTCCCCTCAAACAATGCGTATAATGCATATGTACATATATGTTTTTTTTCTCACCCTCAAACTATGCATATGTACATATGTGTCCCTCTGGTAGCAAAGCTGCAAAGAAGAGTGATTGTGATGATGAGAATGCATAGCCTTCTGATTATGTGTGTTACCAAAGTAGTAGGGACGGTTAACACAGTTTCTAGGGAACTGATTGGATTTCTTCGTTCCTCTTAACGCAGATTTCTTGTGTGCATATGTGATCTTGGAAGAACCCTGCTTACAGTTATCAGCACAAGAGCAAGTGTCGACAACTTTACCCTTAAGTTTTGGTTCAGTTTGCTTGAGAGTCGAGTTTTCCTTTTGAGTTTTCTTTTTTCATGGTTTGCTGTTTCTACGTGACCGTCTTTTCTTTAAAGGAGCAGATTCAGTAGGCTTTGCTTCATTTGAAACACTTTCTTCAGAATCTGATCCTTTGGGATCGAGAGTTGAAACAATCTGTTATAATATCATCATCGCTACAAATGAGGGGGAGCAATCTGTTATAATATTTAGAAGTTTCTCAATCTCAAGCTGCTGGTGTGTGATTCCACAGCAAATCAGGGGGCATCAACTCATGTCTATTCAGAAACAAACAAGATGACCCCGACGTGATAGTGAGAAACAAGGCACGATTGGCAGTTCAAGGTTTGAACAAGTTGAAGGTCCGGATCTTGGAGAAATATACGCACTGGTGGCACGTCTGGAGGCCATTCCTATTTTCAGATGATGAGAAAGAATTTCGAAATGAGCTCATGGGGAGAAGTGACAATGTTTCTGGGCTTATTCAAAATGGACAGGGATATGAAGTGTACATCGGCTGGATGCCAATTCTTGGGGGACAGTCTCATCTCATGGCATTGCAAGAAGAAACTGCTCACTTTTGCAGTGGAAGCAAAGTGCGTTAAAGCATCTGCTGCCTACTGCACTCAGGTTCTTTGGATACAACACTAGCTCAAGGATTACAGTTTGACTTATCTAAATTCTACTACTTATTTGATAATGATGCCGCTATCCAGATTAACAAAATCCTGTCTTTCACACTGTCTTTCACTCTAAAACCAAGCACATTCATTTTAAGGTGCACTTTATTCAAGATTGCTATGACAATGGATTGTTTAAACTCAAACAGATCCACACTGATGCTAATTCAACGGATCTTTTTACAAAAACCTGTCAGCATCTCGAGATTCAATGTGCTTGTGGATCTTTTAAAAATGATGCGTTTTAACTGACTGAGCGACCAAAAAAAAAACGGGTTTTTATTCTAATGTAAATAGATAAGTAAATTTGCGCATAAGGTGTGATGCCCAAATATAGAGGGAGAGGGACACATATGTACATATGCATAGTTTGAGGGTGAGAAAAAAAACATATATGTACATATGCGTTATACGCATTATTTGAGGGGGGAATTAGTTGCTGGGAAATGAAATGAATTTTCGTGTTAAAGAACTTGGTTAACACATGTAAGGTTTCAAAGCTGAATATGCTAGGATCCACTACGATGTGTTGATAGGTCTAACGCTCGAAAACGAAAAAGATGCCAAGTGATATAAACATAATGGACTGGACATCTCATGGGTAACAGACCAACGGTGTATGATTTCATGGTCTTAAATCCTGCGTTGATAGATAGCCAACATCTGAGGTTTCGGGTCTTTATGCTGATGAGTCATCTGGGATATCAGGGTTGTCCCTCTATTGCATCCAGATTATATGCAGACCTGGGCACAGTCAGGATATCTTGCAAAAAAGAGCCACAAAAGGGCCAAAACCTGAAAACGGAAGAAAATCTCACTAAAAAGAGAATTTCGTGTGCTATTAAAGCCAAATTCGTACCGTTAAAGGTATCTGTCTCGCCCTCGTCAGAACTTCTCTGGTCTCTCTGTTGTACGGAAGTACTGACCTGTTCAGCAGGAAGTCTGGCGTTGAAAAATTTAAGGATGATCTTAGTATACTCACCTGCTACGATGAACTGTTGTGCTTAACTTGATCGCGGGGGTATGCCTTGGAATGGGACACACGGATGTTACAGTATAACTCTACCTTAAGCGTATCACAAAGCTAAAAGTTGAAGATTGAGCGTTAGATTTAAGAGGACAAACATATTAACAATTGCATGGACCAGTCCAAGTAAGCAAAGAGCTGAAAAATGTTCCTTAATCAGTTCGAAAAAGATTTTGATCCCATGGCAGGTTCTCCCTATATTACTCCTCCATTAGTTTTCTATCATCAATTTGTTTTGTTTTGATTATCTCTTTGCTCAAAAAGGTTGCTCGGTTGGTTAGATCTTTGATTTTGAAAAGATGTTTTTTGTCTTGAAGAAGCAAATCTTTAAAGTAATAGTCTGGCCCACTGTTTCGGATTGGGGCCCACTGTTTCGGATAAAACGAATCAAATTCAGCCCATTGCTCTCGAATGTAATTCGAACCATTGTTCCGAGTTGGGGCTTGGCTGTTTGATCTTAGGCCCAATCCGAAACTCTATTAATTGGCAATCATTCTCTCTTTCAAGTCACGTTTCGGACTAATCTCATCTTCTAATCTTCACGGATTCTCTCACTATCTTTTGGACCACTTGTTCGAATTTCAAAGTTTGCAGGTTTCTATACCTTTCAAACCAAAGCCATTTGGATGCCACAGTTGCAGAAGAACATGACGAGCAACTCATGAATGTTGCTGCTGAAGTTGAGATAGAAATCAATGTTCTCAGTCCAGACTCTAGTGAAGAAGAATCCCGATTCTGACAGTGAAATGGAAGTAATTGCGTATGAAAAGGTTGAGGAAGCCGTTGGAGAACCGTATCTGATAACTGCTGAAAGTTTGGTGGCCCTACTGAAGACACTGCAAGGTAGTGACGGAAACCCTCCATCCGCACCTACTTCTGAAGCTCAAACTGAAGCTGAAGCCATTACAAACGATGCTGAACAAGCATCCAACAAGAAATGAAGAACCGAAACAACTCCTGATTTTCATTCTACTAGCCCAAGCTCAGAACCATAGCCTACTATGCCCACCGATCCATAAGTCACTGCTGCTACTCAAGAAACAAGCACGCAAGATATCGATTTTGATTTAAATTTCGATTTCGATCTCGATCTGCCTGAAACAACTCACTCGCAACCAGAAAGCTCAAGTGGCATCAGGTTCGATGTAGGAAGTTCCAGTGGTGCCGGTTTCTCTGAGCATGATGAAGTAGCCATGCGTTTCGCCGCCAGCAAGATGAAATTTGTTGAAGAAAGAGATAGTGATGATGATACGGCTGTTGATGTAGCGAAGCTGCAAAGAAGAGTGATTGTGTTGGAACAAGACGCTGCCCTGAATGAAGTTCAGATCTCATCTTTGCAAGCTCAAATATCAAGCAAAGATCAGGCGATCGAACAACTACAAAGTCATGCGGGTATGCTGACATCTGTTGAAAGTTAAGCTGCAAAAGAAGTTCAAGATCATAATTAAGAATCATGTGTTTATTGATCCAGCTCCGTTGCCTTGTGGTCCTCCTGATGGATTCAACAACTAATCCAGTAAACCTAGGGGGAGATTGTTAGGCCCTATAGGTTTATGGATTAGTAGGAATTATAGGCTAATGGACCATGTTTCTAGAAGGTGGGTAATAGAGTGGGCTTAGGAATTATGGGCCTAGGGTTTAGGGGGAAACCATCCCTATAAATAGTTGATTGAAATTAGGGGTTAAGGTTGGTTGATTTGTTTTTGAAACTTGTATTAGACAATTAAAGATCGTATGCAAGTTTAAGCATTCAATTCAACAAATATTCAAATTTTCATCTCATTGTTCTTGATTTCTTGAAGATCTTTAAGTTTGGATTCCGTCCATCCTTGTTGATCGTTTGATATCGTTGTTTGATCCGTATTTTCAGGACTTACAGCTGGAGCATTCGTCAAACCAAAAGGCACGACAGTAAACTCATAGTGCCGATATCTCATACGGATAGCAGTTTTGGGAATGTCTTCTTCGAATACACGAAGCTGATGATACCCACAACGTAGATCGATCTTGGAAAAATATGATGCACCTTGCAGCTAATCAAAGAGATCATCGATTCGAGGTAGGGGATATCGATTCTTGATGGTAAGCTTGTTAAGCTCACGATAATCGATACACATTCGAAAAGATCCATCTTTATTCTTCACAAATAGGACAGGAGCGCCCCATGGTGAATAGCTCGGTCGGATGAATCCTTTATCAGATAACTCTTGAAGCTGTTTAGATAACTCTTGCATCTCCGACGGTGCAAGACGATAAGGTGCTTTCACAATCGGGTTGGCATTCGGTACAAGGTCAATATGAAACTCGACTTGACGAACTGGAGGCAAACCAGGTAGTTCATCAGGAAACACCTCTGGATAATCTCAAACAATTGGAACATCTTGAATACACTTGCTCTTGTCTTTCTCCTCTGTGACATGTGCCAGAAAGGCAACATATCCTTTTCGTAAATAATTTTCGGCTTTCGTACACGGCATAAGCTTCAAACCAACAGATGGTTTCTCGCCACGAACCTCTAGGACTTCACCAGACGATAAAGGAATACAAACAATCTTATCAAAACAAACCACATCAGTATGGAACTTAGTCAACCAATCCATCCCAATGATAATATCGAAACTCCCAAGTTGCATCGGTACGAGGTCAATAGGAAAAAGATGGTTATCGAGGTTCAACTGACAATCGCGAATAACCGAATCGAGTACGAGAGGTTTACCAGTAGCAACTTCGACATATAATGGTTTCCTCAATTTAGTTCTAGGTATCGCAAGTAAAGGCTCAAATGATAATGAAACAAAACTTCTATCGGCACCAGAATGGAAAATAACAGATCTGGTCGATTGTTAACAAGGAACGTACCATTGACAACCTCGTTCTCAACTCTAGCCTCGTTAGCATTCAAGTTGTACTCTCGTCCACGAGCGGGGTTCACATTTTCGTTCTGATTTGAATTAGCATTCACCAACCTCGGGCAGTTGTTGCGGAAATGACCCATTTCTCCGCAGTTGTAACACGAACCAGTTGGGAATCTAGCAGCATTCCCTTGAACTTGTGCTGGAATCTGAGCAGCTTGATTTTGACCCAAACGACAGATGTCGGCCAAATGCCCAAGTTTACCACAATTAGTACACTGTTTGCAAGCTCTTTGTGTAACATGATGACCATTGCACCTTGTACAGTGAGGTGTGGTTCCAGCATACTGTTTCTTCGCAGGAGGTTGAGCTGGTGGGTTCTGAGAAGTAACAACAAAATTCTGGGAAGGCTTGTGCTTCCTTGACTTCTTAGAAGACTCACCCTTCTTCTTACCCTTATCCTTGTCTTGCGTGGAATCATCTGACTTTTTCTTCTCGCCCTTACGGGTCAGTTTTCCTTTTCTAGCCTGAGACTCGGTCAATGTAGCAGCCAATTCGATCGCTTGACGAATAGTGGTAGGATTACTACCAGTCACAATGTCTTGCACAAAATCGGGTAGACCATCGATATACCTCTCTATAGCCTTCTCCAATGGGGTAACCATAGTGGGACACAACAAACTTAGCTCCTCATAAAAATCCGTATACGCACGGTGTTCTCCCCCATCTTGTTTCAAATCATCGAATTCTCATTCCAAAGCTCGAATCTCGTGACGGGGACAAAACTCTTTCATCATGAGAGCTCGAAGCTCTTCCCATGTTTGTGCCATGTAAGAGCACGCTTCTTGAACACACTTGATGCAAACTCAACCTTATGCTCATTCGGACATTGCACATGTCTGCATGTGCTCTCGATACTCTCGAACCACTGCAGGAGCGCGGTTGCCCCTTGAGACCCAGAAAACTTTAACGGTTTCGCCGAATTGAAATTCTTGAAACTACACTGAGCATTATTGTTATTATTGTTGTTGTTGTATAATTGATGGATATGGGTTACTACGTTCGGAAGCACAGCAGCCATTTGTTAAAAGACAAGGGCTGCGACTTCTTCGTTGGTTAGAGGTTGTGCATCTCGTCGAGGAGGCATTTTCTAGAAAGAACAGGGAAAACATGGGAAACGAGTGAGATCGACAATTGGATAAACAAAAGAGGTATTGAAAACATCGACAAAACAATAGGAAGGCGATCATTTGTTTGTTACCTCGAACAAACAAACGACACGCAGTGACTACTCAAAGTAAATGGGTCAATATAATGTATCGCAAAGACCTGCTTTAGCCTATAAGTGAACACTCATCCCAAGAGTTCCCAGGTAAGAGTGACTGGTTCGATTATGTGGATTTGTACGAACACTCTAGCCTTAGACAGAAACCTCAGGATACAGGCGTCCACCCTTCCAGATTGCACGTGTTCACACTATAAGAGCCAAACTTTGACAAGATTTGAAAACTTAGAGGGTTCAAAACCTTATAAGAAACCATCCTAGAACAAATGATTGGTTTTCAAAGTGGATTTGAAATTTGTTTTCTCATTGTGGTTATCACCTAAAGATAGGTGACGGTATTGTTTTTAAAAATCTAAACACAACTAAACTTGTGTTAGGGTCCTAGAGAAGTTATAGTCTAGGTCAAAGCATTACTAATAACCTAATTCCCTATAACCATTGGCTCTGATACCAACTTCTTCTGTCACACCCCAACCACGTTAAAACAACGAAACCGGGGCGGAAACGTCGGGGAGTGTTGCAACAGAATTATTGTTTCGCAACCATGGATACAAAAGTTTCGTTTTATTAGAATATTAACATTCAAAAATTGTCTTGAAACCAAACAAACAAGTTACACATCGTCTATCATTGTTATTATGTCACTAAGGCCTCGTCCAGATCCTATGTGAACATGCATCCTAGCAATCAACATCATTCAATACCACCTGAAACATAGGTAAAAACAAAGTCAGCAAAGAAATGCAGGCGAGCACATAGGTTTTATGAGAGTTTCGGATTCATGGCTCGTTTACAAGTTGCAATACCTTATTAAAAACCATGTTTTGAAAAATGTATAGTATTGCAACATAATTAACCAACTCAAATCAAGTGGGTCATAGTTTATAAAATCTCGTAGCCATGATTCTTAAGCCTAAAACATTTGTTTTAGTAAACCAAATTGTAAAACATCTCGTAAAAACTCGTTAATAAAACTCGTATGGTTTATATCCTTTCGAAAACATCGTTATGTGACATCGTTTCAAAATCGTTTACCCAAGTGAACTAAATAACGCCACGGCATGTAACATGATGAAAACACCTATATATAAGAAGTACCAGCGGCGTATCTACCATGTTTTCACCACATTACACCCGTCCCGTTATCTAAACACTAACCAAAAACCAATCGTTTGTTCAATTCATTTAACTCGTTTAACTCGTTCCAAAATCATTTAATTGTTCCAAAGTCGTTTAATTTGTTCCAAAATCGCTCTCGTTTTAATTGTGAAACTACTTTTGGTCGCCTCGCTAATAACATTCAAACCTTCACAACTCGACTATCTCGCTTCTCGTATTAACAAACCACCATAGGGTAAGTTAACAATCACAGATTCAGTCGTTACCCACATAACCCCCACACATAACCATGGGTGCAGTCTGATAACGGGATTTGTCAGATCCTATGGTACCATAACCTAATACTGGTCAGCTTGATCAATGTTAATTAATGTCATTCGTTATGTAACTACGTCCAACAAGTTTGTTAAACATTATCGAAAATCGTTATTTGTTAAATATAAACCATTTTAATCGTTTTTGAAACCATCATTAAAAACATCGAAAACATTTAACACATATGAATCACCCCAAAACAATCGAAAACAGTAAAATAGGGGAACTATGTACTCACTTGAAGTGCAAAGTATCCTCAATCAAAAGAACTCAACAAAGCTCAAGCAAAACAAGGAAATCAAGCAGGACCTAGAAATCGGATCACTAGATAAATAATCAACACCTAAATCGGAAGATCGGATAAAATGAAGTCTTGTAAACCAAACGAGTATTGGGACTCATGTGATATGGTTTAAGAAAGCCTACATCCTAAATCGGAACCTAACCTAAGTGCTTTCGACCCGGTACGACCCATTAAGGTAGCTTACGTTACTTTAAATATGTTGCATAATTAGTTATGTGCCAAAAGTTTAGGTTACAAATGCTTAAATTTCAATTATGCATGAAAAGGGAATTTTGGTCATTTATTTAAGGCATATAAACTACCTATCATACAACTAATTAATCCTAAGTGACCATAAGGTATAACCTCGGAAGGTTATTCCCTATACAACTATGGTCACTAAACATGCTTGGTCGGATCCTAATGATCGACCAAACGGGTCGAGTTCGAAAGTCTAAGCGGCTGTTTAGACCGCTTGACTTACGACTCTACACAAACACTAGACTAAAAGTGACGAGCTAAACATGTTGAAACATGTTTAATTAAGTTAGAAAACAGGTTGTGATATCCAAACAAACAGTTTTGATACTAAGAATAGTTTGGTTACAAAATACGCATAAATACGCATTTTGACCGAAACTATGACTCGTCACTACACCTAATCAACGTGGTAATCAGTAGGTAAAGTCACAATGGACTATAACCACCGTGATTACGCTCACATTGCAAAGTTCAAACGAACTTTGTGTTGACCAAAGACTGGTCAAAACAGAAAGTTAAACACTGTTTGACTTTCGTGCTTGAAAACGCATAAAAGCACAAAAGAATACTTACAAAGGGTCCAAGCTAGGAAGATCTTGATTCAAATTGCTTAGGTATGAAGTGTTTAACCCCAACTTCGAGCAAATTGAATCAGATTGTGAGTTGAAAGGAATGAAGGTGTTGGGTATTTACAGAAATCCCTCAACCGTTAGGATCGTTCCTCGCAATTCGTGCTTCGATCTTGGCCTTACACTTGGGGACATGGTTTTGAAATAGGGTACACAAATACCAGTCCATAGAGTGCAAAACCAGGGATTAAAACCATTAGAATAGGTGGTATTGGCTAGATTTAATGTTTCTGCAATTCTGCTGATCTGGGAAATGTATACGGACTGCAAGGGGTCTCACATATGGTCCATAAGGGCCTATAAGACATGCACTTTCAGAAAATGACAGATTTGGTCACTGAAGCCTCAAACTTTATTTTCGATGCATTTTTGACACGTATAAGCCCCGTTAACCCCATTTCAAAGCTCTAAAATGAAGTTAAAGTATAGAGAACTTAAAATATGCTCAAAAACATCTCGGATGTCGGTTCATTTGGTCGTACGATTGCGTTGTTCGGTTAATTACGACGGAAGTCGTAACGGACGCAAAAACGATCCATATTAAGCGACGAATGGAAATTTAGCATGTGAAACACTCAAATAATATATTTTAATGATTACAAAAATTTTTGGATCTCCGGATATATTCAGAACGTAAGATATGCGCGAAAATGCAAACTTATGCACTTTTTGACGCTTTTAGTCCCTGTTGATCAAGAAAGTTTATTTTTTGCGCACCAAACACCTCAAAGCCTATTTCTAAGCTATGTAAAGGATATTTAGGGCATGTTTAACTTATGATCAAGTTACGGAATGTTCGATAAAGAACAAATCTGCATACTTTAGCAGTTTGACACAAATAGTCCCTGCGATCGAATAGACTTGTTTTCAACACACCAAACCATCCAAAACTTATTTCTAAGTTATGTAAAGGTTATTTAAGGTATGTTAAGCCTATGTAACTATCCCGGAGTGTTTGTCGTGTTAAAGTGACTGCGTTTACGCACCAGTTTGCGTATAACTTTCTAGAAAGCGATTTAAAGCTTGAAATCTAACTTGAATCAAATCGTAAAATCATCAAACACAAATACACACATAATGTGACAACTCTCAAAAATCCAGGTATGCGTACAATTAATTAATATTGATTAATGCTTAATGACTATGCTGAATTACAATTAACTACTTTCTGATTATTGCATCCTACTTACATGTGCGTCACATACTTCATAATGTCACATCATTATTACATGCAAACCATATTGACACAAATGATGCACAAAGCACAGTTAGCACAGTTAGCGGATAACTCAGAAAAATGCTGACAGAACTCAGCACATAGACAGACGGTGTTTTGAGACTCAGTATGGGCCAGAGACTAAGTACTACACTAGTATGGTGTGTAGGGAAGTAAGGACCACAAACTGCATTCCTAAGTGATAGTTTAAGTGCCAGAAAGTGCCTAAAACTCACCCAAAGTGCTGAATTCAGCATAATTCAGCAAAAATCAGCATTTTAACAAGCTAGTAACATGCAAAAATATGACTAAATGGTCCTGAATGCTTTCCTAAGTGTTGGGAATTAAAAGTGTCATAAAAAGGTACATAAAGAACACTAAATGGTATAGTTTAGCACTTTAACATACCAGTACACAACTGAACAACCGGACACTACCCGAAACATTAAAATTACACTTGAAGCATTGTTTTAATGTTTCTGAGCTAGTTATGATCACCGAACATCATAACACCCACTAAAAATACCTAGTAACTAAAACATCTAATTATGAACTTGAAATCTAACCATTTAACTTAACTGACCATCACCACTCAACTAGTACCCCCCCTCCCCCTTGTTGTGGACGGTTACAAGGTGGCCCCACACCTTGATTATCTTTGATTTTACTTGATTTGCTAATAGATCTTGTTATGTAATTAGAGAACACATTATCCATGGGTTAAACATCTAAAATGGTTATAAGTAATGTATGGAAGTATTAGAGCTCATTCTCATCCAACACACACATCAACACCATCACTCTCTCTCCCTCCTCCCTTGGTCTCGGCCGTGAGCCACCACCCACACCACCATCATCTTCATCTCACTTTCATCCATCCCATACTCATCACAAGGTGTTAGAAGCAAGATAAGGAAGCTTGGTGATTTGGAGATTGAAGGACCTTCACCATTTGCTATTAACCACCTAGTATATCATCTTCATCTTCTTGTGTTCTTCCCTAGCCCTTGTGCAAGTAGTAAGCCTCTTGTAACTTAAATTTACTTCTCATTTAGTTGGTTAAACGATGATGTATGTTGTTAATCTTGAAGAACATCAAAGAATAAGATGATAATCTCTAACATAAAGCTCAAAACCATAAGAATACATAATGTTAAGTGTTGTTTTGCTTCTTGATGGTTGATTATTTGTGTTTTGTGATGTTAAACATCATATGAAACTTACTAGATTGTGATTAAACACATGATCTAGCAAGTTGAGGTGATGATCTTGTGAAAGACCAAGATGATCATACTTTATGAATACATGAACTTGAATAATAAAATTGTTTTCATATGTGATGATGATTTAAGCACAATACAAGTCTTGTAAGAGGATGAATTCCAAGATAGTTTTCTCAAGAAACTAAGTTAAATCACAAGATTTACATAATCATGATTTTTAAAGAAACTAATCATGTTTTAAGGATGAAAACAAAGCTAGTAAAGTATATGTAACAAGAAAAATACAAGAAGATTGATTTTTTGAAAAATCATCATACTAGTTGTAAAAGACTAAGGTTTACAAGAATAAGATTTACAAACAAATAACCATATTTTTAAGGGTAACTAGGCTTACTAAACACACTATATTATGTTACTACAAGTTTTTATAAAAGTTCAAGTTCATGTTGTTGTGTAAATTGCATGATTTTGGCCCTTAGTAAGTGTTGATTGAGTTGTTGATTGTTTGTGATGATTTTAAAAGAAAATGATATGCTTTGAAAGCATGGGAACCTCCATTTTTAGGGGAAACTATGGCAAAATTTTCTAAAAATGTAAATACTTAGAAAAATATCTTCAAACAAATATTTACTAGTGTATTTTAACCATGAGTTTCCATATAAACCTTGCCATAAATTTTGTTACAAAAAAAAATACAAATATTGGAGGTTGGTTTTTATAAATAAAAATGGCCAGATATATGTTAAGAAAATATATATACAATAAAGACACACATGTGTGATTATTTGTATACCTTGTGTATTAGTAATATTATTTAGGACTTGAAATAACATAACACAATAAAATACCAAAAATTACAATCCGAAATATTACCAAAAATCTCAAGGAATAAATACACACGTTACACATAACATTTGGGAAACCGAACGGAAATACGTAACTTACAAAATATTCCAGAAAATACATTTATATGTATATTTTTGAAAAATAATATTTTGGACACAAGAAATGAAAACATGATTTTTACAATTGTCGCAAAGTTATATCATATTTTGACAAAACGGAAATATATAATTGTTGGCGATAAAAAATATATATGTTTCCTTGGAATTATTAGAAAGTATACTATTTTTGGGAAAAATATATATTTTCTTGAGTAAACATGAAATACATTATTTTTGGATAAAAACAAGTTTATATGTTTTCTAAAGAGTAGACTTGAAAACATATTATTTTGGAACTACAAATATTTTTGCCAAAAGGAAAAATTATAAATAATTTTTCTAAGTAATAATTCTTAAATATATATATTTTGGGAAATATATATATATTAGTGGATTTTTATTAGCAATAATATTCCGGAAAGTTTAACACAAAATTAAGTATAAGAATACTTAACGATTACAAGAAAATACGTATTCTCGTACGTATAAACCCACACCGGAATACGACCCCAAAATGTGAAAAAATACACATGTATTGGATACCCCCATCCTTGGGAAGGAAATACAAGTATAAATACTTGAGAAGTATTATTACGAAAATATTGTTTAACAATTATTCCAAAATTTATAAATATAATTTAAGTTGAAATATTAAATATTTTGACAATAATTATATAAATTAGAATGAAATCAGAAACATAACTCAAAAAACATTAATACTAAGAGAAGGCACGACCCGTTCGTCTAATAGACGTTAGTACATTGTAGGTAGTCGTGTTTTCTGAAAGAACGTGAGTTACGAGTACTGAAGACGCAAGACTGTGAGTTCATGTCCCCCTTTTCTTTAAACTGTTTTGTGTATTAACTTCAGGGGTGAAATACATGTTACAAAATGATTACATACAATTACAATTGGTATGGTTAGCCTAGGAAAGTACAGTAGATCATGTGAATGGGTTGGCGTACACTTGAGACCATTAATCCTCGTATAAGGACCGAGGGGCATGAGTGATAGATCTATTTGGGTGTAGCGAGCCCACACCCATGAGGACCAGGTTGGCCCATGAGGTGACTACGTCTTACAGTCGGAAGCCCCATATGGATTTGCTAGGTTTGAGCCTTCCTACGCCGTCACACATACCAGTGGCCTTACAAACCATTGGTGATCTGTTTCCTTGTTTGCTTTCATACCGGGAATTACAAACATATATACATATACACAAACACATGAATTCGCTCAACTTTTGTTTATGTTTTCAAATTACATGTATTTGAGGAAATTAAGTGGATCTGGCGGGTGTTTGCATGTCCCAAGCTGCGTTATGAATAAAAATATGTCATCCGAAGTCATTAGGGTTTCGGAGATGTATCTTAATCCTGGACGAGATACATGGTTCTAAACTCGGTTTTTAATTTTAAGGACTTTTGTCGAGTCTTTGTGAACTCTTTAAAACATGTTGTGGTTTGTAATTTAAATTTGGAGTCTACGTTTCAGACAATTCTGTTGTGATATTTTCAAACTGAATTTAAGGATGAACATCTAATGTTTTAAGCATATAGTGTTGTTATGATTGTATGCAATGGTATTAAGAAGTCACACCATAATCACGCTTCCGCAAAAGTCAGGGTGTGACAGCTTGGTATTAGAGCTTCGATCGTAGCGAACTAGGATTCTTTCTCGAGTCTAGACTACGATCATTAGGGCTCTCACGAAAATGTTTTCACAACCTCTTTTCATTGCATACATGAAACACCCAGATCCATGAAACAAACATTTTTACAAATAAAAGACACAAATCACATTTCAAAGAATTCGTTTATAGTTCAGTCTGAGAGACTGGGTAATTCAGTCTGAGAGACTAGGAAGTTAGTCTGAGAGACTAGTTGGGGCAGTCTGAGAGACTGGGTAATTCGGTCTGAGAGACTGGGTAGTTAGTCTGAGAGACTAGTTGGGGTAGTCTGAGAGACTGGGGAGTTTAGTCTGAGAGACTAAGTAGTTCAGTCTGAGAGGCTAGGTGGGATAGTCTGGAAAGACTAGGATGAATATGTGCTTACATTGTTATTACTTACATGCTTAATAATGATTTTTGATATATGTGCATATGTTGTGATTGTTTTGTTACAGACACTATGTCCTCATCTGAGAGTGGACTATCAGATACTGTCGACCCCATGGCCATTGTTTCGGACGATGAGATTGTCCCAGACCCTGAGATTTTTACCTCCGACACTGAGAGTGACGATGACGATGATTTCCAACCTTTTGCATTACCTGACTTTGGCGACGATGTACCGCATGCTGATGGTTTACCCGACGAGGATCCCTTTCTTGTTCCTATTCCTGACCAGGACCATCTCATCCTCGGACATCCCGATGATGAGCATGCCGTGGTTCTGATCCTCGCCCCTTTACCTCTTGCGGCTTTTCCTCTTGAGGATTTGCCTTTTGATGACTTGTCGGATGATGACGTCGATCTTTTCATTGATGGTCCCCCTGATGCTGCTCAAGGAGATAGAGTTCCAGCTGATGATGTCATTGTTGTTCCACTCATTGAGATTGCTATCGTTGAGGTTTCATCTAATCATTCTGCTCCAGATTCTTTCGAGTCTGTGTCATCCACCACTTTGCATGCTTTGGGATTGCAGCGTTACCCCGCTGATTCTAATTCTGACACGGCCCTGTCTGTTGCACCTGTTCTTCCACACGACTTTAATCATGACGTTGAGCCTGGACATGAGATTGCCTTTGTTCCCGACGATCAGCCTTTTGATGCACCCGCTGATCTCGAGCCGATACCTGCTGATCCTGAGCAGGTACTTGCTCCTGAGCCAATGCCAGCACCCGAGCCTATACCTGCTCCTGATCCTCTACCTGTCCATGACCCTGTACCTGTTGGCATACCTGTTGTTGCACCACTTATACCCGATCCGATTCCTGCACCCACTGACCATGCTACTTTTGCTGACCAGATAGACCCTAGATACGCATTCACCAGCAATGGGTGGATAGAGGACGATGATGATATGCCCCCTTTTGTTGAGCCTGTTACTCCCCCTCATTCACATGCACTTGTTGATGTTTCCCCGTTTCACTCGATAGTATCTGATGTTCACCGCACTGACCTGCCGATCACATTCTTACAGGATATCCCTCCACCCCGTCCAGGGGAAGGTCCGTCCAGCCAGTAGCCTGGCCATGTTCCACCCATGTCAGCCGCATTTCCTTTCATGCCACAATACACACCTGCTACTCATTTTGCCTCTGCACCGTCAGGCGAGTCACTCATATGGTTTCCGCTGAACACTATGCCAGTCTCTGATCCATACCATCCCTCCCACTTTATTGGCTACATGAGGGATGAGCTACTCCTATCCTTGCAGCTTCAGCAGGAGATCTTGTGTCGTAGAGTCATGGCGTTAGATAGGATTCCCCGTCCTCCACCTTGTTCATGTCAGTCACCTTTTGCGACTCCACCTTTTTCTCTTCAGCCTTACCCAGATTTTGACGTTCGATTTCTTACCATGGAGCAGCAGATTAGTTATCTGCTGTGTCGCGTTCATGCTCTTGAGGAGGAGTTAGCGCATGTGCGCAGTTTACTTTTCGTTCCTCCACCTCCTCCTCCTCCACCATCAGCATAGCCGGTTTTTGGTTTTATGTAGGTAGCTTATTTTTATGAGAGTGTCGATATTGAGCTTAGTTTACGAAGCCTTTTGAAGACCGCATTTTGATTTTATGACTGTTGTAGATTGATAGACATTTTGGACAAGGGTGGTATGACCCTGTAGTTCCTTTTGATGTGATATGATACCTTTGAAGAACATGTAACTGTATTTGTGGTCGATGATTTATACAAGCTCAATCGCAATATTCTCATTATATACATTGTTGAATTATACATTGGTGATATGAATGTGATGTTATGTGTTTACTTGCGTTGATAAATGTTATTACATACACGTACTACATACTTATATGCATAAGCCTGACCTATACAATCTTCTTTAGAAGATGCCTCCTCGAAGAGACAACTAGTTGCCCACAATAAAGGCTGAGCTACAAGAACGGATTTCACGAGCGATAGCACAACACGTGGCCTTGCGCTCTGAATATAGCGGAGATACCTCGGGAAGTAACCCACCTCTTGGTAATGTTTAAGTCACTAAAGACACATTACATTACTTTTGGATATTCCATGTGTGTTCGCTAATGCTTTCTGTGAATGATGTTGCTTGTACAGGCTGTACCTACGAGCAGTTCCTTGACTGCAAGCCTCTGAATTTCGAAGGCACCAGGGGTGCTGTAGCTTTTGTTAGATGGACGGAGAAGACCGATTCTGTGCTAAGAATGAGCAAGTGTGCGCCGGAGCACTAGGTCACCTACATCTCTAGATTATTCTTAGATGGAGCGCTATCATGGTGGAATCTCCAAGTTCAGACTCTGGGAGAAGAGGCTGCATATGCCATGACATGGGATGAGATGAAGGAGCTCATGCGCAAGAAGTACTGTTCAAGGGTCGAAATCCAAAAGTTGGAAACTGAATTCTGGAACCTCAATATGGATGGTCCAAAGATTGTTGAGTACGTACAAAGATTCCATGACCTATCTCGCGTCGTTCCTTACATGGTTGATCCAGAGTTCAAGCGAATCGAGCATTTTATTTGGGGATTGGCACCCTAAATCATGAGCATGGTGACGACGTCAAAGCCTTCAACGATCACTGAGGCTATTGATCTGAGTGTGGCATTAACTGAAGAAGCGATTAGGTTGAACAAGTTCTCGATTTCTGACCAAACGAAGAAGGAGACTCACGTTGAGTCATCAGGTGAGAACAAAAGGAAGTTCTCAAATTTTAAGAAGGGTACCAGCAGTGCTAACAAGAAGAAAGATGCGAACCCACCAGCCGAGGTCAAGACTGGTGTTGAAAACAAAGGAAAAGGGTATATGGGCACCTTGCCCAAATGCGATGCGTGTCAGTTGCATCATACTGGACGATGCTGAGCTGGAAAGTGTGAGACGTGCGGAAAGGTTGGTCATGCCAAAGAGACATGCTGGTATGGTGCCGGTCGTGGTAATGGTGGTCTGATAGGTAATGGCAACAGAAATGGAAACGGTAACCGTGGTGGAAATAGGTATGGAAACCGCAATCAAGGAGGAAATGGCGGTAATGGTAATCGCGGTAATTTTGGAAACCAAGCTGGGAGTGGAAGCCGCAACCAAAACAACAACTAGGGCGGAAATGGAAATGGAAATGGTCGGGGACCAGGTTGCTTTAACTGTGGAGATGTTGGGCATTTCAAGCGTGATTGCCCGAGAATCAACCAATCTCAGGGAAGGGTTTTCAACATAGGAGCGAGGGAAGCTCACCAAGATCGGAACGTAGTCACGGGTACGTTCCCTATCAACCAACACTTTGCATCTGTACTGTTTGATACTGGTGCCGATTATATCTTTGTATCCTTAGAGTTTAAGAATATGCTTGGGTTAGTAGCTAGTAAGTTAGATATTCCGTATTTGATAGAGCTAGCTAATGGAAAACTAGTAGAAGCGGATGAAGTAATTAGAGGCTGTGTAATAGAACTCGGAGAGCATGAGTTTACGCTTGATCTTCTGCCAGTCGAATTGGGAAGCTTTGACGTGGTAGTCGGAATGGATTGGTTGTCGAGCAACCGAGCAGAGATCATATGTCACGAGAAGATTATTCGCATTCCGATGGCGAATGGAGAAACAATTGTGGTGCATGGAGAGAAGCATGATATGCCCCTAAGGATTATGAGCTGTTTGAAAGCCCGAAGATGTTTGTAGAAAGGATATGTTGCCTTCTTGGCACACATTGTGGATAAGGAAGCCGCTAAGCCAAAGCTGGAAGACATCCCAGTTGTGAAGGAATATCCTGAAGTCTTTCCCGAAGACTTGCCAGGATTGCCGCCGCAAAGACAAGTCGAGTTTCACATTGACTTAGTTCCAGGCGTCGCGCCTGTAGCTAAGGCACCTTATCGACTTGCACCCTCAGAAATGCAAGAGTTGTCGATGTAACTTCAGGAACTTTTGAACAACGGATTTATCAGACCAAGCTTCTCGCATTGGGGAGCACCAGTGCTGTTTGTCTAGAAGAAGGACGGTAGTTTTCGTATGTGTATCGACTACCGAGAGCTAAATAAGTTAACCATCAAGAATCGGTATCCTTTGCCCATGATTGATGATCTTTTCGATCAACTACAAGGTTCGAGTTTTTATTCCAAGATCGATCTTCGATTAGGTTATCACTAGTTGCGGATTCAAGAAGAGAGCATTCCAAAGAGTGCCTTTAGGACTCGATATGGAGATTACGAGTTTTTGGGTAATGTCGTTTGGTTAGACAAACGCGCCAGCAGTGTTTATGGATTTGATGAATAGAGTCTGCAAGCCATACCTTGATAAATTCGTGATTGTGTTTGTCGACGGTATTTTGATCTATTCAAAGACGAAGGAACAGCATGAGCAACACCTAAGAGCTATTTTAGAGCTGCTCAAGAAGGAAAAACTATATGCTAAGTTCTCGAAGTGCGAGTCATGGTTACGTGTAGTACAGTTCCTCGGTCACGGGGTAAACGAAGATGGAATCTACGTGGATCCGACAAAGATCAAGGCGATCAAGAATTGGGAGATTCTGAAGACGCCAACCAAGATCCGTCAGTTCCTCGGTTTGGCAGGGTATTATCGCAGATTCATTGAGGATTTTTTGAAAATCGCTCAACCGCTGACCTCCCTTACTCAGAAGGATAAGAAGTACGAATGGGGAGATAAACAAGAAGAAGCTTTTCAGTTGCTGAAAAACATGCTTTGCGATGCACCCATCTTATCCCTACCCGAAGGCACTGACGACTTCATGGTATATTGTGATGCCTCACGTCAGGGATTGGGATGTGTACTAATGCAGCGACAGAAGGTCATCGCTTATGCTTCGCTCCAGTTGAAGGTTCATGAGAGGAACTACACCACGCATGATTTGGAATTAGGCACAGTGGTGTTTGCATTAAAGATCTTGTGACATTATTTGTATGGTACCCGATGCACCATCTTTACTGATCACAAGAGTCTACAGCATACATTCGATCAGAAGGAGCTTAACATGAGGCAGCGACGATGGGTTGAGTTGTTAAACGATTATGATTAAGAAATCAAGTATCACCCAGGAAAGGCGAATGTGGTGGCAGAAGCCTTGAGTCGAAAGGAGAGAATCAAGCCCATAAGGGTTAGGGCTTTGGAAATGATTATACAGACAGACCTCTCGTTGCGCATTCGTGCTGCGCAGAGAGAAGCTCTTAAGAAGGAGAATCTTGAGGATGAATATCTCTGTGGGATGGAGAAACAGTTAGTACCCAATGAGGAAGGAACATTGTGTTTCATGAAACGAATTTGGGTTCCCCTCTTTGGTGGTCTTAGAGACGTTATTTTCGATGAAGCTCATAAATCAAGGTACTCGATCCATCCCGGGGCAGATAAGATGTACTAGGACTTGAAGGATTTCTACTGGTGGCCGAGATTGAAAGGTGATGTTGCAACGTATGTTGGCAAATGTCTGACTTGTGCCAAGGTAAAAGCCGAATATCAGAAGCCTTCAGGTCTTCTACAGCAACCTAAGATACCCATGTAAAAATGGGAGCAGATGTCAATGGATTTTATAACAAAGTTACCAAAGACACCCAGAGGTCATGACACGATTTGGGTAATCGTAGACCGTCTGACAAAATCTGCACACTTTTTAGCGATCAAAGAAAAGGATAACACTGGTAAGCTTGCTGAGCTATACCTCAGAGAGATAGTTGCATGAGATGGAGTGCCTCTCTCGATTATTTCTGATAGAGATGGAAGATTTGTGTCAAGAATTTGGAAATCCTTCCAAGAAGCGTTTGGTTCTCAACTGAATTTGAGTACTGCATTTCACCCACAGACAGATGGTCAGAGCGAACGAACGATTTAAATGCTAGAAGATATGCCGCGAGCCTGCGTAATGGACTTGGGTGGCAGTTGGGACACCCATCTACCTTTGGTTGAGTTCTCATATAACAACAGCTACCATGCGAGCATTCAAGTTGCACCGTTTGAAGCTCTCTACGGACGCAAGTGTCGATCACCGTTATGTTGGGAAGATGCGGGTGATAGACAGCTTTTTGGTCCTGAATTGGTTCAAGAGACAACAGATAAGATTATGCAGATCCGAGAGCCCATCAAGGCAGCTCATGACTGACAAAAGAGCTATGCGAACCAAAAAAGGAAACCTTTGGAGTTCGAAGTGGGAGATATGGTTTTACTAGAAGGCTCACCTTGGAAAGGGGTAGCACTCTTTGGGAAGCGTGGAAAGTTGAACCCGCGATATATTGGACCGTTCAAAATCCTGGAAAGGATTGGTCTTGTAGCTTACAAGTTGGATCTACCTGAGGAACTGAATGGAGTTCATGATACATTTCATGTATCTAATCTGAAAAAGAGTCCAATTCAAGAAACAGTTGTCATACCTGCCGATGAAGTTCACATTGACGACACACTCCACTTTACCAAAGAACCTGTTGAGGTTACTGATTGGAAGGTTAACAAGACGCGTAGGAGTAGCGTTAAATTCGTCAAGGTTCGTTGGAACGCGCATCATTGCCCAGAGTTCACTTGGGAGCGTGAGGACCGCATGAAAGAAAAATACCTGCATTTGTCCCCCAACTCCCCTTCAGCTAGTAGCTGAACTAAAATTTCGGGATGAAATTTTCTTAACAGGGGGAGAATGTGACAACTGTCAAAAATCCAGGTATCCGTGCAATTAAATAATCTTGATTAATGCCTAATGACTGTGCTGAATTATAATTAACTACTTTCTGATTATTGCATCCTACTTACATGTGCATCACATACTTCATAATGTCACATCATTATTACATGCAAACCATATTGACACAAATGATGAACAAAGCACAGTTAGCACAGTTAGCGGATAACTCAGAAAAATGCTGACAGAACTCAGCACATAGACAGACAGTGTTTTGAGACCCAGTATGGGCCAGAGAATAAGTACTACACTAGTATGGTGTGTAGGGAAGTAAGGACCACAAACTGCATTCCTAAGTGATAGTTTAAGTGCTAGAAAGTGCCTAAAACTCACCCAAAGTGCTGAATTCAGCATAATTCAGCAAAAATCAGCATTTTAACAAGCTAGTAACATGCAAAAATATGACTAAATGGTCCTGAATGCTTTCCTAAGTGTCGGGAATTAAAAGTGTCACAAAAAGGTACATAAAGAACACTAAACTGTATAGTTTACCACTTTAACGAACCAGAATACAACTGAACAACCGGACACTACCCGAAATAGCAAAATTACACTAGAAGCATTGTTTTAGTGTTTCTGAGCTAGTTATGATCTCCGAACATTATAACACCCATTAAAAATACCTAGTAACTAAAACATCTAATTATGCACTTGAAATCTAACAATTTAACTTAAATTACCATCACCACTCAACTAGTACCCCCCCTTGTTGTGGACGGTTACAAGGTGGCCCCACACCTTGATTATCTTTGATTTTACTTGATTTGCTAATGGATCTTGTTATGTACTTAGAGAACATATTATCCATGGGTTAAGCATCTAAAATGGTTATAAGTAATGTATGGAAGTATTAGAGCTCATTCTCATCCAACACACACATCAACACCATCACTCTCTCTCCCTCCTCCCTTGGTCTCGGCCGTGAGCCACCACCCACACCACCATCATCTTCATCTCATTTTCATCCATTCCATACTCATCACAAGGTGTTAGAAGCAAGATAACGAAGCTTGGTGGCTTTGGAGATTGAAGGACCTTCACCATTTGCTATTAACCACCTAGTTTATCATCTTCATCTTCTTGTGTTCTTCCCTAGCCCTTGTGCTAGTAGTAAGCCTCTTGTAACTTAAATTTACTTCTCATTTAGTTGGTTAAAAGATGATGTATGTTGTTAATCTTGAAGAACATCAAAGAATAAGATGATAATCTCTAACATAAAGCTCAAAACCATAAGAATACATAATGTTAAGTGTTGTTTTGCTTCTTGATGGTTGATTATTTGTGTTTTGTAATGTTAAACATCATATGAAACTTACTAGATTGTGATTAAACACATGATCTAGCAAGTTGAGGTGATGATCTTGTGAAAGACCAAGATGATCATACTTTATGAATACATGAACTTGAATAATAAAATTGTTTTCATATGTGATGATGATTTAAGCACAATACAAGTCTTGTAAGAGGATGAATTCCAAGATAGTTTTCTCAAGAAACTAAGTTAAATCACAAGATTTACATAATCATGATTTTTAAATAAAACTAATCATGTTTTGAGGGTGAAAACAAAGCTAGTAAAGTATATGAAACAAGAAAAATACAAGAAGATTGATTTTTTGAAAAATCATCATACAAGTTGTAAAAGACTAAAGTTTACAAGAATAAGATTTACAAACAAATAACCATATTTTTAAGGGTAACTAGGCTTAGTAAACACACTAGTAAGTTACTACAAGTTTTTATAAAAGTTCAAGTTCATGTTGTTGTGTAAATTGTATGATTTTGGCACTTGGTAAGTGTTGATTGAGTTGTTGATTGTTTGTGATGATTTTAAAAGAAAATGATATGCTTTGAAAGCAAGGGAACCTCCAATTTTAGGGGAAACTATGGCAAACTTTTCTAAAAATGTAAACACTAAGAAAAATATCTTCAAACAAATATTTACAAGTATATTTTAACCATGAGTATCCATATAAACCTTGCCATAAATTTTGTTACAAAAAAAAATACAAATATTGGAGGTTGGTTTTTATAAATAAAAATGGCTAGATATATATTTAGAATATATATATATACAATAAAGACACACATGTGTGATTATTTGTATACCTTGTGTATTAGTTATATTATTTAGGACTTGAAATAATATAACACATTAAAATACCAAGAAATTACAATCCAAAATATTACCAAAAATCTCAAGGAATAAATACACACGTTACACATAACATTTGGGAAACCGAACGGAAAAACTTAACTTACAAAATATTCCGGAAAATACATTTATAAGTATATTTTTGGAAAATAATATTTTGGACACAAGAAATGAAAACATGATTTTTACAATTGTCACAAAGTTATATCATATTTTGACAAAACGGCAATATATAATTTTTGGCGATCAAAAATATATATGTTTCCTTGGAATTATTAGAAAGTGTATTATTTTTGGGAAAATATATATTTTCTTGAGTAAACATGAAATACATTATTTTTGGATAAAACTAAGTTTATATATTTTCTAAAGAGTAGACTTGAAAATATTTTGGAACTACAAATATTTTTGCCAAAAGGAAAAATTATAAATAATTTTTATAAGTAATAATTCTTAAATATATATATTTTGGGAAATATATATATTAGTGGATTTTTATTAGCAATAATATTCCGGAAAGTTTAACACAAAATTAAGTATAAGAATACTTAATGATTACAAGAAAATACGTATTCTCGTACGTATAAACCTACACCGGAATACGACCCCAAAATGTGACAAAATACACATGTATAAAATACCCCCATCTTTGGGAAGGAAATACAAGTAAAATACTTGAGAAGTATTATTACGAAAATATTGTTTAACAATTATTCCAAAATTTATAAATATAATTTAAGTTGAAATATTAAATATTTTGACAATAATTATATAAATTGGAATGAAATCAGAAACATAACTCAAAAACATTAATACTAAGACAAGGCACGACCCGTTCGTCTAATAGACATTAGTACATTGTAGGTAGTCGTGTTTGCTTAAGGAACGTGAGTTACGAGTACTGAATACGCAAGACTGTGATTTCATGTCCCCATTTTCTTTAAATTGTTTTGTTTATCAATTTCGGGGGTGAAATACATGTTACAAAATGATTACATACAATTACAATTGGTATGGTTAGCCTAGGAAAGTACAGTAGATCATGTGAATGGGTTGGCGTACACTTGAGACCATTAATCCTCGTATAAGGACCGAGGGGCATGAGTGATAGATCTATTTGGGTGTAGCGAGCCCACACCCATGAGGACCAGGGTGGCCAATGAGGTGACTATGTCTTACAGCCGGAAGCCCGGTACAAATTTGCTATGTTTGAACCTTCCTACACCGTCACACATACCAGTGGCCTTGCAAACCATTGGTGATCTATTTCCTTGTTTGCTTTTATACTGGGAATTACAAACATACATACATACATATACACAAACACATGAACTCGCTCAACTTTTGTTGATGTTTTCAAATTACATGTATTTCAGGAAATTAAGTGGATCTGGCGGGTGTTTGCATGTCCCAAGCTGGGTTATGAATAAAAAGATATCATCCGAAGTCATTAGGGTTTAGGAGATGTATCTTAATCCTGGACGAGATACATGGTTCTAAACTCGGTTTTTATTTTAAGGACTTTTGTCGAGTCTTCATGAACTCTTTAAAACATGTTGTGGTTTGTAATTCAAATTTGGAGTCTACGTTTCATACAATTCTGTTGTGATATTTTCAAACTTAATTTAAGGATGAACATCTAATGTTTTAAGCATATAGTGTTGTTATGATTGTATGCAATGGTATTAAGAAGTCACACCATAATCACGCTTCCGCAAAAGCCAGGGTGTGACACATAATAACACCAAAACACATTGTTTTATTAATAATTGACATTGTTTTACATTATACATCGATTACAGAGCACAGTTGTCACAATAAACTTCTCCTGCATTAAATGATTTAGGCGGCCATTTTCTGATAATGTATCATGATTACCTACCATTATGTCACTTCAATCTCCTTAATATTGATGGGGTGTAATTAATGAATGGGGGAGAAAGCTTCATAACCACTAACGTTTTTGTGACACCTGTGTCACTTCAACCATCAAACAAATTCCAAACCAATGAAATATTGTATTTTATACTTGGGATTTGTAAAAATATGTGTATCGTTTGCACATATCAACTCCTGTTCGATTTTAAGCTTTAAATCGCTTTCTGGAGGGTTATACGCGCTCTGATGCGTAAATATAACCAGTTTAATCCAACGAACACTCCGGAATAGTTAAATAGGCTTAACATACCTTAAATAACCTTTACATAACTTAGAAATAAGTTTTGAAGGCTTTGGTATGGCAAAAACAAGTTAATTCGCTTACAGGGACTAAACTTGACAAACTGCGAAAGTATGCCAACTTGAACTGTAACAAACATTCCGGAACATGACCATAAGTTAAACATACCATAAATATCCTTCACATAGCTTAGAAATAGGCTTTGAGGGGTTTGGTGTGCTAAAATAAACTTTTGGGTCATTCAGGGACTAAAAGCGTCAAAAAGTGCACAAGTTTGCACTTTCGCGCATAACTTACGTTCTGAATACATCCGGACATCCAAAAATTTATGTAAGCACTAAAATATTTTATTTTAGTGTTTGGCTTGAGAAAAATCCATTCGTCACGCATTTTGGATCGTTTTTCGCGCTTATGCGCATTCCGTCGTAATTAAGCGAACATCGCGATCGTACGACCAAACAAACCAACATCCGGCATATTTTTGAGCATGTTTCATGTCCACAATGTTTACGCATCATTTTAGGGCCTTAAAATTGGCTCTACGGGCCTTAGAAGTGTCGGAAATGGCTTAAACACATAACAGGGACTGAAACTGTCATTTATCAAACTTGGTTCTGATCAGACATGGCCAGGCGGCCCGCGTAAGGTTTGTGTGTATCTTTACGCGGCCCGCGTCAGGTTCCCAGATCAGATAAGATCAATTAGTCAGCAGATTTCAGCTGATTAACTCTCATCCACACACTCACACTTGCCCTTTCAGCTCATAAGAGGCCATTTTTAGTTACCACAACTTTCCAACAAGTGTACGCACGAGATTCGATCACGTTTTCCAAGAAACGATCTTAACGGTTCGGGAAAAACTATAAATACCCCACCCCCATTTGCTTCAAACTCACAAGAATCTGATCTAAAAGACTCTAAGTTGGAACCATTGTTTCATACCTGAGTTATTTTGATCTAGATTAGCATTCGGGGACCCTTCGTAAGTATTCCTTCATTCTTTTATTGCTTTTCGAGTTCGAAAGTCAAACTTTGTTTGACTTTCTGCATTGACCAGTTTATGGTCAATGCGAAGTTCGTTTGAACTTCGCAACGTGATTGTAATCACGACGGTTATAGTCCCTTGTGACTATGCCTACTGATTACCACGTTATCTAGGCTCAGTGACGAGTCGTAGTTTCGGCCTAAATGCGCATTCTTGCGTATTTTGTAACCAAACTACTCTTAGGTATTAAAACCGGTTGTTTTGATACCAAACCTGTTTTCTAAACTTAGTTAAGCATGTTTTAACATGCTTAGCTCGTCACTTTTAGTTTAGTGGTTATATAGGGTCGTAAGGTAAGCGATCTAAACAATCGCTTATACTTTCGAACCCGACCTGTTTGGTCGACCATTAGGATCCGACCAAGCACATTAGGTGACCATAATATATAGGGAATAACCTTCTGAGGTTGTACCTTATGGTCGCTTCGTTTAAGTAGTTGTATGATAGGTAGTTTATATGCCTTAGGTAAATTACCAAAATACCCCTTTGATGCCAAAATTCATTATAAACATATGTGACATAACTTTTGACATCTAAATTGATTTGGCGACAATATTAGGCATGTTAAGGCATATTCTACTTGTCATAGGACTAGTTAGGCGGTCCGAACGCGTTTCACGCGAACGACGCGTTAAAGTAGCATAAGCTACCTAAACGGGTCGTAATGGGTCGTAAGCACTTAGGTTAGGTTTCATTTAGTATGTAGGCTTTGTTAAACCATATGAAACGAGTCTCCATACTCGTTTGGTTTACGAACCCTCATTCTATGTAAATCCTCCGATTTAGGTCCGGTTAATTAACATAGTTACCTATATTAGGTGTCGTTTGATTCCGTGATCTCTAGCATTGCTTGGTGGTTATCTTAGGACTTCTGAGCAATCTCAAGTGAGTACATAGTTCCCATATTTTACCGTTTTCAAACTGTTTTGGGGTGAAGCATGTGTACCTATCTGTTATTTTCATGATTTCAAAGTATAATTGATTATACATGTTATTACTTATCATTTGACAAACTAAATGACTATCTATGGTTTAAACATTGATTTCTCAAAGAACATAAAATTAATTGTTGAATTGTACTTATTTTATGTTCACCTGACCGGTTATTAGTATGATATAGCGCTATAGGATTTGACACCCCATTCCTGTTGTCATGGAATGTCTGAAACCAATTTGTTTCTCCATCCAAATAGGGATTGCCTTTGTGGTATCCTTATAGTCTCAAAGGTGTATTTTGATGCACTAGGTCTGAATGAATTCTTAAATCACACTTTTAAAGTATAGTTTGATATACTCTCATGTGTGGTATTGTACAAAACCAACATATATTTTGTTAATCATCCAAAGCATATTTTGATATGTTATTTACAAAACCAAAACATAGTTTAATATGTTATTTACAAATCGAAAGTATACTTTTAATATGCTACTATAAGGTTATTCGTTTAACCTGACATTATTTTACAAAGCATAACTTCTGATTTATTCAAACACTTTGTTTTGTACATTTTTTCTTTTGGTTTAAGTAGTCTCATTTTACTTACCATACATAACTTTTGCTTAAACATTACATGGTTTACATTTAACTTGGGTTATACAAAAACATTTGACTATTGGTTTAAACATAGACATTATACATTGTTGGTTGGTTTAAGTGACTTAAGTAACGAGGTGTGTATAATATGATACAAGCATGGTGGATACGCCGCTGGTACTTCCTATATATAAGTGGTTGTATGGTATTACATATCGTAGCGTTGTTTGAATCATTTCAGTTTAAGACAAATAACATTTTATACAAATAACATACTTTTCACAAGACATTCTTTTACAAACAACTTATCTTATACAAACTCATTTTTACTTGGTTATTCATTTAACCTTACATTACTCTTGTATGTATCATCTACTTTATCATCACGTTTCGAATGATTTATAAAACAAAACATTTTACAAGGATCATGACTGACTTTTGTTAAACAACATTTTCTAAACTTATAAGTCATGAATCCTATATTCACAAAACCCATGTTTCTCACAGGCATTTTTATACTGTCGTACCTATTTTTACACTTGTTTCAGGTGCTGTTTTAAGGCGATTGTTGATACATGCTACATTTAGGATGGACTCGTGCCTTAGCGACTTTAAAACTTGGAAGATCATAGTTGTACTTATTTGATTGTATTAAAACAATGAGTTCATTTATCCAATAAAACGAAATTATTTATGCCATGGTAATGAAACAATAATTCTGTTACAACACTCCCCGACGTTTCCGCCACGTCTAGTCGCTTTACGTGGTCGGGGTGTGACAGAAAAGTTGGTATCAGATCCAATGGTTATAGGGAATTAGGTTATTAGTAATGCTTTGACCTAGACTATAACCTTCCTAGGACCCTAACACAAGTTTTCTTGTGTTTAGTTTTAAAACAATACCGTCACTTATTCTTAGGTGACAACCACAATAAGAACATAAATTTCTATCCCGCTTTGAAAACTAATCATCTGTTCTAGGATGATTTATTATATGGTTTTGAACCCTTTAAGTTTTCAAAATCCCATCAAAGTAGGTCTAAATAATGTGAACACGTGCAAACTGGAAGGGTGGGTGCCTGTACCCTGAGTTTTCTGTCTAAGGCTAGAGTGTTCGTACAAATCCACATAATCGGACCAGTCACTCTTACCTGGGAACTCTTGGGGTGAGTGTCCACTTATAGGCGAGCATGTCTTCGCGATACATTATTTTTCACCTATTTACTTTGATTAATCACCGGGGTCGTTTGTTGCTTTGTAGTAACAAACAAATGACCACTATCCTTGCTTTCATCAGATTTGTTTCATCTCATTCTTTTCGTCTAGTTCTCTCACTCGTTTCCTTTCATGTTCCTCTTTTAGAATGCCTCCTCGACGCGACAATCAGATGGCGAATGCCGAACTGGCGGAAATCATTGCGCAGTAAATGACTGCTGCCTTCCCAAATATTTATGCTCAAATGATTCAAGCCATCAATAACAACAACAATGCTCCATGCAATTTCAAGAATTTTAACTCGGCTAAACCGCTCAAGTTTAGTGGTTCTGAGGAAGCAACTGGCTTCTTCAATGGTTCGAGAGCATTGAGAATACTTTCCGTCACGTTCAGTGTCCTGAAAATCGCAAGGTCGAGTTTTCTTCGAGTGTGTTTCAGAAGAGGGCTCTTACATGGTGGAACGGGGTTATGAGAGACCGAGGTGCTGAGGTTGCATTAGCACAGACTTGGGCCGAGCTTAGGGCTCTTATGATGAAGGAATTTTGTCCTCGTCATGAGCTAAGGGCTCTAGGAAGGGAATTTGATAATTTGAAGCAAGACAGTGGGGAACATCGAGCCTATACTAACCGCTATGAGGAATTGAGCTTGTTATGCCCTACTATGGTTACGCCTCTGGATAAGGCGAATGAGAAATACATTGATGGTCTTCCGGACGTAATTCAGAATATCGTTACTGGCAGCAACCCTACTACTGTTAGACAAGCCATTGAATTGTCTGCCACTCTAACTGAATCCCATATCAGGAAGCATAAGCTGTTTCGGAAGGGCGACCCAAGACCATCTGACAAGACTGATCAAGCGGAGCCAAAGGAAAAACAGGATGAGGTATCCAAGAAGAAGAAGCGCAAAGAGTCTCAAAACTACGCTGTAACTGCTCAAGACAAACAGGTTGCACCAAACCAGCCAGCACAACCTCGCAAAAGGCAAAACTATGTTGGTACCGCACCTTTGTGCAACAAGTGCAACCGTCATCATCTAGAGCAAGAGCAGTGTCACAAATGTACCCACTGTGGGCGGTTGGGACATTTGATCAATGTTTGTCGTTATGCAAATCAAGCTGCTCCAAACCTTGCTGCTGTTCAAGCACGGTTCCCTCCGGGGTCATGTTATAACTGTGGTGACCTTACTCACTACAGAAACAATTGCCCAAGACTTGTTAACGCACCTCTAGCGCGAGGACGAGCATTTAACATCCGTGAGGCAAACGGAAACAATGATGCAGCAGTGAACAATTAGTGTTTTGTATTACCTTGGTTGTTATCTTTTGACACTTCAAGACAATCCGGTTGTTACATAAATAAAGAATTGTTGTTCTTATTTCTGCAAAATTTATGCGTTTATACGAATGATTGATGCAACCTTATGATGTCAACCCAAATACAAACTACTCGTATGGTTCTGTCATTTTATGATCACTTGTGATCTCCCCAAGAACCTTAAACACTTGTTTCTTTTAAGAAACAAAGCCAAACTCTTATTGAGAATCCTTCTATCTTTATAGATAGATCCTTGAAAATCATTAAAGTGCCAAATGAAATCCATGGATTGGATTCCTAGTGTGCTTTAAATATCCATACCTAAAGATAACAAATTAAAGAATCAAGTTAACTAATTTTATGCTTATGTGTTTTCTTACATGATTTGTGGTTGTTTTGTGATCCATCCAAATCCTCGTAGAATCTTCCATATCTCATATGAGAGATTCATAATAGGATATCCAAAGTTACTATCTTAAATCCTTAATGGACTTCTACGTTGTAGTCAAGTCCCTTGGGTTTTAAAAGTACTATTCTAAAATTTGACCCCTTGAGTGGTCTAGATAAACAGATTGATTTTGAAAATCTGATTAGAAATATCATGTGATGATATAATTAAAAAGATCCCTTAAGTGGTCTATTTAAGGAGATCGTACGATGGTCTAGTTAAGAAGATCATGTGTTGATCTAGTTAAAAAGATTGTTCGTTGATCTAGTTGAAAAAATCCTTTGGTGGTCTAGTCAGGTCGCTTCATGTTTATTCAATTGATTTTTCCTCTACGCATTATGAAATGAACTGTGCGGACTGTGCAAGCGATTACATAATTATGGAGGCCTACATAATTATGGAATTCAGTGCACAGAAACCACAGGAAGTTTTGTCATGTGTTAAGACCTATAGTGACGAGAATAATGATACGGGAGAAGTCTTGGACCTTGACCGATGTCATTTTATCTTACACTCTCGAATTATGATTTCAAGCACACACAAGTTTCCTATGATAAGTCTTCATAAGAAACGTTCTTCTGTCCGTAGTTCAAAATTCCATGTTTTACTACTACAAGGAATTCACTTTGAGGGTTAACAAATTCGCTAAGAATCCTAACATGGCCCAGAGTTTTACTTAAGGGTTCAATGGATCTATTTGAAGGCGAAACCGTCACAGCTGTCTTTACAAGTTTCCTCTAGAATTAAATTTCGGGACGAAATTTCCTAAAGTAGGGGAGACTGTGACACCTGTGTCACTTCAACCATCAAACAAATTCCAAACCAATGAAATATTGTATTTCATACTTGGGATTTGTAAAAATATGTGTATCGTTTGCACATATCAACTCCTGTTCGATTTTAAGCTTTAAATCGCTTTCTGGAGGGTTATACGCGCTCTGATGCGTAAATATAACCAGTTTAATCCAACGAACACTCTGGAATAGTGAAATAGGCTTAACATACCTTAAATAACCTTTACATAACTTAGAAATAAGTTTTGAAGGCTTTGGTATGGCAAAAACAAGTTAATTCGCTTACAGGGACTAAACTTGACAAACTGCGAAAGTATGCCAACTTGAACTGTAACAAACATTCCGGAACATGACCATAAGTTAAACATACCATAAATATCCTTCACATAGCTTAGAAATAGGCTTTGAGGGGTTTGGTGTGCTAAAATACACTTTTGGGTCATTCAGGGACTAAAAGCGTCAAAAAGTGCACAAGTTTGCACTTTCGCGCATAACTTACGTTCTGAATACATCCGGACATCCAAAAATTTATGTAAGCACTAAAATATTTTATTTTAGTGTTTGGCTTGAGAAAAATCCATTCGTCATGCATTTTGGATCGTTTTTCGCGCTTATGCGCATTCCGTCGTAATTAAGCGAACATCGCGATCATACGACCAAACGAACCAACATCCGGCATATTTTTGAGCATGTTTCATGTCCACAATGTTTAGGCATCATTTTAGGGCCTTAAAGTTGGCTCTACTGGCCTTAGAAGTGTTGGAAATGGCTTAAACACGTAACAGGGACTGAAACTGTCATTTATCAAACTTGGTTCTGATCAGACATGGCCAGGCGGCCCGCGTAAGGTTTGTGTGTATCTTTACGCGGCCCGCGTCAGGCTCCCAGATCAGATATGATCAATTAGTCAGCAGATTTTAGCTGATTAACTCTCATCCACACACTCACACTTGCCCTTTCAGCTCATAAAAGGCCATTTTTAGTTACCACAACTTTCCAACAAGTGTACGCACGAGATTCGATCACGTTTTCCAAGAAATGATCTTAACGGTTCGGGAAAACTATAATTACCCCACCCCCATTTGCTTCAAACTCACAAGAATCTGATCTAAAAGACTCTAAGTTGGAACCATTGCTTTTCGAGTCCGAAAGTCAAACTTTGTTTGACTTTCTGCATTGACCAGTTTATGGTCAATGCGAAGTTCGTTTAAACTTTGCAACGTGATTGTAATCACGATGGTTATAGTCCCTTGTGACTATGCCTACTGATTACCACGTTATCTAGGCTCAGTGACGAGCCGTAGTTTCGGCCAAAATGCGCATTCTTGCGTATTTTGTAACCAAACTACTCTTAGGTATCAAAACCGGTTGTTTTGATACCAAACCTGTTTTCTAAACTTAGTTAAGCATGTTTTAACATGCTTAGCTCGTCACTTTTAGTTTAGTGCTTATATAGGGTCGTAAGTTAAGCGATCTAAACAATCGCTTATACTTTCGAACCCGGCCTGTTTGGTCGATCATTAGGATCCGACCAAGCACATTAGGTGACCATAATATATAGGGAATAACCTTCCAAGGTTATACCTTATGGTCGCTTCGTTTAAGTAGTTGTATGATAGGTAGTTTATATGCCTTAGGTAAATTACCAAAATACCCCTTTGATGCCAAAATTCATTATAAACATATGTGACATAACTTTTGACATCTAAACTGATTTGGCGACAATATTAGGCATGTTAAGGCATATTCTACTTGTCATAGGACTAGTTAGGCGGTTAGAACGCGTTTCACGCGAACGACGCGTTAAAGTAGCATAAGCTACCTAAACGGGTCGTAATGGGTCGTAAGCACTTAGGTTAGGTTTCATTTAGTATGTAGGCTTTGTTAAACCATATGACACGAGTTTCCATACTCGTTTGGTTTACGAACCCTCATTCTATCTTAATCCTCCGATTTAGGTCCGGTTAAATAACATAGTTACCTATATTAGGTACCGTTTGATTCGGTGATCTCTAGCATTGCTTGGTGGTTATCTTAGGACTTCTGAGCAATCTCAAGTGAGTACATAGTTCCCCTATTTTCCCCTTTTCAAACTGTTTTGGGGTGAAGCATGTGTACCTATCTGTTATTTTCATGATTTCAAAGTATAATTGATTATATATGTTATTACTTATCATTTGACAAACTAAATGACTATCTATGGTTTAAACATTGATTTCTCAAAGAACATAAAATAAATTGTTGAATTGTACTTATTTTATGTTCACCAGATCGGTTGTTAGTATGATATAGGCCTATAGGATTTGACACCCCATTCCTGTTGTCATGGAATGTCTGAAACCAATTTGTTTCTCCATCCAAATAGGGATTGCCTTTGTGGTATCCTTATAGTCTCAAAGGTGTATTTTGATGCACTAGGTCTGAATGAATTCTTAAATCACACTTTTAAAGTATAGTTTGATATACTCTCATGTGTGGTATTGTACAAAACCAACATATATTTTGTTAATCATCCAAAGCATATTTTGATATGTTATTTACAAAACCAAAACATAGTTTAATATGTTATTTACAAATCCAAAGTATACTTTTAATATGCTACTATAAGGTTATTCGTTTAACCTTACATTATTTTACAAAGCATAACTTCTGATTTATTCAAACACTTTGTTTTGTACATTTTTGCTTATGGTTTAAGTAGTCTCATTTTACTTACCATACATAACTTTTGCTTACACATTACATGGTTTACATTTAACTTGGGTTATACAAAAACATTTGACTATTGGTTTAAACATAGACATTACACATTGTTGGTTGGTTTAAGTGACTTAAGTAACGAGGCGTGTGTAATATGATACAAGCATGGTGGATACGCTGCTGGTACTTCCTATATATAAGTGGTTGTATGGTATTACATATCGTAGCGTTGTTTGAATCATTTCAGTTTAAGACAAATAACATTTTATACAAACAACATACTTTTCACAAGACATTGTTTTACAAACAACTTATCTTATACAAACTCATTTTTACTTGGTTATTCATTTAACCTTACATTACTCTTGTACGTATCATCCACTTTATCATCACGTTTCGAATGATTTATAAAACAAAACATTTTACAAGGATCATGACTGACTTTTGTTAAACAACATTTTCTGAACTTATAAGTCATGAATCCTATATTCACAAAACTATGTATCTCACAGGCATTTTTATGCTGACGTACCTATTTTTACACATGTTTCAGGTGCTGTTTTAAGGCGATTGTTGATACATGCTACATTTAGGATGGACTCGTGCCTTAGCGACTTTAAAACTTGGAAGATCATAGTTGTACTTATTTGATTGTATTAAAACAATGAGTTCATTTATTCAATAAAACGAAATTATTTATGCCATGGTTATGAAACAATAATTCTGTTACAACACTCCCCGACGTTTCTGCCACGTCTAGTCGCTTTACGTGGTCGGGGTGTGACAGATTTCCCAGAAAATTTTCTGTCATATGACGTTATCAGCACTAAGCAAAAACAAATTTTCAGAAGAAAAAAAAACTTTAAAAAAATAAAAACGCCAAACTACGATTTATGAATATGCTAATATGAGATATGAATAAGGATGATGATATGCATGAATTTGTTCTAATGATCAATGATGATTCTGATAATCTAACATGTTTTTCTGATGAAACACTAGAGTTTCTGATGATTTATCAGATGTTCTGATGATGTATCAAATTTTCTGATGATACATCAGATTTTCTGATAATTTATCAGATTTTCTGGTGTTCTATCAGATATATGATTTTTCTTTGATTATCACTAAAGCAATTTATCAAGCATTTTTCTGGTAATAAGGTTATCTGAAAGACCTTTATCACATAATTGACCACAACTTAGCAGATTGTACTTTAAGCTAGTTTTTCTATGGTCAAACATCCATACCTTATGCATCCATATCCCATGATCCTCCCTTTTACTCCATTTCCAAAATTTACCATTTTACCCAGCTTTGAAACAAAGTTGCTGAGTGAGCTCCTGTCCCCAGTCATGTGCTTGGAGCTTCCTGAGTAGCAGTACCAGATCTGCTGCACATGATGGTCCTGAAAAGGAAAGATTAGAGGGTTTTTGATACCCAGGCTTGCTTGGGTGTCACACCCCGACCACGTAGAACATACAAAACGTGGCGGAAACATCGGGGAGTGTTGTAACAGAATTAATTGTTTCAAATCCATGGCAATTGAAGTATCGTTTTATTGATTAAAGTGTTACAATGTCTTAACAAACAAGGAAATACAACATAATTAACTAGTCTTGCATCTTTTATTGTCACTAAAGCCCAAATCTGCCTATATGTATCTTGATCATCTTATGCAACAGTTCCTGAAAAACACATGTGAAAATAGGTACGTCAGCATAAAAATGCCTGTGAGATACATAGGTTTTGTGAAAAGAGGTTCCATGACTTATGTTTGAGAAAATGTTTAGTCATGAACCTTTTAGTTTGCTTTGTTTTGTAAATCATTTGAAAAACAATGAGTTCAGATGATATGTATAAATAAATGAATAATGTATGGTTAAATGAATAACCATAATAAAATGGATTTGTATAAGATAAGTTGTTGGTAAAACAATGTCTTGTGAAAAGTATGTTATTTGTATAAAATGTTATATGTATCAAACTGAAATGATTCAAATAACGCTACAATATGTAATACCATACAAACACTTATATATAGGAAGTACCAGCGGCGTATCCACCATGCTTGTATCATATTACACACGTATCGTTACTTAATCATTTAATCAAACCAAACCATCAAAGTAATGTTTAACAATAGTATAAATGTTTATGTATGGTCAAATACGGTTCACAGATACAAACGGTTCACAGATACAAACGGTTCACAGATACAAACGGTTCACAGATACAAACGGTTCACAGATATCAACGGATCACATAGTCGAATGATTACAACGGTTCACATAGTCAAATGTTTACAACGGTTCAATATGTAGTATAATGTGTTCATATGCTGGATAAGCATATGCAACAGAAAAGCAATGTAAAACAATGTACTAAGTATGCACAAAATAGACATACGTAGTATGAAATGTAATGTAGAACGATGTACTAAGTAATGCACACAATGGGCACACCTAGCATAAAATGTAATGAAATCATGTACTATAATGTACTAACGAACATAGTAGGTATATGATGTGAAAACAGGAAAGCATGAAAGTAACAAGTAGGCACATGTGTTCCACCCCAAAACAGTTTGGAAAACAGTAAAAGAGGGGTCTATGTACTCACCTGAGATTGCTCAGTAGTTCTGGAGTGACAACTAAACAATGCTAGAGATCGCGGATATCAAACGGCACCTAGTATAGCTAACTATGTTAATAAACCAGACCTAGATCGGAAGATTGGGTAGCATTAGGGTTTGTAAACCAAACGAGTGTAGAGACTCGTGTCATTTGGTTTAACAAAGCCTACATACTAAATGAAACTTAACCTGAGTGATTTCAACCCATTACGACCCGTTTAGGTAGCTTATGCTACTTTAACGCGTCGTTCGCGTGAAATGCGTTCGGACCGCCTAACTAGCCCTATGACAAGTGTTATATGCCTAAACATATTCCATAATCAGTTATGTGACAAAGGTTTAGGTTACATATGCTTAATTACCAATTATACATGAAAAGGGTATTCTGGTAATTTACCTAAGGCATATAAACTACCTATCATACAACTACTTAAACGATGCGACCATAGGGTATAACCTCGGAAGGTTATTCCCTACCTACTATGGTCACCTAATGTGTTTGGTCGGATCCTAATGATTGACCACACTGGGTCGGGTTCGAGGTATAAGCGATTTATTAGATCGCTTACCCTACGACCCTAGACAACGTGGTAATCAGTGGGCATAGTCCCAAGGGACTATGACCAACGTGATTACACTCACGTTGCGAAGTTCAAAAGAACTTCGCATTGACCATTACTGGTCAACGCTGAAAGTCAAACAAAGTTTGACTTTCGGACTCGAAAAGCAATAAAATAAGGAAAAGAACGAAAGAATACTTACGAAGGGTCCCCGAATGCTAATCCCGATCCAAGAACTCAGGTATGAAACAATGGTTTCAACTTAGAGCTCTCAAATCAGAATTCTAGTGCTTTAAAACAATGAAAGGCATGGGGTATATATAGTTTTCGGTGAACCATTGAGATCGTTTCATGGAAACCGTGATTCGATCACATCCGTACACTTGTTGAGAGGTTATGGAAGCCACATATGTTCCTTATCTTAATGACTAAGCAACTTAAAACATGTGGTTAAGGATCAATCAGCTGCAACTTGTGTTAGAAACACTTAATCTGGTCTGGTTATGCAGTCGCGTAGCGCGACGGGTAGGCCCTTAGGGCTCGCGCTACGCTACTGCCTCCCCTGAATCAGAAAGTTTCAAAATTGGCAGCAATGGTCCCTGCACGTGTTTAAGGCCTTTTTCGATGCGTTTGAACCCCGTTAACCTCATTTCAAGGCTCTAAAATGAAGTTAAAGTATAGGGAACTCAAAACATACTCAAAAATATGCCGGATGATGGTTCGTTTGGTCGTACGAACGCGATGTTCGCTTAATCACGACGGAATGCGCATAAGCGCGAAAAACGATCCAAATGACGCGAAGAATGGATTTTTCTTATGGCGAACACTAAAATATAATGTAGTCATGCTTACATAAATTTTTGGATGTCCAGATGTATTCAGAACGTAAGTTATGCGCGAAAATGCAAACTTGTGCACTTTTTGACACTTTTAGTCCCTGAATGACCCAAAAGTTTATTTTAGCACACCGAACCCCTCAAAGCCTATTTCTAAGCTATGTAAAGGATATTTATGGTATGTTTAACTTATGGTCATGTTCCGGAAGGTCTGTTACAGTTCAAATTGGCATACTTTCACAGTTTGTCAAATTTAGTCCCTGTAAGCGATTAAACTTTGATTTCACCACACCAAACCTTCCAAAACTTATATCTAAGTTATGTAAAGGTTATTTAAGGTATGTTAAGCCAATTTCACTATTCCGGAGTGTTCATTGCATTAAACTGGTTATATTTACGCATCAGTGCGTGTATAACCTTCCAGAAAGCGATTTAGAGCTTGAAATCGAACATGAGTTGATATGTGCAAAAGATACACATATTTATACAAGTCCAAAGTATGAAATACATTATTTCATTGGTTAGGAATTTGTTTGATGGTTGAAATGACACAGGTGTTACAGTCTCCCCTACTTTAGGAAATTTCGTCCCGAAATTAATTCGTAGGAGTCTATTTGTGACTTTGTGTCAGATAACCACCAGAGATATGTGAAGCATAATCCTGTCATTTCCTTAACGGACATTCTTCAGAATGAAAATGAACAAACGGAGTCATTTTCCTCAACGAATATTCTTCAGAAGCGGAAATGAAGGAATAAACAAATGGGGATTCATTTCCTTAACGGAAAATCTTCAGAAACGAAAATGACCAAACGGAGTCATTTTCAACGGTTGCTTCCTCAGAAACGGAAATGAAAATGATAGACAAACGGATATTCATTTCCTCAACGGATAATTCTTCACAAACGAAAATGAACAACAGAGTCATTTTCAACGGTTGCTTCCTCAGAAACGGAAATGAGAATGATAGACAAACGGATATTCATTTCCTCAACGGACAATTCTTCAGAAACGAAAATGAACAACAGAGTCATTTTCAACGGTTGCTTCCTCAGAAACGGAAATGAAAATGATAGACAAACGGATGTTCATTTCCTCAACGGACAATTCTTCAGAAACGAAAATGAACAACAGAGTCATTTTCAACGGTTGCTTCCTCAGAAACGGAAATGAAAATGATAGACAAACGGATGTTCATTTCCTCAACGGATAATCTTTAGAAACGGAAATGAACAACAGAGTCATTTTCAACGGTTGCTTCCTCAGAAACGGAAATGAAAATGATAGACAAACGGATGTTCATTTCCTCAACGGATAATCTTTAGAAACGAAAATGAACTAACGGAGTCATTTTCAACGGTTGTTTCCTCAGGTTCGGAAATGAAGGATTTAAACAACGGATATTCATTTCCTCAACGGATAATCTTCAGAAACGAAAATGAACTAACGGAGTCATTTTCATCGGTTGTTTCCTCAGGTTCGGAAATGAAGGATTTAAATAAACGGATATTCATTTCCCTCGACGGGTACTCTTCAGAACGAAAATGCACAAACGGAGTCATTTTCCTCAACGGGTATTCTTCAGAATTGGAAATGAAGGATAAACGGATATTCATTTCCTCAACGGATATTCTTCAGAAGTGAAAAATGAATAGCTAGTTCATTTTTCCTCAACGGATACTTCATCAGAATTGGAAATGAATAGGGTTAACTTCTAGGTACATGACAAAGCTCGCTGTGGTTTCTGTGCACTAAATTCCATAATTATGTATGCATCCATAATTATGTAATTCCTTGTACAGTCCGCACAGTTTGGCTTGTAATGTTCATAAGCACATAAACACATAGTTGTTTAATTGTTATTATCTTGTTATCGATTGCTATTAACTTGGCACCTCGTACTTCGTTTCTCTTGGAAGGAATGGGTACTTAGGATTTTCGTGAAAAACGCAAGAGATCAAACAACGGAAGAAATTTGGAAGTAGTCTGTTCTTCAAGGAATGCGGTTCCTTGATTGTCGGCATTGTAGGGGATATGTTGTTTATACATACAATCACATAAATACATTGCAATGTAAATAAAAGATTTATTTATAAACAAATGATAACAACAACTGTTTCATGGATCGTGACAACAAAAGAAAATAATACATGGGACGTAATTATTTCTAAATGATGTTGTCTTCTGGTTGATCATATGCTCATCCCTGCGCTGGATTTGCATTAGCAAGCCTTGGGCAATTCCTACGAAAATGGCCCATCTCGCCACAGTTGTAGCAAGATCCCGGTGGAAAACGAGCTTTAGCAGGATTGTTGCCAGCTTGATTTGGTGCAGCTGCGGTTGGGCAAACCCTAGCTGTATGACCTATAAGTCCGCAAACTTGGCATGTGCGGCACTTCACCCCAGCATGATGATGTAGGCCACATTGGTTGCACAAGGGTGCAGTTCCGTTGTAGGGTTTCCTGGCAGGGGGTTGAGCTGGTTGGTTGAGGACGGCTTGATCATTGTGAGCGACCACAGCGTAGTTCTGAGAAGCCTTTCGCTTCTTTGACCTCTTAGGGGATCCAGTCTGTTCATCCATGATCTTTGATTCCTCGATTGGTTTCGATTCTTCGACCGGCTTCTTGTCACCTTTTCGGAAAAGTTTACCTTTCCTGATCTTTGATTCAGTCAAGGTTGCAGATAGCTCAATGGCCTGTCTAACTGTAGTAGGGTTGCTACCAGTCAAAATGTCTTGTATTGAATCAGGGAGGCCATCAATGTACTTTTCGATTGCCTTATCCAAAGGCGTGACCATGTTTGGGCATAACAGACTTAACTCTTCATAACGGTCCGTGTAGGCTCGATGCTCACCGCTGTCTTGCTCAAGGTTGTCGAATTCCCTTTCCAAGGCCCTGATCTCATGACAAGGACATAATTCCTTCATCATAAGGGCTCTAAGTTCAGCCCATGTCTGTGCTAAAGCAACTTCTGCACCACGATCTCTCATAACCCTGTTCCACCACGTAAGGGCTCTCTTCTGGAACACACTCGAAGCAAACTCGACCTTGCGATTGTCAGGACACTGCACATGGCGGAAAGTATTCTCAATGCTCTCGAACCATTGAAGAAGCCCAGTCGCTCCCTCAGAACCGCTAAACTTGAGTGGTTTCGCCGAGTTAAAACTCTTGAAATTGCATGGACCATTGTTGTTGTTGTTGGCTTGATTCCATTGAGCAAAGAGGTTTGGGAATTGAGCAGCCATTTGTTGTGCAATGATTTCTGCCAGTTCGGCAGTCGCTATCTGGTTTTCGCGTCGAGGAGGCATTCTAAAAGAGGAAACATGAAAGGAAACGAGTGAGAGAATTAGACGAAAAGAATGAGATGAAACAAATCTGATGAAAGCAAGGATATTGGTCATTTGTTTGTTACTACAAAGCAACAAACGACCCTGGTGATTAATCAAAGTAAATAGGTCAAAAATAATGTATCGCGAAGACATGCTCGCCTATAAGTGAACACTCATCCCAAGAATTCCCAGGTAAGCACAACTGGTCCCGCGTCTGATGAGATGTATACGAAGTGCTTGCCTAGACAGAAAACCCAGAATACAGGCATTCACCCTTCCAGTTTGCACGTGTTCACATTATTAAAAACCCAAAACCTTGACGAGATTTTTGAAAACTCAAAGGGGTTCAAAACCTTATAACAGAGGGTTCAAAACCTAGTAATTAATCATCCTAGAACAGATGATTAGTTTTCAAAGCGGTTTTGAAATTTGTGTTCTTGTTGTGGTAGTCGCCTAAGGATAGGTGACGGTATTGTTTTATGACTAAACGCAAGTAAACTCGCGTTAGGGTCCTAAGAAGGTTATAGACTAGGTCAAAGCATTACTAATTACTAATAACCTAATTCCCTATAACCATTGGCTCTGATACCATCTTTTCTGTCACACCCCGACCACGTAGAACATACAAAACGTGGCGGAAACATCGGGGAGTGTTGTAACAGAATTAATTGTTTCAAATCCATGGCAATTGAAGTATCGTTTTATTGATTAAAGTTTTACAATGTCTTAACAAACAAGGAAATACAACATAATTAACTAGTCTTGCATCTTTTATTGTCACTAAAGCCCAAATCTGCCTATATGTATCTTGATCATCTTATGCAACAGTTCCTGAAAAACACATGTGAAAATAGGTACGTCAGCATAAAAATGCCTGTGAGATACATAGGTTTTGTGAAAAGAGGTTCCATGACTTATGTTTGAGAAAATGTTTAGTCATGAACCTTTTAGTTTGCTTTGTTTTGTAAATCATTTGAAAAACAATGAGTTCAGATGATATGTATAAATAAATGAATAATGTATGGTTAAATGAATAACCATAGTAAAATGGATTTGTATAAGATAAGTTGTTGGTAAAACAATGTCTTGTGAAAAGTATGTTATTTGTATAAAATGTTATATGTATCAAACTGAAATGATTCAAATAACGCTACAATATGTAATACCATACAAACACTTATATATAGGAAGTACCAGCGGCGTATCCACCATGCTTGTATCATATTACACACGTATCGTTACTTAATCATTTAATCAAACCAAACCACCAAAGTAATGTTTAACAATAGTAGAAATGTTTATGTATGGTCAAATACGGTTCACAGATACAAACGGTTCACAGATACAAACGGTTCACAGATATCAACGGATCACATAGTCGAATGATTACAACGGTTCACATAGTCAAATGTTTACAACGGTTCAATATGTAGTATAATGTGTTCATATGCTGGATAAGCATATGCAACAGAAAAGCAATGTAAAACAATGTACTAAGTATGCACAAAATAGACATACGTAGTATGAAATGTAATGTAGAACGATGTACTAAGTAATGCACACAATGGGCACACCTAGCATAAAATGTAATGAAATCATGTACTATAATGTACTAACGAACATAGTAGGTATATGATGTGAAAACAGGAAAGCATGAAAGTAACAAGTAGGCACATGTGTTCCACCCCAAAACAGTTTGGAAAACAGTAAAAGAGGGGTCTATGTACTCACCTGAGATTGCTCAGTAGTTCTGGAGTGACAACTAAACAATGCTAGAGATCGCTGATATCAAACGGCACCTAGTATAGGTAACTATGTTAATAAACCGGACCTAGATCGGAAGATTGGGTAGCATTAGGGTTTGTAAACCAAACGAGTGTAGAGACTCGTGTCATTTGGTTTAACAAAGCCTACATACTAAATGAAACTTAACCTGAGTGATTTCAACCCATTACGACCCGTTTAGGTAGCTTATGCTACTTTAACGCGTCGTTCGCGTGAAATGCGTTCGGACCGCCTAACTAGCCCTATGACAAGTGTTATATGCCTAAACATATTCCATAATCAGTTATGTGACAAAGGTTTAGGTTACATATGCTTAATTACCAATTATACATGAAAAGGGTATTCTGGTAATTTACCTAAGGCATATAAACTACCTATCATACAACTACTTAAACGATGCGACCATAGGGTATAACCTCGGAAGGTTATTCCCTACCTACTATGGTCACCTAATGTGTTTGGTCGGATCCTAATGATCGACCAAACTGGGTCGGGTTCGAGGTATAAGCGATTTATTAGATCGCTTACCCTACGACCCTAGACAACGTGGTAATCAGTGGGCATAGTCCCAAGGGACTATGACCAACGTGATTACACTCACGTTGCGAAGTTCAAAAGAACTTCGCATTGACCATTACTGGTCAACGCTGAAAGTCAAACAAAGTTTGACTTTCGGACTCGAAAAGCAATAAAATAAGGAAAAGAACGAAAGAATACTTACGAAGGGTCCTCGAATGCTAATCCCGATCCAAGAACTCAGGTATGAAACAATGGTTTCAACTTAGAGCTCTCAAATCAGAATTCTAGTGCTTTAAAACAATGAAAGGCATGGGGTATATATAGTTTTCGGTGAACCGTTGAGATCGTTTCATGGAAACCGTGATTCGATCACATCCGTACACTTGTTGAGAGGTTATGGAAGCCACATATGTTCCTTATCTTAATGACTAAGCAACTTAAAACATGTGGTTAAGGATCAATCAGCTGCAACTTGTGTTAGAAACACTTAATCTGGTCTGGTTATGCAGTCGCGTAGCGCGACGGGTAGGCCCTTAGGGCTCGCGCTACGCTACTGCCTCCCCTGAATCAGAAAGTTTCAAAATTGGCAGCAATGGTCCCTGCACGTGTTTAAGGCCTTTTTCGATGCGTTTGAACCCCGTTAACCTCATTTCAAGGCTCTAAAATGAAGTTAAAGTATAGGGAACTCAAAACATACTCAAAAATATGCCGGATGATGGTTCGTTTGGTCGTACGAACGCGATGTTCGCTTAATCACGACGGAATGCGCATAAGCGCGAAAAACGATCCAAATGACGCGAAGAATGGATTTTTCTTATGGCGAACACTAAAATATAATGTAGTCATGCTTACATAAATTTTTGGATGTCCAGATGTATTCAGAACGTAAGTTATGCGCGAAAATGCAAACTTGTGCACTTTTTGACACTTTTAGTCCCTGAATGACCCAAAAGTTTATTTTAGCACACCGAACCCCTCAAAGCCTATTTCTAAGCTATGTAAAGGATATTTATGGTATGTTTAACTTATGGTCATGTTCCGGAAGGTCTGTTACAGTTCAAATTGGCATACTTTCGCAGTTTGTCAAATTTAGTCCCTGTAAGCGATTAAACTTTGATTTCACCACACCAAACCTTCCAAAACTTATATCTAAGTTATGTAAAGGTTATTTAAGGTATGTTAAGCCTATTTCACTATTCCGGAGTGTTCGTTGCATTAAACTGGTTATATTTACGCATCAGTGCGTGTATAACCTTCCAGAAAGCGATTTAGAGCTTGAAATCGAACATGAGTTGATATGTGCAAAAGATACACATATTTATACAAGTCCAAAGTATGAAATACATTATTTCATTGGTTAGGAATTTGTTTGATGGTTGAAATGACACAGGTGTTACATTGGGTACTCTTTCTGATGAGATTCTAATCAGATTATTTTTTCTTGATGGCCTTTCATCAGAATATCTGTTATATGCTGAGCCATAAACAGATTTTTCATTTTTCTTTTGAAGATGGTGTTGAACAAGCTTCAGTATGTCAACATACATACAAGATTCTTTATAAGAATTTTCTGATATTCTTTCTTGTGATGGAATGAGTGGATAATTTTGAAAAGATGAATGAACTGCTTCTAGAGTATTTAAAGATTTTTTATTGCATTCAATTATTTTTGCTTTGAAGTTGGGTTTTTCAAAAGAGTATTCAGAACAGGTTGATTTGCATGATTCAGAATCAGATTCTGATAAAATTTATTAGAAATCTGATGGGTTGCTTTTACAAAGACAGTGGGTTTGCTATTTCTTGTTTTTGCATATCTCAAACCCTCTCCTTTGTTCTTTGGTGTGGACTCAATGAAGTTTATGAATTCTTTAGCTTGTTGAAAATCTTTTACATTAATTTCTTTATCATTGATTTTCTTTTAAAGATCTTTTCTTTCATTTTCATAGAACTCAATTTTAGCTCTGTGATCTAAACTTTCTTCTATGAGTAATTGGTTTTCAAGTATGATTTTATTCATGGTCCTTTGCAACTCATCAGATTTTTTACTATCTGATTGCTGCTTTTCTTGCATATTTAGAAAATCTAACAAGAGCTTGTTTAGCTTGTGATCACGATCAAGATTGTCTAAATTTACCTTTTGTCCTGAGGTTTCTGGTAGTTCATCAAGAAGTGCCATGAGGCAGAAATTTTCCATTTCTTCTTCTTCATCATCAGAAGAATCATCAGATAGCCATGTATCTGTTCCTGCAATTAAACTGACTTGCTGCTGCTTCTTAGCTTCTTCCAGTTTCTTCTCATATTAGGCAATATCTTTCAGTTTCTTGATCTTGCATTCTGATGCATAGTAACCTTTCTGCTTGCACTTGTAACACACAACTTCAGCCTTTCCTTTATCCTTAGATCTACCTTCTTCCATAGATCTAACATCCATCCTCCCTTTGTCACTTCTCTGGTATCTTTGGCCTCATCCCCTAAACCTCTACTCAAATGTTTTGGTGAGCAGTGCTATTGCTTCAGCAAAAGCTGAAAAATCTGAAGATGTATCAGATATTTCTAGATTTTGACTGTTCGATAGTTGTGGATCATTGGTGGGTGGTGTTCTTTGTGAGTTTGAGATAAGATCTAAAGATCCCCCTCTTTGAATGGATTCTTCAAATATTTCTTCCTCTCTGGGGACCAAGATGCTGTATAAGTCATGAAGACTCATATTTCCTAGTTCTAAGGTTGAGGACAAAGTCATGGTTAGACTTCTCCATTCTCTAGGTAATGCATCTACAAATTCTTTGTTTCTTTCATCATTTGATTTTGTTATTCCAAATTTCTTTAGCTCATTCAAAAGTTTTGTAAATCTTTGATATGTTTCATTTAACCTTTCATTAGGTAAACTGTTGAACCTCTCATATGAGTAAACATTGTTTGTTCTCTTATTTCTCTTCATCCTTTCTCCTCCTTCACAAAGATTTTCCAACTGATCCCATATTTCCTTAGCTGATACACATGCATCAACTTGTGAAAATATGTCATTGGGGATAGCCATTACTAAAAGTGACTTTGCCCTTTCATCCCCAGCCACCTTTTCCTTGTCTTCCGCGCACCAGTTTAATTCACTTTTGGGAGCTCGGGAGGCAGGGATTGCAGGTAATTGGTCAGTTGCTGGAATAGCTGGTATTTCAGTCATTGGTATATGTGGACCCCTTTCAATGGATTGAAACAGAGATTAGTCATGACCATTAAGGAAATTGACCATCCTGATTTTCCATTGGGGGTATTCCTCTCTGACCAGAGTCGGAGGCTTAGACATAGAACCAATGTTAAAAGTATTATTCCATGATTGAAAGCTGGCCATATTAAGAGAAAAGAAGATGAGCGATTGATCGTTTGAAAATGATTTATTCAATCTGCTCTGATACCAATTGTTGGTCCCAGTATGGAGTTAAAAACTTCTTTTCACGTAATATGGCAAGTGATTTCAGTAGATGTAAAAATTGTGCGGAAATGGAAATCAGACTTTCAAGAAACAAGGCCTACAGAATTATCAAGTTTATATCACTTTGAAACAAAATGGTTTACAAGGTGATTGTAAGATTATTATCTAATATAAATGAATACTTGAGTTCTGCGGGTGAGAGGGCAATGGAGTTTGTAGTATGTATTGAATGCTAAGCTTAACTCATTGTCTTCTGCTTGGTGAGCCTTCTATTTATAGAAGGCTGGATAGACGAATAAACATTTGTTTATTCATATAAAAGTCCTGCAAAAAGTAACAATTTGACATATTCATTGAATCCAACATTCAAGTAGCCTTTGTCATCATGAGATCCAATAATGTCAACTTGCTTCGGTTAGTGTGGCAGGATAGAGCTGGTTTTTAGATAAGTGGGGTATTCATCAGAATTTCTGATAAACCACTTCATCAGAAATTCTGGTGAACAAATCATCAGAAAATCTGATGATCAGAATCGTCAGAAACTGATGATATTTCATCAGAAATATCATCAGATCCATCAGAAATGACCTTCTCTGATAATCTTCTTTAGCTCTTGATCAACTTGTGATTCTTTGAAGTAGATGTTGTTCATTTCTGTTGTCCTATCCGATCTTTTTCTTCTTGTTGTAATCTTCAGGACTGTTGTCTTCTTCATAGATCAACTTGAATCTAATTTTCTTCAATACTTACAAATAAATTTTCCTAACAATAGTAACCCAAGGAATTAGAGATGCTATGCCATATATCATCCAAAACGTTAGAGAAGCGGAAAATAATAGTAGAAGTAATAGTGGAAGTAAGCGATCACTTACTGAACCCAGTCACAGCGTGAACAATGGACCATTACCTCAATTTCCTATTCCAAAAAGAAGAAGAACCATATCTTATGGTTGTTCTTACAAAGAATTCTGGTCCTGCAGACCTACGCTGGATAGAAAAGACTGAAGCAGTCTTAAAAATAAGCAAGTGTGTAGAGGAAGACAAAATTATGTTTTCTTCCAATCTATTTAAGAATGCTGCTTTAGAATTGTGGAACACTATTCTCCAGTCTAGGGGAAGTGACAGAACCTATAATAAGGAATGGACTGAGTTCAAGACTATGGTTGAAAGGAAGTTCTATCCACCCAATGAAAAAGAACAGATTACTAATAAGTTCTTAAAACAAGAATGATTGGAGTAGACTGTAAGGGTTACACTACTATATTCTTCGAATATGCTAGAATAGTGCCAACCCTAGCTTCACCAGAACCAGTATTAGTCTTCCGTTACATCTGGAGATTAATCAGTGAGATTAGACATGTAGTCAAGGCAGCTAGGTCACCAACCATAGAAGAAGTTGTAGAGTTGGCAAATACCTTGACCGATGAATTCGTACGTACACAAGAAGAAAACCAGAGAAAGAACCTAGTGCAGAAACTTACCCAGGAATTTCGCTATGGAAATTCCAACCGTGGGAAGAATGTAGGTTCTACTTCTGCACCTTATTGTAAGGCTTGCAAAAAAGAAGCATTCAGGAAGATGCTCCACCTACTGCAATTTCTGCAAGATACCAGGACACAAAGAAGAAGATTGTAGGAAGAAACCCAGTAACGGAGAGTGCTTCAATTGTGGAGAAAAGGGACATATCAAGCCAAACAGTCTGAAACTAGCTCTAGCCATGAACAACAAGACTACTAAGAATGCTAGGGCATTTGTTCTGACAGCCAAAGAGGCAAAGATGATTCTGGATCTGATTGTCGGTACGTTTTTAGTTAATGATGTTTTTGCTAAAGTATTATTTGACTCTGGTGCAAACCAAAGTTTTTTTAATACTTCATTTTGAAAAATTCTCAATCAACCATTAACTAAACTCCAATAAGAATGTCTAGTAGAGACAGCAAATGGAGAAACCATTAAGATTTCTGAAATCTTGCAGGGAGCAAGAATAAAAATTTTAAACCAAGATTTTATTGCTAATCTTTACCCAATGAATCTGGTTGGATTTGATATTGTGTTAGGAATGGATTGGTTAGTAGCCAATAAAGCCAGTATTCTATGTGATCAAAAGTCAATCCAAATAAGTTCCCCAAAGGGTGAAAAGATCACAATTAAAGGAAATAAGCCTTCCAGATCCGCAAAATTCATCTCTGTGATGAAAACTGCAAGTTGTGCAAGGAAAGGATCACTAGGGTATATGATTTCCATCATCATTAACACTAAAGGAAAAGAATTGAAAGATATTCCCGTAGTATCTCAATTCTCAGATGTATTTTCAGAAGAATTACCAGGACTACCTGTTGGTGCATATTTTTGACAACAGCTTAGATTTGGTCTTTGGATATCTTGTAATTAGTTAAACGATAAACGGTTAGCGGGTTTAGCTTTGTATTAGTTGAATAATAGAGTTTGGGCTAAACAAAACCCAGTTGGCTTTAAGGGTGGACGAATTGGGCTTTGCCTATGTAGGAAACCTTAGCCCAAGTAGCAACCTTGTGTTACATAAACAAGGCTTTGCTTTAGGGTTTAGGTTAATCAGCCAAAACAGATTTTAGAGAGAATTCGTGAGAGTGCTTAGGGCTTGGATGAATTTGGAGTTGGTTAGTGTTTTGATTGATTATAATTCTTGTAATCGATAATCAATAGAAACCCGGTTTGAAAGTGATTTTTGTTTCTACTCATTCTGCTATATTCTGATCAAGAGGATTCCACACTCTTGATTAGATTGACAATTCTGTGAAAGATCCATACATCAAGGGGACCTACAATTGGTATCAGAGCATTAGGCTCTTGAAGGCTCGGTTCAAAATTGTGCTTGGCAGAAACGGGGAGATTTTCGAAATTTTTGCAATTAGGGTTTCGAAACTTTGGCTGTTTTTGATAAAAAAATTTGAAATTTTTGGCTGTTTGATCTTCTGCATTGTTTGTTTGGTATTCTGCAGGTTTTAGGATTCAAGTCTGGTTGATTGTTTTGAAGAATTTTGGCTGAAAGACTTGAAGATTAGAAGACTGTTCTTCGTGTTTTTCTATCAGTTCTTCACACTTTTCGAAAATTTTGAGCTGATTAGTTTGTTTGATTTTGCAAATTTGTGTTGGAGAAACTTTAGAATTTCGAACAGATTAAGTTTTCAAAGTTACTGGGCGATTTTAACAAATTCGCAGACTGATCAGCGAATTTGAGACTTGATATCTTGGTGAACGGCGAAGTTAAATCCAAAGGCGACTTTGGTAACCGTGTAATTATCCATAGTGAAATTACTACGGTTTTTGGCGACTTTACTGGTCGTCGTAATAGCGAAAACAGACAGCAAATTTGAAATGCGATCTTGTGAACTTGACCAGCGTAGTTAACTTAACTGACTAGCGAAATTAAAGTTGACTGGCTAGCGAAATTAACAGCAAATTTAAAAGGGTGGAACATTTTCTGGAAAGGGTAAGAAAAAATTCACGTTTTCGTAAATAGAAAGTGATCCGTAGCTCGTTTGACAAAACCGTCTGCACCGTCAAATTCCTTGGATTTTTAGGACAAAAAAAAACTCTGGAAAATCCCGAATTCGGTTTTCGATATTATATCGCATTGGATTCGTCTTTTCGAGACGATTCTAACGGTGTAATTTGGTAACCACTGTTTTCGGAGATATTTTGTACGGTTTTATCAGTCTGCAACGTTAAAATGTCAAACATGTCTACTTTGAATGAGCTGTTGAAAATGGAGCATGAGGTTGGCACTACCAACAAACCACCTAAGATGATGAAGGTGGAGAATTATTTGACATGGAAGGATCGTTTCCAATCCTTCATTAAATATCAGGACACACGCATGTGGATATGCATTGAAGATGGGTACACAAATCCGAAACACATGACTTTGAGGGCAGACCACGTAGAACTGCCTATGTGAACATGGAAGATGCTGATGAAAAGATGTATGAGGCTGAAAAGAGAGCCTTGGCTGCAATAAAGATGTCCTTACCTGATAGCATCAAACATACCTTCAAGAAGTACACTAATTCAAAGGATATGTGGGATGCATTAGAGAAAAGATATGCGGGAAATGAAGATGTTAAGAAAAACAAGGTTGATCTGCTGAAGAAGCAGTTCGCTGTTTTCAAGTACATGAAACACGAGTCACTTGAGGACATCATCACTCGTTACTACCATCTGATGTCGGAAATGGATAATTATGAGATAGAGTGCTATACTGACGTTGAAAAGAATGACAAGCTGCTCGATGCCTTACCTACTACATGGGATATCTACACTCTCGTGATCAAGGGAGAAGCAGATTATGAGACAAAAGAGCTTAAAGAAGTGGTAGGAAAGATGAGAGCTTATGAGCTCAGTATGAAGAAGAAAGACACTGGATATGATCAGGTTCAAGATCCAGCAATTTACAATGGGCTTACATCTTCTTCATCTCACAACGCTTCTAGCGACTCTGCTACTGCGTTTCTTTCGTGTGAGAACGAGCAGGTAACAGTGAATGAAGATGGTGATGTGTGTTTTGTAGATACTTTAGGAGGATCAACAGGAGCTAAGAGAACATCAGCTTCTAAGCAGGGTAGTGGTGTTAAGTCGATGCCTATGAGTGTTAAGTCTGCAGAAGATCATCTTGCTCTACTTGCTTCATTTGTTGCTTCTTATGAGAACTACATTTAGGGGAAGATATATGATCCTGCCACTTTAGATGAAGATTACGATCAGATTGACCCTGATGATCTTGAAGATATGGATTTGCAATGGCAAATGGCGATGATTACTAGACGAGTGAAGAGATTTATGAACCGAACAGGAAGGAAGTTTATAGGAAAGACTGTTGGTTTCGATAAGACCAAAGTGAGATGCTTCAACTGTCAAAGTTATGGGCATTTTGCTAGGGAATGTCAAAAACAAAAGAAGGAGACTTCGAGTCAGAGTTCAAACAATAGGAATGCATCAAACAACTCTAACTCGAGAGCATTGATCTCTACTGCTAGAGAAGGTTCATATAACTGGAGTGTTCACTTGGAAAATGATGACAATGTCACTCAGGCATTCATGGCAGAGATAAAGCCAGTTGATGATGGTGAAGCTACAATAGATGATGCTGAAGTTGAGAAGAAAAGTGAAGCTGAGGTAGACAAGGCTGATCAAACAACAGATGCTGAAGAAGAAAAGCAAAAGTCTGACCATGAAAAGGAAGCTGAAGAAAAGGAAGCTAAATACAAAAGAATGGAAGCTCAACTTGCAGCTTTAATGGCCAACCTTGATAAACAAACAGGAGAAGTAAAGTCTAATTCTGTGTGTTTAAAATGTCGTTAATTACAGGGTGAGGTTGACAGGTTGTCCACTCAAAACCAAAGTTTGGTAAGCGAGATGTCTAACATTAAAGAAGCAAACTTTATTGCTAAAAGAAATGAATCCTCATACTTGAAGAAGATAAAAGGTTATGAAAGTAAAATTGACTCTTTAACCTGCAAACTAAACGAAAAACTTCAAGTCTTAGACTTAGCTCATGAAATGATGGCTGAGAAAACAAAAGAGATTTCTGAAAAATGCAAAGAGTTGTCAGATGCACAACTCAAAATTGTTGAACTTGAAAAGAAATTAGGTCAATTCAGGGACTCTACTTTTTGTTATGAAACATATGATGGGTGGGTTGAAGAAGAGTAATGACAAAACCAGTGTGGGATTCCATGGTTTCAATGAAGTTCCACCTCCTGTTAGTCATGACTATTCTTTCTTGCCTGATGAAGATGAGCTCATGGACTTTGGGTCAACATCACCAAGTAGTTCCACGTCAAGTCAAGGAAATGTGTTTGAGAGTGTTGATGCTGAGAAGGATAATAACAGCAAACCTGTTTTGAAAAAAGAAAACATCACATCCTAAGAATAACAATCCAACTTTTGTTAAAAGGGTTAATTTTGTTCAAGGAAGTGACATGAAAGATGAAACAGCTGTTATTGAAAACGAATCTAATGTAGAGTTTGCTAAAAATAAGAACAAAGAAAATTCTGAAACTAAGCAAACTGAACCAAATCCTTCTAAGGCATCATCATCAAAACCTTAATCTATTTCAAAGGCTTCAGAGAAGAAGTCTTCGAAAAAGAGATCGTGCTTCAAATGTCACAACAAGGGACATGTAGCTAGCTGTTGTCCTAACAAAAAGAATGAAGCACAAATTAGTGAGAAACAGATGGGGAAATCACCAGAGAAGAAAGGTGATAGTGAGGAGAAAGGCTCAAATTCTCCAAAGAAATCTGCTCCGAAGCAACCAGAGAATGTTGCTGTTGGTGTAGATAAGGCTGGAAGTGGAACTCCACAAGTTCCACGTTTTCAAAGAAATCAACCAAGATTTCAGCCCAAATCTCCACCAGGCAGATATGAGAGACCTAGAAGCAGTTCACCAAGAATGAACAATTATAATTCAAATAATTTCAGGAGTCAAGGTCAATATCAAAATCGATACCAAAATAATGGTGGTCGAACTTTTTATAACAATGGCTTTAGAAATTACAACAATAATGCTTCTTGGAATCAAAATTCAAGGTACCAAAATCAAAATTTTCAAATGTCAAATAGTCCAAACACATATAGGAACCCTCAGGACCATAGACCTAGTGGAAATCAAAATCAAATTCCATCAACAGGTCTGAGATCCAAGACTCCAGTTAGGAGTAATGGATATTGGATGGATGTTCAAATAGTTGGTGAATTTGGACGACCCAAGACCATTAAGGCTTGGGTCCCCCAATCTAACTAATTTCTTGGTTGGTGTGTGCAGGAGCTGCTAAGGAGGATTATCAACTTATGGTATGTTGATAGTGGCTGCTCCAGGCACATGACGGGGGATGTGAGATTGTTGACTGAATTTGAAGATTATGATGGTGGAAATGTGAACTTTGCGGGTGCTAAAGGTGGTAGAATTACAGGACGAGGAAAAGTAATGGGAAGATCACACTGGACAAAGTGAACTATGTTGAGCAGCTTAAACACAATCTGATGAGCGTGTCACAAGTCTGCGACAAGGGTAACTCGGTCCATTTTACCAAGAATGAAGCATTAGTGTTGAAACCAAGTTTGAAGATTCTAGACGATTGGATTGTGATGCGAGCGCCAAGGAGAAATGAAACTTATGTCATAGACATGGGTGCTAAGGATCCGACTGCTGTGGTGGCGTGTTTACTATCAAAAGCATCTGAAGCTGAATCGATTTTGTGGCACAGACGCATGGCCCATATTCACTATCGAAAAATGAATTACCTTTTAAAAATGAGCTAGTGAAAGGGGTTCCAATGCAGAGGTTTCAAGTGGAAGATAAATGTCTGCCATGTCAAAAGGGAAAACAACACAAGAAACCTCATAAATCTAAAACAGTAAATTCCATAGATGCCCCTTATGAATTACTTCACATGGATTTATTCGGTCCAGTGAACGTGAGGAGCATAGGCGGAAAGTACTATTGTCTTGTTGTTACTGATGATTACTCACAATATTCATGGGTTTTCTTTTTAGGTACAAAAGATGAGACGGCGGAGATGCTGATAGATCTTTTTACGAAATTGGAAAACGTCCATGATGCTAGGATCAAGAGGATAAGGAATGATAATGGCACGGAGTTCAAGAATCGAATTCTGGATCTCTATTGTCTTCAAAAGGGAATTGAACATCAATATTTTGCTCCTTATACACCTCAACAAAATGGAGTTGCTGAGAGGAAAAACAGGACGTTGATTGAAGCCGCTAGGACGATGCTTTTAGATTCAAAGCTACCAGTTCTTTTCTTGGGAGAAGCTGTGAATACAGCTTGCTACGTCCTAAACAAAGTTTTGACTGTTAAACGTTGTAATAAAACTTGTCATGAATTGATGTTTAACAAGAAACGAAACTTAGAAGGCTTTGAACCATTTGGATTACCCTGCACCATTGTGCGAAATAAAGATAAACAAAAATTCGGTGAGGTGGCTGACGATGGCTACTTTCTAGGTTACGTGCCTGGCACACCGAATAAAAGGGTTTTTAATCTAAAAACTGGTAAAATTGAGGTTGTTTACAATGTTGAAATTACTACATACAAACCTCAACAATCAACAAGTGGACCTGCTATATTATATGATTATGAAAGCACTTTTAAATCATTTAATATTCTTGAGTTTTCTGATGCAGATGAATCTTAGTTGATTCAAGCAGTGATTGGTGGAGACGATGAAAGCGAGTTCATGCCTAGATCGAATGTTGATATGACAGATGCTTCGGAAACTTCCCAAGGTGCTGTTGATCCTGATTCAAGCGATAGTGACTCTGAACCCATTCAGGGGGAGGATTTCATTAATCCATTTGCAGATCAGAACATTCAAGGGGAGGTTGGATCAAACCTGGGTGACAATCTAGAAGTCGATGTTGTTGCTACTACACGAGCAAATAGAGATCATCCAGTTGACATGATACTTGGAGATCCTACTGCAGGTGTTCAGACGAGAAGAAGCATAGCAATGAATTCTGGTTTATTTATTTCGATTGAGAAGACTGGGATTGTGAACGAGTGCTTGTATAGTTGTTTTATTTCCCAAGAGGAACCGAAGAACATTCATATGGCTCTTAAATACAATTCATGGGTTGAAGCTATGCAAGAGGAATTGGCCCTGTTTGCTAAGTTGAAGGTTTAGAAGTTAGCTGACCTTCCTAAAGGTGAAAGAGAAATTGGCACTAAATGGGTATTTAGGTGCAAGAAAGATGAAATAGGGATAGTGACACGAAACAAGGCTCGATTGGTTGTCAAAGGTTTCAATCAACAAGAAGGGATTGACTACAATGAAGTGTTTGCACCAGTGGCAAGGTTGGAGGCAATTCGTTTGTTCCTAGCCTTTGCATCATATAAGGGATTCAAAGTTTACCAACTAGACGTGAAGAGTGCATTTCTTTACGGGAAAGTCCAAGAAGTGGTGTATGTCTCACAACCAGATGGGTTCGTTGATCCTGATTATCCAGATCGAGTTTACAAACTTGATAAGGCTTTGTATGGATTACATCAAGCTCCCAGGGCATGGTACGAGACACTGTCTACACATCTGATCAAGAATGGTTTTGAAAGAGGTCAGATTGACAGTACACTGTTCATCAAGAGGAAGAAGGAAGATTTTCTGCTAGTACAGGTGTACGTGGATGACATCATCTTTGGGTCATCAGATGAGAGCATGTGTAAAGAGTTTGAGCAGGTGATGAAGAGCAAGTTCGAAATGAGCGCTGTGGGTGAGCTGTCTTACTTTCTGGGATTACAAGTTGAACAGAAGGAGGATGGGATGTTTATTCATCAAACGAAGTATGTGTATAACATTTTGAATAGGTTCAAAATGAGTGATTGCTCTACTTTTAACACACCCATTTGCGAAAATCACAATCTTGGCCCAGATCATGAAAGTACTGAAGAAATTGATCCAACTCAATACAGGGCAATGATTGGTTCTCTAATGTACTTGACTGCTTCAAGACCCGACATCATGTTTGCCGTATTCCTGTGTGCCAGATATCAGGCGAATCCAAAAGAGTCACACATGAAAGCAGTGAAGCGTATTCTTCGTTACTTGAAGGGGAAACCTAAACTTGGGTTGTGGTATCCAGCTGATAGTGATATGAATTTTGTTGCTTACACTGACTTAGACTTTGGGGGATGCAAGTCGAACAGAAAGTCTACAACAGGTGGTTGTCAGTTCTTAGGAGGCAGGATTATGTCTTGGTAATGCAAGAAGCAATCTTGTGTGTCTACATCTACGTGTGAAGCTGAATATATTGCTGCGGGTAGCTGCTGCTCTCAGGTTCTCTGGATACAACAGCAGATGCGCGATTACGGTTTGGATTTCACTCGTACTCCTATTATGATAGACAATAATGCCACAATTTCTATAACTAATAATCCCGTGAAACACAGTCGCATAAAACATATTGACATACGTCATCATTTTATACGGGATTGTGCTGAAAAGAGATTAATTGAATTACATCGAGTCGACACACTAGATAACCTGGCAGATCTTTATACTAAAGCTTTTGACAGAGCTCGCTTTGAACATTTAGTCGAACTCAATGGGATAAGGAATCCTGAATAACTGGTTTTTCATAAGTATTTTGTAAATAGTTTACTGCTTTTCTTAAAAATCAAAAATACAAAAACATTGAAAAAATAAAAAAACATAAAAAAAATAGAAAATCAAAAATGAGTTATCACTGTGTGAAAAAGAAGAAATGATAGTACATCAGCAAGTTAGACTGTCACACTGAAACTGAAATTAAAATGCTTAAGTGTGATAGCAGCTTCATCATATGATGTATCAGTAGGCAAAAAGCATGAAATAATCAACTTACCAATGTGATATAAACCTAAACAAACTGAGTATGAGTGGGGAACACATCAGTGGTGTATGGTTTAATGACCTTAAATCTTACGTTGATAGATTGCCAAAATCTGAGGTTTTGGGTCTTTATACTGTTATTTCATCTGGGGATATCAGGGTTGTCCTTCTGCTACATCCAGATACATGCTGACCCAGGCACAACCAGGATATCTTAAAAGAGCAAAAAATGCCAAATCCCATATATGAAGAAGCTCTCATAGAGAGTCATTCAGATGTGCAAAAAGCATAAATCGTACCCAAATGGTATTTGTCTTAGCCCTCGTTAGATATTTTGGTCTCTCTGTTGTACGGAAGTACTGACCTGTTCACCAATTATCTAAACGTTGAAAAATAAAACGGATGAATTCAGTATACACACCTAGTACGATGAATCTTTGTGCATACCTTGATCGCGGGGGTATATCCTGAAGTGGGACACACTAGTATTTCAGTATAATAAAATTACCTTAACGTATCATACGGTAATGGTACTTGAAATGTTCATGCATTTTGTTTAAGTGGACAAACATACTGGTAATCGTCTTGGACTGCTTTTCACGAAAATTTACATAAAGAATTATCTAATAGTGTGAAAACAGTGTGATTTTGTTGATATGATCTTCTTACCGGTGATTCTCACAAAAATAGAGTGTTTATTGCTTTTGTTATTTACTTGCTTTCAGAAAATATAAAAATCCAAAAATAGTGTTTTTTTCTGTTTAAAATTCTTAACGTACGGAAAACTGTTATTCTTGGAGGAATTGTTACTGATAGGGGGAGACAGCGTTAGAACGTGAGTTCAAAATTTTAAATCATGCGGGTTATAGGGTGTGTGATTGAAAAGTTTTGTGTGTTGGTGATAAATTAAAAATGCTTAATCTGTGATACAGTTTAACTATCTCTTGAAAAACTAATAATTTATTTAACTGTGTTGAAAAATTCTTATGGTTTCTCGAGATGTTTGTTTTATAGTATACAGATTGAAGCAGTGTGTTGCTGAGAAGTTAAAGTGATGAGTTGCTGTGAAGAGATGAGAGTTTGATTGGATACATGGTAGAACCTCCTTTCTACATTGTAGACAAAGATGAAGAGTTTGAAGATTGTTGTGCAAATGCTGAACTGGAGTTTACTCAAGTGCTAACGTGTTGAAGATTTGGTGATTGGATGCATCAGCTTAGGGGGAGTCTGTTGCTGACAGAAGCTGTTGAAGCTGAAGCTATCCAAAGACCAAAGACAGTGCAAACTTACATGAAGATTGCAAGAAGACTGAAGACAAAGTTATTTTGCGAAGCTATTGTCAAGGGGGAGTTTGTTGGTGCATATTTGTGACAACAGCTTAGATTTGGTCTTTGGATATCTTGTAATTAGTTAAACGATAAACGGTTAGCGGGTTTAGCTTTGTATTAGTTGAATAATAGAGTCTGGGCTAAACAAAACCCAGTTGGGTCTAAGGGTGGACGAATTGGGCTTTGCCCATGTAGGAAACCTTAGCCCAAGTAGCAACCTTGTGTTATATAAACAAGGCTTTGCTTTAGGGTTTAGGTTAATCAGCCAAAACAGATTTTAGAGAGAATTCGTGAGAGTGCTTAGGGCTTGGACGAATTTGGAGTTGGTTAGGGTTTTGATTGATTGTAATTCTTGTAATCGATAATTAATAGAAACCCGGTTTGAAAGTGATTTCTGTTTCTACTAATTCTGCTATATTCTGATCAAGAGGATTCCGCAGTCTTGATTAGATTGACAATTCTGTTAAAGATCCATACATCAAGGGGACCTACACTACCGCCGGACAGAGAAGTTGAATTCAGAATTCATCTGCTACTAGGAACAGCACCGATTGCCAAAGCCCCTTACCGTTTGGCGCCAGCAGAGATGTAGGAACTGAAGAAATAGTTGGGCGAACTTTGGAGAAAGTATTCATATAGCCAAGTTCATCGCCATGGGGAGCACCAATCTTATATCTCAAGAAGAAAGACGGGTCAATGCGTATGTGCATTGATTACGGAGAGTTAAATAAGGTCATGATTAAAAATTGGTACCCATTACCGAGAATCGATGATCTGTTTGCTCAGGATATCATCAATTAAAGGTACAGGAAGAGGACATTCCTAAGACTGCCTTCAGAACAAGGTATGGCCATTATGAATTTACTGTCATGCCTTTTGGTCTAACCAATGCCCCATCCGCATTTATGGACATGATGAACCGAATATGTAAGCTATATTTGGATAAATTCATAATTGTCTTTATAGATGATATTTTTATTTACGATAAAAGTAAAGAGGAACATGCAGCGCATCTGCATGCACTCCCAAATTTGCTAAGAAAAGAAAAGGCTTATGATAAATTTTCAAATGTGAATATTGGTTAGAAGAAGTGCAATTTCTTGGACATTTAGTTAATCATGAAGGGATTCATGTGGATTCCACAAAGATTGAGGTGATTACTAAATGGAAAACCCTGAATCACCAACAGCAGTTAGAAGTTTCCTTAGACTAGCCGGTTATTATAGAAGGTTTATTCGAGATTTTTATAGAATAGCCATTCCCTAATGAAGCTAACCTGTAAGTCTGTTAACTTTGAATGGGGACCAAAACAGGAAGAAGCCTTTTGAATTCTTAAGCAAAGATTAACCAACGCACCCATACTAGCGTTACCAGAAGGAACTGAAGACTTTGAAGTCTATTGTGACGCTTCTAAATTAGGTTATGGATGTGTGTTGATGCAACGTCAAAAGGGTATATCCTATGCCTCTAGACAACTTAAGAATCATGAAGAAAATTATTCAACCCATGATTTAGAATTAGGAGCCATAATTTTTTCCCTTAAGATTTGGAGACACTATTTATATGGAAATAAATTTGTTGTCTTCACTGGTCATAAGAGTTTAAGGCACATTTTTGGGCAAAAAGAGTTGAATATGAGATAGAGACGCTGGATGGAATTTCTTTCTGATTATGATTGCAATATCCCGTACCATGAAGGAAAAGCTAATGTAGTAGCTGATGCTTTAAGTCGAAAATATCATGAAAAGCCAAGAAAAGTACGTTCTCTTAAATTAAATCTACAGATAGATTTAGATGAGTAAATTAGAGCAGTACAGGAATCAGTAATCAAGGACGATACTGAAAAATTGAAAGGAATGAATAAGGAATTAGAACAAGGAACAAGGAACAGATGGAATTTGGAGATTCCATAAGAAACGGATTTGGATACCTAAACTAGGAAACCTACGCCACCGAATATTAGAAGAAGCCCATAAGTCTAAGTATACGATACATCCTGGAAGTGATAAAATGTATCAAGATTTAAGAAAGAATTTCTGGTGGATAGGAATGGAAAAGGATATAGTAGCTTATGTTGCCAAGTGTGTAACCTGTTCACAGGTTAAAGCTGAGCATCAGAAACCCTCAGGTTCGTTGCAGCCATTGGAAATGCCTGTATGGAAATGGGAATTGATAACAATGGACTTTGTTACCAAATTACCCAAGACACGAAAAGGTAATGATACAATCTGGGTGATTGTAGATAGGTTAACCAAGTCTTCTCATTTCCTACCAATGAAGGAAACATTCGGTATGGATAGTTAGCCCAGTTGTGTGTAAATGAAATAGTTTCATTACATGGAATTCCGTTATCTATTGTGTCTGATAGAGATAGCCATTTTACTACTCATTTTTGGACTAGTTTCCAAAAAGCAATGGGAACCAAGTTAAATCTAAGCACCGCTTATCATCCTCAAATGGATGGACCGAGCGAAAGGACGATTCAGACAATGGAAGATATGCTTAGAGCTTGTGTAATTGATTTCGGAGGAAATTGGGATGACGACTTACCATTAATAGAATTTTCTTATAATAACAACTATCATACCAGTATCAATGCTACACCTTTTGAAGCACTTTATGGATGAAAGTGCCGAACCCCAGTCTGTTGGGTAGAAATTGGGGAACAACAATTGTCTGGACATGAAATAGTGCAAGAAACAACGGACAAGATTATTCAAGTCAAGGAAAGACTAAAAGTAGCACGCGATCGACAAAAGAGCTATGCTGATAACAGACGAAAGCCATTGGAATTTCAAGTAGGAGATAAGGTATTATTAAAAGCTTCTCCTTGGAAAGGAGTAGTAAGATTCATCAAAAGAGGAAAGTTAAACCCCAGGTATGTTGTACCTTTTGAGATTATTAGAAGAATAGGACCAGCAGCTTACCAGCTACAACTGCCAGAGGAAATGGCAGGAATACATGATGTATTTCATGTATGTAATCTCAAAAAGTTCTAAGCTGATGAATCATTAGTAGTACCTCCTAAGGACATAGAGGTAAATGAAAAACTTAAGTTCATAGAAAATCATCTACAAATTGAAGGCAGGAAAGTCAAGAATCTCAAACACAAGAAATTAGTTATGGTCAAAGTGAAATGGGATTCCAAGAGAGGACTAGAGTACACGTGGGAGCTTGAATCAGAGATGCAGAGGAAATACCCACACCTGTTCCTGTAGAGCTCAAGGACGAGTTCTAAAACAAGGTGGGGAGGATATAACAATCCTCCTAAAATATTTAGGATACCCCTATATGTCCTAAAATACACCCCTTATACGTAAAATGACCCTAAATACCTTTAATTTTGTAAAAATTAAATAAAAACAAAATCCTTGTGGCGCTCGCAGACCGCGAAAACCTTGCCTTCGGTTTACATGGGGCACGAAAGCTCAACACCAGGCCGGCACCAGGTGAGGCCATGTGGCACGATTCGTGTCGAGGCTACCCTTTGAGTCAGCCAAGCTAAGGCCTACCCTAGTTGGCCTCGCGGGCCGCGAAGGATTTTGCTAACACTCTCGCGGAGCGTGAGAGAATGGTCGACCATGTCACACCCTGACCACGTTAAAACAACAAACCGCGGTGGAAACGTCGGGGAGTGTCGTAACACAATCATTGTTTCACAACACATGGATAAAAGTTCTGTTTTATTGAATTAAGTTTATTACATTGTATTGGAACTAGAAACAAAACATGAACAAATTAACTTCCATTTAAGGTCTCGTCCATTCCTATGTGAGCATGCATCAATATCATCATCAATCATCACCAACTATGATACCTGAAACACCTGTGAAAATACGTCATCATAAAAATGCTGGCGAGTACATAGGTTTTATGTGAGTGTCAGATTCATGGCTCGTTTACATTTTGAAATAATTTGAACAACTTTGTTAATTGATATTAGAAAGCCAGGTTTTGTAAAATGTTTGTATTGTAAATTGAAATAACCAAGTCAAAACAGATTTGTTATAATTTATAAAACCTCGATGCCATGAATCTTAACTCAAAAACATTTGTTTATGTAAACCCAGATTGTAAATCGTTTTTGAAATAAAACTCGAATGGTTTATATTGTTAGAAAAACCTTGTAATATAACTTTGTTTTGATAACATGCCCAAGTGATCTAGATAACACAATGATATATAATGTGTTAAAAGCACTTATAAATAGGAAGTACCAGCGGCGTATCCACCACGCTTTTAATACATTACACCTGCCCCGTTACCTAATCACTTCCCTAACCCAACGGTTCAAACAGTTCCAAACGGTTCACATCAATCAATCAGTTCTAAACGGTTTACAAGGATCAACAGTTCCAAACGGTTCACATAAATCAAACAGTTCAAAACGGTTCACAAGGATCAAACAGTTCTAAACGGTTCCAACAGTTCAAAATGTAAAACAATGTGTCCATATGCTGGATAAGCATATGCAACAAAATGTAATATATGAAAATCAATGTGCTAGCATGCTAAGTGAACATACATAGCAGAATATAATGAAATCATGTATTATATACGCACTAATGAACATAGCAAGTATATGTTATGAAAGCATGAAAAGCACAAAAGTAACAAGTAGGCACATGTGTTTCACCCCAAAACATTTGAAAACGTAAAAGAGGGGACTATGTACTCATTTGAGAATGCTTAAAAGTCTTGAATAACAACCAAGCAAAGCTAGAGGGATCACGAAAATCAAACGACACCTAATATAGGTAACTAATCGGAAGAGCGGATAGCATGAGGTTTCGTAAATCAATTGAGTATTGGAACTCATATGATATGATTTAACAAAGCCCACATACTAAATCGAAACCTAACCTAAGTGCTTATGACCCGTTACGACCCATTAAGGTAGCTTACACTACTTTAATGCATTGTTCGCGCAAAGCGCGTTTGGACCGCCTAACTAGTCCTATGACAAGTATTATATGCCTAAGCATATTTAGATATGTTGCATATTTAGTTAAATGACAAAAGTTTAAGTTACATATGCTTAAAATCCAATTATGCATGAAAAGGGCATTTTGGTCATTTTCCTAAGGCATATAAACTACCTAGCATACAACTAACTAAACGAAGTGACCATAAGGTATAACCTTGGAAGGTTATTCCCTATACAACTATGGTCACAAAATATGCTTGGTCGGATCCTAATGATTGACCAAACGGGTCGGGTTCGAAAGTCTAAGCGGTTGTTTAGACCGCTTATCTTACGACCTTATATAAGCACTAAACCTAAAAGTGACGAGCTAAATATGTTGAAACATGTTTAACTAAGTTAGAAAACAGGTTTTGATGTCAAAACAAACGGTTTTGATACCCAAGAATAGTTTGGTTGCAAAATACGCATAAACACGTATTTTGACCGAAACTATGACTCGTCACTATACATAATCAACGTGGTAATCAGTAGGTATAGTCATAAGGGACTAAAACCATCGTGATTACGCTAACGTTGCGAAGTTCAAACGAACTTCGTGTTGACCAACTCGTGGTCAAAGTAGAAAGTCAAACACTGTTTGACTTTCGCTAGAAAAACGATAAAAGCACGAAATAATACTTACAAAGGGTCCAAGCTAGGAAGATCTTGATCTAAATGCTCAGGTATGAAGCATAAAGCTTCAACTTAGAGCATAAAATCAGATCAAGTGTGAGGAACAAGTGAATTGGGGTTGGGTATTTATAGGAAATCCACAACCGTTAGGATCGTTCCTCGATAAACGAGCTTCAATCTTGGCCCTCCATGTGGGCACATGGTTTAGAATACTAGGGGTACTCAAATACCAGTCCATAGAATTAAAAACCAGGGGTTAAAAACCATTGGAGCAGGTTATAAAGGCCAGATTCAATGTTTCTGCATTTCTGCTGGTCTGGGACACCTTTACGGACAGTAAGAGGTCCCATACAGTCCGTAAGGACCCTAGGTGCTGGCAGCAAGTTTGCAAAGTTGGCAGAATAGGCCCCTGCATCTCCAAATTTGATTTTTGATGCGTTTTGGCACCTCTAACACCCGTCAAACCCATTTTTAAGATCTATAAGGATGTTAAAACATGGGGAACTTAAAATATACTTAGAAACATCTCGGATGTCGGTTTATTTGGCCGTACGGTTGCGTTAAACTGGTTATATTTACGCATCAGTTCGCGTTTAACCTTCCAGAAAGCGATTTAAAGCTCGAAATCGAACAAGAATTGATATGTGCCAATTATACACATATTTTTACAAATCCCAAGTATGAAACACAATATTTCATTGATTTGGTATTTGTTTGGTGGTCGAAGAGACACAGATGTCACAGACCAGCCCTATAAAAGGAGGCCATCGGCATTTCATTTCAGTCGTTCAAAAACTTTCTGTCTCTCTCAATTTCTGTAATGTAGAAATTATATCGGGCTTAACACCCCCAAATTAGCGAAGCTCTGCCTCGTTGTAAGTATTTTAACCCCCGGTTACGTATTAGATACACAGCCCGATTGATGTAGTGCTCCGTAACGGCTGTCGAGGCTCTGCCCGACGTAGTCGTTGGAGTCCTGTCTTGGGGAGAGTATAACTAATGTAAATTGGGTTATTATACTAACGCGTGTGCATTGTTTAAATTAATAGATTATAACCAGGAAATCACAAGGAAAAATCTAAAGTAGCAATGTGAGTAATCTCCTTTTTGTGTAAACCTTTTTGCAAACTATTTTTACAAAACCTCAATGTTTTACATTATAATGAACAGTGATTGAGTATTAGTAATTCTACAATTATCGTCGGTATGTTGGGGTTTTGTATACAAAATTTGTTACTACATTGTGAGTCGTAACATGACCACAAGTCGGGTTGACAGTACCGTTGGTGGTAATTAAAGTAAGAATTGGAAACAAATATAATTGCGAGATCGCCCTCAATACTGTAAAATGATAAAACCTATTTTGATTAAATTGGGATTCACTCACCAGTATTTCCCATTGACAAAATGTTTTTAAACGCGTTTCAGGAAATAAAATGTGAAAGCCAAATAGAAGCCAGCTGGACAGCACTAAAGGCTTGGAAAAAAGTGGCTATAAAAGTTACCTAAATAAAGAAAGATGTTTTATTCAATAAATTAGGTTTTATCCCTATAAACATGTTTGTAACAGAAACTTGAGAATTTCCCATGTGTTTATTATTACAAAAAGGTGGTATTTTACTCTAATAAAATATTTCCTAACTACGGTCCTGATGTAAATTCCGATGCCAAATTGATAAACACTGATACCACTGAATCTGAGCTCGCGGCCGCCCGTTCCCAGGTGACTAGGGGCTGGGGGTTGCGACATGTTACCCTTATTCCCCAACCAACAAACAGAGTTAGAACCAAACCACGAGGACCAATTCCCAATCCCTGCATTCGACCCCAATGAAATCCCTAGAATCCTAGCACCAAACCCCATAGCGCAGTATACCAACCTGAACCCTTTAGACCCATTTTGGAAAGACGACAGGTATATTCAGAGTATACTAAACAACCCATACCCGTACGGAGAACCCATCCCACGATACCCTACCCTTACGGAGTGTGTGTGTGTAATTTTTGTACTTTGAAAAATAAAATCTAATCAACTAAATAGATAGACTAAAATACCTATCGAAGTATAATTACTAGGGTGTTTAATTTTCAGTTGTAATTTGTAATCGATGCATATATAGATATATATAAAAAAGAGTAAAGTCGCAATGTTTGACGTTTTTGATCAATCTGCTTGCGTGATTGTTTGTATTGAATCTTATTCTGTGATATTAATACCTGATAAATGTTTACAATTCAGATGGATAACAAAGTAAATCAGGAAAACCAGAATAATGATAATAACGGGAACGAAGTGAATAAAAGTGCCATTGAACATATAGTCGCACAAGGAATCATAGATGCTATGCCATATATTATCAAGACTATTAAAGAAGCAGAAAATAATAATTCTGTAACTGGAAGTAAACGTCAACCCACTGAACCAGGTGATAGCGTGAATGAAAATCACGGACCACTTATTCAAGCTCCAATTCCAAAAAGAAGAAGAACCATCTCTTATGGTTTTTCGTATAAAGAATTCTTGGCCTATAAACCAATAGAATTCTCAGGCAATGAAGGAGCTATTACAACCTTGCGTTGGATAGAAAAGACAGAAGCAGCCATAAAAATAAGTAAATGTGCAAATGAAGATAAAATCATGTTTGCTTCTAATCTTTTTTAAGAATGCAGCCTTGGAGTGGTAGAATACCATTCTCCAATCTAGAGGAAGTGACAAAGTTTATAACATGGAATGGACCAACTTTAAGGATATAGTTGAAAGAAACTTCTGTCCTCCTCATGAAAAGGAACAAATCGCTAATAAGTTCCTAAATCATAAAATGATTGGAATAGACTGCAGAGAGTACACTGCTATATTCTTTGAATATGCTAGGATAGTACCAAATTTAGCCTCACCAGAACCAACTTTAATCTCCCGTTACATCTGGGGATTAATTAGTGAAATCAGACACGTAGTCAAGGCAGCTAGGCCACAAACCATAGTAGAAGCAGTGGAACTAGCTAACACCCTGACTGTTGAGTTGGTACGTATGCAAGAGGAAAACCAGAGAAAGAACCTAGCTCAAAAGCTTACCCAAAAATTTCGCTATGGTAATTCCAACCGTGGGAAAGGTATAGGTTCTTCTTCTGTACCCTGCTGCAAGTATTGCAAAAGAAAGCACTAAGTAAGGTGCTCAATATACTACAACTTTTGCAAAATGTCTGGTCATAAGGAAGAAGACCGCAGGAAGAAAACTAGCAATATGGCTATGCTTCAATTATGGAGAAGCAGGTCATATCAAACCGAACTATCCGAAACTAGCTCTAGCGACAACCAGCAAAGATAAGGCAACCGAAGGACCCAAGAAGAATGCCAGAGCATTTCTTCTAACAGCTGAAGAAGTTAAGATGGTCCCGGATGTGATTGTCGGTATGTTTTTAATTAATGATATTTTCTCCAAAATATTATTTGACTCTGGTGCAAACCAAAGTTTTATCAATGCTTCCTACTACAAACTTCTCAACCAACCATAAACTAAACTTCAACAAGACTGTCTGGTGGCGACAACAAATGCAGAATCCATTAAGATTAGTGAAATCCTGCAGGGAGCAAGGATTGAAATTTTAAACCATAATTTTACTACTAATCTCTTCCCAATGAATCTAGCTGGATTCGATGCTGTATTAGGAAGGGATTGGTTGGTAGCCAATCATGCCAGCATTTTATGTTATCAAAAGTTAGTACAAGTAAGTACACCAAATTGTGAAAAGATCACAATTAAAGGAGACAAGCCAACCAGATCAACAAAATTCATCTTAGTGATGAAAACTACAAGCTATGCAAGGAAATGAGGAATAGTGTATATGATTTCCGTAATCATTAATACTAAAGGAAAAGAATTAAAAGATATCTTCGTAGTATCTAAATTCTCAGAAGTTTTTCCGGAAGAGTTACCTGGATTACCGCCTGATAGAGAAGTTGAATTTAGGATTCACTGACAACCCGGAACGGCACCGATTGCCAAAGCACCATATCGACTAGCACCGACGGAGATGTAGGAACTGAAGAAACAGTTGGACGAACTACTTGAAAAATGTTTTATACAACCTAGTTCATCGCCATGGGAGCATCGGTCTTATTTGTCAAGAAGAAGGATGGATCGATGCGTATGTGCATTGATTACGGGAAATTAAACAAGGTTACGATTAAAAATAGGTACCCACTACCGAGAATCGATGACCTGTTCGATCAACTGCAAGGAGCTCGATTCTTTTCTAAGATAGATTTACGTTCAGGATATCATCAATTGAAAGTACAGGAAGAGGACATTCCTAAAACTGCTTTCAGAACAAGGTAGGTCCATTATGAATTTACAGTCATGTCACTTGGTTTAACAAATGCCCCAGCCGCATTTATGGACATGATGAACATGATATGTAAGCCATACCTGGATACTCTTTATAGATGATATTCTAATTTACTCCAAGAGTAAAGAAAATCATGCAGAGCATCCGCATACACTGCTGACATTATTGAGAAAAGAAAAGCTTTATGCTAAATTCTCAAAATGCGAATTCTGGTTGCAAGAAGTGCAATTCCTTGGACATATGGATCCCACAAAGATCGAGGTGATTACTAAATGGAAAGTCCCTGAATCACCAACGAAAGTAAGGAGTTTTATTGGACTAGCAGGATATTATAGACGAGTCATTCAGGATTTTTCTAGAATAGCCATTCCATTAACCAAACTGACATGCAAATCAGTTAAATTTGAATGGAGACCAAAACAGGAGGAAGCCTTTAAGATTTTAAAGTAAAGGTAAACCAACACACCCATACTCGCGTTACCAAAAGGAACTAAAGACTTTATAGTCTATTGTGACGCGTCTAAGTTAGGATATGGATGTGTGTTCATACAACGTCAAAAGGTTATAGCATATGCCTCTAGAACAACTTAAGAAACATGAAGAGAATTACACTACCCATGATCTAGAGTTAGGAGCCAGGTGTTTTACCTTTATGATTTGGAGACACAATCTTTATGGTAGTAAGATTGTTATCTTCACAAATCATAAGAGTTTAAGATATATTTTTGGGAAAAAGGAATTAAATAAGAGATAGAGACGTTGGATGGAAATTCTTAGTGATTATGATTGTGATATCCAGTATCATGCAGGACAAGCTAATGTAGTAGTTAATGCGTTAAGTCGGAACTATCATGAAAAGCCAAAACGAGTATGCTCTCACAGATTAAATCTGCAGATAGATTTAAATGAGCAAATTAGAGAGGTACAGGAAACAACAATCAAGGAGATGCTGAAGGATTAAAAGGAAAGATTAAGGAATTAGAACAAGGAGTAGATGGAATTTGGAGATTCCATAAGAAAAGGATATGGATACCAATTCAAGAAAACTTAAGAAACCAAATTTTAGAAGAAGCCCATAAGTCTAAATATATGATACATCCCGGTAGTGATGAGATATATCAAGATTTAACAAAGAATTTCTGGTGGATAAGAATGAAAAAGGATATAGCAACCTATGTTGCTAAGTGTCTAACCTATTCACAGGTTAAAGCTAAACATAAAAAACCTTCAGGGTTATTGCAGCAATTAGAGATGCCAATATGGAAATGGGAAATGATAACAATGGACTTTGTTACCAAATTCCCCAAGACACGAAAAGGTAATGATACAATCTGGGTAATTGTAGACAGATTGACCAAATATGCTCATTTCTTACCTATGAAGGAAACTTTCAGTATGGAACAATTAGCCAAGTTATATGTAAATGAACTAGTTTCATTACATGGAATTCCTTTATCTATTGTATCTGATAGAGATAGCCGTTTTACGTGTCATTTTTGGACAAGTTTACAAAAAGCAACGAGAACCAGGTTAAATCTAAGCACAACCTATCATCCTCAAACGGATGGACAAAGTGAAAGGACAATTCAGATAATGAAAGATATGCTTAGAGCCTGTGTAATTGATTTTGGAGGAAATTGGGACGATCATCTACCATTAATAGAATTTTCTTACAATAACAACTATCATAACAGCATCAACGCTGCACCATTTGAAACACTTTGTGGACGAAAGTGCCAGACTCCAGTCTGTTAGGCAGAGATTGGAGAAAAGCAACTATCTGGACCAGAGATAGTGCAGGAAACAACAGACAAGATTATTCAAGTCAAGGAAAGACTAAAAGCAGCACGAGATCGTCAAAAGAGTTAAGCAGATAACAGACGAAAACCATTGGAATTTCAAGTTGGAGATAAGGTATTATTGAAAGTTTCTCCATGGAAAGGAGTGGTCAGATTCGTTAAAAGAGGAAAGCTAAGCGCAAGATATGTTGGACCTTTTGAGATTATCAAATGAATATGACCTGTAGCTTATCAGCTACAACTGCCAGAGGAAATGGCAGGAATACATGATATGTTTCATGTATGTAATCTCAAAAAGTGCTTAGCAGAAAAATCATTAGTGATACCTCTTCAGGACATAGAGGTAAATGAGAAACTTAAGTTTGTAGAGAAACCACTACAGATCGAAGATAGAAAGATCAAGAATCTCAAAAACAAGAGATTAGTTTTGCTCAAAGTGAGATGGGATTCCAAGAGAGGACCAGAGTACACTTGGGAGCTCGAGTCAGAAATGCAAAGGAAATATCCAAACCTGTTCCAGTAGATCTCGAGGACGAGATTTAAAATAAGGTGGGGTGGATATAACAACCCTCCTAAAACACCCCTAAACGCCCTAAAATACACCCCGTATATGAGAAACGAACCCGAATAACAATAATTTTAATAAAAATCAAATAAAACAAAAATATAAGGGTGCTCGTGGGCCGCGACCAAGTCAGCTGGTCGGTTCGCGGGGTGCGACTGAGTAACACCAGGCGACACCATAAGCGGCCACATGTCCCTATGTGTGTTGGGTCTACGGTGTTGATTCACCCAAGCTAAAACATAACCTAGGTCCCTTGCGGGCCGCGAGGGAGATAGATGGATGGGTCTTGGGGCGCGAGGCCCCCTGTGATCACACTATAAATTGAGGTCGAAGGCCTCAGTTGTTCCTCGTTCAAATTATCTTTCTCTCTCTAAGTTATCCTGCAATATTAACGGTATTATACCCCTAAAAAGCAAAGCTCTGCCTCATTGTAAGTATTATAACCCCCGATCACGTATTCTTTACCCTACCCAATTGATCTAGGGCTCCGTAACGTATGTCGATGTGACAACTCGTATTTCCAAACCGATCTTTGTACTTGATGCAACGTAAACATTATGTGATTATGTGAGTTAGATGATTTAATGGAATGATATTTTATTGAATTTTATGTGTTATATGTTGTGTTGTATGTATGTGCGTATATGAACGACCCAAACGCACAACACTCACCCGATCGTACAAGCCCATTTGGGCCACCACTTGTATCCGGATCATGGGCGGCCATTGAGGGTTCGGCCCACTTTCCCCCATATCGCATAACACAAAGGAGTTAGGGTAAACTTATCATTTGTTGCAACTCTCATAATACACAAACCCTAGTTCTTTTCTCTCTCTCCCTCACGAACTTGAAAGGCAGCCACGCATCTCCTTCACCGAAGATTTTTGTGTTCGGATCAATCCCCTACCCTCTTCTTAAATTGGTTAGTGTTTATGATTATGTTTAGTTACTCGATCGTTATGATTTCATGATGTGGATTAAGTGATTGTGGATGTATGTATGATGAACAATGGTATTATGTATTGAGGTTTAAACAAGTTGATTTGTATGATTATGTGATTTGTATGATTATGATCTAGAACCGAATGCTTGTTAAAAATCGGCTGATATGTGTATACTTCGGATTATTAATCATATGATATTGTGTTGTCAGAAACATGATTCGGTACACACGTTTTGACCTAGGGAATGTGGCTGATGTGATGATGATCGATCTTATTTTAATAGATATTACATGTCATTGTTTGGTCCACTAACCCTTGATGTGATAAACATAGTTGTCGGCTATAGTGTTGTATGGCATGTGATGATAGTATGATAATAGTCAATATTGTCCACTGCATATATATTAAATAAAAATCGGTCCAATACTAGCTTGAGGTGTTATAGATTGTTGGCCATGGTTGATTAATTTAATGATGATGATGATGATCCGATGTGAATGATTGTTGTTTTGTTCGAATAGTGTGTATGTATGATGATGAGCATGTGACTTTAATTGATAGTATATTAAGGATTCATTATGATATTCAGCCATTGTTTTCATAGTTGCATGCAATTGTCAGAAGTCATGTGTGGAGCAATGATTAAATCAAATAGAGGAAACATTATTATAGTATTGTTAGTGATGTATTGATGAATGTATGATCTGATTGTTATTTGATATCACGATGTAAATGAATTTGGGTCACTGTTATGAACATGATATACATGATTTAGGCCTTTTTAATTGGACCGAACAATTCTAACAGATTATTTATATACTGTTTAAGTTAGTAATGGGTGGAATGAATTATAGAATGATTGGTTGGAAAGTGTTGTTTGATCGAATATTGTTGAAACTGTGAATTTGTTAACTGACAAAATAAAAGGGAACAATATAACCGATTGGCATGATTGACGGAGAATAAAACAAATCGCACAAGATCAAATCTTATCAAATAAGCTTTCTGATCGCACAAGATTGTCCAGTCGTACAAGCTTGGCTGGATCGCACAAGATTAAAACAAGCTGTTTTGGGTCGCACAAGCTTTGGGCTTATTCACATGTTGGGCCGATCGTTATCGGGCTTTATTTGTTGAATCGTACAAGTTGGGCGTTTTATGGACTTGACTGTTTAATTGAATTACGTGGTTGCCATGATCTATTCGTGTTCGTAACTGTTAGCTTATGTGTATACACACGTGCGATACTTGAAAACCAAAACCTGACTTGTATGGTAACCGTGTTAGGACGTGGTTGACCACTAGCTGCCAGTATTGACCTTTCGTTATCTGCCGAGCAAACCAAGGTGAGTTCACACTCTACAAAGCATGGGATTCCCAGGGGTTGGGAATGGGGTTAAGGAATATGGATTCCTCGTCCTTTCTTGGGTAGGACAGTAATGGTTCAGGAATGTAATTCCTCGTCCTCACGGACAGATAACTCGTACTAGACCAAAACTCTATCACGAAGTCCCTCCTTTTTATATCGACTTAATCGCCGGGCCAATGGCGAGCGGGTCATTAGTTAGATAGCGCTATTTAGGTCTGACAAGCCTCACACCGTGCCGCAGAGGACGGGCGTGAACTAATGGATCTGGGGCACGTCAATGCTGATAGACATTGACAGTTTCAGGGCACTTAAACATGACTTCAGTCAGTAGTCGATATGGTAACGAGTCTAGTGGATACATGGGGTAGCCCCCACGGCCGAAATGCCAGATAACTATCATGGGGTAGCCCCCACGGCAGGATTGCCAGAGTAAATGGGTTAAACAAATGGTTAAACATATTACGTTTTCAACTATGGGGTAACCCCCACGGCAGGAACGCCAGCTAAAGGAAAACTGTTTTTGGAACAACGTAAAACGAACACCCAACCGTGAACTCACTCAACTTGTTGTTGACTCGTTACTACATGCTTTGCAGGTCTATAGGTATTTAGCTGGAGCTTGCACAAGGGAGAGTCGTTGTGGGACATGGACAGCTGTGTGCCATGTTAAACAATTAAACTTTGGATTTGGTTTTGAACATTATGCTTCCGCTCACAACTTAACTATGTTTGTTTTAGACAATAATCGTGTTGGTTGAACTTTTACACTAAATTAATTACTTGTTCAATATGATTAGTGGTTTGATCCTGGTCAGTCACGCCTCCAAGCGGTGATACTCCGCATGTGGATTTTGGGGGTGTGACAGATTGGTATCAGAGCCATTGGTTATAGAGAACTTGGTTTTAATAAAGGAAAACGTTTTTGTTAAAACCAGACTATAACCTGTACAGTGCTCTACGATCCACAACGACGCTTCACTCCACGTGCAAGGCTCGACATTCTAGGTGATATGGTTTACGTTTTATATTGCCTACTTGCTAGATTGCATAGAACTTTGCTTATTGTATGCTTAGATGAACGTAGCAACTATAGTTTGAAAACACATTTGTGCTTGCTCCCTACTGTCACTCCACACTTACACACATTCGCGACACCTTTCCTACTTGTGTTTCCTTCGATGTGAGATCATGAGGGAACGTTGAACCTAACTCAAGCCAGCTGACGGCTCTTATCAACGAACAAGTTACGGCAGCACTCGCGGCCGCTCAGGCAGGAGGTATAACCTGCTATTACGAACCTACCCTAGGATGTTAGATCCTACTCTCATGACCCAACTCTCGCGCTTAACCCTGTCTCTTCTTCCTCACGCAACAAGGTCAGAATGCTCAGCCGCCTGTATGCACATTCAAGACGTTCATGGACTGTCGTCCTAGTACTTTCAGTGGCACTAAAGGAGCTGTTGGACTCCTCCATTGGTTTGAAAAGCTCGAGTCTGTTTTAGAGATGTGTGAATGCCCTGAGGCTCGCAGGGTGAACTACGCCACTGGTACTCTCGAAGGCACTACGCTAACTTGGTGGAACGTGCAAGTTCAGAAGCTGGGATTAGCGGCTGCAAATGCCACCCCATGGAATGATTCTCAAGGAACTAATCCAAACGTGAATACCGTAGTCGTGATGACATCCACAAACTGGAGATGGAGTTCTTTCACCTGATGATGACGGGGTCAGAGATAGAAGCGTACACGAAACGATCCAACGAACTGGCAGTGTTATGTCCAGCTATGGTGGATCCTCCCACTAAGCGCATCAGGTTGTACCCCAAAGGCTTAGTACCAGAGATTCAAGTCATGTGACTTCTGCTAACCTTGCAACCATTCAGGATATTACTCATCTTGCTCAACGTCTCTCAGATCAGGCGATAGGACAGAACAAACTGCCGAAGCGTATTAATGCTGCTACAACTACTTCGGATGCTCCCAGTGACAATAAACGCAAGTGGAATGGAAATTCGAGCAAGGGTCCCACTTCGGTTCAGTCTCAGTCGCAGCACAGGAGCCCCAGTCAGCAGTCTTTTGGTAATTGAAGTCAGGGTGGATACAGGGGAAACCACCCTAAGTGCTATCGATGTAATTTACACCACAACGGGCCGTGCAACAAAGATCGTTGTCAGAGATGCAACAAGCTTAGTCATGGAGCCAAGGATTGTAGAAGCTCACGTCCTGCAAACCAGAACCGACAACAGCAGCCACAAGCTCCACAGAATCAGCAGCAACAGCAGGGTAACAAGGGATGTTATCAGTGTGGTGCTGAAGGTCACTTCATGAGACACTGCCCACAGTTGAACCAGAACCAGAATCAGAACCACAACCAAGGAAACGGGAACAACAATGGAGGCAACAACGGGGGTAATAACGACGGCAATGGTGCCAGGAGTCGAGTGTTCGAGATTGGTCAGGGTGAGGCTAGGTATGACCCCAACGTGGTGATGATTTCGACATCGTTATTGGTATGGATTGGCTACCTCAACATCGAGCAGAGATCCTTTGCAAAGAACAGATCGTCCGCATTCCTCGTGCTGGTTAAGAACCTTTGGTAATTCATGGTGACAAGCTCCTGGAGCAGCACCCATAGTTCGAGCATCTTATCGCTTACCCCATCAGAGTTGGAAGAACTATCTACGCAACTACAAGAACTCCTAGATATGGGTTTTATTCGTCCTAGCTCTTCGCCCTGGGGAGCTCCAGTGCGATTTGTGAAGAAGAAAGACGGTACGTTCAGAATGTGCATCGGCTACCTTGAATTGAACAAGGTGACTGTGAAAGACCGCTACCCTCTTCCACGCAATTGACGATTTGTTCGACCAGCTACAATGGGTCGAGCTACTATTCAAAGATCGATTTGAGATCAGGATATCACCAGCTGAGAGTCCGAGAAGAGGACGTCTCCAAAACAGCCTTCAGAACTCGTTATGGCCACTATGAGTTTTTGGTCATGCCTTTTGGGATGACAAACGCACCGGCGGTCTTCATGGACTTGATGAATCAAGTGTGCAAGCCGTACCTAGACAAGTTCGTTATTGTCTTCATTGATGACATCCTGATCTATTCGAAGAGTCAGGAGGAACATGAGCAACATTTACGACTTATTTCGGAACTCTTTCGAAAGGAACAGCTGTACGCCAAGTTCTCAAAATGTGACTTCTGGCTTCGTGAAGTCCATTTCTTAGGCCATGTAGTGAACAAGGATGGGATTCACGTTGATCCATCCAAGGCAGAGTCAATCAAGAGCTGGCCTGCACCTCGTACACAAACGGAAATTCGCCAATTCTTGGGATTGGCAGGTTACTACCGGAGATTTATCAAGGGTTTTTCTAAGATTGCTCAGCCTCTTACTACACTAACACAGAAGGGCGTTGTTTATCGTTTGGGGAAACGCACAGGAGTTAGCGTTTCAGCACTTAAAGGATAGACTTTGCAGTGCACCTATCCTTTCATGGCCAGAGGGCACAGACGACTTCGTGGTCTACTGCGACGCATCTATTCAGGGTCTTGGTTGTGTTTTGATGCAGCGGGATAACGTTATAGCATACGCTTCACGCCAACTCAAGGTTCATGAGAAGAACTACACTACACACGATCTAGAGCTGGGAGCGGTTGTTTTTGCACTTAAGATATGGCGACACTACTTGTATGGCACCAAGTGTGCTATCTACACTGATCACAGGAGCCTCGAGCACATCTTCAAACAGAAGGAACTCAATATGCGACAGCGACGATGGGTCGAGCTACTGAACGACTACGAATGCTCGATCAGGTACCACCCGGGCAAAGCCAATGTTGTGGCCGACGCCCTCAGTCGAAAGGACACTGCGCCTAAGTGCGTACGAGCTTTACAACTTACTATACAGTCTAATCTTCCCTCGCAAATACGAAATGCTCAGGTAGAAGCATTGAAACCAGAGAACGTCAGGGGCTGAAGCCCTACGCGGTCCAAGGCAACGCTTAGAACAGAAGGAAGACGGTGCTTACTACGTAACAGGACGCATTTGGGTCCCACTTTATGGCAACCTACGAGAGCTTGTGATGGATGAGGCACACAAGTCTCGCTACTCGGTACACCCAGGTTCGGACAAAATGTACCACGATATCAAAACCACATATTGGTGGCCTAGCATGAAGGCCCACATAGCAACTTACGTTAGCAAGTGCTTGACTTGTGCGAGAGTCAAGGCGGAATACCAGAAACCTTCAGGCCCACTTCAACAACCAGAGATACCACAATGGAAATGGGAGAAAATTTCCAAGGATTTTGTCACTGGCCTGCCTAGATCTCAATGTGGTAATGATACTATTTGGGTGATCGTGGATCGACTCACAAAGTCTGCTCACTTCCTGGCTATCAAAGAAACGGATAAGTTCTCCACCCTAGCAGAAGTATATCTCAAGGAAGTTGTCTCGAGGCACGGGGTGCCCATCTCTATCATCTCGGATTGAGATGCACGTTTTACATCAGAACTGTGGCAAGAAATGCACAAGTCCTTTGGCTCAAGGCTAGATATGAGCACAGCTTATCACCCGCAAACGGATGGGCAGTCGGAACGTACCATCCAGACTCTCGAAGACATGCTCAGGGCATGTGTAATCGATTTTGGCAATGGCTGGGAAAAGCATCTGCCACTCGTGGAATTCTCATACAATAACAGTTACCACACCAGCATTAAAGCTGCTCCGTTTGAGGCATTGTACGGGCGTAAATGCCTGTCACCTCTTTGTTGGGCAGAGGTGGGGGATAGTCAGATTACTGGTCCAGAACATGTGGTGGACACAACAGAGAAACTTGCTCAGATACGACAACGAATGGCGGCAGCTCGTGACCGTCAGAAAGTCTACGCCGATAAGGGCAGAAAACCACTAGAGCTCCAGGTTGGGGAGCGTGTACTACTCAAAGTTTCACCCTGGAAGGGTGTGGTTCGTTTTGGTAAACGGGGCAAACTTAACCCACGATACGTTGGACCCTTCGAAGTCATTGAGAAGATAGGCAAGGTGGCCTACAAATTGAACTTACCAGCGGAACTCAGTGCAGTTCACGATGTTTTCCACGTGTCGAATCTGAAGAAATGTCTGTCAGATGAGACACATGTAGTTCCTTTGAAGGAGCTCACGATCGACGAGCAGTTACGATTCGTCGAGGAACCTGTTGAAATCACGGACCGGGATGTTAAGGTCCTCAAGCGTACTAGGATACCTCTCGTTCGAGTTCGTTGGAACTCACGTCGCGGCCCAGAGTTCACCTGGGAACGCGAAGATCAGATGAAACAAAAGTATCCCCAACTATTCGCAACCGATACAACCACTACTGAGACTGAAGCTACGGAATTTCGGGACGAAATTCCAGATCAACGGGGGGAGGATGTGACACCCCAGGAAAACCAGGAAAACCATGCAACTTAACTAGCTTCCTCAGTGAGTACGTGCTAAATTTCGGGACGAAATTTCTTTCAACTTGGGGATAATGTGACAACTCGTATTTCCAAACCGATCTTTGTACTTGATGCAACGTAAACATTATGTGATTATGTGAGTTAGATGATTTAATGGAATGATATTTTATTGAATTTTATGTGTTATATGTTGTGTTGTATGTATGTGCGTATATGAACGACCCAAACGCACAACACTCACCCGATGGTACAAGCCCATTTGGGCCACCACTTGTATCCGGATCATGGGCGGCCATTGAGGGTTCGGCCCACTTTCCCCCATATCGCATAACACAAAGGAGTTAGGGTAAACTTATCATTTGTTGCAACTCTCATAATACACAAACCCTAGTTCTTTTCTCTCTCTCCCTCACGAACTTGAAAGGCAGCCACGCATCTCCTTCACCGAAGATTTTTGTGTTCGGATCAATCCCCTACCCTCTTCTTAAATTGGTTAGTGTTTATGCTTATGTTTAGTTACTCGATCGTTATGATTTCATGATGTGGATTAAGTGATTGTGGATGTATGTATGATGAACAATGGTATTATGTATTGAGGTTTAAACAAGTTGATTTGTATGATTATGTGATTTGTATGATTATGATCTAGAACCGAATGCTTGTTAAAAATCGGCTGATATGTGTATACTTCGGATTATTAATCATATGATATTGTGTTGTCAGAAACATGATTCGGTACACACGTTTTGACCTAGGGAATGTGGCTGATGTGATGATGATCGATCTTATTTTAATAGATATTACATGTCATTGTTTGGTCCACTAACCCTTGATGTGATAAACATAGTTGTCGGCTATAGTGTTGTATGGCATGTGATGATAGTATGATAATAGTCAATATTGTCCACTGCATATATATTAAATAAAAATCGGTCCAATACTAGCTTGAGGTGTTATAGATTGTTGGCCATGGTTGATTAATTTAATGATGATGATGATGATCCGATGTGAATGATTGTTGTTTTGTTCGAATAGTGTGTATGTATGATGATGAGCATGTGACTTTAATTGATAGTATATTAAGGATTCATTATGATATTCAGCCATTGTTTTCATAGTTGCATGCAATTGTCAGAAGTCATGTGTGGAGCAATGATTAAATCAAACAGAGGAAACATTATTATAGTATTGTTAGTGATGTATTGATGAATGTATGATCTGATTGTTATTTGATATCACGATGTAAATGAATTTGGGTCACTGTTATGAACATGATATACATGATTTAGGCTTTTTAATTGGACCGAACAATTCTAACAGATTATTTATATACTGTTTAAGTTAGTAATGGGTGGAATGAATTATAGAATGATTGGTTGGAAAGTGTTGTTTGATCGAATATTGTTGAAACTGTGAATTTGTTAACTGACAAAATAAAAGGGAACAATATAACCGATTGGCATGATTGACGGAGAATAAAACAAATCGCACAAGATCAAATCTTATCAAATAAGCTTTCTGATCGCACAAGATTGTCCAGTCGTACAAGCTTGGCTGGATCGCACAAGATTAAAACAAGCTGTTTTGGGTCGCACAAGCTTTGGGCTTATTCACATGTTGGGCCGATCGTTATCGGGCTTTATTTGTTGAATCGTACAAGTTGGGCGTTTTATGGACTTGACTGTTTAATTGAATTACGTGGTTGCCATGATCTATTCGTGTTCGTAACTGTTAGCTTATGTGTATACACACGTGCGATACTTGAAAACCAAAACCTGACTTGTATGGTAACCGTGTTAGGACGTGGTTGACCACTAGCTGCCAGTATTGACCTTTCGTTATCTGCCGAGCAAACCAAGGTGAGTTCACACTCTACAAAGCATGGGATTCCCAGGGGTTGGGAATGGGGTTAAGGAATATGGATTCCTCGTCCTTTCTTGGGTAGGACAGTAATGGTTCAGGAATGTAATTCCTCGTCCTCACGGACAGATAACTCGTACTAGACCAAAACTCTATCACGAAGTCCCTCCTTTTTATATCGACTTAATCGCCGGGCCAATGGCGAGCGGGTCATTAGTTAGATAGCGCTATTTAGGTCTGACAAGCCTCACACCGTGCCGCAGAGGACGGGCGTGAACTAATGGATCTGGGGCACGTCAATGCTGATAGACATTGACAGTTTCAGGGCACTTAAACATGACTTCAGTCAGTAGTCGATATGGTAACGAGTCTAGTGGATACATGGGGTAGCCCCCACGGCCGAAATGCCAGATAACTATCATGGGGTAGCCCCCACGGCAGGATTGCCAGAGTAAATGGGTTAAACAAATGGTTAAACATATTACGTTTTCAACTATGGGGTAACCCCCACGGCAGGAACGCCAGCTAAAGGAAAACTGTTTTTGGAACAACGTAAAACGAACACCCAACCGTGAACTCACTCAACTTGTTGTTGACTCGTTACTACATGCTTTGCAGGTCTATAGGTATTTAGCTGGAGCTTGCACAAGGGAGAGTCGTTGTGGGACATGGACAGCTGTGTGCCATGTTAAACAATTAAACTTTGGATTTGGTTTTGAACATTATGCTTCCGCTCACAACTTAACTATGTTTGTTTTGGACAATAATCGTGTTGGTTGAACTTTTACACTAAATTAATTACTTGTTCAATATGATTAGTGGTTTGATCCTGGTCAGTCACGCCTCCAAGCGGTGATACTCCGCATGTGGATTTTGGGGGTGTGACAGTCGAGGCTCTGCCTGACTCAGTTCATTAGAGTTCTGTCTCGTTTTGTATGGCTAATGTGATTTGGGTTATCTTACTAACATGTGTGCATTGTTTATTTTAATAGATAATAACCAGGAGAATCATCAGGAAGCTATAGTATTACCTAAGTCAACAATGTGGGTCATTCTCTTTATCTACCAAACCGTTTTACCAAAACCTCAAATGTTTTCAATTATACTTAACATTGGATTGAGTCTAGGTATTCTACAATTGTTGCCGGTATGTGGGGTTTTGTATACACCACTTGTAAAACGTTACTATTGGACAACGAGTTAGCCAATGAGTATGTGACAGTTGGCACTTTACCATGTATTCCGTACAATATAACAGTAATCTGTATTTTAATGATTGCACATGATTAAACTAATGAGATGAATGATTTCTGATTACTGTCATACACATACAAATACATTACATGATTGCATGTTATTTATGAATGTTGAGTGCAACATGAGACAGTTGAATTAGTGCACAGAACGAAACTAGTACATTGATCAGATAAACTAGAAGTACTGACGGGGGTTTAGTACTCAGATAGACATGTTGTTAGAACACAGAATGAGCCCCGGAACCAAGAGTTACACTAGAATAGTATGTAGGAAAGTAGGGATCATAAAACTGCCTTCCGAGTAACGATTAAAGTGCCAGAAAGTGCCTGAAACACACTAAAACTGCAGAATTCTGCAGTAAACAGCAAAATTCAGCATTTTAACCTCAAAATATAATGCAGAAATGTGGTTTAATGTTCCAGAATAACTTGCTAAGTGTCGGGAATCAAAACTCTCATAAAAGACATCATATTGCACACTAAACTGCGCAATTTATCACCTTAACGAACCGGTAACCAAACGAACAACCGGACACTACCCGAAACACCAAAATTTAACTAGAAATATTGTTTTAATGTTACAAAGCTAATTATGATCACTAAACATCGTGTTACAACTTAAATCATATAAACACACTTAAACCCCTAAATTAAAAACTTATCATGTAACTAGGAGTTGTAACTAATGTTTGAAATGGAACCAAGACCCCCCCCCCCCCATAACCTGTTAAAAAGTTGGCCCCACACTTTTGATTTTCTTTATTATTATAATGGATCATGTTTCCATGATTTTAAACATAATAAACAATGTTTATATATGTGTTGGAAGTAACTTAATAATATCCACAAGATCACAACACTTAAACATTCTAACGCTTCAAACAACACCATCACTTATCCTCTCTCACTACACCTCACGGCTCCAAACACCCCTCCTATCTCCTTCATTTTCAATCCATCTTCATATATTCTAAGGGTTACCTAAGGTGTTTCAAGCATAACTAAGGAGGTTGGAAGCAAAGGAACTTGAAGGACCTTCTGTAGGAGCTTTTATCAACTTCATTTCTCATCACCATCCATCTTGATTCTTCCCTAGCCAGAGTGCTAGTAGTAAGCCTCTTTGATCTTGTTTTTACTCTTAATTTTAGTTGTTAAACTAAGATGTAACTTGGCAATCTAAAGAATTTCAACAAAACATAAAGATGAACATGAGCATAAAGCTTAAAAACATGAAGATCAAAGTTGTTTTAGTGTATGTAGTAAACTTGTTTGTTGATTACCTGTATATATGGTGTAGATCATCATATGAAGCTTGCTAGATGGTGATTAAACACATGATCTAGCAAGTATGAGGATGGATCTTGAGAAATTTATGTTAATCATCCTTTATGTTGAACATGAACTTGAAGATGAGTTTGATTAGTGTACGATGATGAATCCTACAAGATATAAGTCTTGAAAATTTAAGATTTCAAAAATAAGATTTTCAAGAAACAAAAGTTTACTTCAATAACTAACATGGTCTAATTTTTTATAGAAAGAAAGCTTGTTTTAATTGTTAGATGGAACACTTGATATGTGTAAGTCATGAAAAACTCAAGAAAATTAGTTTTTGAAAATCATCTTACAAGTTGTAAAGGATGAAATTTTACAAGACTGAGTTTTATAAAATAAGACCCATGGATTTAGTGTTCTTACAACATATTAAACATGTTAAATTACTACAAGATTTTACTAACTTCAAATTCATGTCATATTGTAAAAATGCATATTTAGGCCTTATGGTAAGTTGTGTGAAACTTGTTGTTGATAGATGATGAATTTTCAAAAGAAAAAGATATACTATTAAGCATGGAAACCTCCATTTTTAGGGGAAACTTTAGCAATTTTTTTTGTAAAAATTAAACCCTTCTAAAAATATTTTTAAACAAGTATTTACAAGTAATTTTTGGTCTTGGTTTTTAGTATAAAAATTTGCCATAATTTTTGTTATAAAAATTACAAACATTGGAGGTTGATTTTTATTAATAAAAAGGACTAAGTATATATTTAGGAAAATATATATTTAGATGTCACAAGAATTATGTGCTACTTGTATATTGATTGTATAAGTTATATTAAAAATTAGGAACCTTGAAAATAATACACCACACCAAAATACTAAAAATTGTAACATGAAAATATTACCAAAATCACACAAAAACAAACTTATAATTTATACCCGAATATTGGACAAATCGGACAATGGACTTTGGACTATATATAAATATATATTCCGGAAATAAATTCGTAACTTAACAAATGTGACAAACGATATTTTTGTAACCGAAGAAACGGAAAAATATGTAATTTTTACAATTAGTATAAAATATATCATATTTTGTCAAAGTAGAAAATATATTATTTTTGAAGTGGAGAAAAATATATATTTTCTTAAACAATTCAAAAATATATTATTTTGGTGAAAGCTAAAAATAGATATATTTTTCTAAGTTTAATCTTAAAAATATATTATTTTTAAGATATATATGAAAGTATACTTATTTTTGCCAAGTAAAAATTTAGAAGATATTTTTCTATAAAATTTTTCTTAAAATATGTATATTTTAAGAATATAAAGTTGGTGGTTTTTAATTGTATAAAAATAATGTTCCGAAAAATTATACGCAAATTAAGTATAAAATACTTAATAAGTACGAGAAAATACGTTTTCCTATAGGTATAAATACATACCGGAATACACCACTAATACTTGGCAAAATACACAAATACAAGTATACCTATACTTGGGAATATATATATATATATATATATATATATATATATGAGAGAAATATAAGACAAATCAAGTTAAAAATATATTATTTTTAACAATATTCCAAATTATTGGATAAAAATAGTTTAAGTTAAAGTATCCTTGTTTTAACTAATAATTATATAATTGGGAATTATATAATGTACACCAAACGCATAACTCAAAGTATACCAATTTCCCAAACTAAGACTTAATAAATAACTAAGACTATGAGTCGTTAAACGACCTAAACGTCTAATAAAACATAGCACGTGTGTAGGTAGTGGTACGACCCGAGGAAAGGATCTTTGAGTTTACAGGTCACCGGACGCAAACTTGTGAGTTCATATCCCCCTTTTCTTTTAACTGATTTCGGTTTTATAACTCACGGGGGTGAAATATATGTTTCAAATGTTTAAAATGGTATGGTTAGATAAGGAATGAACTGTTAGATCATGTGAATGTGTAAGCACAACACTTAAGACCATTAATCTTTGTATAAAGACAGAGGGGCATGAGTGATAGATCTATCTGGGTGTTGCGAGCCCCACCCATGGATCCGGGAGTGGCCACATGCAGTGACTATGTCTTTCCAGCCGGGTGGCCCAGTACGAAATCCGCAAAGGTTTGAGCCTTCCTATGTCACACCCCGATCGCGTTAAAATAACAAACCACGGCAGAAACATCACGGAGTGTCGTAACAGAATCATTGTTTCACAACACATGGCTTGATGTTTCGTTTTATTGAATTTAGTTTATTACATTGTATTGAAATTAGAAACGAAACACGAACAAATTGACTTTCATTGTTATTAAGTCACTAAGGCCTCGTGTAACACCTCGTAAAATTATGTCCAATATAGTATCAATACGTGTCATGAACTTTAAACGTGTAAAGGATTGAATATGAGGGACTAAAGTTGACAAACAAAGAAAGTATGTGTGTAAAAGGATTCAAAGTGTCGACATTGGATAATTATACCTTTCAACAACCCTACACGATGTTTATACCCTTAAACGAATGAATTATGGATCATATGAAGCCGTTTGTGGAAGAAAGTGAGAGTTTACAAACCGCAAGGGTTAAAGGTGTCAACATGTTTAATTTATACCTCCGAGTGACCTTTTAGCGAACTCGAAGCTTTGTAACAATTAATTATGCTCACTAGAATAAGTGATAAAAATTTCGCAAGCTTTCGATATCGTATGAAAAAGATACGCGAACATTCGTAAGTGAGGGGTTAAAAGCGTCAACGTTGAAATTCAGGACTTATTCGGTGATCGTATAACTAATCGAGGACTTAACAAATTTTTTCTATGTCTTGAGGTCCTTAAAAGTTAAGTTGGAGGGTCAAAAGTGCAATAAACAAAGTTAAAACAACTATAAAAAGGAACAGGGACCTAAAATGCAAATTCTGAAACTTATTTAACCTGATCTGGGAGCCATACCGGCCACGTAGACCTTGTCTGGGTCTTACGCGGGCAGTCTAAAACCTGCCAGCGCCCAAAAAGCTTGGAAGGTGCCAGTTTCAGCCTGTTAACCGACCTTTATGCATGGTATTCGAATTCCTGAAGCATGGCCAACAGTTTTGCATGCCTAGGGACACGTGGGAACATCATACAACACTTGTAGACTTGTTTGGCATCATCTTATGAGATTAAAAAATCTATATAAGAGCTTCAAAGTTGCAACATTGTTGCATACATTTCAAAAACCATTCCAACTTATTTTCTGGAGTCTCCTGGAGCTCAAGTGCATTTCCTAAGGGTCATTTGTCGTGCATAGGACCTTTGTAAGCTTCCTTGACCTTTCTTAATTCAGTTTTATTAGTTTAATGGCCTAAAGTCAAACCCGTCGTAATTAAGGTTTGACTTAGTGATTAATCACTAATAGTCCAGTCAATTCTCGAATTAAAAGTAGCTTTGAGTTGGTAATTATATGGGTAATAAACCCTTAAAAGGGCACCCTCTGATTCCCACTCTAACTAGGTCAATTGTCGGGTCAAAGTTAATTATAAAAAGTCAACAGAAAGCAGATTTTCGCATAAACACGTAATTAACAATGTAGAAGCTATGGAACCTGTTTTATCACTCATATAACTTGGTAATTAATGTAAGAACATGTCTAAACATGTTCAACCCGACAATTTTCAGTTTAAGCTCGGTTCGGAACCGAAAGTCGCAAAAGTAGGCTTTTGCTTTGACTTTCAGTTCTGACCCAATGTAGCATATTTTAGAAATGCCTTAGAGCTCTATTAGGACCAGGTTATAGATTAGTGTAACCCTCTGAGGTTATACAACTTGGTTCATTAGTTATTCGATTCTTGTGCAAGTTTCCGTTATATGCCTAAATGTTGATCATAATGCCCTTTTGACCTTAAAACAAGATTTTTGAAAATGTGAGTGGACAAAAACCTTTTTTACTAATTTATAAACGTGTCCTAAAAATTTGACATCAGTTTGAGGTCTAGATTAGGAGTTATGCTCAATATCGTAATTAAGAAGCTTTTTATTAATTAAACGGCGTAATTAGCATAAAGCCTATTTAAGCCGAAATTTTGATACCAAAATTTTTACCCACTAACGTAATATAATATTTTGAGATTTTTGAAGATTTTAAATTATTTTTAAGCTGAGCATAACATAGGGTTCTTGCTATAATTCGGTAAATGTCGGTTATACCATTTTCTTGAATAAAATGAGTTTTACATAATATTTTGATGCCAAACTTTTTGCTACTGATTTTATATGATAAATAAAATATTTTGAACTTTATAAACTGATCAAAAACTCAGATTTCCTATTTAAACCCGAAAATCGCTTAAAACCGACTTTTACGCGTTTTAAGCACATAGTATGAGTTAAAACTATTTTTAGCATATGAAACTTAATACCTAGTGATGTTTTAAGTAAATTTTTATATTTAAACAGCAAGCAAAAGTTTTGAACTCAGAATTCTAATTTTGACCTTTAAAGCTTATGTGAAATTACCAAAATGCCCCTAAGATGCATAGTTTGGTTATAAAAGATAAATTTCACATATATGCAATACCCTACTGTTATAACTTATAGAAATAAATATTTTTACTAATTATATCAGACCTGAAACTCAGATTAGAATTTAAACTCTTTTATAACCTTTTAAATGACCAAAATACCACAACGGGGCATAATTTGAGTTTAAATCCATGTTGGGCATAATGGAAGGTATCTTACTGATATCACAACATATTTAAGTCATATTAACTTAGGAAACCTGTTCATGACTCATTTGGTTACCCGTTACGCATTATTCGCGTTCGGTGCGGTTTATGTAACTAGTTTCCATAAATTAAACGAAACGGGTCAAACCTTATCGTTTTTATCTCAAAATCCAGAATGTGTTTAGTTTACCCATATTATTCAAGTATACAAACTTGTCGGGTCTAAACCACACTCTAATCCGGTCATCGCTTAATCGTGCATTTTGAACCGTATATTTTCCTTTAAAAATAACCGGTCTAAGTTTAGACTTAATTAAGACTCGTTAGGAATCTAATAGGTTATTAAAACCTTCGTTCCAGATTAGGAGACCAGTAAAAGATACTTGCACTCACTGATTGTGATATATACTTGCTCAGGTAAATACTTTTAACTTATTTTCCCTTATACGGGCTTGGGGTATGGTATATAAAATACCGCTTGGTCGGGCAATGAATTTTTAATCATATAAAGGTTAATTTATTGAGATGACCAGTTTAAACTGTTATGTTTGCTTAAAACCTTTTGGGGTTAATGACCATGTCCCGGATATCCTTGGCATCATTCATTGAAATGGCCACGACCTAAGCACGGGGTGTAGGCATACACCTGCCAGTGCATATATATATAAAAAGGTATAACCGACGGATTGAGAATAACTTGCCGCGGGATTATATCATGTGGTGTGTCTATTAATCTTTAACCCGGTATTCAGCCCGGGCTACTGAACGTATAACGAACACGTAATTCTTTTACAAGTTTATATATAAATAATTATCCCAAGTTATAAAAGATTATTTTATGCCATGTGCATTCAAATAAATTTTCTTAAACATTTTCAAAATGAGTCGGTTAATTGTATTTACCAGTGTAAACTGACGTATTTTCCAAAAAGGCTAAGTGCAGGTACTAAACGGAATAGGCTGGCTACCCCTAGCATCAATAAAGAGTCTTGCAAGCTTAGATGTTATTAAATCTGATTAACAATGATCTTTTGAACTTTGATCCGTCTGTGGATCCTTACGACCATTTGTAATACACTTGATATTACTTTTTATTCGGTTTGTAATGATTTTCTCTTTCGACTTCCGCTGTGTATTGAACTGTGATAATATAAATTGTCTATGATATCAACTATTTCACAATACTCCCCACCGGACCCACCGGTAATACGAGGAAATATCGGGGTGTGACACCTCATCCATTCCTATGTGAGCATGCACCAATACCATCATCAAACATCATCAACTAAGGTACCTGAAAAATATGTGAAAATACTTCAGCATAAAAATGCCGGCGAGTACATAGGTTTTGTGGGAGTGTCAGATTCATGGCTCGTTTACATTCTGAAATAACTCGAACAACTTTGTTGATTGATATTAAAAAACCTAGTTTTGTAAAATGTTTGTAATGTAAAATGAAATAACCAAGTCAAAATAGAATAGTTATAGTTTATAAAACCTCGATGCCATGAATCTTAACTCAAAACATTTGTTTATGTAAACCCAGATTGTAAATCGTTTTTGTAAAAACTCGAATGGTTTATATTGTTAGAAAAACCTTGTAAATTAACTTCGTTTTGAAAACACTTACCCAAGTGATCTAGATAACGCGACGAAATATAATGTGTTAAAATCACTTATATATAGGAAGTACAAGCGGCGTATCCACCATGCTTTTACCACATTACACCTGTCCCGTTACCTAATCACTTTCCTAACCCAATGGTTTAAACAGTTCAAGTAATTTACATAGATCAAACAGTTCCAAATGGTTCAAACAGTCAAATAATTCACATAGATCAAACAGTTCTAAATGGTTCAAACAGTTCAAATAATTCACATAGATCAAACAGTTCCAAATGGTTCAAATAGTTCAAATAATTCACATAGATCAAACAGTTCCAAATCGTTCAAACAGTTCAAATAGTTCAGATAGTTTAATATAAACCTTAGTATTTGTTTAGAAAACTCGAAATCGTTTAGCACATATGAATCACCCCAAAACAATTTAAAACAGTAAAAGAGGGAAACTATGTACTTACTTGAGATAGCCTAGAAGTCTTTGAATAATAACCAAGCAACGCTAGAAGAATCACGGAAATCAATCGGCACCTAATATGGGTAACTATGTTAATAAACCGGACCTAAATCGGAAGATCGGATAGGATGAGGTTTCGTAAACCAAATGAGTGTTGGAACTCATATGATATGGTTTAACAAAGCCTACATAATAAATCAAAACCTAACCTAAGTGCTTACGACCCATTACGACTCGTTTAGGTAGCTTACGCTACTTTAACGCGTCGTTCGCGTAAAACGCGTTCGGACCGCCTAACTAGTCCTATGACAAGTATTATATGCCTTAACAAGTCTAATAATGTTTCCTAATCAGTTTAGATGTCAAAATTTAAGTTACATATGCTTAGAATGAATTTATGCGCAAAAAGGGCATTTTGGTCATTTTCCCTAAGGCATATAAACAACCTATCATACAACTAACTAAACGAAGTGATCATAAGGTATAACCTCGGAAGGTTATTCCCTATACAACTATGGTCACAATATATGCTTGGTCGAATCCTAATGATCGACCAAACAGGTCGGGTTCGAAAGTCTAAGCGGTTGTTTAGACCGCTTATCTTACGACCCTATATAAGCACTAAACTAAAAGTGAGGAGTTAAACATGTTTAACGAAGTTAGAAACCAGGTTTAATATCAAAACAAAGGGTTTTGATACCTAAGAATAGTTTGGTTGCAAAATACGCATAAACGCGTATTTTGACCGGAACTATGACTCGTCACTATACCTAATCAACGTGGTAATCAGTAGGTATAGTCACAAAGGACCATGACCATTGTGATTACGCTCACGTTTCGAAGTTCAAACGAACTTCGTGTTGACCATTGACTGGTATTCGAATTTATTGAGATGACCCGTTTAAACTGTTATGTTTGCTTAAAGCCTTTTGGGGGTTAATGACCATGTCCCGGATATCCTTGGCATCATTCATTGAAATGGCCACGACCTAAGCACGGGGTGTAGGCATACACCTGCCAGTGCATATATATATATATATATAAAGGTATAACCGACGGATTGAGAATAACTCGCCGCGGGATTATATCATGTGGTGTGTCTATTAATCTTTAACTCGATATTCAGCCCGGGCTACTGAACGTATAACGAACATGTAATTCTTTTACAAGTTTATATATAAATAATTATCCCAAGTTATAAAAGATTATTTTGTGCCATGTGCATTCAAATCAATTTTCTTAAACCTTTTCAAAATGAGTCGGTTAATTGTATTTACCAGTGTAAACTGACGCATTTTGCAAAAAGGCTAAGTGCAGGTACTAAACGGAATAGGCTGGCTACCCCTAGCATCAATAAAGTGTCTTGCAAGCTTAGATGTTATTAAATCTGATTAACAATGATCTTTTGAACTTTGATCCGCCTGTGGATCCTTACAACCGTTTGTAATACACTTGATATTACTTTTTATTCGGTTTGTAATGATTTTATCTTTAGACTTCCGCTGTGTATTGAACTGTGATAATATAAATTGTCTATGATATCAACTACGTCACAATACTCCCCACCGGGCCCACCGGTAATACGAGGAAATATCGGGGTGTGACACCTCGTCCATTCCTATGTGAGCATGCACCAATATCATCATCAAAGATCATCAACTTAGGTACATGAAACATATGTGAAAATACGTCAACATAAAAATGCCGGCGAATACATAGGTTTTGTGGGAGTGTTAGTGTCACACCCCTTTCTAAGGCGGAAGCACGAGGTGTGATCATGAAAGGTTCTCATTGCATACGAAGAGTAAACATGCTACATGCTCGTAAAAATAACATTCAAATACCATAGTTTGAAAACATTCGTTAGCGTTTACATCGCTAGACAGCATAAAGACATTGTCTCAAAAGTTTACAACTTTATTTAAAGTTAAACACAAGCGACATCCACGAGCATAAGCAAGACCACGCGCACATCCATCCTAGTTACCTGAAATACATGTGAGTTTTTGGAAAAACGTCAACATAAAGTTGGTGTGAATTCATGCAGTTTTGTGTTGAACACGTTTGTATACTTTGTATGAAAACATAACGAGTATCTTGTGAAAATAAAGTATTCTTGTAGTGTAAACCAAATAAAGTATTCTTGTGGTATAAACCAAATAAAGTATTCTTGTGGTATAAACCAATTAATGTATTCTTGCGTAAATAAAGTATTCTTGTGGTGTAAACCAAATAAAGTATTCTTGTTTAGTTAATGGGTTGCAAGGCCATTAACGTGTGGCACAACATAGGAAGTCACCAAACCATAGGCATTTTTCTAGTTGTCGATTCACGACGGAGACACAAAAACACTCCTCGGTACTAGTGGTCACCAAGAGTGGGGCTGCCCGAGTACCCGTTAGATCTAACCTTTTGTTCTGCGGTCTAAGTATGTACACGATTAATGGTGCTTATGGTACCCTATTCGTGGCACTATTTCTCGTTTATGATACCAAGTATCAATTCTCGTTTATTACATCAAGTATCAATTCTTGTTTATTATATCAAGTATCAATTCTCGTTTATTATATCACGTAACATGTATTTCACCCCCGAAGTTATAAAACTGAAAACAGTTAAGAGAAAAGGGGGAGCATTAACTCACAACTTTGCGTTCCTAGCGTCGTAAACTCCACCGGATTTGCTTAATTAACGTCGTAACCTATACGCGTTTTCTTAACGTTAGTCACTAGACTTGTGTCGCACAAGTACAGTCACTCTCTTTTGTGTATATATTCTTGTGTTAAAAATATTCCATATTTTTTTTAACTACGTAACTTACTTATATTATTTTCTTCAAAAATAAATATAAGTCTTTCGTGTTTTGCACTTTGCACCCGAATTATGTTTCTTGTGTTTTGTATGTGTATTTCTATATTTCTACTCCTCATGAGTATTTAGTGTATTTTTAAGTCTTAATACACTAGCACGTATAACACATACTATATACACTTAACACAAAATTTGGTGATAAAATAATATATATTTTTCTCTCAAAAATATATACTTATTATCCATTTTTATTCTTCAAGAAATCACCATTTCTTATCATCAAAAGTTAGGGAAACCTTAATAATATTTTTAAACACATTTTTAGGGAATAAGTTTCTCAAAAACTTATATTTTTCTAAGTGTCAAAATTTATAAAAATTTTGACTGAGTTTCCCCTAAAAATGGAGGTTTCCCACGTTTTCAAAACGTGTGTTTGTTTTCTTTTAAATCATCATCAATCATCAACAATCAGCAACAACAATTATCAACAATAATCGTCAACAATAATCACTAATTTCATGAACTTGCATATTTACAAAAATGTGTAGTAACTTACTAGCACATTTAATAAGTCTTGTTATCTTTAAAAAAATAAGTTTAACTTCTTAAAAACTTTATTTTTAAAGAACATGAAGTTTTACAACTTCTAGTCGGTTTTTACGAAAACTATTTCTTTGTTAAAACCCTTGTTACACAAGTATCCATACACTTGTTTGTTCACAAAAACCACTTTTGTTTGTGTAAGACCCGGTTTAGAACATGTGATTTCTTTAAAGTGTGGTTCTTCAAAAATACCACTTGCAGATACGTAGATCTGCTAGTTTTAAACTCCATTGTACAAGTTAAATTACTTTTACACAAGTAAAATATTTCTACACAAGTTCATGTCTCTAGTGTGGTAGAGTTTCGCCTTTTAACCCTTGTAGTAACCAAAAACGAGCTTATGTGAAGATCCATGATCTTACAAAGTCGGGTTAAACGAAGATCTGAGCTACCACATCATAGATCGGGTCTAGATAAACACAAATCTCAAATACTACAACTTTTACACAACTTATGTGCTATTAACCACTATTTTTCATGTTTTTAGTAGACTTTTGTGCATCTTTTCGCATTTTAACGAGATTTAACCAACAATATTCCTTTTACCCACTTTAGATAAGTGTAAAAACAAGTTTTAAGTGATATACCTCTAGCTCAAGGCTAGGGAAGATCTTTGACGAAAAAGAGGTGGATAAAAGCTAACGGTAGAGGTCCTTCGTGTTCCGCTTGCTTCAAGACTCCTTATACGTGACCTCTAACACTTGTATGATGATGGAAATGCAAGATCAAAACTTGAAAGTATGATGGGGGTGTGTGTGTGGTTCGGCCGAAGGTAGGGGAGGGCAAGAGAGAAGAGTTGAGTTGGTGTTTTATGTGAAGTGATTATGTTGTGTCAAACACTAGAACTTATAGGCAAAGATTTGGTGTTTAACCATTGGGTTTAGTGTAGTGTAGATACTAGACATTTAGGATTTACATGATCAAAATTGTACCATGGTGTTCCCCCATAGTTTGGGGCCGGTTAGGGTATGGGGGGGTCTTGGTCCATTTCTAACTAATAGTTAGGTTTATTAGTTAGGTTAAGTGTAGTTAACCCGGTTAGTGGTGTGTCATGCGTTACAAGGGATGTTAGGGTATTCAGGGACCCTAACTGGCTCAGAAAAAGATAAATAATGAAAATAACGATATTTTCATGTTTCGGGTATAGCCCGGTCGTTCGGTTACATACCGATTCGTTAAAGTGCTAAATTACACTTTTTAGTGTCGTTTAGGTACCTTTCTTGTACTCTATCAATTCCCAACACTTAGGGAAATATTCTGGATAATAAAACGACATTTCTGCATAATATTTATGTGTCTAAATGCTGATTATTGCTGAATTTTTATAAATTCTGCACTTAGAGTGCGTTTCGGGTGCTTTTTAGTGCTTATTTTTGCTTTCGTATTGCATATATATTAACCCTTGTATGTATTCTTGGGTTTTAATGCATTCTTGTTGTCGGACCTACACCTAGGCCTCAATTCTGATGTCTGACTGCTTTCTGCAGTTCTGTTGACACATTGTGTCTTACCGGTGAGTTTACTATTATTCTGACGCAACGCTCTCGTTTATGCATAAAGCAAATATTTTGTAGTATACAACATGCATGAATTCACTTGTTTCTTGTGTGTTCAGCCATTGCTGACAATTAACTCATAATTGCAGTCATTAAGCAATAATTATAGTGTACGGAAATTACCGGTTTGTGCCAGTTGTCACAGACTCCCCCCGTTAAAAGAATTTCGTCCCGAAATTCAGACTGAACTAACTCTCGCCGGAGTCTTCTTGAATAGGTGGGGATACTTTTTCTTGAACTGGTCTTCACGTTCCCATGTGTACTCGGGTCCGTGCTTAGAGCTCCAACGTACTTTGACAAGTTTCACACTGCTCCTCCTGGTCTTGTTGACTTTCCAGTCAGTAACCTCAACGGGTTGTTCTGTAAATCGGAGGGCTTCATCAATATGCACTTCATCCAGCGGGATGGTCACGTTTTCTTGCGTTGGACTCTTCTTCAGGTTGGATACATGAAACGTATCATGTACTCCATTAAGTTCTGCCGGTAACTCCAACTTGTATGCCACGGTACCAATTCTTCTCAATATTCTGAATGGTCCGATGTATCGTGGATTCAACTTTCCACGCTTTCCAAATCTGACTACGCCCTTCCATGGTGAGACTTTTAACAACACTTTGTCTCCCACCTTGAAATCTACCGATTTTCTATTTGGATCCGCGTAGCTCTTTTGTCGCTCTCGAGCCGCCCTAATGCGCTCTCGGATCTGCGCAATCTTGTCGGTTGTCTCTTGTACAAGTTCAGGACCAACCATACGTTTATCTCCGGCATCTGCCCAACATAAGGGCGATCGGCATTTGCGGCCATACAGAGCTTCGAACGGCGTGGCTTTTATGCTCGTATGATAACTGTTATTGTAGGAAAACTCAACTAAAGGTAGATGAGTATCCCAGCTGCCCCCTAGGTCCATGACACATGCGCGAAGCATATCTTCTAACGTTTGTATAGTCCGTTCGCTCTGGCCGTCTGTTTGTGGATGGAATGCCGTGCTTAGATCTAACTGAGATCCAAAGGCTTCCTGAAATGATTGCCAGATTCTTGAGACAAAGCGTCCATCTCTGTCTGAAATGATTGAGATTGGCACTCCATGTCGTGCCACAATTTCTCTTAAGTATATTTCAGCAAGCTTTCCAGTGCTGTCTTTTTCTCGGATCGGTAGGAAGTGCGCAGACTTCGTTAATCGATCAACTATTACCCATATCATATTGTGCCCTCTCGGGGTCCTGGGTAATTTCGTTATGAAGTCCATCGAGATTTGTTCCCACTTCCATACGGGAATTTCTGGTTGTTGTAGGAGGCCGGACGGTTTCTGATATTCTGCCTTAACCTTCGCACAGGTTAGGCATTTTCCAACATAAACAGCAACGTCGCTTTTGAGTCTCGGCCACCAGTAGTACTCTTTCAAGTCTTGATACATTTTGTCCGATCCTGGGTGGATCGAATATCTCGATTTGTGGGCTTCATTAAGGATGATTTCTCGTATGCCACCATAGAGTGGAACCCAAATACGCTTCTTGAAGTATAAGGCTCCCTCTTCGTTTGGCACCATGTATTTCAATGCACCCCGGAGGTATTCCGCTTTACGATTCTCTTCTTTAAGAGCTTCTTGTTGTGCATCTCGAATGCGTGCAGTGAGGTTCGTTCGAATCGTCATTTCCAATGCTCGAACCCTTAGGGTCTTAACCCTTTCTTTTCGGCTCAACGCGTCTGCTACAACGTTTGCCTTTCCAGGTTGGTACTTAATCTCACAGTCATAATCATTTAGCAGCTCGACCCAACGTCGCTGGCGCATATTCAATTCCTTCTGATCAAATATGTGTTGTAAGCTTTTGTGATATGTGAAGATTGTACATTGAGTACCATATAAATAATGTCGCCAAATCTTCAAGGCGAATACCACTGCGCCCAACTCTAGGTCGTGAGTGGTATAATTTCTTTCATGAACCTTCAGTTGTCTTGAAGCGTAAGCGATGACTTTTTGGCGTTGCATGAGCACGCAACCCAAGCCTTGTCGTGAGGCGTCGCAGTATACCACGAAGTCTTCAGTGCCTTCGGGTAACGATAGTATCGGTGCATCGCAGAGCTTGTTCTTAAGTAGCTGAAAGGCTTCTTCTTGTTTGTGACCCCAGTCGTATTTCTTGTCTTTCTGTGTAAGGGTCGTTAGCGGTTGAGCTATCTTCGAGAAATTCTCAATGAATCGCCGATAGTAGCCTGCTAAACCCAAAAATTGTCGGACTTCGGTTGGGGTCTTGGGAGCTTCCCAATTCTTTATTGCTTCAATCTTGGACGGGTCTACATGAATGCCTTTCTCATTCACCACGTGACCAAGAAATTGTACTTCGCGAATCCAGAATTCGCATTTCGAGAACTTTGCATAGAGTTTCTCTTTCTTCAGTAGCTCCAAGATGGTTCTGAGATGTTGCTCGTGCTCCTCTTTCGTTCGCGAGTAAATCAGGATATCATCGATAAATACAATCACGAATTTATCGAGATATGGTTTGCACACGCGGTTCATTAGGTCCATAAAGACCGCTGGCGCGTTCGTTAATCCAAACGGCATCACAAGAAATTCGTAGTGCCCATATCGCGTTCTGAATGCAGTCTTTGGCACGCTTTCATCTTGGATTTTCAGCTGATGATATCCAGATCGAAGGTCGATCTTGGAATAGTAGCTTGATCCTTGCAGTTGATCGAATAAGTCATCAATCCTCGGTAGTGGATACCGATTCTTGATAGTGAGCTTGTTTAGTTCCCTGTAATCGATACACATCCGCAGTGTTCCATCCTTCTTCTTCACGAACAATACTGGAGCTCCCCAGGGTGAGAAGCTTGGCCTTATGAATCCTTTATCCAACAACTCCTGAAGCTGTGTAGATAATTCTTGCATTTCGGATGGCGCAAGTCGATAGGGTGCCTTGGCTACAGGAGCAGCTCCCGGAACCAAGTCTATATGGAATTCGACTTGTCGTTGCGGAGGTAGTCCTGGCAGATCTTCAGGGAACACATCAGGAAATTCCTTCACCACAGGAATGTCTTCTAGTTTTGGCTCCACAGCCTTCTTGTCTATAACGTGTGCTAGGAAAGCGACACATCCTTTCCTCAAGCACTTCTGTGCCTTCATACAGCTGATGATTCGAAGAGGCGCGTCTCGTTTTTCTCCATGCACGATGAGAGTTTCACCATTCGCTAAAGGGATGCGAATGATTTTCTCATGACAAATAACTTCAGCTTTGTTCTTGGACAACCAGTCCATTCCGACCACTACATCGAAGCTACCCAATTGAATAGGTAAGAGGTCGATGCTAAAATTTCGTTCACCAAGTTCTAGTGTGCAGCCTCTGATAACTTCGCCCGATTCAACAAGTTTACCATTGGCTAGTTCTATGGAATAAGGAATTTCTAATCTACTAGATTCTATTCCGAGTATGCGTTTAAATTCCACAGACATGAAGCTATAATCGGCGCCAGTGTCGAATAATATGGATGCAAAGTGGTTGTTAATGAGAAACGTACCGGTGACCACGTTTGGGTCCTCGCGTGCGTTCTTTGCTCCAATCACAAATGCTCGAGCCTGAGCAGTGTTTCCTTTTGGACTATCTTTCATGAAATGTTCGTTGCTTCCACAACTGAAGCATCCTTGACTTCGCCCAGCTCCATTCCCAGTTCGGTTACCATTGCCATTCCTTCCTTTACTCCAACAATCCTCAGCATAGTGACCCAACTTTCCACACTTATCGCATTTTGGAACGCGACAAACCCCTTCGTGGTGACGCTTGCAATTGTTGCAAAGGGGCCGAGTGCCCAGGTACCTCTTGGCAGGAGCGTCATTCATGGCTGCAAGAGATTTCGCCCCCTGCGGCGGGTTAGTGTCACGCTTCTTGTTGGAACCCCTGTTGTTACGAGTTGCTTGACTCAGGTTTGCATGTTTTCTTTTCTTGTCACCGGACAACTCAGCATGTGTCTCGGTATTTTCTGTTGGGTTCAGTGAGAGCTTCTTCATACGAACACAATCTTCAGTCAGGCTGACAACCAGAGTTACAGCCTCGGTGATTGTTTGTGGTTTGGCCGCCGTTACCATGCCACGAAATTCTGAGGCCAGTCCCCAAATGTAGCGTTCCACACGCTTAAATTCAGGAGTCACCATGTAAGGAAGCACTCTAGATAGATCGTGGAACCTTCGAGTGTAACCATTGATGTCAGCACCTTCCATAGTCAAGTGCCAGAACTCTGTCTCCAGCCTTTGGAGTTCGGCACGAGAGCAGTATTTCTCTCTCATTCTTTCCTTCAGTGCATCCCAAGTTAGGCCATAAGCGGCATCATCACCCAAAGTTTGGGCTTGCAGGTTCCACCAAGTCAGAGCTTCATCGACAAACAACCCAGTAGCAAAGGTGACTTGTTGATCCGCAATACACTTGCTCATGCGGAAAGTAGCTTCAGTCTTCTCCGTCCAGCGCACAAATGCTACTGCACCTCCTGTGCCGTCATAGTTCATCGGCTTGCAGTCGAGGAACTGCTTGAATGTGCAGCCTGGAATTGATTCAACCAATTCATATGTGAGCAATCGAAGAAATAATGAAGCAAAGACCGTTCATAAATTTCCTCATGCTTAGTATAGTGTCTCAAGGTTACCTTGAGCTGCATTGCCTCCAGACGAATCTCCATCCCCATTACGCCTAGCGTTGCTTGGTCCTCCACTGTCTTGGGTTCGGTTTGCCTCGTACTGGGCGATAGCAGCGGAGATCCTTTCCTCCAGCAAGGCGTTCAGCTCTTCAGCAGTTCTTGGCAGTGGGGGAGGTGGAGGTTGATCATCATTGCGAGCATTCACAGTTTTCCTGGGTGCCATGTTCTGACAGAACATAACACAGCAGGGTTAGACATTGGTTTGATATCGTCACACTAGACAGTAGTATCATATATTCACAGGTATATATACCACATAAGTGACATCAAACAATTATTACTCTAGCAGAGTACTTAGTAGGCTTGTACTGAGGGAATTTATACGTGACAAGACTTGCTGTGGTTTCTGTGCACTGAATTCCATAATTATGTATGCATCCATAATTACGTAACTCCTTGCACAGTCCGCACAGTTCGTTTCATCCTCGTATTTCTTCCTTCAGATAGGCCATCGCTTTCGGATAAAGTCATGTATATTTGTGACATTCTACTTCTAGTACATGCTAATTATCACACATAATTGCAAGTAATTTCTAGTCACGACAAGTGCTACTCAAGTGCACTCTAAGTCTCGTAGTGTCTTTTCTAGACTCATGTAGACAGTTTCAGGCAGTGGATGTCGCGGGACGTTTTATGCAATGAAAACTCTTTGAAAATTGTTTTCGTGAATGGATCCTAGAGATTGTAGACTAGACTCGAGAAGGAATCCTGGTTCACTACAATCGCAGCTCTGATACCAATCTGTCACACCCCTTTATAAGGCGGAAGCACGAGGTGTGATCATGAAAGGTTCTCATTGCATACGAAGAGTAAACATGCTACATGCTCGTAAAAATAACATTCAAATACCATAGTTTGAAAACATTCGTTAGCGTTTACATCGCTAGACAGCATAAAGACATTGTCTCAAAAGTTTACAACTTTATTTAAAGTTAAACACAAGCGACATCCACGAGCATAAGCAAGACCACGCGCACATCCATCCTAGTTACCTGAAATACATGTGAGTTTTTGGAAAAACGTCAACATAAAGTTGGTGTGAATTCATGCAGTTTTGTGTTGAACACGTTTGTATACTTTGTATGAAAACATAACGAGTATCTTGTGAAAATAAAGTATTCTTGTAGTGTAAACCAAATAAAGTATTCTTGTGGTATAAACCAAATAAAGTATTCTTGTGGTATAAACCAATTAATGTATTCTTGCGTAAATAAAGTATTCTTGTGGTGTAAACCAAATAAAGTATTCTTGTTTAGTTAATGGGTTGCAAGGCCATTAACGTGTGGCACAACATAGGAAGTCACCAAACCATAGGCATTTTTCTAGTTGTCGATTCACGACGGAGACACAAAAACACTCCTCGGTACTAGTGGTCACCAAGAGTGGGGCTGCCCGAGTACCCGTTAGATCTAACCTTTTGTTCTGCGGTCTAAGTATGTACACGATTAATGGTGCTTATGGTACCCTATTCGTGGCACTATTTCTCGTTTATGATACCAAGTATCAATTCTCGTTTATTACATCAAGTATCAATTCTTGTTTATTATATCAAGTATCAATTCTCGTTTATTATATCACGTAACATGTATTTCACCCCCGAAGTTATAAAACTGAAAACAGTTAAGAGAAAAGGGGGAGCATTAACTCACAACTTTGCGTTCCTAGCGTCGTAAACTCCACCGGATTTGCTTAATTAACGTCGTAACCTATACGCGTTTTCTTAACGTTAGTCACTAGACTTGTGTCGCACAAGTACAGTCACTCTCTTTTGTGTATATATTCTTGTGTTAAAAATATTCCATATTTTTTTTAACTACGTAACTTACTTATATTATTTTCTTCAAAAATAAATATAAGTCTTTCGTGTTTTGCACTTTGCACCCGAATTATGTTTCTTGTGTTTTGTATGTGTATTTCTATATTTCTACTCCTCATGAGTATTTAGTGTATTTTTAAGTCTTAATACACTAGCACGTATAACACATACTATATACACTTAACACAAAATTTGGTGATAAAATAATATATATTTTTCTCTCAAAAATATATACTTATTATCCATTTTTATTCTTCAAGAAATCACCATTTCTTATCATCAAAAGTTAGGGAAACCTTAATAATATTTTTAAACACATTTTTAGGGAATAAGTTTCTCAAAAACTTATATTTTTCTAAGTGTCAAAATTTATAAAAATTTTGACTGAGTTTCCCCTAAAAATGGAGGTTTCCCACGTTTTCAAAACGTGTGTTTGTTTTCTTTTAAATCATCATCAATTATCAACAATCAGCAACAACAATTATCAACAATAATCGTCAACAATAATCACTAATTTCATGAACTTGCATATTTACAAAAATGTGTAGTAACTTACTAGCACATTTAATAAGTCTTGTTATCTTTAAAAAAATAAGTTTAACTTCTTAAAAACTTTATTTTTAAAGAACATGAAGTTTTACAACTTCTAGTCGGTTTTTACGAAAACTATTTCTTTGTTAAAACCCTTGTTACACAAGTATCCATACACTTGTTTGTTCACAAAAACCACTTTTGTTTGTGTAAGACCCGGTTTAGAACATGTGATTTCTTTAAAGTGTGGTTCTTCAAAAATACCACTTGCAGATACGTAGATCTGCTAGTTTTAAACTCCATTGTACAAGTTAAATTACTTTTACACAAGTAAAATATTTCTACACAAGTTCATGTCTCTAGTGTGGTAGAGTTTCGCCTTTTAACCCTTGTAGTAACCAAAAACGAGCTTATGTGAAGATCCATGATCTTACAAAGTCGGGTTAAACGAAGATCTGAGCTACCACATCATAGATCGGGTCTAGATAAACACAAATCTCAAATACTACAACTTTTACACAACTTATGTGCTATTAACCACTATTTTTCATGTTTTTAGTAGACTTTTGTGCATCTTTTCGCATTTTAACGAGATTTAACCAACAATATTCCTTTTACCCACTTTAGATAAGTGTAAAAACAAGTTTTAAGTGATATACCTCTAGCTCAAGGCTAGGGAAGATCTTTGACGAAAAAGAGGTGGATAAAAGCTAACGGTAGAGGTCCTTCGTGTTCCGCTTGCTTCAAGACTCCTTATACGTGACCTCTAACACTTGTATGATGATGGAAATGCAAGATCAAAACTTGAAAGTATGATGGGGGTGTGTGTGTGGTTCGGCCGAAGGTAGGGGAGGGCAAGAGAGAAGAGTTGAGTTGGTGTTTTATGTGAAGTGATTATGTTGTGTCAAACACTAGAACTTATAGGCAAAGATTTGGTGTTTAACCATTGGGTTTAGTGTAGTGTAGATACTAGACATTTAGGATTTACATGATCAAAATTGTACCATGGTGTTCCCCCATAGTTTGGGGCCGGTTAGGGTATGGGGGGGTCTTGGTCCATTTCTAACTAATAGTTAGGTTTATTAGTTAGGTTAAGTGTAGTTAACCCGATTAGTGGTGTGTCATGCGTTACAAGGGATGTTAGGGTATTCAGGGACCCTAACTGGCTCAGAAAAAGATAAATAATGAAAATAACGATATTTTCATGTTTCGGGTATAGCCCGGTCGTTCGGTTACATACCGATTCGTTAAAGTGCTAAATTACACTTTTTAGTGTCGTTTAGGTACCTTTCTTGTACTCTATCAATTCCCAACACTTAGGGAAATATTCTGGATAATAAAACGACATTTCTGCATAATATTTATGTGTCTAAATGCTGATTATTGCTGAATTTTTATAAATTCTGCACTTAGAGTGCGTTTCGGGTGCTTTTTAGTGCATATTTTTGCTTTCGTATTGCATATATATTAACCCTTGTATGTATTCTTGGGTTTTAATGCATTCTTGTTGTCGGACCTACACCTAGGCCTCAATTCTGATGTCTGACTGCTTTCTGCAGTTCTGTTGACACATTGTGTCTTACCGGTGAGTTTACTATTATTCTGACGCAACGCTCTCGTTTATGCATAAAGCAAATATTTTGTAGTATACAACATGCATGAATTCACTTGTTTCTTGTGTGTTCAGCCATTGCTGACAATTAACTCATAATTGCAGTCATTAAGCAATAATTATAGTGTACGGAAATTACCGGTTTGTGCCAGTTGTCACAGTTAGATTCATGGCTCGTTTACATTTTGAAATAACTCGAACAACTTTGGTAATTGATATTAAAAACCTAGTTTTGTAAAATGTTTGTAATGTAAAATGAAATAACCAAGTCAAAATAGAATATTTATAGTTTATAAAACCTCGATGCCATGAATCTTAACTCAAAAAATTTGTTTATGTAAACCCAGAGTGTAAATCGTTTTTGTAAAAACTCGAATGGTTTATATTGTTAGAAAAACCTTGTAATTTAACTTCGTTTTGAAAACACTTACCCAAGTGATCAAGATAACGCAACGAAATATAATGTGTTAAAATCACTTATATATAGGATGTACAAGCGGCGTATCCAGCATGCTTTTACCACATTACACCTGCCCCGTTACCTAATCACTTCCCTAACCCAATGGTTTAAACAGTTCAAGTAATTTACATAGATCAAACAGTTTAAATAATTCACATAGATCAAACAATTCTAAATGGTTCAAACAGTTCAAATAATTCACATAGATCAAACAGTTCCAAATGGTTCAAACAGTTCAAATAATTCACATAGATCAAACAGTTCCAAATGGTTCAAACAGTTCAAATAGTTCAGATAGTTTAATATAAACCTTAGTATTTGTTTAGAAAACTCGAAATCGTTTAGCACATATGAATCACCCCAAAACAATTTAAAACAATAAAAGAGGGGAACTATGTACTCACTTGAGATAGCCTAGAAGTCTTTGAATAAGCAACGCTAGAAGGATCACGGAAATCAATCAGCACCTAATATGGGTAACTATGTTAATAAACCGGACCTAAATCGGAAGATCGGATAGGATGAGGTTTCGTAAACCAAATGAGTGTTGGAACTCATATGATATGGTTTAACAAAGCCTACATACTAAATCAAAACCTAACCTAAGTGCTTACGACCCATTACGACTCGTTTAGGTAGCTTACGCTACTTTAACGCGTCGTTCACGTAAAACGCGTTCGGACCGCCTAACTAGTCCTATGACAAGTATTATATGCCTTAACAAGTCTAATAATGTTGCCTAATCAGTTTAGATGTCAAAATTTAAGTTACATATGCTTAGAATGAATTTATGCGCAAAAAGGGCATTTTGGTCATTTTCCCTAAGGCATATAAACTACCTATCATACAACTAACTAAACGAAGTGACCATAAGGTATAACCTCGGAAGGTTATTCCCTATACAACTATGGTCACAATATATGCTTGGTCGAATCCTAATGATCGACCAAACGGGTCGGGTTCGAAAGTCTAAGCGGTTGTTTAGACCGCTTATCTTACGACCCTATATAAGCACTAAACTAAAAGTGACGAGTTAAACATGTTAAAACATGTTTAACGAAGTTAGAAACCAGGTTTAATATCAAAACAAAGGGTTTTGATACCTAAGAATAGTTTGGTTGCAAAATATGCATAAATGCGTATTTTGACCAGAACTATGACTCGTCACTACACCTAATCAACGTGGTAATCAGTAGGAATAGTCACAAAGGACCATGACCATCGTGATTACGCTCACGTTGCGAAGTTCAAACGAACTTCGTGTTGACCATTGACTGGTCAAAGCAGAAAGTCAAATATTTTTTGACTTTCACGCTTAAAAACACATAAAAGCATGAAAGAAACTCATAAAAGGTCCAAGCAATGGAGATTTGATTCAAGTTGCTCAGGTATGAAGTGTAGAAACCCCAACTTAGGGCAGAAATGAATCAAGTGTGAATATTGCAATGAACGATGATGGGTATTTTTTGAGATTGGACAACTGTTAGGATCATTCCTTGGTTTACGAGCTTCAATCTTGGCCCTCCATGTGTGCCCATTGTTTTAACATTCTATGGGTGACTAAAAACCAGCTCATAGAGTTGAAAAACCAAGAACCAAAGCTAGAAACTAGCTGCTGATTGCAGAAATTGGTTTTTGTAGATCTGGGCATCTCTCACGCCCCGCGTAGGCTTGGGCCTACTCTTACGCACCCCGCCAGAGATATCTTTGACAGATTTATCAATTTTAGTCCCTGAATGTGTAAATCTTGGTTTTTGATGCTTTTTTGGCACATTTAAGCCCCGTTAACCCCATTTCAAGGCTCTATAATGAAGTTAAAGTATAGGGAACTTAAAATGTGCTCACAAATATCTCGGATGACGGTTCGTTTGGTCGTACGATTGCGTTGTTCGGTTAATTACGACCGAAGTCGTAACGGACGCAAAAATGATCTAAATTAAGCGACGAATGGAAATTTAGCATGCCAATCACTAAAATAAAAAATGATTACAAAATTTTTTGGATGTCTGGATATATTCAGAACGTAAGATATGCGCGAAAATGCAAACTTATGCACTTTTTGACGCTTTTAGTCCCTATTGATCAAGAAAGTTTATTTTTGCGCACCAAACACCTCAAAGCCTATTTCTAAGCTATGTAAAGGATATTTAGGGCATGTTTAACTTATGATCAAGTTCTAGAATATTTGTTACAGAACGAATCGGCATACTTTCACAGTTTGACAAAAATAGTCCCTACGATCGAATAGACTTGTTTTCAACACACCAAACCATCCAAAACTTATTTAAAAGTTATGTAAAGGTTATTTAAGGTATGTTAAGCCTATGTAACTATTCCAGAGTGTTTGTCATGTTAAACAGACTGCGTTTACGCACCAGTTTGCGTATAACTTTCCAAAAAGCGATTTAAAGCTTGAAATCAAACAAGAATTGATATGTGCAAATGATACACATATTTATACAAATCCCAAGTATGAAATACAATATTTCATTGATTTGGTATTTATTTGATGGTCGAAGAGACACAGATGTCAAAGTCTCCCCTACTTTAGGAAATTTCATCCCGAATTTTATTCGTAGGAGTGTGTCTGTGACATTGTGTTAAATAATTGTCTTGCATGGAATCTAGGGTGTCATCTATTTTGTGTAGAGTAACCCAACAAAGATATGCAAGGCATAATCTTGTCATTTCCCAGTGGATATATTTTAAAGCAAAAAATGAATGGATGATTCATTTTCTCCAATGGATTCTCGTCAGAAGTGGAAATGAAGGAATAATCAAAAGGGTATTCATTTCCCTCGATGGGTATTCTTCAGAAGAGAAATTGAATGGATAATTCATTTTCCTCAAGGGGTTCTTTGTCAGAAATGGAAATGAAGGAAAAATCAAAAGGATATTCATTTCCCTCAACGAATATTCTTTAGAAGCGAAAATGAATGGATTGATTCATTTTCCTCAACGGGTTCTTCGTCAGAAATGGAATTGAAGGAATAATCAAAACGATATTCATTTCCCTCAATGGATATTCTTTAGAAGGGAAAATGAATGGATTGATTCATTTTCCTCAACGGGTTCTTCGTCAGAAATGGAAATGAATGAAAAATCAAAAGGATATTCATTTCCCTCAACGGATATTCTTTAGAAGCGAAAATGAATGGATTGATTCGTTTTCCTCAACGGGTTCTTCGTCAGAAATGGAAATGAAGGAATAATCAAAGGATATTCATTTCCCTCAACGGATATTCTTTAGAAGCGAAAATGAATGGATTCATTCATTTTCCTCAACGGGTTCTTTGTCAGAAATGGAAATGAAGGAATGATCAAAAGGATATTCATTTCCCTTAACGGATATTCTTCAGAAGAAAAAATGAATGGATTGATTCATTTTCCTCAACGGGTTCTTCGTCAGAAATGGAAATGAATAGAGTTAACTCTAGATACATGACAAAACTTGCTGTGATTTCTGTGCACTAAATTCCATAATTATATATGCATCCATAATTACGTAATTCCTTGCACAGTTCACACAATTTGTTTTATAATGTGAAGGGGATAGAATTTGTTTAACAAGCTCGAGATAACTTTGATTAGGTCATCACATAAACACATAAGCACATAATTTTTTCCTTGGTTATTAATTTGTTATCACTTTATTATTAATTGTTATTAACTTGTTGTCGATTTGTACATGGGTATTCAAGGTACACCAGGAACCCAGTAGATAGACTTCAACGTCCTCAAGAATCTATCTGTAAGATAGGATGATCTTATAGGAATTCGATTTTGTTTACAAGGAATCGTAACATTCGAATTAAGGTACACAAGGAATCCAATTAAGGACTTTGATTCTGCGTTTTGAACATCCACGAGGATCTAATGAAGAAGAAGAACCTATAAGGATTTGGAATTCGTATAGCGTGAAGAGTTTAGGAACTTTGATACTAAGTATGCTAAGACCACATACGAAGTATAGTGTTTATGAGAACAAGGTGCTAGACATGCTTAGACAACATATGAAGCGAATGGATCCTCAAAATCATTGTGCTAAGCATGCTAAGTCGGCGTGTGAAGCAGGGTGTTCTTGGAAATGGCATGCTACGTATGTTAAGGCAACATACGAGCAAGGTTTGTTTTTGAAAGCTATGCTAGGAATTGTTAAATAAAATATGATTTTGGAAAACCTTTTTGTAATGCTTTTGAAATTACGTACTAAGTATATTAGGTAAACATTTTTATGAAATGATTTTAAAACCACGAGAGATGATTTTGAAAATATGTATGAGATTTTTGAAAACATGCACAATCTTTTGAAATCAAGGGCTTATGGAAATACCCTTCGGTACCCTATTAAGGATTTATAGTGGTACTTTGGGTATTTGTCCAGAGTTGTAACTTGCGCCTTGTACATCGTTTCCTTGAAAGAAACAGGTACTTGGGATTTTTGTGGAGATCGCAAGAGATCATAAAATGGAAGAATTTTGAGAGTAGGTTGTTTTACAAGGAATACAATTCCTTGATCGTCGGTGTCGTAGGGGATATGTCGTTCATACATGTAACCACATTTGTGTATTTCAATGTAAATAAGAGATTTATTTATAAACCAAAAACAACTGTTTCATAGACCTTGATAACAAAAGAAAATAATACATAAAGGTCAATTATTTTTAAACAGCATCGTCTTCCAGTCGGTCAAATGCTCATCCCTGTGCTGGATTTGCATTAGCAAGCTTTGGGCAATCCTTTCGGAAATGGCCCATCTCACCACAGTTGTAGCAAGACCCTGGTGGAAAACGAGCTTGAGCAGGATTGTTGTCAGCTTGATTTGGTGCAGCTGCAGCTCGGCAAACCCTAGCTGTATGACCTATAAGTCCACAAATTAGGCATTTGCGACATTTCACACTTGCATGATGATGAAGGTTACATTGGTTGCACAAGGGTGCAGTTCTGTTGTATGGCTTCCTAGCAGGGGGTTGAGCTGGTTGGTTGGGGACAACTTGATCATTATGAGCAACCACGGTGAAGTTCTGAGAAGCCTTTCGCTTCTTTGACTTATTGGAGGATTCAGTATGCTCATCCTTTGCTTTCGATTCATCGATCAGTTTCTTATCGCCTTTTCGGAAAACTTTACCCTTCCTGATCTGAGATTCAGTCAGGGTAGCGGATAGCTCAATGGCCTGCCTAACTGTAGTAGGGTTGCTACCAGTAACAATGTCTTGTGCTGGGTCAGGGAGGCCATCAATATACTTTTCAATTGCCTTATCCAAAGGCGTAACCATGGTTGGGCATAACAGACTTAACTCCTCATAACGGTCTGTGTAGGCTCGATGCTCACCGCTATCTTGCTTAAGATCATCGAATTCCCTTTCCAATGCCCTGATTTCATAACGAGGACAGAATTCCTTCATCAACAGAGCTCAAAGCTCTTCCCAGGTTGAACTCATTTCTAACCCTCATTCCTCACAATTGAACTCATTTCTGCTCTAAGTTGAAGCTCTCCCTTGTGAGGCTTCATACCTGAGTGTTTGGAGTTCAAATCTTCCTAGCTTGGACCTTTTGTAAGTATTCATTCATCTTTTATGTGTTTTTAAGCAAAAAAGTCAAACAGTGTTTGACTTTCTGCTTTGACCAGTCAATGGTCAACACGAAGTTCGTTTGAACTTCGCAACGTGAGCGTAATCACGATGGTTGTAGTCCCTTGTGATTATACCTACTGATTACCACGTTATTTAGGCATAGTGATGAGTCATAGTTTCGGTCAAAATACGCGTTTAGGCGTATTTTGCAACCAAACTATTCTTGGGTATCACAACCCTTTGTTTTGATATCAAACTTGTTTTATAACTTCGTTAAACATGTTTTAACATGTTTAACTCGTCACTTTTAGTTTAGTGCTTATATACGGTCGTAAAGATAAGCGGTCTAAATGTCACACCCCGACCACGTAAAACATCAAATCGTGGCGGAAACGTCGGGGAGTGTTGTAACAGAATTATTGTTCCACAACCATGGTAATTAAAATTTATTTTATTCAACAACCAAAGGTGGAATACATTGTTTCAAAACAAGAACCAAAGAGTATATCATATAATTAAACTAAGTCTATCTTTATTTTTAAGTCTCTAAGGCACAGGTCCGCCCTAGTGTCACGATCATCCTAAGCATCAGCTCCTGAAACACATGTGAAAATAGGTACGTCAGCATAAAAATGCCTGTGAGTAACATAGGTTTTATGAAAATAGGGTTCATGACTTATAAGTTTAGAAAAGGTTATTTAACAAAAGTCAGTCATGATCCTTGTAAAATGTCTTGTTTTATAAATCATTTGAAAAACGATGTTAAAGAAGATGATATGTAAAAGAGTGATGTGAGGTTAAATGAATAACCAAGTAAAATGAGTTTTATATAAAATGAGTTGTTTGGAAAACAATGTCTTGTGAAAAATATGTTATTTGTATAAGATGCTATATGTCTAAATTGAAATGATTCAAATAACGCTACGATACGTAATACCATACAAGCACTTATATATAGGAAGTACCAGCGGCGTATCCACCATGCTTGTATCATATTACATATGCCTCGTTACTTAAATCACTTACCCAAACAAACCATCAATGTAAATTGCCCATGTCTAAACCATTTGTCAAATGTCTTTGTGTAAATCATGTCAAAATGTTTATGTCAAAATGTAGTCTATGAAATATGTATATCAATATCAAAATGTCTATGTCAAATGTCAATTATGTAATGGGTAAACAAAATGTCATGTATGGCAAGTGAAATATATATATATATATATCCACTGAACCATAGGTAAAAATGCACAAAACAATGTATTGAAGTAAAACGTAGTTTAAATCAACGTTATGTTTTGTGGAAATGCATGCTATACTGAATACAAACATTTATGCGGTATTGTGAAAATGCATACATCCAAGCCTTGTGACTGTGGTGATAAAACCCTTAAACAAATTAAAGGCCTATCTGTGTTATGTTTTAATCGAATTCGGTCATTCCTTCCATCCAAACATACCTAGGATGTCAGGAATGGGAGTTGTCAATTCCTATGGTACCATTACCTACTAACGAGCGGCATAGCTAATGTTAATGAATGTATATAAGTGCCATTTAAACAAACCAAATGTCATATCAAAATGTAAGCATGTGATGAAAATAATGTACCTAGTATGCTAAGTACACATACAAGGTAGCGATGTAAAACAATGTGTCCATATGTTACGAGAACATATGCAACAGAGATGCAATGTAAAACAAATGTACTAAGTATGATGAACATACATAGCATGAAATGAAATGTAAAACAATGTACTAAGTATGATGGACATACATAGCATGAAATGAAATGTAAAACAATGTACTAAGTATGATGGACATACATAGCATGAAATGTCATATAAAACGATGTACTAAGTATGCTACAAAGGACATACATAGCAAAAACACAATGAAATCATGTACTAATAATGTACTAATGAACATAGCAAGTATATGATATGAAAGCATGGAAAGCATGAAAATAACATGTAGGCACATGTGTTTCACCCCAAAATGTTTGAAAAACAGTAAAAGAGGGGAATATGTACTCACTTGAGATTGCTCAATAGACTCTAGATATCCACCAAGCAAAGCTAGAAGGTCACGGATTCAAACGGCACCTAATATAGGCAACTACATTAATAAACGGACCTAATCGGAGGATCGGGTAGCATGAGGGTTCGTAAACCAAATGAGTGTAGGAACTCATGTAATATGGTTTAACAAAGCCTACATACTAAAACGAAACCTAGCGTAAGTGCTTTTGACCCGTTACGACCCGTTTAGGTAGCTTATGCTACTTTAACGCGCCGTTTGCGTGAAACGCGTTCGGATTGCCTAACTAGCCCTATGACAAGTAAGATATGCCTTAACATGTTTAATATTGTTGCTAAATTAGTTTAGATACCAAAAGTTATGTTACATAGGCTTAAAATGAATTTTGGCATAAAAAGGGCATTTTGGTAATTTACCTAAGGCATAAGAACTACTTATCATACAACTACTTAAACGACGTGACCATAAGGTATAACCTCGGAAGGTTATTCCCTATACTAATATGGTCACCTAAAGTGTTTGGTCGGATCCTAATGATCGACCAAATGGGTCGGGTTCGAAAGCATAAGCGATTGATTAGATCGCTTACCCTTACGACCCTAAACAAGCACAAATCTAAAAGTGACGAACTAAACATGCTAGAACATGTTTAACAAGGTTTAAAAACAGGTTTTGTATCAAAACAAACGGTTTTGATACCCTAGAGTAGTTTGGTTACAAAATACGCGAGAACACGCATTTTGCCCGAAACTACGACTCGTCACTGAGCCTAGATAACGTGGTAATCAGTAGGTATAGTCACTAGGGACTACGACCATCGTGATTACGCTCACGTTATGAAGTTCAAACGAACTTCGCATTGACCATAAACTGGTCAATGCAGAAAGTCAAACACAGTTTGAGTTTAACGCTAAAACGAACGATAAACGCGAAAGAACACTTACAAAGGGTCCCCGCAAGATTGATTTCCAAGTATTTCTCAGGTATGGAGTGATAACCACTCCAACTTAGAGAAAATCTCAGAATTAAGTGGGTTTGGAATGAAATTGGTTGGGGGTATTTATAGGAAAAGTAGAGCCGTTAGGATCGTTCGTCGAAAAACGTGCCTCGATCTCAACCGTCCATGTGTACCCCTTGGTTTGGAAAACCATTAGAGCCCATAGATTCAGTCCATGGTTTGAGAAATACCATTTGCAAGTGGTTTGTGATGGTATAACAGCTGGGATAGGCTATTTACAGCAATTCTGCAGGTCTGGGAGGGCCACACGGCCCGCGTCATATATGTACAGATCTTACGCGGCCCGCCTGGGCTGCACAAATCAGAAGAAAGTTTGAAGAATGTCAGTTTCAGTCCCTGTTGTGTTTTAAGGCCATTTCCGACACTTCTATGGCCCGTTAAGCCAACTTTATGGCCCTAAAATGATGCCTAAACATTGCGGACATGAAACATGCTCAAAAATATGCCGGATGTCGGTTCGTTTGGTCGTACGATCGCGATGTTTGCTTAATTACGACGGAATGCGCATAAGCGCGAAAAACGATCCAAATTGCGCGACGAATGGAATTTTCTTTTGCCAAACACTAAAATAAAATATTTTAGTGCTTACATAAATTTTTGGATGTCCGGATGTATTCAGAACGTAAGTTATGCGCGAGAATGCAAACTTGTGCACTTTTTGACGCTTTTAGTCCCTGAATGAGCATAAAGTTTATTTTAGCACACCGTACCCCTCAAAGCCTATTTCTAAGCTATGTAAAGGATATTTAGGGTGTGTTTAACTTATGGCCATGTTCCGGAATGTTCGTTACAGTTCAAATTGGCATACTTTCACAGTTTGTCAATTTTAGTCCCTGTAAGCGAATTAACTTGATTTTGCCATACCAAAGCCTTCAAAACTTATTTCTAAGTTATGTAAAGATTATTTAAGGTATGTTAAGCATAAAATGATGTTCCAGAGTATTTGTCGCGTTAAACTGACTACGTTTACGCACCAGTTTGCGTATAATTATCCAGAAAGCGATATAGAGTTTGAAATTGAATAAAAGTCAAAACTTGAAAAATGTAAAACATAAATAAACAAACATTGGGATCAAATAACTTTATTTCATTGATAACTGAACTGTTTACAATGATTACAAGCACATATGTCACAGTCTCCCCTACTTGTGGAAATTTCGTCCCGAAATTTGTTTAGAGGAAACTTGTGGGAAAAGATGTGGATACTTCGCCTTCATTTGATCTTCGCATTCCCAAGTAAACTCAGGTCCACGCTTAGATTCCCAGCAAACTTTGACCAAAGGAATGCGCTTGTGTTTAAGCCATTTGACTATACGGTCCATGATTTCCACAGGTTTCTCAACAAAATGTAGTGTCTTATCAACACGAATTTCGTCATGTGGTATGTGGAGGTTCTCATCAGCTAAACACTTCCTGAGATTGGACACGTGGAAGGTTGGATGAACATTTCCAAGTTCAGGAGGTAATTCAAGTCTGTAGGCTACCTTACCGATTCTTTCAATGATCTTGAATGGTCCAACATATCTAGGTGCAAGTTTTCCAGTCTTTCCAAATCTGATCACACCTTTCCAAGGTGAGACCTTAAGTAATACTCGATCACCGACTTGAAATTCCAAAGGCTTGCGTTTTGGGTCCGCGTAACTCTTTCGACGGCTTCTAGCTGTCTGAAGGTTATCACGAACTTTCTTAATCTTATCAGTTGTCTCTAAAATGAGGGCAGGTCCAGTAAGCTGAGCCTCGCCGATCTCATTCCAGCAGACTGGTGAACGACATTTTCGACCATAGAGAGCCTCGAAAGGAGCCATGTTGATGCTGGAGTGATAACTGTTGTTGTAGGAGAATTCAATCAATGGAAGATGTGAATCCCAACTACCACCAAAATTGATCACACAAGCTCTAAGCATATCCTCCAAGGTTTGGATTGTTCTTTCAGATTGACCATCCGTTTGCGGATGATAAGCAGTGCTCAGATTAAGTTGGGTCCCCATAGCAGATTGCATGGTTCTCCAAAAATGAGAAGTGAAACGAGCATCTCTGTCAGAAATGATGTTCAAAGGAACACCATGTCGAGCTACAATTTCATCCACATAGATTTTAGCCAGTTTCTCAGCAGAAAAATCCTCACGGATTGGCAAGAAATGCGCTGACTTTGTAAGACGATCAACAACTACCCAAATGGCATCATGACCTTTCTTAGTGCGCGGAAGTTTGGTAATGAGATCCATAGCGATGTTTTCCCATTTCCAAACTGGGATCTCTGGTTGCTCCAAAAGACCAGAAGGATGTTGGTGTTCAGCCTTAACCTTAAGACAAGTAAGGCATTTTGAGACGTACAAGGCAATGTCTTTCTTCATACCAGGCCACCAATACTGAGTACGAAGATCCTTATACATTTTGTCCGAGCCAGGATGGACAGAATAACGAGACTTATGAGCTTCATCCATAAGTAGAGTGCGAAGACCATCTTGGCTTGGGACCCACAAACGGTCCATGAAATAGTAAGATCCATTGTCTTTCAAAACAAGATCAGGCTTAATGTGATAGGGTAATTCCTTACCCATCAAGTCTTGTGAAACACAAGCATGTTGAGCCTGAGAAATGCGGGCTTGAATATCAGCTCGAGCTTGAATATCAGATTGAACAGGAACACAATGAAGCTTGACATGTTCCTTACAACTCAAAGCGTCAGCTACGACATTCGCCTTACCAGGATGGTAGCGAATTTCGCAGTCATAGTCGTTCAGAAGCTCTACCCAACGTCTTTGCCTCATGTTGAGTTCTTTCTGATTGAAGATATGCTGAAGACTTTTGTGGTCAGTGAAAACCACATATTTTGTTCCATACAAATAGTGTCTCCAGATCTTAAGAGCGAACACAACTGCACCCAACTCAAGATCATGAGTGGTGTAGGTTTTCTCATGTACCTTCAACTGCCTCGATGCATATGCTATGACTTTGTTCCTTTGCATCAGAACACAGCCAAGACCCAATTTGGATGCATCGCAGTACACGAAAAAATCATCATAACCCGGAAGACCAAGAAAAGAACGAACCTCAGTAGGAGTAGTAGGCGTATCCCAATCCTTAATCGCACTGATCTTGGAGGGATCTACATGAATACCTTGTTCGTTGACAATATGTCCCAAGAATTGAACTTCTTTAAGCCAAAATTCACACTTGGAGAATTTGGAGAAAAGTTGCTCTTTCTTTAGGAGTTCCAGAGTAAGACGAAGATGTTGCTCGTGATCAGCTTTTGTCTTAGAGTATATCAAAATATCATCAATAAAAACGATGATGAACTTATCTAAATAAGGCTTGCAGACCCTATTCATCAAGTCCATAAAAACAGTAGGAGCATTAGTCAAACCGAATGGCATAACTATGAACTCATAATGCCCATAACGAGTACGGAAAGCTGTCTTGGGAATATCTTCTTCATGCACACGAAGTTGATGATACCCCGAACGAAGATCAATCTTCGAGAAATAAGAAGCGCCCTATAACTGATCAAAGAGATCATCTATGCGAGGTAGGGGATATCGATTCTTGATGGTGAGCTTGTTAAGCTCACGGTAATCGATGCACATTCTGAAGGATCCATCCTTCTTCTTGACAAAAAGAACGGGAGCACCCCAAGGTGAAAAGCTAGGATGGATAAAACCTTTGTCAGAAAGTTCCTGAAGCTGCTTAGACAGTTCTTGCATCTCCGACGGTGCAAGACGATAAGGGGATCTGGCAATGGGATTTGCACCAGGTACGAGATCAATATGGAACTCGACTTGGCGTGCTGGGGGTAATCCAGGTAACTCCTCAGGAAATAGCTCCGGATAATCCCGAACGACCGGGATATCTCGAATGGACTTATCTTTGCCTTTATCTGCTGTAACATGTGCCAAAAAGGCCACATAGTTCTTTTGCCGATACTTCCGAGCTTTAAAACAAGACATGAGTTTGAGACCACCTGTAGGTTTCTCACCATGAACCTGTAGGATCTCACCTGTCGGAAGTGGCACACGAATGATCTTCTCAAAACAAACTACCTCTACGCGATGCTTGGCTAACCAATCCATACCCACTATAATGTCGAAGCTTCCAAGTTGCATTGGCGTGAGGTCGATGGGAAAAAGATGGTTATTAAGGTTCAACTGGCAGTTGCGAAGGACATAGTTAAGAACAATGGGTTCACCCCTGGCAACCTCTACTGTCAAGGGTTTACCTAGTTTCGTTCTAGACACGCGAAGCAATGGCTCAAAAGATAATGACACAAAACTCTTATCAGCACCAGAATCAAAAAGAACAGATGCGGGTTGATTATTAACAGAGAACGTACCGTTCACCACTTCATTGTCTGCTCGCGCTTCTTGTGCATTCATGTTAAAAACTCGACCTCGAGCTGGAGCCTGATTCGGATTCGCATTAACCAGCCTTGGACACTGGTTTCGATAATGGGTCAGGTCTCCATAATTATAACACGAGCCAGGAGGATAGTGAGGTCGTGCAGCTTGACCTTGTTGCTGAGCAGGAGGCTGAGCAACTTGCTGAGCCGGGTTCTGAGCTGCTTGATTACGAGCAGAACGACAAACCTCTGCAAGGTGTCCAGACTTCCCACAGTTTGTACAGAAACGGCACGGAAGTTGCTGTTGATGATGACTATTGCACCTATTGCACAAAGGTGCATTCCCTTCATACCGCTTCTTTGCTGGAGGTTGCGCTGGCTGATTTGGTGCAGCTTGGTTTGCCTGTGCAGTAACGGCGAAATTTTGGGAAGCCTTACGCTTCCTTTAATTCCTTGAGGATCCAGAATCCTTGCCCTTTCCGTTCTTACCCTTCTTGCTATCTTCTTTGTCAGACGACTGCTTCTTACCCTTGTCACCTTTTCTATGCAGCTTACCCCTTCGAATCTATGACTCGGTCAATGTTGCAGATAGCTCGATTGCCTGACGGAGTGTGGTAGGGTTACTACCAGTAACGGTGTCTTGTATGGAGTCAGGTAGACCATCGATGTACCTTTCGATAGCCTTGTCGAGTGGGGTAACCATTGTTGGGCATAACAAACTCAGCTCCTCAAATCTATCAGTATATCCCCGGTGCTCACCACTATCCTGTTTTAGATCATTAAACTCCCTTTCTAGAGCTTGCAGCTCATGACGAGGACAAAACTCCCTCATCATAAGAGTCCTAAGTTCAGCCCATGTTCGTGCCAAGGAAACCTCAGCACCACGATCTCTCATAACCCCGTTCCACCATGTCAAAGCCCTCTTCTGGAATACACTTGAAGCAAACTCGACCTTGCGATTATCAGGACACTGAACATGACGAAAAGTATTCTCAATGCTCTCGAACCATTGAAGAAGCCCAGTTGCTCCCTCCGTACCACTAAACTTGAGTGGTTTAGCCGAGTTAAAACTCTTGAAATTGCATGGAGCATTGTTGTTGTTGTTGGCTTGGTTCCATAGAGCAAAGAGGTTTGGGAATTGAGTAGCCATTTGCTGCGTAATGATTTCTGCCAGTTCGGCATTTGGTAGCGTATTTTCGTGTCGAGGAGACATTCTAAAAGAGGAAACACGAAAGGAAACGAGTGAGATGATTTGATGAAAAGGGCGAGATGAAACAAAATCAACAAAAGCAAGGATGGTGGTCATTTATCCGTATCACAAAGCAAGCAAACGACACACAGTGACTAATCAAAGTAAATGGGTCCAAAAATAATGCTTAGCGAAGACATGCTCGCCTATAAGTGAACACTCACCCCAAGAGTTCCCAGGTAAGAGTGACTGGTCCGATTATGTGGATTTGTACGAACACTCTAGCCTTAGACAGAAAACCCAGGGTACAGGCATTCACCCTTCCAGTTTGCACGTGTTCACACTATTTAGAACCCAAAACTTTGACGAGATTTTGAAAACTTGGAAGGCACAAGGCCAAAAGAATCATTCAAAAACAAATGATAAATTTTCAAAATCAATTTAAAGAATCAAAAGGGTTATAAACCATATAACAATTTATTTAAAAACAGATGATTGAATTTTCAAAAATCGTTTTAGGAAATTGGGTTCTCGTTTTGGTGATCACCTAAGGATAGTGTTGGTGCACACATCTGTCGACTTCGTCTTATATCGAGTCTCGGGTTCGTTGCGGTTCAGAACAAGAATTATGTCATCATCCTTGATGATGACATCATCATGCTTACATCATCAATTGCATCATCACATGAAGACAAAACAAGATTTAATCATTTGAAAGATGTTGTCCGTTTGAAAGTCAACTTACATGTCCGTTTGAATTTGTAATTGTCATGACCGTTTGAACATGCATGACCGTTTGAAGAGTGGCATGTCACCTTCAAACGGTCAGAAACTCTCTCCTATAAATAGCATTCAAACTGTCATCATTTGTAACTTTTGTAACTTTCTGGCCAGAGCAACGAAGTGCTGCCGAAGTGTTGTCAGGTTGTAAAACATTGTGAAATCAATTATACAACAGTTTAAAGTGTATTGCTAGCTGAATTGAACTTAGTTTCTTTGTTTCCGCCTCTGAAACTGAGATAAACTCTTCTGAACGACTCATTCGGGTCCGAAAACGATCCTACAAGTGGTATCAGAGCTCAGGAGGAAGAGTTCATATCAATTCAGTTGCTTTTTCTATCTTCTACACCTTCTTTTCAAAACTGAACAAGTTTTCACGGTTAAAATTGGATAAATTTTTCACAGAATGTGTAAAAGTGCATTTTAACAAACCCTTGAAAGTTTCAGCTTAAAATTCGAAGTAAAAGTGGTAAAAATGGCTTGAAAACTGGTGACCGTTTGAACGAGCCCAGCACCTGTCCGTTTGAAATTGACCTGACCATTTGAAAATTGCACCTGATCATTTGAAACTGCACCTGACCGTTTGAAATCTGCGCCTGACCGTTTGAAACTGCACCTGACCGTTTGAAACTGCCACCTTACCGTTTGAAATTGGGTATGTCAGTTTGAAACATGACATGACCGTTTGAAACATGGTTCTCGTTTTGAAAAGTGTGAACCGTTTGAAAGTGTGTACATCGAGATGTGTATAACAGTTTACGAGGTGTCAGTAATTGGGAAAGGAAATCATGTGTTTAGTGTCTGTTTGAAAGTTGTGATCACATGTGATAAAGTAATAGTATTCGTTTCTACAAGTGGGAATCAAAGTCTGTTACTTTAACATTCGGTCCTATCAAAGAATTTTGAAAACAATAAAGTTGTCGGCTTTTCTTGAAGTCCAGTGAATACATTGAAAGTTGTTTTGATAAAGTGAGGTCCAATGAGAGCATAATTCACCGGCCCACGTGATAGAGATCAGTGTCCACTTATTGCGAAGCCCAATGCATGTTTGAATATTAACGGCCCAATCACAATAAACTTGTTGTCAGTTTTTTTAAGTTGTTGGTTTTAGTGGTGTTTGTTGGCCAAATCATATTCATTGAACAATTGAAGAAGTCAGACTAGTGGGTTATTTGGCCCAATCACAATTTTTTTAACAGAAACTATACATCATAAAGGTGATCGGCCTAATTAGTTTGACTTTAAAAATTGTGGTTGACCATTTATAATTGAATCGAGATTTTGAGATTAAGTGGGCTTGTGAAACAAGAATTTTGATCCGTGGATATTGGTTTGAAGGTTGGACATTGTGTCACACCCCAAATTTCCACGTGTTACCGGTGGGCCCAGTAGGGGAGTATCGTGACGTGGTTGGCAATATAATAGTCAGACAACACAATATTTAAATGCACAGCGGAAGCAAAGTATAGATTTAATTCAACCAAACGATATTGTAATATTAAGTATCACAAATAGTCGAATATAAATCCACAGGTAGATCAAAATAAAAGGAAACAAATGTTCAACAGTTTATGACATCCAAGCTGGCGAGACTTAATGTGGATGCTAGGAGACAAGCCAGCCTATTTCGCGTAGTACCTGCACTTAACCTTTTTAAGAAAATACGTCAGTTTACACTGGTAAATACAATCAACCGACTCATTTTGAAAAGAGTTTAAGAAAATGCATTTAAGGCACAAGGCACAAATAATATTTTTATAACTTGGGATAATTATTTAAATATATAAACTTGTAAACGAATTACATGTTCCTTATGCGTTCAGTAGCCCGATCCGTAGACCGGGTTAAAGATCAATGGACACACCACTTTATATAATGAGACACTGACAGGTGTACGCCTACACCTGAGTGCTAAGGTCTTGGCCATTTCGTAAAATGATGCCAGGGATATCCGGGACATGGTCATTAACCCCCCAAAGGCTTTAAGCAAACAAAACATTTCAAAACATAGCATATCAATGATTTAACCTCTATTCGATTAAAGATTGAATGCCGGACCAAGCGGTATTTTATATACCGTACCCCAAGCCCGTATAGGGAAAATAAGTTAAAAGTATTTACCTGAGTAAGTATTGATCAAAAATCAGCGAGTGCAAGTATCTTTTACTGGTTCTCCTAATCTGGAACGAAGGTTTATAATAACCTATTAGAATCCTAACGGGTCTTTAGTTAAGCTTACGCTTAGACCGGTTAGTTTTAAAGATACGGTTCGTACGCACGATTAAGCGAAGACCGGATAGAATGTGATTTAGACCTGACAAGTTTGAAGACTTGCTTAATATGGGTATATGATACACATTCTGGATTTTGAGATAAAACTGATAAGGTTTGACCCGTTTCGGCTAATTTATGTAAACTAGTTACATAAATTGAACCGAACGAGCATGAAGCGTAACGGGTATCCGTAAGAGTCCTAAACAGGTTTCCTAAGTTAACACACCTTAAATAAGTTGTGATATCAGTAGGATATCACCCATGATGCCCAAAACGAGTTTAATCTCTTTATAAGCCCCGTAGGGGTATTTTGGTCATTTTAAAGATTATAAAAGGGTTTAATTAGACACCTGTGATCCGGGTCTGAGTTGATCAGTAAAATAGCTTATTTTAACAGGTTATAACCTTTGGTAATAAGTCTTATATATTAAAATAGTTTTAAACCCAAACTATGCGTTAAATACGCGTATAAAGTCGTTTTAAGCGATGTACGGGTTAAAATACGATTCTGAGTTTTCTGATCAAATAAATAGGCTCAAAATACTCCATTTATTATTTAAAATTAGTAGCAATTGGATTGGCGTTAAAAGGATTTGTAAAACTCATTTTATGGCCGAAAAGGGTATTTTTGGTATTAACCGAATCGAGGCGATAAACCTAGCTTATGATCAGTTTAAAAATAATTAAAAATCTTTAAAAATCCCAAAATATTATATCACCACAGTGGGTAAAAGGTTTGATGTCAAAAATTGGGTTTAGATAGGCTTTACGCTAATGACGCCGTTTAATTACTTAAAAGCATTCAAATTACGTCATTAAGCATAACTCCTAATCTAGACCTCCAACTGATGTGAAATTTTAGGTACAAGTCTAAAAATTAGTAACTAAGATTATGGCACTTTCACATTTCCAAAAATCTCGTTTTATGGTCATAAGGGCTTTACGGTCAATATTTAGGCATTTAACGGAAACATCGGACGATTAGGGATTCGAGTGGTATAAACGCAGAGGCTTATACACACATGCAACTAGGTCCTAATGGAACTTTAAGGCATGTCTAAACCTATATAAATCGGGTCAGAACTGAGGTCAATGCAAAAGTCAAACTTTTGCGTCTTTCGGTTCCGAATCGGTCTTAAACAGAAAGTTGTCGAATCAAACAAGCTTAGACAAGTTATTATACTTATTTTCAAGTTATATTACTGATAAAACAGATTACACGCCTTTTATATTGCTAAATACGCGTTAATTCCAAAATACTAATTCTGTTGACTTTTTCGGACAACCTTTGACTCGATAAACGACCTAGTTAGGATTCGAATCAGTGAGTGCCCTTTTAGGGGTTTATTATCCATATAGATACCAACTTATAACAACTTTCGATTCGACAAATCTCTAGACCGATTGTGATTTATCACAAAGTCAAACCCTAGTTACGACGGTTTGATTTCTAGGCTTTTAACTAAGTATAAATGAACTAGAGAAGGTTAGGCATACTTACACACAACTAATGGATGATGTGGAATGCTTGTGACCTGCTTGTATGCTCTGGAAATGCTCAGAAGTGATGAATGATCAATGTTGCATAATGTGGGTCTTATAAACAACTTCAAACATTCTTAGATGATCAACACATAAGTCTAGGGGTGTTGCATTATCATCCACAAGTGCCCTATAGGCTAGAAACCATCTTAGGCTGCCCAAAGTTTCGAAAAAATGAGATTGGAGTCGGTTACATGCATCAACAGGCAGCTGCCTGTTTTTTCTGCATCTGCAGGTCGCAGGCGGCCCGCGTGGCCTTCTGTTATGTGTGAGGCGGGCCGCGTGGCCCTTCTGGTCAGGTCACACATGTTTTCGTTATTGCATTTTGGTCCTTGGTCCCCCGAAAGGTCGTTTTCACCATCCAACTTGCATATGAAGCTTTGTTATTTAACATATGGGGCTTTAAGACTTATACCCACTTTGTTAAGTCCTCGGGTAACTTTGTGATCACCCGAAAAGCCCTAAATTTCAATGTTGACGATTCTAACCCTCACACACGAATTTTATCACAACTTGCTCATACGATAACAAAACTTCATGAAATTTTTGTGGTACATTCTAGTGAGCATAATTAATCGTTACAAAGCTTCGGGTTTGTCAAAAGGTCACTCAGAGGTATAACTTAAACATGTTGGCACATTTAACCCCTGTAGTTTGTAATCTCTCACTTTCTTTCACAATTCGCTTCGTATGATCCATGATCTATTCGTTTAAGGTTATAAACATCATGTAGGGTTATTGCAAAGTATATTTATTCATTGTTGACACTTTGAACCCTTATAATTACATAGTTTCACTGTTTATCAACTTTAGTCCTTCAAGAATACTCTTTCACACGTTCAAACCTATGACACGTCTCAACACATTATAGGACGTAAATTTTCGAGGTGTTACACATTGATAGAAGTGGGTGAGTTCAATCTACAAATTAGTGGGTTATACAAATTGTTTCACATTGGATTTTAGATTGGTCGCTAGCTTGTGGATTTAAATTGGGTTACAAACGTTTTGTGGGCTTCGTGGAAGCTGAGTTTGTGAATTTTTTTAACCGAAACATGGATTTTGAAGAGGAAATAGCGTATTATTATTACGAATCTCAGCAATTCATTCCGAAAAAGAACGAAGAAGAATCAGTTTCAAAAGAAAAGGCTTCAGAAAAAACTCTAATCTTTGATCACTCATCAACTGATAGTGATGATGATGATTCATTTTTTGCAGGTAAAATGGATAAAATTAAAGAAAAACAAGCTGCGAAAAATAAGAAAGTTACAAAACAAGAGGACAGTGATGATGATACTGAGTATTGGGCGAGAAAATTCGATGCTGATATGAAACTGATTGCAGAAAGTGATAGTGAAGATGAAAAAACTAAAAAGAAAAAGAAAAAGGTAAAAACACCGGTCAGTAGTGATGATGAAGCTGTTCCAGTGATAAGACAAAAGAAAATAGAATTACCAAAATTCAAGGTTGATGAAGAAGTCGATGCTAAAAAGATTCCGGTGAAATGTGAAAACTGTGAAGCAATAAAAAGGCAGAACAGTACATTGATCTATAACTTGAACAGTTTGAAGGAATCTTATGATGTGTTGAACAAAGCGATGAATCAGTATAATCAAACAAGTGAAGAACAAGCTACAACAATGAAGACACTTCAGGGTGCTTTTATGACAAAGCAAAAAGTGGTGAACAACTACATCGAGAAGTGTGCTGCTCTTGAACAGAAACTGGAATTGCAAAGAATCGAAACTGAAAGAGTAAACCGTTTGTTGAAAAGTTACTCATGTACTTCTTATGTAATTGACAGGATTTATCCAACTGTTGAAGGCATGAAGGCATTTGAAGAGGATGAAGTAACTGAAGAAAAGAATGCTGAAAAAGTGGCTGAAGAAAAGACTCCAGAGAAGAAGAACAAGAAGAAGAGTGACACAAAGAAAAAGACTGACAAGAAGGATTCTGGTAAGAAACAAGATGTAGGTTACAACAAGTGTCCACCCCCACTTGAAAATGGATATTCTCCGAGAAATCCAAATTCAGAAAGAGTCGAAAAGGCAACAAATTTACAATGGGAGTCGGAGTCGTCAGTCAATTTGCCAGAAAATATTGATGTGACGTTTACATCATCTGACACTGATCATGAGTCCGAGTTAATAAAGAAAGTCGTCAATCAGGTGTTGGATAAAGATGAAACTGAAGGGTCAAAGTTGGAGTCAAACTCAGAGTCAAAGTCAGAGTCAGAGTCAAAGTCTGGTTCTGAAAATTCGAGTTCGAAAGTCAACAGTTCAAAATCTTCAGTTAAAAGGGTTTACAACAAAGAATTCATGTTATCAAAATCTAATTTGGATGATGGAACATTTAAAGTTGTATATACTTTGAATGATTCTGACAAATTATATTCTGATGAAGAATTTCCAATAAGAGGTGTCAAAACTGAATTGATCGAAAAGGTTTTCAAACTTACAGAAATTAATATTTCTGAAATAAAAGATTTAAATCTTAATGGTAAACCTAAACCTTACACCTCAAGAGTACAACAAAGATTAAACAAGAAAAAAGGTTACAGTTCTGGTTTTGGTTTTCACAAGAAACCAAACCCTAACCGTAATTTCAAAAAGAAAGGTCTTGGATTTATTCCAACAGAAAAACAGAAAAATGAAAAGTATGTTCGTGATTTTAAAGCAAAAATGACATTTGTTTCAGGAACTAGCTCAGAAGAGGAAGAAAAGAAAGAATTCTGGAAGCAGTAAAACAGTGAGTTCCTTGCAAAGAAGCAAGACGAAATGAAGAAGATGGTTGAGCAGAAGAAAGATACGAGAACCTGTTTCCAATGCAACACTGTTGGACATATTGCCAGAGATTGTTCTAAGGCAATATCATCAAAACAGGGAGTTTTTCGTAAACTAAAAGAAAAAGTGATTGATTTTGAATCACCAATTGATAGATCAAAACTTTTCAAAGATTCAATTTTTGAAATTGGTGAATGTTCAAACAAGTTTTACAAGAAAAGAGCTAAATCTGACAACCACAAATGGGTTGTTAAAAGGTCTGGTGGTAGCTCTAGCGATGATTCTGATAAGACAAAATCAGAGGAGCTATCTTCTGGCGATGAATCTGATTCCACAAAATCAGATGAGCCACAGGTTGAGGTAAAAAGAGAAAAAACAGTTCTGACTGTGGATGATGAAAATTTTCCATCACTTCGGACTGAAAACTATAAAAAGAAAATTGGTAAAGTTGAGATTTCAAACCAATTTTATGATGACAAAAAGGTTTTTGATGTTGAAAAGGCCTTTAACCCCACTGTGAAACACATTTTTGGTAAAATGATTGATCGAAAAGTCAAAGGGGTTAAAGAGTTCTATGAGAAGAAGACGAAGAAAGATAAGGTTGAACCATCCCTGGTTTGTGACTGGGATGGTTCATACTATGAACAGTAAGTCTGTGGACTTGCCGGAGATCCCAAGTTGGTAATCGTGGATCATGAATCGGCATCATTCTTTGTATTTGATTGTGTTTTTGGTACAAGTGGTAAATCAAGGACATTAAGTTGTACTTGTTTTTCCTACAAGTGGTTAATCAAGGTCATTAGGTTGAACTTGATTGGACTATACATTTATGTGGTATTTGAAGGACAATGTGATGAACCAAACCCCTAACTTACAAGTGGTAAAATCAAACTTATTTTCCGGAAAAACCATTTGATTAAAACAAACTTAAGTGTTTTGAAATCAATGGGAAAATAGTTTGTTGAAAGGGGGAGTTCTGATTGTTTATGCCAAGTGGATGGCGATTTGATGCGATTTGATATAAGTTGTCATTTTATTGTATAGTTTATTTTCAAATTTCCTAAAATGTGTTTGCATTTTAGGGGGAGTAGAAATTTCAGAAAATCCAAAAACATTTGAAAATTTGAAAAAGCCAAAAACATGATAAAATTCAAAAATGAGTTTTGTTGTATAAAAGTGGAAATGATAGTACATCAGTGGACGATCACAACATGCTAAAGAATTGGAAAGTTAAAATGTGATAAACGGTCTCACTGATGATGTGCCAGTAGGTTTTTGCACATTTAGTAGATTGTGACGAGATATAAACCTAAAAATCAAACTTGCTTATATCGTGGGGAAATATCTCTTGGATATATGGGTAACCCCCGAAATCTCGTTTGAAATATTCCTTTTTCTGATATACTAGGTCTTTATACTTAGTGATATCTGGGGTATTATTCCTGGACTTCTGCTGAATGGAAGTTCTGATCTAGTCCTCGAATAATACTTTCCGCAATGCTTGAAACATAGCATCACCCCCAGCATATATGATAAGACAATAAAATTGCTTAGCAATGCTGTTGTAAAAAAGATCCTCTAAAGGGGACACACCCAAAAGTTGAGTCATGATCTCTCTGCTGAACGGTAGTTCTGACCTGAGCTCTCATGATTCTTCATAATTTATTAACCCCTACAGATATCATTTGTGTCATAATTACCTGTAAGACTGAATATTGGGATCTAGATACGGGAGTATATTCTGAGGTGGGACACGCGATTGAGTTTAAGTGCTTAAAACATTAATATCGTATCTCGAAGCAGTTGAACATTGTGTGAAAATTTAAGTGGACCAGTATACTGACAATCTAAGTGAATCGTTTAGAACTTAAAATGTTTAAAGCTTAACGGTGTTGGTGATTTGTCTTATAAACTGATATGATCTTCTTACACGAACTCACAAAAATAGTGTCTGTAAATAGTTCTTTATTGCATTTCATTCTCTTAAAAAATCCAAAAAGATTTTAGTGTGTTTTAGCATAAATTTTGAAAAATTCAAAAAGATTTTCGACAACTGGTGTTGGAGAGCTAATTTTCAAAATTCCGAGTGCTAAATATGACGAACAGGTTTGGGAAAGTATTTGTTTGAAGATGTTTGAAATGAAAATGATATTTCTGCAAATGGTTCATCAGAGACTATAAATGTTGAATCATTTTAAAATTTGCTCTACTTGTGGTCATCAGAAAATTTATTTTTGGGTAGAGTATGTGCAGGTTATTTGAATGAAAGAGAGTCAGGTTTCGATACCTGAGGACTATGTGATTTCAACAAGCCAGACTGCGATCCCAGCATGTCGAAAGGGGGAGTCTGAAGACATTCGAGTAGAGATTGATCGTGGGGAGTTTGTTGGTGATGAAAAGAGAAGAAAGAAGATTTGAGGATTCTTACAACGTCAGACACTTCAAAGAATTTGAGAGGACTGATAAAGACTAAAGATACGAAGACTCGACACTTAAGACTCGTCAACATCTGAGGGGGAGTCTGTTGGTACACACATCTGTCGACTTCGTCTTATATCGAGTCTCGGGTTCGTTGCGGTTCAGAACAAGAATTATGTCATCATCCTTGATGATGACATCATCATGCTTACATCATCAATTGCATCATCACATGAAGACAAAACAAGGTTTAATCATTTGAAAGATGTTGTCCGTTTGAAAGTCAACTTGCATGTCCATTTGAATTTGTAATTGTCATGACCGTTTGAACATGCATGACCTTTTGTAACTTTTGTGATCATTTGAAGAGTGGCATGTCACCGTTTGAAGAGTGGCATGTCACCTTCAAACTGTGATCATTTGTAACTTTTGTAACTTTCCGGCTAGAGCAACGAAGTGCTGCCGAAGTGTTGTCAGGTTGTAAAACATTGTGAAATCAATTATACAACAGTTTAAAGTGTATTGCTAGCTGAATTGAACTTAGTTTCTATGTTTCCGCCTCTGAAACTGAGATAAACTCTTCTGAACGACTCATTCGGGTCCGAAAACGATCCTACAGATAGGTGAAGTGCATGTTTTAAGATCTAAACAAAAGACAACTTGTGTTGCGGTCCTAGAAAGTTATAGTCTAGGTCAAAGCATTACTAATAACCTAATTCCCTATAACCATTGGCTCTGATACCAACTCTTCTGTCACACCCCGACCACGTAAAACATCAAATCGTGGCGGAAACGTCGGGGAGTGTTGTAACAGAATTATTGTTCCACAACCATGGTAATTAAAATTTATTTTATTCAACAACCAAAGGTGGAATACATTGTTTCAAAACAAGAACCAAAGAGTATATCATATAATTAAACTAAGTCTATCTTTAGTTTTAAGTCTCTAAGGCACAGGTCCGCCCTAGTGTCACGATCATCCTAAGCATCAGCTCCTGAAACACATGTGAAAACAGGTACGTCAGCATAAAAATGCCTGTGAGTAACATAGGTTTTATGAAAATAGGGTTCATGACTTATAAGTTTAGAAAAGGTTATTTAACAAAAGTCAGTCATGATCCTTGTAAAATGTCTTGTTTTATAAATCATTTGAAAAACGACGTTAAAGAAGATGATATGTAAAAGAGTGATGTGAGGTTAAATGAATAACCAAGTAAAATGAGTTTTGTATAAAATGAGTTGTTTGGAAAAAATGTCTTGTGAAAAATATGTTATTTGTATAAGATGCTATATGTCTAAATTGAAATGATTCAAATAACGCTACGATACGTAATACCATACAAGCACTTATATATAGGAAGTACCAGCGGCGTATCCACCATGCTTGTATCATATTACATATGCCTCGTTACTTAAATCACTTACCCAAACAAACCATCAATGTAAATTGCCCATGTCTAAACCATTTGTCAAATTTCTTTGTGTAAATCATATCAAAATGTTTATGTCAAAATGTAGTCTATGAAATATGTATATCAATATCAAAATGTCTATGTCAAATGTCAATTATGTAATGGGTAAACAAAATGTCATGTATGGCAAGTGAAATATATATACATATATATATATATATATATATATATCCACTGAACCATAGGTAAAAATGCACAAAACAATGTATTTAAGTAAAACGTAGTTTAAATCAACGTTATGTTTTGTGGAAATGCATGCTATACTGAATACAAACATTTATGCGGTATTGTGAAAATGCATACATCCAAGCCTTGTGACTGTGGTGATAAAACCCTTAAACAAATTAAAGGCCTATCTGTGTTATGTTTTAATCGAATTCGGTCATTCCTTCCATCCAAACATACCTAGGATGTCAGGAACGAGAGTTGTCAATTCCTATGGTACCATTACCTACTAACGAGCGGCGTAGCTAATGTTAATGAATGTATATAAGTCCCATTTAAACAAACCAAATGTCATATCAAAATGTAAGCATGTGATAAAAATAATGTACCTAGTATGCTAAGTAAACATACAAGGTAGAGATGTAAAACAATGTGTCCATATGTTACGAGAACATATGTGATGCGTGTGAAGTGTTATATATATTAGGTGTATATTTTAAGCCCCTTTAACACTTATTTTTAGCCATGTTTTAAATTTATAAAACACGATATTTTACTAACACTAAACACACAAATGGGCAAGTGCACCCATCGTGAGCGTAGTATAGTGTTGGCAAGATACCAAGGTCGTCCAAGGACACAAGAGCTTTTAGTACCGGTTTATCCTCAACGTCTAATCAAAATAAAAAGTTTAGAAAAATGTTTTTCACTAAGAAAAATAAAAACTAACTAAATGCTGAAAAATAAAATAAAAACAAAAACAGATAGACAAAATGAATCACTTGGTTCCGACTCGTATCTAGTGTAACCTTTGATTATTTCCGCACTTTTGCACATAACCAGCAGATTTTCAGCGACACCTTGTGGAAATTTGACGGATCTGTCGGTGAGTTGTATGCACATCTTTGTAGGGCTTGTTGTTCCTAGGCCGAGTCGCTTGAACATTGACGTGGGCATGAGGTTAATGCTAGCCCCAAGATCGGCTAGAGCATTACGGACGGGGGACTTCCCAATCGAGCAAGGGATTGTGAAGCTCCCGGGGTCGATTTCCTTTTGTGGAAGTTTGTTGAGTACTAAAGCTGAGCATTCTTCGCCTAAGTTAACTAATTGCAATGATTCAATTTTCCTTTTGTGAGTGAGGAAATCCCTCATGAATTTTGCATATTTAGGCATTTGGGTTAGGACCTCAAAAAAAGGAATATTAACATGCAATTGTTTTAGTAAACTTTCGAACTTTGCGAATTGCTCATCGGTCTTTTGACGATTTAACCTACCGGGGTACGGAATTGGATGAGTCTTGGTGGTCTCTTGATTTGGTGAAGGAGCCTTTTCTGGTTGAGGTGTGGGTGAAGTAGTGCTTTGGCGTTGACTTCCTTCAACTGGTGGTAATGGCGCATCTTCGGGACCCACGGTTCAGTTTCTTAACGTAATGAGGTGTACTTGCGCCTTTGGGTTGGTTTCGGTATTACTTGGTAACGCGCCTTGTGGTCTCTCGGAGAAATTTTGAGCTAGTTGATTTAATTGTTTTTCAACGTTTTGAATGCTAGCTTGTTGATTTCTAAAATTCGATTCCAATTGTTGAAATCGATCCGAGTTTTTCTTTTCGATGTCGGAGATAAGGCGAGATATGGTATCCTCAAGCCTTTCTCTTCCACCTTGTTGTTGAGAGAAATTTTGTGGTTGTTGAAAATTAGTTCGTTGGTTTTGTTGGTTACTACTATTGCCGGGATCTCTCCAACCAAGATTTGGGTGATTTCGCCATCCTTGGTTGTAGGTACCCGTTGGAGGACCCGACGGCCTAGGTCTATTATCAATGTAGTTTACCGTTTCTGCTTGTTCATCTAATTCTTTCATACAACTCCAATTTTCATGTGACCCACCACACCCTTCACAAGCCATAACCGAGGCCGTTTTTGTCATTTCTAGCTTTTTGATTTTCGAAGAGAGGGCCTCGATTTGGGCTTGTAAAGAGGTGCTTTCATCAACCTTATGGGCGCCCGGGGCAATAGATTTATTACCTCGGGGAGTGTGCCATTGAAAATTGGTTTGAGCAATTTCCTCAATTTGATTATATATTTCATTTGGGCGACGATTACCTAAAAGTCCCCCGGAGCTTGAATCAAGTGTTTGTCTTGTGTATGGCAACAACCCATTGTAGAAAGTGGATACTTGTTGCCACACCGCTAGACCGTGGTGGGGACACTTTCTTAGAAGCTCCTTGAACCTTTCCCAAGTTTCATATAGGGATTCCCCATCCTCTTATGAGTATGTATTAATTTCAGTCATTAATTTAGCCGTTTTAGCAGGAGGGAAATACTTATATAGAAACTTTTGGGCAAGTTCATCCCAGGTGTTTACCGAGCCAACTGGGAGGGTGTTAAGCCAAGCCTTAGCTCGGTCTTTTAGAGAAAATGGAAACATCCTAAGGCGAATGGCGTCGTTTGATGCTCCATTGATCCGGAAAGTATCACATATTTCCAAGAAATTAGTAATATGTAGATGGGGATCCTCGTCCGCAAGCCCATGGAAGGTTGCGGAGATTTGGAGCATTTGTATCAAATGCGGCCGAAGTTCGAAGTTGTTGGATTCGACATTCGGTGCATTGATAGCGGCGCCGAGATTGCCTACGGTGGGCCGTAGGTAATCCATAGGGGTACGTTGGTCCGCCATTGGAAGTGGGTCCCCCGAAACTTACTCTTGGTTTTTAGCCAAGCCTTTTTCTGAGAAAGCGTTCAGGTTCTTCTAGAGGTTCTTTTATGTCTCTACTAGAACTGGAGCTCATGCACTGCGTAGGAGGTTCAAATGTGGCGCCTGGGTTCCAAGTCCTGCAATAAAAACAGAAAAGAACGTTGGTCAGAAGGTTCACCACGGCCCCGTGCTCAGTGAACACGGCCCGTGGTCAGAGATACAGTGATTGTTTTCTGGATCCCTGTTACTGGGAGTTGGGCACGACCCCGTGTTGCACCGACACGGCCCCGTGTTCAGCTCTCTGTAACTCAGAAAATAAAAACTGCTAGTAATGATGCTGGGCACGGCCCGTGTCCGACCAGGCACGACCCGTGCTGAGCTCTGTAGAAACAGAAAAATTAAAAAAAAATCCTAAAAAAATGAAAAATAAGAAAAACGATTAGGCCGTTGATTCCTAACTTTCTTAAAATCCTTGTGTCCCCGGCAACGGCGCCAAAAACTTGATGCGTGTGAAGTGTTATATATATTAGGTGTATATTTTAAGCCCCTTTAACACTTATTTTTAGCCAAGTTTTAAATTTATAAAACACGATATTTTACTAACACTAAACACACATATGGGCAAGTGCACCCATCGTGAGCGTAGTATAGTGTTGGCAAGATACCGAGGTCGTCCAAGGACACAAGAGCTTTTAGTACCGGTTTATCCTCAACGTCTAATCAAAATAAAAAGTTTAGAAAAATGTTTTTAACTAAGAAAAATAAAAACTAACTAAATGCTGAAAAATAAAATAAAACAAAAAACAGATAGACAAGATGAATCACTTGGTTCCGACTCGTATCTAGTGTAACCTTTGATTATTTCCGCACTTTTGCACATATTTAAGAGATTATCTTAGTTATTGTAGTAGGGCCCTCTTTTGAAGGTGACGTTACCCTCACCCCAGTAGTTTGAGTCAGCAAGGATACAATCCTAAAAGGGTGGATTATTGGAAGATAATTAATTAAGTTATTAATGCAAATTATGGTAGGCCCCTCTTTTGGAGGTGACGTTACCCTCGACTAAGTAGTCTGAGTCAGCAGGGATACAGTCCTAAATAGCCGGGTTATAGTATTAATAGTAGTTAACTTATGAGGGGATCAAAGAGTTTGGACCCCCGCCATCCAATACCGTTAATTATTGAAGGAGGTCCTACTAAATTTGACCCAGGTCCATTGCAGGACCTCTAAACGCTGAACAATGGCAAGACCTTTACCAAACCGTTCCCTTAACCCCCGACCAGGTAGCCAACATACCTCCATATAGACCGTGGAGATATGAATGGTGAAAATCTTTTATTTTATATAGAAAGTAAAATAATGCCAAGACACCACGGACAAACGATAAGGAAAGATCACCTTCAACATAAGCAACTAGTTATTAAAGTCATTAATACAAAACCAAGTAAAAAATGCAAAAGATTAGAAATAAAAAGTATTACACTAGACACTTTGTCTTCACCAAGTGATGTAAGAGACTTAGGCAAACATGGCCCGTATTGTCAAGAACTCTTACGATCAATCTTGGATCCCGAGACGACTCACACACTCTACGATGGACAATGGATGATGGTGGTGGATGATGGTGTTATGGTGGTGGTGGGTGGTGGGTGAAGTGTGAGAGAGGTGGTGTGCCAAGGGATGGTTTGAGCTTGAGCCAAGCACTTTTATTTATAGGCTGAACAGAAGCTCGGGCACGGCCCCGTGTCCAGTGGGCACGACCCCGTGTCCACATCCTTCTCTTTCTTCATTTAATGTTGTTTTGTCTTTGTAGTTGACCACACCCCCGTGTCCACTAAGAACGACCCCGTGGTGCAGAAGAATCTTTGTACTATGCAGATTTGCTGGATTGTGCGAATCTTATAGTTGACCACAGCCCCGTGTCCGCTGAGCACAGCCCTGTGGTGGGCAATAGAAGCTTCTACCACTTTGTCTTTTCAGCTGACACTTGGGCACGCCCCCGTGCTAGCTGAGCACGGGGCGTGTTCAGGCTTCTGATATCTTGTTTTGCTTGGGAAGATGCTGTCGTGGGGTCGGGCATGCCACGTTTTGTTCCTTTTCTTGTATTTATGTTAGATTTTGATGTCTTTTTGCTTCTTTTGTTAATTTGAGCTCATTTAATCCTGAAAATACAAAAGGAAGACAAAAGCACACTTTTTCCAACATTAGTACTAAAAAATGGTTAGTTTTATGCCTCCTTTGATGAAATTTATATGTTGCATTTTTAACACATCAATATGCAACAGAGATGCAATGTAAAACAAATGTACTAAGTATGATGAACATACATAGCATGAAATGAAATGTAAAACAATGTACTAAGTATGATGGACATACATAGCATGAAATGAAATGTAAAACAATGTACTAAGTATGATGGACATACATAGCATGAAATGTCATATAAAACGATGTACTAAGTTTGCTACAAAGGACATACATAGCAAAAACACAATGAAATCATGTACTAATAATGTACTAATGAACATTGCAAGTATATGATATGAAAGCATGGAAAGCATGAAAATAACAAGTAGGCACATGTGTTTCACCCCAAAATGTTTGAAAAACAGTAAAAGAGGGGACTATGTACTCACTTGAGATTGCTCAATAGACTCTAGATATCCACCAAGCAAAGCTAGAAGGTCACGGATTCAAACGGCACCTAATATAGGCAACTACATTAATAAACGGACCTAATCGGAGGATCGGGTAGCATGAGGGTTCGTAAACCAAATGAGTGTAGGAACTCATGTAATATGGTTTAACAAAGCCTACATACTAAAACGAAACCCAGCCTAAGTGCTTTTGACCCGTTACGACCCGTTTAGGTAGCTTATGCTACTTTAACGCGCCGTTTGCGTGAAACGCGTTCGGATCGCCTAACTAGCCCTATGACAAGTAAGGTATGCCTTAACATGTTTAATATTGTTGCTAAATCAGTTTAGATACCGCACAGCGTCAGGAGCGAGACCACCAAAGGTATCAAACGCAAACGGGACAAACACATGTTGATTCTCCAGGCAGGCTTTCTCATGTTTTGCCACTTTGCTCGCCTCTGCCTTGAGCACCGCTTGCCCTACGACAAAGCCCTTGTCCTTGAGCCCGACAAGGGGGGAGACTCCAGTTAGATCTACACAAGCGTGTTTCCCCCCTTCCCATCCAAACACAAGGATGTCCGCCGGGCGTAAAGTGGACCTCCCCTCTAAGGGGTCAGTCAGGAAATTTACTGGAGCCTCCTTTTTGGCAGAGATCCCGGCCCGCTTAAGAACATCATATAACACATCTCTCACCCAATCATGCCGATATTTAAACCCTGGTAGCTCTTTACAGTGGATCGCGTGCTCGCCGAAAGAATCCAAACACGCTTTGCGGCATACCGGACATGGCTCGTCAACTGGGAACAAAGGAATCATCAGTCGGTATCTAAGGATAGCACGGTATTCCACAGCCGACATGTGTTGCCCCAAGCCTTCAATAGGTGTGACAGACAGAAAATCCTGAGCATGTGGGGCACGTAGACATTCAAACACAGCTCTTTGCCGAGGGGATAAAACAAACTTCTCTTCAAACCTCTTGACAATTTCGGCATATAAGGCAATCACCAGAATTTTCTGGGATTTAGGAGGGGCGGTGTCTTTAATGTAGAAACCGCCAATATCAAGGTCGGGAAGAGAACTATGCAAAAGGTCCAACGCACTCCTATAATCGGAGTCTAAAACATCCCCACCACATTCTCGGAGTATGTGGTCTTGTAAACCCCAAGATTGGGCCCTTGAAGCCACGAAAGCATATGAAGAGGCATCCTCGGCCGTACAAATCCCTAAGCCTCCGAACCGGGTCGGGAGAGAAGCCAACCTCCACTGGAGATCTCCAAAAAAGGCACCCCCACTAACAACAATATCCTCTAATGCTCCCCGAAGGCCTTCATCGAAAACAGAGACAGCTCCCCCGACCAAAGAAGGTTGACACGTTCGAAGACCAAACAGTAATTTAGCAACACCCATACAAGAACGAAGCAAGAGGAGCTCGCTCTGAGGGTCCCGTAGGCGTTTAAGGCACCTCATCAGCTCTACTGCACAGTTCGCTCTTTTAAGAGCCATACTACTAATAAACTCTGCATCACGACTAACGGCACCCCCCAGGAGTTTCACACCCAGCACCGGCCTCCCAATCCCCCGAGGGAATAAGCCCTCCTGAACCTTTACACCATTGCAGGTTGGCCAGAAAACTTCAGTTTTCTTTATATTAAGTTGAAGCCCTAAGGAAGGACCATCAGCTCTGATGATATCTAAAGCATTAGCCACCTGAGTGGCATCTCCAATAAGCGTTCCGTCATCTAGGTACCAGGCGTGAAATAGAAGTTTGCAGCGATCCCTTATTCGATGAACAAGGGGGTGTAGAACAAGGGCAAAAAGGAGGGGCCCCAAGGGGTCCCCCTGCTGAACGCCAGTAGTAGACCAAATAAACTCATCCCCCACATATAATCTAGCTGGTTGACCATATAAAAAATCGACCCACGTAGAAATAGAAGGACACTTTTTCCTTACCTCGTACAGTAGTGCTGTCCTATCAACCAAATTAAAAGCGTTCGAAAAATCAACAGTAAGCATAGCAAGAGACCCATCTTGGTGGTACTCATTAAGGAACCTGTTCGCACTATGAAGAACGGCCTCTGCCCCACACGGAATCCCTACCCCAAACTGGAAATCGCCAAGGTATTTGGCCATCTCCTTCCCAACACCTTTCATGGCCACCTTGGAGATCACCCTCCTCCAAATCGACCCAACAACGATAGGCCTAATCCCATTATCCGGTTTGAGAAGAGGTGTAAGAGGAGCAGAAGCAACAAACTCCGCCAAACTCCTCGGGCACCTCCCCCCAAGCACAAATTAACCATAGCTGAAGTAGCCCTAAGCAGGCTATCAGCAATCACAGACCCCTCCCCACAAAAAGCATCTAAAAGATGTTGGGCCCTTAAGCCGTCTCTCCCGCACGACATACCTTTGGGGAAAGATTTAATACACCCGAGCACACAATCGGGCTCCACCACAAGAGGAGACTCAGAAGGCAAGGAGGCAGGCATGGAAGGAGGGGGCATACATGGTTGCTTAGCCACTAAAGCCTCCAGAGTATTCTTATTGAGAGGGGCGACCCCCGAGGAGCATAAAACCTTAACCGCTGTAGTGAAATGACCATCAGCAACCTTACGTAAACATTGTTTCACATTGGCCCCCCCACACTCATTATCAATCTCAGTACCCTTTTTGATTCCACCCGTAACCCCCCTCGCGGGTTGATCAAACAACGACTGGACAAGAGTGGCAAAACCCTCACGATCACCCCATTGAGCCAAAGACCGCTGGATGCTAAGGCATTGGCCCGTCTTCCTATTGCCCGACCTCTTGTCCTGACGACCAGCAGGCTTGAACACCCGCAAGGTGCAACGTGGTAATATCAAAAGTCGAACCCATGCCTCAACAGAATCAGGCATAGCAACCACCTTGTCTGAAGCTGCAGTTAAGACTTGGGCAAATGCCATACGACAACTAAGGGGGATACTCTTAACAGTCTTGATAGGGAGAGAGAAAACACGGTCAAGCAAAGCAATATCTACACCCAACTCTTCCGACGAGGTATCAACGTTTTCAACACCGGGTCTAGTGATGCCAATAATAAAACCCTGTTCATCTCTCTCACCTGGCACAAACCGAATAACCTTATCCTCATGGTGGCACGCCCGACTGAAAGCATGAGGGCACATACACTCACCACATAACCATTGTCCGGACACCCTCAAAGCTTCACAAACAGAGGTAAAAAGATTAAGATCGTTAGCAATTGCACATCTCAAAGAATCTTTCCTCTCGTCTGAGCCCAAATGGTGACTCTTGATATGTGCCATTAACCTTGGGAATCCCTTAGCCCCCACCAAGCCATCGGGACAACAATGAAACCGTCGGAAAGGACAAGGCCAGAAACCGCTACCATTAGAACCAACCATAACAAAACTAAGTAAGCGGAGTCGACACTTAGATAATGTCTCGTACGCCACCACCAATAAAGAAAACCCAACCCAAAAGGAAACGCAGCTGATGGGTCAAAAGGTAATTGATCCGCTACGCTAAAAAACCCCGAAAAAATCACCTAGGCATTTCATCGAACACCTTGCGTGCGAAGAAGAAAAACACAAAAAAGACCATATATTCTTCAATTGCTAAGAGAAAACAACTGAACATAGAAAAGGAGAATTCGAATAATGAATATTTACATCAGATTCAGGATAATAATTACTGAAATACGATAACGAAAGGCGATAGAAAAAGAAATCTATAGAAAAGCAATTAAAGGGTTTTGATGAAAAAAGAAATCTATGAAAGAAATCTATAGAAAAGCTCCTGACGCTGTGCGACTTTTGAATCGGGTTGAAAAAGTCGTTAATAGTAATTCTTCATCGCTAAAGGTTTCAAACTTTGTATTTAGTAGAATTGGTTTTTCTATTCAAAAGGGCGTGGCGGCGCAACTTGTTTCCCGACTACCGGCCATTGCTTTGTAATTGCCCTTTTTCGTGTGGAATGATATATGTTTTAACTTTGTTAAAAAAAAAAAAGAAAAAAAAGTTTAGATACCAAAAGTTATGTTACATAGGCTTAAAATGAATTTTGGCGTAAAAAGGGCATTTTGGTAATTTACCTAAGGCATAAGAACTACTTATCAAACAACTACTTAAACGACGTGACCATAAGGTATAACCTCGTAAGGTTATTCCCTATACTACTATGGTCACCTAAAGTGTTTGGTCGGATCCTAATGATCAACCAAATGGGTCGGGTTCGAAAGCATAAGCGATTGATTAGATCGCTTACCCTTACGACCCTAAACAAGCACAAATCTAAAAGTGACGAGCTAAACATGCTAGAACATGTTTAACAAGGTTTAAAAACAGGTTTGCTATCAAAACAAATGGTTTACATACCCTAGAGTAGTTTGGTTACAAAATACGCAAGAACACGCATTTTGCCCGAAACTACGACTCGTCACTGAGTCTAGATAACGTGGTAATCAGTAGGTATAGTCACTAGGGACTACGACCATCGTGATTACGCTCACGTTATGAAGTTCAAACGAACTTCGCATTGACCATAAACAGGTCAATGAAGAAATTCAAACACAGTTTGACTTTAACGCTAAAACGAACGATAAACGCAAAAGAACACTTACAAAGGGTCCCCGCAAGATTGATTTCCAAGTATTTCTCAGGTATGGAGTGATAACCACTCCAACTTAGAGAAAATCTCAGAATCAAGTGGGTTTGGAATGAAATGGGTTGGGGGTATTTATAGGAAAAGTAGAGCCATTAGGATCGTTCGTCGAAAAACGTGCCTCGATCTCAACCGTCCATGTGTACCCCTTGGTTTGGAAAACCATTAGAGCCCACAGATTCAGTCCATGGTTTGAGAAATACCATTTGCAAGTGGTTTGTGATGGTATAAAAGCTGGAACAGGATGTTTAAAGCAATTCTGCAGGTCTGGGAGGTCCACGCGGCCCGCGTCATATATGTACAGATCTTACGTGGCCCGCCTGGGCTGCACAGATCAGAAGAAAGTTTGCAGAATGTCAGTTTCAATCCCTGTTGTGTTTTAAGGCCATTTCCGACACTTCTAAGGCCCGTTAAGCCAACTTTAAGGCCCTAAAATGATGCCTAAACATTGCGGACATGAAACATGCTCAAAAATATGTCGGATGTCGGTTCGTTTGGTCATACGATCGCGATGTTTGCTTAATTACGACGGAATGCGCATAAGCGTGAAAAACGATCCAAATTGCGCGATGAATGAAATTTTCTTATGCCAAACACTAAAATAAAATATTTTAGTGCTTACATAAATTTTTGGGTGTTCGGATGTATTCAGAACGTAAGTTATGCGCGAGAATGCAAACTTGTGCACTTTTTGACGCTTTTAGTCCCTGAATGAGCATAAAGTTTATTTTTGCACACCGTACCCCTCAAAGCCTATTTCTAAGCTATGTAAAGGATATTTAGGGTGTGTTTAACTTATGGCCATGTTCCGGAATGTTCGTTACAGTTCAAATTGGCATACTTTCGCAGTTTGTCATACCAAAGCCTTCAAAACTTATTTCTAAGTTATGTAAAGATTATTTAAGGTATGTTAAGCATAAACTGATGTTCCAGAGTATTTGTCGCATTAAACTGACTACGTTTACGCACCAGTTTGCGTATAATTCTCCAGAAAGCTATATAGAGTTTGAAATTGAATAAAAGTCAAAACATGAAAAATGTAAAACATAAATAAACAAACATTTGGATCAAATAACTTTATTTCATTGATAACTGAACTGTTTACAATGATTACAAGCACATATGTCACACTGAACAACCTCTTAGACTTTCGAACCCGACCCATTTGGTCGATCATTAGGATCCGACCAAACATATTTTGTGACCATAGTTGTATAGGGAATAACCTTCCGAGGTTATAAATTATGGTCACATCATTTAGTTAGTTATATGATAGGTAGTTTATATGCCTTAGGAAAATGACCAAAATCCCTTTTTACGCATAATTTCATTTTAAGCATATGTTACCTAAATTTTCATATCTAAACTGATTAGGTAACATTATTTGACAAGTTAAGGTATATAATACTTGTCATAGGACTAGTTAAGCGGTTCGAACACGTTTTACACGAACGATGCGTTAAAGTAGCGTAAGCTACCTAAACAGGTCGTAATGGGTCGTAAGCACTTAGGTTAGGTTTCGATTTAGTATGTAGGCTTTGGTAAACCATATCACATGAGTTCCAATACTCATTTGGTTTACGAAACCTCATCTTAGCCGATCTTCCGATTTAGGTCCGGTTATTAATGTAGTTATCTATAATTAGGTGCCGATTGATTTTTGTGATCCTTCTAGCTTTGCTTGGTTGTATTCAAGACTTCTAAGCATCCTCAAGTAGGTACATAGTCCCCTCTTTTACGTTTTCAAATGTTTTGGGGTGATACACATGTGCCTACTTGTTACTTTCGTGTTTTTCATGCTTTTATAACATATACTTGCTATGTTCATTAGTACATGTATAGTACATGATTTCATTATGCTTTGCTATGTATGTTTTATTAACATGCTAGCACATTGATTTTCATATATTATATTTTGTTGCATATGCTCACCCAGCATATGGGCACATTGTTTTACATTTCTACTTTGTATGTTCATTTAGCATATTTAAGTACATTATTTTCATATAACATGCTTACATTTGGTATAACATTTGGTTTGTTTAACGGGTCATAAATACATTCATTAACACCGATCATGCCGTTCGTTAGTAGGTAGTGGTACCATAGGAATTGACAACTCCTATTCCTGAAATCCTAGGTTTGTTTGCGTGGAAGGAATGACCGAATTCGATAAACAAAATTTAGATAAACCTTTAACTTGTTAGGGGTTTATCGCCACAGTCGCAAGGCTTGAATGTAGGCATTTAACATTACCGCATAAATGTTTGTATCAGTAAGGCATGCATTTATTTTTACAAAACATAACTTTTGATTTAATCTGTGATTTATTCAAATACATTGTTTTGTACATTTTACATATGGTTAGAATATACATAAACTTAATTTACATTTGACAATAGACATTGTTTACACATAAACATTTTGACATTTGTTTAAACAAGACATTTTGGTGGTTTGTTTGGGTAAGTGATTTAAATAACGAGGCGTGTGTAATATGATAAAAGCATGGTGGATACGCCGCTGGTTCTTCCTATATATAAGTGCTTTTATGATATTACATATCGTAGCATTATTTAAACCATTTCAGTTTAGACATATTACATTTTACATAAATAACATATCTTTACAACAACATTGTTTTACAAACAGCATATTTTGTACAAATTCAATTTTGACTTGGTTATTTACTTATCTATATGTTATTCTTTTATATCATCTGATTTCTTATCGATTTTCGTATGATTTCTAAAAGAAAACATTTTTATCAGGTTCATGACTATTTTTGTTAAACATTTCTTTAAACTCACAAGTCATGAATCCTTAATTAATAAAACCTATGTATCTCACAGGCATTTTTATGCTGACGTACCTATTTTCACATGTGTTTCAGGTGCTACTGTTAAATGATTATGATGCAAACATAGGATTGGACGAGGGCCTTAGTGACAATAACAGATGCAAGACTAGTTAATTGTATTATGTTTCTTTGTTTTTAAGACATTGTAACCTCTTGAAACTTAATAAAAAAAAATTTCAATTACCATGAGTTGTGAAACAATATTTCTGTTACGATACTCCCCGACGATTCCGCTGCGGTTTGTTGTTTTACGCTGTCGGGGTATGACAGAAGAGTTGGTATCAGAGCTCATGGTTATAGGGAATTAGGTTATTAGTAATGCTTTGACCTAGTCTATAACCTTCCTGTCACACCCCGACCACGTAAAACAACAAAACGTGGTGGAAACGTCGGGGAGTGTTGTAACAGAATCATTGTTTCACAACCAAGGATTAAACAGTTTCGTTTTATTAAATTAAACGTATTACATTACATTGGAATTAGAAACAAAACAAGAACAAATAGACTTTCATTGTTATTAAGTCACTAAGGCCTCGTCCATTCCTATGTGAGCGTACACAAAAATCATCATCAAACATCATCAACTATGGTACCTGAAACACACGTGAAAATACGTCAGCATAAAAATGCCGGTGAGTACGTAGGTTTTATATGAGTGTCAGATTCATGGCTCGTTTTACATGTTGCAATACTTATTTAAAAACCTTATTTTGAAAAGTATAATATTGCGACATAATTAACCAACTCAAATCAAGTTGGTTATAATTTGCAAAATCTCATAGCCATGATGCTTAACTCCAAAACATTTGTTTTATTAAATCAAATTGTAAAATATCTCATAAAAACTCGTTAATAAAACTCGTATGGTTTATATGTCACACCCTAGCTTTTGCGGAAACGTGGGTTTATTTGGTGTGACTTCTTAATACCATAGCAACAATCATAACAATGCTATATGATAAAAACACAAGATGCTCATCCATTAATATAGTTAGAAAATACCATAACATAATTGTCTTGAATCATCAACCCAAAATAAGTTACAACCATGACTTGTTTAAAAATGAGTTCCCAGTGGACTCAACAAAAGACCTTAAATAAAACGAGGTTTGGAGACGTGTGACCCGTCCAGGCAAGGGTTACACCTCCCAAACCCTACACCCCTGGATGACATCTTTTATTTAATACGCAGCTTAACGTGCATCACCCGCCAGATCCGATCAATTCCCTGAAATACATGTAGTTTGAAAAATCAACAAAAAGTTGAGCGAGTTCAGGTGTATGTGAGTATGTATAAACCTTTGTAAACGATGTATGTATAACCCTTGAACGATGTATGAAAGTCCCTGGTATGTAGCAATAAGGAAAAAAAAGAGATCACAAATGGTTTGCAAGGCCATTGATATGTGTGAAGAAATGCATGAAGACTCAAACCTAGCGGAGTTGCAACGGGCTTCCGGCTGTAAGACACAGTCACCACTATGGGCCGCCCCGGCCTCATGGGTGTGGGCTTGATGTGCTTAAAATGGGTTAACTAAATTAACTAAATTTACCCTAATTCTAGACTCTCTAAGCTTTAAATTTATAAAACTAAGACTCTCTAAACCCTAAACCACACAATCGGCAAGTGTACCGATCAATGTAGTATAGCCTAAGGAAGTCCGAGTATCGAACCCAAGAGACTCTACTGATTACGCTAACGACTCTATCTAGACTTAGACTGACACGGACTTAACTAAATGTTTATTGATTGGGGGGGTTTCTAAAAATCCTAAGAATGCAAATAATGAATACTAGATTAACTAAACGAACTAGACACGAACTCACACGAAGACTTTGACCAGTGGTGATGAAGACTACCTAGGCTAGACGCAAGCTAAGTCAGAATGGATCTCTATTTGATAATTTTGTGGTGTGGAACCGGGATCTTAAAATGCTAAACCTATTAAGACACTACTAAGCCCCTCAAACACTCTCAAGGCGATTCTTGTGGCACTACCTAGGCTGTTACGCTTACCGGTTTTCTAGATTTCTTTTCCGTCCTCTAGTTTCTTAAAAGTGCCTATATAAGACGCTCTACTTTGCCGCGCGAACGTCTAAAGCGACAATGGGTTTTAATCTTGGTTTAATAGGCTATGGAATGTTAAGGACTTATAACCAAACCTAGACCTATCAATACCCTCGAGCCTTTCCGCGACGAGTTTAGCAGCACATTTGATTTTATAAAATTACCGAATATTACTTCTAAGGTTACTTATGCAATTTTCACCCTAAAGGATTAGAGATTTATTATGTGATATAGACACTCACCAAAACCTAAAACCCTAGCCCGACTCTATTCCGTGATAAAGACCGTCACCAAGAATCGAACGAAGCAATAAACAATAATAAAATAATCACAAGCACGCATACGCACCAAGTTAAATTCCCGAAGCTTTTACAGTACAAGAAAAATCCACAACCACGCCAAAAATCGAATAAAGAACCAAACTTTATTTAACTATTGTCATAACCTAGGTAGTACGAAGTATTTAGCCAATCATAGTCAAGAACGAGGATAATAAACAAGGTTTAACAATAGAATTCATTGAAGTAAAAATAAAGAAACTAAGAAAACAAGAGAATTAAATAGATAGAACCCGTTTAATTCTTGATCCCTAAGCCTCTTGCTTCAACCCCAATAATTCTTGAGCTCAACCCTTTGCAAAATATGGCTTCCAAAATTTCGTCCCACTATGATCTCTTCTGTTCGATTGCTTGATGTACGAATCCAACCACCCCCACTGACTTCGTATGATTTTTCGTGTCCCCCAAGATGTTTTGTGTATCTGATTGTTTGATGGGCGGCTTTAATTCGTAATGTTCCTCCCCGATGTTGCGTCCCCTCTGTCGAATATATCTTCTGAAGTTACTTTTTTTCCAAGTAAAATAACAGTCGTTGCTGTTTCCAAGTCGGTGCAATATTTCACTCTCTCGCGGCCCAATGTCAAAAATTCCTTTTGTCTCTCGTTGATGATATATGATACATGCAGCCGCCATAAATGACCTGTTTAGAAGGCCCACATGGAATCGGACAGTGATTTGGCCGAGAAATTGGATCCATCCAATTTAATGTATGCAGCCAATTTTAATTCTTTCTACAATATATATTAAGTCAGCCACTATTTTTCACATGATGTGTATAGCATATTTCAAAAAGTGACGTCCCTCTTTATCATATTATGAAGCCATTTATTGTTAGAGATAGCGGGCTCGGTCCATTCATTGAAAATAGCGGTGAATTTCCTTCGGTCTCTTGCATCCTACTCTGTCTAACTGGCTGGTTATTTTCATATTACTCGTTTTTGCTTCATTTGCACCAGGACCTAGCCACACACAAAATAATGTAATATAATACTAAAACTAAATAAAAACAAATAAAAACTATACAAAAATTATACAATCTACACGGGACAAATATGTGTATTTTACCCTACATCAGGGCTCGCTACACCCAAATAGATCTATCACTCATGTCCCTCGGTCCTACGACGAGGATTAATGGCCTTTAGTAGCCGCCTACCCAGTCACATGATCTAACGATGTATGAAAAGTCCCTCCTTAAGCTAACCATACCATGTATAAAATGTCTGTATAATTGTAACATGTATTTCACCCCCGAAGTATAAAACCAAAAACAGTTAAGAGAAAAGGGGGACATGAACTCACTGTAGTGCGTCTCCTGTGCTCGTGCTCAAACCTTGTCAGCTATACAACGACCTACAACGTACTAATGTCTATTAGACGAACGGGCCATGCCTTGGCTTAGTATGTATGGGTTTGAGTTACGTTACTATGTTATAATTTCTTGTTAAAATAATAATAATAATAATTTTAACTGACATTATATTTTTAGGTCTTGAAATAATAGTTAGGCAACTATTCCGTATTCATACTTCTCAAGTATTTTATATGCGTATTTTTTTCCCAAGGATGGGGGTATGTATACATGTATTTTGCGATTAAAGTATTGACATTATATATTCCTAAGTCCCACTTTAGAAAAATATATAATAACTTATTTATCAAAAATAATATATCCCAAAAATATATATTTTTCCAAGTATGCTAGGAAAATATATCATAACTTCTCAAAATAATATATTTTCTACTTGTTTCAAAAATATGTTATACGTTGTGATAAATCATATTTTTCGTTATCGAAATATTATCCATTCAAAATATACTAGTAACGGTATTTTGTTAAGTTATATTATTTTCCTCTAAATAATATAACTAGTTCCCAAATTATGCAAATATTCACTTAAGCGTTTTAGTATAAAATATATATTCTAAACATATATTTGTCCGCTTTTTTTTTACGAAAACCCACCTCCGATACTTTGAAATTCTGTAACAAAACTTATGGCGAAGTTTATTTTGAAAGACAATGCTTAAAACATATTTGCAAACATTCTTTAGAAAATAATTTCTAAGTATTGAAATTTTTAGGAAATTTCGCCAGAGTTTCCTTTGTAAATGGAGGCGTCCATGCTAATAAGAATATCATTTTCCTTTCAAAACAATCACAATAATTATCAGCAAATATCCTTTAAACAACTCTACATCACCGAGAGCAAAAACTACATGCGCTACATATTAATCATGAACTTGATATATCACAAAAATGCGTAGTAACTTAGTAAAGCGTTTAGTGGACTTAGATACCTTCCAAAGCGTAATTATTTCTTTAAAAATCATTTTCTCACAAAAGTTTAGTGTTTACAACTTGTAAATAATTTTTACAAAAAAAAAAAAAAAAAAAAAAACTTTTGAACTCTTCTTGTAAATAAAAGGTTTCTACACTTATTTCATTTCCAAACGTGGTGTAAGTGTATATACAAGTCATGATTTTCTAAAAGTCAGTTCTTGAACTTGGCTTACTTAGAAAAGTCTTTTGTAACTCTTGGATTTACATGATCCTCAACTTACTTTGTTCACTTATTTTAAAAAAAATCATTTTCATCAAGTTCATATTTAACTAGAAGATGATTACTTCATGTATCACATAATCATCTTCTTAGTCTTGTTAAATCATGTTTTTAAACATCATTTAACAATGCTCTAGTGAGAAGATGATGAAAATGATGGTGAAAAGCAAGAAATAAAGCTCCTTGAAGTTCCACAAGTTGCAAGCTCCTTTAAATCACCTCCTAGTCTTGAATGAATCTTGTAAATGGAAGAAGATGGTTGAGTTATGGTGATGGTGGTGGCGGTTATGTGTGGCCGAGAGGGAGAGTGAGGGTGTGGTGTGAAGATTTGTTAAATGATGTTGGATCTACGGAACCATACTTATAAGATCTCTCCTAATATCTTGTCCAAATCAACAAGCAAACAATCCAATATAAAATTAGAATGAAATCTATGAACAAGATGTGAGGTATGGCGTGGAGAGAAGTTGGTGATTTGGTGGGTCCTTGGTGACCGAAATCGGGTATGGGGGGGTTAGATGTAAATTTTTTGTGGTAATGGGTAAACATAAGTTGAAATCCAAGTGTATACTTGCATAAGTTAGTTAGTTGATATTTAGGGGGTGTTATGGTGTACGGGGATCATGACTAGCCAAAAATATTTAAACAATGTATTTGACAAAAATTTGGTGTCCCGGGTAATGTCCGGTTACCCGGTTAGATACCGTTCCGTTAAAGTGTTTAATTATTCCGTAAAGTGTCTTTTATATATATTTTTGTAACACAATTAATTCCCGGCACTTAGGAAAGCATACAGGACCATTCTGCCATATTTTTGACATCTTACTAGCATGTTAAATGCTGAATTTTTGCTGAAAATGCAGAATTCTGCACTTAAAGTGTGTTTTAGGCACTTCCCGACACTTTAACTATCACCTAGTGACGCAGTTTTATGGTCCTCACTTCCCTACACTCCATACTAGTGTAGTACCTTGTCTCTGGCCCATACTGGGCCTCAAAAACACTGTCTGTCTATTTGCTGGCATTGTCAGCATGTTTCTAAATTATCCGTTCAGTGTGCTAACTGTGCTTTGTGCATCAAGTATGTCACTAACGTTTGTTTGTAATAAATGGAGTGACGGTATGAAATGTGATGCATGTGTATGTATGATACAAAATCATAAAGTAGTTCAAGTTGTTAGTTGTAATCAAGCACAGTCATTAAGCACATAATTAAAATTAATTAATTGTACGGATACCTGTAATTGTGAGGGTTGTCACATTCTCCCCCCGTTAAGAAAATTTTGTCCCGAAATTTTAGATTCTGCTTCTAGTTGTAGGGGTCTTGGGGAATAAATGTGGGTACTTGGCCTTCATACGATCCTCACGTTCCCATGTGAATTCTGGGCCATGCCGTGCATTCCAACGAACCTTGACTAGCTTGACACTACTCCTGCGTGTTTTATTAACCTTCCAATCCGTAACCTTAACCGGTTCCTCAATAAAGTGAAGTGTGTCGTCAACATGAATTTCGTCGGTCAGAATGACCACGGTTTCCTGAGTTGGACTCTTTTTCAGGTTTGATACATGAAATGTATCATGAACGCCATTTAGTTCAGCAGGTAAATCCAACTTGTATGCTACGAGACCAATCCGTTCCAGAATTCTGAATGAACCAATGTATCTGGGGTTCAACTTCCCACGCTTCCCAAAGCGTGCCACACCCTTCCAGGGTGAAACCTTTAACAATACCATATCTCCCATCTCAAATTCCAGAGGTTTTCTTCTGCGGCCCGTATAACACTTTTGTCGATCACGAGCCGCCTTGATGCGTTCTCGGATCTGGAAAATCTTGTCTGTTGTTTCCTGGACTAGTTCAGGGCCAACAAGTTGTCTATCACCCGCGTCTGCCCAGCATAGGGGTGATCGACACTTACACCCATAGAGAGCTTCGAACGGTGCGGCTTGAATGCTTGCATGATAGCTGTTATTGTATGAAAATTCGACCAATGGTAGGTGAGTGTCCCAACTTCCACCTAAATCCATAACGCAAGCTCGTAACATGTCTTCTAACGTTTGAATCGTCCGTTCGCTCTGTCCGTCTGTCTGCGGATGAAAAGCAGTACTCAAATTCAACTGAGAACCAAAAGCTTCTTGAAAGGATTGCCAAATCCTTGAAACGAATCTTCCATCTCTATCGGAGATAATTAAGAGAGGCACTCCATGACGTGCAACAATCTCACTCAGGTATATCTCAGCAAGTTTGCTCGTGTTGTCTTTTTCCTTGATCGGCAAAAAGTGTGCTGATTTCGTTAAGCGGTCTACAATTACCCAGATCGTATCATGAACTCTGGGCGTTCTTGGAAATTTTGTTATAAAATCCATGGAAATCTGTTCCCATTTCCACTGAGGTACTTCTGGTTGTTGCAAGAGACCTGAAGGCTTTTGGTACTCAGCCTTAACCTTGGCGCAAGTCAAACATTTGCTGACATATATTGCAACGTCGCCTTTCATCCTCGGCCACCAATACAAAATCCCTTAGATCTTGGTACATTTTATCCGATCCTGGGTGGATCGAGTACCGTGACTTGTAAGCCTCATAAAAAATAACGTCTCTTAGACCCCCAAAGAGAGGAACCCAAATTCTTCCCAAGAAACACAATGTTCCATCCTCCTTTGGTACCAACTGCTTCTCCATTCCCCGGAGATACTCGTTCTCAATATTTTCCCTTTTAAGAGCTTCTCTTTGCACCACATGAATGCGCAATGTGAGGTCTGTTTGAACGATCATTTCCAAAGCCCTAACCTTTATGGGCTTAATCCTTTCCTTCCGACTTAAAGTATCGGTGACTACATTCGCCTTCCCTGGGTGATACTTGATCTCATAATCATAGTCGTTCAGCAATTCAACCCAGCGTCTTTGCCTCATGTTAAGCTCTTTCTGATCGAAGATATGTTGCAGGCTCTTGTGATCAGTGAAGATTGTGCATCGTGTGCCATACAAGTAACGTCGCCAGATTTTCAAAGCAAATACCACTGCGCCTAACTCCAAGTCATGCGTGGTATAATTCTTCTCGTGGACCTTCAACTGGCGTGAGGCATATGCTATAAATTTTTGCCGCTGCATCAGCACGCAGCCTAAACCTTGACGCGAGGCATCACAATATACCACGAATTCGTCCGTGCCTTCGGGTAGAGACAAGATTGGTGCGTCGCAAAGCTTGTTTTTCAATAACTGAAATGCCTCTTGTTTGTCTCCCCAATCAAACTTCTTGTCTTTCTGCGTGAGAGAGGTCAAAGGTTGAGCGATTTTCGAGAAATCCTCAATGAATCTGCGATAATACCCAGCCAAACCTAGAAACTGTCGAATCTCGGTTGGCGTCTTTGGGGTTTCCCAGTTCTTGATCGCTCCAATCTTTGTGGGATCCACATGAATTCCATTCCCATTAACCACATGACCAAGAAACTGAACTTCCCATAACCAGAACTCGCACTTCGAGAACTTCGCGTATAACTTCTCCTTCTTAAGCAGCTCTAAGATGGCTCTTAGATGATGCTCATGTTCTTCTTTTGTTTTTGGGTAGATCAGGATGTCGTCAATGAACACGATCACGAACTTATCAAGGTAAGGCTTGCAGATTCTGTTCAATAAATCCATGAATACCGCGGGTGCGTTTGTCAACCCGAACGGCATAACCAGGAACTCGTAATGCCCATATCGAGTCCTAAAGGCTGTTTTTGGGATACTTTCTTCTTGAATCCTCAACTGGTGATAACCTGATCGTAGATCGATCTTTGAGTAAAAACTTGAACCTTGTAACTGATCGAACTGGTCGTCAATCCTTGGCAAAGGATATCTGTTCTTAATTGTCAACTTGTTCAGCTCCCGGTAGTCAATACATATGCGTAAACTACCATCCTTCTTCTTGACAAACAAAACTGGAGCTCCCCAAGGTGAGAAGCTTGGCCTGATGAATCCCTTGTCTAACAACTCTTGAAGTTGCGTTGACAACTCCTGCATTTCCGAAGGTGCAAGTCTATAAGGTGCCTTAGCCACCGGCGCGGCGCCTGGAACTAAGTCAATATGAAACTCGACTTGTCTTTGTGGCGGTAATCCTGGCAAGTATTCTGGAAAGACTTCAGGATACTCCTTAACGACTGGAATATCTTCTAGTTTCGGCTCAGTGGCTTCCTTATCCACGATGTGTGCCAAGAAGGCAACACATCCCTTCTTCAAACATTTTCTAGCTTTTAGACAGCTAATGATCCTTAAGGGTGTATCGCGCTTCTCCCCGTGTACCACAATTGTTTCTCCATTCGCTATTGGGATGCGAATGGTGTTCTCGTGACATACAATTTCGGCTCTGTTTCTAGACAACCAATCCATCCCTACTACCACTTCGAAGCTTCCCAACTCGACTGGTAGTAGATCCAGTGCAAACTCGTGCTCTCCCAATTCAATCACGCATCCTCTGATGACTTCATTTGTTTCAACTAGCTTTCCATTAGCCAGTTCAATTGAGTAAGGAATATCTAACTTACTAGCAGTTAACCCAAGCATTTTCTTAAATTCTAACGATACAAAGATATAGTCGGCTCCAGTGTTAAATAGTACAGATTCAAAGCGTTGATTTATAGGGAACGTACCAGTGACAACATTTGGGTCTTGGCTTGCTTCCCTTGCTCCAATGTTGAATACTCTTCCACGAGCTTGATTGAGTTTTCGGCATTTACGCTTGAAGTGCCCGACGTCTCCGCAGTTAAAACATCCTGGTCCTCGACCATTACCATCTTCATTACCGCCTTGATTATGGTTTTGATTGCGTTTACCATTTCCTGCTTGATTCCCGAAGTTACCGCGGTTACCATTTCCGCCGTTGCGGTTCCCATTCCCGTTACCTCCACGGTTGTTGTTACCAAATCCTCTTTGGCCACCACGGCCAGTTCCAACCCAACAAGTATCTTTTAAGTGACCCATCCTTCCACAGGATTCACATTTGCTAAGTCTGCACTGGCTAGCATGATGAAACTGGCATAATTCACACTTAGGCAGAGTGCCCATGTATCCGTTCCCTTTGGCTTCAGCACCATGCTTATTTTCAGTTGGTCGGTTCACATCCTTCCTCTTGTTAGCACTGACGGTACTCGTTTTAAAGTTGGAGAATTTCCTCTTGTTCTCCCCTGAAGACTCAACATGAGTTTCTTTCTTTTTCGGCTCAGAAATGGAAAACTTGTCCAATCTGATGGCTTCTTCCGTAAGTGCCACGCTGAGATTGATGGCTTCAGTAATCGTTGGGGGCTTCGAAGTTGTCACCATGCTCATGATCTGGGGTGCCAATCCCCAGATGAAACGCTCAATGCGTTTAAATTCAGGATCAACCATATATGGCACAACGCGTGACAAGACGTGGAACCTTTGGACATATTCAGCAATTTTTGGTCCATCCATTTTTAGGTTCCAAAATTCCATCTCTAACTTCTGTATTTCTGCCCATGAACAATACTTCTTCCACATGAGCTCTTTCAGCTCAGCCCATGTCAGTGCATATGCCGGCGCCTCTCCTAAGGTTTGAACTTGCAGGTTCCACCAGGATAAAGCACCATCAAGAAAGAGTCATGAGACGTAAGTAACTTGGTTTTTAGGAGCACACTTGCTCATCCTTATTACAGAATCCGTCTTTTCGGTCCATCTGACAAAGGCAACAGCACCTCCAGTGCCATCGTAGTTCAGGGGCTTACAATCCAGGAATTGTTTGTAAGTACAACCTGTACAGGCAATAACATTCACAGGAAGTATTAGCGGATATGCAAGGAATATCCGAATGTAATGTAGTGTGTCTCAATCTGTGACAACTGTGCTCTGTGATCGATGTACAATGTAAAACAATGTTGGTTATCAATAAAATGATGTGCTTTAGTGTTATTATATGTATTTTAGTGTTATTATATGTGCAATTGTGATTATTAATTTTATAATTTGATTCGATTCCGATTTTAAGGTTTAAATCGCTTTCTGGAAGGTTACACGCAAACTGGTGCATAAACGCAGTTAGTTTAACGCGACGTACACTTCGGAACTGTGACGTAAGCTAAACATACCCTAAATATCCTTTACATAACTTAGAAATAAGTTTCGAAGGATTCGGTATGGCGAAAATATGTTTATTTGAACTAAAGAACTATTTACGACAAAACTGCGAAACGAACGTTGGTGACCGCCTGGATAATATCTAAATCCCAAAAATATTCTGTTATGATTAAAATCTTATTTTAATCAGGTTCGTGTTGAAAAATAAATTAAAACGCTTAAAAACGTTATTTTTCAAGTTTAAACGCGTACCGCGTGTTTCTGCTCGACACAGTGTTTCTACTGCAAAACGCAGACAACGCAGCCAGTCTTGGCAACTGAAATTTATTTCAGTAATATTTTGGCGAGTTTATTTTTATAGAATAATAAAAATAAATTAGAACGCCATAAATCGGGATTTGAACGCTAGATAAAATACCCGGTACATAATTAAACACTTTAACGGAACGGTGTTTAACCGGACTACCGGATATTACCCGGAACAAAAAAAATATGGTCAAACATATTGTTTTTACTTTCCTAAGCTAGTTAGGGTCCCCGAATACCCTAACCCACCTTATATTATTACACACATACTAATACCCTAACTACATACTTAAAACTTAACCAACTAGTAACTATATCATCACAATCCAACCATTACCCCCCTCCCCCTATGGAACCGGTTGGAACTAGAAGGGACACCCCCACAATTCTTTCCTATATTTTATTGATATGCTAGTGGATTAGGGAACATAAGGTATGTTGGTTAATAATGAATATTAGTTTATATAAAGACCCAAGAGTTAACCCATTACATTCACAAACTCAAAACACCAAGCAAGCTCTCTCTCTCCCTCTTGGTTGTGTTCGGCTGAAGACCAACCACCACCATACAACCACCATCAATTTTTGTTCTAGCCATTTTTCATACACTCAAAGGTGCAAGGAGCCCTACAAGTAATCTTGGTGCTTTCGGAAGCTCAAGGACCGCTCTCGTTTTCTTTTATCCGCCACTTTTCTACACTCGAACTCCCCTAGCCTTGTGCTAGTGGTAAGCACTTAGATCCTTGCATTTTACATGATTGTTGAGTGGTTAATGATGTTTAAAAATCAAAAAGTTAGAAAGTCTAAAAGATTTAAAGAAGTCTTGAACATCTTCTAACATATGGTAAAGTAGTGTTAAAATGATGAATGAAATATGATATTGCATGATAAATCTGAAATATATAAGTGATAATCTGCTGTAAATATTATTGTAATCGCTAAACATGTTAACGGAATCAATCGAACACACTTTATAATGTTAAAAGACTGAAAACGGCTTGCTGATTTGCTTTTCCAGCCGCCTTTAACTGGCTGTAACCAGACCGTAACTTAACGAAAAATGTCTTTTATTAAGTCTATAATGTGTTATTATAAAATACGGTTCTAATGACACCGGAATCATAATTTTTGGACTCCGTTTACTATTTTTAAAGTGTCTTTTCGTAACAGCAGCTAGAGCTGCATTTTTGCTGCTGAAAATATGCGCCATGTTTTCAGTCATAACTTGAATTCTGTGTAGGTTTAGATCATGAAATTTATACTGTAGTTGGTCACTGTTGTATTTGTAATTCTCTCACTGGAATTTCGTAAATCGGACTTACGATTAATTTTTAGTGAATTATTCCGTAGACTGCGATCAGAAAGTAGCAAATCTGATTGCAGTCGGGAAAATGAATTTTTATAAAATATTGGTAATGAATTAGACCCCAATATTTTTACACAATAATATCTGGATCGTTTAAGACGTTCTGTAAAAATTTGGGAATTTTTGGAATAAATTAACCATTTTATTTAAATGTCCGAAAACAGTCCAGTTTCATATATTAAAACAATAATGACATAAGTAGTGTTTTGCGTGCCAAAGCGTGGGTTTTGATTTTTAAAATCATTCTTATTTAATTTAGGGTGGATAAACAATTGAGGGATTGTGTTAACACATAAAAACGCACCTGAAGGTGAGTACATAGTCCCCTATTTTACTATTTTCAATTGTTTTGGGGTGATTCATATGTATCAAAACGATTTCGATATTTTAACGATGGTTTCGAAAACGATTAAGATGGTTTATACTAAACTAATAACGATTTCGATAATGTGAATGATCTTGTTGGTTGTAGTTACATAACGAAAGACATTCATTAATTTCGGCCAAACCGACCAGTATTAGGTTATGGTACCATAGGATCTGACAAATCCCGTTATCAGACCGGACCCATGGTTATGTGTGGGTTAAGTGGGTAACGACTGAATCTGATGATTGTTAACTTACCCTTTGGAGGTTTGTTAATGCGAAAACGAGTTGAACAATAGACGAGTCACACAGGTTTGAATGTTATTAGCGAGACGACCAAAAGTAGTTTCACGATCCAAAACGGGAAGGGTTTAAACGACTAAAGCGATTATTAACGAATTAAACGATTTGGGTATACGATTGGAAGCGATGTCACACAAACGAGGTTTACGAAACGATATAAACCATACGAGTTTTACTACAAAAACGATTTATGATTTGGTTTACATAAACAAATGTTTTGGGTTAAGATTCATGGCATCGTGGTTTATAAATTATGACCAATCTATTTTGACTTGGTTATTCATTTGCAATACAAATATTTTACCAAACAAGGTTTTTCTAATATCAATTAACAAAGTTGTACAAGTTGTTTCAACATTTAAACGAGCCATGAATCTGATACTTACACAAAAACTATGTACTCGCCAGCATTTCTTTGCTGACTTTGTTTTTACATATGTTTCAGGTGAAGTTGCTTAGTGTTGATTGCAAGTAGGATGCATGCTCACTTAGGACCGGACAAGGCCTTAGTGATTTAATAACGATAATAGGCTGTGTTTGACTTGTTTGTTTAACTTAAGACAATGTTTAATATGTAATAAAACGAAACTCTTTGCATCCATGGTTTGAAACAATAATTCTGTTACAACACTCCCCGACGTTTCCGCCACGGTTTGTTGTTTTACGTGGTCGGGGTGTGACAGAAGAGTTGGTATCAGAGCCAACGGTTATAGAGAATTAGGTTATTAGTAAAATTTTGACCTAGACTATAACTTTCTAGGACCCCAACGCAAGTTGATTTGCGTTTAGAATTTTAAAAACAGAATCCGAATCTGCTTCGAAAATCAATCACCCGTTCTAGGATGATTGATTACTAGGTTTTGAACCCTCTGTTGTAAGGTTTTGAACCCTTCCATTTTGACTCATTTTTGGCTTGGTGCCTATTGAGTTTTCAAAATCTCGTCGAAGTTTGAGTCTAAATAATGTGAACACGTGCAAACTGGAAGAGTGAATGCCTGTACCCTGAGTTTTCTGTCTAAGGCTAGAGTGTTCGTACATATCCACATAATCGGACCAGTCACTCTTACCTGGGAACTCTTGGGGTGACTGTTCACTTATAGGCGAGCATGTCTTCGTGATACATTATTTTGATTCATCACTTTGATTAGTCACTGCGTGTCGTTTGTTTGTTCGAGGTAACGAACAAATGATCGCCTTCCTTATGATTCGTCGATATTTTTAATACCTCTCTTGTTTTTCCTAATTGTCGACCTCACTCATTTCTCATACTTCCTTGTTTGACAATGCCTCCTCGACGTGATGCACGATATTTTTCTACTGAAGAACTCGCAGCCCTTGTCACTCACCAAATGGCTGCTGTGCTTCCAGGCGTTGTGACCCAAATCCACGAGCTGTACAACAACAACAATAACAATGCACCGTGTAACTTCAAGAGTTTCAATTCTGCTAAGCCGCTAAAGTTTTCTGGGTCACAAGGAGCGACTGCACTCCTTCAATGGTTTGAAAGTATCGAGAACACATTCAGACATGTGCAATGTCCGAATGGGCGTAAGGGTGAATTTGCATCAAGTGTGTTCGAGAAGCGGGCTCTTACTTGGTGGAACGGAGTGATGCGCGAAAGGGGTACCGAAGTGGCGTTGGCACAAACATGGGAAGAGCTTCGAGCTCTCATGATGAGAGAGTTTTGTCCCCGTCACGAAATTCGAGATTTGGAACGAGAGTTTGACGATCTGAAACAAGACGGGGGAGAACACCGTGCGTATACGGATCGATTTTGTGACAACTGCCACTTTCGGGTAAATTACTTACATTTAAAACGATGATTTACATTATACAAGTATGTATTCTGAATATTCGGACTGCATGATTACATGTTATACATTTTAGAAAACTCATGGAATATTCGTTTATTATTACACATGATTCACTTTTATCGGGTACATTTGAAAAAGTGCAAACAATTCACCGAAACAACTAGAGTAGTGCCTAGTGAACTTTAGTGCTGACGAAAACTCTGGATCCGCAGAAAACATCTAAAATGACATCTTTAGGACTCGGATGAGAGTCCAATATCAATTATATATTAAACCCGATATGGGAATACAAGAGTTCGGGTAATATTTTACCGATGTCCGGTAGCACTAAAAACTGTCCGAAATGCGCTAAAAGCGTACCTTTCGGCTATTTACTTGCGAAACGAGCGCTAAACATCTAGCCGAACTATATTTTGGCACATGTAGCGAACTAGTGGTAATTATTTTTGGTCTTGTAAAGCTAGTTTATGATCATTTCAAGTCTAGAAACATCTCGGAAAATTGCAAAACCTAAACACCTAAAGGCTTACATCTTATACTTCATTTGAAACCTTAAAAATAACTAAGTTATTTTTACCACATAAGACCCCCCCCCCCCCACCTCATGACCGTGAACAAGGGGTCCCACCCCCTTGTTTATGTTGGTTAATATCTAGATATTTCTTTTTAACAAGTGGATGAGAATGGTAATTAATTTCTACAACTTAACCACTAAGTTACTACACTTTATTCTTTCATCTTTCATTACACACCAAGAACTCTTTCAATCTTCATCTTTTCACCAAGAACACCATCCAAAAACCCAATTATTTTTATCATCTCCTTCATGATCAACATGGTTTTCCAAGTAACATAAGGTGATCTAAAGCATTTACAAGTTAAAGGAAGCTTTTTCATCCATTCAAGAACCTTAAATCATCAAGATCATCATCTTATTAGTTCTTAATAATCTTCTAAGATCATCCCTAGCCTAGTGCTAGAAGTAAGCTTCTATATTTATTTTTTTTATGCAAATATATTAAGTTTATGATTGTTATTATTACTAATAATAACCATGTAATCATACATAATAAGCATGAAAAATACAAAGAAGCAAAGATAAAAATCATGATATAATTATGATTGTTTATATTATGATCTAAGACTTGATATATGCTTATTTAGTCTTGTTATGATGTTTATGATGCAAATAAATTATTAGAAGATGTTTTAAGTTATGATCTAAAAATTATGCATGTTTATGTTAAAGGGTTTTTTAACATAAAGGATTAATGGATGATCATAACTATTGATCTTGTGAAAATATATAAGGTTTTTGGTTAAAAACAATACTCTCACAAGATTATAAAAAGTAACATACAACTAGAGATTTTTATAAAAGTTGTTAAAACTAAAATTAAACTTGGTTTTTGAACTTGTTAGCATATGAAATAATCATGGTTAAAACCCTACATGATTTGGATATCATCTTGATAATTTCATGTTATAAAAGTCTCATATGTTTAGTTAAGTTGTAGAGTAAATTGGTGGTGATTTGATAAAGAAAATGATATGTTTATAAAACATGGTTAGAATAAAATACAAAGGTTATATAGCCATTTTTCATAAAAACTTTATTTTATAAAGTAACAACATTTTTGGTTGTATTTAGACAAGAGAAATATATATTTTTTTTAGAAAAATATATATTTGGTGATTTAACAACTTATGTGCTATGTGATTATTTGATGGTATTAGTTATATATATCAAAGATAGGAACTTTATTACAATGGTAATAACGAACACATGATACATAATAATCAAAGTCTTATAAGACTTCACATAATTACGCCTTAAAACGAGTTACGGACGATTCGAAGAATCGGACACCAATTATGGTCAAAATGAACGACGGACGACTACATAAGTGAATTGCCAATCCGGGGAGTTACTACGACGTTTAGACGATTTATCGACACGAAATATAAGTATCCTATCAATAACAAATTTCGGATGTTTAGAAACTTATAAAAACTAGTATGTTTTTATTTACTAACAAGTATACTTAGTAAATTTTTATAAAAAGGTTTTTATAAAAATAAATGGGCTTATTATACTAGTGGGCTATTTTTATAACAAATGGGCTTATATTACTTAAAGGGCTATTTTACTTAATGGGCTATTTTTCTTAATGGGCTTATCTTCATAATGGGCTTAACATAAATTCATGGGCTAAGCCCAAATACTAAACATATGGGCCAAGGCCCAACACTATTCAAGCCCAACGCTATTCAAGGCCCAACACTATTTGAGGCCCAACACTATTTGAGGCCCAACACTATTTGAGGCCCAACACTATTTGAGGCCCAACACTATTTGAGGCCCAACACTATTTGAGGCCCAACACTATTTAAGGCCCAGCACTATTGAAGCCCAATAACTTGAAAACATGGGCTTGGCCCAATGTTACCATTATTGGAAACACAACTATACAATTGATACATATAAGACACGAAATTCAGCGGACTAGATCCGACTAAACAACTCATTCATCGAATACACAGTTAACGAACAGTAAAGACATACAAGTCTTACACATATTGAAGACACAAGACTTGTACTCAAGTTCTTTACAAAGACCGAAGTGTCTAACAAAAATAAGAACATTTGTAGGTCGCAACGCTATTCAGGACGACCGCACGTGAGATCTTATTTACATCTATTCACGGACGCAATTCTGTGAGTTCATGTCCCCTATTCATTTAAATGTTTTACAACTTTACAGCTATCGGGGAAAATACATGTTCATCGTATGTTAAAGTTAGGGAATGAAACACCTTAGATCATGTGCGAATTAGGGTCTATACATATAAGCACCATTAATCCAGTTTGGACCTAGGTACAAGGGGTTAGATCTAATGGGTTTTGGCGAGCCCCACTCTTGGTCGTGGACCCATACAGAAGAGTGCGTTTGTGTCCCAGTCGATAGGAGTCGACATAAAATCGTCTAGGGTTGGATTGCTTCCTAATTCGTCACACATATTAATGTCCTCGTGAAACATTAATGATCAACGATTTCATTGACGCTTTACATACTACATCATACATAGAGATACATTTTATACAATTCACATGTTGTGGATACAGTTTATACATCATACATACAGATACATTTTATACAATTCACATGTTGTGGATACAGTTTCTACATCATACATACAGATACATTTTATACAATTCACATGTTGTGGATACAGTTTATACATCATACATACAGATACATTTTATACAATTCACATGTTGTGGATACAGTTTATACATCATACATACAGATACATTTTATACAATTCACATGTTGTGGATACGGTTTATACATCATTCATACAGATACAGTTTATACAACTCACATTTTACAGATACAGTTTATACAACTCACATTTTACAGATACATCTCATACAGCTAAACTGCATGAACTCGCTCAACTTTTGTTGATGTTTTCAAACTTAACATGTATTTCAGGAAATTAGTGGACCTGACAGACTTTTCAGTCAAGGAAAGCAAGTATCAAGACTCCATGCCACCATTTGAAGGGTTTGCCCGTTATATACCGCCTCTTTGCGGTGATATAGTGGTCAAAGCCTTGACATTTTAAGACTTACATTTGGATGTATAGAACGATGAAAACGCATTTTCATTTGATGGTTTGTAACAAATACATTTAACTTATGTTGCGTTCTTTCGAAACAATTATGACAATGGCATTGGAGCTTGTTTTTATTCATTTAGTATTGTTCACTTATATTGTTATGCAATGAGAACTGATCAGATCACACCTCGCGCTTCCGCTACGAGCAGGTGTGACAGATTGGTATCAGAGCATCGATTGTAGTGAACCAGGATTCTTTCTCGAGTCTAAGTCTACAATCACTAGGGATCTCTCACGAAAACCTCTTGTTCATGTTGAACAGATTATAAATAAAATTGGACAAGTCAAAAGGTTTTCATTGCATAAACATTTTTCAAGGTCCACTACAGCAAAAATTCATTTCACATAAATCAAGCGAGGACATTTCCATGGGTGAAGTCTATGAGAAACAGACACAATACATTAATAGACTATGTGCCTACAATACAATACATTATCAGTTTATGCATTATAAACAGTTTACTGGTTCAGCTTATACAAGATAGGAATCCTTGATTGATAGGATTTACATGATTATATATATAGGTGGTTCATATATATGTTGCATGAAATATTTTGCCAAGAACAAAATACCTTCGACTTCAAACTCTATTATTATTCTTTACTCACACGGTGAAAATATCGACCTCATGTCTATTGCGGAGCTTATGGCGAACATGATTCCTAAGTGAAATCTTAAACTTAATTCCGTAAAATATGGTTGCTTTCTCGCGAATGCTGAGATGCCTGACCATGATAATGACGATGAGGCGAAGGTGGTAACCTTGGACAACAACTCCATGAGTGGGACGAGATCCATGTGACTCATACTAATCAAGGTGGATATACTCTTGTCCTTACAAGGAAGATGAAGTACTCATCTTGAAGGTGCCTCTTCAATTGTTATTGTTACAGATTCTTTCCATTTCTATTTCATCTAACGTCGTACCGTCCTGCGAGTAACAACAACGGACGTTGACACGTGAGTTATCACGAAGGTCCCTCCTATGTTGAAGGTATATAGACAATAGTGTTCCCCCCTCTGACTGATCGGTTGTTTTATACGAGAGAACGCTAGGGTTACCATGCAAGGCAATTTGTTATTACGGAGGCCTACGTAATAACAACTTGTAGTGCATGGAAATTCTGGTGGACTCTGCGGGTCAAGCTAATGATCACTATTCGTTCAAATTCTTAAATTATTATTCGAGATTCAATGTTTCTTATCTATTAGAACACGAACTGTGGTGGTTAGTATAACACCCTACAATACAATACAATACAATACAATACAATACAATACAATACAATACAATACAATACAATACAATACAATACAATACAATACAATACAATACAATACAATACAATACAATACAATACAATACAATACAATACAATACAATACAATACAATACAATACAATACCATACAATACAATACAATACAGGAAGACGACAAGTATTTGTTCACACCTAACATTCGATCTATATCACGTTTCAGTTGAGACTAGTCATTTAAACGAATAAAACGTGTTAGCTACTCATGGAGGATTTTCCTCAACATTCTCGGAATTCTTGAACATGCGTTGGTTCCAGGGTGTCTATGACACTTTATCCTACTTTACCTTACCTTACTTTATCATATTCCATCTTATCATATTTATTGGAAGTGATACAATAAATTCCGTCGTTTGACATTTGTCTTTTTCCTAGGGATGGTATGGCATGAACCATGCTGCAACTCCCTCATTACATTCTATTCGATCTCTTTAGAGATTCTAATCATCTTGCTAGAGCTTGTGAAACTCAAGCACTATTACCATAACGGTCACATGGACAAATAAGACAAAGGATTTTCTCTACTTCGGACGATTGAGGTCATAGAGTAGGGAACCCATATTATAGGGACGGAGGCCATGGGTCGGTTTCCCCTCCTGAACGAATTATTTTTCTTTTTCCATTTAGACATATGACCAATACATGCAAGGGGCATTACACCTTTTGGTTTTGGTTATCCACATTATCATTTATTCAAACATATATGAACAATATGGTCTTGAGGTTTCCATGACCGATTGATTGTATTCTTCATTCTTGGGCACATGATAGACTTTATTTATTGAAATAAATGTCTAGATTCTTTTAATTGTGTGTATTAAAAAGATCATGGCGCCAAAAGAATCAATTGTTTAAGTTAAAATTTATGTGTTGAAAACTATTGCTTTTACACAAGACATGGTTTATACATGACATTGTTACGCAAGACATTGTTATACATGTCATTGACGTTGGTATACACAAGACATTTTGGTGGTTATTTGTAAGTGATGAGACGTGTGTAATATGATAAAAGCATGGTGGATACGCCGCTGGTACTTCCTATATATAAGTGCTTATATTATATTGCATATCGTGGTGTTATTCAAATCTCTTCGACAAAGACAAGACACGACATTTTCGCACAAGACACGACATCCTCTACACAAGACATAATATTCTATTTCGAGACATGATATATTTATACACTACATTTTCATTGGTTATTTATTTAACCATACATTATTCTTTTATATCATCTGATTTTCATATCTATCTTCATATGATTTTATAAAAGAACTCGATCATAACTAGAGCCAATATTGTTGGTTACACTTGATGCTTTCACGATATCTCAAGGGTTGTTCCATAATGGGTAACACCCGAATTCAAACACACTGAGTGTTACATTTTAGGTTTAGCCTCGGAGATCCGAAGCATGACAGCATCATCCCTCCCTACCGCAATCACTCAAACAATAACTCTCGCCATGAGAGAAATGAAGGCAACTGCTGCCATAAACGATTTTGGTACCAGGATGTATGCTGGTAACTTGTCGAAATCCTAAATGTGAATAAGTGTGTGTGTGGTTAGAACTATGAATACTCCACAAAATCTCAATGAAGTCATGAGTACGTACACTCTACGATCATCATGTATCAATTTTATTAATACCAACACCGAGCTTAGCTCTTGCTTTTAAATGTTAAGCATATACTCGAATTAGAGTCTTGTTGGACACACATTACTATATCAAGTTAGCTAATGGGGAATTAGCTGACTCTTGTCAAATCATAAAGGGTCACCGTTACGTATCCTATTCGTCAACATTTCACATCCATGTTATTTTATACAATTGGCAATTTTATCTTTATCTCAACATTTCACATACATGAGTTTCATGGCTAGGGACGGGATTGTCCTAGCTACAATTAGGGATTGGGTTATCCTACATCTAAACATATGGTTGGGTTATCCAACAACTAAACTTATGAATCGGGTTATCCTACATCTAAACATATGGATTGGGTAATCCTACATTTAAACATAGGGTTCCTAAAACTATACAGTGAAGTCCTCGCCACACAGAATTTAAAATGTACTTGGCCTAGAGTCAAGCAAGCTAGACGTCTCCTCATTCTATAGAATTGGCAAAAAGTAAACTAGTCGAGTCTAGAGCTGAAATTCAATATCGATCTCTTCCCTGTTCAGTTGAGTAGTTTCGAAGTAGTGGTTGACATGGATTGGTTATCCGATAACCTAGCCAAAGTCTTATGTCACGAGAAGATCATTCGCCTACCACTACTGAACGAAGAGACACTTGTGATACATGGAGAGAAGCGCGACACCCTATTGCGGATCATCAATGGCATGAAAGCACATAAGTGCTTACGGAAAGGTTGTATTGCCTATCTAGCACTTGTTGTAGACAAGAAGGCCGTTGGGCCACATCTGACAGATATTCTTGTGGTAAAAGAATTCCCTGAAGTCTTTCCTAAAGACTTGCCAGGACTACCACCATATCGACAAGTCGAGTTTCACATCGACTTGGTACCGGGAGCTGCAACCGCAGCCAAATCTCCATGTTGACTAGCACCTTCTGAACCTTGTAGTTGACCGAATAAGGATGTTGTGAGTTCATAACCCCCACTCTTTACCATTATACATCTTTATAAAGGTTTTGGGGGTGGAAAGACATGAAAGTTTCGCAAAACTGCACAACATTTCGATGAATGAAAATTCATATTTCTAAACCATGTTACAAATGAATTTCCAGCTAACTCAAATGGTTTATGAAAGGTTCTAGCTTCTACTCTAAGATAGACTTACGATCGGAGTATCATCAGTTACGAATTCAAGAGGAAAGCATACCGAAAACGGCTTTTAAGACTCGTTACGGTCATTACGAGTTTCTCATTATGTCTTTTGGTTTAACAAATGCACCAGCGGTCTTCATGGATTTAATGAATCGTGTGTGCAAGCCGTATCTTGACAAATTCGTCATAGTGTTTATTGACGACATTTTGATATACTCTCGATCGACTGATGAACATGAGCAACATTTGAGAACCATTTTAGAGTTGTTAAAGACAATAAATTCGCCCTAAATTGAAAAACAAGATATAGCCTTACAACTTATTCTTAAGGTTGGTGCATAGTATTTTACAATCTTATCATTATCCGACGATACCGATGACTCTGTTGTAGACTATGATGCTTCGCATCAAGGATTGGGTTGCGTACTCAGGCAATGTGAAAAAGTTATTGTGTACACGTCGCGCCCAATTAAAAAGTTCATGAGAAAAACTATACCACTCTCGACCTTGAGTTAGGCGTGGTGGTATTCGCTTAAAAATTATGGCGACATTATTAATATGGTACTTAATGCATTATTTTCACGGATCATAAAAGTCTTCAACACATATTCAACCAAAAAGAATTAAATATACGTCAACGATGTATGTTGAATTGTTGAACGACTATGATTGTGAAATAAAGTACCATCCGGGCAAGGCAAATGTTGTAGCAGATGCCTTGAGCCGCAAGGAACGAGTTAGAACACTGAGAGTTCAAGCATTAGAGAAGATGATTCACAAGCGCTCAAGGAAGAGCATATTCAAGCAGAAACACTTCGAGGCATGAAGAAACAATTATTGTAAAGAAGATGGAACTTTATACCTTATGAGTCGAAATTGGGTTCCATTCTTTGGCGGCCTTCGAGATGATATTTTGAGGAAGCACATAGGCCTAAGTAGTGAAAGAATACTACTGGTGGCCTAACCTCAAAAGTAATATTGCGACTTATATCGGAGAATGCTTGACTTGCGCGAAAGTCAAAGTCGAGTAGCAAAATCCCTCGGACTTGTTACAACAACCCGAGATTCCCGTTTGGTAATGGGAACAAATATCGATGTACTTCATTACGAAGTTACTCAGGACCTCAAGAGGTCACTACATGATATGTGTAATCATCGATAGACTAACAAAGTCCACGCACTTCTTACCGATTTGGTAGAAGGATAATACTGAGAAACTAGCAGAACTCTACCTCAAAGAAATAGTGGCTCGTCATGGAGTGCCTATTTCAATCATTTCAGACCGAGACGGTCGTTTTATTTCTAGAATTTGGAAATCATTTCAACAGGCCTTTGGATCTCATTTGAATCCAAGTACAGCCTTTCATCCATAAACTGACGGCCAGAGCGAACGGACAATCCAAACACTCGAATATATGTTTCGCGCATGTGTTATGGATTTAGGCGGCAATTGGGATACTCATCTACCTTTAGTTGAGTTTTCCTACAATAACAGCTACAATACTATTATACAATCTGCACCGTTTGAAGCTCTTTATAGTCGAAAGTGTCGCTCTCCGCTATGTTGGGCGGAAACAGGCGATAGTTAAATAATTGGTCCGAAACTAGTCCAAGAGACTACGGATAAAAATTTTTCAGACCCGAGACCGTATCAAGACGGCTCGCGATCGACAAAAGTGCTACGCAGATAAAAGACGAAAACCATTATCTTTCGAGGTTGGAGACAAAGTCTTGTTGAAAAGTCTCGCCTTGGAAGGGCGTATCAAGGTTTGGTAAACGTGGAAAGCTTAACCCACGTTACGTTGGACCATTTGAAATCTTGGAAAAGATTGGCACCGTTTTCTACAAACTAAAGTTACTAGAAGAACTAAGTAGAGTACACGACATATTTCATTTGTCGAATCTCAAGAAGAGTCCAACGCAAGAAACAGTTTTCATCCCGAAGGATGAGGTTCATATAGATAACAAACTCCAATTCGCCAAAGCACCTGTTGAGGTCATGGACCAGAAGGTCCAGAAAATACAAAGGAGTCGTAACAAATTAGTAAAAATTCGTTGGAACTCTCGACACGGACCCGAGTATACTTGGGAACGAGAACATTAAATCAAAGCCAAATACTCTCACCTGTTTGAGAACAATCCTGCAAAGGATGACTCATCTTGAATTTCGGGACGAAATTCTCAATAACAGGGGGAGAATGTGACAACTGCCACTTTCGGGTAAATTACTTACATTTAAAACGATGATTTACATTATACAAGTATGTATTCTGAATATTCGGACTGCATGATTACATGTTATACATTTTAGAAAACTCATGGAATATTCGTTTATTATTACACATGATTCACTTTTATCGGGTACATTTGAAAAAGTGCAAACAATTCACCGAAACAACTAGAGTAGTGCCTAGTGAACTTTAGTGCTGACGAAAACTCTGGATCCGCAGAAAACATCTAAAATGACATCTTTAGGACTCGGATGAGAGTCCAATATCAATTATATATTAAACCCGATATGGGAATACAAGAGTTCAGGTAATATTTTACCGATGTCCGGTAGCACTAAAAACTGTCCGAAATGCGCTAAAAGCGTACCTTTCGGCTATTTACTTGCGAAACGAGCGCTAAACATCTAGCCGAACTATATTTTGGCACATGTAGCGAACTAGTGGTAATTATTTTTGGTCTTGTAAAGCTAGTTTATGATCATTTCAAGTCTAGAAACATCTCGGAAAATTGCAAAACCTAAACACCTAAAGGCTTACATCTTATACTTCATTTGAAACCTTAAAAATAACTAAGTTATTTTTACCACATAAGACCCCCCCCCCCCACCTCATGACCGTGAACAAGGGGTCCCACCCCCTTGTTTATGTTGGTTAATATCGAGATATTTCTTTTTAACAAGTGGATGAGAATGGTAATTAATTTCTACAACTTAACCACTAAGTTACTACACTTTATTCTTTCATCTTTCATTACACACCAAGAACTCTTTCAATCTTCATCTTTTCACCAAGAACACCATCCAAAAACCCAATTATTTTTATCATCTCCTTCATGATCAACATGGTTTTCCAAGTAACATAAGGTGATCTAAAGCATTTACAAGTTAAAGGAAGCTTTTTCATCCATTCAAGAACCTTAAATCATCAAGATCATCATCTTATTAGTTCTTAATAATCTTCTAAGATCATCCCTAGCCTAGTGCTAGAAGTAAGCTTCTATATCTATTTTTTTATGCAAATATATTAAGTTTATGATTGTTATTATTACTAATAATAACCATGTAATCATACATAATAAGCATGAAAAATACAAAGAAGCAAAGATAAAAATCATGATATAATTATGATTGTTTATATTATGATCTAAGACTTGATATATGCTTATTTAGTCTTGTTATGATGTTTATGATGCAACTAAATTATTAGAAGATGTTTTAAGTTATGATCTAAAAATTATGCATGTTTATGTTAAAGGGTTTTTTAACATAAAGGATTAATGGATGATCATAACTATTGATCTTGTGAAAATATATAAGGTTTTTGGTTAAAAACAATACTCTCACAAGATTATAAAAAGTAACATACAACTAGAGATTTTTATAAAAGTTGTTAAAACTAAAATTAAACTTGGTTTTTGAACTTGTTAGCATATGAAATAATCATGGTTAAAACCCTACATGATTTGGATATCATCTTGATAATTTCATGTTATAAAAGTCTCATATGTTTAGTTAAGTTGTAGAGTAAATTGGTGGTGATTTGATAAAGAAAATGATATGTTTATAAAACATGGTTAGAATAAAATACAAAGGTTATATAGCCATTTTTCATAAAAACTTTATTTTATAAAGTAACAACATTTTTGGTTGTATTTAGACAAGAGAAATATATATTTTTTTTAGAAAAATATATATTTGGTGATTTAACAACTTATGTGCTATGTGATTATTTGATGGTATTAGTTATATATATCAAAGATAGGAACTTTATTACAATGGAAATAATGAACACATGATACATAATAATCAAAGTCTTATAAGACTTCACATAATTTTCGCCTTAAAACGAGTTACGGACGATTCGAAGAATCGGACACCAATTATGGTCAAAATGAACGACGGACGACTACATAAGTGAATTGCCAATCCGGGGAGTTACTACGACGTTTAGACGATTTATCGACACGAAATATAAGTATCCTATCAATAACAAATTTCGGATGTTTAGAAACTTATAAAAACTAGTATGTTTTTATTTACTAACAAGTATACTTAGTAAATTTTTATAAAAAGGTTTTTATAAAAATAAATGGGCTTATTATACTAGTGGGCTATTTTTATAACAAATGGGCTTATATTACTTAAAGGGCTATTTTACTTAATGGGCTATTTTTCTTAATGGGCTTATCTTCATAATGGGCTTAACATAAATTCATGGGCTAAGCTCAAATACTAAACATATGGGCCAAGGCCCAACACTATTCAAGCCCAACGCTATTCAAGGCCCAACACTATTTGAGGCCCAACACTATTTGAGGCCCAACACTATTTGAGGCCCAACACTATTTGAGGCCCAACACTATTTGAGGCCCAACACTATTTAAGGCCCAGCACTATTTAAGCCCAATAACTTGAAAACATGGGCTTGGCCCAATGTTACCATTATTGGAAACACAACTATACAATTGATACATATAAGACACGAAATTCAGCGGACTAGATCCGACTAAACAACTCATTCATCGAATACACAGTTAACGAACAGCAAAGACATACAAGTCTTACACATATTGAAGACACAAGACTTGTACTCAAGTTCTTTACAAAGACCGAAGTGTCTAACAAAAATAAGAACATTTGTAGGTCGCAACGCTATTCAGGACGACCGCACGTGAGAACATTTTATACAATTCACATGTTGTGGATACAGTTTCTACATCATACATACAGATACATTTTATACAATTCACATGTTGTGGATACAGTTTATACATCATACATACAGATACATTTTATACAATTCACATGTTGTGGATACGGTTTATACATCATTCATACAGATACAGTTTATACAACTCACATTTTACAGATGCAGTTTATACAACTCACATTTTACAGATACATCTCATACAGCTAAACTGCATGAACTCGCTCAACTTTTGTTGATGTTTTCAAACTTAACATGTATTTCAGGAAATTAGTGGACCTGACAGACTTTTCAGTCAAGGAAAGCAAGTATCAAGACTCCATGCCACCATTTGAAGGGTTTGCCCGTTATATACCGCCTCTTTGCGGTGATATAGTGGTCAAAGCCTTGACATTTTAAGACTTACATTTGGATGTATAGAACGATGAAAACGCATTTTCATTTGATGGTTTGTAACAAATACATTTAACTTATGTTGCGTTCTTTCGAAACAATTATGACAATGGCATTGGAGCTTGTTTTTATTCATTTAGTATTGTTCACTTATATTGTTATGCAATGAGAACTGATCAGATCACACCTCGCGCTTCCGCTACGAGCAGGTGTGACAGATTTGAGGAGCTCAGTCTTTTGTGTCCTACTATGGTTACCCCATTGGAGAAAGCGATAGAGAGGTATATCGATGGTCTACCCGATTCTATACAGGATATTGTGACTGGCGTCAATCCTGCTACTATCCGTCAAGCGATCGAGTTATCTGCTACCCTGACTGAGTCGCAAGTCAGGAAGGGTAAACTTACCTGCAAGGGTGATAAGAAGAAGTCAACTGATTCTGCTAAAGACAAGGAAAAGGGTAAGGGTAAGAAGGGTGAGTCTTCGAAGAAGTCGAGAAAGCGAAAGGGTGCTCAGAACTTTGCAGTAACTGCACAAACTGCTCAGAACCGTCAGAACCCACCAGCTCAACCTCCTGCGAAGAAAGTGTATGCTGGTACCGCACCTCATTGTGCTCGCTGCAACGGCCATCATGTTGCACAACAAGCTTGTAGACAATGCACAACGTGTGGTAAGCTTGGGCATCTGGCCAACGTCTGTCGTTCGGGTCAGAATCAGATTGTTCAGAATCAAGCTGCTCAGGCTCAAGCCCCAGTTTAGGGGAATGCTGCTAGATTCCCACCGGGTTCATGCTTCAATTTTGGAGAGTATGGTCACTTTCGCAACAACTGTCCGAGGTTGGCAAATGCAAATGCAAATCCGAACGTGAATGTCAATGTCAATGCGAATGCGAATCCCGCTCGTGGACGGGTATTCAATCTGAATGCAAACGAGGCGCGAGCTAACAACCTCGTCGTCAATGGTACGTTTCTTGTTAACAATCGACCTGCATCCATTCTTTTTGATTCTGGTGCCGATAGAAGTTTTGTTTTGTTATCTTTTGAGCCTTTGCTTGCATACCTAGAACTAAACTGAGGAAACCCTTGGCTGTCGAAGTTGCTACTGGTAAACCTCTTGTTCTCGATTCTGTTATTCATGATTGTCAGTTAAACCTTGATAACCATCTTTTTCCCATCGACCTCACGCCGATGCAACTCGGGAGTTTCGATATTATCGTGGGGATGGATTGGTTAACCAAACATCATGCTGAGGTGGTTTGTTTCGATAAGATTGTTCGTATTCCTCTTCCGTCTGGCGATATTCTGGAAGTTCGTGGCGAGAAACCATCTGGTGGATTGAAGCTTATGTCGTGTATGAAGGCCCAAAGATATTTGCAAAAAGGATATGTTGCTTTCCTGGCACATGTCACCGAGGAGAAAGGCAAGAGCAAGAGTATTCAGGATATTCCGATTGTTCAGGATTATCCGGAGGTATTTCACGATGAACTGCCCGGTTTGCCTCCAGTTCGTCAAGTCGAGTTTCATATTGACCTTGTACCCAATGCCAACCCGATTGCGAAAGCACCTTATCGTCTTGCACCGTCGGAGATGCAAGAGTTATCTAAACAGCTTCAAGAATTGTCTGATAAAGGATTCATCCGTCCGAGCTTTTTGCCTTAGGGAGCTCCTGTCCTCTTTGTGAAAAAGAAAGATGGATATTTTCGAATATGTATCTATTATCGTGATCTTAATAAGCTTACCATCAAGAATCGATATCCCCTACCTAGAATTGATGATCTCTTCGACCAGCTGCAAGGTGCTTCGTGTTTTTCCAAGATCGATCTGCGTTCTGGGTATCATCAACTTCGCGTGTTCGAAGAAGATATCCCCAAAACTGCTTTCCGTACAAGATATGGGCACTACGAGTTCACTTTCATGCCCTTTGACGTGTTTGTCATGGTACACGCAAATTTAATCCCAATAACAACTATAGATAGTGGTAAAAGGGTATCGAACTCAGGGAGTATGTGGAAAATATGTCGATTATATAGCTTTGCGATTAAACTACAATTAACCTAATTTGCAGAAAATAAAGATCAATGATTGAGATTGTTGTTTTAGAAAACTAAATTAATAACTAATTGCAAATCAAAAGTTGGTTGTAAAACAGATTAGGAGAAAACAATTACTATCTTAGGATTCAGTTTCTTTAAACAATTGTGTGAAATTTCAACTAGAAAGAGTTACATAGACATAACTCATGCATAAATAATTGAAATGATAAAAGGGAACAAAGTACTCGGATTATATAAACGCGAGGTTGTTTCCCGATGATCAATTAATCAATAACCAACCCTAACCCTTCCCGTGATATCTCGATTGCCAACGGCACCAAGAACGTACGATTGAGACTAGAAATTGCACTATCAATTAACAAGCTACAAACAATTATGCATACACCATGATAATCAAGCAAACACAAATTATCATTCTAGAAATTCAGAAATAAACACACAAAAGTTCAAGAGAAACCTTCACCTAAGATGATCACCGAAAGTTTTAGCCACACATAGCTTGGTGAATCATCATAACAATAAGTTCAATGTTCATACAAATCGAAATCACAAACCGAATGTTAGAAATTGTTTTGAACCAAGCAAGAATAGCCAAATTCACCCCCTAGTGTCTCCCAAAAACGTCCAATGATGAGAATAGGTGAAAAGACACCATAAAACTGAATAAATGATGGAAGTTACAAGTTTTCCGCAGCTTCCACTGTAAATTACGGTATCACCGTAATTTACGGTGATGTTCAAAGTGTTACGGCTTGGATAGACTGTGTTACGGTGGCCAATGTTGATGTTTCAGGGCCACCGTAAATTACGGTGGCACCGTAATTTACGGTGGATCCCTGAAATGTGTGCCTTGTTTCTTCTTTCGCTCCACGCACGACCCGTTCATCTCTAATCCTTCCTAAGCTGCGTTTTCTCCTCTTTTAGCTCCCGAACTGCACCTAAAACATAAACAACCGTAGTTATCTAATTCAAGATAATTACACGATTAAGTGAAGGATTAATTCGTCTTTTAACATGATTAAGGGTTGTCCTATGGACCACCCTTCACATCCCCACACTTAACCGTTGCTTGTCCCAAGCAACTCATTAAATCAATTTCTCAACAAGTGATCAATGTAAACCAAGCAAAACATGCAATCCTTTTACTAACCCCTTTTTAACACCCACAATAATGCACCCCTCACTATGTCTCTCCTCTCGGTTACAAGTAAGCACTAGCAATATGAGCTAAACACACAAAGGCTAACGGGTAGTTGCACAACTATAGGCTTGTACCTAAATCGATCATTCTCCTAACAAGTGCCAAACATGAATGAAAATCAAAGGGACTTCAAGGTTGTAACGTGGCTAGGTGTATAGGTAGGAAATGGAATATATATGAAGTAGCGAAAACTTAACTCGGTCTTTTTATTACACAATAAAGTAAACTAACAAGTACCAATTTAACCAATATATACAAGACAACTAAACATCATTCCTTTTTCATTTTTTCATTGCTTTTTCTCTTTTTTTTTTCTTTTCTTTTTTTTTTCAAAGCAAGCAACCATACAATAATGCATCAACATATCTACATCATACTACTCAAACTATTACTACTAACACTATAAGACCGGGTCAAATTGGGTAAATTTTTAGGTAAGTAGCTAGGGGGTAACAAATGATAGGCTTTTAGGCACAAAACTGGGCAACTAAATGTCCAAACCCCCACCCCTCTCGCAACCATGCTCATATATATATCTTATGAGGTCCAACCCCCCAAATCACACACTCACACACACTAAAGACGAGGCTACCTAGATGCCCTTATCCTTTTCACATTCATGTCTAACTAAGGACTCAAATCGCATTCAAGCACAAGTTCTAATGCACCCCCACCCGTAGCCACTCTCATCAAAGATAAGCATTATTTATATACAAATGTGGCTTCAACTCTCACCAAGAATAAAAGGATATCAAGGGTTGCCGGTGCATCAACTTGGGGTTAAAATAGGGTGTTCAAATTTTCACATCGTTTCGCTTGATTTAAATTTTTTTCAAAATCTTCAAAAAAAATTCCCCCCATCCTCACACTTGGGATACATTGACCCCAATGTATGGTTTAAGGAGGCTTTGATCACTAAAATTCATTCAACATCAATAAAAAGCTTCTTCACTCATACCACAAATTTCTTTTTGGATTTTTCTTTTATTTTTTTTTCTTTTTTTTAAAACATGACACCACCAACAAGCACCATCCCAAAAAAACATCACAATCATAAACCACCCAACCTCCCAACCATAAAAAAACAAACTAACAAATATGCACAAAATATACAAAGGGGGAACACAACCTGACTAAGAATAGCGCGGTCCCGGAGGTCCAAAAATGGAAGACATCATATCGTTCCATTCTCCAAACGCAAATGAGCCGCTACTACTCCCTCTTTGTTGTTGTTGAGCTCCCTCTTGTTGGTGCGGGTCAATCCATTGTGAATGATGGATCGGCGGGGTTGGATACGAAACACTACCATCATACGGTGGTAAAGACGCATAATCCACATGTTGTGGATCCACAACCACCGGCCGCCCGGCATGCCAATCCGCGTGCATTCTCCTTTCTTGGTCGTCATGATATCGATTATTCATTTCCACTTCACGGGAATACGCATGCGTGCGATTCCATGCCTCTTGACGATCAAAGCTATGTTTCAACGACCGCTCCAAACTTGCACTCATCCTTTTATTTTGATCAAATAGCGTCCTTTCCGAACCCGACCACGTCTCAGACAAGGATGCCGGAGAACGTTGATTCTCAATCACTTCTTGCATTGTGCCATCATAAGCCCAACCCGGCTCATAGGACTGCTGCGTATAATCGTAAAACATACCACCATAACCTCTACCATAACCCCCTTGACCTACATTCTCACCACCATGCGGCTCGTCCGCATAATCCTCGTCACCACTTGGAGCTGCTTCCTCTTCATTTTCCGGCTCACTCGGCAAAAGATCTCGTGCACCCACCTTAAGCGCTCTCCATCGCTGCCCCTCTGATTTAAGTTTATGATACCGCTCCGACTGTGTATATGACCAACCAATCCCCAACTTGTCCAAAGTAAAAGGCTGATGCCTTTTTGTTGCTCCTCTATCTTCAGACGTTATTGCCTTTTGTTCTTTCATTAATCCCGTGTTTATTCGACAATATGGGACGATATCTCTTCCTAACTTATTCCAGCAAATCCATAAGTGGTTCATGATCAGATAGCGGATCGGAAAACGCGGAGACCCATGCATTAGCGAATAGAGGACAGGTACCTCCGGAAACCTCACCTGCTCCTTGTCCCCCCTTCGTGGAATAACATTGAGAACACATATTGCTAGCAATAATTTCGCTTCTATTTTTAAGTTCTTCCGGTATAGAATACCACTGTATTTACCGGGTAAAAACAGTGCTGCCAACATATCATTCCATCGAGCATGTTTCTCTGGCTTTACCAGAAGGTCATCAAGAGTGGGTATCATATAATCACGAGCTGGAAGACTATCATATTTCCCAAGCTTCTTCAACGTGTCAAAAGACATCTCCACCGGAATCCCATGCACTATACCCGTTAGCTTCATTTGTGATGGCCTTTCATACGTGTTGCATTTAAGAGTTGCCATCCATTCTTGTATTTCGGCTATGAACAAGTTGTTTTTATCTTTATCATAGCAATTAAGCGCCCCCTCCCAACCTAGAGCGTGAAATTTATCAAACACACCAAATGGGCCAAATTGAATCTCATTTACTTCTCTTTCACAAATGAATGCAGCAGCTTTGTTCTTTAACTTATTCATGCTGTCATGGTAGAGTGTTGGTTGCCATTCCTCTGGTTGATCATCCAATGGACCCGAATCCCATTTTGGCTTTTCCACCGGGTCCAACTCCATCTCCTCCTCACTTTCACTTTCGCTTACTCGACCCATGTATTGTCTCTTCCTTGGTTGTTGTTCCGGCTGTTTACCCTTTCCCTTCGAAGACGAAGATGAACTAGCCCCGATCTTTTCTTTTGTTCGTGCCATTTCCTACACACATTAGAGCAAACAACACAACCAAACGAAACAAAATTAGACTCTTATCTCCAAAATATCCCCACACTTGCTTGTTACTATGGTTGTAGATGTTAGTGAACCAAAGTTTATAAATTTTTCAAAAATTGGGCATGGTATCTCTACAATGTAGAGATTCCCCAAAAGTTCACTACTTTACTAACAATCCTACATCTACAACCCATAATCATGTTCAAGTAACAAGTATCAAGTCAAAACTATGAACAAGCAAGTGGGTATAAACAAATAACACTATTAACCTTCATTCTCACAATGTATTGATGTGTGTAAAATGCAACATATAAATTACATCAAATGAGGCATAAAACTAACCCTTTTTAAGTACTAATGTTGGAAAAAGAGTGTTTATGTCTTCCTTTTGTATTTTCAGGATTAAATGAGCTCAAATTCACAAAAGAAGCAAAAAGACAGCTAAATCTAACATAAATACAAGAAAAGGAACATAAGTGGACTGCCCGACCGCTCAACGGCATCTTCCCAAGCAAAATAGAGAAGACAGAAGACTGACCTATAGAAGCTTCTATTGCCCACCACGGGCCGTGTCCAGTGAACACGGGGGCGTGTCGAAAGTACAGCAGGCGCATTAATTGTAATTGCGAATTACAATTAATGAAGAGAGAGATTGTCAGACGGGCACGGGGGCGTGTCCAGCGGACACGGGGCCGTGCCCAGCCTTCTGTTCAGCCTATAAATAGGAGTGCTTGGTTTCATTTCAACCCATCCCTTGGCACACCACCTCTCTCACACTTCACCCACCACCCACCACCACCATAACACCATCATCCACCACCATCATCCATTGTCCATCGTAAGAGTTCTTGACAATCAAGGCCATGTTTGCCTAAGTCTCTTACATCACTTGGTGAAGACAAAGTGTCTAGTATAATACGTTTTATTTCTAATCTTTTGCACTTTTTATTTGGTTTTGTATTAATGACTTTAATAACTAGTTACTTATGTTGAAGGTGATCTTTCCTTATCGTTTGTCCGTGGTGTCTTGGCATTATTTTACTGTCTATATAAAATAAAAGATTTTCACCATTCATATCTCCACGGTCTATATGGAGGTATGTTGGCTACCTGGTCGGGGGTTAAGGGAACGGTTTGGTAAAGGTCTTGCCATTGTTCAGCGTTTAGAGGTCCTGCAATGGACCTGGGTCAAATTTAGTAGGACCTCCTTCAATGCTTCATGGTATTGGATGGCGGGGGTCCAAACTCTTTGATCCCCTCATAAGTTAACTACTATTAATACTATAACCCGGCTATTTAGGACTGTATCCCTGCTGACTCAGACTACTTAGCCGAGGGTAACGTCACCGCCAAAAGCGGGGCCTACCATAATATTGCATTAATAACTTAATTCATTATCTTCCAATAATCCCCCCTTTTAGGATTGTATCCTTGCTGACTCAAACTACTGGGGTGAGGGTAACGTCACCTTCATAAGAGGGGCCTACTACAATAACTAAGATAATCTCTTAATTATGTGCAAAAGTGCGAAAATAATCAAAGGTTATACTAGATACGAGTCGGAACCAAGTGATTCATCTTGTCTATCTGTTTTTACTTTTTTTTTTTTTCAGCATTTAGTTAGTTTTTATTTTTCTTAGTTTAAAACATTTTTCTAAACTTTTTATTTTGATTAGACGTTGAGGATAAACCGGTACTAAAAGCTCTTGCGTCCTTGGACGACCTCGGTATCTTACCAACGCTATACTACGCTCACGATGGGTGCACTTGCCCATATGTGTGTTTAGTGTTAGTAAAATATCGTGTTTTATAAATTTAAAACTTGGCTAAAATAAATGTTAAAGGGGCTTAAAATATACACCTAATATATATAACACTTCAACGCACATCAAGTTTTTGGCGCCGTTGCCGGGGACACAAGGATTTTAAGAAAGTTAGGAATCAACGGCCTAATCATTTTTTTTTCTTAATTTTTTTTAGGATTTTCTTAGTTTTTCAGCTTCTGCAGAGCTCAGCACGGGCCGTGCCCGCTGAACACGCCCCCGTGCTAAATCATTGGAACTGGCAATCCTGTTTTAAGTCAGACAGTAAGCTGAACACGGGGCCGTGCTCACTCAACACGCCCCCGTGCCCAAGATTCACTTACTGAAAACAGAACCGTTAGATCCCGGCGGTTGGTAATTTCTGACATAAACATGAGTGATAGTAATTGTTTTTACTTTCGGCACTCTTATGGTACGTGGTGTCAATTATGTGGAGGCGAACATAAAGAATTAAAATGTTACTTTCTAAATTATAGGCCCCACTACATAGACCCACCAATTCCTTATAACCTTAAGAGGGGCGAAAGTAAAAATAAGCACTATTTCTCCCTCGAATGCGCCCAGCCAGATATTCTAGGAGAAATGCTCCTTGACGAGTTATTTCAACTAGAAGAGCTAATTCTAGATTGGTCAAAAGAGCTTAGGAAGGACTTTATTGATCCGCCCCAAGAAGATGACCATGAAGAAATGTTGGAACCGCATTCCGACAACCTCGTTGCTCCCGAAAATACCTTCATACCTAGCAAAGACTTGGACGATAGTCGTCCCTGTGCCGATTGTGCCGTGAAGGACTCTCCATCGACTTCGTTCGGTGCATACATAGACCTGAGCGATTCGGCATACGCCTTCTTTAACGAGAGCCCGGGAAAGGGTTGGACTTGTCCACCTATAATGAAAATAGGAATTACCCTCACCGACAACCTCTTGCGTTCTCGCCTTAGTCTAGGACAATTATGGTATATTAGGCACTTTGGGGTTGTTCCAACCAATCAGGAGCCACCCGATACTAGTGAGTTCCTTAAACTAGACAACTTCATAAAACAGTCCCTTGACACGGGGCCGTGTCCAGCCGACACGCCCCCGTGTTCACCAAAAGATTCCCTTCTGATCAGTACGTCAGAATACGGACAAGCTGTGTCAGAACTCAACCTGCACACGGGGCCGTGCCCAATGGACACGGGGCCGTGTCCAGGATGCTGTCATTTTCTATAAATGCGGCCAAGAATTCTGCACATTTGGACCAACTTGGGACAGAGATTTGAAGGAATCTTCTCTCAACTATCCTAGGTAAGTCTAAAAGAAGGTTCCAACAACCCATCTTGTCCTTTCCTCTTTTAGCCATTTCCTTCTTCTTCATCTTTCTCCAAGAACTACCATTAAAAGTTTGAATTCTTCCAACTTTGTGGTAGGGATTGATGAGTTTTGTTCAAGGAATCTTGGTAAAAATATGTTATGTAACATTGTTTTAAGTTATTGATAAAAAGACCCCACAAGTTCAGAAAATAACTAAAAATTTCAAGTTTCCTTGCACCAAAATTCTGCAGAAAGATGAACACGGGGCCGTGCTCAATGAGCACGGGGTCGTGTCCGGTCACTGTTTCATAAAATAAACTATTTTTAGTTTATTTTTCATAGGATGTCGAGTGAAAACAGCGAAACATCTTCCGTGCATTCATCAAACAGCCGAAGAGGAAGGAGGCCCTCCGTTGAAGCTACACTTGTACACTATGTGATAGCATTAAGAGAGGCTCTCGACGAAATGACATCAGTGGAAGAGGTCCTAATCGACCGTATTAACGATCTTACGGTGGGACTCGAAAGCAGCTTCCAAGAGATTAACCTCTTGCACCAGAGGTTAAATATTCTTGTAGCACCCCCGATGGAACCAGTCCTCCCTCAACAGGATTGGAACCTGGCTCTCGGAATTAACAACCCTACCGGGTGGGAAGATTTGCCAGCGGAATCTCCCGTGGAACACCAACAAGAGATCCCGGTGGAAATCGCAACTCCTCAAACCAATGCCAATGAGCCTTCTTTTCTCCTTCCAAGGGAGGTGGAGGAGTGGCTCGCCGACATGTGAGGAGAGCTGCACCCGGAAGAAGGAGTTCTAAAAGGCCTTGTCTAACCAAGATTAGTAGCTTCTTGGAAATTTTGCTAATTAAAATAAATTAGAGGCTAGAACTCCATGGTTTAATATTTCTTTGTTCTATCTAGTTTAATATTAGGACTATGTAAGGTCTCTCTATGATGCAATGAAATGATGGTTTTTAAAGTTTGGATGGTTCATAATGAATAAAACACACTCATGGTGGTAAGGGATGAAAAGGGGAACGAGAAAAATGACCACATGCACAAGAACAAGGCAGCCCGACGATTTTCTCCATTACAGAAGGTTCAACACGGGCCGTGTCCAACCAACACGGCCCCGTGCTGAACCCCCTGCAGAAAAATGCCCAGTTCAGGTAACTGGACACGGGTCGTGTTCACCAGACACGCCCCCATGTCCAGGCTTCTGTTTCTTTTCTTTAATTTTCGTTACTGGCACCTGAACACGGGGCCGTGTCCGGTCCCCACGGGGCTGTGTCCAGACTGCCAGTAACATAAATCTTTGCTTTTAAACACTATTTTACACATCTAATCAACCTAAAAATTTATTTTTGGGACACATTGAGGACAATGTGTAATTTAAGTGTGGGGGGGATGCTAAAACTTTGAAATTTTGCAAGTCCTAAATACAAGCCTTACACAAAACTCTATTGGAACCGCTAATCACCCCAATTTTTTTTCAAAAAAAAAAAAATTCATTTGTTTTTTACTTGTCTAGGTTTAACTCGGGAAATTCAAGTTCTCAAAAAGGTTATATTTTTACGAATTTACAACCGATAGCGTCGTGATAAAAAGAACCAACATAAGAAAATTATGAAAAGGCATAGCAAACTTAGTTAAAATTTGATTATATATACTTGATCACATAAAAACCCATTCCCACAAAAGTGAGTTTTGAGCCTTTATTGAGCATACAAATTTACATCTTTTGACTAAATGCTCATTTTTCGTTTCTTGTGTGAATAGCCGCTTGGTTCTTACGACTCTAGAACTTGCCATGACGATACATTCCCGGTGCTTATCAACTTAAACCCGAGTAAGTAAATGATGGAGGCATTAGGACTAACCCTTTTTATTTCTACACCATTATTTTTCTTTTTCTTTTACAACCTACCCAAAATCCCCCTAGTTAGCCCCTTTAAGCCTAAACCTTTTCATTTCATAACCCAAACCAAACACCCTTTTACCCACCAAAACCTTTTTCATTTTTTACCCTTTGTTTTAGTAACAAGTTCGGTTTTTCGTATGGTCATTAAAAAAAAAAAATTGTGTTGATGATGAAGCAAAAGAAAATAAACAAACAAGTTCATCAAAAATAACTTTGTTTGAATAATAGCTTTATCAAAATAAAAGTTACAAAAATAGAAAGTCCTACGAAAACCGACACTTGTTACGCTTTTTCACCCTTTTTCTACTAACCACCAACCACTAACCCAACCACCTACCTTTAACCCAAGCCTAACCCTTCACCCGCAAAGTCCTCTTGATATTTACAAAGGTATAAAAGTTAAAAAGGAGGAGGATTGATTGCTTGGCAAGCCTATGGTAGGAATAAGTTCCATGCCGCTCTCGAGTGATTCACTAAAAATACACCTTCGGCCGAGTGTGAGTGATTTCTCCCGTGAGGTATGTGAACTTGTATATAAATGGAATTTTAAAAAGGCATGTTATGCCCAAATAAATAATTTCTCTTATGAAAAGTTTTAAATAAATCATAACGAATAGGATTGTAAATAGATACAAATAAAACCCAAAAAGATCTTGGATTCCCAACACTCTACGACAAGCCCAAAACCTTCTCTTCTACCTATTCCATTTGGGAGTGTAAGCCACATATTAAAGAGTTTTGCTTGAGGACAAGCAAAAGTTCAAGTGTGGGGGTATTTGATGTGTGTAAAATGCAACATATAAATTACATCAAATGAGGCATAAAACTAACCCTTTTTAAGTACTAATGTTGGAAAAAGAGTGTTTTTGTCTTCCTTTTGTATTTTCAGGATTAAATGACCTCAAATTCACAAAAGAAGCAAAAAGACAGCTAAATCTAACATAAATACAAGAAAAGGAACATAAGTGGACTGTCCGACCCCTCAACGGCATCTTCCCAAGCAAAATAGAGAAGACAGAAGACTGAACACGCCCCGTGCTCAGCCAGCACGGGGCCGTGCCCAAGAAGCAGCAGAAAAGACAAACCTATAGAAGCTTCTATTGCCCACCACGGGTCGTGTCCAGCGAATACGGGGGCGTGTCGAAAGTACAACAGGCGCATTAATTGTATTTGCGAATTACAATTAATGAAGAGAGAGATTGTCAGACGGGCACGGGGGCGTGTCCAGCGGACACGGGGCCGTGCCCAGCCTTCTGTTCAGCCTATAAATAGGAGTGCTTGGTTTCATTTCAACCCATCCCTTGGCACACCACCTCTCTCACACTTCACCCACCACCCACCACCACCATAACACAATCATCCACCACCATCATCCATTGTCCATCGTAGAGTGTGTGAGTCGTCTTGGGATCCAAGATTGATCGTAAGAGTTCTTGACAATCAAGGCCATGTTTGCCTAAGTCTCTTACATCACTTGGTGAAGACAAAGTGTCTAGTATAATACTTTTTATTTCTAATCTTTTGCACTTTTTATTTGGTTTTGTATTAATGACTTTAATAACTAGTTACTTATGTTGAAGGTGATATTTCCTTATCGTTTGTCCGCGGTGTCTTGACATTATTTTACTGTCTATATAAAATAAAAGATTTTCACCATTCATATCTCCACGGTCTATATGGAGGTATGTTGGCTACCTGGTCGGGGGTTAAGGGAACGGTTTGGTAAAGGTCTTGCCATTGTTCAGCGTTTAGAGGTCCTGCAATGGACCTGGGTCAAATTTAGTAGGACCTCCTTCAATGCTTCACGGTATTGGATGGCGGGGGTCCAAACTCTTTGATCCCCTCATAAGTTAACTACTATTAATACTATAACCCGGCTATTTAGGACTGTATCCCTGCTGACTCAGACTACTTAGCCGAGGGTAACGTCACTGCCAAAAGCGGGGCCTACCATAATATTGCATTAATAACTTAATTCATTATCTTCCAATAATCCACCCTTTTAGGATTGTATCCTTGCTGACTCAAACTACTGGGGTGAGGGTAACGTCACCTTCAAAAGAGGCGCCTACTACAATAACTAAGATAATCTCCTAATTATGTGCAAAAGTGCGGAAATAATCAAAGGTTATACTATATACGAGTCGGAACCAAGTGATTCATCTTGTCTATCTGTTTTTACTTTTATTTTTATTTTCAGCATTTAGTTAGTTTTTATTTTTCTTAGTTTAAAACATTTTTCTAAACTTTTTATTTTGATTAGACGTTGAGGATAAACCGGTACTAAAAGCTCTTGTGTCCTTGGACGACCTCGGTATCTTACCAACGCTATACTACGCTCACGATGGGTGCACTTGCCCATATGTGTGTTTAGTGTTAGTAAAATATCGTGTTTTATAAATTTAAAACTTGGCTAAAATAAGTGTTAAAGGGGCTTAAAATATACACCTAATATATATAACACTTCAACGCACATCAGTATCATCAAAACATAGTAAATAAACTTCCATACCTTGTTTGAAGATGTAAGAAACACAAATGAGGCAACAACTTCAAAAAGCCCCAAAATTTCGAAACTAGGGTTTAAAATTCGAACCCGGAAGCTTCGTTTTCTAGTAAATCTCTTGGCAAAATCAGAAACTACGTGAAAAATTAGTCAAGGTAGACTCCGATTTCACTTAATTTGAACAAGAATTGAGTGAGATATGGATGATTGAAGGTTGAAGAAGCTATGGAGATCTTATGGGTCTTGATGAGAGTGATAGGTGAAAGAGATGGATGATAAAGATGAAAGAAATTGTGTGGTTGGGGATGACTTCACGTGACCTGATTGTTACAATATATATATATATATATATATATATATATATATATATATATATATATATATATATATATATATATATATATATATATATATAATGCGGAACCCGGACAGACTCGTTGACTCGCCAGGTCCACCGTAAATTACGGTGAGACCGTAAATTACGGTGGAAGCTGGCAACCTCTTTCTACCGTAACTCAGGAAGTTCCTGTCGTAAAGCCCAATATTTTTCATCACCCACCGTAACTTACGGTGCCACCGTAAGTTACGGTGGCATCTGGGCAATAATGGTTCGCTGAAAATGTGATTTGTATGCATATTTTTTTTATTTTTTTCAGTTTTTTTGAATTTTTTATGTTTTTAATTTTTTTCAAAAACTTGTAAAAATCACCCTACCCCCCTCGAAAGTCCCGTGTTGTCCTCAACACAATGTTAGAGTAATTCATGACCGAACGTCCCCACACTTGTTTCAAACACGGATTTCAAGGAAATACGGTAATTTTGCACACTATACAAAACAAAACAAAATGAAATACTACTATTTACACTACCAAACCTGGGCCTCTCACGGTTGTTCCTCATCGACCGGGCATAAGATGTAGCCCGCTTTGTCAAGCTCCAAGTTATTGATGTCGTTCCCTTCCAAGTATGGCTTCAACCGGTGACCGTTCACCCTTTGTTGTTTTAGCGCGTGCTCATCTTGGATATCTACATCACCAAACCTCCCAACTCTCCGAACGACATATGGGCCCATCCATTTGCTTTTAAGCTTGCCCGCGAACATCTTGAGTCTTGAGTTATACAACCAAACTTTCTGCCCAACTTCAAACGTTTTCTTTCTCAATTTTGTATCATGTACCTTCTTGAGTTTATCTTTATAAGCCGATGCACATTCATATGCCACATCTCGAATCTCTTCTATCTCACTTAGTTGTAACTTTCTCAACTTTCCCGCCTCGTTATAATCCGCGTTTACCATCTTAATTGCCCAATGTGCCCGATGTGCTAACTCCATTGGCAAGTGACAACCCTTTCCATACACCATCCGGTAAGGCGTTGTGCCAATTAGAGTCTTGTAGGCCGTTCGGTATGTCCACAATGCATCGTCTAACTTACTCGACCAATCCTTCATATCCGTTCTAACCGTCTTCATGAGAATTTCTTTAATTTGACGGTTGGACACTTCGACTTGTCCACTCGTTTGCGGATGGTAAGGTGTGGCAATTCGGTGATTCACGCTATACCTCTTCAATAATTTCCCGAAGTTGAAGTTCTTGAAATGCGAACCACCATCACTTATAATAACACGCGGGATGCCAAAACGAGAAAAGATGTTGGATTGAACATATTTACAAACAACCGAATGGTCGTTTGTTCGTGTTGCAATAGCTTCAATCCACTTCGAGACGTAATCCACCGCTACCAAAATATATAGAAAGCCATTCGAATTCGGGAAAGGACCCATAAAGTCTATACCCCATACATCAAATATCTCTACAACCAAGATTGGTTGTAATGGCATCTCATCCCTCTTCGATATGCTTCCCATCTTTTAACAATTTATGCAATTTCTAGCGAACTCACATGCATCCTTGAAAATTGTGGGCCAATAAAACCCACATGAGAGAACCCGATAGCCTGTTTTGTGCCCACTAAAATGACCTCCACATGCAGACGAATGAGCATGGGTCAAAATTTCCAACACTTCTGTCTCGGGCACACACCTTCGTATAACTTGATCCGGCCCAATCTTGAAAAGATCCGGTTCATCCCAAATATATCGCTTCACTTGAACCATAAATTGTTGTCGACGTTTCTTAGTCCAATGACTTGGGATGGCACCCGTGGCTAAGTAATTGACATAATGAGCATACCACGGTGCAACAAAGGTGGAAACGGCTAGTAGTTGCTCGTCGGGAAAACTTTCATTGATTTCACTAACATCATCAATTCCTTCCACCGGAATCCGAGACAAGTGATCCGCCACTACGTTCTCACTTCCCTTTTTGTCTCGGATTTCTAAATCGAACTCTTGTAACAATAATACCCACCGAATCAAACGGGGCTTCGCATCCTTCTTCTCCAACAAATATCAGACCGCACTATGATCCGAATAAACCACCACTTTGCTCCCCCAAATATAAGCATGAAACTTATCCAAAGCATTCACCACCGCTAATAAATCCTTTTCGGTTGTGGTGTAATTGAGTTGTGCTTCGGATAAAGTTTTGCTTGCATAGTAAATTACCACCGGCTTTCTATCAACCCGTTGACCCAAAACTGCACCAATAGTAGTGTCGCTTACGTCACACATTATCTCGAACGGCTTTGACCAATCCGGTGGTTGCAAGATAAGTGCTTTGACCAAGTGTTCCTTCAAAACAGTGAAAGCTTGCATACACTCGTTAGTAAAATCAAATGGGACATCTTTTAATAATAAGTTGCATAAAGGTTTGGTGATAACACTAAAACCTTTTATGAAACGTCTATAGAAACCCGCATGTCCCAAAAATGACCTTACACCCTTAACATTTTTTGGAGGTGGCAAAGATGCTATTACCCGTATTTTCGCCTTATCCACCTCCATTCCCCTTTCAGAAATTACGTGACCCAACACAATGCCCTCTTGCACCATGAAATGACTTTTCTCCCAACTCAACACTAAATTTTTCTCAACGCACCTTTTTAAAACTTTTTGTAATTCGTTGAGACAAGCATCAAAACTAGTGCCAAAAATGGAGAAGTCATCCATAAATACTTCAAGCGACTATCCAACCATGTCCGAGAAAATACTCATCGTACATCGTTGGAAAGTTGCCGGAGCATTGCACAATCCAAAGGGCATCCGCCGAAAGGCAAAGGTGCCATATGGACAAGTGAAGGTGGTCTTGTGTTGGTCATCCGGGTGTATTGCTATTTGATTGTAACCCGAGTACCCGTCCAAAAAGCAGTAATATTTTTGACCCGATAATTTTTCAATAATTTGGTCAATGAAAGGTAGCGGGAAGTGGTCCTTAGAAGTGGCGGCATTCAATTTTCGGTAGTCAATACATACACGCCACCCGGTAACCGGTCGGGTGGCAATTTGTTCACCACTTTCGTCCTTGACTACTTGAATGCCGGCCTTCTTAGGCACAACTTGGGTGGGACTCACCCAAGCACTATCCGAAATCGGATAGATGATTCCCGCGTCTAACCATTTAATTACCTCCTTTTTAACTACCTCCCTTAGGTTCGGATTCAATCGCCTTTGAGCTTCTCGTGTCGGTTTGGCATCTTCGGTGGTAATGATTTTTTGCATGACGATTGATGGACTAATTCCATTGAGATCGGCAATTGTCCATCCGATAGCTCCCTTGTTTTCCTTCAAGACTTCCAACAATGCTTGCTCTTGTGCCAACTCTAAATTAGAGGCAATAATAACCGGTAAAGTGTCATTATCCCCTAAAAACACATACTTCAAATGGCTCGGCAAGTCTTTAAGTTCCAATTTCGGCAGTTCCTCTAACAATGGTTTAATACTCGAATCTATTTCCGCCGGTAAGCCTTCGAACTGGTGAGTCCATGGCGGTCGACCTTCTTTCAACGCCATCACATCCTGTTTTTCCTCTTCAACCCGGAGTGCATAAGCATGTACCTGTTCAGAAAAATCACACAGGCAAACATCCAAACCATCCTCCTCATACTCATGCGGGTTGCATCCGTCAACAATATCTGCCATGAAACACTCATCAACACCATTAGCATTAGAATTGTTAGTAAAAACATTCAAACGCATTTTTCGGTTCCCAAAAGTCATATCGACTGTACCAAATCTACAATCAATTACTGCATGTGCGATGCTCAAAAATGGCAGACCCAAAATTACGTTTTGTTGTTGCTTTGGGTCCGCCAATGAGTAGTCCAAGACTAAAAAGTCAACCGGGTAATAAAATTCATCAATTTTAACAATTACATTTTGAACCATACCCCGGGGTAACTTATGAGACAAATCGGCTAAAACAACCGTTGTCTCCACCCTTGCTAACGGACCAAAGTCTTATTGGTCATATAAGCCCCCCGGTAAAATGCTAACCCCGGCTCCAAGATCTAGCAACGCCTTAGCCATTTGAAAATTACCAACTTGTATGTTAATCAATGGCGTGCCCGGGTCTTGGAGCTTAGGAGGAACCTCCCCATTTAAAACCGCACTCACTTGCCCAGTTAAATCGACCTGCTTAGGCATTTTCTTCTTGTTTTGCCTTTTCTGTGTACATAACTCTTTTAAAAATTTTGAATAGGCGGGTACTTGTTTTATTGCATCAAGGAGTGGAAGGTTAATTTTAACTTGTTTAAACATGTCCCACAACTCTTCTTTTTGGGGACCTCTTGATGCAATAAAATTTTTCTTTCCCGGGTCAAGTAAAGCCGATGGAAACGGGACTTGACTCGGTTCACCCTCAACTTTTTCACTCTTTTTATTTTCACCCAAACCCGGTTTGTTAACATTTAATTCTTTTGGTTTAACCGGTGAAACGTCATCATCACTATCATTACCCGTGATGTCCTCAACTACCCCCTCAACCAATTTGGGTGACAAATTAGCTTTAAACTCTTTTCCACTTCTTAAAACACTAACGTGATGAACATTAACATTACCTCGTGACGTACCATGCGAAGGATTTACCTTAGTGTCGCTAGGAAGTTGACCCTTGCTTTTCTTCAATTCAGCCACGTCGGTTGCTAATTGACCCATTTGGGTTGTTAGTGATTGGATTCTTTTGTCACGAACCTCATCCTTTTGCATTCGAACTTCATCGAGTTGGTTCCGATTTTGCATCTCTGTTTGCATGCTTTTTAGCATCTCCATCATCTCGTTTCCACCCGAAGACCCCCTTTGTTCTTGACCCGTTTGATATTGCTTTTGATACCCTTGGTTGTTCCCGCCTCGATAACCACTTTGGTTGTTGTATGGTTGGCGTGAACCAAAGTTACCTTGGCTACCTTGAAAGTTCGGGCTAGCTTGATTTGAAGGGTTCCCATACCGAAAATTTGGGTGGTTCCTCAACCCGGGGTGGTAAGTATTAGAGTTCATGTTGTTGTAGTTTCTACCACCCCCACCTTGACCTTGAACCGCGTGAACTTCTTCATATTGCCCTTCCACCATTCCTTGGCAATTTTCAGCCGCATGACCTATTTCATTACACACAGCACAAACGTCATAAATTTGGTTAGTGGTTTGAACATTACCATCATCTATCGCGTGCACTTGAGGTCGGGCAATGGCCGGTCGGGCTCTCCTAGACACTTGAGCTTTTCTTTTTGAGGTAATTGCCATATTCTCTAAAAACTCCCAATCATCATTTTCATAATTTGTACCGAAAGTCCCACCAGTAATGGACATTAAATCACGAGCATCTTCGGCACTCAACCCCTCGTTGAAAGCATTCATCAACTCCCAAAGTTCAATCCCATGGTGAGGGAAATTTTTAATCATCATATTGAAACGTTCAAATGCCTCATGGAACATCTCACCATCTTGTTGTTGGAAGCTCCTCAACCCTTTCTAGCATCGTTGGTCTTTTGAGCGGTGTAAAATTCATCTAGGAAAATTTGCTGCATCTCCGCCCAAGTATAAATAGATGCTGAAGGCAAAGTGTAGAACCACTTCTTTGCCTTGTCCTCCAAAGAAAATTGAAATAGGACCAACTTGACATCATCAGCCGAAAAACCTTGACTCCCAAGAGTATTGCAAATTGAGTCATAGGCCTCTAAGTGGAAATACGGCTCCTCCGTTGCTAGCCCTTTGTATTTCGGCAAACTTTGCAAAGAATTTGTTCTCACTTCAAAGGTTCTTCCTTGATTGTTGTGAGGGATAACCACCGGTGAAGGGTTTTGAGTAATTATCGGCCTGAAATGCGCTTCAATTCCCCGTGCATGTTCCCTAAGATGCCTTCTTGGTACACCCAATCGACCCCTTGGACGAATAGGACCCATTGGTCTTGGTATATGCCCTTATGGTACGAATGGTTGTTGAAATTGTTGTTGGGGCACCGGTGGGTGTTGAATCGGCCTTTGAAATTGTGGTTGTACATGTTGTGGCTGAACTTGTTGCAATGGGATAGGGCGTTGCATTGGTGGCCCTTGTGGCCTTGGTCTAATGTGTTGTGGTATGAGTTGTTGTTGTGGCACTCCACCTACACTTGCCATCCCTTGAGATTGACTTTGCACATAACCGAACTCTCCTTGACCACCATCACCCCCATAAGCATAAGCATACCCATCTTCATCATAACCCTCAAAATCTTCGTATCCTTCCTCATATCCATCTCCCCCTATACCCGAAGTTTGCCAAAATGGAAGAGTCGAGTATTGAAAACCCGACTGGTTTGATGGTCTAAATGTAGAGGTAGTATGGACAACAGTTGAACCTTGTGGTACTGTATAAGTTGAGGATGATTGCCCTGAAACTGGGAAAAAATGAGTGAGTGGTGGAATCGTAGCAGATGGGCTAAAGGTGAGACTGGGTTCGACTTGAGTAGTGATCGGTTGTGTGGTGTTGGTTGGTGTAGTATCATGAAGTGGAGTAGGCATTGTGGTGATGTTTGGAATAGTGGTGTTTGGTGATGGTTGTGTGGAAGTAGGTATAAAAGATGAGGTCGTTTGACCCGTTGTGGGTGGTACTTGTGTTTCTTCCATGATATTTCTTGGTGTAATGGGTGAAGTGGGTGAACCGATGATTCTGTTTTCTCGTAGTAAAACTCTGTTTTGCCTTAGCGTTCTTTCGATCTCCGGATCAAATGACAATGGTGAAGCTTTGTGAGAGCCTCTAGTATGCATGCACCTGTAGAACCTGCACACTAAACACACCAGTGTAAACCCGAAAATAACAAAGCAAAACTAACAAACTGACACACGTTGCGCACTACTCCCCGAAAACGACGCCAAAATTTGACGTGTTTGTCGTGGTACACGCAAATTTAATCCCAATAACAGCTATAGATAGTGGTAAAAGGGTATCGAACTCAGGGAGTATGTGGAAAATATGTCGATTATATAGCTTTGCGATTAAACTACAATTAACCTAATTTGCAGAAAATAAAGATCAATAATTGAGATTGTTGTTTTATAAAACTAAATTAATAACTAATTGCAAATCAAAAGTTGGTTGTAAAACAGATTAGGAGAAAACAATGACCATCTTAGGATTCAGATTCTTTAAACAATTGTGTGAAATTTCAACTAGAAAGAGTTACATAGACATAACTCGTGAATAAATAATTGAAGTGATAAAAGGGAACAAAGTACTCAGATTATATAAACGCGAGGTTATTTCCTGATGATCAATTAATCAATAACCAACCCTAACCCTTCCCGTGATATCTCGATTGCCAACGGCACCAAGAACGTACGATTGAGACTAGAAATTTCACTATCAATTAACAAGCTACAAACAATTATGCATACACCATGATAATCAAGCAAACACAAATAATCATTCTAGAAATTCAGAAATAAACACACAAAAGTTCAAGAGAAACCTTCACCTAAGATGATCACCGAAAGTTTTAGCCACACATAGCTTGGTGAATCATCATAACAATAAGTTCAATGTTCATACGAATCGAAATCACAAACCGAATGTTAGAAATTGTTTTGAAGCAAGCAAGAATAGCCAAATTCGCCCCCTAGTGTCTCCCAAAAACGTCCAATGATGAGAATAGGTGAAAAGACACCATAAAACTGAATAAATGATGGCAGTTACAAGTTTTCTGCAACTTCCACCGTAAATTACGGTATCACCGTAATTTACGGTGATGTTCAAAGTGTTACGGCTTGGATAGACTGTGTTACGGTGGCCAATGTTGATGTTTCAGGGCCACCGTAAATTACGGTGGCACCGTAATTTACGGTGGATCCCTGAAATGTGTGCCTTGTTTCTTCTTTCGCTCCACGCACGACCCGTTCATCTCTAATCCTTCCTAAGCTGCGTTTTCTCCTCTTTTAGCTCCCGAACTGCACCTGAAACATAAGCAACCGTAGTTATCTAATTCAAGATAATTACACGATTAAGTGAAGGATTAATTCGTCTTTTAACATGATTAAGGGTTGTCCTATGAACCACCCGTCACCCTTTGGTTTGACAAATGCCCCAGCTATCTTCATGGACTTAATGAATAGGGTTTGTAAACCTTATTTAGATAAGTTCATCATTGTGTTCATCGACGATATTCTTATTTATTCAAAGTCTCGAGCCGATCACGAACAACACCTTCGTTTGACGTTGGAACTCCTAAAGAAGGAACAACTTTTTGCTAAATTCTCCAAGTGTAAATTCTGGATTAAAGAAGTTGAGTTCTTGGGTCATATTGTCAATGAGCAGGGTATTCATGTAGATCCATCCAAGATTGTTGCAATTAAGGATTAGAATACAACGATGACACCTACAGAAGTTCGTTCTTTTCTTGGTCTTGCTGGTTATTATCGACGGTTTATTTCTAACTTTTCAAAGATCGCAGTTCCACTCACTGCTTTGACTCAGAAGAATAAGCCTTTTGAGTGGGGACCTAAACAAGAAGAAGCGTTCCAAATGCTGAAACGGAAGCTCTGTGATGCTCCTGTTCTATCTCTGCCTGAGGGAAACGATGATTTCGTTGTCTATTGTGACGTGTCGAATCTAGGACTTGGTTGCGTTCTTATGCAACGTGGTAAAGTTATAGCTTATGCGTCTAGACAGCTGAAAATTCACGAGAAGAACTATACAACTCATGATCTTGAGTTAGGAGCTGTGGTTTTTGCGCTTAAAATCTGGAGACACTACCTCTATGGAACGAAGTGTGTGGTTTTCACAGACCCCAAAAGTCTCCAGCATATTCTCAATCAGAAGGAGCTGAACATGAGGCAACGACGTTGGGTTGAACTCTTAAACAATTATGATTGCGATATCCGCTATCATCCTGGTAAGGCGAATGTGGTAGCCGATGCGCTTAGTCGAAAGGAATGAGTCAAGCTTCATTCTGTTCGAACTCTATCTGATATTCAATCTCATGTTCTTCAAAGTCAATGATCTCGTGTGATCAATGACTTATTGAAATATGAGCTACCGCTTCAACTCGAGCTTAAACTCGAAAGGAAAGACGATGGTTTACTCTACTTTGAGAATCGTTTGTGGATTCCGAATCAGGACGATCTTCGCACCTTAGTAATGGACGAATCTCACAAGTCTCGATATTCTATCCATCCTGGTGCTGATAAAATGTACAAGGATCTTCGTTCTCAGTATTGGTGGCCTGGTATAAAGAGGGATGTTGCCTTGTATGTATCGAAATGCCTAACTTGTCTCAAAGTCAAGGCCGAACATCAACGACCTTCTGGTTTGCTTGTACAACCAGAGATACCGGTTTGGAAATGGGAGACCATTGCAATGGATCTCATCACCAAGTTACCGCGTACGTCTAAAGGTCACGATGCTATTTGGGTCGTAGTTCATCGTTTGACAAAATCTGCTCACTTCTTACCAATCCGTGAGGATTTCTCTGCTGAGAAGCTTGCCAAGATCTATGTAGACGAGATTGTATCACGACATGGTGTTCCTTTAGATATCATTTCCGATCGTGATGCTCGATTTTCATCTCATTTTTGGAAGACCATGCAATCTGCTTTGGGAACCCAACTGAATCTAAGCACTGCTTATCATCCCCAAACAAATGATCAATCTAAGAGGACGATTCAAACTTTGGAGGATATGCTTAGAGCATGCGTGATAGACTTTGGTGGTAATTGGGATTCTCATCTGCCATTGATCGAGTTCTCATACAATAAAAGTTATCATGCTAGCATTAAGATGGCACCATTCGAAGCTCTCTATGGTCGAAAATGTCGTTCACCCGTCTGTTGGAATGAGATCGGTGAAGCTCAGCTTACTGGACCTGAGCTTATTCTGGAAACAACAGACAAAATCAAGAAAATTCGCGATAATCTTGTGACAGCTAGAAACCGTCAAAAGAGTTATGCAGATTTGGGACGCAAGCCCATGGAATTTCAAGTCGGAGACCGTGTCCTACTCAAGGTTTCACCTTGGAAGGGAGTGGTGAGATTTGGAAAGAAAGGAAAACTTGCACCACGATATGTTGGACTAGAGCTACCTCCAGAGCTTGGAAATGTTCATCCGACTTTTCACGTGTCCAATTTGTGAAAGTGTTTAGCTGATGCTGATCTTCACATTCCTCTCGACGAGATTCAAATCGACGAAACGATGCACTTTGTCGAGAAACATGTGGAGATAGTGGAACGTACATACAAACAGTTGAAGAACAAACGGATTCATTTCGTCAAAGTTCGCTGGGAATCCAAACGTGCCCCCGAGTTTACTTGGGAACGTAAGGACCAGATGCAGGAGAAATATCCACATTTGTTTTCACAAGAATCCTCTAAATAAAATTTCGGGACGAAATTTCCTGAAGTAGGGGAGACTGTGATAACTGTGCTCTGTGATCGATGTACAATGTAAAACAATGTTGGTTATCAATAAAATGATGTGCTTTAGTGTAATTATATGTATTTTGGTGTAATTATATGTGCAATTGTGTTTATTAATTTTACAATTTGATTCGATTCCGATTTCAAGCTTTAAATCACTTTCTGGAAGGTTACACGCAAACTGGTGCATAAACGCAGTTAGTTTAACGCGACGTACACTCCGGAACTGTGACGTAAGCTAAACATACCCTAAATATCCTTTACATAACCTAGAAATAAGTTTCGAAGGATTCGGTATGGAGAAAATATGTTTATTTGAACTAAAGAACTATTTACGACAAAACTGCGAAACGAACTTTGGTGACCGCCCGGATAATATCTAAATCCCAAAAATATTCTGTTATGATTAAAATCTTATTTTAATCAGGTTCATGTTGAAAAATAAATTAAAACGCTTAAAAACGTTATTTTTCAAGTTTAAACGCGTACCGCGTGTTTCTGCGCGACACAGTGTTTCTACTGCAAAACGCAGACAAGGCAGCCAGTCTTGGCAACTGAAATTTATTTCAGTAATATTTTGGCGAGTTTATTTTTATAGAATAAGAAAAATAAATTAGAACGCCATAAATCGGGATTTGAACGCTAGATAAAATACCCGGTACATAATTAAACACTTTAACGGAACGGTGTTTAACCGGAATACCGGACAGTACCCGGAACAAAAAAAAATATGGTCAAACATATTTTTTTAACTTTCCTGAGCTAGTTAGGGTCCCCGAATACCCTAACCCACCTTATATTATTACACACATACTAATACCCTAACTACATACTTAAAACTTAACCAACTAGTAACTATATCATCACAATCCAACCATTACCCCCCCCCCCCTTGTGGAACCGGTTGGAACTAGAGGGGACACCCCCACAATTCTTTCCTATATTTTATTGATATGCTAGTGGATTAGGGAACATAAGGTATGTTGGTTAATAATGAATATTAGTTTATATATATAAAGACCCAAGAGTTAACCCATTACATTCACAAACTCAAAACACTAAGCAAGCTCTCTCTCTCCCTCTTGTTTGTGTTCGGCTGAAGACCAACCACCACCATACAACCACCATCAATTTTTGATCTAGCCATTTTTCATACACTCAAAGGTGCAAGGAGCCCTACAAGTAATCTTGGTGCTTTCGGAAGCTCAAGGACAGCTCTCGTTTTCTTTTATCCGCCACTTTTCTACACTCGAACTCCCCTAGCCTTGTGCTAGTGGTAAGCACTTAGATCCTTGCATTTTACATGATTGTTGAGTGGTTAATGATGTTTAAAGATCAAAAAGTTAGAAAGTCTAAAAGATTTAAACAAGTCTTGAACATCTTCTAACATATGGTAAAGTAGTGTTAAAATGATGAATGAAATATGATATTGCATGATAAATCTGAAATATATAAGTGATAATCTGCTGTAAATATTATTGTAATCGCTAAACATGTTAACGGAATCAATAGAACACACTTTATAATGTTAAAAGACTGAAAACAGCTTGCTGATTTGCTTTTCTAGCCGCCTTTAACTGGCTGTAACCAGACCGTAACTTAACGAAAAATGTATTTTCTTAAGTCTATAATGTGTTATTATAAAATACGGTTCTAATGACACCAGAATCATAATTTTTGGACTCCGTTTACTATTTTTAAAGTGTCTTTTCGTAACAGCAGCTAGAGCTTCATTTTTGCTTCTGAAAATATGCGCCCAGTTTTCAGTCATAACTTGAATTCTGTGTAGGTTTAGATCATGAAATTTATACTGTAGTTGGTCACTGTTGTGTTTGTAATTCTCTCACTGGAATTTCGTAAATTGGACTTACGATTAATTTTTAGTGAATTATTCCGTAGACTGCAATCAGAAAGTAGCAAACCTGATTGCAGTCGGGAAAATGAATTTTTTTAAAATATTGGTAATGAATTAGACCCCGATCTTTTTACACAATAATATTTGGATCGTTTAAGACGTTCTGTAAAAATTTGGGAATTTTTGGAATTAATTAACCATTTTATTTAAATGTCCGAAAACAGTCCAGTTTCATATATTAAAACAGAAATGACATAAGTAGTGTTTTGCGTGCCAAAGCGTGGGTTTTGATTATTAAAATCATTCTTATTTAATTTAGGGCGGATAAACAATTTAGGGATTGTGTTAACATTTAAAAACACACCCGAAGGTGAGTACATAGTCCCCTATTTTACTATTTTCAATTGTTTTGGAGTGATTCATATGTATCAAAACGATTTCGATATTTTAACGACGGTTTCGAAAACGATTAAGATGGTTTATACTAAACTAATAACGATTTCGATAATGTGAACGATCATGTTGGTTGTAGTTACATAACGAATGACATTCATTAATTTCGGCCAAACCGACCAGTATTAGGTTATGGTACCATAGGATCTGACAAATCCCGTTATCAGACCGGACCCATGGTTATGTGTGGGTTAAGTGGGTAACGACTGAATCTGATGATTGTTAACTTACCCTTTGGAGATTTGTTAATGCGAAAACGAGTTGAACAATAGACGAGTCACACAGGTTTGAATGTTATTAGCGAGACGACCAAAAGTAGTTTCACGATCCAAAACGAGAAGGATTTAAACGACTAAAGCGATTATTAACGAATTAAACGATTTGGGTATACGATTGGAAGCGATGTCACGCAAACGAGGTTTACGAAACGATATAAACCATATGAGTTTTACTACAAAAACGATTTATGATTTGGTTTACATAAACAAATGTTTTGGGGTAAGATTCATGGCATCGAGGTTTATAAATTATGACCAATCTATTTTGACTTGGTTATTCATTTGAAATACAAATGTTTTACCAAACAAGGTTTTTCTAATATCAATTAACAAAGTTGTACAAGTTGTTTCAACATTTAAACGAGCCATGAATCTGATACTCACACAAAAACTATGTACTCGCCAGCATTTCTTTGCTGACTTTGTTTTTACATATGTTTCAGGTGAAGTTGCTTAGTGTTGATTGCAAGTAGGATGCATGCTCACTTAGGACCGGACAAGGCCTTAGTAATTTAATAACGATAATAGGTTGTGTTTGACTTGTTTGTTTAACTTAAGACAATGTTTAATATGTAATAAAACGAAACTCTTTGCATCCATGGTTTGAAACAATAATTCTGTTACAACACTCCCCGACATTTCCGCCACGGTTTGTTGTTTTACGTGGTCGGGGTGTGACACAATCGACTTGAATATTACCATTTGGTGGGTTGTTGTTGTTGTTTGAGGTATTCCTGCTTGTTTCGGCACGCGAGGCCTCATAATCAGCTATTGCTTTTGAAATACGTTCCTACAATTCTGCCTCAGTAGTAGGCAAGAGTGTGTCTCGTCGCGGAGGCATCTTCTAAAAGAAGATCATATTGGTCAGGTCATAGCAAGTATGGTAAGTAAGTAATATGCGTATATAATAACATCCATCAACCTCATATCAGATAACATCCCATGTCATAATATAAAACAAATAATTCAATGATGCATGTAGTGAGAACGTTGCCATTGAGCTTTCATTTAATCATGACCACAATATAGTTTTACATGTTTCACAGTACATCATGCATCAAAATAAGATCATAGGGTTACATCACCCCAAAATACAAGTCAGTCTACACAAATCATATACAAAAATGTGGTCTTCCAAAAGTCTTCATATGTTGGCCCAATTGCGACTCTCTCACCAAAAACAGTCTACCTGCACCAAACCAAAAATATATATACGCTAATGGCGGAGGAGGAGGAGGAAAAGAGAAAAGTAAACGGCGCATAAGCACCCAATCCTCCTCAAGTGCGTGGACAACTCGCAGCAGATAGGCAATCTGCTGCTCCGGTGTAAGGAAGCGGACATCAGAGTCCTGAGGTAGTGGAAGAGGAGCTGGTGGTGTAGCAAAAGGAGACTGACAATGGCACGGGGGAGGACGTGGAATCCTCTCCAACTCATGAACTCTCCGGCTCAGTGCCTCCTGCTGTAACTGTAGGGAGATGAGTATATCGTCCGTTGTGTACCCCACATGAAAAGGGTGATACGGGTCTGATAACGGCATAACATGGGGCGAAGACCACAGAAACGGCTTGCCCGAAGGTATGAAAGTTTGTGTAGTGTGAGGAAACTGAGACATGAATGGAACAGCTGCCGATACAGGCGGTATAAAAACAGGCTGCTGTCTCGACGAACCCTCCCCAGGACGAGGTGGAGGAATGTCTTGGAGAAACGTGATAGGAAGGTCGGTGCGACGGACATCAGAGATGTGTGGGTGGAACAATGGAACATCAACAGGTGCGAAAACAGGTGCCATAGGAGGAGTGACTGGTAGCACAAACGGAGGGTAGTCATCATCATCCTCGATCCACCCATTACGGGTGTCAGCATAACGAGGATCGATGTGAGTGGCAAAAGGTGCATGGTCAGCATACACAGGGGCCGAATCAGGTAATATCGGTGCAATAATGGGAAGATCAACAATGGGTGGTGCAATGGCTGGTGCATCCACAACAGGCGGTGTAATGACTGGAGCATCATCAAGAACATGTTCATGCACAGGTACAGGGTCATGAGCAACAACAGGCTCTGGTGCCATGACAGGCTCAGGGTTAGCAAAGGCCATATCGAAGTAGGCAGGTACATCAAGAAGCTGATCAATAGGAACCGCTGGTGCCTCCAAGGGCTGGTCATCAGGAATAAACTCGATCTCGTGATCGGGATCAAAATCAGGAGGAAAAACTGGATCAAACTCGTCCTCGAACTCAGGATCAAACTCAAACTCATGGGGTGAACCAGGTACAGCTGACATAGTTGTATCGGAGTCGAAGTCAGTAGGGTATCGACGCAATCCGACGGCGTGCAAAGTGGAAGATGATACTGACTCAAAAGAATCAGTACCGGACTGATCAGATAAAATCTCCTCAGCGAGAGCCTCAACAGATGGTAAGACAACAGCATCCGCAACCGGAGCCTCAACCAAAGGAATGGCGACATCATCAGCAATCAGGGCCCCACCCTCATGGCCGTCCTCAGGGGGACCCTCGACGAAAAAGTCGATGTCGTCATCAGACACAACATCAAGTGGCAAATCCTCTATGGGAAATGCGGCAAGGGGAACAGGTGCAGGAATCAGAACGAGGGGTAGATCCCCATCAGGAATACCATCCGCGAGCTGAATGTCGTCACCGAAATCTGGCAACGCGAAAGGCTGGAAATCGTCGTCGTCACTACTGTCCGTATCAGATGTAAAGACCTCCGGATCTGTGTGCATCGGGTCATCCGAATCTACTGCCACGGGGTCAGAAACTCCACTCGAAGAAGACATGATGTCTGTAATAAAACAATCACGACAATTGCACATATATCAACATATAATCAAATAAGCATGCAAGTCACAACAATGTAAGCAAGTAATCGTCCTAGTCTTCCCCAGACTATCCTCCCTGGTCTCTAAGACCAACCTCCCAGTCTTCAAGACTAAATTTCCCCCAATCTCTAAGACTAAACCTCCCTCAGTCTCTAAGACTAAACCTCCCCAGCCTCTAAGGCTGAAATATGAATTTTGACGAACGGGCCGTGCCTCGGCTTAGTATGTACGGGTTTGAGTTACGTTACTATGTTATAATTTCTTGTTAAAATAATAATAATTATTTTAACTTACATTATATTTTTAGGTCTTGAAATAATAGTTATATATATAAAGACCCAAGAGTTAACCCATTACATTCACAAACTCAAAACACTAAGCAAGCTCTCTCTCTCCCTCTTGTTTGTGTTCGGCTGAAGACCAACCACCACCATACAACCACCATCAATTTTTGATCTAGCCATTTTTCATACACTCAAAGGTGCAAGGAGCCCTACAAGTAATCTTGGTGCTTTCGGAAGCTCAAGGACAGCTCTCGTTTTCTTTTATCCGCCACTTTTCTACACTCGAACTCCCCTAGCCTTGTGCTAGTGGTAAGCACTTAGATCCTTGCATTTTACATGATTGTTGAGTGGTTAATGATGTTTAAAGATCAAAAAGTTAGAAAGTCTAAAAGATTTAAACAAGTCTTGAACATCTTCTAACATATGGTAAAGTAGTGTTAAAATGATGAATGAAATATGATATTGCATGATAAATCTGAAATATATAAGTGATAATCTGCTGTAACTATTATTGTAATCGCTAAACATGTTAACGGAATCAATCGAACACACTTTATAATGTTAAAAGACTGAAAACAGCTTGCTGATTTGCTTTTCTAGCCGCCTTTAACTGGCTGTAACCAGACCGTAACTTAACGAAAAATGTATTTTCTTAAGTCTATAATGTGTTATTATAAAATACGGTTCTAATGACACCAGAATCATAATTTTTGGACTCCGTTTACTATTTTTAAAGTGTCTTTTCGTAACAGCAGCTAGAGCTTCATTTTTGCTTCTGAAAATATGCGCCCAGTTTTCAGTCATAACTTGAATTCTGTGTAGGTTTAGATCATGAAATTTATACTGTAGTTGGTCACTGTTGTGTTTGTAATTCTCTCACTGGAATTTCGTAAATTGGACTTACGATTAATTTTTAGTGAATTATTCCGTAGACTGCAATCAGAAAGTAGCAAACCTGATTGCAGTCGGGAAAATGAATTTTTTTAAAATATTGGTAATGAATTAGACCCCGATATTTTTACACAATAATATTTGGATCGTTTAAGACGTTCTGTAAAAATTTGGGAATTTTTGGAATTAATTAACCATTTTATTTAAATGTCCGAAAACAGTCCAGTTTCATATATTAAAACAGAAATGACATAAGTAGTGTTTTGCGTGCCAAAGCGTGGGTTTTGATTATTAAAATCATTCTTATTTAATTTAGGGCGGATAAACAATTTAGGGATTGTGTTAACATTTAAAAACACACCCGAAGGTGAGTACATAGTCCCCTATTTTACTATTTTCAATTGTTTTGGAGTGATTCATATGTATCAAAACGATTTCGATATTTTAACGACGGTTTCGAAAACGATTAAGATGGTTTATACTAAACTAATAACGATTTCGATAATGTGAACGATCATGTTGGTTGTAGTTACATAACGAATGACATTCATTAATTTCGGCCAAACCGACCAGTATTAGGTTATGGTACCATAGGATCTGACAAATCCCGTTATCAGACCGGACCCATGGTTATGTGTGGGTTAAGTGGGTAACGACTGAATCTGATGATTGTTAACTTACCCTTTGGAGGTTTGTTAATGCGAAAACGAGTTGAACAATAGACGAGTCACACAGGTTTGAATGTTATTAGCGAGACGACCAAAAGTAGTTTCACGATCCAAAACGAGAAGGATTTAAACGACTAAAGCGATTATTAACGAATTAAACGATTTGGGTATACGATTGGAAGCGATGTCACGCAAACGAGGTTTACGAAACGATATAAACCATATGAGTTTTACTACAAAAACGATTTATGATTTGGTTTACATAAACAAATGTTTTGGGGTAAGATTCATGGCATCGAGGTTTATAAATTATGACCAATCTATTTTGACTTGGTTATTCATTTGAAATACAAATGTTTTACCAAACAAGGTTTTTCTAATATCAATTAACAAAGTTGTACAAGTTGTTTCAACATTTAAACGAGCCATGAATCTGATACTCACACAAAAACTATGTACTCGCCAGCATTTCTTTGCTGACTTTGTTTTTACATATGTTTCAGGTGAAGTTGCTTAGTGTTGATTGCAAGTAGGATGCATGCTCACTTAGGACCGGACAAGGCCTTAGTAATTTAATAACGATAATAGGTTGTGTTTGACTTGTTTGTTTAACTTAAGACAATGTTTAATATGTAATAAAACGAAACTCTTTGCATCCATGGTTTGAAACAATAATTCTGTTACAACACTCCCCGACATTTCCGCCACGGTTTGTTGTTTTACGTGGTCGGGGTGTGACACAATCGACTTGAATATTACCATTTGGTGGGTTGTTGTTGTTGTTTGAGGTATTCCTGCTTGTTTCGGCACGCGAGGCCTCATAATCAGCTATTGCTTTTGAAATACGTTCCTACAATTCTGCCTCAGTAGTAGGCAAGAGTGTGTCTCGTCGCGGAGGCATCTTCTAAAAGAAGATCATATTGGTCAGGTCATAGCAAGTATGGTAAGTAATATGCGTATATAATAACATCCATCAACCTCATATCAGATAACATCCCATGTCATAATATAAAACAAATAATTCAATGATGCATGTAGTGAGAACGTTGCCATTGAGCTTTCATTTAATCATGACCACAATATAGTTTTACATGTTTCACAGTACATCATGCATCAAAATAAGATCATAGGGTTACATCACCCCAAAATACAAGTCAGTCTACACAAATCATATACAAAAATGTGGTCTTCCAAAAGTCTTCATATGTTGGCCCAATTGCGACTCTCTCACCAAAAACAGTCTACCTGCACCAAACCAAAAATATATATACGCTAATGGCGGAGGAGGAGGAGGAAAAGAGAAAAGTAAACGGCGCATAAGCACCCAATCCTCCTCAAGTGCGTGGACAACTCGCAGCAGATAGGCAATCTGCTGCTCCGGTGTAAGGAAGCGGACATCAGAGTCCTGAGGTAGTGGAAGAGGAGCTGGTGGTGTAGCAAAAGGAGACTGACAATGGCACGGGGGAGGACGTGGAATCCTCTCCAACTCATGAACTCTCCGGCTCAGTGCCTCCTGCTGTAACTGTAGGGAGATGAGTATATCGTCCGTTGTGTACCCCACATGAAAAGGGTGATACGGGTCTGATAACGGCATAACATGGGGCGAAGACCACAGAAACGGCTTGCCCGAAGGTATGAAAGTTTGTGTAGTGTGAGGAAACTGAGACATGAATGGAACAGCTGCCGATACAGGCGGTATAAAAACAGGCTGCTGTCTCGACGAACCCTCCCCAGGACGAGGTGGAGGAATGTCTTGGAGAAACGTGATAGGAAGGTCGGTGCGACGGACATCAGAGATGTGTGGGTGGAACAATGGAACATCAACAGGTGCGAAAACAGGTGCCATAGGAGGAGTGACTGGTAGCACAAACGGAGGGTAGTCATCATCATCCTCGATCCACCCATTACGGGTGTCAGCATAACGAGGATCGATGTGAGTGGCAAAAGGTGCATGGTCAGCATACACAGGGGCCGAATCAGGTAATATCGGTGCAATAATGGGAAGATCAACAATGGGTGGTGCAATGGCTGGTGCATCCACAACAGGCGGTGTAATGACTGGAGCATCATCAAGAACATGTTCATGCACAGGTACAGGGTCATGAGCAACAACAGGCTCTGGTGCCATGACAGGCTCAGGGTTAGCAAAGGCCATATCGAAGTCGGCAGGTACATCAAGAAGCTGATCAATAGGAACCGCTGGTGCCTCCAAGGGCTGGTCATCAGGAATAAACTCGATCTCGTGATCGGGATCAAAATCAGGAGGAAAAACTGGATCAAACTCGTCCTCGAACTCAGGATCAAACTCAAACTCGTGGGGTGAACCAGGTACAGCTGACATAGTTGTATCGGAGTCGAAGTCAGTAGGGTATCGACGCAATCCGACGGCGTGCAAAGTGGAAGATGATACTGACTCAAAAGAATCAGTACCGGACTGATCAGATAAAATCTCCTCAGCGAGAGCCTCAACAGATGGTAAGACAACAGCATCCGCAACCGGAGCCTCAACCAAAGGAATGGCGACATCATCAGCAATCAGGGCCCCACCCTCATGGCCGTCCTCAGGGGGACCCTCGACGAAAAAGTCGATGTCGTCATCAGACACAACATCAAGTGGCAAATCCTCTATGGGAAATGCGGCAAGGGGAACAGGTGCAGCAATCAGAACGAGGGGTAGATCCCCATCAGGAATACCATCCGCGAGCTGAATGTCGTCACCGAAATCTGGCAACGCGAAAGGCTGGAAATCGTCGTCGTCACTACTGTCCGTATCAGATGTAAAGACCTCCGGATCTGTGTGCATCGGGTCATCCGAATCTACTGCCACGGGGTCAGAAACTCCACTCGAAGAAGACATGATGTCTGTAATAAAACAATCACGACAATTGCACATATATCAACATATAATCAAATAAGCATGCAAGTCACAACAATGTAAGCAAGTAATCGTCCTAGTCTTCCCCAGACTATCCTCCCCGGTCTCTAAGACCAACCTCCCAGTCTTCAAGACTAAATTTCCCCCAATCTCTAAGACTAAACCTCCCTCAGTCTCTAAGACTAAACCTCCCCAGCCTCTAAGGCTGAAATATGAATTTTGACGAACGGGCCGTGCCTCGGCTTAGTATGTACGGGTTTGAGTTACGTTACTATGTTATAATTTCTTGTTAAAATAATAATAATTATTTTAACTTACATTATATTTTTAGGTCTTGAAATAATAGTTAGGCAACTATTCCGTATTCATACTTCTCAAGTATTTTATATGCGTATTTTCTTCCCAAAGATGGGGGTATGTATACATGTATTTTGCGATTAAAGTATTGACCTTATATATTCCTAAGTCCCACTTTAGAAAAATAGATAATAACTTATTTATCAAAAATAACATATCCCAAAAATCTATATTTTTCCAAGTATGCTAGGAAAATATATCATAACTTCTCAAAATAATATATTTTCTACTTGTTTCAAAAATATGTTATACGTTGTGATAAATCATATTTTTCGTTATCGAAATATTATCCATCCAAAATATACTAGTAACGGTATTTTGTTAAGTTATATTATTTTCCTCTAAATAATATAACTAGTTCCCAAATTATGCATATATTCACTTAAGCGTTTTAGTATAAAATATATATTCTAAATATATATTTGTCTGCTTTTTTTTTTACGAAAACCCACCTCTAATACTTTGAAATTTTGTAACAAAACTTATGGCGAAGTTTATTTTGAAAGACAATGCTTAAAACATATTTGCAAACATTCTTTAGAAAATAATTTCTAAGTATTGAAATTTTTAGGAAATTTCGCCAGAGTTTCCTTTGTAACTGGAGGCGTCCATGCTAATAAGCATATCATTTTCCTTTCAAAACAATCACAATAATTATCAACAAATATCCTTTAAACAACTCTACGTCACCGAGAGCAAAAACTACATGCGCTACAAATTAATCATGAACTTGATATATCACAAAAATGCGTAGTAACTTAGTAAAGCGTTTAGTGGACTTAGTTACCTTCCAAAGCGTAATTATTTCTTTAAAATTCATTTTCTCACAAAAGTTTAGTGTTTACAACTTGTAAATAATTTTTACAAAAAAAAAAACACTTTTGAACTCTTCTTGTAAATAAAAGGTTTCTACACTTATTTCATTTCCAAACGTGGTGTAAGTGTATGTACAAGTCATGATTTTCTAAAAGTCGGTTCTTGAACTTGGTTTATTTAGAAAAGTCTTTTGTAACTCTTGGATTTACATAATCCTCAACTTACTTTGTTCACTTATTTTTCAAAAAAAATCATTTTCATCAAGTTCATATTTAACTAGAAGATGATTACTTCATGTATCACATAATCATCTTCTTAGTCTTGTTAAATCATGTTTATAAACATCATTTAACAATGCTCCATATGGTGATTATCATCACATAACCAAGAATCATCATGCAATCAACAACATATTCATAACAATATCCTTCTAACAACATTCTACTACATCATTTCATTATGTAATCTTCATGTAAAGTTTTATGTTCATCTTCTTAGTTCTTACTCTTTAGTGTTTTAAACATACTCATCATACTACAACTTTAACCATAAAAGCAAGATGAACATGAGTTAAACAAGAACTTACTACTAGAACAAGGGCTAGGGAAGAATCTCTAGTGAGAAGATGATGAAAATGATGGTGAAAAGCAAGAAATAAAGCTCCTTGAAGTTCCACAAGTTGCAAGCTCCCTTAAATCACCTCCTAGTCTTGAATGAAGCTTGTAAATGGAAGAAGATGGTTGAGTTATAGTGATGGTGGTGGCGGTTATGTGTGGCCGAGAGGGAGAGAGAGGAGAGTGAGGGTTTGGTGTGAAGATTTGTGAAATGATGTTGGATCTATGGAACCATACTTATAAGATGTCTCCTAATATCTTGTCCAAATCAACAAGCAAACAATCCAATATAAAATTAGAATGAAATCTATGAAGAAGATGTGAGGTATGGTGTGGAGATAAGTTGATGATTTGGTGGGTCCTTGGTGACCGAAATTGGGTACGGGGGGGGGGGGGGGGGGGAGGGGGGGTTAGATGTAAATTTTTGGTGGTAATGGGTAAACATAAGTTGAAATCCAAGTGTATACTTACATAAGTTAGTTAGTTGATATTTAAGGGGTGTTATGGTGTACGGGGATCATGGCTAGCCAAAAATATTTAAACAACGTATTTGACAAAAATTTGGTGTCCCGGGTAATGTCCGGTTGTCCGGTTAGATACCGTTCCGTTAAAGTGTTTAATTATTCCGTAAAGTGTCTTTTATATATATTTTTGTAACACAATTAATTCCCGGCACTTAGGAAAGCATACAGGACCATTCTGCCATATTTTTGACATCTTACTAGCATGTTAAATGCTGAATTTTTGCTGAAAATGCAGAATTCTGCACTTAAAGTGTGTTTTAGGCACTTCCCGACACTTTAACTATCACCTAGTGACGCAGTTTTATGGTCATCACTTCCCTACACTCCATACTAGTGTAGTACCCTGTCCCTGGCCCATACTTGGCCTCAAAAACACTGTCTGTCTATTTGCTGCCATTGTCAGCATGTTTCTGAATTATCCGTTTAGTGTGCTAATTCTGCTTTATGCATCAAGTATGTCACTAAATTTTGTTTGTAATAAATGGAGTGACGGTATGAAATGTGATGCATGTTTATGTATGATACAAAAATCATAAAGCAGTTCAAGTTGTTAGTTGTAATCAAGCACAGTTATTAAGAACATAATTAAAATTAATTAATTGTACGGATATCTGTAATTGTGAGGGTTGTCACATTATATTATTCAGAAAACATCCTTGTGTGACATTGTTTCGAAATCATTTACCCAAGTGATCTAGATAACGCAATGATATATAATGTGTTAAAAGCACTTATATATAGGAAGTACCAGCGGCATATCCACCATGCTTTTAACACATTACACCCGCCCCATTACCTAATCACTTTCATAACCCAATGGCTCAAACAGTTACAAATGGTTCACATAAATCAAATGGTTAGAAACGGTTCACATAAATCCAACGATTACAAATGGTTCACATACATCAAATGGTTACAAATGGTTCACATACATCCAATGATTACAAATGGTTCAAAACGTAAAACAATTGTGCTAGCATGTTAAGTGAACATACATAGCAAAACATAATGAAATCATGTACTATTAGTGTACTAATGAACATAGCAAGTATATGATATGAAAACATGGAAAGCACGAAAATAACAAGTAGGCACATGTGCATCACCCCAAAACATTTGGAAAACAGTAAAAGAGCGGTCTATGTACTCACTTGAGGATGCTTATAAGTCTTGAATAACAACCAAGGAAAGCTAGAGGGATCATGGAATCAAACGGCACCTAATATAGGTAATTATGTAAATAAACGGACCTAAATCGGAAGATCGGATAGAATGAGGTTTCGTAAACCAAATGAGTATAGGAACTCATGTAATATGGTTTAACAAAGCCTACATACTAAAATGAAACCTAACCTAAGTGCTTACGACCCATTACGATCGGTTTAGGTAGCTTACGCCACTTTAACGCGTCGTTCGCGTAAAACGTGTTCGGACCGCCTAACTAGTCCTATGACAAGTATTATATGCCTTAACATGTCTAATAATGTTGCCTAATTAGTTTCGATGTCAAAATTTAGGTTACATATGCTTAAAATGAATTTATGCATAAAAAGGGCATTTTGGTAATTTTCCTAAGGCATATAAACTACCTATCATACAACTAGCTGAACGTAGTGACCATACGGTATAACCTCGGAAGGTTATTCCCTATACAACTATGGTCACCTAATGTGTTTGGTCGGATCCTAATGATCGACCAAACGGGTCGGGTTCGAAAGTCTAAGCGGTTGTTTAGACCGCTTACCTTACGACCCTATATAAGCACTAAACCTAAAGTGACGAGCTAAACATGTTATAACATGGTTAACGAAGTTTGAAAATAGGTTTGATATCAAAACAAAGGGTCTTGATACCTAAAAGTAGTTTGGTTACAAAATACGCAAGAATACGCATTCTTGCCGAAACTACGACTCGTCACTATGCCTAGACAACGTGGTAATCAGTAGGTATAGTCACAAGAGACTAAAACCATCGTGATTACGCTCACGTTATGAAGGTCGAATGAACTTCATGTTGACCATAAACTGGTCAATGCAGAAAGTCAAACAAAGTTTGACTTTTGTGCTTTAAAACGCATAAAAGAACGAAAGAGGACTTACAACGGGTCCAAGCTATGGAGTTTTGATCCGATTACTCTTAGGTGTGAAGTGTATACTCCAACTTAGAGAGCCAAATCAGATCAAATGTGAGTTTTGAAGCAAGAGGGTGGGGGTATTTATAGGAAAACCCAGACCATTAGGATCGTTCATCGAAAACCAAGCTTCGATCTGGACCTTACATGTGTACCCATGGTTTTAGAATACCGTGGGTACTCCAAAACAAGCCCCTAGTTTCATTAAAACCATGTGAAAATGAGGGGAACAGCTGGAACAAGCTGGAAATCAGATTTTCAACTTTGGTCCCTTCCTAAGATAACTATGGCAGATTGTCAATTTTGGTCCCTGAATGTGCAAAACATAGTTTTTGATGCATTTTTGACACGTTTAAGCCCCGTTAATCCCATTTCAAGGCTCTAAAATGAAGTTAAAGTACAGGGAACATGAAACATGCTCAAAAATATCCCGGATTTCGGTTCGTTTGGCCGTACGGTTGCAATATTCGGTTAATTACGACGAAACACGAACGAACGCGAAAAAGGTCCAAATTACGCGACGAATGGATTTTTATCAAGCCAATCACTAAAATAAATTATTTTAATGATTACATAAATTTTTGGATGTCCGGATGTATTCAGAACGTAAGATATGCGCGAAAATGCAAACTTATGCACTTTTTGATGATTTTAGTCCCTATTGATCAAGAAAGTCTATTTTTGCGCACCAAACACCACAAAGCCTATTTCTAAGCTATGTAAAGGATATTTAGGGCATATTTAACTTCTGATCAAGTTCCGGATTGTTCGTTACAGCACAAATCGGCATACTTTCATAGTTTGTCGAAATTAGTCCCTGTAAGCGAATAAACTTGATTTCGCCACACCAAACCCTCCAAAACTTATTTCTAAGTTATGTAAAGGTTATTTAAGGTATGTTAAGCCTATTTCACTATTCCAGAGTGTTCGTTGCATTAAGCTGGTTATATTTACGCATCAGTGCTCGTATAACCTTCCAGAAAGCGATTTAAAGCTTGAAATCGAACATGAATTGATATGTGCAAGCAATACACGTAATTTTACAAATACCAATTATGAAAAACAATATTTCATAAATTTGGTATTTTTTTGATGGTCGCAGAGGCACAGGTGTCACACTTCCTAGGACCCCAACACAAGATTCTTGTGTTTAGATCTTAAAACAATATTGTCACCTATCTTTAGGCGACAACCACAACAAGAACATAAATTTCCAATCCGCTTTGAAAAACAATCATCTGTTCTAGGATGATTTATTGTAAGGTTTTGAACCTTCAAAGTTTCCAAAACGATTTTGAAAATTATCACCCACCCTTTCGGATGATTTGTTTTTGGCTTAATGCCTTCCGAATTTTCAAAATCTCTTCAAAGTTCGGGTCTTATAGTGTGAACACGTGCAATCTGGAAGAGTGGATGCCTGTATCCCGAGTTTTATGTCTAAGGCTAGAGTGTTTGTACAAATCCACATAATCGGACCAGTCACTCTTACCTGGGAATTCTTGGGGTGAGTGTCCACTTATAGGCTAAAGCATGTCTTCGCGATACATTAATATGACTTACTTACTTTGATTAATCACCGTCTCATTTGTTTGCATTAGGTAACAAACAAATGATCTCAATTTTTATGCGTTGTCATTCTGTTTTGATTATCGGATAACATTTCACTTGTTTCTTCCTATGTCTTTTATTTCCTCTAGAATGTCTCTTCATCGCAGTGTCACTCAGATGTCCGAACAGGCTACCAAAATTGCCCAACGAATAGGCTTGGTATTCTAGAAGACTGTTGAATTAGCTTTTGCTATAGCTCATCTCAAGGATGAAGATACCCAAGAGACACCAAAAGAAACAAAAGTCAAGCCTCCGTGAAGGACAAGAAAGCGTAAAGCTTCAAAGAATCTTCCAGCAGTTGCACCAAATCAAGCAGGACCTAGCCAGGTGGCAACACCACCTGCTAAGAAGCAATACAAGGGAACTGCACCATTATGCGACAGATGTAATGGGCATTACCTAGCTCACCTACAGTGTCATCAGTGTGTATCATGTGAGCGAGTTGGTCACCTGGCAAATGCTTGTCGAATTAACCCAAACCAAGGTGGTCCAAACCAACCACAAGCCAACCTTACTCAAGCTCACTTTCCTCCTGGATCATGCTATAACTGTGGCGAGACGAGCCATTTCAGGAACAAATGCCCAAAGATTGTCAATGCAAATCTAACCCACAGATGAGCATATTGGCTGATTAGAAGACGCTGCTGCTTTGGAATAATTTAAGTCTTATGTTTTTATTTCTTTTGTTTACCTTGAACTCTGAAACAATCTGTATGGTTTATAAATAAATCGTTGTTCACAATTATGGTGTACAAGTGTAGTTACATATGTGTATGGCATTCCCCTACGATGTCTACACCAAAGAACTATGTTCTTTATAAAACAAACTACTCTTGTAGTTCTCCCATTCATATGATCCTCATGATTTCCTCGAAAATTCTAAGTACTCGTTTCATTCTAAGAAACGAAGTATAGAATATAAGTGACAATTTTAGGCGATTACTCAAAATGTCACTTTAGATCCTTGGTTAGATAACTAAGGGTATTCTTCGATCTCATACCCATATCATTACATTCTAGTTTTTATAACAACATATATAGTATATGTTTTTCAAAAACAACCTTCATGATTTCAAAATATTTCATATAGTTTGAAAACAATTTTAACACAATATATTTTCTTATATCAAGTGCATGATTTCAATAACATTATCCATATTTTCAGAAACCTTACACATAATTTCAAAATTTATCTCACATGATTTTAAAACATACTTACATATGATTTCAAAAGCATCATCCATGTTTTCAAAAACCATATACATGATTACAAAATTCATCCCACATGATTTTAAAACAATTTATAAACATATTTACCTAATACATCTACCATATGATTCCAAAAGTATTACGTAAGGTTTCAAAAAGATTAAACACATTTCTAAAGAACCCCATGCATAGTTTTCGAAAAACATTCTGCTCGTATGATTGATTTAACATACGTAGTACCCAACCTCCAAATTCTGCTTCATACATTGCCTTGGCATATCTAGCACATCAACCTCATGAACATTCTACCTTGTGTATCGACTTAAGCACGTCTAGTGCAAGATTTCGAAGCGTCTCCTACTATTCAAATTCCAAAAATCAATATAGGATCTTCTTATCCTCATAATTAGATCCTTGTGGATGATTATCACTCAAATCGGAGCCTTAATTGAATTCTTTGTATGCCTTAATACGTACGTGACGATTCAATAAGGACAAAGCCGAATTCCTATTAAGATCTTCCTATCTTCATAGTTAGATTTTTGAAATATTTAAAGTGCCAAATGAAATCCATGGATTGGATTCCTAGTGTGCTTTAAATACTCATGAACAAATTAACAAAATGATAACAAATTGAAAACCAAGATAAACAATTATGTGATTGCATGATTATGTTTTATATGTTATATTTTTGTGTAATCTGATTTTCGTTATCCAAATCCTCGTAGAATCTTCCATATCTTCATATGAGAGATTCATAGTAGGATATCCAAAGGTACTAGCTTAAAATCCTAAATGGGCTTCTACGTAATAGTTAAGACCCTTGGATTATATAGTACTATTCCATAAATTCAAAAGAGACCCCTTGAGTGGTCTAGTCAAAAGATTGATTCAGAATCTGGTTAAGAATGGCATGTGATGATATAGCTGAAAAGACTCCTTGGTGGTCTATTTAAAGAGGTCATTTATTGATTTAATTAAAAGGACCCTATGGTGGTCTAGCCACAATCATCGCAGGTTTGCTCATTGTTTTTCTTCCCCTACATATTATAAAATGCACTGTGCGGACTATGCAAGGAATTCGTAATGATGGATGCATACATAATTATGAAATTCAGTACACGGAAACCACAATAAGATTTATCATGTGTAAGAACCGATAGTGGCAACAATAATGAAACGTGAACAATGTAATGAAGGTACGGTGGACGCAGCAATGGCGCTTCATATACTTGTATATAAGTGTCCCTTATACATTGCAAGCATGATGTTATTTAAAGTTACTAGAAGCTCAGAACCCTAACTAGTGTTGTTTTATCTTTTCGACTTCATGTTTCGAGCTCTCACAAGTTTGCTCAAAATAAATTTCGGGACGAAATTTCCTGAAGTAGGGGAGACAGTGACATCTGTGCCTCCACGGCCATCAAAAAAATACCAAATCAATGAAATATTGTGTTTCGTACTTGGGATTTTTATAAATATGTGTATCATTTACACATATCAATTCTTGTTCGATTTCGAGCTCTAAATCGCTTTCTGGGAAATTATACGCGAACTGATGCATAAATGTAATCAGTTTAACGTGACAAACACTCCGGAATAGTGACATGGGCTTAACATACCTTAAATAACCTTTACGTGACTTAGAAATAAGTTTTGGTGGGTTTGGTGTGTCGAAATCAAGTTTATTCGATCACAGGGACTATTTGCGTCAAACTGCAAAACTCGGCTGATTCGTATGGTATCAAACATTCTGTAACTTGACCATAAGTTAAACATACCATAAATATCCTTTAGATAGCTTAGAAATAGGCTTTGAGGGGTTTGGTGTGCAAAAATGAACTTGTTTGGTCAAACAGGGACTAAAAGCGTCAAAAAGTGCATAAGTTTGCATTTTCGCGCATATCTTACGTTCTGAATGTATCTGAACATCCAAAAATTTATGTAATCATTAAAATATTTTATTTTAGTGATTGGCATGCTAAAATTCCATTCGGCGCGTAATTTGGATCGTTTTTCGCGTCCGTTCGTGTTTCGTCGTAATTAACCAAACAACGCAATCGTACGACCAAACAAACCGACATCTGAGATGTTTTTGAGCATATTCCATGTTCCTTATACTTTAAGTTCATTGCAGATCCTTGAAATGGGGTTAACGGGGCTTAAACATGTCAAAAATGCATCAAAAACCAAGTTTTACACCTGCAGGGACTAAACTTGACCTTCTGTCAAAGTTAGGCTTAGGAGGGGCGCGTAAGACTTAGTGAAAGTCTACACGGCCGGTGAGAGACCGCCAGATCAGCAAAAATCAGTTTCCAGCAAAACCCAGCTGTTCCTTTGTTTTGCACATGGTTTCTTTCAATCTATGAGCTTGTTTTGGGCACCCATAGTATTATAATTCAGTGGGTAACACTTGGATGGTTGAGATCAAAGCTCGTAATCCAAGAAACGATTCTAACAGTTTTCCGAAATCTATAAATACCCACCAAATCCAACCCTCATTCCTCACAATTGAACTCATTTCTGCTCTAAGTTGAAGCTCTCCCTTGTTTTGAGTTCAAATCTTCCTAGCTTGGACCTTTTGTAACTATTCATTCATCTTTTATGCGTTTTTAAGCACAAAAGTCAAACAGTTTTTGACTTTCTGCTTTGAGCAGTCAATGGTCAACACGAAGTTAGTTTGAACTTCGCAACGTGAGCGTAATCACGATGGTTATAGACCCTTGTGATTATACCTACTGATTACCACGTTATTTAGGCATAGTGACAAGTTATAGTTTCGGTCAAAATACGCGTTTACGCGGATTTTGCAACCAAACTATTCTTGATATTAAACTTGTTTTCTAACTTCGTTAAACATGTTTTAACATGTTTAACTTGTCACTATTAGTTTAGTGCTTATATAGGGTCGTAAAGATAAGCGGTCTAAACAACCTCTTAGACTTTCGAACCCGACCCGTTTGGACGATCATTAGGATCCAACCAAACATATTTTGTGACCATAGTTGTATAGGGAATAACCTTCCGAGGTTATACCTTATGGTCACATCGTTTAGTTAGTTGTATGATAGGTAGTTTATATGCCTTAGGAAAATGACCAAAATGCCCTTTTTACACATAATTTCATTTTAAGCACATGTAACCTAAATTTTCATATCTAAACTGATTAGGTAACATTATTAGACATGTTAAGGCATATAATACTTGTCATAGGACTAGTTAAGAGGTTCGAATGCGTTTTACGTGAACGACGCGTTAAACTAGCGTCAGCTACCTAAACGGGTAGTAATGGGTTGTAAGCACTTAGGTTAGGTTTCGATTTAGTATGTAGGCTTTGTTAAACCATATCACATGAGTTCCAATACTCATTTGGTTTACGAAACCTCATCCTAGCCGATCTTTCGATTTAGGTCCGGTTATTAATGTATTTAACTATAATTAGGTGTCGATTGATTTCAGTGATCCTTCTAGCTTTGCTTGGTTGTATTCAAAACTTCTAAGCATCCTAAAGTGAGTACATAGTCCCCTCTTTTACGTTTTCAAATGTTTCGGGGTGATACACATGTGCCTACTTGTTACTTTCGTGTTTTTCATGCTTTTATAACATATACTTGCTATGTTCATTAGTACACGTATAGTACATGATTTCATTATGTTTTGCTATGTATGTTTTATTAACATGCTAGCACATTGATTTTCATATATATTATATTTTGTTGCATATGCTCATCCAGCATATGGGCACATTGTTTTACATTTCTACTTTGTATGTTCATTTAGCATATTTAAGTACATTATTTTCATATAACATGCTTACATTTGGTATAACATTTGGTTTGTTTAACCGGTCATAAATACATTCATTAACACCGATCATGTCGTTCGTTAGTAGGTAGTGGTACCATAGGAATTGAAAACTCCCATTCCTGAAATCCTAGGTTTGTTTGGGTGGAAGGAATGACCGAATTCGATAAACAAAATTTAGATAAACCTTTAACTTGTTAGGGGTTTATCGCCACAGTCGCAAGGCTTGAATGTAGGCGTTTAACATTACCGGATAAATGTTTGTATCAGTAAAGCTTGCATTTATTTTTACAAAACATAACTTTTGATTTAATCTATGATTTATTCAAATACATTGTTTTGTACATTTTACATATGGTTAGAATAGATACTTTTATTTATTTTACCACACATGACATTTGATTATACATAAACTTAATTTACATTTGACAATAGACATTGTTTACACATAAGCATTTTGACATTGGTTTAAACAAGAAATTTTGGTGGTTTGTTTAGGTAAGTGATTTAAATAACGATGCGTGTGTAATATGATAAAAGCATGGTGGATACGCCGCTGGTACTTCCTATATATAAGTGCTTTTATGATATTGTGACACTTGTGCTTAGTAAACACACATGATGTAGGACACTATCTTTTGTCAAAGAAACAATGTGTTTTGGTCTCCAAAATTTGTTTATTTTGGTTTTACAATTTCACATTTTGATTCTAGTTCATTTTCAAGCTTTAGATCGCTTTCTGGAAAGTTATACGTGAACTGATGCATAAACGTAATCAGTTTAATGCGGAAAACACTCCGTGCCAGTGACATAGGCTTAACATACCTTAAATAACTTTTATATAACTTAGAAATAGGTTTTAAAAGCTTTGGTGTGTCAAAAACAAGTTTATACACACTCAGGGACTATTTGCGTCAAACTGCGAAAGTCTGCTGATTCACATAGACATTCCAGAACTTGATCATAAGTTAAACATGTCCTAAATATCCTTTACATAGCTTAGAAATAGGCTTTGAGGTGTTTGGTGTGCAAAAAAAATAAACTTATTTGATCAATAGGGACTAAAAGTGTCAAAAAGTGCATAAGTTTGCATTTTCACGCATATCTTACGTTCTGAATATATCTAAATATAAAAAAAAATTGTAATCATTAAAATATTTTATTTTAGTGTTTGGAATTTTAGAATTTCACTCGTCGCGTAATTTGGATCGTTTTCGCGTTTGTTACGACTCCCGTCGTAATTAACCGAACAACATGATTGTACGTGTCCCACCCCAACCCATGGCAGAATCATCAGGGCATGGCACTGAGCGAAACAGATTGTCCAGAAGTTTCCATAACAATTATCAATACTATTCAATTTAACTAATACGTCCCATACCGTACCTTAAACAGTAAAATAATTATTACAGACATAAATCCAGGCAAATATTCTGTTCCGACAACTCAGATTTAACTAAACAGCAATTGTTAATCTGCTTCTAGATCCCCTTTTTCCCTAGCTTTCGATTCCGAAACAGATTACATGAGTACAGACAACTATTTGTTGGGCTCTAAAGCTTTATTCTAGCTTCAAATTCCTACCACATATGCGTCCTATGCACACATAGTGAAATGAAGCACGTTAGTTATCGACACAGATCCATCGATACCAATGACTGCGGGTTGACTGCCCGGGGTAGTTCGCAATACATGATTACCACGGCAATCCATGCAAGTAAAAGATCCTTAACAACCCCCGTGTGAACGGGTGCTGAGTCCAAACTATAGTACTATCATTGCTAAGGCAGGTAGACAGCATTCCATGTGTAATCATAACATACAAGCATTCATGAGCCACGTATAACATGCATTAACGGTTAGCGTTTGAATAGTAATTGAGTAGTGTGATTGTTGTGGTTTGAATATTCGTAACGTATGTAACACCCAAAAGTGCTTAAAGCAAAAAGGGATCGAGTATACTCACAGCGATTAATGGATTGAAGGGAGCGCTTAGCGAGTAAGGTTAGCCTGAATAGATTAGATAGCATAACGATAAGGAATACGTAAAGTGATACAAAGTGAAGATGGGTCGGATGGTAGTTCGATCGGATGGTAATCCGATCGGACAGCAATCCGTGGGGATGGTAATCCGTTCGGATGGTCATCCGGTCGGATGACGATTCGAGTGGATTGTTTCTTCCTATAAGAAGGATGACGGTTTGACTTTTAAAGTTTTCGTTGTAGCATTTTGAAAACACAAAAGTATCTCTATCCATCAAGTCGGTCAATCGGATGACTGATCGTGCGGATGGCAATCCGTTCGGAGGGTCATCCGTTTGGATGGTCATCCGGTCGGACGACGACTTAGTGATGAGGTTGCCCATTGAAGTAAGTTCAAAACAAATGTGTCATTCGATCGGATGGCAATCCGATTGGATAGCATCTTTGTTATTGAACATGTTGAAAATTGTTTAAGTCCTTAAAGCCTTAGTATCTCATGATCTGAAGAGTAATCCATTCAGATGGTCGTCCGATCGGATTACATTTCGTTCAATACTCAGACTTTAGATAAGATTGTTTTATAAGTGGGACCCAAGTGTCATCCGTTCGGATAACCTATCCGATTGGATAGCAATCTGGTCGGACAGCAATCCGTTCCGATTGTTCCGTTCGTCCTACACTTGGTCGTTTTGAGGGTTTGTCGTTGTTTCGAGACGTCTTGACAACTTGTTAACCACTCAGAACCCTGCCTCAACCCAAGTGACCAAATCGACCAGGAATCACCCTAGTTTGGTCAGTTACCAGCTCGAGATGGTGGTTCTTGTTTAACCCGAAGTCGGTAGTCTCGTGGGTGGAATCCAGATCTGAACTAGTACAACACTATGGATGAGTAGGAGACTAGGTCTGATCCTGATACTACCGGTTTTGAGCGTTTTGAGTGTAAAAGAGTTGAAAGAAAGTTAGAAACCATCTTTCAATCCCTTTTTTACCACTCTTGTGTCGAGATCCTTCCAAGATCTATATGTATTCGGGTGGAAATCTATTAGATCTCGGTTTTCCTTGGTGGATTGAAGTCAAGGTATGAAGTTCTTGAAGAACACATGATGACATCATCCTAGAACACCCGAAATCTAGTGCTTTCACAGTTAAAAGTAAAGATTTGAAAGATAGAAATGTGTAGGAGTGCGTGTAGATCAAGAAAGTACATGATTTAGGGCGAGATCTTACCTGGATCGAGAGAAATAGAAGAAAAGGTGAGGAGCACGAGCTGTTCGGATAAAAGGTTTCCAGAAATGGAAAGAATGACAATGACAGGGGTATTTATAGGATTCCAAAAGAGGAAAGGGTGATCCGATCGGATGACACTCCGCTCGGATGACGATCCGGTCGGATGACATCTTGGTCAGTCACCAAAGGGTTATCCGATCGGATGGCTATCCGGTTGGATGACGCTTGGTTCAAGTTTTTGACGCGACGATTTTTGATTTTTCGATTTTGATTGCGAGCGGTTCGATTCGATAGGGTTTCCTAGTCAAATTACTTTTAGTCCCAACTACTTCATGTCTCACATAATCTATTTTCCACTAGCTATGATAGTTCGCTTTTGATTCGAGTTCCAGTTCGATTGTATTCGAGTTTCGATTGAGTTCGCTTGATTCCCATAACACATCATAAATAAACATGCACAGATAACACGTAAGGCACACACACACGTATAATCAACAAGTAAAATACGTAGCTCGAGTTGTGATTCGATGTCGATTTGATTAGCATAGCTTGATTATTGATTAGTTAACTTTATCGCATTGTCACTTCGTATAGTTCACAGTCGTAGATCGATCGATAGCGATTACCACACATCGATTATTGTATTAACAACACTTACTCCACAAAATATAAATAAAATAAAACAATTTCTGTAAGTCAAGTTGCGCGAAATCGGTCGTTGACTTTGACCTTGACTTTGACTTGTGAAATCACGGGGTGTTACAGCCTCCCCTTGTTTAGGGAATTTCGTCCTGAAATTAGGTTGGAAGCTGTACAACGCCATGAATCACGTTTGGGAACTTTTCTGTTTGGACCGGTTTTGAATCCAAAACGATTTCGAACAGAACGTGTGACGTGCGGAATCCGTACACGAACATGACTAAACACACAAGAACGTACTAAATCTGTGATTCGATAAAAGATCTGAAAAGTACAAGTCACGTGAATCACCTAGAGCACTTTCTCTCTCTAGCTACTCTTTAAACAACTGCGGGTACTTAGCCTTCATGTCGCTTTCGAGTTCCCAAGTGAACTCTGCGCCTCGTTTGCCTTCCCTTCGGACTTTCATAATAGGAATGCGTGAGCGTCTGAGCTGCTTGGTTTGGCGATCCATGATTTCGACAGGCTTTTCCACGAAGTGTAATGTTTCGTTCACTTGTAGATCGTCGAGAGAAACGTGTAAGTCGTGGTTGGCTAAGCACTTTCGGAGGTTTGACATGTGGAAAGTCGGGTGGACATTACTCAGTTCCTCCGGTAGTTCGAGTCTGCAGGTGACTTTTCCAATCCTTTCTAGAATCTTAAAAGGTCCAACATATCGAGGCGCGAGCTTTCCCTTTTTTAAAATCGGACTACACCCTTCCAAGGTGATACCTTTAGGAGTACGTAGTCACCAACGTCAAATTCACGGGACTTGCGCTTTTTATCGGCGTAACTTTTCTGTCGATCCCGAGCCTTCACCAGATTGTCTCGAATTTGGAAAATTTTGTCTGTCGTTTCTTGCAATAACTCAGGACCGGTTAATTGCGAATGACCGATCTCGTGCCATACAATAGGCGATCGACATCTTCTTCCGTATAGTGCCTCGAATGGTGCCATTTGGATGCTAGAATGGTAGCTGTTGTTGTACGAGAATTCGACTAGCGGCAGGTATTTATCCCAATTACCACCAAAGTCCAAGACACACGAACGGAGCATGTCTTCAAGAGTACGGATTGTTCTTTCTGTCTGACCGTCAGTTTGTGGGTGGAAAGCAGTACTTAGATTAAGCGTTGTACCAAGTGCCGTTTGAAACGTTTCCCACAATCGTGAAGTAAACCGAGCATCACGATCAGAGATGATGTCACGAGGCGTACCATGATTACAAATGATCTCGTCGGTGTAGATTCGGGCTAATCGTTCTACCTTGTAGTCTTCTCGTATCGGTAGAAAGTGAGCTGATTTAGTTAAACGGTCGACCACAACCCATATGCTGTCGTGACCTGATGACGTGTGCAGTAGCTTGGTTATAAAGTCCATGGCTATACTTTCCCACTTCCACATGGGAATTGGTGGTTGTTCGAATAAGCCAGATGGTCTTTGATGTTTAGCCTTAACTCTAGCACAAGTTAGGCATTTTCCAACGTAGAGAGCGATATCTCTTTTCATGCCCGGCCACCAGTACTTATAACGAAGGTCCTGGTACATTTTGTCAGCACCGGGATGAATAGAATACCGGGATTTGTGGGCTTCGTCCATCAGTATCGCAAATTGGTTCGTTTGGGAATCCAAATTCGGTCTAGAAAGTGGAATATCCCATTCGACTTACTCACAAGTTGGGCTCCATCGTGGTAGATTCTTTCTTTCTTCAAGGTGCGTTCGTTAAAACATGCATGTTGAGCGTCGCGGATGAGGGTTTCGAGATCGTGTTGGGCTTGAACATTACGAGTGCTAAGCAGGTAGCTCCGTCTGCTAAGTGCGCCGGCGACAACATTTGCCTTGCCTGGGTGATAACGGATCTCACTGTCGTAATCGTTAAGAAGTTCTACCCATTGGTGTTGACGCATATTAAGTTCCTTCTGATTAAAGATATGTTGTAGGCTCCTATGATCGGTGAAGATCGTACACTTGGTACCATACAGGCAGTGTCGCCAAATCTTTAACGCAAAAACAACTGCGCCTAGCTCGAGATCATGGGTTGTATAGTTCTTCTCGTGGACTTTGAGCTGACGAGATGCGTATGCTATGACCTTGTCCCGTTGCATGAGAACGCAACCAAGACCAAGGTTGGAAGCATCACAATAGACAATGAAATCATCGTTTCCGTCGGGCAACGTGAGAACAGGAGCGTTGCAAAGCATGTGTTTGAGGGTTTGAAAAGCAGTCTCTTGTTTAGTTTCCCAAACAACAGGCTTGTCTTTTTGGGTGAGAGAGGTAAGCGGTACAGCGATCTTAGAGAATCCTTCGATAAATCGGCGATAATAGCCCGCTAGTCCGAGAAAAGAACGGACTTCAGACGGATTCTTAGGCGTAACCCAGCACTTGACAGCTTCAACCTTCGCAGGATTGACGTGAATACCCTGACTATCAACAATGTGACCCAGAAACTGAACTTCCTCCAACCAGAATTCGCACTTGGAGAATTTGGCATAGAGTTGGTTCCCCTGGAGTAACTCGAGAACCAAACGTAGATGTTGCGCATGTTCGGTTTTCGATTTGGAATAGATCAAGATATCGTCGATAAATACGATGACGAAACGATCGAGATATGGTTTACACACGTGATTCATCAGATCCATGAAAACCGCTGGTGCGTTGGTTAGACCGAAAGGCATTACAACGAATTCATAGTGGCCGTAACGAGTACGAAACGCGGTTTTGGGTATGTCCTCCTCTTGAATACGTAGCTGGTGATATCCTGAACGTAGGTCGATCTTTGAGAAACATGTAGCGCCTTGTAGGTGATCAAATAAATTGTCGATACGAGGTAGCGGATAACGATTCTTGATAGTCAACTTATTCAATTCCCTATAGTCGATGCACATCCTAAACGATCCGTCCTTCTTTTTGACGAAGAGGACTGGCGCGCCCCAAGGAGAGGTGCTCGGGTGAATGAATCCTTTATCAAGTAATTCCTGGAGTTGGGTTGAGAGTTCGCGCATTTCGGACGGCGCAAGTCGGTAGGGAGCTTTAGCAATAGGATTAGCTCTAGGAATAAGGTCGATACGAAAGTCGATGTCATGACTTGGCGGTAGTCCGGGAAGATCCTCTGTAAAAAACATTAGGAAATTCTCGAACCACGGGAACGTCTTTCACTTCCTTCATCTCTTTTTTTTCCTTGTCCGCTACTACAATGTTAGCCAAGAAAGCCCTGTATTCCTTGCGGAGATACTTGCTGGATTGCGTGCAGGACATAAGCTTGAGCCCCTTTGAAGTAGTATCGCCATAAACACACAATAAGTCACCATTTGCGAGCGAAAAACGAATCATCTTGTCGAAGCACACAACTTCAGCATGGTTTTCTCGAAGAAAGTCCATGCCTACTATGACGTCAAAACTTCCGAGTTGCATCGGAATAAGGTCAATTGGGAAGATGTGATTGTTGAGCTCAAGAGTACAATCACGGATAACGGAATTGACGGCAACGGAATTGACGGCGACGGTTCTTCCAGTAGTGACTTCAACATCGAATGCCGAGGAGAGTTGGGAACGTTTACGACTAAGGAGTTTCTCAAATTCGAACGACACAAAGCAGTTATCGGCTCCGGTATCAAACAAACATGAAGCATAAATACCATTCACAAGGAACGTACCATTGACCACGTTGTTGTCGGTCTGGGCTTGGCGCACGTTGAGGTTAAAAGTTCTGGCGCGTGCGGCCTGTTGTTGCTGCTGTTGTTGTTGTTGTTGCTGCTGCTGTTGTTGTTGCTGTTGTGGCTGCTGTTGCTGAGGCTCTTGCTTCACAACCCTGTTTGGGCACATGTTGGCGAAATGGTTCGGGTCGCCACATGCGAAGCAGGCTCTGGCTTTGACTGCGGGTGCCGGAGGAGCTTGTTGACCCTGTGGGGCGGTGAGTAGAGCTTGGTGAGCAGGAGCTTGTCGAATACGGCAGTTAGTAGTAAAATAACCGTATACGTTGCAATGAGCACAAAAACGGCAAGCAATGGCAGTTGGGTGGTGGTAGGTACAAGTAGGGCAGAGCGGGTGTAGCCCAGTGTATGCACGCTTTGCAGGCGGTGCATTGGCCACAGGCGCCGCTACTTGACGCTGTTGGGAAGGTACAACTTGAATCGGTCCAGCAGTGATCGCACAGTTCTTGTTGCTGGAGCTGTTCTTTCTCGTGTTCTTCCTCTTGTTGCTCGATGAGGTGGGTTCAGCAGTTGGTGCGGTAGCGGTAGCTTGATGCAGATGCTTCGAAGTCTTATCCAAGACACCAGCCTTGACCCTATTGTCGTTGATTTCGGCGGCCAGTAGGTAAGTCTCTTCGATCGTCTTAGTCTTAGCCGCTTGCACAAAATCTGCGACGCAGTCGGGCAAAGCTCGGATGTACTTCTTGATTGTGATCTCTGGAGTCTTGACTTGATCGGGACAAATAATGCTAAGCTATTTGAAACGAGCAGTGAGACCAGCATTGTCACCATCCTTTTGTTGTATGTGCCAAAATTCATCTTCTACCCTTTGACGTTCGTGAGGAGGGCAGAATTCCTCTAGCATAACTTCCTTGAGCTCATCCCACGACAGACCGTAGGCTGCATCGTTCCCTCGCTTGTTCCTCTCGGCCGTCCACCAGTCTAGTGCGCGGGACTGGAAAACGCCGGTAGCATTCAGAGTACGGAGGTCATCAGGGCAACCACTCTGTCGTAGAGTAACCTTAATGGAATCAAACCAGTGAAATAGTGCAGTGGGACCTCCTTCGCCGATGAATTCTTTTGGCCCACACGACTTGAATTGTTTGAAACCGAAGGGCCTTGCGGTAGTTTTAGGAGCTTCGGTTCTCGATTCCTTGGATGATTTGCTGGCATTCTCATAAACATCACTTACAGCCTTTTCTACACTCTTATCGATGATGGAGGCAAGACGTTTGTCTCTCTTTTCTTGACGAGAAAGTGCGTGACGGGATCCAGACGACATTGTCTGCAATAGACATCGCCACGGAACTCAACACATTGTATTCTAATCTCACCTCACGCGTCTACTACTTACTAAAGCTTAGGAACACGCAATGTAACATGTAGCACATATACTCATAGGCTCAAATTGTAACACATAAGCACGTAGAGCACATAACCACTTAACACCTAAGCACGTAAAGCAAAGAAGCAAGGATACACATACGCATTTAATCGCTAGAGGCAATCAGAAAACAGAAACCTATTATTCAAAGTCTGTGATCACTCGAGAATAGGGTAGTATAGGCGTGTAACGTAGTATGAAGTTGCCTACAATTCAACGATTTGTTAACGGCCGTGCGGTGGGTTGCGTGTTTTTAACAGAAGCAAAAAGGCATTAGATTGAAACCAATAGTTCCTCAAAACGTTAACAAATAAACAGAAAATACATAAAATCTCCATAAAAATCGGTAAAATCGAGGGTAGATTATCTGCGGCTACCTAGACATTGACTAACCAAAATGGTCCGACCATTCACATGGACTTGTCGTGCACGCCTGACCTACCGGGTAGTGTCTCTGCCTCGTTTCTTAGGCATTGGACACGCATCCCGTAGTCATATCGTGACTTCAGGTCGTTGGAATCCATCGAGACCTTGGTGAGAGTTTTGTAAATCATGCGGGACAAGTCGTCAAGGTTAGGGTTTCACCCCTAGTTTGGTACGATTTCCTCGTTAAACAGTATCGATTAAGCAATTTAGTCGGGAGTTTGGGGTTTTCACACCTGATCTCGACTGTATCGCCTATTTATAGTTGGAAAATTGAGTATAGTGATAGTGTAGCGTAAGCGAGAATAGCGAGGAGTAAGCTCGTACATGGCCCCTACCGGGCGTGCACGAGCCGGTCTGTTGGTTCTTAACTATAGACTAGGTATCTAAGACGTCGACCCGGACTAGGTCGAGTCTTGCCTAATTCCCTATAGTTATGGCTCTGATACCAATCTGTCACACCCCAACCGATGGCGGAATCATCAGGGCATGGCACTGAGCGAAACAGATTGTCCAGAAGTTTCCATAACAATTATCAATACTATTCAATTTTACTAATACTTCCCATACCGTACCTTAAACAGTAAAATAATTATTACAGACATAAATCCAGGCAAATATTCTGTTCCGATAACTCAGATTTAACTAAACAGCAATTGTTAATCTGCTTCTAGATCCCCTTTTTCCCTAGCTTTCGATTCCGAAATAGATTACATGAGTACAGACAACTATTTGTTGGGCTCTAAAGCTTTATTCTAGCTTCAAATTCCTACCACATATGCGTCCAAAGCACACATAGTGAAATGAAGCACGTTAGTTATCGACACAGATCCATCGATACCAATGACTGCGGGTTGACTGCCCGGGGCAGTTCGCAATACATGATTACCACCGTAATCCATGCAAGTAAAAGATCCTTAACAACCCCCGTGTGAACGGGTGCTGAGTCCAAACTATAGTACTATCGTTGCTAAGGCAGGTAGACAGCATTCCATGTGTAATCATAACAAACAAGAATTCATGAGCCACGTATAACATGCATTAACGGTTAGGGTTTGAATAGTAATTGAGTAGTGTGATTGTTGTGGTTTGAATATTCGTAACGTATGTAACACCCAAAAGTGCTTAAAGCAAAAAGGGATCGAGTATACTCACAGCGATTAATGGATTGAAGGGAGCGCTTAGCGAGTAAGGTTAGCCTGAATAGATTAGATAGCATAACGATAAGGAATACGTAAAGTGATACAAAGTGAAGATGGGTCGGATGGTAGTTCGATAGGATGGTAATCCGATCGGACAGCAATCCGTGCGGATGGTAATCCGTGCGGATGGTAATCCGTTCGGATGGTCATCCGGTCGGATGACGATTCGAGTGGATTATTTCTTCCTATAAGAAGGATGTGTTTGTGTATGATGGTTTGACTTTTAAAGTTTTCGTTGTAGCATTTTGAAAACACAAAAGTATCTCTATCCATCAAGTCGGTCGATCGGATGACTGATCGTGCGGATGGTAATCCGTTCGGATGGTCATCCGGTCGGACGACGACTTAGTGATGAGGTTGCCCATTGAAGTAAGTTCAAAAAAAATGTGTCATTCGATCGGATGGCAATCCGATCGGATGCCATCTTTGTTATTGAACATGTTGAAAATTGTTTAAGTCCTTAAAGCCTTAGTATCTCATGATCCGAAGAGTAATCCATTCAGATGGTCGTCCGATCGGATTACATTTTGTTCAATACTCAGACTTTAGATAAGATTGTTTTATAAGTGGGACCCAAGTGTCATCCGTTTGGGTGACAATACGTTCGGATAACCTATCCGATCGGATAGCAATCCAGTCGGACAGCAATCCGTTCTGATTGTTCCGTTCGTCCTACACTTGGTCGTTTTGAGGGTTTGTCGTTGTTTCGAGCCGTCTTGACAACTTGTTAACCAATCAGAACCCTGCCTCGACCCAAGTGACCAAATCGACCAGGAATCACCCTAGTTCGGTCAGTTACCGGCTCGAGACGGTGGTTCTTGTTTAACCCGAAGTCGGTAGTCTCGTGGGTGGAATCCAGATCTGAACTAGTATAACACTATGGACGAGTAGGGGATTAGGTCTGATCCTGATACTACCGGTTTTGAGCGTTTTGAGTGTAAAAGAGTTGAAAGAAAGTTAGAAACCATCTTTCAATCCCTTTTTACCACTCTTGTGTCGAGACCCTTCCAAGATCTATATGTATTCGGGTGGAAATCGATTAGATCTCGGTTATCCTTGGTGGATTGAAGTCAAGGTATGAAGTTCTTGAAGAAGACATGATGACATCATCCTAGAACACCTGAAATCTAGTGATTTCACGGTTAAAAGTTAAGATTTGAAAGATAGAAATGTGTAGGAGTGCGTGTAGATCAAGAAAGTACAAGATTTAGGGCGAGATCTTACCTGGGTCGAGAGAAATCGAAGAAAAGGTGAGGAGCACGAGCTTTTCGGATAGAAGGTTTCCAGAAATGGAAAGAATGACAATGACAGAGGTATTTATAGGATTCCAAAAGAGGAAAGGGTGATCCGATCGGATGACACTCCGCTCGGATGACGATCCGGTCGGATGACATCCTGGTCAGTCACCAAAGGGTTATCCGATCGGATGGCTATCCGGTCGGATGACGCTTGGTTCAAGTTTTCGACACGATGAGTTTTGGTGTTTCGATTTTGATTGCGAGCGGTTCGATTCGATAGGGTTTCCTAGTCAAATTACTTTTAGTCCCAACTACTTCATGTCTCGCATAATCTATTTTCCACTAACTATCATAGTTCGCTTTTGATTCGAGTTCGAGTTCGATTGTATTCGAGTTTCGATTGAGTTCGCTTGATTCCCATAACACATCATAAATAAACATGCACAGATAACATGTAAGGCACACACACACGTATAATCAACAAGTAAAATACGTAGCTCGAGTTGTGATTCGATGTCGATTTGATTAGCATAGCTTGATTATTGATTAGTTAACTTTATCGCATTGTTACTTCCTATAGTTCACAGTCGTAGATCGATCGATAGCGATTACCACACATCAATTATTGTATTAACAACACTTACTCCACATAATATAAATAAAATAAAGAAATTTCTGTAAGTCAAGTTGCGCGAAATCGGTCGTTGACTTTGACCTTGACTTTGACTTGTGAAAACACGGGGTGTTACAGTACGACCAAACGAACCGACATCCAATATGTTTTTGAGCATGTTTCATGTTCCCTATGCTTTAACATCCTTGTAGATCCTTGAAAATGGGTTAACGGGGTTTAAACGTGTTAAAAATGGCCTAAACGAGTTGCGGGGACCAAAACTGTCAATTTTCAAAAGATTCTGGTAGCTGGCACATGGTGGCGCTATGCCACCACTATATGGCTTTGCCGTCGCATGACGCCAAGGCCTCATCTGGACAGAAACATCAATTTTGGCACCCAGGTTGAATTTCAGGGGCCTAAGTGTAACTTTTTCAATACCGTGTGATGGTTTTGGGCACCCCTAGTATTCCAAAACAATGTGCCACACATGGATGGTCCAGATCGAAGCTCAATTATCGAGGAACGATCCTAACGGTTGTGGGAATTCTATAAATACCCACCATTTTCACTTCATCTTCTTCACACTTGATCTCAATCATCTTCTCTAAGTTGAAGCTCTCCTTGTGAAGCTTCATACCTGATAATTTTTGAGTTCAAATCTTCCTAGCTTGGACCCTTTGTAAGTTTCTTTAATGCTTGTTATCGTTTTTCAAGCGTGAAAGTCAAACAGTGTTTGATTTTCTGCTTTGACCAGTCTTTGGTCAACACGAGGTTCGTTTGAACTTCGCAACGTGAGCGTAATCATGATGGTTATAGTCCCTTGTGACTATACCTACTGATTACCACGTTGATTATGTGTAGTGACGAGTCATAGTTTCGGTCAAAATACGCGTCTATGCGTATTTTGCAACCAAACTATTCTTGGGTATCAAAACCGTTTGTTTTGATATCAAACTTGTTTTCTAACTTCCTTAAACATGTTTTAACATGTTTAACTCGTCACTTTTAGTTTAGTGCTTGTATAGGCTCGTAAGATAAGCGGTCTAAACAACCGCTTACACTTTCGAACCTGACTCGTTTGGTCGATCTTTAGTATCCGACCAAACATATTTTGTGACCATAGTTATATAGGGAATAACCTTCCGAGGTTATACCTTATGGTCACTTCGATTAGTTATTTGTATGATAGGTAGTTTTTATGCCTTAGGAAAATAACTAAAATACCCTTTTTGCGCATAATTTCATTTTAAGCATATGAAACACATATTTTGACATCTAAACTTATTATATAACCTAATTAGATATGTTAAGGCATATAATACTTGTCATAGGACTAGTTAGGCGTCTTGAATGCGTTTTCACGCGAACGACGCGTTAAAGTAGCATAAGCTACCTTAATGGGTCGTAAGCACCTTAGGTTCCGACTTAGAATGTAGGCTTTGTTAAACTATATCACATGAGTTCCAATACTCATTCGGTTTACAAGATCTCATTCTACCCGATCTTCCGATTTAGGTGTCGATTCCCTAACATAGTATCCGTTACCCTAGGAACCGCTTCAACACTTGAACTCTTGGTCTTTGAGCTTTGTTATACCCTTTGAACCGGAACTATACGCAATCCCAGGTGAGTACATAGTTCCCCTCTTTTACTGTATTCAAATGTTTTGGGGTGATTCATATGTTTAATCGATTTGTTTTTCAAAATGTATGGCATATGTGTGTTCACTAAGTGCTTTTATGTGTATTATTCCAATTATGCAAATGAGATGTTGATCCTTGTAGTATCTACCTATCTTTATAGTTAGATTCTTATAGGATAATTGAAGTACAGACTTAGAATCTTCCTATCTTCATAGTAAGGTTTTTAAGAAGTACTTTACGACTCGATGTCACACCCCGACCGCGTAAAACAACAAATCGCGGCGGAATTGTTGGGGAGTGTTGTAACAGAATCATTGTTTCAAAACACACGGAAATTTAAAGTTTCATTTTATTAAACATTAAATAGTTACATTGTCTGGAAATCTAAATAAACAAGTTAAACATAGTCTATCATTGTTATTAAGTCACTAAGGCCTCGTCCAATCCTATGTGAGCATGCATCCTAGCAATCAACATCATTCAACAACACCTGAAACATATGTGAAAACAAAGTCCGCAAAGAAATGCTGCCGAGTACATAGGGTTTTGAGAGTGTCAGATTCATGGCTAGTTTACATGTTGCAATACTTAATTAAAAACCTTGTTTTGAAAAGTATTGTATTGCGACATAACTAACCAACTCAAATCAAGTTGGTTATAGTGTATAAAATCTCGTAGCCATGATTCCTAACCCAAAACATTTATTTAATAAAATCTCGTTAATAAAACTCGTATAGTTTATATCGTTTCGAAAACCTCGTTTGTGTGACATCGTTTCAAATTGTTTACTCAAGTGAACTAAATAACGCCACAGTATGTAATATGATGAAAACATATATATATATATAGGAAGTACCAGCGGCGTATCCACCATGCTTTCATCACATTACACCCGTCCCGTTATCTAAACACTAACCGAAAACCAATCGTTTACCCAAATTCTTTAATTCGTTAAAAATCGCTTTAGTCGTTTAAATCATTCTCGTTTTAGATCGTGAAACTACTTTTGATTGTCTCGCTAATAACATCCAAACCTTCGTGACTCGACTATCTTGCCTATCGCTTCTCGCATTAATAAACCACCAAAGGGTAAATTAACAATCACAGATTCAGTCGTTACCCACCTAACCCACACATAACCATGGGTGCAGTCTGATAACGGGATTTGTCAGATCCTATGGTACCATAACCTAATACTGGTCGGTTCGGCCAAAATTAATGAATGTCATTCGTTATGTAACTACAACCAACAAGCTCGTTCACATTATTGAAATCGTTATTTGTTTAATATAAACCATCTCAATGTTTTGAAACCATCGTTGAAATATTGAAATCGTTTGATACATATGAATCACCCCAAAACAATCGAAAACAGTAAAAAGAGGGGATCTATGTACTCACCTTTGGGTGCGTTTTTATATGTTAACACAATCCCACAATTTGTTTATTCGTCCTAAATTAAATAAGAATGATTTAATAATCAAAACTCACAAAAATACATGAGTTTCTCCGATACTTAGAATTTTCACATAACTTTGAGATTTTTATCAAAAAGTTGTTATTTTTTATTATATTGGTGTATTTGTATATATATACTCAAGCGTAATACACATAATCTTTTCAACACTAACACATCATCATACACATATTGTAAAACACATAGCACATTGTAACACATAAAATTTACCCATGAACAACCCATTCTAGTGTATGTCGAGAAACACTTATTTTAGCGATTCGGTAACATTTTTGGGCGTCGGAAGTCACGTATGACCAACCAAACACCAAGTAAACTCAATATAAGTTAATTTATTTATTTTTATAGCAAAAATATCAGTTTGGTTACTGATCTAAATCAGTTTTATAAAAATCCTCCGATAAGGCGATTTTTAACTGTTTTACCGCATAGTTTTGCATCAAACATTACCCGAACCATCCCAAATCGAAACGACTTGAAATTTTAAAACAACCCATGTTATTTACTGAATAAAATAATGGTTATACTCATGATAGTGCAGGTCTTACATAAAGCATATAAATCATGCAAATTTCACATATTTTACCACCTTTTAAGCTATATGTGCAACATGCAAAGCTATCAAATTTATGTCAATGTTTCATACCATTATAATATACCAAATAATGTTATTTTTAGTGTTCATAACCTGTTCAAAAATATTTTTGTCATACAACCATTTTTTATCACTTCTTGAGCTTTAAATCAACATAGATTCACATGTACAAGTGCCTAAAGCATGCTATCATAACATCATCATTTTATGTTAATCTAAATGCATCAAATATGTGATATTTTCAGGTTTATTTGCTGGTGTATTTAAGCATTTAACATATCCTACATAGCTCATTAATCACTTGCATTTTAACTCTTTATTCAAGAACAAGCAACAACCTAAGCAAGTACTTATATCAAGACCCATTTCATTTTAGATTTCAAGTTTAGTGAAAATTCCAAGATTCAAGAGAAACTTCAAATCATCAAGAACAACCAAGAATCAAAAGTATGATTTAAACATAAATGTTATACCTTCAAGATTCAAGTAGGTTGTGAGATGAGATTTTGATGATAGGAAGCTTGAATCACTTGAATGCACTTTGGAAACCCCTTTAGATCTTCACACCAACTTGAAGGTTGCTAGAAATGAGCTTGAATGTGATGAACAAAACTTGAAGGAGATGAAGATAGAGAGAGAGAGAGAGATGGGACGGTCATGAGGGAGAGAGAGTGAGGATGTTTGAGTGTGGAGTGAAGATGTGATCTATGGAAGATATGGAAATAAATAGAACAAGATCTAGTAATATCCAAGTAAAATCTAATAAAATCCAAGAATATCAAAGTGTATCAAGAAAGATATAGGAAAATATATGGTGGGGTCCCCATATATTGAACCGTAAATTAGATGGGGGAGGGGGTCCATGTGCAACTTTTTATATAAATATGTTATATGTAGGCTAAAACGGGTGTTTAACTAGATACCGGGTATTTTATCTAGCGTTTAAATCCCGGTTTATGGTGTTCTAAATTATTTTTATTATTCTATAAAAATAAGCTCGCCAAAATATTACTGAAATAAATTTCAGTTGCCAGGACTGGCTGCGTTGTCTGCGTTTTGCAGTAGAAGCACTGTGTTGCGCAGAAACACGCGGTACACGCTTAAACTTACAAAATAACGTTTTTTAAGCGTTTTAATTTATTTTTCAACACGAACCTGATTAAAAATAAAATTTTAATCATAACAGAATATTTTTGGGAATTAAATATTATCCGGGCGGTCACCAACGTTCGTTTCGCAGTTTTGTCGTAAGTAGTCCTTTAGTTCAAATAAACATGTTTTTGCCATACCGAATTCTTCGAAACTTATATCTAAGTTATGTAAAGGATATTTAAGGTATGTTTGGATTATGTCACTATTCCGGGGTGTTTGTCGCGTTAAACTGACTGTGTTTATGCACCAGTTTGCGTATAACCTTCCAGAAAGCGATTTAAAGCTTGAAATCGGGATCGAATCAAATTGTAAAATCATCAAACACAATAACACATATAATAACACCAAAGCACATTGTTTTATTGATAACCAACATTGTTTTACATTATACGATGCTTACAGAACACAGTTATCACAGTCTCCCCTACTTTAGGAAATTTCATCCCGAAATTTTATTTAGAGGAAAGTTGTGAAAGCTTGAAACATGAAGTCGAAAAGATAAAACAACACTGGTTAGAGTTCCGAACTTCTAGTAACTTTAAATAACATTATACTTGCAATGTAAGAGGGACACTTATATACAAGTATATGAAACGTCATTGGTGCGTCCACCGTACCTCCATTACATTGTTCACGTTTCTTTATTGTTGTCACTATTGGTTCTTACACATGATAAATCTTACTATGGTTTCCGTGCACTGAATTTTATAATTATGTACGCGTCCATAATTACGTAATTCCTTGCATAGTCCACACAGTGCATTTAATAATGTGTAGGGGAAAACCAAATGAATGAACCTGTGATGAGTGTGACTGGACCACCATAGGGTCCTTTCAGCTGTATCGTCACATGCCACTCTTAACCAGATTCTGAATCAATCTTTAACTTGACCACTCAAGGGTCTCTTTTCGAATCATGGAATGGTACTATATAACCCAAGGGTCTTAACTACCACGTAGAAGCCCATTAAGGATTTAAGGTAGTACCTTTTGAATATCCTACTATGAATCCCTCATATGAAGATATGGAAGATTCTATGAGGATTTGGATAAGGAAAATCGGATCACATAATAAAATAGAACACATAAACACATAATCGCATTAATCGTTTAACTTGACCTTTAATTTGTTATCTTTGGACACAGTTATTTAAAGCATTCCAGGAATCCAATACGTGGATTTCATTTGGCACTTTAAATATTTTCAAGAATCTAACTATGAAGATAGGAAGATCTTAATAGGAATTCGGTTTGTCCTTATTGAGTTGTAATGTACATATTAAGATGTACAAGGAATCCAATCAGGGCTCCGATTTGAACGATAATCATCCACAAGGGTTCTTAAAATAGAGCAACCCATCGCCCTTTCGTTTCGAGTTTAAGCTCGTATTGAAGTGGTAGCTCATATTTCAATAAGCCTTCGTTTACACAAAATCGTTGTTCTTGAAGGACACAAGATTGAATATCAGATAGAGTTTGAACAGAATGAAGCTTGACTCGCTCCTTTCGACCAAGCGCATCGGCTACGACATTCGCCTTACCAGGAAGGTAGCGAATCTCGAAATCGTAATCGTTCAAGAGCTTAACCCATTGTCGTTGCCTCATGTTCAGCTCCTTCTGATTAAGAACGTGTTGGAGACTTTTGTGGTCATGTGAAAACCACACACTTCATTCCATTGAGGTAGTGTCTCCAGATTTTGAGAGCAATTACCACAGCACCTAACTCAAGATCATGAGTTATGTAGTTCTTCTCGTGAACTTTCAACTGTCTTGATGCATATGCTATGACTTTACCTCATTGCATAAGAACACAACTAAAGCCTAGATTCGACGCGTCACAAAAGATAACGAAATCATCGTTTCCATTGGGCAAGGACAAAACAAGAGCATCACATAGCTTCCGTTTCAGTGTTTGGAACGCTTCTTTTTGCTTAGATCCCCACTCCAAAGGCTTATTCTTCCGAGTCAAAGCAGTGAGTGGCACTGTGATCTTCGAGAAGTTTGAAATAAAGCAACGATAATAACCAGCGAGACTAAGAAAAGAACGAATTTTTGTAGGTGTCGTTGGTGTATTCCCATCCTTAATTGCAGCAATTTGGATGGATCCACATGAATACCCTGCTTGTTGACTACATGACCCAAAAACTGAACTTCTTTAAGCCAAAATTCACACTTGGAGAATTTAGGGAAAAGTTTGTTCCTTCTTTAGGAGTTCCATTGTCAAACGAAGGTGTTGCTCGTGATCGGCTCGAGACTTTGAATAAATGAGAATATCGTCGATGAACATAATGACGAACTTGTCTAAATAAGGTTTACAGACCCTATTCATTAAGTCCATGAAGATAGCTGGGGCATTCGTCAAACCAAAAGGCATGACAGTGAACTCGTAATGCCCGTATCTTGTACGGAATGCAGTTTTGGGAATATCTTCTTCGAGTACACGAAGTTGATAATACCCATATCGTAGGTCGATCTTGGAAAATCATGCAACACATTGCAGCTGGTCGAAGAGATCATCAACTCTAGGTAGGGGATATCGATTCTTGATGGTAAGCTTATTAAGCTCATGATAATCGATACACATTCGAAAAGATCCATCTTTCTTTTTCACAAAGAGGACAGGAGCTCCCCAAGGCGAAAAGCTCGGACGGATGAATCCTTTATCAGACAATTCTTGAAGTTGTTTTGATAACTCTTGCATCTCCTACGGTGCAAGACGATAAGGTGCTTTCGCAATCGGGTTGGCATTGGGTACAAGATCAATATGAAACTCGACTTGACGAACTGGAGGCAAACCAGGCAGTTCATCGGGAAACACCTCTGGATAATCCCGAACAATCGGAATATCCTGAATACTCTTGCTCTTGCCTTTCTCCTCGGTGACATGTGCCAGGAAAGCAACATATCCTTTTCGTAATTAACTTTGGGCCTTTGTACACGACATAAGCTTCAAACCATCAGATGGCTTCTCGCCACAAACTTCCAGAACATCGACAGACGGAAGGGGGATACGAACAATCTTATCGAAACAAACCACCTCAGCATGTTGTTTGGTTAACCAATCCATCCTTATGATAATGTCGAAACTCCCAGGTTGCATCAGTGTGAGGTCAAAAGGAAAAAAGATGATTACTTAAACTGCCACTTCGTTTCTTAGAATGAAACGAGCACTTAGAATTTTCGATGGAATCATGAGCGATCGTATGAACGAGAGAACTACAAATACGGTTCTTTTGTGTAGGTATCGTAGGGGTATGCCATACACACATACAACTATATTTGTACATCAGAATTGTAAAATAAAGATTTATTTATAAACAAAATCGATTGTTTCCGAGTTCAAAGGAAAACATTAGAAACATAAACATAAGATTCGGATTATTCAAAGCAGCAGGTTCTTCTAATCGGCCAAATGCTCATCCGTGGGTTGGATATTCATTGAAAATCTTTGGGTATCTGTCCCTGACATAACCCATCTCGCCATAGGTGTAGCAAATACCAGGAGGAAAATGAGCCGGTGCTGGATCTGCTTGAAATTGAACGGGGTTCTGAAAAGCTTGGTTGAACATAGTGACTGAACGACAGTCTCATGCCAAATGACCAATGATCCCACAGTTGAAACATTTCTGACATTTGACACTGGCATAGTGGTGGAGGTTACACTAATTTCACAGAGGAGCAGTTCCTAAGTATGGCTTCTTGACTGGTGGTGCTGCCACCTGGATAGTTTTTGCTTGATTTGGTGTAACGGCTACGGGATCCTTTGGAGCTTTACGCTTCTTTGACTTTTTCGATGGCTCGGCTTCTGCTTCTTTCGATGCTTCTTGAGTGGCTTCATTATTGAGACAAGACATGGCGATACCTAAATCCATAATCTTCAGGATTACTTCGCCTATTCGCTGGGCAAATTTGGCAGTTTGCTCGGACATTTGAATGTCGTTGCCATGAAGAGACATTCTAGAGGAAATGAAAGACATAGGAGAAAACAAGTGAAATGTTATCGGATAATTAAAACAGAACAACAACGCATAGAAATTGCGATCATTTGTTTGTTACTTAAGGCAAACAAATGTGACGATGGTTAATCAAAGTAAACGGGTCATATTAATGTATCACCGAAGACATGCTCGCCAATAAGTGAACACTCACCCAAAGAGTTCCCAGGTAAGAGTGACTGGTCCGATGCTGCGGATTTGTACGAACACTCTAGCCTTAGACAGAAAACTCAGGGTACAGGCATTCACTCTTCCAGTTTGCACGTATTCACATTATTTAGACCCAAACTTTGACGAGATTTTGAAAACTCAGAAGGCACTAAGGATAAGTGACGATATTGTTTTAAGATCTAAACACAAGAATCTTGTGTTAGGGTCCTAGGAAGGTTATAGACTAGGTCAAAGCATTACTAATAACCTAATTCCCTATAACCATGAGCTCTGATACCAACTTTTCGGTCACACCCCGACCGCGTAAAACAACAAATCGCGGCGGAATTGTCGGGGTGTGTTGTAACAGAATCATTGTTTCAAAACACACGGAAATTTGAAGTTTTTTTTATTAAACATTAAATATTTACATCGTCTGGAATTCTAAATAAACAAGTTAAACATAGTCTATCATTGTTATTAAGTCACTAAGGCCTCGTCCAGTCCTATGTGAGCATGCATCCTAGCAATCAACATCATTCAACAACACCTGAAACATATGTGAAAACAAAGTCAGCAAAGAAATGCTGGCGAGTACATAGAGTTTTGAGAGTGTCGGATTCATGGCTAGTTTACATGTTGCAATACTTAATTAAAAACCTTGTTTTGAAAAGTATTGTATTGCGTCATAACTAACCAACTCAAATCAAGTTGGTTATAGTGTATAAAATCTCGTAGCCATGATTCATAACCCAAAACATTTATTTAATAAAATCTCGTTAATAAAACTCGTATAGTTTATATCGTTTCGAAAACCTCGTTTGTGTGACATCGTTTCAAATTGTTTAACCAAGTGAACTAAATAACGCCACGGTATGTAATATGATGAAAACATATATATATATATATATATATATAGGAAGTACCAGCGGCGTATCCACCATGCTTTCATCACATTACACCCGTCCCGTTATCTAAACACTAACCGAAAACCAATCGTTTACCGAAATCGTTTAATTCGTTAAAAATCGCTTTAGTCGTTTAAATCATTCTCGTATGAGGTCGTGAAACTACTTTTGATTGTCTCGCTAATAACATCCAAACCTTCGTGACTCGACTATCTCGCCTATCGCTTCTCGCATTAATAAACCACTAAAGGGTAAATTAACAATCACAGATTCAGTCGTTACCCACCTAACCCACACATAACCATGGGTGTAGTCTGATAACGGGATTTGTCAGATCCTATGGTACCATAACCTAATACTGGTCGGTTGGCCAAAATTAATGAATGTCATTCGTTATGTAACTACAACCAACAAGCTCGTTCACATTATTGAAATCGTTATTTGTTTAATATAAACCATCTCAATCGTTTTGAAACCATCGTTGAAATATTGAAATCGTTTGATACATATGAATCACCCCAAAACAATCGAAAATAGTAAAAAGAGGGGACCTATGTACTCACCTTTGGGTGCGTTTTTATATGTTAACACAATCCCACAATTTGTTTATTCGTCCTAAATTAAATAAGAATGATTTAATAATCAAAACTCACAAAAATACATGAGTTTCTCCGATACTTAGAATTTTCACATAACTTTGAGATTTTTATCAAAAAGTTGTTATTTTTATTATATTGGTGTATTTGTATATATATACTCAAGCGTAATATACATAATCTTGTCAACACTAACACATCATCATACACATATTTTAAAACACATAGCACATTGTAACACATAAAATTTACCCATGAACAACCCATTCTAGTGTATGTCGAGAAACACTTATTTTTGCGATTCGGTAACATTTTTGGGCGTCGGAAGACACGTATGACCAACCAAACACAAAGTAAACTCAGTATAAGTTAATTTACTTATTTTTATAGAAAAAATATCAGTTTGGTTACTGATCTAAAACAATTTTATAAAAATCCTCCGAAAAGGCGATTTTTAACCATTTTACCGCATAGTTTTGCATCAAACATTACCCGAACCATACCAAATCGAAACAGCTTGAAATTTTAACACAACCCATGTTATTTACTGAATAAAATAATGGCTATACTCATGATAGTGCAGGTCTTACATAAAGCATATAAATCATGCAAATTTCACATATTTTACTTTTTAAGCTATATGTGCAACATGCAAAGCTATCAAATTTATGTCAATGTTTCATACCATTATAATATACCAAATAATGTTATTTTTAGTGTTCATAACCTGTTCAAAAATATTTTTGTCATACAACCATTTTTTATCACTTCTTGAGCTTTAATTCAACATAGATTCACATGTACAAGTGCCTAAAGCGTGCTATCATAACATCATCATTTTATGTTAATCTAAATGCATCAAATATGTGATATTTTCAGGTTTATTTGCTGGTGTATTTAATCATTTAACATATCCTACATAGCTCATCAATCACTTGCATTTTAACTCTTTATTCAAGAACAAGCAACAACCTAAGCAAGTACTTATCAAGAATAAAGCTCAAAAATCATACACACATACATATATGTACGGTTTTATACATATATATACATCACCATTTTTACTTGTATCAAGACCCATTTCATTTTAGATTTCAAGTTTAGTGAAAATTCCAAGATTCAAGAGAAACTTCAAATCATCAAGAACAACCAAGAATCAAAAGTATTATTTAAACATAAATGTTATACCTTCTAGATTCAAGTAGGTTGTGAGATGAGATTTTGATGATAGGAAGCTTGAATCACTTGAATGCACCTTGGAAACCCCTTTAGATCTTCACACCAACTTGAAGGTTGCTAGAAATGAGCTTGAATGTGATGAACAAAACTTGAAGGAGATGAAGATAGAGAGAGAGAGAGAGATGGGACGGTCATGAGGGAGAGAGAGTGAGGAAGTTTGAGTGTGGAGTGAAGATGTGATCTATGGAAGATATGGAAATAAATAGAACAAGATCTAGTAATATCCAAGTAAAATCTAATAAAATCCAAGAATATCAAAGTGTATCAAGCAAGATATAGGAAAATATATGGTGGGGTCCCCATATATTGAACCATAAATTAGATGGGGGAGGGGGTCCATGTGCAACTTTTTATATAAATATGTTATATGTAGGCTAAAACGGGTGTTTAACTGGATACCAGCGTTTAAATCCCGGTTTATGGCGTTCTAAATTATTTTTATTATTCTATAAAAATAAGCTCGCCAAAATATTACTTAAATAAATTTCAGTTGCCAGGACTGGCTGTGTTGTCTGTGTTTTGCAGTAGAACCACTGTGTTGCGCAGAAACACGCGATACGCACTTAAACTTACAAAATAACGTTTTTTAAGCGTTTTAATTTATTTTTCAACACGAACCTGATTAAAAATAAAATTTTAATCATAATAGAATTTTTTGGGATTTAAATATTATCCGGGCGGTCACCAACGTTCGTTTCGCAATTTTGTCGTAAATAGTCCTTTAGTTCAAATAAACATTTTTTTGCCATACCGAATCCTTCGAAACTTATTTCTAAGTTATGTAAAGGATATTTAAGGTGTGTTTGGCTTATGTCACTATTCCGGAGTGTTTGTCGCGTTAAACTGACTGTGTTTATGCACCAGTTTGCGTATAACCTTCCAGAATGCGATTTAAAGCTTGAAATCGGGATCGAATCAAATTGTAAAATCATCAAACACAATAACACATATAATATGTGACAACCCTCACTAAACCAGGTATCCGTACGACTTAATTAATATATAATTACGGCTTAATTACTGTGCTTACTTGAACTTGTGGATAAACTGCTACTTGAATGCTGATACATGTACTTACTTGCACCATACTTTACTTGCTGTCACTCCATGTTTTGCTTACAGCACCTTTGTGACAACCTTGATGCACCAAAAGCACAGTAGCACAATGAACGGATAACCTATTGAACGTGCTGTCATAACTAGCACAAGGCAGGTACTTCCTTTAAGGCCTGTAAGAGCCTGAGATAGTTTGCTACACTAGTGGTGAGTGTAGGGATATAAGGGTTGTATAACTGCGTCACTAGGAATGAGATTACAGTGACCGGATATGCCTAAAACGTACTTTAAGTACAAAAATTCAGCACTTTAATTATAATTCAGCATTTAACTACCTAATAAAGTGCCAAAACATGAGAAAAATGTTACTAGACACTTTCCAAAGTGTCGGGAATAAGTTGCGTCACTAAAAATAATATTAACGACACTTTAAAGCTTTGTTAAGCACTTTAATGGATCTATATCCAACCGAACAACTGGATTATACCCGGAACACAAAATTATTGCCATATACATTGTTTATCTTTTTCTGAGCCAGTTAGGGTCCCCGAATACCCTAACACCCGCCACAAGACACTATACTCTAGTAACTAACTTAAGGGTCCTACTTAACATAACTAATGCTTAACCAGCTAGTTGAAATCGAACCAAACCCCCTCCCTTGTAACCGAGTTCGGTCACCATGTAGGTGACACAAATTATACTTGCTAGATTATAACAATCCATGTGCTTAGAATCAAGTAGACATAAAATCCATTGGTTAATGAACTTAATATTGCCTATAAGATCAAGACTTAGCACATCATATTCATTTCACACTTAACCAACTCAAAATTCTCTCTCCCTCTCCTTGCTAAACTCACCGCCGAACACCCCCTATATCATCCATCCATTTTCGGTTTTGATCTTGCAAGTTCCAAGGGTATACAAGTGTTAAGGATCTCACATAAGGAAGCTTGGTGCATTCGGAACGTGAAGAACCTCACCCCATTGCTTTTATCCACTCATTTTTCGACTAGAATCTTCCCTAGCCCCGAGCTAGTAGTAAGTTGCTATAATCACACTCTCGAACTATTTTAAAGTGGTTAAAACGATATATGACGGTTAAAATTCATGAACATGCAAAATGATATGTAAAAGTCTACTAAAAATGCTAAAAATGGTGGATAAAAGCTTGATTGTTGTTTAAATCATGTAGGATTTGTTTTGTGTAATTATTTGGGCCCGATCTATGTTGTGGTAGCTCGGATCATCGTTTAAACCGGATTGGTCATGATCATGGATCATGACATAGAGCTTGTTTAAGTGTAACAAGGGTTAAGTGATGAAACTCTACCACACGAGAAACTTGAACTTGTGTAAAATCGACTTTACTTACAAAATAGTGTTTAAAACTAGTAGATCTACGGATCTACAAGCGGTATTTTCAAAAGACCAAGTGTCAAGGAAATCTTATTTTCTAAAACCAGATCTTACATGAACAAGAATGATTTTTAAACACACAAGTGTATAAACACTTGTGTAACACTGAGTTTCGACAAAGAATTTGTTTTGTCAAATTTTACAAGAAGTTGTAAAGATGGAATTTCTTTAAAAACAAGGTTTTTATGAAACCGGGTTGGTTTATATAAAGATCTACTAAAAGTAATGGGAATTACTACAAGTTTTTGAGTAAATCACAAGTTCATGTAATTTATGCGATTTATATATATTTTGACTAGTTGATACTTTGAACATCGTTTTGATTGAATGAGAAAATTGTTGGTTTGATTTATAAAAGAAAATGATACGCTTGAAAGCGTGGCCACCTCCAGTTACAGGGGAAACTCTGGCGAAATTTTTCTAAAAACCTAACACTTGGGAATATTTTCACTACAAGTGTTGTAAATCTATTTTTAGCTTGTTTTTAAATATGTAAATTTCGCCATGATTTTATTTACAATAATTTCTAAATATCGGAGGTGGGATTTTCACAAAAAAAAACGTGATACATATATATTTATTATATATTTTCCGTAACATCACTTGTATAAATGTTTGTGATTATTTTGTGAACTACGTAAATATTATTTTTAGAGTAAAAATAATATTACCAAATATTAACGGTTTCAAGGTAATACATACGCTTTCATAATTAAAAGTAAGTTACAACGGTATAATTATTACCTCCCGATCTTTAAAACGTAACTTACGCAATTCAGAAAATACCAATGAACGCGTATTTGTCAAGAATATTATTTCGGAAAATTGTATGAAATAAAATATAATATTTTTGGGAAAGATGATTATATTTTGGAGTTAGAAATAAAATATATTTTTAAGTAGGACTTAATAATATATTTTGAAGGTATACGAACGCACATGTATTAAATCCCCCATCCTTGGGAAGGAGAATAATTACCAAGTATTTACAAAAATATAAACACGAAATAGTTGTCTAACTATTTCCCAAAAACTTAAACCTTAAGCTAAGGCACGGCCGTCCGTTTAATAAAGTTAGTACGTGTAGGTCGTCGCACAGCTGCTTGAGCAGGAGATATACTTGGTAGAGACGCACCACTGTGAGTTCATGTCCCCCTTTTCTCTTAACTGTTTTCAGTTTTCTAAACTGCGGGGGTGAAATACATGTTATTATGATTACGAGTACTTTTACATGGTATAGTTAGCGTAAGGAGGGTTATTATTCAGATCATGTGAGTGGGTAGGCGGAAACTTGAGGCCATTAATCCTCAGGGTAGGACCGAGGGGCAGGAGCGGTAGATCTATCTGGGTGTAGCGAGCCCAGCCCCAGGCCCAATCAGTACGGACCTCGGGGTGACTTTGTACCCAACGCATAAATCTACTAGGTTTGAGTCTTCCTACTTGCACTTCACACATATCAATGGCCTTGCAAACCATTGGTGATCTCTTTTTCCTTATTTGCTACATAGCAGGGTTTTTATACATACAAAGGTTTATTTACTCACTTGCACATGAACTCACTCAACATTATTGTTGATTTTTCCAACTTACATGTATTTCAGGGAATTAAAGATCTGGCGCGGTATGTTATGTTTTCCCGCTGCATATGGGTTCCGAGGTCATCCAGGTTTAGGGGATGTGACTTTTACCTGGACGAGTCACAGTCCTTAAACTGCGTTTTATTCATGTTGATGTTTATGTCTTCAAAACAATGCTTTATGTTATGATGGTGTAGTTCTAAGACAATGTTCTGTTACTTTGGTTTTAAAACTTATTTTAATGGATGATCTTGCATGGTTTTTATTTCATATAGCTTGTTATTATTAAGCTATGGTATTAAGAAGTCACACCAAAATAACCACGCTTCCGCAAAGCCAGGGTGTGACAGCTTGGTATCAGAGCTCTGATCATAGTGAACTAGGATTCCTTCTCGAGTCTAGACTATGATCACTAGGGCTCTCATGAAAACATTTTTACACTGCATACCACTTAAGTCCAGATCCAAAACGTTTTTATAAACAAATGTTGAGCACATTTTATTTATTATTTATAGGCTCAGTCTGGAAAGGCTGAGGCTCGGTCTGGGAGGCCGAGGCTCGGTCTAGGAGACCGAGGTAGTTGACTAGTGGTACTAGGGAGTCAGTCTGAGAGGCTGGGAGAATAGGCTAGTGGGACTAGGAAGGGCAGTCTGAGAGGCTGGGAGAATTTGGCTAGTGGGACTAGGGATAGCAGTCTGAGAGGCTGGGAGGCTAGTGGGACTAGGAGAATTATTTGATTGCTTACTTGGTGACTAATGTGCTTATCTGATTATATGACTGATTATTTGTACATATTTGTGTTTGTGTTACAGACACCATGGACTCGTCCGGCACAGGTGATTCGGACACCACGGACCCTAGACCCATAGTATCAGACGACTTAGAGTCTTCAGAGCACGAGGTCCACACATCAGATGTTACCAGCACAGACGAGGATGACTTTCAGCCCTTTGCTCTGCCCGACGCTGTCGATGAGCCCGCTGATGGCCCTTTTGCTGGGTACCTACCACTCGTAGAGATCCCTGCTCCCATACCTTTGGCCTCTTATCCTACTTACGATATACTCCTCGACGCCGACGCTGACGACGACGTCGATCTGTTTGATGATGAGCCCCTGGAGGACGATGTTGAGGGCGAGGCCCTTCTAGCTGACGGTGGTCTTTTGTTACTCGCAGATGCTCTAGCTGAGGAGTCACCTGCACACTCACCCGCTCCAGACTCCTTCGAGTCTGTGGCCTCCGCACCGTCACACACTCGGAGCGCACAACACTATTCACACGGTTCAGATCCTGACAGGGCATCATCTGCTGTCTCTCCTCCTAGATTTGCTTTTGATCACGACCTCGATGAGGATTCAGACCCTATTTTTCCCCTGGATTTGACCCGGACCAGGAGATAGAGTTCATCCACTTGGATCAGCCTATGGTTGACCCAGTAGACCCAGTTGACCCTGCATTCGCTGATCATGCAGATTTTGATATGGAGTTCGTTGATCCCGAGCCTGCCATGGCCCTTGAGCCAGTGGCTGCTCCTGACCCAGTGTTTGAGCATGAACCTGTTCATGCTGACATGCCCATTGATCCTGTGATTGCTGACCTACCCATTGATGATCACCCTGCTGATGCACCACTACTGGAGGGTGGCCATGTTATTGCTGCTGATCGTGTTGATCCCCCACTTATCACTGATATACCTGCTGACCCTCTTGTCGCACCCCATCTTGACCCTATGCCTGTACAGTTTGATCGAGCACTTTTTGAGGCACAGATTGACCCACGAGATGAGCACGCCCAGCATGGGTGGATTCCTGCGGATGATGAGCTTCCACCTATTCCTCCTCATACCACCGATGCACGTCACGTTGATTTCTCTTTTTCATTTGCACAGTACACACCTCCAGCTCGACTTGGAGAGGGTTCCTCGGCTCATCCTTTTGGACATGTGCCGACATCTATTCCAGTTATGCCACAGTCTTCATCTGCTATTCCCCCTGCACCACCATTCTTTGTGCCACCTTTTGATCCAGCCAGTGAGCCGTTTCTCTGGACGTCACCGTCTGTTATGCCACTGACCGACCCCTACCATCCTTTCCATATGGGGTATTCTATTGAGGACGTTCTGATGTCGTTTGTTGTCCAGCAGGAGGCACTCACACGGCGCATTCAGGAGCTTGAGAGAGCTCAGCCACCGTCGTGCCAGTGTCAGGGTCAGACCCACCCTGCTTCTTCGCAGCACCCTCGACCATTGTTACTTGACTATGCTGCACGCCTTTTGGCACTTGAACAACAGGTTGCTTCTTGGTTGCGTACCCAGAGAGCCATGGAGGAGGACTGGCTCCATTTGCGACGTTTGTTCTACACCCATTTTCCCCCTCCTCCACCACCATCAGTTCAGGGCATCTTTAGTACAACGTGGGTGGACGTTGGTGAGAAGACGGCGATTGCCCTAACCGCACAACTTTTTGGAGACTGCACACTGATACTGACTTTTGTTGTATATATATGGGATGTATTGACACTGATTTGATATTCTTTTGGACTGGGGTGATGTAGCCCTTAGTCGATGATGATGTATGACACTATTATGTACTTGTACACTCTACCATGTGGTCTCGAATTTGGCAATGCAATCGCAGTATTCTCATCATATGTGATGTTTTGATTGATTATTTATGTTTTATAACATGGGATGTTGTGTGATTAATATGATTATAACATGAGATGTTATGTACTATTACTATCATTATATACGTACGCTTTATTATGGTCTGACAGACGGGAACCCATCTTTTAGAAGATGCCGCCGAAACGTCCAACGCCGATGCCTACCAATGAGGCAGAACTCCAACAAGTCATCGCTGCTGCCATCGCGCAATACGCCGCCTCGCAAGGAGGACCCAGCGGAAGCAGCTCAAACAACAATGGCAACAACAATCCACCTCATGGTAATACTAAGTCATTAAGACATACCATGATCTAATTGGATATCTCTAGCAAGGATGCTAATGCCATTCATATGTTGTAACGTATGTGCAGGGTGCACCTACAAGCAGTTTCTAGACTGCAAGCCTGTCAACTTTGATGGCACCAGAGGTGCTGTCGCTTTTGTTCATTGGGCCGAGAAGACTGAATCTGTTCTCCGCATGAGCAAATGTGCACCAGACCAGCAAGTCACCTACATTTCTGGGCTATTTTTGGATGGAGCCCTATCTTGGTGGAATTTGCAAGTGCAGACACTTGGTGAAGCTGCTGCCTACGCACTAACATGGACCGAACTGAAGGAACTAATGCACAAAAAGTATTGTTCTCGCGCTGAAATCCAAAGATTGGAAACTGAGTTCTGGCATTTGAAGATGGAAGGTCCGAAGATCGCGGAATATGTTCAGAGGTTCCACGACCTGTCGCATGTGGTACCCTATATGGTCACTCCAGAATTCAAGCGGATTGAACGCCTCATTTGGGGATTAGCTTCTCAAATCATAAGCATGGTGACCTCCTCCAAGCCTGCAACAATTACTGAGGCAATCGATTTGAGCGTGGCTCTCACAGAGGAGGCTATCCGACTGAACAAGTTCGGTGAGATCGAGACAAAGAAGAAAGAGACTCACGTCGAGTCATCTGGAGGTAATAAACGAAAGTTCTCGAACTTCAAGCAAGGCACTAGTGGTGTTGTTAAGAAAGGAGAGCCAAACGCGCCAGATCAGGTCACAGCTGGTGGTGGGAAGAAAGGAAAGGGATATATGGGCACCCAGCCCAAGTGCAACACCTGCCAGCGTCACCATTCTGGCCGATGTGGTTTGAAGGTATGTGAAGCATGTGGGAAACCTGGCCACATGAAGGATTCTTGTTGGGCCACTGCTGGCCAGGGAGGCCAAGGAGGATTTGGAAACAGAAACAATAACCGGGGTGGAATTGGAAATCGCCCACAAGGAAACAATGGAGGTAATGGGAATCGAGGCTATAATGTGAATCAAGCGGGCGCTGTGAATCATAACCAAAGGAATAACCAAGCTGGAAATGGAGGTGGAAACGGGCAAAGACCTGGATGCTTTAACTGTGGTGATATCGGGCACTTTAAGAGGAACTGCCCAGAGTTGAACCAAGCCCGTGGAAGAGTGTTCAATATCGAAGTGAGGGAAGCGCGCCAGGATCCCAATGTCGTTACTGGTACGTTCCCTGTAAACCAACGCTATGCATCCATTTTATTTGATACTGGTGCCGACTATAGCTTCGAATCGTTAGAATTTAAGAATATGCTTGGTTTAGCCGCTAATAAGTTAGATATTCCCTACTCAATCGAATTGGCTAATGGGAAGTTAGTAGAAGCCAATGAAGTGATCAGAGGTTGTGCAATCGAGTTGGGAGAACGTGAGTTTGCTTTGGATCTACTACCAGTCAAGTTGGGAAGCTTCGACGTGGTAGTAGGAATGGACTGGTTATCAAGCAACAAGGCAGAAATTGTTTGTCACGAAAAGGTCGTTCGTATCCCGACCGAAGATGGCGAAACAATTGTGGTACATGGTGAAAAGTGTTTACAGAAGGGATGTGCTGCCTTCCTGGCACACATTGTAGACAGGAAAGCTGCAGAACCGAAGATCGAAGACATCCCTGTCGTGAGGGAGTATCCGGAAGTCTTCCCGGAGGACTTGCCTGGACTGCCACCTCAGAGGCAAGTGGAGTTTCACATCGATTTGGTCCCAGGCGTCGCGCCTGTGGCTAAGGCACCTTATAGACTTGCCCCGTCTGAGATGCAAGAATTGTCGACACAACTTCAAGAGTTGTTAGACAAGGGATTTATCCGACCAAGCTTCTCGCCTTGGGGAGCTCCGGTCCTGTTTGTCAAGAAGAAGGACGGTAGTTTTCGAATGTGCATCGACTACCGGGAGCTGAACAAAGCTGACGATTAAGAATAGATATCCTCTGCCAAGAATTGATGATCTGTTTGATCAACTGCAAGGTTCAAGCTTTTACTCAAAGATCGATTTGCGATCTGGATACCATCAGTTAAGGATACAAGAGGAGAGTATCCTGAAGACAGCCTTCAGAACTCGTTATGGACACTACGAGTTCCTTGTTATGCCGTTTGGGTTAACAAACGCACCTGCAGTCTTTATGGATTTGATGAATAGAGTTTGCAAGCCGTATTTGGACAAGTTCGTGATTGTTTTTATCGACGACATCTTGATTTATTCAAGGACTAAGGCTGAGCACGAACAGCATCTAAGAGCTATTTTGGGGTTGCTAAAGAAAGAGCAGCTGTATGCCAAATTCTCTAAGTGCAAATTTTGGCTACGTGAAGTCCAATTTCTTGGACATGTGGTAAATGGAGATGGAATCCATGTGGATCCAACCAAGATCGAAGCAATCAAGAATTGGGAAACGCCAAAGACACCAACCGAGATTCGACAATTCTTGGGTTTGGCTGGCTACTATCGAAGGTTCATTGAGGATTTTTCGAAGATCGCTTAACCATTGACGCTCCTCACCCAGAAAGATAAGAAGTTTGATTGGGGAATCAAACAGGAAGAAGCGTTTCAGCTGTTGAAGGATAAGCTCTGCAAGGCGCCAATTCTAGCACTACCGGAAGGTACTGACGATTTCGTGGTAAACTGTGACGCCTCGCGTCAAGGATTGGGTTGCGTGTTGATGCAACGCCAGAAGGTTATTGCTTACGAATCACGTCAGTTGAAGGTACATGAGAAGAACTATACCACGCACGATTTGGAGCTAGGCGCAGTGATATTTGCTTTAAAGATCTGGAGACACTACCTATATGGTACGAAATGTACAATTTTTACAGATCATAAGAGCCTACAACACATATTCAACCAGAAGGAGTTGAATATGAGACAAAGACAATGGGTTGAGTTGTTAACTGATTACGATTGCGAGATAAAGCATCATTCAGGGAAGGTGAATGTGGTTGCCGACGCCCTAAGTCGAAAAGAGAGGATCAAGCCCATAAGGGTTAGGGCTTTTGAAATGATTATCCAAACCGATCTTTCCTTGCGCATTCGTGCCGCGCAGAAAGAAGCTCTTAAGGAAAGAAATCTTGAAGAAGAATATCTCCGTGGGATGGAGAAGCTATTGGTGCCAAACAAGGAAGGAACGTTATGTTTTGTGAAAAGGATTTGGGTTCCTCTGTTGGGTGGTTTGAGGAAAGCTATTTTTGATGAGGCACACAAATCGCGGTACTCTATGCATCCAGGAGCGGATAAGATGTACCAAGATCTCAAGAATTATTATTGGTGGCCTAGGATGAAGGGTGATGTTGCTGTTTATGTGAGCAAGTGTCTAACGTGCGCTAAGGTGAAAGCGGAATACCAGAAGCCTTCAGGACTTCTGCAACAACCTATGATTCCCAAGTGGAAATGGGAACAAATCTCCATGGATTTTATTACAAAGTTGCCAAGAATGCCAAGAGGCCATGACGCTATTTGGGTAATAGTGGACATATTAACGAAGTCAGCGCACTTCTTACCTATCAGGGAGAAGGATAATACGATTAAGTTGGCTGAAATTTACATGCGAGAAATCGTCACGAGCCATGGAGTACCTCTCTCGATCATCTCTGATAGAGATGGACGCTTCATATCAAGGATTTGGCAATCCTTCCAAGAAGATTTTGGCTCACAATTAAATCTGAGCACTGCATTTCACCCTCAGACCGACGGTCAAAGCGAGCGGACTACTCAGACACTGGAAGATATGCTGAGAGCATGTGTTATGGATTTGGGCGGTAGCTGGGATAAACATTTACCATTGGTCGAATTTTCATACAACAACAGCTACCACACCAGTATTGGAGCCGCGCCATTTGAAGCTCTTTACGGACGCAAGTGTCGATCACCCCTATGCTGGGCTGACGCAGGTGATAGACAGCTTGTTGGTCCCGAAATCGTCCAAGAGACGACAGACAAGATTGCGCAGATTCGAAAACGCATCGAAGCAGCTCGCGAAAGACAGAAAGCCTATGCAGATCCAAACCGGAAACATTTGGAATTCCAAGTTGGAGATATGGTTTTATTGAAAGTTTCACCCTGGAAGGGTGTGGCACGCTTCGGAAAGCGTGGGAAGTTGAATCCGCGTTACATTGGCCCTTTCAGAATTTTGGAAAGAATAGGGCTAGTAGCATACAAGCTGGACTTACCTGCTGAGCTGAATGGAGTTCACGATACATTCCATGTATCCAACCTGAAGAAAAGTCCAACTCAAGATACCGTTGTCATTCCCACCGACGAGATTCATGTTGACGACACGCTCCATTTCGTTGAAGAACCTGTTGAGGTTACGGATTGGAAAGTAAACAAGACCCGCCGGAGCAGTGTCAAGCTCGTCAAGGTTCGTTGGAATGCCAGACATGGTCCTGAATACACCTGGGAGCGTGAGGACCGGATGAAAGAGAAATACCCCCACTTATTTCCCAAGAACCCTACTTCTAGAAGCAGAACTTAAAATTTCGGGACGAAATTTTTCTAACGGGGGGAGAATGTGACAACCCTCACTAAACCATGTATCCGTACGACTTAATTAATATATAATTACTACTTAATTACTGTGCTTACTTGAACTTGTGGATAAACTGCTACTTGAATGCTGATACATGTACTTACGTGCACCATACTTTACTTGCTGTCACTCCATGTTTTGCTTACAACACCTTTGTGACAACCTTGATGCACCAAAAGCACAGTAGCACAATGAACGGATAACCTATTGAACGTGCTGTCATAACTAGCACCAGGCAGGTACTGCCTCTAAGGCCTGTAAGAGCCTGAGATAGTTTGCTACACTAGTGGTGAGTGTAGGGATATAAGGGTTGTAGAACTGCGTCACTAGGAATGAGATTACAGTGACCGGATATGCCTAAAACGTACTTTAAGTACAAAAATTCAGCACTTTAATTATAATTCAGCATTTAACTACCTAATAAAGTGCCAAAACATGAGAAAAATGTTACTAGACACTTTCCAAAGTGTCGGGAATAAGTTGCGTCACTAAAAATAATATTAACGACACTTTAGAGCTTTGTTAAGCACTTTAACGGATCTCTATCCAACCGAACAACCGGATTATACCCGGAACACAAAATTATTGCCATATACATTGTTTATCTTTTTCTGAGCCAGTTAGGGTCCCCGAATACCCTAACACCCGCCACAAGACACTATACTCTAGTAACTAACTTAAGGGTCCTACTTAACATAACTAATGCTTAACCAGCTAGTTGGAATCGAACCAAACCCCCTCCCTTGTAACCGAGTTCGGTCACCATGTAGGTGACACAAATTGTACTTGCTAGATTATAATAATCCATGTGCTTAGAATCAAGTAGACATAAAATCCATTGGTTAATGAACTTAATATTGCCTATAAGATCAAGACTTAGCACATCATATTCATTTCACACTTAACCAACTCAAAATTCTCTCTCCCTCTCCTTGCTAAACTCACGGCCGAACACCCCCTATATCATCCATCCATTTTCGGTTTTGATCTTGCAAGTTCCAAGGGTATACAAGTGTTAAGGATCTCACATAAGGAAGCTTGGTGCGTTCGGAACGTGAAGAACCTCACCCCATTGCTTTTATCCACTCATTTTTCGACTAGAATCTTCCCTAGCCCCGAGCTAGTAGTAAGTTGCTATAATCACACTCTCGAACTATTTTAAAGTGGTTAAAACGATATATGACGGTTAAAATTCATGAACATGCAAAATGATATGTAAAAGTCTACTAAAAATGCTAAAAATGATGGATAAAAGCTTGATTGTTGTGTAAATCATGTAGGATTTGTTTTGTGTAATTATTTGGGCCCGATCTATGTTGTGGTAGCTCGGATCATCGTTTAACCCGGATTGGTCATGATCATGGATCATGACATAGAGCTTGTTTAAGTGTAACAAGGGTTAAGTGATGAAACTCTACCACACGAGAAACTTGAACTTGTGTAAAATCGACTTTACTTACAAAATAGTGTTTAAAACTAGTAGATCTACGGATCTACAAGCGGTATTTTCAAAAGACCAAGTGTCAAGGAAATCTTATTTTCTAAAACCGGATCTTACATGAACAAGAATGATTTTTAAACACACAAGTGTATAAACACTTGTGTAACACTAAGTTTCGACAAAGAATTTGTTTTGTCAAATTTTACAAGAAGTTGTAAAGATGGAATTTCTTTAAAAACAAGGTTTTTACGAAACCGGTTTGGTTTATATAAAGATCTACTAAAAGTAATGGGAATTACTACAAGTTTTTGTGTAAATCACAAGTTCATGTAATTTATGCGATTTATATATATTTTGACTAGTTGATACTTTGAACATCGTTTTGATTGAATGAGAAAATTGTTGGTTTGATTTATAAAAGAAAATGATACGCTTGAAAGCGTGGCCACCTCCAGTTACAGGGGAAACTCTGGCGAAATTTTTCTAAAACCCTAACACTTGGGAATATTTTCACTACAAGTGTTGTAAATCTATTTTTAGCTTGTTTTCAAATATGTAAATTTCGCCATGATTTTATTTACAATAATTTCTAAATATCGGAGGTGGGATTTTCACAAAATAAAACGTGATACATATATATTTATTATATATTTTCCGTAACATCACTTGTATAAATGTTTATGATTATTTTGTGAACTACGTAAATATTATTTTTAGAGTAAAAATAATATTACCAAATATTAACGGTTTCAAGGTAATGCATACGCTTTCATAATTAAAAGTAAGTTACAACGGTATAATTATTACCACCCGATCTTTAAAACGTAACTTACGCAATTCAGAAAATACCAATGAACGCGTGTTTGTCAAGAATATTATTTCGGAAAATTGTATGAAATAAAATATAATATTTTTGGGAAAGATGATTATATTTTGGAGTTAGAAATAAAATATACTTTTAAGTAGGACTTAATAATATATTTTGAAGGTATACGAACGCACATGTATTAAATCCCCCATCCTTGGGAAGGAGAATAATTACCAAGTATTTACAAAAATATAAACACGAAATAGTTGTCTAACTATTTCCCAAAAACTTAAACCTTAAGCTAAGGCACGGCCGTCCGTTTAATAAAGTTAGTACGTGTAGGTCGTCGCACAGCTGCTTGAGCAGGAGATATACTTGGTAGAGACGCACCACTGTTAGTTCATGTCCCCCTTTTCTCTTAATTGTTTTCAGTTTTCTAAACTGCGGGGTTGAAATACATGTTATTATGATTACGAGTACTTTTACATGGTATGGTTAGCATAAGGAGGGTTATTATTCAGATCATGTGAGTGGGTAGGCGGAAACTTGAGGCCATTAATCCTCAGGGTAGGACCGAGGGGCAGGAGTGGTAGATCTATCTGGGTGTAGCGAGCCCAGCCCCAGGCCCAATCAGTACGGACCTCGGGGTGACTTTGTACCCAACGCATAAATCTGCTAGGTTTGAGTCTTCCTACTTGCACTTCACACATATCAATGGCCTTGCAAACCATTGGTGATCTCTTTTTCTTTATTTGCTACATAGCAGGGTTTTTATACATACAAAGGTTTATTTACTCACTTACACATGAACTCGCTCAACATTATTGTTGATTTTTCCAACTTACATGTATTTCAGGGAATTAAAGATCTGGCGCGGTATGTTATGTTTTCCCGTTGCATATGGGTTCCGAGGTCATCCAGGTTTAGGGGATGTGACTTTTACCTGCACGAGTCATAGTCCTTAAACTGCGTTTTATTCATGTTGATGTTTATGTCTTCAAAACAATGCTTTATGTTATGATGGTGTAGTTCCAAGACAATGTTATGTTACTTTGGTTTTAAAACTTATTTTAATGGATGATCTTGCATGGTTTTTATTTCATATAGCTTGTTATGATTAAGCTATGGTATTAAGAAGTCACACCAAAATAACCACGCTTCCGCAAAGCCAGGGTGTGACATAATAAAACCAAAGCACATTGTTTTATTGATAACCAACATTGTTTTACATTATACGATGCTTACAGAACACAGTTGTCACACTCGATGGTTGGTTTTGTGTAGATTGTTGGTGATTTAGATCACGAAACTAGATAATACAATAAGCACATGGTGGATATGCCGCTGGTACTTCCTATATATAAGTGTGCTTATTGTATTACCCTCCATGGTGTTATCCGGAATCACTATTAGGATTTTGGATGTTGTGGTACAATGATACGTTGTTACGAGAACCCAATCCCTGTAGTATCTATCTATCTTCATAGTTAGACAGATGTGGGATGTTTAGAGTACTGATATTGGAGTCCTTGTTTGGATTTTTTGTGTACTTTAATGCGAGTTTGAAGAGACGATGTGGCGAGAACCCGATCCCTGTAGTATCTATCTATCTTCATAGTTAGACATATGTGGGATGTTTAGAGTACTGATATTGGAGTCCTTGTTTGGATTTATTGTATACTTTAATGCGAGTTTGATGAGACGATGTGGTGAGAACCTGATCCCTGTAGTATCTATCTATCTTCATAGTTAGACATATGTGGGATGTTTATAGTACTGATATTGGAGTCCTTGTTTGGATTCATTGTGTACTTTAATGTGTGTTTACGAGGTGGAACAAGTTGACGATTATGTGTTTATGTGGTAGTTGTGATTTAGATAACGAAACGGGTGTAATAAAATAAGAACATGGTGGATACGTCGCTGGTACTTCCTATATATAAGTGTTCTTTTTTTATTATTCTTGTAGCGTTATCTAGATCACTTTAGGATTTTGTGTATGATTGTTTCAATGTTTGATTATCGAAATCTTCATAGAATCTCCCATATTTTTATATGTAGGATTCTTAGATAGATATCTGAAGTATTATCATGACTCATTGATTTGATTTATATAATACTTACATTAGTTTTGAATTATTTCAAAATAGTTATTATTAATCCTTGATTAGATTTCTAATAACATATTAACGAGTTTTTACACTGGTTTAAACGAGATTATGATGAAAGGCATAAAATGACTTAGTAATAATCACATTGCCATATACAAACCTATTTTGTCACGAGTTTTCACAATTAAGATTTTGTATTGCAATACTAAATTTTTGTCATTCTTTGGCTTCAAGATTTATTTTCGATTGACAGCTCTCGTAGATGTTGAAGTATTGCAATACCAAATGTTTTTGCCTTTTACTTGGCTAATAAAACCTATGTATTCGTCGGCATTTTTATGCTGACTGTTTTTCACATATGTTTCAGGTTTTCAACTATTCAAGCATTCAACGCATAGGACTGCATTCGGACCTTAGACTTCTAAAACAAAAGAACAATTTCATATATTCTTTGTTTGTAAAACGATGTTAATGATATTGAAACAATTCAGTACCAGTAGTTGTGAGCAATTTGTAACGTGACTCCCCGATATTTCCGCCGCGTGTTGTTGTATTACGCGATTGGGGTGATACAGATTGGTATCAGAGCACTGGTTATAGGGAATTAGGTTATTAGCGTGCCTTAAACCTAGTCTATAACCTTCCTAGGACCCAAACATGAGTAGACTTAGGAAGTCTTTCCTAAATCCTCATACTTCTTCGTGCCATAACTACTCTATGATTTACAAATCATCTAGCCTTAGATGATTTATCCTAAACCTTAGGCTTCATGCCTTAGGGTATTTTTCAAAATGTTTTCTTAAATGTTTTTGTCAAAATATTTCACAACATGTTTTATCTCAAACGATTTGTATCAAAAGATTTCTTAAACGTTTTCCTCAAACGTTTTTCATCGAAATCTTGAGTTTTTAATAATGTGAACACATGCAATCTGGAAGGGTGGATGCCTGTACCCGAGTTTTCTGTCTAAGGCTAGAGTGTTCGTACAAATCCGCATATTCGGACCCGTCACTCTTACCTGAGAACTCTTAGGGTGAGTGTCCACTTATAGGCTAAAGCATGTCTTCGTGAAGCATTATAAAAACTATCCATCTTGACCCTACCGATCGATTTCAAAACGACCTTTGTAACACTACTCATTCATATTACCCTCGGTAATATGTTTGCTCTTCACGACAATCGAAACATCTTTCCTTTCCCAATACTATTTCATCATATTAACTTCGGTGATATGTTTGATTCGATACAGTTGAAATGAATTTCATTTCATTTCACGACACTACGAGATCCTATTTTATTTTCAAAATACTACCTTTGTTTTTCAAAATTTCAAATTTTTACCATTTGGATGAGAATTTTCAAACACAAAGTTTCTTTATTTTAAAATCTTTAAATTTAAAAACATTTTGTCTTAAAAGCAATAAATTTTTAACATGTAAAGAATTTATGATATAAAACATTAACCCGGTTTGTATTCTCTCATCCAAAAATATTACAAAAATTTATTTTCAAACAACTCTTGTTTCAAAACAAAATCCACAACACCATATATTCTAAGTACAAGAACAAGACCAATGAACAAAATTCTACTAGATCAAAGTTTTCACAATACAATAATGTTACAAACTCATAACAATTGGATAAATATAATTTATTTGGTTTTCTCTATAGTTGTACTTTCAAGATGCCTCCTCGACGAGATGCACAACCTCAAACCAACGAGGAAATCGCAGCCCTTGTCACTCAACAGATGGCTGTTGTGCTTCTGAACATAGTAACCCAAGTTCATCAGTTATACAACAACAATAACAACAACAACGCCCAGTGTAGTTTCAAGACCTTCAATTCAGCCAAACCGCTAAAATTTTCTGGGTCTGAAGGAGCAACTGCACTCCTACAATGGTTTGAAAGTATAGAAAGCACATTCCACCATGTTCAGTGTCCAAATGAGCGCAAGGTAGATTTTGCTTCGAGTGTCTTTCAAAGGAGAGCACTCACTTGGTGGAATGGTATTATGAGAGACCGAGGTGCTGATGTAGCAATGGAACTGACGTGGGAAGAATTTAAGGATCTTATGAAGAAGGAATTATGCCCACAAAGTGAAATAAGGGAACTTGAAAACGAGTTTTATTATGTAAGACAGGATAGTGGGGAAAATCGTGCCTACACTGACCGATTTGAACAGTTAAGCCTACTTTGCCCCACTATGGTCACACCTTTGGATCGGGCCATTGAGAAATACATCGATGGTTTACCTGACCCTATCCAAGACATTGTCATGGGCAGCCAACCTACAACGCTTAGGGAGGCTAAGGAATTAGCTGCTATCTTAACTGACTCCAAGGTTAGAAAAGGTAAACTGTTTCGAAAAGGAGACAAGAAACGAGACACTGAATCTGTTAACGAGAATTCAAAAATATCAAAGGCTAAATCTTCTAAAAGTTCTAGGAAGCGCAAGGCTTCAAAGAATTTTGCAATTCCTGCACCTGTTCCACTAAACTCAGTACCCTTCAAGGGGTTTTATCATGGAAAACAACCTCAGTGCAATCATTCCAATTATCATCATGAGTCAAATTCCCCTTGTCTCCAGTGTACAATTTGTGGTTTATTTGGACATCTAGCTATGACCTGTCGTATCCAGAACTGAGCAGCCCCTACTCAGACTCGCCCAAGAGCATGTTTCAATTGTGGTGACTTAAATCATTTCAAGCGAAACTGCCCCAAGCTTGCCAATGCTAATGGACGAGTATTCAACATTAACGAGGCTCAAGCTAATGATCTAGCGCTTATGATCATTTGAACCTCTAAATTTCATGTTTATTTTTGTCACACCCCGAGCACGTATATCATACAAAACGTGGCGGAAAACGTCGGGGAGTGTTGTAACAGAATTAATTGTTTCATAACCATGGCATTCAAAGTTGTAATTTCATTTATAAACATAAGAGTTACATTGTCTTAAACAGGAAATAAAGAGTTCAGAACATAATTAAACTAAGTCTATCTTCATTTTATGTCTCTAAGGCACAGGTCCGCCCTAGTGTCACGATCATCATCCTACGGAAAAGCTCCTGAAAACACATGTGAAAATAGGTACGTCAGCATAAAAATGCCTGTGAGATACATAGGTTTTGTGAAAATAGGATTCATGACTTGTTAGTGCATAATGTCTATAGCCTATGTCGTCAGTCGTGTAGTGTCGTGTCGTGTATGTTTTGAATAGTTTAATGTTTATGTCCAGTTCGTATGAATGTTCAAACGAAGTGGAAGTTCAAACGAAGTGGTCACTTCATACGAACTGGGGTTTGTCCAGTTCGTTTGAAGCTCAGACGACCTGGTTATCCTATAAATAGGGATGTAGTTTTCTCATTTGTAACTTTTCCAAGAATCTTGAGACGAAGTGCTGCTAGATTCTCTGCTTGTAAAACGTTGATATATGAATGGAAAACATGTTTAAAGTACTTCTTTCTACTCCTACTCACGTTCTATCATTGATTTCAGATTGTTAGATTGTTTCCGCCATTCTAACGGTCTAGATTTAACTCTGAAAGACTCGTATTGATCGATTCTCGATCCTTGCAAGTTCATCAAAACAAAATTTTCAAATAAAATTGAACCTAGAAATCAATTCTAGAACAATTTCCGACCAGCACAATATGATATTCATTCAGTTTAGACTACACAAGAACCCTATATCTACGATTCAAAAACTGGGTCATAAGATTTGGACTGAGAACATGAAATTGAAACAAAAATCATGTTCTACAAACTATTCCGAACATCCTAATGTGATTTTTATTTGATTTAAACCAATAACAAACCCTAGATCTATGATTTAAGAACTGGTACAGTCGACAATAACAGAAAACATGAAATCTGGGTTGATTCAGCCATAAAACCATACCTTTACCATCTTATAAATTGAATCAACCAATTGAAACGAAGTAGATGCCTCGTTTGAAGTGTCACATTGTTTGAAATTTCCAAGTCATTTGAAATATCACTTCGATTAAAACATTTGTTCTTATGGAATTGATTAGTTCGTTTGCACTGCAGGTCGTTTGACCTGCGGCAGGTCGTTTAAATTGATTAGATCGTATGAATATATCAGATTGTTTGAACTGAAGGTCGTTTGAATTGATTAGTTCGTATGAGTTTATCAGAATGTTTGAACAGCTTTTTATTTGAACTGATTAGGTCGTTTGAAGTTTTTCAGTTCGTTTAAACTACTTGTTCATTTGAAATGTGACATGTTGATTTGAAATCTTGAAAAATTTTCTGAGTGTCTCACATGTTGATCTTGTATATGTTTCAGGCTTCAAGTATTACATTTGATCCATCACACAACATTTGTTGTGTTTTCGATGAAAAGTTGCCAAAGATGGATGCTTTTAAGGATATTTTGCCGTTTATGAGTCGGTTACCAATACAGAAAGCTTTCACTGATCAACACAAAGTCTTTAAATTACATGTTGATTATTTCTGGAAGCATGCTAGTGTGGATGATGAAAATAATTGGATTACCTCTTTTGTTCAGATAGGAAATGAAGATAAAAAGATTATTATATCTGAAGCGCTTGTTCGTGAGGTGTTGAAGTTTCCTGATGATGAGAGTTCACCAACTGGATTTCCGGAAAAAATGGTGAAGGGGTGTTTGCTAAGAATGGGGTATAGTGGACCTTTGAATAGTGCAAATTATTCGAAAGCATGTTTCATGAAACCGTACAAGTTTTTCATTCATTCAATATTACATGCTCTTAGTCACAGAATGGGAGGATACGATGTGATGAAGGATTATCAAATGTGCATGGTTACGGCACTGGTTTTAAACAAGAAATACAATTTTTCTCGTATTGTCTTTCATTACATGAAAGATAACATTAAATCTAAGAATCGAAGAACGTTATATCCAAGATTCGTACAAATGATTCTTGATCATGCATATCCGAATTTGGCAAAGGATGAAGTGAATGATTTGTTGGTGCTGAATCACATGAATAATGACACATTGATCAGATTGGTAAAGTATACAGATAGCAAGAAGGAACCGAAGCGTACTGAGTTTTTTGGTTTCATTAGTAACGAAAATTATGTAGATCCTGATCCTATGAATCATCTCAGGTGGAGAAATGATGAAGAAATGAAAGAGAAAAGTGTTGTTGATGAATTAGCAAAGCTGGAAGATTTTGTTGAAACTAGAAATGAATGGTTCACGAAAGCAGAAAAGAAAAAGAAAGGAGGTAAAAGGACACCAAAAGTTCAAACTGATGAAGGGCTGTCTTCTCAACCTCAAAAGAAACGACAAAAGAAAGTTGTTGAAACATTACTTGTAGATGAACCTGATATTGAAGAAACTGAAAAGCCTGAATCTCCAGCAACTGAGCAACTAATGAAAGAAGTTGATGAAACTACAACAGTAGATGAGAATGTGGCAGGTAAAGTAAGAGTAGATGAGGATGTTGCGGTTGGTAGTTCGTCGGAATCTGATGATGCTAATATCTGGAATAGCAATTACGATCCGAGAGAAAGAGGTGGTCAAAAGAAAAGAAAGAAAAATTCTGATGATGAAGACGAGGAGTATGTGCCACCTGAAGATGTTGAAGTTATTACATCTTCTGAAAAAAAAAGAAGTCTATTTCTAAAAAAGATGTTGGTGCTCCGGCTGCAAGAAGGTTGAAGATTATATTGAAAAAGAACAAACAATTAAAACAACCCACACCACCACCATCACCTCAACCTGAACCACAACATCAACCATCACCACAACCTGAACCACAACATCAACCATCATCACATGATCCTTTACCACTTCAATCACCACACAAATCAACTCCAAGACAACCCACATCATCAAGACAACCCACACCACCAATACATCAATCATCATCACCACATCTATCATCAATACAATCACCACCAAGACAACCCACACCACAACATTTTTCACCACTTCATCAAGAACCATTAGTTACTTCTTTGAATCAAATATTTCAAACACCACCTCCTTCACAACCTATCATTCACACTACACCAGGTTCTTCAGGATCAAAAAGTTTTCCATCTGTTCTTCCAAACATAAGTATTAGGTTTGACGAATTTGGAGATTTAGATTTTGTGAATAATTTTCAGTTGAAGAATGTTGATAAGAAAGTGGAGGATGTGATTGCTGAAAACAAGAAATTAGTTGCTGAGAACAAAAAGGTTTCTGATCGTGAACAAATTCTTGAAATGCGAGTAAAGAAGTTGGAAGGTGATAATAAAGAATTGATGAAGAAGATTGAAACTAATGAAACAGAGATGGATTTTATGAAAGTTCAGATAGCAGAGTTGTTAGAAAAGAAGACACGCAAAGATCAACAATATGATTATTTCAAGTTGAAAAACAAAGAATTGAAAGATATCAAAGCTAAAAATGAACATGAAAATTACGTGTTAAAGAGGATTTTAGAAAGTGTGGTTGGAATGCCTCTGGAGCAGAAATATGATGAAATTTTGCGTCAAGAAGATAAAGCTCAGAAGCAAGCGGTCATTGATGCAGAAATGAGAAGAAAGGGTAAAGAACCTGAGGATACATCAGGAACTGCTTTAGTGTTAGTTGAACAACCTGAACCGATTTCATAAGTTCTAGTCATTTGTGATAAAAATAGTATAGTTGAAGAAGATATTGAAGAGGAAGATGAAGAAGAGAATGATGATGAAGCAGATGATGATAATGAGAAAATATTTTCTACTAGTAGTTCAGATGATGATGATGATGATGATCAAGATGCATCCGGTTTTATGATTTCTGAAAGATCGAAAGAACAAAATGCAGATGATTTAATGAATGATGCAATAAATGAAGAGTCAGAGGATGTAACAGGAAAGGGGGAGTCTGCTGGTAATCAAAGTGTTGATACTGTTGAAGAGCAGATTTTATACACTGAACCTGAAATTGAAGATGGAGAAATCAGACAGACTTACACATTAGATGAAGTTTCTAAGATGTTCAATGTAAAAGAAAATGAAGTTCAGCCCGATGTTGTAGAAGAGTTAAATATGTTTGATATGAATCAAAAGGTTGAATATAAGTATAAATATGTGGAAGATGCAGATATTTATGATCGAGTTGAAGTAGAAGATTGGACGGATGAAGATGATGCTAATGTTGATACTTCGGGTTTGCCAACTATGATGGAATTCTTTTCTAAGGAGAATAGAGAAGAATTGAGGCGTAAAGTTGAAGAAATTCGCAAAGAAGTAAATTCTGATGACACAAAAAAGGATACTCAGAAAGAAGATCATAAGAAATGGTTCAGACTGTCAAATGAAAGAAAGTTCAAGAGGCCGTTGAAGTTTTACCAGAAAGATAGAAGTGTTTCAATGGGTGATATCATAAGCTGGGGTTTTCTACCTCAAGTGAATGCTTATGTGATAAGAAGAGAATGCGGCGTGCAATATTTTGAGAAGTTACATGATATTATGTCATTGCCTTGGTGGGATGTTGATGAATTGGCTCAAGTCAAAACGTTAGATTATCCAGTAAGAAAGAACGGTCGTAAAATGTGGCGTTGTATAAAGTTTGAAGCTTTGAAGAATTTTAAGCACTGGCAACCACATTATCCCAAGAAAGATAGAAGAGTGAATCCTGATACTGGGATTGAAGAAACGATTTTACGATTTAAGAAGCCGCGAACTATGAAGACTATTCCAATGCCACAAATGGAACAAGATTTTTATAAAGGATTCATAGATTGGGTGTATAGTTGTAGATCAGCTGAAGCGGTGATTACTTATCGGGCTGGTAGTGAAGTTAGAGAAATCTATGTGTTTGATCCGATGTGGCTCGTGAACTGCTCTGCAAAAGATATAGAATGTCTGTTTATTCACAAGATTCGTTTTAAAGCTGAAGACAGAGAGCAGGCGATGCAATTTCAAAGAGTTGTTTCTATTTGTTTTCAAAAGGGCATCAATGCTGATAACAAATGGAACTCTAAGTGGTGGAAGCTTGAAGAAAAAGTAAAGTTGAAAGCTGCAAAGGAAAAGAAAGAACGTGAAAAAGAAGATAGATATATGCGTGAGACATTTGCTCAAAGACAAGCTGCTGAGCAGAAGAAAAGAGTTGATGAAAATGAGAAGCTTAGGAAAGCGTTACTGAAGAAGCCTAAGCATCACGAAGAAAAGTTTAAGTCATTGTGAAGTGCTGAAGACAGACAGACTGACGACTCCGGCAATATCCAAGGGGGAGTTTGTTAGTGCATAATGTCTATAGCCTATGTCGTCAGTCGTGTAGTGTCGTGTCGTGTATGTTTTGAATAGTTTAATGTTTATGTCCAGTTCGTATGAATGTTCAAACGAAGTGGAAGTTCAAACGAAGTGGTCACTTCATACGAACTGGGGTTTGTCCAGTTCGTTTGAAGCTCAGACGACCTGGTTATCCTATAAATAGGGATGTAGTTTTCTCATTTATAACTTTTCCAAGAATCTTGAGACGAAGTGCTGCCAGATTCTCTGCTTGTAAAACGTTGATATATGAATGGAAAACATGTTTAAAGTACTTCTTTCTACTCTTACTCACGTTCTATCATTGATTTCAGATTGTTAGATTGTTTCCGCCATTCTAACGGTCTAGATTTAACTCTGAAAGACTCGTATTAATCGATTCTCGATCCTACATGACTTATAAGTTTAGGAAAAATTGTTTAATAACAGTCAGTCATGAACCTTGTAAGTTGTTTTCTTTTGTAAATCATTAAAAAGCAATGATATGTATAAATAAGAGAATAATGTAAGGTTAAATGAATAACCAAGTAAAAATGAGTTTGTATAAGATAAGTTGTTTTGTAAACCAATGTCTTGTGAAAATAGGTTGTTTATGTAAAATGTAATATGTCAAATATTGAAATGATTTAAGTAACGCTACGACATGAAATATCATACAAACACTTATTTATAGGAAGTACCAGCGGCGTATCCACCATGCTTGTATTATATTACACACGCCTCGTTAATCTAATCATTTACCCAAACCAACCATCAATGTAAATTGTTCATGTATAAATGAATTGTCATGTGTTAATGTGTAAACCATATTGAAATGTCTATGTCCAATGTAAACCACTAAATATGTATATCAATGTCAAAATGTTTATGTTAATGTTGATCATGTAATGTTTACCCAAAAATATCATGTATGGTAAGTGGAATATATCAACTAAGCCATATGTAAAATGCACAAAAACAAGGTATTGAAGTAAAACATGGTTTAAATCAAAGTTATGTTTTGTGGAACAAATGCATGCTTTACTGATACAAACATTTATGCGGTATTGTGAAAATGCATACATCCAAGCCTTGAGACTGTGGCGATAAACCCTTAAACAAATTAAAGGTTTATCTAAGTTATGTGTTTCGAATTCAGTCATTCCTTTCATCCAAACCTACCCAGGATGTCCGGAACGGGAGTTGTCAATTCCTATGGTACCACTACCTACTAACGAACGGCGTAGCTAATGTTAATGAATATATTGTTCCTTTGTAAACTACCCAAATGTCATAACAAAATGTAAGCATGTGATGAAATCAACTGTACTAAGTACGCACACAATGGGCATACATAGCATGAAATGTAATGTAAAACAATATACTAAGTATGCACACAATGGACATACATAGCATGAAATGTAATGTAAAGCAATGTACTAAGTATGCACACAATGGACATACATAGCATGAAATGTAATGTAAAACAATGTACTAAGTACGCACACAATGGGCATACATAGCATGAAATGTAATGTAAAACAATGTACTAAGTACGCACACAATGGGCATACATAGCATGAAATGTAATGAAATCATGTACTATAATGTACTAACGAACATAGCAGGTATATGATGTGAAAACATGGAAAGCATGAAAGTAACAAGTAGGCACATGTGTTTCACCCCAAAATGTTTGGAAAACAGTAAAAGAGGGGTCTATGTACTCACTTGAGATTGCTCAGAAGTCCTAAGATAACCACCAAGCAATGCTAGAGATCACGGAATCAAACGGCACCTAATATAGGTAACTATGTTAATAAACCGGACCTATATCGGAGGATCGGATAGAATGAGGGTTCGTAAACCAAACGAGTATGGAGACTCGTGTAATATGGTTTAACAAATCCCACATACTAAAACGAAACCTAACCTAAGTGCTTGTGACCCATTACGACCCGTTTAGGTAGCTTATGCTACTTTAACGCGTCGTTCGCGTGAAACGCGTTCGGACCGCCTAACTAGTCCTATGACAAGTAACATATGCCTTAACATGTCTAATATTGTTGTCAAATCAGTTTAGATGTCAAAAGTTATGTTACATATGTTTAAAATGAATTTTGGCATCAAAGGGGTATTTTGGTAATTTACCTAAGGCATATAAACTACCTATCATACAACTACTTAAACGAAGTGACCATAAGGTATAACCTCAGAAGGTTATTCCCTATATACTATGGTCACCTAATGTGTTTGGTCAGATCCTAATGATCGACCAAATGGGTCGGGTTCGAAGGTATAAGAGATTTATTAGATCGCTTACCCTTACGACCCTAGACAACGTGGTAATCAGTAGGCATAGTCACAAGGGACTATAACCATCGTGATTACAATCACGTTGTGAAGTTCAAACAAACTTCGCATTGACCATAAACTGGTCAACGCAGAAAGTCAAACAAAGTTTGACTTTCGGACTCGAAAAGCAATAAAAGAACGAAGGAACACTTACGAAGGGTCCCCGAATGCTAATCTAGATCAAAATAGCTCAGGTATGAAACAAAGGTTTCAACTTAGAGCACATTAGATCAGATTCTTTTGAGGAAAAGTGAAGGGTGGAGGTGGGTATTTATAGTTTTCGGTTCACCGTTAGGATCATTTCTTGGAAAAGGGGGTACGATCTAAGCCGTACACTTGTTGGAAAGTTGTGGTAACTCATTTGCCATCCACCATAAGAGTTTGACACTTGGCACTTGGCCTTTGGAGAGTGTTAAGGGCTGTTAAAAGCTGAAAAAAAAAAACGTTTTGCTGCATCTGGCCCCTACTTAAAGACCTAGTTTGGCATATTTACAGTTTCAGTCCCTGCAACCTCAAAACTTGGTTTTCGATGCGTTTTTTTGACACGTTTAAGCCCCGTTAACCCTATTTCAAAGCTCTAAAATGAAGTTAAAATATAGGGAACTTAAAATGTGTTCAAAAATATCGCGGGTGTCGGTTCGTTTAGCCGTACGGTTACGTTGTTCGGTTAATTACGACGGAATGCGCATAAGCGTGAAAAATGATCCAAATGGCGTGACGAATGGATTTTTCTTATGCCAAACACTAAAATAAAATATTTTAGTGCTTACATAAATTTTTGGATGTCCGGATGTATTCAGAACGTAAGTTATGCGCGAAAATGCAAACTTGTGCACTTTTTGACGCTTTTAGTCCCTAAATGACCCCAAAAGTTTATTTTAGCATACCGAACCCCTCAAAGCCTATTTCTAAGCTATGTAAAGGATATTTATGGTATGTTTAACTTATGGTCATGTTCCGGAATATTCGTTACAGTTCAAATTGGCATACTTTCGCAGTTTGTCAAGTTTTGTCCCTGTAAGCGAATTAACTTGTTTTTGCCATACCAAAGCCTCCAAAACTTATTTCTAAGTTATGTAAGGGTTATTTAAGGTATGTTAAGTATATGTTGATGTTCCGGAGTATTTGTCGCATTAAACTGGCTACGTTTACGCACCAGTTTGCGTATAACTCTCTAGAAAGTGATATAGAGTTTGAAATTGAATGAAAATCAAAACATGAAAAATGTAAAACATAACCAAACAAACATTGGGATCAAATGACATTGTTTTATTGATAATGGTACTATTCACAATGATTGCAGACACAGATGTTACAGTCTCCCCTACTTGTGGAAATTTCGTCCCGAAATTTATTTAGAGGAAACTCGTGGAAAAAGATGCGGATATTTCGCCTTCATTTGATCTTCGCGTTCCCAAGTAATCTCGGGTCCACGTTTAGCTTCCCAGCGAAATTTGACCAAAGGAATGCGCTTGCGTTTGAGCCACTTGACTTCACGCTCCATGATTTCCACTGGCTCCTCAACAAATTTCAGTGTTTTGCCAACACGAATTTCGTCAAGCGGTATGTGGAGGTTCTCATCAGCTAAACACCTCTTGAGATTGGACACGTGAAAAGTTGGATGAACATTTCCAAGTTCAGGAGGTAACTCAAGTCTGTAGGCTACCTTACCGATTCTTTCGACGATCTTGAATGGTCCAACATATCTAGGTGCAAGTTTTCCTTTCTTTCCAAATCTGATCACACCTTTCCTAGGTGAGACCTTAAGTAATACAAGATCACCGACTTGAAATTCCAAGGGCTTGCGTTTTGGGTCCGCGTAACTCTTTTGACGGCTTCTAGCTGTCTGAAGGTTATCACGTACTTTCTTAATCTTGTAAGTTGTCTCTAAAATGAGGGCAGGTCCAGTAAGTTGAGCCTTGCCGATCTCATTCCAGTAGACTGGTGAACGACATTTTCGACCATAGAGAGCCTCGAAAGGAGCCATTTTGATACTGGTGTGATAACTGTTGTTGTAGGAGAATTCAATTAACTGAAGATGTGAATCCCAACTACCACCAAAATCGATCACACAAGCTCTAAGCATATCCTCCAGAGTCTGGATTGTTCTCTCAGATTGACCATCCGTTTGCGGATGATAAGCCGTGCTCAGATTAAGTTGGGTCCCCATAGCAGATTACATGGTTCTCCAAAAATGAGAAGTGAAGCGAGCATCTCTGTCTGGAATGATGTTCAAAGGAACACCATGTCGAGCTACTATTTCATCCACATAGATTTTAGCAAGTTTGTCAGCAGAAAAATCCTCACGGATTGGCAAGAAATGTGCTGACTTAGTATGACGATCAACAACTACCCAGATGGCATCATGACCTTTCTTTGTGCGTGGAAGTTTGATAACAAGATCCATAGTAATGTTTTCCCATTTCCAAACTGGGATCTCTGGTTGCACCAATAAACCCGAAGGATGTTGATGTTCAACCTTAACTTTGAGACAAGTAAGGCATTTTGATACATATAAGGCAATGTCTTTCTTCATACCAGGCCACCAATAGTGAATACGAAGATCCTTATACATCTTATCTGAGCCCGGATGAATAGAATAACGAGACTTATGGGCTTCATTCATAAGCAAGGTACGAAGATCCTCCTGGCTTGGGACCCACAAATGGTCCATGAAGTAGTACGATCCATTGTCCTTCAGTTCCAGAGCAGGTGTTATGTGATAGGGAAATTCCTTATCCATTAAACCTTGTGAAACACAAGATTGTTGAGCCTGAGAAATGCGTGCTTGAATATCGGATCGAGCTTGAATAACAGATTTGACACGAACACAATGAAGCTTAGTACGTTCCTTACGACTCAATGCATCGGCTACGACATTCGCCTTACCAGGATGGTAGCGAATTTCGCAGTCATAGTCGTTTAAAAGCTCGACCCAACGTCGTTGCCTCATGCTGAGTTCTTTTTGGTTGAAGATATGCTGAAGACTTTTGTGGTCCGTGAAAACCACACATTTTGTACCGTACAAATAGTGTCTCCAGATCTTTAGAGCGAAAACAACTGCACCCAACTCAAGAACATGAGTGGTGTAGTTCTTCTCATGTATCTTCAACTGCCTCGATGCGTATGCTATGACTTTGTTCGTTTGCATCAGGACACAGCCAAGACCCAATTTAGATGCATCACAATAAACGACGAAGTCATCATTGCCCTCAGGCAAAGTTAGAACAGGCGCGTCACAAAGTTTCTGCTTCAAGTGTTGAAAAGCTTCCTCTTGCTTGAATCCCCAATCAAAGGGTTTGTTCTTCTGATTTAGAGCAGTTAGAGGAACTGCAATCTTTGAGAAGTTCTCAATGAAGCTGCGGTAATAACCCGCTAGACCAAGAAAAGAACGAACTTCAGTAGGAGTAGTAGGCGTATCCCAATCCTTAATCGCACTGATCTGGGAGGGATCTACATGAATACCTTGTTCGTTGATGATATGTCCTAAGAATTGAACTTCTTTAAGCCAGAATTCACACTTGGAGAATTTGGCGAAAAGTTGCTCTTTCTTTAGGAGTTCCAGAGTAAGACGAAGATGTTGCTCGTGATCAGCACGCGTCTTAGAATAAATCAAGATGTCGTCAATAAAAACAATGACGAACTGATCCAAATAAGGCTTGCAGACCCTATTCATTAAATCCATGAAAACAGCAGGAGCATTAGTCAAACCGAATGGCATGACTGTGAACTCATAATGTCCATAACGAGTACGGAACGCTGTCTTGGGAATATCTTCTTCATGCACCCGAAGTTGATGATATCCAGATCGCAGATCAATCTTCAAAAAATAAGAAGCACCTTGTAATTGATCAAAGAGATCATCTATGCGCGGTAGGGGATATCGATTCTTGATGGTAAGCTTGTTAAGCTCACGATAATCGATACACATCCTAAAGCATCCATCCTTCTTCTTGACAAAAAGAACGGGAGCACCCCAGGGTGAAAAGCTAGGACGGATAAAGCCTTTGTCAGAGAGCTCCTGAAGCTGCTTAGACAACTCTTGCATCTCGGATGGTGCAAGACGATATGGAGCTCTGGCAATGGGATTTGCACCAGGTACGAGATCAATACGGAACTCTACTTGGCGTGCTGGGGGTAGACCAGGTAAATCTTCAGGGAAAACTTCGGAATAATCCCGAACGACAGGAATATCTGAAATAGACTTACCCTTGCCTTTATCTGCTGTAACATGTGCTAAGAAAGCCACATAGTTCTTCCGCAGATATTTCCAAGCTTTAAAACAAGACATGAGCTTGAGGCCACCAGACGGTTTCTCACCTTGAACCTGTAGGATCTCGCCTGTCGAAAGCGGCACACGAACGATCTTCTCGAAACAAACCACCTATGCGTGATGCTTGGATAACCAATCCACTCCCACAATAACGTCGAAGCTTCCAAGGTGCATAGGCGTGAGGTCGATAGGAAAAAGATGGTCGTTAAGATTTAACTGGAAGTTGTGAAGAACATAATCAAGAATAATGGGTTCACCACTAGCAACCTCTTCTGTCAAAGGTTTTCCTAGTTTCGTTCTAGACACGCGAAGCATTGGCTCAAAAGACAGTGACACAAAACTCTTGTCGGCACCCGAATCAAAAAGAACAGATGCAGGCTGATTATTAATAAAGAACGTACCGTTTACCACATTATCGTCCGCCTGCGCCTCTTGGGCATTCATGTTGAAAGCTCGCCCTCGAGCCTGAGCCTGATTCTGGTTTGCATTCTGATTCTGGTTAGCTAGCCTTGGGCACCGGTTTCTGTAGTGGGTCAGATCCCCACAGTTATAACAAGCACCTGGTGGGTAGTGTGGTCGTGCAGCTTGACCCTGTTGCTGAGCAGGAGGCTGAGCAACTTGTTGAGCCGGGTTCTGAACTGCCCGATTCTGAGCAAACCGACAAACATCGACAAGATGACCTGACTTCCCATAGTTAGTACAGAATCGGCACAGATGTTGCGGCTGATGGTGACTGTTGCATCTATTGCACAAAGGTGCATTCCCTGAACACGGCTTCTTCGCTGGAGGCTGTGCGGGTTGGTTGGGAGCTGCCTGGTTAGCATAGGCAATGACAACATAGTTTTGGGAAGCCTTACGCTTCCTTGCCCTTTTTGATGAACCAAAATCCTTTCCGTTCTTGTTTTGACCTTTCTTGCTATCTTCCTTGTCAGACGACTGTTTCTTGCCCTTGTCACCCTTCCTGTGTAATTTATTCTTCCGAATCTGCGACTCAGTCAATGTCGCTGATAACTCGATCGCCTGACGGAGTGTGGCAGGGTTACTACTAGTAATGATGTCTTGCACTGAGTCAGGTAGGCCGTCGATGTACCTTTCGATAGCCTTGTCAAGTGGGGTAACCATTGTTGGGCAAAGCAGACTCAACTCCTCAAATCTATCAGTATATGCCCTGTGCTCGCCACTATCTTGCTTCAAGTCATCAAACTCTTTCTCCAACGCTCGCTGTTCATGGCGAGGACAGAATTCCCTCATCATAAGGGCCCTAAGTTCAGCCTAAGTTTGTGCTAGAGCAACTTCTGCACCACGGTCTCTCATAACCCCATTCCACCATGTGAGAGCCCTCTTCTGAAACACGCTCGAAGAAAACTCGACCTTGCGATTATCTGGACACTGCACGTGGCGGAAAGTATTCTCAATGCTCTCAAACCATTGAAGAAGCCCAGTCTCTCCCTCAGAACCACTAAACTTGAGTGGTTTAGCCGAGTTAAAATCCTTGTATTTGCATGGAGCATTGTTGTTGTTGTTGGCTTGGTGCCATTGAGCAAAGAGATTTGGAAATTGAGCAGCCATCTGCTGCGCAATAATTTCTGCCAGTTTGGCAGTTGCAATCAGATTGTCGCGTCGAGGAGGCATTCTAAAAGAGGAAAACATGAAAGGTAATGAGTGAGATGACTGGATGAAGAGAATGAGATGAAACAAAATTAACAAAAGAAAAGATGGTGGTCATTTGTCCGCATACCAAGCAAACAACCGACACACAGTGACTGATCAAAGTAAATGGATCAAAAATAATGTATTGCGAAGACATGCTCGCCTATAAGTGAACACTCATCCCAAGAATCCCCAGGTAAGCACAACTGGTCTCGCGTCTAATGAGATATATACGAAGTGCTTGCCTAGACAGAAAACCCAGAATACAGGCATTCACTCTTCCAGTTCGCACGTGTTCACATTATTTAAAACCCAAAACGTTGACGAGATTTTGAAAATTTGAAGGCACAAGGCCAAAAATTTAGTCAAACTGGAAGGGTTCAAAACCTTACAAAAGAGGGTTCAAAACCTTGTAATAAATTATTCAAAAACAGAAGATTGTTTTTCAAAAATCGTCTCGGAAAAATTTGGTTTTTGTTTTGATAATCACCTAAGGATAGGTGATGTGCATGTTTTAAGATCTAAACACAAGATAACTTGTGTTAGGCTCCTAGAAAGGTTATAGTCTAGGTCAAAGAATTACTAATAACCTAATTCCCTATAACCATTGGCTCTGATACCAACTCTTCTGTCACACCCCGAGCACGTATATCATACAAAACGTGGCGGAAAACGTCGGGGAGTGTTGTAACAGAATTAATTGTTTCATAACCATGGCATTCAAAGTTGTAATTTTATTTATAAACATAAGAGTTACATTGTCTTAAACAGGAAATAAAGAGTTCAGAACATAATTAAACTAAGTCTATCTTCATTTTATGTCTCTAAGGCACAGGTCCGCCCTAGTGTCACGATCATCATCCTACGGAAAAGCTCCTGAAAACACATGTGAAAATAGGTACGTCAGCATAAAAATGCCTGTGAGATACATAGGTTTTGTGAAAATAGGATTCATGACTTATAAGTTTAGGAAAAATTGTTTAATAACAGTCAGTCATGAACCTTGTAAGTTGTTTTGTTTTGTAAATCATTAAAAAGCAATGATATGTATAAATAACAGAATAATGTAAGGTTAGATGAATAACCAAGTAAAAATGAGTTTGTATAAGATAAGTTGTTTTGTAAACCAATGTCTTGTGAAAATAAGTTGTTTATGTAAAATGTAATATGTCAAATATTGAAATGATTTAAGTAACGCTACGACATGAAATATCATACAAACACTTATTTAGAGGAAGTACCAGCGGCGTATCCACCATGGTTGTATTATATTACACACGCCTCGTTACTCGAATCATTTACCCAAACCAACCATCAATGTAAATTGTTCATGTATAAATGAATTGTCATGTGTTAATGTGTAAACCATATTGAAATGTCTAAGTCCAATGTAAACCACTAAATATGTATATCAATGTCAAAATGTTTATGTTAATGTAGATCATGTAATGTTTACCCATAAATATCATGTATGGTAAGTGGAATATATCAACTAAACCATATGAAAAATGCACAAAAACAAGGTATTGAAGTAAAACATGGTTTAAATCAAAGTTATGTTTTGTGGAACAAATGCATGCTTTACTGATACAAACATTTATGCGGTATTGTGAAAATGCATACATCCAAGCCTTGAGACTATGGCGATAAACCCTTAAACAAATTAAAGGTTTATCTAAGTTATGTGTATCGAATTCGGTCATTCCTTTCATCCAAACCTACCCAGGATGTCCGAAACGGGAGTTGTCAATTCCTATGGTACCACTACCTACTAACGAACGGCGTAGCTAATGTTAATGAATGTATTGTTCCATTGTAAACAACCCAAATGTCATAACAAAATGTAAGCATGTGATGAAATCAACTGTACTAAGTACGCACACAATGGGCATACATAGCATGAAATGTAATGTAAAACAATGTACTAAGTATGCACACAATGGACATACATAGCATGAAATGTAATGTAAAGCAATGTACTAAGTAGGCACACAATGGACATACATAGCATGAAATGTAATGTAAAACAATGTACTAAGTACGCACACAATGGGCATACATAGCATGAAATGTAATGTAAAACAATGTACTAAGTACGCACACAATGGGCATACATAGCATGAAATGTAATGAAATCATGTACTATAATGTACTAACGAACATAGCAGGTATATGATGTGAAAACATGGAAAGCATGAAAGTAACAAGTAGGCACATGTGTTTCACCCCAAAATGTTTGGAAAACAGTAAAAGAGGGGTCTATGTACTCACTTGAGATTGCTCAGAAGTCCTAAGATAACCACCAAGCAATGCTAGAGATCACGGAATCAAACGGCACCTAATATAGGTAACTATGTTAATAAACCGGACCTATATCAGAGGATCGGATAGAATGAGGGTTCGTAAACCAAACGAGTATGGAGACTCGTGTAATATGGTTTAACAAAGCCCACATACTAAAACGAAACCTAACCTAAGTGCTTGTGACCCATTACGACCTGTTTAGGTAGCTTATGCTACTTTAACGCGTCGTTCGCGTGAAATGCGTTCGGACCGCCTAACTAGTCCTATGACAAGTAACATATGCCTTAACATGTCTAATATTGTTGTCAAATCAGTTTAGATGTCAAAAGTTATGTTACATATGTTTAAAATGAATTTTGGCATCAAAGGGGATTTATTGGTAATTTACCTAAGGCATATAAACTACTTATCATACAACTACTTAAACGAAGCGACCATAAGGTATAACCTTGAAAGGTTATTCCCTATATACTATGGTCACCTAATGGGTTTGGTCGGATCCTAATGATCGACCAAATGGGTCGGGTTCGAAGGTATAAGCGATTTATTAAATCGCTTACCCTTACGACCCTAGACAACGTGGTAATCAGTAGGCATAGTCACAAGGGACTATAACCATCGTGATTACAATCACGTTGCGAAGTTCAAATGAACTTCTCATTGACCATAAACTGGTCAATGCAGAAAGTCAAACAAAGTTTGACTTTCGGACTCGAAAAGCAATAAAAGAACGAAGGAACACTTACGAAGGGTCCCCGAATGCTAATCTAGATCAAAATAGCTCAGGTATGAAACAAAGGTTTCAACTTAGAGCACATTAGATCAGATTCTTGTGAGGAAAAGTGAAGGGTGGAGGTGGGTATTTATAGTTTTCGGTTCACCGTTAGGATCATTTCTTGGAAAAGGGGGCACGATCTAAGTCGTACACTTGTTGGAAAGTTGTGGTAACTCATTTGCCATCCACCATAAGAGTTTGACACTTGGCACTTGGCCTTTGGAGAGTGTTAAGGGCTGTTAAAAGCTGAAAAAAAACGTTTTGCTGCATCTGGCCGCTACTTAAGGACCTAGTTTGGCAGATTTACAGTTTCAGTCCCTGCAACCTCAAAACTTGGTTTTCGATGCGTTTTTTTGACACGTTTAAGCCCCGTTAACCCTATTTCAAAGATATAAAATGAAGTTAAAGTACAGGGAACTTAAAATGTGTTCAAAAATATCTCGGGTGTCGGTTCGTTTAGCCGTACGGTTACGTTGTTCGGTTAATTACGACGGAATGCGCATAAGCGGGAAAAATGATCCAAATGGCGTGACAAATGGATTTTTCTTATGCCAAACACTAAAATAAAATATTTTAGTGCTTACATAAATTTTTGGATGTCCGGATGCATTCAAAACGTAAGTTATGCGCTAAAATGCAAACTTGTGCACTTTTTGACGCTTTTAGTCCTTGAATGACCCCAAAAGTTTATTTTAGCATACCGAACCCCTCAAAGCCTATTTCTAAGCTATGTAAAGGATATTTATGGTATGTTTAACTTATGGTCATGTTCCGGAATGTTCGTTACAGTTCAAATTGGCATACTTTCCCAGTTTGTCAAGTTTAGTCCCTGTAAGCGAATTAACTTGTTTTTGCCATACCAATGCCTTCAAAACTTATTTCTAAGTTATGTAAGGGTTATTTAAGGTATGTTAAGTATATGTTGATGTTCCGGATTATTTTTCGCATTAAACTGGCTACGTTTACGCACCAGTTTGCGTATAACTCTCTAGAAAGTGATATAGAGTTTGAAATTGAATGAAAATCAAAACATGAAAAATGTAAAACATAACCAAACAAACTTTGGGATCAAATGACATTGTTTTATTGATAATGGTACTGTTCACAATGATTTCAGACACAGATGTTACAATTTTCAAGAACAATGTACATATTTTAATTATGTTTGTAATGACAATATAAATTCCCAGAAGTTTATCTTTATCTTTGTTATTCAATTTTCAATTTCAAACTCTAATGTGATTGCACTATGTGTTATTTCAAATTTCATGCTGATTTTGAGGATTCCGTTCTTTAGGAACTAAATCTTATAATATTAGCATAATATAAATTGCACTCCGGTGCATTTGTACGAACGTGGTAACACAATCGATACGAGTACTATGAACAAGTTAATACTATTTTATGATTATAACAGTACATACATGATTTATTTATCTAATATGTATAGTATATGGTTGTAAATACAAATTGCTTCGTATGTTGATATAACATACTTAATACATTTTTGCTTAGTATGTTAACTTAGCGTACCTAGCACATGAATTGAGAACATTTTCTTGATATGTTTACATTATGATGATAATGTATTATTAGTATATGTTGCGTTCTACCTGTTTGGTTAAAAATGAAACATATATATAAACATTCGTACTAGAATAGAACACCTACTAATGCAAAATAAGTAGTGTTGTCATTGCTAGTATGAAATACGATTCGATATGGCAGATATTATGTTGTGACGATGTTTAGTTGATTTAAATGGTAGTTCAACCTTGTTAATTGTTTACCCTCGCTTAACATGAGGAGCTATGTGGACCATGCGACGAAACGAGTAATTATGGGTGCACACTTAATTATGAGATTCGACGCATGAGAATCATAGTAAGCCGTGTTAAGTATGGTGGCATAAAATCTAGAATGATTAAGGTAACGGGAGGAGTATGATGCGATAAAAACATGGTGGATACGCCGATGGTACTTCCTATATATAAGTGTTCTTATTGTGTTATTCTTCAGAACGTTGCTGAAATCATTTGGTGATTTTATGTTATCTTGGACCATTATGTGATTATGTGTTCAATTGTTATTTGTGTGGATATTTCCAATGGACAAGAACAAGTTCATTCATTAACTCAAATCGAGCCGACTGGGGGTATAATATGGTGTTAAAGGTGACGATCTTGATGCCATAGGTATGTTGACCCGTCTCCTATGCATGGGATGCTTATGGTACATTGGAGGTACCTTGTGGGACGTTAGAAACCGTGTACGTGAAGGGCTTGAATGTACACCACTTTATTTTCTAGGAATTACACTAGGAGCTTAGTATAACATAGTGCCATACTTAAATGATTTTTAAACACTAGTCTACTATCACAAGTTTCAAAGGATTGAACACCTTGAGATACTTTGAATATCCCAAATCACATTTCAAATTCCCTAAAATTTCTAAATGATGCTCCGCATCTTTGGGATCTAGCAATCTGCTTATCCATCAGTTGTTTCAATTCCACTCTACGGTCTCCTGCGAACAAATTTCGGGACGAAATTTCCTGTAGTAGGGGAGACTGTGACACTTGTGCTCCGTAAACACAAACGATGTAGGACACTATATTTTATCAAAGAAACAATGTGTTTTGGTATCAAAAATTTGTTTATTTTGGTTTTACAATTTCACATTTTGATTCTAGTTCATTTTCAAGCTTTAGATCGCTTTTTGGAAAGTTATACGCGAACCGATGCGTAAACGTAATAAGTTTAATGCGGAAAACACTCTAGAACAGTGACATAGGCTTAAAATACCTTAAATAACTTTTATATAACTTAGAAATAGGTTTTAAAAGCTTTGGTGTGTCAAAAACAAGTTTATTCACACTCAGGGACTATTTGCGTCAAACTGCGAAAGTCTGCTAATTCACATAGTATCGAACATTCCAGAACTTGATCATAAGTTGAACATGCCCTAAATATCATTTACATAGCTTAGAAATAGGCTTTGAGGTGTTTGGTGCGCAAAAAAATAAACTTATTTGATCAATAGGGACTAAAAGCGTCAAAAAGTGCATAAGTTTGCATTTTCACGCATATCTTACGTTCTGAATATATCCGAACATCCAAAAAAATTTGTAATCATTAAAATATTTTATTTTAGTGTTTGGAATGTTAGAATTTCACTCGTCGCGTAATTTGGATCGATTTCGCGTTTGTTACGACTCCCGTCGTAATTAACCGAACAACGCGATCGTACGACCAAACGAACTGACATCCAAGATGTTTTTGAGCATGTTTCATGTTCCCTATGCTTTAACATCCTTGTAGATCCTTGAAAATGGTTAACGGGGTTTAAACGCATCCAAAATGGCCTAAACGAGTTGCAGGGACCAAAGCTGTCAATTTTTAAAAGTTTCTGGTAGCTGGCACATGGTGGCGTTAGAAAGATTTCAAGAAGATATTTCAAGTTTGATGTCATCCTTTTGGAAGGTTTTGGTTAGTATATTTTATCTTCGATAAGATATACGAACCAAAGCCGTAGTTTAAAAAGTCTTTTGTTTTAAAATGTCCTTTATGGAACTTATTACTTTGAATGGTTTGTAAACTTAACTTTAAGTTTGTTGGTTTAACTTAACAACTTGGGTTTGTAATATTTTGAAACTTATGTATGGATGAACATCATGTTTTAATCATGTAGTTGTTTATTATAATTGAATACAATGAAACTGATCAAGTCACACATCACACGCTTCTGCAAAATTCAGGGTGGGACAGGTTGGTATCAGAGCTTCTATTGTAGTGAACTAGGATTCCTTCTCGAGTCTAGACTACAATCACTAGGATTCTCTCACGAAAACATTTTTACAAAAAGGTTTTTCATTGCATTTACGAAAGCGCCAAGATCCAGGAATCAAACATCTTTTTTCAAAGGAAAGACAAAGCAAGGACATTAGTAGAGAGGGAGAATACCCCGACTAATGTGCCAATTGAGGTATAGTCAGTCCATGTGGGATGGACTTGCCAAAGAAGAAATGACCCCCAAAAGAATAAACGAGAGTTATATATGACATGTTTCATTCATTTGCCTGTGTATACTAAGTAACATTATTATTCATTAATATATATATATATATATATATATATATATATATGCATATATGTGTACAGATTAATTATTGACAGGAACGAGATACCTTCGACTTCGAATCCTATTATTATTCTTGACTCGCACAATGAGATTATCGACCTCGCGTTTATTGAGGAGCTTATGACTGATGTGGTTACCAAACGAGACCCTCAGCTTGATTCCATAGAAGATGGATGTTTTTCCCTCTCGAACTAGAAGGTGCCCGATTACGGTAGTGACGACGAGGCGGAGGTGGTAACCTTGGAAAACAACCTTATCAGTGGGACGAGGTCCCTGTGGCTTCTACGAAACATGATTGACGACACACTTGTCCAGATGAGGAAGATTCATCTTGAAGGTTCCCCTCCAACTACTATTACTAGGAACTCTCCTTATTCATACTCTGTCTAAGCATTGTGCCAATTCGCGCGTAACGACAATGGATGGTAGCGCGTGGACCACCATAATGGTCCTTTCCATGTTGAAGGTATGAGGACAGTAGTCTCCCCTCTTTGGCTGATCGTCTACTTTGAACGAGGGAAAATTAAGGTGACCATGCAAGACAATTTATTATTACGGGGGCCCATGTAATAACGACTTGTAGTGCATGGAAATCCCGGTGGACTCTGCGGGTCAAACTAATGATCACCATCTGTTCGAAGTTTCTAAAGTTGTTCAAACTTTCACCTAGTAGAACACTAACCGAGATGGTTACTATAACACTCTACAAGTAGGAAAACTGTCTTTGCCTACTTCGTGTCGAACACCTCTACCTGTAGTAAAAGTCATTGGGAACCGGTATCCAACCAAGTGAAGATGGCTAACACTCAGGAAAGATTTTCCTCAACACTTTAGGATTCTTGTGTTTAAATTTGTACAGAGCTTACAACACCCCAAACTTATCCATTGTAGTTGCTACGATAAACCCCAACATTTAACTTCTGTTTTACCCCAAGGAGGTAGCATGGCGCGAACTGCAGTGTAACCTATTTACCATACTTTATTCAACATTCATGGAAACCATGCCAACCATATTGGGACTCATTGAGCCCCAAATCAAAATCAATGTATGTTTCGCACAGTCAAGTATGGCAAAGGGGTCCTCCCAACGTTGGAAAATCAAGGCCCACGAAATATAGAAAACATGTTATAAGGGCGGAAGTAACCACTCGATATTCTCAATAGATTGTTGATCCATTTAGGTATATGGACGACACATGCTAGAAGATTCTTCTCAACCTTCACCCCTCATACACTTTATTACCCACTAATTATATTACCACCACCAACACCATATCAGTACCTCCACACTCTCTATCCCTTAGTGCACCCCATCATTTGGGTAGTGCATTCGTGCCCTGGAACCGCTCTACGGTTGCTACAAGGCACAACTCAGTCCCGAGGAAGAAGCCAGGTACCCTCACGACCTTACTTCTGCATTTTCACTATCACCCTCCCCTACACATTGTAGTAATGTACAACCCATCTTTTGGGAAGTATACCCATGATTGGTTAAACTAAAGATTATGGAAGAGTCGGAGACTTGAGGAATAAACAAGGAATAAGGTGAAGGGAAGATCTCACCGTATTGCGTATGGCACTGAATGACTTGCATCAACCGGAGTGAGGTGACTCCGAGGAGGTTTTCTTCACAAGACCAATTGTAACAAGACAACATGGTATATATGGAAGTCGATATATCCTTAGCAAGGTTTGTTGCAACTCATTTTACCTCGCTATAATGACGAGATGATTAAGGTGGAAGGATTTGCATAAGCATCATTAGGAATTACCTTACCCTTATACTTATAGTGCGCGACGAATGAGCTTTGCTTTCATTCATAGACAACAAAGTTATTCCAAAATAAATGTATAATCTTGTTGGTAAGGTTTTATACATGCGAAGCCCATGGAACCACAGCGAAGGAAACGCTGGTTTAGCCCAATCAGAACCTTTACCTGCAACAAGAGCTGAGCTCGAAGCACTAGTAAACCAGCAAGTCGCTAAAGAAATCGTCCAATATGAAGCAAGCAGTACTGCCAGCAACGGTGGAACAAGAGGAACCACATTGGAAATCGCTCAGGCGATAACTCATCCCCTAGGTCCTACAGAGGGCGGAATAACGATGGAAAAATCGAATAAGAGTCCAATGAAAAAGAAGACACAGGTGATAAAAACTACAAAGGAGAACAACCAAAGTGTGATAGGTGTGGTTATAATCACACGGGTCCGTGCAGGACTCATAGTTGGATAATTGTGGCAAGACCGGGCATAGCAAGGAGGCATGCTGGTCTAGTACGGGATATGTGAATGGAATTCAGGATAGTAATAGAAACGGAAAGGGCAAAGGTTGCTACGGGAGTGGCGACAAAGGACATTAACGGAAGGACTGCCCGAAGAAAAATAAAGCTCGTGGGAGCATTTTCACGATGGGAGCACGCGAGGCACGTTAGGACCCGAACGTAGTTACGAATATGTTCCACATAAACCGACACTTTGCACCCGTACTATTTGATACTAACGTCAACTTTAGTTTTGAATTTGCAGAACCTAAGGATATACTTGGCTTAGGAACAAGTAAGCTAGACACCCCATATTCTTTAGAATTAGCAAAAGGGAAATTAGTCAAAGTAAATGAAGTTATCAGGGGTTGCACACTTGAACTATTGGAGCGAAAGTTTTCTATCGACCTTTTACCAGTTGGTTTAGGAAGTCTTGATGTTGTAGTCGGCATGGATTGGCTATCCAATGATGGAGCTGAAGTCGTTCGCCATGAGAAAATCATTCGCATCCCTGTCGCGAATGACGAGACACTTATAGTACACGGCCTTCACGCAGTTGATGTGAGAACACTAGGCCCATAAGGTGGTGGATTGTGACATCCACACTGGTCACGAAATCGCAGAAGTGTCTCCGAAAAGACTGCATAGCCTTCCTCGCTCATGTCGTCGACGAGGAGACCAAGGAGCCCGAAGTTAGAAGACATCCCCGTTATGAACGATTTCCCAGAAGTCTTTCCCAAAGATTTTCCTAGGATACCTCCACAGCGACAAGTGGAGCGTCATATAGATCTAGTGCTGGGAGCGGCACCAGTGCCAAAGGCACCATACCTGCTAGCTTAGTCCGAAACGCAAGAGCTTTCGACTCAACTGCAAGAGCTGCTAGAGAAAGGATTTATCAGGCCGACCTTCTCACCTTGGGGAGCTCCAGTATTGTTGGTTAAAGAGAAGGACGATGGTTTTAGTGTTGTGCATAGGCTACAGGGAGTTAAACAATCTAACCATCAAGAATCGGTATCCCTTGCCGAGGATTAATGACTTGTTCGACAAACTGCAAGGCTCTAGCTACTACTCGAAGATCGACTTGAGTTCGGGATATGATCAACTGTGAATACAAAAAGAAAGTATCCCTAAAACAACCTTTAGGACTCGTTATAGACATTATGAGTTTCTTGTCATGATGTTTGGCTTAACAAACACACCAGCGGTATTCATGGACCTCATGAATCGGGTGTGGAAGCCTTATCTGGATAAGTTCGTGATTCTGTTGACATTCTTATCTCCTCGAAGACCCAGGAAGAACATGAGCAACATCTGCGAGCTATCTTGGAACTTTTGAAGAAAGAATAGTTGTATGCAAAGTTGTCGAAGTGCGAATTTTGGATTTGCGAGGTGCAATTCTTAGGTCACGTGGTGAATGAGAATGGAATTCATGTCGACCCTGCCAAGGTCGAGGCAATAAAAAACTAGGAAGCCCTAAAGACGCCAACTGAGATACGATAATTTCTGGGGTTATCAGGCTATTACAGACGATTCATTGAGAATTTTTCAAGTATTCCTCAGCCGCTAACATCCCTAACCCAGAAAGATAAGAAATTTGATTGGGGAGAGAAACAAGAAAGAACTTTTCAGACGTTGAAGGATAAGCTCTGCGACGCACCTATCTTATCTTTACCTGATGGTACCGATGGATTTGTGGTTTATTGTGATGCTTCTCGACAAGGTCTTGGCTTCGTGTTGATGCAACAAGACAAAGTCATTGCATACGCGTCACGTCAGCTAAAGGTACATAAGAAGAACTATACAACGCGCGACCTTCAGTTTGGAGCGGTGATATTTGCGTTGAAGATCTGGTGTCATTACTTGTATGGTATACATTGCACGACCTTCACAGACCATAAGAGCTTGCAGCACGTTTTTTTTTTATCTGAAGGACTTGAACATGAGACAACGAAGATGGGTTGAACTATTAAATGATTACGACTGTGAGATTAAGTATCACCCGGGCAAGGCGAATGTTGTAGCAGACGCCTTGAGCCGCCAGGAGCGTGCAAAGCCTCTAAGGGTGCGAGCCTTAGAGATGACTATACAAACTGATCTTTCTACTCGGATTCGTGAAGCTCAGCAAGAAGCACTTAAGCCAGATAACCTGTGAGATGAAGCATTACGTGGAATGGAAGTGCAATTGTTGCCTAAGGAAGATGGAACATTATACATTATGGAACAGTAATCTGTACTTTAATGACTGCACATGATTGAACTAATGAGATGAATGATTTCTGATTACTGTCCTACACATACAAATACAATATATGATTGCATCTTATTTATAAATGTTAAGTGCAAGATGAGACAGTTGAATTAGTGCACAGAACGAAACTAGTACATTGATCAGATAAACTAGAAGTAATGACGGGGGTTCATGTGACAACTGGCACAAACCGGTAATTTCCGTACACTATAATTATTGCTTAATGACTGCAATTATGAGTTTAATTGTCAGCAATGTCTGAACACATGATTAAACAAGTGAATTCATGCATGTTGTATACTACAAAATATTGCTTTATGCATAAACGAGAGCGTTGCGTCAAAATAATAGTAAACTCACCGGTAAGACACACTGTGTCAACAGAACTGCAGAAAGCAGTCAGACAATAAAATAGAGGCCTAGGTGTAGGTCCGACGACAAAAGTACATTAAAACCCAAGAGTACATACAAGGGTTTAATTTATATACATTGCGAAAGCAAAAATAAGCACTAAAAAGCACCCGAAACGCACTTTAAGTGCAGAATTTATAAAAATTCAGCAATAATTCAGCATATAAATATTATGCAGAAATGTCATTTTATTATCCAGAATATTTCCCTAAGTGTTGGGAATTGAAAGAGTACAAGAAAGGTACTTAAACGACGCTAAAAGGTGCAATTTAGCACTTTAACGAATCGGTATTTAACCGAACAACCGGACATTACCCGGAACACCAAAATAATGCTAGAAGCATTGTTTTTATTTTTCTAAGCTAGTTAGGTTCCCCGTACACCCTAACACACTAAATAATATATACTACACACTATAAACCCCTAAACTAACACTTTATGTGTAACTAGTATAAGTAACCAATGATCATGATCCAACTAGGTGCCCAACCCCTCCATAACCGGTTGTGTGAGAGTGGGGGGACACCCCATGAATTCTTTTATTTGTTTATTTGATGTGCCATGTACAATTGAGACATTAGGACCATTGGTTAACCTTGTGTTGGAGTATTATAAAAATAACCAAGGGACTAGAATTACATTCATCATCACCATCACAACAACAAAAATCCTCCTTTCTCCCTCTCTCAAAGGCTACGGCCAAACACCCCTTGAGCATCCATCCATCTTTCGATCTTGTTCAAGCCATTCCAACATCATACAAGCTTCAAGGATCACGTATTAGGAGGCTTGGTGCACTCGGAGTTTGAAGGACCTATTTCTCTAGCTTTTATCCACCTCTTTTGCGCATAGATTCTTCCCTAGCCTTGAGCTAGAGGTATAACACTTAGAACTCGTATTTAAACTATTCTAAAGTGGTTAAAAGGATTTGTGTTGGTTAAATCTCGTTAAAATGCGAAAAGATGCACAAAAGTCTACTAAAAGCATGAAAAATGATGGTTAATAGCACATAAGTTGTGTAAAAGTTGTAGTATTTGAAATGTATGGTTATCTAGACCCGATCTATGATGTGGTAGCTCGGATCATCGTTTAACCCGGTTTGGTAAGATCATGGATCTTAACATAAAGCTATTTTAGAAGTAACAAGGGTTAAAAGGTGAAACCCTACCACACATAAACCATGAACTTGTGTAAAAATGTTTTAACTTGTACAAAAGTGTTTAAAACTAGTAGATCTATGTATCTACAAGTGGTATTTTCAAAAGACCAAGCATCAAAAGAAATCACATGTTCTAAACCGGATCTTACACAAACAAAAGTGGTTTTTGTGAACAAACAAGAGTGTGGATACTTGTGTAACAAAAGTTTTAACGAAGAAATAGTTTTCGTAAAAACCGACTAGAAGTTGTAAAACTTCATACTCTTTAAAAATAAAGTTTTTAAGAAATTAAACTTATTTTTAAAGATAACAAGACTTACTAAATGTGCTAGTAAGTTACTACACAATCTTGGTAAATATCCAAGTTCATGAAGTGGGGAAAAGTAGTGATTATTGTTGATAATTGTTGTTGCTGATTATTGATGATTGATGATGATTTAAAAGAAAATAAACACACGTTTTGAAAACGTGGGAAACCTCCATTTTTAGGGGAAACTCTGTCAAAATTTTTATAAATTTTGACACTTAGAAAAATATAAGTTTTTGAGAAACTTATTCCCTAAAAATGTGTTTAAAAGTATTACTAAGGTTTCCCTAATTTTTGATGATAAGAAATGGTGATTTCTTGAAGAATAAAAATGGATATTACGTATATATATTTTTGAGAGAAAAATATATATTATTTTATCACCAATTTTTGTGCTAAGTGTATATAGTATGTGTTATACGTGCTAGTGTATTAAGACTTAAAAATACACTAATTACTCATGAAGAGTAGAAATATAAAAATACACATACAACATACAAGATACACAATTCGGGTGCAAAGTGCAAAACACAAAAGACTTATATTTATTTTTGGAGGAAATAATATAAGTAAGATTCGTAGTTAAAAATATAGAATATTTTTAACACAAGAATATATACAAAAGAGAGTGACTGTACTTGTGCGACGCAAGTCTAGTGACTAACGTTAAGAAAACGCGTATAGGTTACGACGTTAATTAAGCAAATCCGGTGGAGTTTACGACGCTAGGAACGCAAAGTTGTGAGTTCATGCTCCCCCTTTTCTCTTTAACTGTTTTCAGTTTTTATAACTTCGGGGGTGAAATACATGTACAAAAGTACAATATTTATAAATGGTATGACATAAATACAAGAAGTACACTTGGTGAGAACGAGAACCAAGTGTGACGAAATATAAGAATACAAGAAGTACACTTGGTGAGAACGAGAACCAAGTGTGACGAAATATAAGAATATGAGAAGCGCATTTGGTGAGACGAGAACCAAGTGTAAGGCGCTATGAGAAATGATAACAAGAAACGCGCTTGGTGAGAACGAGAACCAAGTAGGAGGCGTTATGAGAAATAGTGTCACGAATAGGGTACAGAAGCACCATTAATCAACGTATACATTCAGACCGCAGAACAAAAGGTTAGATCTAACAGGTGCCTGGCAGCCTCACACTCGGTCGGGGCGAGAATCGAGTGGTGCTTTTGTGTCTCAGAATATACCAATTAAATGCCTTAGGTTTGGTGACTTCCTATGACGTGTCACAGGTTAATGGCTTTGCAACCCATTAACAATCTGATAAGTACAGAAATACTGTATTTACATAAAATTCATACCATACAAAAAGTGATAAATAACTTGAAGTACGTGGGGTACTCAAGAGAAGTGATAAATAACTTGAAGTACGTGGGGTACTCAAGAGAATTGATAAATAACTTGAAGTACGTGGGGTACTCAAGAGAATGAGAATTAAACTTGAGTACGTGGGGTACTCAAGAAGAAATTGAATTATACAGATGTACGTGGTGTACACATGAAACTGAATTTATGAAAACTTGATTTACTCACAAACTATGTTTTCATACAAAGTATACAAACATGAAATACAAAACTGCATGAATTCACACCAACTTTATGTTGACGTTTTTCCAAAAACTCACATGTATTTCAGGTAACTAGGATGGATGTGCCCGCGGTCTTGCTTATGCTCGTGGATGTCGCTTGTGTTTAACTTTAAATAAAGTTGTAAACTTTTAAGACAATGTTTTAAGCTGTCTAGCGATGTAAACGCTAAACTTATGTTTTCAAATCATGGTATTTGATGTTATTTTACGAGCATATAGCATGTTTACTCTTCGTATGCAATGAGAACCTTTCATGATCACACCTCGTGCGCTCAAATGGCCATCCGTCCGGATGACCATCCGTTCGGATGACCTGACCTTTATAATTTCCATTGTTTAAACACTTTTAACTAAACTCCAAATTTTAATGTTTCACAAACAATCACGCACTATTCGAATGGCCATCCTTTCGAATGGCCATCCGCTCGGATGACCATCCGTCTGGATGACCATCCGTTCGAATGTAACACATCCGCTCGGATGGATTATACCCATCCATTCGGATAAACTGTTGAACACTTTTTATCCCACTCGACACTCTGATTACAACCATTCAGCCCTGAAGAAGACTTATGCTTCTATTTCCGTGCACAGGTGTCAAACCCCGATATTTACTGCTCAACCCGGTGGGGAGTATTGTGACGTAAGATTGGTATTGTCATAGTCAAACATACACAGAATAGCACAGCGGAAGTCTTGGAATATAAAATATTATTACATACCCAAATGTCTGAAAATACTGAAAGGATAAATACTGATGTCACTTAGGGCATCCTAAGGATTTGCAAGATCCTTTATTAACACCAAGCAGCTCCCATTCAATTAGGAGTAGTACATGTCACTTAGTCCTTTGAAAATACGTCAGTTTACACTGTTAAATACAATTAACTGACTCTTTTGAAAACGTTTATAAAATTGATTTAAATGCATAAGGCACAATTATTCTTTTATAACTTGGGATAATTATATAAAATAATCTCGTATACAGATTTATATGTTTGTCGTACGATCAGGACCCAGTATAGAAGCCGAGACAAGATTAATAGACACATTACTAATATAGTCCCACAAGGAGTTATCCTCACGTGTGATTATATCTTATATCTTAATTCTCTTTTTGGGGAAAAGAAACCATATCGCAACTGTCAGGTGTATGCCTACACCTCGTGCTTAGGTCGTGGCCATTTGCATTTAAATGAGCCGAGGATATCCAGGACACGGTCATATTAACCCCCAAAAGTTTATATATCAAACAAAACAGATTAAAACGGGTTATGTCAATGAATTAACCACTAATTGATTAAATATTCCATACCCGACTGAAGAAACACTGGTTTAATTGACCGGAATCAACTGAACCAGGGGGTTTGAATCTGCATAAAAGGGTTTATCTCTTCTCGCTCGATTCGTGGGTGACTGATCTCCTTCTTCACAATAACTGCAAAACAACCACCATTAGACTCGCCACGGGGAGAATGGGGGTTCTCTCCGTGACCACCCTCCGGCGTGAGAATAAGTACAGGTTTTATGAAGAAGAAGAAGTAGTGAAAGTGAAGTGAATGTATCTTGAAGATTATACCTGAATTATCCTTCTATTTATAGCCGAAGTTTAGGCGGGAAAACCTATTGGTGAAATATTGACGGAAAGTGCTATTTTCGTAAGCGGTTATTTTTCCCTCCGTTAGTCACTAACGAGTGTGAGAGCACACGAATCGCGATCTTTGATTAAAGGTTGGGGTATTGTCACGTGGAAAGTGGGTAAGTGAAGATCTCTCTTTAATTCCGTGCCATCATCGTGACTTCAAGGGAGTCTGGGATGATGCCACGTAGCCATTCGGTTATAACCGTCTGGTGGTGCACGATGGAGCCTTCTAGAAGAATACAGCTGTAATCCTGTGTGGCTCCTTACTGTATGGTATCAGTGAAGTAAATAATATCCAAGTCTGGATATTATTTATGCGGGAGTGTTTGTTAAGGTTTTCATCCTTATCTGTTATGGAGATTGGCACAAGGGTTTGTTAGTTTCCTTTTGGCGCGCAGGTGTTCTTTGTTGCTTTCCTTCTAAGTTCTCTTTGTAGGACCAGTGCGCGGCCGCGCAAGGCCTGAGGAGGGTTAGAAGGATGAGGTTGTGGTATGGTCCCAATTACTTGAAACAAGGTTTTTGGGACCTTACCCCTTCAAGTCCCCCAGTCTAGTGTTGCTCTTATGCAAATAATTGGAGCACTGGACTATGAGAGAGAGGTGCTTTTGCTGTAGAGTTTTTGGCGCGGAAGTGAAGAAACTTTTTGGGGAAGATACTCTTGCTCATTATTCTGATTTTGAAAATCTTGACTTTGGTCATGTGGAAAGGTACAGTAATAACTGTTGACGTGTGACACGTTGTCACTGTCAGTTGTATGTTACTGGCCGTATATCCCACGTGTGCGTGAACTCGCGTTTATTGTTCCTTCCCAATCGCCCCTGACGCTTGGATATCTGTGTCAACCCCGAAAAAGGTGTTATTGCAGTTACCTAGGTTATATATGGCAGTGAGTATATAAATCTTCTCATTTGCTCATTTTTGTTAATCATTGCTTTCTTGAAAACCCTTTTCTTCTTCGTCTCCTTTATCAGTTTTTTGAAAGAATTGTTTCTCTCTCTTATGTCAACCGGAGACCATTACGAAGACTCTGCTGAAGAAATGGCTGCCGAACTTCCACCATTGAAGTGGTCCAGGGCAACCTTCGATGGTTTGATTCGAAACTTTAAATTTCCGGAAAGTTGGGGTGCCCGGTGATGCGTGTGTAGTGTTATATATTTTTATGTATATTTTTAGATCTTTTTACACTTTAGTCAAGTTTTAAATTTATAAAACATGATATTATACTAACACTAAGCACACATATGGGCAAGTGCACCGATCGTGAGCGTAGTATAGCGTTGGTAAGATACCGAGGTCGTCCAAGGACACAAGAGCTTTTAGTACCGGTTTATCCTCAACGTCTAATCAAATCAAAATTTTAGAAAAAGGTTTAAACATGAAAATAAAAACTAAAAATGATGAAAATAAAAACAGATAGACAAGATGAATCACATGGATCCGGCTCGCCTTTAGTGTAACCTTTGATTATTTCCGCACTTTTGCACTTTTTAAGAGATTATCTTAGTTATAGTAGTAGGCCCCTCTTTTGAAGGTGACGTTACCCTCAACCCAGTAGTTTGAGTCAGCAAGGATACAATCCTAAAGGGTTGGATTATTGAAAGATAATTAATTAAGTTATTAATGCGTAATGTGGTAGGCCCCTTTTTTTGAAGGTGACGTTACCCTCGGCTAAGTAGTTTGAGTCAGCAGGGATACAATCCTAAGTAGCCGGGTTAATGTTTTAATAGTAGTTTACATATGAGGGGATCAAGAAATTTGAACCCCCTCCATCCAATACCAGTGGGTATTGAAGGAGGTCCTACTAAGCTTGACCCAGGTTCTTGCAGGATCTATACACTGAACAAGGCAAGACACTTACAAAACCATTCCCTTAACCCCCGACCAGGTAGCCAACATATCTCCATATAGACCGTGGAGATATGAATGGTGCAAATCGTTTATTTTATATAGACAGTAAAATAACGCCAAGACACCACGGACAAATGATAAGGAAGTTTCACCTTCACCATAAGAAACTAGTTATTAAAGTCATTAATAGATAACCAAATAAAAAGTGCAAAAAGATTAAAAATAAAAAGTATTACACTAAATGCTTGTCTTCACCAAGTGATGTAAGAGACTTAGGCAAACATGGCCTTTGATTGTCAAGAACTCTTACTATCAATCTTGGATCCCAAGACTACTACACACACTCTATGATGGATGATGGATGATGGTGGTGGATGTGGGTTGTGATGGTGGTGGTGGGTGGGTGAAGTGTGAGAGAGGTGGTTTGCCAATGGATGCCTTTGAAGTGAACCAAGCACCTCTATTAATAGCCAACATAGAAGCCCAAACACGGCCCCGTGTCCATTGGGCATGGCCCCATGTCCATCCATCTTCTCTTTCTTCATAAATGTAGTTTGTCTGAATTAGTTGACCACGCCCTCGTGTCTGCTAGGCACGGCCCCATGTGCAGAAGCGTATCTGTAATATCAAGATTTGCTTGGATTCTGCGAATCTTAGCGTTGACCATGGCCCCGTGTCCGCTGGGCACTCCCACGTGTTGGGAAATAGAAGCTTCTACAACTTTGTCTTTTCTGCAGACACTTGGGCACACCCCCGTGTTTATTGAGCACGTGGCGTGTCCAGCTTTCTGATCTCTTGTTTTTGCTTGGGAAGATGTTGTCGAGGGGTCGGACATGCCACGTTTATTCCTTTTCTTGTATTATTGTTAGATTTGACTGTATTTTTTCTTCTTTTGTTCATTTAAGCTCTTTTAACCCTGAAAATACAAAAGGAAGACAAAAGCACACTTTTTCCAACATTTGTACTAAAAAAAGGTTAGTTTTATGACTCATTTAATGTAATTTATATGTTGCATTTTACACACATCAAATACCCCCACACTTGAATCTTTGCTTGTCCTCAAGCAAAACTCCTTATAATGTGGCTTACACTCCCAAATGGAATGGGTAGAAGAGAAGGTTTTGGGCTTGTCTTGAGTGTCGGGATTCCAAGATTTTTATTAGGTTTTATTTTTATGTTATTTACAATCCTATTCGTTATGATTGATTTAAAACATTACATAAGAGAAATTACTTATTTGGGCATAACATGCCTCTTTAAAATTCCATTTATATACAAGTTCACATACCTCATGGGAGATCACTCAACACTCGGCCGAAGATGTATTTTTGTAAAACACTCGGGACCGGCATGGAACTTACTTCTACCATATGCTTGCCAAGCAATCAATCCTCCTCCTTTTTAACTATACACCTTTGTAAATATCAAGAGGACTTTGGGGAAGGGTTAGGCTTGGGTTAAAGGTAGGTGGTTTTGGGTTAGTGGTTAGTAGAAAAGGGCGAAAGGCGTAAAAAGCGTCGGTTTTCGTAATTTTTTTTATTTTTGTGACTTTTTATTCTAATGAAGCATTTTTCAAACAAGGTTCTTTTTTGATGAACTTGTTTGTTTATTTCTTGACTTCATCATTTTATTTTATTTTTTTTATTTTTATTTTTTATTTTTTTGATAAGGAACGTCACATGAAAAACCGAGATTTTTACTAAAATAAAGGGTTTAAAATGAAAAAGGGTTTTGGTGGGTAAAGGGTGTTTGTTTTATGGGTTAGAAATGAAAAGGTTTAGGCTCAAAGGGGTTAACTAGGGGGATTTTGGGTAGGTGGTAAAAAAAGAAAATAATGGTGTTGAAAGAAAAAGGGTTAGTCCTAATGTCTCCATCATTTACTTACTTGGGTTTAAGTTGGTAAGAACCGGGAATGTATCGTCATGGCAAGTTCTAGAGTCGTAAGAAACCAAGCGGCTATTCACACAAGATACGAAAAATGAGCATTTAGTTTTAAAGATGTGTATTTGTATTGTTAGATCCCGGATTGATCCGTTTCGATTGCGAACCGACTCGTACGACGTGCGGAATCCGTGCACGAGCAAGACCGAAACACACGAACGTCAAATAATCTGTGATTCTATTGACGAATATGAAAACGTACAAAGCACCTGAATCACGATGTCACTTTCTCTCTCTAGTTTCTCTCTCTAGAACTAGAGCTCTCAAAGTCACAAATGAGCAAAAGTGTCAAAAGTTTTTAAACTAAGCCCTAACTCCTCTATTTATAGGCCAAGGGTTATAATGAGATATCTCATTATTTACACAAATGCCACCTTGCCTTTTACTAAAATATAACACTATAAGCACAAAACTTAATCTATTTCTTTCTCTCTCTTTAGCTCGAACAGAATCCCCGTGGATCTGTCTTCAGCTCCAGCTCCCCCTTTCGGTAGACTCTTCAGGCTCCCCCTTTCGTCAAGCTTCCGTGCTTTTGGGATCGACACCTGGCTTTTCGGTTACAAGCTCCTCTGGGATAGTTACGTGGCTCTTTGAATGCACGCTCCCCCTTTCATTGAGCTCGTCTTCAGACTCCCCCTTAGACTCGGCTATCGGGATCGTAATCTGGTACAACATCTGCAACACTCATACGTTTATAAGAAAAAGCATTTTCGGTTTTCCAGGAATCGTATCCTGGCTCTATAAAACTTTCTAAATCAAGATCCTGGCTCTAAGATATAATAATATGAAATATATCCGGGATTACTTGATACTCTCCCCCTATCAACAATCTTCAAGTATTTGGCAGTTTCAACGAACCGGATCGGAAACTAGCTCTTTTACAGATTTTTACAGTAAAAGCATCCAAATCCCTCACAGTTAATCATCCAAGTCCAACTTAATGACCTTGGAGATATCACAAACTGTTTTTGATTTTTTAAAAATTTCAAGTTTCAAATTAATGAACTTGTTTTATTTTCAGAAACACAATCAGCATACTCAGATTTTGAAACTCAGCTTCCCAAACATCGGTTGTCGAAAATAAAGCAGAATCAAAAATCTTTTTGTATTTTCTGAAAACATAAAGCAGTAAAGAAATATGTACAAACATATTTACAGACAATATTTTTGTTTAAGTTTGTGTCAGAGGATCATATCAGTTTTTGACAAATCACAAGTACCGTTGAGCTTAGTCACACATTAAGAATTAAACAATTCACTTAGATTGTCGATATATTGATCCACTTAAATTTTCATACAAATTTCAACTGATTCAGGATACGAATTAGATGTATTAAGAACTTAAACTTATTCATGTGTCCCACTTCTTGAATATACTCCCGTATCCAGAATCCCAATAATCAGTCTTACAGGTGAGTATACTACATGATATCTGTACATAAATTAGGTATGCGAGGGCCGAGGGATCTCAGGTCGATACTTCCGTATACGCAGAGAGATATCAGCTTCGACTTTACGGAATGTCCCCTTTAGAGGATCTTTTAGCTACAACAGCAGCGACTATCAATTTTATTGTTTCATCGGCATGCTGAGGGTTTATGCTATGTTTCAAGCATTTGCATAAAGTATTATCCAAGGACTAGGTCAGAACTACCGTTCAGCAGAAGTCCCGGAATAATACCCCAGACATCATTGAGTATAAAGACCTAGTATATCAGATTATGAGACCTTTCAAACAAGATTTCAGGGGTTACCTATATATCCAAGTAGTGTTCCCCACAAAATAAGCAAGTTTGAATTTATGTTTATATCCCGAAAAAGTTTACTAAATGTATAAAAATCTACCAACACATCCACGGTGAGATCGTTTAACACATTTAAACTTTCCATTTCTTTAGCGTACTGTAACTGTCTACTGATGTACTATCATTTCCTCTTTTTACGCAAAAACTCAATTTTTTGTTTTATCATGTTTTTGACTTTTTCAAATTTTCTAATGTTTTTGGATTTTCTGACAATTTCTTACTCCCCCTAAAATGCAAAACCATTTAAAGAAAATTTGACAACCAACACTGATAGCTTTGTCTCGCCATCCATTTTCTGCTTCACATGCTCTGTTTTGAAGAAAATATAATATACCCCCATGATTTACAACCCATTGATATTCGACAGTTTGAAAACCGTTTTTCAATTTTGTGAAAGTAATCATGTTTGTTCAGCCGTGAGGGTTTCGGCGTATTCAATCAACATATTTTTGAATTTGAATATTTTTGACAAAAACAAAACATATTTTTGGTTTTTCAAAATTTTCAATTTTTAGGGTTTTTGAAATATTGTTTATTTATTTACAGAACACAATAAACTCCCTGTTTAACCAAACCAGGGTTCAGCAGCCTTCTCCTCCTGTGCCAGGCTGCTCATCAATTCTCCTCCTTGACAATCAAACTTCATGAGCACCTGCACATTCTCAAAAACTCAATTACTTGAACAATTTAGCCCAGGTCTGTTGGACCTTAGGCATTTCAACACAATAAACTTCATTCAACTTTGGAAATTCTTTGTCATTATTCACAAAAACGTTTTCATCTTTGACTTCGACCTTTTCATCTTTTATCAAAGTCACTTGTTTCTTAACACTCCATGTTTGACCTTTCGGAGTACCTCTTTTGTAAAAATGTGATTCTTTTTGAACATTTTGTTTTTGAACAACAACTTTTGGTTTCTAAAACTCTTGGGGTTTTGTCATATCAACAGATGTGTTCCAACTTTGTGTTGTTCTGAATCTGGGTGTGTGAGAAATCTGTGTTTGTTTTGAATCAGACCTAGTCTGTTTTGGTTTCCAAGTTTGATTCGAAGCAAACTTGTTTGTGTTGTACCTCCAAGTTTGTTTTGTATCAAACCTGGTCTGTTTTGGTTTCCAAGTTTGATTCGAAGCAAACTTATTTGTGTTGTATCTCCAAGTATGTTTCAAATCAAATCTGGTTGACCTTGGTTTCACATCCTCAGATTTCTGTTTTTCAACATCAACAGGCTTTGGATTTGGACATTTTCGAGCAACATGTCCAATTTGATCACATTTAAAACACACTTTCTTTGAAACATCCTTGGCCTGTTGTTGTTTCTTTTGAGCACAAAACTCTTCATTAGACTGTTGTCTAAATTTGAGTTTTTCTTCTTCAAAACTTTTTCCTTGAATAAAACTCATCTTTGCCTGAGAATTTGGCACTTCATTTTTCTTCCAATTTTGTTTCTTTTTATAACCCAACCCAGCCTTCATGTTTTTCTTCTTGAAACCAGGTTTATTATAAAAAGTTTTGTGACTTTTACCAACAAACTTTGAAATTTCCGACTTCTCAATCTCAACCATTTTGAAAACTTTATCGACCTTTTCTGAAATCACATTCTGAATCGGAAATACAATATCTAAGAATAGTTTGTCCGATCCAATCATGGTATAGACCAATCCCTTTGAATCATCATCCAAATTTTTCTCGGATTTTGTGTTTTTCAGATAACCATCATGAAAGTTTCCTTCATCTTCATCCTGTGATTCAGACTTACCTTTTGTAGACTCATCTTTCAAAACGCTTTCAACAACCTTACTTACCACCTCTGAATCATTAGCATCATCAGATTTGGAGTAAGTTAGATCGATACTTTCAGGTAACTGGTCAGCTATGTTCAAACCCTTTGCCACCTTTTCCTCATCATAAAAAGTATAATTGTTTCTTAATGGTGGTGGTACCTGATGAAATTCTGAACCAATACCCTTTTTGCAATTTTCAGTATCTTTGTCATCTGGTGTGATGTTGAAAATGCGTTCGAGAATATACGAAGAGTTATGATAACTTTGAAGTTTTGTAACAACCTTTTCTTTTTCAGCCAAGACTTGTTTAAGATTAGCAATTTCATCAACACATTTGTTTAATTCAATTTGCTTTTCTTTAAACTTTCTTTCATACATTTCTTTAGTGACTAAAGTTTCTGACAATCTTTGATCAAAACTTTTGACTTGGCTCTTCAAAGTATCATAAGCTTCTTGTACTTTCTGACTCGACCACTTTAAAGAATCATACTGTTTTTGTAAATCTTGAAATTTAGATTCTTTTTCAACACAATTGACACATTTTGCTGAACACAGTTGTCTATAAACATCATTATCCTTTTCAAGACCTTGACATTTCTGTGTTAGCTTTTCGACTTTTAATTTCAAAATTTCTTCTTTTTCAATCATATCTTTACATTTTGTTGTGAAACCATTTTCAAGTTTAACTATGTCATTGTCTTTTGTTTTTATAATGTCATCTTTTTCAGTACAGGCTTTGCACATTTCTATGCAATTCCTGCACTTGTTTTCTTTTTCATCAACCAATTCAACATTCGATAGATCAGAAGATTTTCTAACCTCAGTCTCATTCAGCACCGGTTCTTCTGACTTAACTTTCTGATCTTCCTCTTTGTTTTCTTCTTCTTCTTGTTTCTGTTCTTCTTCAATCTTCTGCTCTTCTTCAGCAGCAAGCTTTGCAGTAATCTTTACTTCTTCAACTAGCTTTTTCAACTCTTCTTCTTTTCTCTTCTTCATTTCCACTACCTTTGGTAGACTTGCTTCAAAAACTTCTTTTATCTTGTTCATTAAATCCGGCAAGTAACTTTTATCAGAAAGCCTTCTTGTGTTGAAAGTGCCCTCTCTTGGAAACAAATTTGTTACTGCCTTAAAGTCCACTTTTGAAGGGTCAACCACTGGATTACCCTGTGGATCCATGTAACACTCTAGTTCTTCATTCCATCTATTGGCTCTTTTTGCTTCCTTAAATGGTTCATACAATTTGCCAATCTCCCATCTCGCACTGTCTCTTCTCCACCATCTATCATGAGCACTTTCTTCTGACATTTTAAATCTTCTTCTTGATATTTGCCCCTTGTAAATCTTTAATCCCCTGAATACGAACAAACAAACAAAATGAGTCAATAGTCAATCGGATGATGTTGTCCCAAACGTATGATATCAGCCCAATTTAGATGAGATCAGCCTAATTCGGATGAAGTGTCACGAACAAATGAGTTGGTCCGGATGATGATTCGTCCGGATGGTGAAGCGGAAGACAATACGCACGAGTGGGGATCCGCACGGGTGGTGATCCGCGCGGGTGGGGATCCAGAGATGTTATACGCACGGGTGGGAATCTGTGTGACAAATGTGATGCGTACGTGTGGGGATATTATCCGCGCGGACAAGTTGTCCGTGCGTATGGCAAGTCAACCAAGGTCAACACGAATTAATGAAATGTTATCCGTGCGGGTGAAAATGATGAAGCTTATCCGTGAGAGAAACTTATCCGGATGGGTGACACACGTCCTGCATTAAGACAATTCTCATCAATGTCCGACAACAATTAATCAATTTTTAATTCTATAGGACCTCAATTGATACCAACTGTTGTGAATCACGTGACCACATGCTCACCGAATGAATTAATCACTTACTTGGATACACGTGACTTTCTGATGTAGTTTATAATGACAACAAACAATAGCAATCACATGCACACCGAAAGCAATTAATGACTCACATGTATCATTGATAATGTTGACTGACAAACCTGAAAATATTGACTAAAGTGACAAGTTCGGGTGATGTTGAGACACGTATTGTTATCCGTGCGTGTGGCAGGGTCAACAAAAAGTCAATACGTATTATGTCATCCGTGCGTGCGACTTATGCGTACGGATAGGTCAACAATCAGTCAACGCGTATGGTCATCCGCACGGATTGCCATCCGCGCGGAGAACAACAATCGTAACAGCAGCAACTTTTATCATTTTTCGATCAAAAAATCTCAAATTTCTCACAAAATACTTTGAATTAAAGTCTGAAATTTTATAGGCTTATTGATTAGTTGTTTTCGCACATCATATCAAAAAATTAGCCGATTTTAACCGTAAAATCTTGTTTAATTTTTCGTTTTTCAGTTAAAAACGTGAAAATATGAAAAGATGAAGAACTTTAATGAATCTGATGCGAAATGAGATCTGAATCTGATGAAATCCTGTGCGAAATCGTGTGAATGATCTGAGCAATCGATATCCTGCTCTGATACCACTTGTTAGGTCCCGGATTGATCCGTTTCGATTGCGAACCGACTCGTACGACGTGCGGAATCCGTGCACGAGCAAGACCGAAACACACGAACGTCAAATAATCTGTGATTCTATTGACGAATATGAAAACGTACAAAGCACCTGAATCACGATGTCACTTTCTCTCTCTAGTTTCTCTCTCTAGAACTAGAGCTCTCAAAGTCACAAATGAGCAAAAGTGTCAAAAGTTTTTAAACTAAGCCCTAACTCCTCTATTTATACGCCAAGGGTTATAATGAGATATCTCATTATTTACACAAATGCCACCTTGCCTTTTACTAAAATATAACACTATAAGCACAAAACTTAATCTATTTCTGCTACGGTCTTGAGATGACGGAGGCGATAGACATACTGCACTAACATGTATGCTCAATAAAGGCTCAAAACTCACTTTTTGTGGGAATGGGTTTTTATGTGATCAAGTATATATAATCAAATTTTAACTAGATTTGTCATGCCGTTTCATAATTTTCTTATGTTGGTTCTTTTCATCACGACGCTATCGGTTGTAAATTTGTAAAAATATAACCTTTTTAGAACTTGTTATTCTCAAATTAAACCATGACAAGTAAAAAAAATGAAAAGTTTTTGAAATAATTTGGGGTGATTAGCGGTTCCAATAGAGTTTTGTGTAAGGTTTGGAATTAGGACTTGCAAAATTCAAGGTTTTAGCATCCCCCCCACACTTAAATTACACATTGTCCTCAATGTGTCCCAAAAATAAGTTTTTAGATTGATTGAATGTGTAAAAGGTGTGTTAAAAACAAAATTTAATGTTACTGTGCATCTGGACACGGGCCCGTGGTGTCTGGGCATGGCCCCGTGTTCAGGTTGCCAGTTACAGAAATTATCAGAAAGTAACAGAAGGCTGGGCACGGGGGCGTGTTTAGCGAACACGCCCTGTGTCCACTTACCTGAACTGGGCGTTTCCTGCAGATCTTTTAGCACGGGGCCGTGTTGGCTGTGCACGGCCCATGCTGAACTTGCTGTAATGAAGAAAAAATTGTACAGAAACTCTGTTTTTGTGCATGGGGTGTTGGTTCAGGTTTCCCTTAGTATCCTTCACCATCTCGAGTGTGTTTTATCAATTACAACATCATCCAAACACCAAAATAATTTTAAAACCATCATTCATTTAATAGAGAGAGTTACTGATGCGTGTGAAGTGTGTATATAAGTTTAAGTATATTTTAAGCCCTTTTACACTTTTTAGCCAAGTTTTAAATTTATTAAACACGATATTTACTAACACTAAACACACATATGGGCAAGTGCACCCATCGTGAGCGTAGTATAGTGTTGGCAAGATACCGAGGACGTCCAAGGACACAAGAGCTTTTAGTACCGGTTTATCCTCAACGTCTAATCAAATCAAAAGTTTAGAAAAAGGTTTTAAACTAAGAAAATAAAAACTAACTAAAATGCTGAAAAATAAAAATAAAGTAAAAACAGATAGACAAGATGAATCACTTGGCTCCGACTCGTGTTTAGTGTAACCTTTGATTATTTCCGCACTTTTGTACTATTTAAGAGATTATCTTAGTTATAATAGTAGGCCCCTCTTTTGGAGGTGACGTTACCCTCAACCCAGTTGTTTGAGTCAGCAAGGATACAATCCTAAAGGGTCGGATTATTGAAAGATAATTAATTAAGTTATTAATGCATAATGTGGTAGGCCCCTCTTTTGAAGACGACGTTACCCTCGACTTAGTAGTCTGAGTCAGTAGGGTTACAGTCCTAAGTAGCCGGGTTAAAGTTTTAATAGTAGCTTAACTTATGAGGAGGTCAAAGAGTTTGGACCCCCGTCATCTAATACCGGTAGGTATTGAAGGAGGTCCTACTAAATTTGACCCAGGTCCTTTGCAGGATCTATACACTGAACAATGGCAAGACTCTTACCAAACCGTTCCCTTAACCCCCGACCAGGTAGCCAACATACCTCCATATAGACTGTGGAGATATGAATGGTGAAAATCTTTTATTTTATATAGACAGTAAAATAATGCCAAGACACCACGGAAAAACGATAAGGAAGAATCACCTTCAACATAAGAAACTAGTTATTAAAGTCATTAATACATAACCAATTAAAAAGTGCAAAAAGATTAAAAATAAAAAGTATTACACTAGACACTTTGTCTTCACCAAGTGATGTAAGAGACTTAGGCAAACATGGCCTTGATTGTCAAGAACTCTTACGATCAATCTTGGATCCCGAGACGACTCACACACTCTATGATGGACAATGGATGATGGTGGTGGATGATGGTGTTGTGATGGTGGTGGGTGGTGGGTGAAGTGTGAGAGAGGTGGTGCGCCAAGGGATGGTTTGAGCTTGAGCCAAGCACTCCTATTTATAGGCTGAACAGAAGCTCGGGCACGGCCCCGTGTCCATCCTCTTCTCTGTCTTCATTAAGTGCTTTTCTCTACATTAGTTGACCATGGCCCCGTGTCCGCTGGGCACGACCCCGTGTGCAGAAGCATATCTGTACTATCAAGATTTGCCTGGATTCTGCGAATCTTATAGTTGACCACGGCCCCGTGTCCGCTGAGCACGGCCCCGTGGTGGGCGATGGAAGCGTCTACAACTTTGTCTTTTATGCTGACACTTGGGCACACCCCCGTGTTCACTGAGCACGGGGCGTGTTCAGCCTTATGTTCTCTTGTTTTGCTTGGGAAGGTGCTTTCGGGGAGGTCGGCATGCCACGTTTGTTCCTTTTCTTGTATTTATTTTCGATTTAGCTGCCTTTTTGCTTCTTTTGTTAATTTGAGCTCATTTAATCCTGAAAATACAAAAGGAAGATAAAAACACACTTTTTCCAATATTAGTACTAAAAAGGGTTAGTTTTATGCCACAATTAATGTAATTTATATGTTGCATTTTGCATACATCAGTTACATAAGGTTCCTAATAAACTAAAACATTTAGATAAGCGGGTCAGAAAGCACAAGAAGTCTAAACCCCGGAAAGAAGTTCTAGCCTATAGTTTATCCTAATAGCAAAATTTCCGAAAAGATAATTTTCTCGGTTGGATGCGGCTTGAAGAACTTCTTCCTCCGGATATGGGTCCCTCACACGTCGGCGAGCCATTCTTCTATCTCCCTTGGGAGAAGAAAGGTTGGCTCATTGGCATCATTTTGAGGGGGTGTAACTTCCACCGGGACTTCTTGCAAGTTGTCAAGAGGAGATTCCTCGGGGATGTCATCCCACCCGGTGAGGTTATTGACTCCAAGTGCTAAGTTCCAATCCTCCTGGGGGAGGATTGGTTCCATGGGAGGTGTCACAAGAATGTTCAACCTCTGGTGCAAGAGGTTGATTTCTTGGAAACTATTTTCCAGCCCTATCGTAAGATAATTTATACGGTCTATTAGGACCTCCTCCACTGATGTCATTTGATCGAGAGCTTCACGTAATGCCATCACATAGTGTACGAGAGTTGCTTCGATTGAAGGCCTCCGTTCCCTTCGATTGTTTCTAGAACGTACTGAAGAGGTTCCACTATTTTGGCTTGACATTCTATGAAAATAAACCAAAGAGAGTTCATTTTAGTGAAACAGTACCTTGGGCACGGTCCCGTGCTCATTGGGCACGGTCCCGTGCTCATTGGGCACGGTCCCGTGCTCATTGAGCACGGCCCCGTGTTCACCTATCTTCAGATTTTTGGAACAAGGAATCTTGGTGTTTCAAATTATTTTTCTGATTTTTAAGCAGAAATAACTTAAAACAATGTTGTAGAACTTATTTTTAACAAGATTCCTTAAATAAAAATCTCACAAATATCATAATAACGCTTGGAACCATGGTGATTTCAAGCTCTAATGGAGGTGTTGAGGGAAAAATTGAAGAAGAAGGCAATGGACAAAAGTAGAAAAGAACAGATGGGTGTTGAGAACCTTCTTTAGAATATACCTAGGATGGTATGTGTGAAGATCCCACCAGATCTTTGTCTTTGAAGTGGTCCAAATGTGCAGGAATCTTGGCTGCATTTATAGAAAATGACAGCACGCTGGACACGACCCAGTGTCGGCTGGACACGGCCCCGTATGTAGACAAGATTTTGACACATTTTGTCCGTATTCTGACCAAAAGTCAGACGGGAATCTTCTGGTGGACATGGGGGCGTGATGACATGGACACGGCCCCGTGCCTAGAGGTTGTTTATGAAGTTTTGTCTATTTTTAAGGAATTTATCCGGATCGGGTGGTTCCATACTGGACGGAACAACACCAAAGTGCCTGAGATACCTAAGTTGCTCTAGATTTAGACGAGAACGCAAGAGGTTATCGGTAAGGGTGATTCCTATGCTAAATGTAGGTGGACAAGTCCAACCCTTTCCCGTGCTCTAGTTAAAGAAGGTGTATGTCAAATCGCTCAGGTCTATGTATGCATCGGCGGAAGTCGATGGGTAGTCCTTCATGGCACAATCGACACAAGGACGACTATCGTTCAAGTCTTCACGAGAGTTAGAGGTAGTTTCGGGAACAGCGAAGTTGTTTTTATCCGAATGCGATCTCAACAATTCTTCTTGGGTATCGTCTTGAGATGAATTAATTAGGTCCATCTCAAGCTCTTTTATCCAATTAAGAATTAAATCTTCCATTTGAAATAATTCTTCAAGAAGCATTTCATCTAGAAGGGATAATTGAGAGCATTTGAGGGAGAGATGGGGATTATTTTTACTTTCGCCCATCTTAAGGCTACAGGAAAACAATGGGTCTATATAGTGGGGCTTGTAGTTTATAAAATAGCATTTTAAATCTTCATGAGTTCCGCCACATATTTGACACCACGTACCATAAGAGGGCCGGAAGTAAAAAATATCAGTATCGCTCATGGCTGTGTCATAAATTACCAACCGTCGGGATCTTACGGTTCTGTTTTCAGTATCTGATACTTGGGCACGGGGCTTGTTGATTGGGCACGACCCCGTGTTCATCTACTGTCTGACTTAAAATTGGATTGCCAGTACCAAAGATGGGGCACGGGGCGTGTTCAGCGGGCACGGCCCGTGCTGAGCTCTGCAGAAGCTGAAAATTTACGAAAAATCCTAAAAAAACAGAAAAATAAGAAAAACGATTAGGCCGTTGATTCCTAATTTTCTTAAAATCCTTGTGGCCCAGGGAACGGCGCCAAAAACTTGATGCGTGTGTAGTGTTATATATTTTTAGCCCTTTTTACACTTTAGTCAAGTTTTAAATTTATAAAACACGATATTTTACTGACACTAAACACACATATGGGCAAGTGCACCCATCGTGAGCGTAGTATAGCGTTGGTAAGATATCGAGGTCGTCCAAGGACATAAGAGCTTTTAGTACCGGTTTATCCTCAACGTCTAATCAAATCAAAATTTTAGAAAAAGGTTTAAACATGAAAATAAAAACTAAAAATGCTGAAAATAAAAAAAATGAAAATAAAAACAGATAGACAAGATGAATCACTTGGATCCGACTCGCCTTTAGTGTAACCTTTGATATTTCTGCACTTTTGCACTTTTTAAGAGATTATCTTAGTTATAGTACTAGGCCCCTCTTTTGAAGGTGACGTTACCCTCAACCCAGTAGTTTGAGTCAGCAAGGATACAATCCTAAAGGGTTGGATTATTGAAAGATAATTAATTAAGTTATTAATGCGTAATGTGGTAGGCCCCTCTTTTGAAGGTGACGTTATGTCACACCCCGACCACGAAAAACAACAAATTGTGGCGGAAACGTCGGGGAGTGTTGTAACAGAATCATTGTTTCATAACACATGGATTGAAGTTCTCTTTTATTGAATTAAATGTTTTACATTACATTGAAATTAGAAACAAAACATGAACAATTAGACTTTCACTGTTATTAAGTCACTAAGGCCTCGTCCGTTCCTATGTGAGCATGCATCAATATCATCATCAAATATCACCAACTATGGTACCTGAAACACATGTGGAAAATACGTCAGCATAAAAATTCCGGCGAGTACATAGGTTTTATGTGAGTATCAGATTCATGGCTCGTTTATATTTTAAAAATAACTTGAATACCTTTGTTAATTGATAATTAGAAAAACCAACTTAAGTAAAATGTTTGTAATGCAAATTAAAATAACCAAGTCAAAACAAATTTGTTTTATAAAACCTCGATACCATGAATCTTAACTCAAAAACATTTGTTTAAGTAAACCCAAATTGTAGATCGTTTTTGAATTAAAACTCGAATGTTTTATATTGTTAGAAAAACCCTGTAATATAACTTTGTTTTGATAACCTTGCCCAAGTGATCTAGATAACGCAACGATATATAATGTGTTAAAAGCACTTATATATAGGAAGTACCAGCGGCGTATGCACCATGCTTTTAACACATTACACCCGCCCCGTTACCTAATCACTTCCCTAACCCAACGGTTCAATCAGTTTCAAACGGTTCATATCAATCAAATAGTTACAAACGATTCATATAAATCAAACAGTTACAAACGGTTCACATAAATCAAATAGTTACAAACGGTTCCAACAGTTCAAATAATTCACATAGATCAAACAGCTTCAGACGGTTCAAAATGTAAAACAATGTGTCCATATACTGGATGAGCATATGCAACAAAATGTAATTATGAAAGCCAATGTGCTAGCATGCTAAGTGAACATACATAGCAAAACATAATGAAATCATGTACTATAGTGTACTAATGAACATAACAGGCATATGATATAAAAACATGAAAAGCAGGAAAGTATCAAGTAGGCACATGTGTTTCACCCCAAAACAGTTTGAAAACAGTAAAAGAGGGGACTATGTACTCACCTGAGGATGCTTAGAAGTCTTGACTAACAACCAAGCAAAGCTAGAGGGATCACGGAATCAAACGACACAAGAGGTCCAAGCGAGGAGGATCTTGATCTAAATACTCAGGTATGAAGCATAAAGCTTCAACATAGAGCATAAAGATCAGATCATGTGGGAAATGAAATGAAATATTGGTGGGTATTAATAGGATTCGGTCCACCGTTAAGATCGTTCCTCGATTCCCGAGCTTCAATCTCAACCATCCATGTGTGCCCACTGATTTTAATACCATGTGTACCCCTAAACAAGCCCATAGAATGCTTAAAACCATTTGCAAACCAAGGGAACAGCTGGAAAAAGATGTGAACAACATTCTGCTAATCTGGGGGTTTTACGCGTCCCGTGTAACCATCATTGGCAGAATGTCAAAACTGGTCCCTGCAAGTCTGAAACTTGCAATTCGATGCATTTTTGACACGTTTAAGCCCCGTTAACCCCATTTCAAGGCTCTAAAATGAAGTTAAAGTATATGGAACTTAAAATATGCTCAAAAAAATCTTGGATGTCGGTTCGTTTGGTCGTACGGTTGCGTTGTTCGGTTAATTACGACGAAACACGAACGAAAGCGAAAAACGATCCAAATTACTCGACGAATGGAATTTTATCATGACGATCACTAAAATAAAATATTTTTAAGGATTACATAAATTTTTGGATGCACGGATATATTCAGAACGTAAGATATGCGCGAAAATGCAAACTTATGCACTTTTTGACGCTTTTAGTCCCCATTGATCAAGAAAGTTTATTTTTGCGCACCAAACACCTCAAAGCCTATTTCTAAGCTATGTAAAGGATATTTAGAGCATATTTAACTTATGATCAAGTTCCAGAATGTTCGTCACAGTACGAATCGGCATACTTTCGCAGTTTGTCGAAATTAGTCCCTGTGATCGAATAAACTTGATTTCGGCGTACCAAACCATCCAAATATTATTTCTAAGTTATGTAAAGGTTATTTAAGGTATGTTAAGACTATGTCACTGTTCTGGAGTGTTTGTTGCATTTAACTGGTTATATTTACGCATCAGTTCGCGTATAACCTTCTAGAAAGCGATTTAAAGCTCGAAATCGAACAAGAATTGATATGTGCAAATGATACACATATTTATACAAATCACAAGTATGAAACACATTATTTCATTGATTTGGTATTTGTTTGATGGTCACAGAGGCACAGGTGTCATACGTTACCCTCGGCTAAGTACTTTGAGTCAGCAGGGATTCAATCCTAAGTAGCCATCCAATACTAGTGGGTATTGAAGGAGGTCCTACTAAGCTTGACCCAGGTCCTTGCAGGATCTATCAAGGCAAGACACTTACTAAACCATTCCCTTAACCCCCCAACCAGGTAGCCAACATATCTCCATATAGACCGTGGAGATATGAATGGTGTAAATCTTTTATTTTATATAGACAGTAAAATAACACCAAGACACCACAGAAAAATGATAAGGAAGTTTCACCTTCAACATAAGAAACTAGTTATTAAAGTCATTAATACATAACCAAATAAAAAGTGTGAGTATATAAATCTTCTCATTTGATCATTTTTGTTAATCATTGCTTTCTTGAAAACCCTTTTCTTCTTCGTCTCCTTTATCAGTTTTTTGAAAGAATTGTCTCTCTCTCTTATGTTAACCGGAGACCATTACGAAGACTCTGCTGAAGAAATGGCTGCCGAACTTCCACCATTGAAGTGGTCCAGGGCAACCTTCGACGGTTTGATTCGAAACTTTAAATTTCCGGAAAGTTGGGGTGCCCGGTGATGCGTGTGTAGTGTTATATATTTTTATGTATATTTTTAGATCTTTTTACACTTTAGTCAAGTTTTAAATTTATAAAACATGATATTATACTAACACTAAGCACACATATGGGCAAGTGCACCGATCGTGAGCGTAGTATAGCGTTGGTAAGATACCGAGGTCGTCCAAGGACACAAGAGCTTTTAGTACCGGTTTATCCTCAACGTCTAATCAAATCAAAATTTTAGAAAAAGGTTTAAACATGAAAATAAAAACTAAAAATGATGAAAATAAAAACAGATAGACAAGATGAATCACATGGATCCGGCTCGCCTTTAGTGTAACCTTTGATTATTTCCGCACTTTTGCACTTTTTAAGAGATTATCTTAGTTATAGTAGTAGGCCCCTCTTTTGAATGTGACGTTACCCTCAACCCAGTAGTTTGAGTCAGCAAGGATACAATCCTAAAGGGTTGGATTATTGAAAGATAATTAATTAAGTTATTAATGCGTAATGTGGTAGGCCCCTTTTTTTGAAGGTGACGTTACCCTCGGCTAAGTAGTTTGAGTCAGCAGGGATACAATCCTAAGTAGCCGGGTTAATGTTTTAATAGTAGTTTACATATGAGGGGATCAAGAAATTTGAACCCCCTCCATCCAATACCAGTGGGTATTGAAGGAGGTCCTACTAAGCTTGACCCAGGTTCTTGCAGGATCTATACACTGAACAAGGCAAGACACTTACAAAACCATTCCCTTAACCCCCGACCAGGTAGCCAACATATCTCCATATAGACCGTGGAGATATGAATGGTGCAAATCGTTTATTTTATATAGACAGTAAAATAACGCCAAGACACCACGGACAAATGATAAGGAAGTTTCACCTTCACCATAAGAAACTAGTTATTAAAGTCATTAATAGATAACCAAATAAAAAGTGCAAAAAGATTAAAAATAAAAAGTATTACACTAAATGCTTGTCTTCACCAAGTGATGTAAGAGACTTAGGCAAACATGGCCTTTGATTGTCAAGAACTCTTACTATCAATCTTGGATCCCAAGACTACTACACACACTCTATGATGGATGATGGATGATGGTGGTGGATGTGGGTTGTGATGGTGGTGGTGGGTGGGTGAAGTGTGAGAGAGGTGGTTTACCAAGGGATGCCTTTGAAGTGAACCAAGCACCTCTATATATAGCCTGCACAGAAGCCCGGACACAGCCCCGTGTCCATTGTGCACGGCCCTTTGTCCAATGTGCACAGCCCCGTGTCCATCCATCTTCTCTTTCTTCATTAAGTGCAATTTGTCTGCATTAGTTAACCACGCCCCCGTGTCTGCTGGGCATGGCCCCGTGTGCAGAAGCGTGTCTGTACTATCAAGGTTTGCTTGGATTCTGCGAATCTTAGCATTGATCACGGCCCCATGTCCGCTGGGCACGCACCCGTGTTGGGAACTAGAAGCTTCTACAGCTTTCTCTTTTCTGCAGACACTTAGGCACGCCCCCGTGTTCATTGAGCACGGGGCGTGTTCAGCCTTCTGATCTCTTGTTTTTGCTTAGGAAGATGCTGTCGAGGGGTCGGGCGTGCCACGTTTATTCCTTTTCTTGTGTTATTGTTAGATTTGGCTGCATTTTTGCTTTTTCTTGTTCATTTAAGCTCTTTTAACCCTGAAAATACAAAAGGAAGACAAAAGCACACTTTTTCCAACATTAGTACTAAAAAATGGTTAGTTTTATGCCTCATTTGATGTAATTTATATTTTGCATTTTACACACATCACCCGGTACCCTGACGAGGGTCAAACAGTGGCGGATGCTCCGACCGGGTATATAACTTTATTTTGGGAGTTTTTCTCTACAGGTAATTTTCGATTGCCTGCAACGAAATTTTTTCTTGATATTCTCGATTATTACAAGTTTTACATCTCCCAGATACTATTGGTATGGTCAGGGTTCGTCACTTCGAATTTGTGTGTCGTACAATGCATATTGAACCGACGGTTCCTTGATTCCGAGTTTTCCATCAAATGCAATGTTCTCAGGGATTCTATTCTTTTATGCAAAGGGCATCTGCAAAAAAGATCTTGCTGCAACCTCCAAATTCGTTTCATGACTGGAAACAAAAGTTCTTTTTCTTTAAGGTTGGGGTTATTCCGATAAGAATGACTTTCAGGGGGAAAGAGGATGTCACGGCTGAGACTATTCAGACTCCTTCTGATGAAAATTGGTACCAGGATTTGAAAGACATTCCGTCCATTGCTTTTCCGGAGAAAGCCCTTGCTGGTGCTAGCATGAGCCTGAACAGGCAGATGAATCGGGAAGAAAAGCCAGTGTATATGGAAGGCGACAAATGTAAGATTTGGGGTCTGCCCTGTTCGCTCCCCTTTCCTGTGTTTTTTTTTTAATTTGCCTTTGTTTCTCTTCCTTTGTAGTTGTTTCTTTGTATGTTGTTGCGTTTGAGAGAGAAGGTGGGAAGATGGCTACTATTCCCAAGAAGCTTGATGAGGAGCTTTGGTATCACCGCATTGTGAGGAATTTTGTTCTTTCGCGGGATGATGATTTGGCCGCGCAACCTGCTGCTGGTGCTGGTAATTTTTCATCATAAAGCTGTTTTATGCTATTTTACGCGTTTGAGTAAGTCAACCTTTGTGCTTCTCAGTAGGTGAACTGTCTAACCTGGGCATAGGCCCTGAAAAGAAAAGACGTGCGCCCACTGCTACTGATGGGCCAAAGAAGAGTGACGCGAAGAAAATTCAATCTTCTAAAGCCAAAAATATTATTGATTCACAATAAGGGATGACTTAGTAGTACTTGAATCAAATAGAATTCTTAGCAATAATATTATTGATTCACAATAAGGGATGTACCTGGTGTCATTATTGATATGAACTGCCTCTGGCATTCATTAGGAGGGTTTAGGCGACTCCATTCTTAGTCTCTCTATACTTAGCTATACCTCCTCTGACAGTTTTAGGGCATCTAGTCCTGATGTGGCCTTTCTCGCCACAGCCAAAACAAACTGCATTCTTTATGTCCCTACATTCGTGGGACTTATGACCAGTTCTTTTACAGACGCCACACCGCTTTGGCCTTTGTTTCAAACGACATTGTCCATAGTGTCTTTTATAATAGGTCTTGCATACAGGCTTTTTATTGGACTTTTGTTGGTTCGTATCGAATCAGGGCTTTCCTTTCTTTCTTAGATCTCTGGGAGTTATCCTCCTCCCTTTTCCTTTTCGGTTCATCCTTTGCATTCGAGGCATGAACAAAATTCTTCTCATGAGCAAGGAGTATGGTTTTAAATGGGATTTGGAGCAAGTAGCATCGGGCTCTTTGAACTTTTTCATGACCTTTCTCATAGCTTTCCCAACAGCTGTGTCAATCAAAGCTTGGAGATCATCTCTGTTAATATTGAGGTTCACAATTGTAGCATCATTAGCATGTGTCGCATCATCAATATCGCGACTGTTGGTTGTCTTATCCGAGTTTCCCATACTCGAGACTTGGTCCCTGACACCAAATGAAACAATTACTTAGTTGCATTACAACAGCTAGTTATCATCCTAATGACCTAATATACATTAGCCATGGTATCATTATACCATACAGGCTAATAGGGTATGAACATTCCTTATGAATGTTATTTGAATTTATATCAATTACATTTAGCCTAGGTCACAAAAGGACCATCAATGGCATTTAGGGTTTGGACCGAGTCCAATTCCCTTCTTGACACGGAATCAAAATGTCACAACTGTTTTATCATATTGACGATTCTGGATAGCTTGAAAGCTCGTCACAAGTACATTAAAATATATAAACCGCAATCTTAATTGATCAAGGATTTTAAGGTTTGAACATAGTTCTTTACCTTTGGGCAGAGAGTCATAAGCTACATCTGGCATTGCTTTTGAAAGACGATTTATTTTGCCACATAGGCAAATCATTGGACATCACTAATGGATGTTTATACATGTATTTATATAATTATTGTAATTAAGGACATTAGTCATGATCTTATCGATCTTATAGACTATAAGGCTTGGGCATTGCTCATCACCTTGGACGGTAAACCATAATGGTCACATTTGTCAATGTCACTAATGGACAATAGAGTGTATAGCTCGTAGGCGAAACATTTCTGAAGGATATTAAATAATGTGATCATCATATTATATGATATTAGTCATGGACATAGTCCAACATTTTTAGACAGGGGATCGTGGACCACTACTGCCATTGTCTTATTGGACAACAAGTTTAGCCCGTAGGCACTTCATCACTAATGGATGTTTATATTTTAATCATCACGTTGATGATACTTGCCATGATCTAATTCGACCGTATAGGCTTTAAGGCTTGGACATAGTCCAAATACCTTGATGGCTGGTGTGGTTTCTCAAGTCATACTGCCAGGAGTGTTAACATGTTTTTAGATGTTAACAAGGATTAATTGTCTTAAGAGGGTTTTACCATGATAGCATGTCTGTATTGACATATTGGCTAGGTTATACCATTAAGAAGATCTTTTGAAATTATTTAGCAGATCGATAAAGTTCAAATAAAATTGATACTATTGTTTGATAAAGGACGAAATGAATACCTATAAAAAAAATTTCAAAACTTTCCATAAATCATTAGGAAATCTTACAATAGTGCCTTTATCAGGACTTTTAGTATCCTATTTGTCCACAAAGGACTAAAAGGAGAATATAAGTCCGTATAAGGACTATAAATATTATAAGCCCGTATAGGGACCATATTGAAACAGTTTGCCCACGAAGGGACTATAATGAAATATCATGTCTGCTAAGGGACTATAGTGAAATCTCGTGTCCACAAAGGGATTTTAATAAAATATTACGTCCATAAAAGGACTATATTGGTATAGTATGTGCACTAAAGAGACTTTGCTGAACAATTGTCCTCACAGGGACTGAAATCGAAAGATAAGTTCATTAGAGAGTTATAATAAACAAATGTCCGCACAGGGACTATACAGAAAAGATAGGTCCTTATAGGGACTTTAATGTAATACTAGGCCACGCGGGAACGGAAAGGAAAATATAAGTCCATATAGGGACTATTAGTTATGTTAACATTGGGATTATAGTGAAACGATATGTCCTTGAAAGGATTATGATGAATTATTATATTCGTCAGGGGACTTTAATGAAATAACCTGTCTATAAAAGAATTTTAGTGAAATAACATGTCGACCAAAATGATTCTAATGAAATGACATGTCCATAAAAGGACTATAAGGGAGTATAAAGTCCAGAAAAGGACTATTTTGAAATATGATGTCCACGAAAGGACTATATGGAAATATAACGTCCAGGAAAATACTATATTGTAATATAACATCCACGGAGGGACTATGTTGTAATATAATGTCCACGAGGGGACTATTTTGAAATATAATTTCCTCGAAGGGACTACGATAAACAGACGTATATATGGAGTCTTATCAAAAGAGGTAAGTCTACAAGGACTACGATGAAATAATACGTCCACAAAGGACTACAATGATCAAATGCCCATACAGGGACTTAAAGGAAAATGAAATATAATAGAAGAATGGTTTTCTAATATCTTCCTTGCTTCATTCTGATTGTTTCTCTTCTTTATTTGTTGCATGCTATAGTGACACTGAAGTCCTCATTGAATAAAATAAACATTCCAATTCAGGATCTGTTGCTAGAAATGGGATCCAAGGATTCAATGGTTAAAGAAATTACATGGATCACGGATTGGGTTTTAACTGGTATAGTCCAAGTCTGGAATTCCACAATTTGGAGATAGGAAATAGGGAATAATAGTATCCACATGTATCATCTTCAATATGGGAGCCTTAGGGATCTCCTGGAATGGACTCCGAAGTCTGGTTAAGAGTTTAAATAGGTTTGATTTTGGGAATAGGTCCATAAAGGTCTTTCCTCCAACTGGTTGCACGCTTATCCTAGCCGTGGTATGAAGCTTGGCATTTTTAGGCTTCGGATGTGGAGAATTTCCATCAACGGCTTCTTTGCCTGGCGACATATTCAAAACATATAAAATCGAAAACAATGTTTACTTAATAGGGATGAGAGCATTCCTACGTTAAGTCTAGACTCAGATGTTCTGAGGAATATGCTATTGTGTCATTTGAGATTAAACACTAAAGGCAAGTATTTAATTCACTCAAACGTTGGCTCTAATACCAACCTGTCACACCCCGATATTTATTGCTCAGCCCGGTGGGGAGTATTGTGACGTAAGATTGGTATTGTCATAGTCAAACATACACAGAATAGCACAGCGGAAGTCTTGGAATATAAAATATTATTACAAACCCAAATGTCTGAAAATACCGAAAGGAAAAATACATACGAGCTTGCAATAATAAATCCACAGGCGGATCATAAAGATGTACAAAACGAAGTTCAGCAGACTTTAGGGCATCCTAAGGATTTGCAAGATCCTTTATTAACACCAAGCAGCTCCCAGCCAATTACGAGTAGTACCTGTCACTTAGTCCTTTGAAAATATGTCAGTTTACACTAGTAAATACAATTAACCGACTTGTGACAACCCGAGATTTCAAGGTCTTTCCCCTACGCATCACTTGTTTCACAATCCTGTTTTCGCAATTCATTTTACGTTGTATCATGTGCATGATGTTAGAATGATTAAAGTATTGTTATGTTTGGTTGTTGCATGAAATTTAAGAGTTGTTTAATGTTTAGACATAGCATGGCACCACACTTGATTCATGAAAAACCTAAGTCAGCGAAGAACAAGGGTTCTTCGCCCAAGCATGTCGACGAAGAGCTAGGATTCTTCGTCCCAAACACCCCACGGCGAAAAAGGTTCTTCGCCAGGAGGTCTTTCGCCAAAAAGGGCCTCGGCCCAGAACCATTTGTGGCCCAAGATGAGCCGACAGTTGTTTTGTTTGTATAATCACTGGTGACCGTCAATCGTAAACTCAAAACCCTAAAACTCTCTCTCTTTTCTCCTCTTCCTGTGCGACGGCAATCGTAGGTCTCAAAGCTTGTCCATCCCGAATAAACTAATCACTTCGGTATCATGGTTAGTGTCTATTATTGTTAGTTGCAAAAATCTTGATGTCGTGATTTTATGAAAAACTAGGGTTTCATTATTAAGAACGTAAATCTAGAACATGTGGTTGAATATGGTATAAAACTATGTTAGACTTGATGATTAGGAATCTTTGGATTAACAAACTGATGATTTGTTCGATTAGTATGATGATTCACATGATAAATTATTAGTTATGACTTGTATGAAGAGTAGGAACTGTTATGTTTTGAATAGATTTGAATGGTTGATGATTGTTCATAATTAGTGTGCATGATCATGATTAAAAGGTGTTGTTTGATCTGAATTGGAAACTGTCAAATCTGTTAGCAACCGTTACGACTAAAAATAAGGGAATTGTAACCGTCTGTTGAAGCAGCAACGAAACACTCCTCGCGAAGAACATAACTCGACGAAGAACCTGGTCCTTCGTTGATTGGCTTTTGACAAACAACTAAGGTTCTTCGCCACCATCACTCCTCGACGAAACATGGTTCTTCTCAGGAGGGTTCTTCACCATGAGAGGATCCCACGAAGAATTGGTTCTTCGTGGAGATGCTGCAAGTGAACGAATGGACATAACAGTTAAACAGTCTATGATGTTTCTGATAATGGATAAGTGTGTTCCATGACAATAATGTTGTTTGGAATGGGAAATCTGATTTGATTTGTGTGAATAGCAAACTCATCTGTTAAATGTAGTTATGAGACATGCATATGGGATGTGGACTTGTATGAGATTTAGTAATTGCTATGTGTTATACGGTGATCATTGCAATGAATGCAAACTGTGAAAATACGTGACTTAATTGATTATGAAACTGATTTCATTGGTAACCACGGTAGGGTTTGGTTGACTAACTTGGAATGGGTAACTTAACAAACCGAGCAAATCTAAGGTGAGTTCATTTCTCGTGAGCATGCGTCCCGGTGGGTGGGACAATAAAATGGGTATTCCTGAGAGGAATAAGTCTTTTGGGTAAAAACTGGGATGTTAGATAATACACTCATTTCCTATCACTTTAAGTTCCATCTTCTACCGAATAGTTACCTGAGAGGTAACGGGTTATTAGTTGATAGTGCTATTAGGCTTGGCAACCTCACACCGTACCTGAGAGAACGGGCGTGAACTAATGACCTTAATCATGACCAATGCTTAGATAGGGGGCATTGGGGACGGGCAAAACAATCTGGAAGCCATCTTGTATGGTACTTGATTTATTATCAACATTATCAATAAACTGAACTAAACACTTGGCAATTAACATTTTCATAAAACTATGAACTCACCAGCGTTGTCTGATACACTTATTGCATGCTCGCAGGTCGTTAGATGCAATGGACGAGGAACTTGCTGTCTGGGATAGCTGGAGTAGCTATGTGTCGAGTATTTTGAGAACACGTAACAATACATTTGGTTTCCTTTTATTTGGTTTTGAAATAATGAATGATGAATTATCTTATGCTTCCGTTGAACATGTTAAACTTGGATTATGTTTATGAATGTTTTATCATTATGAATGGAAACTTTGTTTATTAACTTGATATTAGTTCAATGTGATTGGTGGCTAGATCCTGGTACGTCACACGCCTAGCGGGGTTTCCGCATGTGGTATTTTGGGGGTGTGACAGTTTGGTATCAGAGCCACTGGTTATAGTGAACTAGGTTTTAAAACGTTTTTATAAAACCAGACTATAACCAAACAGTTCAGAAATCGACCATAACACTCAGCTCCAGATTGCAAGGTTCGTCTCTCGTTTACTTATTGCACAGTATATCTAGTGTACACTTATGTATGGCATTGCATGTGAATGCACACTTAGCACTACAGCATGAGTTCCTGTGTTACTAGCCTATGTTATGTGTTTGATAGTGTGACACTCCTCTAAACCTTCATGATCTATGTTATGGTGTCTTTTGTTTTACCACTCGAATTTGAGGAACCTTTTAGCACGAGTTGGGAGGAGCTGAGATAAACATGCAAATCGCATTGTTATTATGGGGCACACATAATAATAATGTGGGGTGCATGCGAGTCCCAAGGAGGCTTAACGAGTGTGAAAGGGGTCCTGCTCTGTTTTCTAACCTAATGATAGAACCCAGTAATCTGTAGAGGTCATATAGATGTTTGACTCCTACCCAATTCCGGCCTCTAACCTTTTCCGCTTTTTATATATAGAATCATGAGCGGATGAAATGGTGGGCGTGGTGGAGGCCGCGGCGGTGGATGTGGCAACATTGTTATGTCTCAGGCTGAATTAACCGATTTGATCAATATTCATGTGGCTGAAGCCCTAGCCGCTTAGCAAGCTGGAACGATATGTGCCAAATACTCTTTATCCTTGTGTCGCGTACTCGACTCTTACCCGTGCGCTGTGTTTTCTTTCGTTCTTAGATCAGCAAATGAATTAGAATCAGAACAATCTGCCTGTTTGCACATTTAAGACATTCATGGATTGTAAGCTACAGACGTTCAGTGGGACTGAAGGAGCTGTAGGACTGCTACGTTGCTTTGAAAAGGAGGAATCAGTGTTCGCTATGTGTAACTGTCCTGCTGGGGACAGAGTGAAGTATGCTTCAAGCACACTTGAGGATGGTGCCTTGACTTGGTGGAATTCCCAAGTTCAAATGCTGGGTATTGAAATGGAGAACGCGACCACTTGGGATGATTTCAAGGAGCTGATGCGTGAACAGTACTGCCCTCGGGATGAATCTCAAAAGTTGAAGAATGTGTTTTATAATTTGAAGATGGCCGGGTCTGAGATCGAAGCGTACACGAAACGGTCACATGAGCTCGTGAATATGTGCCCTAACTTATCGCGACCACCCCACTGTAGGATTGAGCTGTACATCAACCGGTTAGCACCGCAGGTCAAGGGTCTGGTCACTGCGGCGAATCTTTACAACTTGCCTCGAATCATACGTCTAGCTCACAAGATTACCGATCAGGAGGTGGAGCGTGGCTCGCTACCGCCACGTGTTTCTGCTACTGCTACTACTACTGCTACAACTACCACTCCTTCTACTGACAGCAAACGAAAATGGAATGATGTGGACAAGGTGTCCAACTCGAATCAGTCACATAAGAACTCATACAACGGAAGCAATCGCAGTTTTAGTCAGTCGTCCTCAGTAAATCAGAATCAGACCAGCAACTAGAATCAGGGTTCTTAAGCAGGGAAGCAACCAAAGTGTAACAAGTGCAACTTCCACCATCGTGGGCCGTGCACCCGGGTCTGTCACAGGTGTAACAAGGTGGGCCATATGGATAGGGATTGCAGGCCCCACTCCCAAAACAGCAGCAACAGCAACCCCCACAGCAATAGCAGCCACAACATCAAGAAAGGCAACAACCCCAACAGAACCAGGGAAATAGTAAGGGGTGTTTTCAATGTGGGGACGAGGTTCAGGCTGGATTGCCCTCAACCGAATCAGAATGCAGGTAATAACAATAACAACACTGGGAACAACAACAACAACGGAAACAATGGTGGGAATGGTGCGCGTGGAAGAGTGTTTACTATTGGTGCTGGGGAAGCTAGGAATGATGGAACGTGGTGACCGGTACGTTTTCTGTGAACAATCTATTTGCTTCTGTATTGTTCGACTCTGGTGCTGATTGGAGTTATGTGTCTTTGGGGTTCAGTCGTCAGTTAAGGTTAACTCCTACACCTCTTATAAATAAGCATGTAGTAGAATTAGCTGATGGCAAATCGATTGAAGCTTCACATGTTCTTTTTGGGTGTAAACTCGAACTTATGGGTCAAGTGTTCAACATTGACCTACTCCCCGTTACTCTTGGAAGTTTTGATGTGGTCGTTGGTATGGACTAGTTGTCTAAGCACCAGGCGGAAATTCTTTGTAAGGAGAAAATTGTGCATATCCCTCTCCCCAGTGGAGAATCTCTGTCGGTTCAAGGTTATCGTAGTGGTGTAATGGTTAGCATCAGCTCAGCCATGAAAGCCCAGAAGTGTCTACGAAAGGGCTACTCTACTATTTTAGCACTTGTTACTGACACTTAGTCTGAAGAAAGGAAAATCGATGACCTGCCAGTTGTCCGCAAGTTTCCCGATGTATTTCCTTAAGAAATTCCTAGTTTACCTCCACACCGTCAGGTGGAGTTTCAGATTGACCTTACACCAGGAGCAACCCCGATTGCTCGTGCTCCTTATCTTCTTGCACCAGGAGAGTTGCAAGAACTATCTAACTAACTCCAAGAACTGTTGATAGAGGTTTTATCCGACACAGTTCTTCGCCTTGGGGAGCCCCAGTTCTGTTTGTGAAGAAGAAGGATGGATCCTATCGTATGTGTATAGATTATCGTGAACTCAATAAGGTAATCGTCAAGAACCGTTACCCTCTACCTTGCATTGATGACCTGTTTGACCAGCTGCAAGGGTCAAGCTTCTACTCGAAAATCGATTTAAGATTGGGCTATCATCAGATGAGAGTCCGAGAGGAGGATGTTCCAAAAACAGCTTTTCGAATGCGGTATGGCCATTATGAGTTTCTTGTTATGCCCTTTGGGTTGACAAACGCACCAGCAGTTTTCATGGACCTCATGAACCGTTTGTGCAAACCGTATCTCGACGAATTCGTCATTGTGTTTATTGATGACATCTTGATCTACTCTAAGAGCAAGGAGGACCACGAGCGACACTTTCGTCTTATTTTGGAACTCTTGAGAAAATAGCAACTCTACGCTAAGTTTTCTAAAAGTTATTTCTGGATTCGAGAGGTGCACTTCCTTGGCCACATTGTCAACGAAACGGGGATACACGTGGATCCTGCTAAGATTGATGCTATCAGAAAATGGGCGGCACCGAAGAATCCTTCGGAGGTGCGGCAATTTCTTGGTCTCGCTGGGTACTATCGCAGATTTATTAAGGATTTCTCAAAGATCGATCAACCTCCTACCTCGTTGACACAGAAGGGCGTCGTATATTCTTGGGGAATGAAGCAGGAGGATGCTTTCCAACTCTTGAAACAAAAACTCTGCAGTGCACCGATCTTGTCTTTACCCGAAGGTACCGAGGATTTTATGGTGTATTGTGATGCTTCTATTCAAGGTCTCGGTTGTGTGCTAATGCAACACGAGAAGGTGATAGCGTACGCTTCTCAACAGTTGAAGGTTCATGAGAAGAATTACACGACTCACGACTTGGAGTTGGGGGGTCGTGGTTTTCACGTTAAAAATATGTAGGCATTACTTGTACGGTACTAAATGCACTATTTATACCGACCACAAGAACCTTCACCATATCTTTGACCAGAAGGAATTAAATATGCGACAGCGTCGCCGGGTGGAACTCTTAAATGACTACGATTGTGCAATCAAGTACCATCCAGGTAAAGCTAATGTTGTAGCTGATGCCCTTAGTCGAAAGGAAACGAAACCCAAGCGTGTCCGCGCCCTATAACTCACTATCCACTCTAACTGCCTGATCAGATCTGTTCTGCTCAGACTGAAGCGTTAAAGGAAGAAAATCGGGAAGCTGAATATTTGCGGGGTATGGAGAAACGACTCATGGAGAGATCTAACGGCATTTTTTATTTTATGGAACGGATATGGGTTCCTTTGTTTGGTAATCTTAGAGAGCTCGTGATGGACGAAGTGCACAAGTCCTGATACTCTGTTGACCCGGGTTCGGATAAGATGTATCAGGATCTCAAAGTCTTATACTGGTGGCCGAAGATGAAAGCTCACATCGTGGCATATGTGAGTAAATGTTTGACTTATGCGAAAGTTAACGTGGAGTATCAGAAACCCTCTGGCCTGCTTTAGAAACCAGAGACACCCATGTGGAAATGGGAGCAAATCGCTATGGATTTCGTCACTGGTTTGCCGAGAACTCAAAACAGAAACGATACCATCTGGGTGATCGTTGACCATCTCACGAAGTCAGCGCACTTCCTGGCAATAAAGGAAATTGATAAGTTCTCTCAACTTGCAGCTGTTTATCAGAAGGAAGTGGTTTCTAGGCACGAGGTGCCAACTTCTATTATCTCTGATCGTGATCTGCGTTTCATATCTGATTTGTGGCAATCAATGCATAAATCATTCGGCTCACGTCTCGACATGAGCACTGCTTATCACCCACAGACAGATGGTCAAAACAAACGAACCATCCAGACACTTGAAGACATGCTGCGAGCATGTGTGATCGATTTTGGTAAGGGTTGGGAGAAACACTTGCCGTTGATAGAGTTCTCCTATAACAATAGTAACCATACTAGCATCCAGACAGCCCTGTTCGAAGCATTGTACGGAAGAAAATTCCGTTCTCCTCTCTGTTGGGCTGAGGTGGGTGACAGCCAGATCACAGGTCCGGAACTTGTACTTGAAACATCAAAGAAGATTGTCCAGATCAGAAATCGTATGGCGGCAGTGCGCGACTGACAGAAAAGCTACGCTGACAAGCGTAGGAAACCTTTGGAGTTCGCAGTAGGTGATCGCGTTATGTTGAAAGTCTCGCCCTGGAAGGGTGTGGTACGTGCTGGGAAACGCGGCAATCTTAATCCGAGTTATGTCGGGCCATTTAAAATTCTGGAGTGCATTGGTAAAGTGGCCTACAAGCTCGAGTTACTTGCTGAGTTGGGTAATAATAAATCCACAGGCGGATCAAAAAGATGTACAAAATGAAGTTCAATAGACTTTAGGGCATCCTAAGGATTTGCAAGATCCTTTATTAACACCAAGCAGCTCCCAGCCAATTACGAGTAGTACTTTTCACTTAGTCCTTTGAAAATACGTCAGTTTACACTGGTAAATACAATTAACCGACTTGTGACAACCCGAGATTTCAAGGTCTTTCCCTACGCATCACTTGTTTCACAATCCTGTTTTCGCAATTCATTTTACGTTGTATCATGTGCATGATGTTCGAATGATTAAATTATTGTTATGTTTGGTTGTTGCATGAAATTTAAGAGTTGTTTAATATTTAGACATAGCATGGCACCACACTTTATTCACAAAAAACCTAATTCAGCGAAGAACTAGGGTTCTTCGCCCAAGCATGTCGATGAAGAACTAGGATTCTTCGTCCCAAACACCCCATGGCGAAGAAGGTTCTTCGCCAGGAGGTCTTTCGCCAAAAAGGTCCTCGGCCCAGAACCATTCGTGGTCCAAGATGAGCCGACAGTTTTTTTGTTTGTATAATCACTGGTGACCGTCAATCGTAAACTCAAAACCCTAAAACTCTCTCTTTTTCTCCTCTTCCTGAGCGACGGCAATCGTAGGTCTCGAAGCTTGTCCATCCCGAATAAACTAATCACTTCGGTATCACGGTTAGTGTCTATTATTGTTAGTTGCTAAAATCTTGATGTCGTGATTTTATGAAAAACTAGGGTTTCATTATTAAGATCGTAAATCTAGAACATGTGGTTGAATATGGTATAAAACTATTTTGGACTTGATGATTAGGAATCTTTGTATTAACAAACTGATGATTTGTTCGAATAGTATGATGATTCACATAATAAATTATTTGTTATGATTTGTATGACGAGTAGGAACTGTTAAGTTTTGAATGGATTTGAATGGTTGATGATTGTTCATAATTAGTGTGCATGATCATGATTAAAAGGCGTTGTTTGATCTGAATTGGAAACTGTCAAATCTGTTAGCAACTGTTATGACTAAAAATAAGGGAATTGTAACCGTCTGTTGAAGCAACGACGAAACACTCCTCGCGAAGAACATAACTCGACGAAGAACCTGGTCCTTCGTTGATTGGCTTTTGACGAACAAACTAAGGTTCTTCGCCACCATCACTCCTCGACGAAACATGGTTCTTCTCAGGAGGGTTCTTCGCCATGAGAGCATCCCATGAAGAATTGTTTCTTCGTGGAGATGCTGCAAGTGAACGAATGGACATAACAGTTAAACAGTCTATGATGTTTGTGATAATGGATAAGTGTGTTGCATGACAATAATGTTGATTAGGAATGGGAAATCTGATTTGATTTGTGTGAATAGCAAACTCATCTGTTAAGTGTAGTTATGAGACATGCACATGGGATGTGGACTTGTATGAGATTTAGTAATTGCTATGTGTTATACGGTGATCTTTGCAATGAATGCAAACTGTGAAAATACGTGACTTAATTGATTATGAAACTGATTTCATTGGTAACCATGGTAGGGTTTGGTTGACTAAGTTGGAACGGGTAACTTAACAAACTGAGTAAATCTAAGGTGAGTTCATTTCTCCTGAGCATGCGTCTCGGTGGGTGGGACAATCAAATGGGTATTCCTGAGAGGAATAAGTCTTTTGGGTAAAAACTGGGATGTTAGATAATACACTCATTTCCTATCACTTTAAGTCCCATCTTCTACCGAATAGTTACCTGAGAGGTAACGGGGTATTAGTTGATAGCCATATTAGGCTTGGCAACCTCACACCGTACCTAAGAGGACGGGCGTGAACTATTGACCTTAATAATGACCAATGCTTAGATAGGGGGCATTGGGGACGGGCAAAACAATCTGGAAGCCATCTTGTACGCTACTCGAGTTATTATCAACATTATCAATAAACTAAACTAAACACTTGGCAATTAACGTTTTCGTAAAACTTTGAACTCACCAGCGTTGTCTGATACACTTGTTGCATGCTCGCAGGTCGTTAGATGCTATGGACGAGGAACTTGTTGTCTGGGATAGCTGGAGTAGTCATGTGTCGAGTATTTTGACATCACATAACAATACATTTGGTTTCCTTTTATTTGGTTTTGAAACAATGAATGATGACTTATCTTATGCTTCTGCTGAACATGTTAAACTTGGATTATGTTTATGAATGTTTTATCATTTTAAATGGAAACTTTGTTTATTAATTTGATATTAGTTCAATGTGATTGGTGGCTAGATCCTTGTACGTCACACGCCTAGTTGGTTTTCCGCATGTGGTATTTTGGGGGTGTGACACGACTCTTTTGAAAACATTTTTAAATTAATTTAAATGCACAAGGCACAATTATTCTTTTATAACTTGGGATAATTATATAAACTAATTTCGTATACAGATTTATATGTTTGTCGTACGAGCAGGGCCCAATATAGAAGCCGAGACTTGGGAGAATTAATAGACACACCACTAATATAGTCCCACAAGGAGTTATCCTCACGTGTGGTTATATCTTATATCTTAATTCCCTTTTTGGGGAAAAGAAACCATATCGCAACTATCAGGTGTATGCCTACATCCCGTGTTTAGGTCGTGGCTATTTGCATTTAAATGAGCCGAGGATATCCACGACACGGTCTTATTAACCCCCAAAAGTTTATATATCAAACAAAACAGATTAAAACGGGTTATGTCAATTAATTAACCACTAATCGATTAAATATTCCAAACCCGACCAAGCGGTAATAATTTACCGTATCCCAAACCCGTATAAGGGAAAATAAGTTAAAAGCATTTACCTTAGCTTAAAATGCGAGATTTGATCACTTAGCCGTATAATCTATTCAAACTAGTGCAAGTAGCTTTTACCGGGGATCCTAATCTGGAATGAAGGTTTTATTAACCTATTAAATTACAAACGGGTCTTATTTAAGTTGTAAACTTAGACTGCTTAGTTTAAAGAAAGGTTTACGGTACAAAACGCTAGATTAAGCGATGACCGGATTGGACTCTAATTTAGACCCAACAAGTATGGATACTTGTATTATATGGGTAAACTAAATACATTCTGGAATTTGAAGTTTAAATGATAAGACTTGACTCGTTTCGGCTAATTTATGTAAACTAGTCACATAAATCGCACCGTACGCGTATAAGCATAAACGGGTAACCGAATGAGTCATATACAAGTTCTATAAGTTATTATGCTTTAAATATGTCATCATATCAGTAGGATATCAGTAATTATGCCCAAAAAGAATTTTAAACCAAATTAAGTCCCGTAAGGGCATCTAGTAATTTTAAGATTTATAAAAGAGGTTTAAACATAAACTGATGTTCTGGTCTAAAACATTCTGTAAAAATAGTTATTTTATGATGTTATAACAGTAGGATATCATACATATGTGAGGTTTACCATTTATGGCCAAACGATGCACCGTACGGGCATTTTGGTCATTTCACATATATTTTTAAGGACCTGTTAGGATCTGAGTTTGGATTGATTGTGTTTTACGTTTGAATTAAGATGAAAGATGAATGAGAAGTGCAGCAGAATATAAATGATCCCAAACTTTGCACACAATCAAACAGGAGAATTGCTTTCAACATACAAGTTTAACATTGAACCGAATGCTTGAATTTATTACAAGATTCAATTACAATTGCAAGTATGTAACAAACTCCCCCTCAGCCTGAGCTCATAGTGAATTTTTCGTACAGGAATGAAAGTGGTGAAAGAGCTAATAGAACAGTACATGGTACTATTCTATTTATAGGCATGAACAAACCACTGTGGCATCTTTGCTGACGTCACCATGAAAGTGACATCTAACCTCCTAACAAACTCTAAGCACTGATCTAATACAGACACTGCTATGCTAACAACTGTTATACAATACATTACATAACAATAAACTAAACTACTGCTCTATCCTTCCACTACTATGACTCCAGCAGTACTTGACATAACCCAGCAGAGCTTGACCCATAGCAGTAGATTGAACAGCAGGGCTTTAGTCTTCATCAGTCTTTGACTTGATCAGCAGTTGTAGGTCAGCAGTTGTAATGATCAGTGGATTGGAGGTCATCAGATGTTGAAACCACTTTCAAGGGAAGAGACTTGAATACATAATATCTGCTTATTCTGGATCCACTGCCTTGATCCAGTTTTGGCTTTAATTATCTGTTCCTCTGATAGGGTTCAATCCCAACAATCTCCCCCTGGAACAAATAATGCCAAAACCCTTCATTATTGGTAGATCTTTATTGCCTCATCAGAAGTTCCCTTACTTGACCTTTGAATTGTAATTCAAAGTTCATGGAATCCTCATCACCCTCATCCCTGCACAGTGCAAGCTCAAGGAGATCTTGTAAATGTTCTACACCCAGGCCAAGTGCATTTTCCCTTGATATATGTTTCACCTCACTACTAGATCTGAGCAGAGTCAATACATGGGTCTTTTGATCAAACTTCCATTTTAGTATTTTTGAACCTAATGGGTTTCTTGGGAGAGGTTTATTTCCAGATGAGTTTGGAGATGGAGACCTGGTAATGAACCTTTTTACTACATTTAGTGTTGAAGAATTAGGATTATTTTCTTCAATCATTCTTTGAAGAGCTTCTTTCATGTAGACAGATTCTTCTTTTGCATCCTCTGCATCTGTCTGCTTTTCTTTCCTTCTTTGGTAAAGGATGGCAGCAGGAGGAGCAGTGGATCTCTTGATGGGCAGCTTTGGTGGTCTTTCAGGAACCACTGCTTTAGGATAAACAGGTTTCTGATGAATTTTTGGATTTTTCTTTCTTAATTCCTCCAACTTTTTGTAAGTAACCCTGACCTTGTCTTCTTTCCATCTCATCACTTGATTCTTTGACCCAAATTCAGCAGCAAGTAGCTCCTCTTTCATTCTCTTCAACTCCAATGTCTTTTCAGGTATATTCTTTTTGTACTTTGACCAATCAGGTGGAGTGTGTTTGACCTTATTCTTAATCATTTCTTGAATCCTGGCTGCTTCACTTTCAAGCTCAGGAATGGTCCACTCTTTGTACATATGTGTTTCTCCCTTATACTTCTTAAAAGCCATGATATTTTCAATGTAGTCTTTTCTTAGGGTTTCATCTGCTCTTTCTGATATTTGCCTACAAACATTCTTTGCAAACTGCTCTAAGGATTTGACTTGGGTAAGTAGAAATTGATAGTGCCTTTGAATTTCTTTGTCAGATTTTCCTTGTGAGCTTTTCTTAGAGATAATGTTATTAGGCCTAGGATATCCTTCAACTGATGGCAAACTCCTTTTAGCAGGATCATCCTCAAAGTAGAAAGATTTGATCTCTTCTCTGACTGCTATAAGTTCAAGAGGATATGAAAGACCTGCAAGAGTGATGGCAGTGATTGGTTGTTGGACATGGACTAATGAGAGACGAACAGGGTTTGGAATAAGTGCAAGAGATTGTGAAGATGTAGGTGGTGGTGATGGAGACTCATCATCAGGTAAAATTATCCTTCTCTTTTTTTGTTTAGGAGAGGCTGATGGTGTGTTGGATGGTTGTGAGGTATTGATTTGAGTGGTGGATTATGGCTGACTAACAGTTGTTGAAACAACTGGTGTTTCGACCACTGTTGCCATTACAGCAGATGTTGTAACATCTGATGTCTTCTGCTTTTTAACAAGAGGTAATGGTGGTGAGGTTTTTTTTGGTGGTAAAGTGATTTTTGGTGGTGATGGTAAGGCAGTGGTTGTGGTGTGTGTTGAAGTGCTGTGTGTCGAAGTAATGATAGGTGTTTGGCTAGCAGTTGTTGGAAGAAGTTCCCTTTTCACCTCAGCTAATGCTTCAGCAATAGCATTAGTGGTAACATCAATCTTTTTACTACCATCTAGCAAGGGAATGTTTTTAGTCATGCAATCTTTTTCTGGTTCAATATAAAGGCCATCTTCAATTCCGTTCTTCTTCCACTGCTTGATTTTTGTGACATCAGTGCTTATGTAATCATTTTACAGACTCCGAAAAATACAATATTAATAAAAAAGTGAGTTTTGATCCCAATGTTTGTATTTATGTTTGATTTTATGCACATGTTGATTTTTTATCGATTTTGAACTCTATATCGCTTTCTGGGAAGTTATACGCAAACTGATGCGTAAACGCGATCAGTTTAACGTGACAAACACTCCGGAACAGCAACATAAGCTTAACATACCTTAAATAACCTTTACATAACTTAGAAATAAGTTTTAGAAGGTTTGGTATGGCAAAAACAAGTTTATTCGCTCACAGGGACTATTTGCGTCAAACTGCAAAAGTCTGCCGTTCCGTAAGGCAACGTACAGTCCGAAATTTTATCATAAGCTAAACATACCATAAATAACCTAATCATGGCTTAGAAATAAGCTTTGATAGGTTCGGTGTGCGAAAACATGCTTATATTATCTTTCAGGGACTAAAAGTGTCAAAAACGGCGTAAGTTTGCATTTTCGCGCATATCTTACGATCTGGCCACATCTGGACATCCAATATTTTTGTACACACTAAAATATTTTTATTTTAGTGATCGCCATGCAAAAAATTCCCTTATATCTTACGTGTGGTTATATCTTATATCTTAATTCCCTTTTTGGGGAAAAGAAACCATATCGCAACTATCAGGTGTATGCCTACATCCCGTGCTTAGGTCGTGGCTATTTGCATTTAAATGAGCCGAGGATATCCACGACACGGTCTTATTAACCCCCAAAAGTTTATATATCAAACAAAACAGATTAAAACGGGTTATGTCAATTAATTAACCACTAATCGATTAAATATTCCAAACCCGACTAAGCGGTAATAATTTACCGTATCCCAAGCCCGTATAAGGGAAAATAAGTTAAAAGCATTTACCTAAGCTTAAAATGCAAGATTTGATCACTTAGCCGTATAATCTATTCAAACTAGTGCAAGTAGCTTTTACCGGGGCTCCTAATCTGGAATGAAGGTTTTATTAACCTATTAAATTACAAACGGGTCTTATTTAAGTTGTAAACTTAGACCGGTTAATTTAAAGAAAGGTTTACGATACAAAACGCTAGATTAAGCGATGACCGGATTGGACTCTAATTTAGACCCAACAAGTATGGATACTTGTATTATATGGGTAAACTAAATACATTCTGGAATTTGAAGTTTAAATGATAAGACTTGACTCGTTTCGGCTAATTTATGTAAACTAGTCACATAAATCGCACCGTACGCGTATAAGCATAAACGGGTAACCGAATGAGTCATATACAAGTTCTATAAGTTATTATGCTTTAAATATGTCATCATATCAGTAGGATATCAGTAATTATGCCCAAAAAGAATTTTAAACCAAATTAAGTCCCGTAAGGGCATCTGGTAATTTTAAGATTTATAAAAGAGGTTTAAACATAAACTGATGTTCTGGTCTAAAACATTCTGTAAAAATAGTTATTTTATGATGTTATAACAGTAGGATATCATACATATGTGAGGTTTACCATTTATGGCCAAACGATGCACCGTACGGGCATTTTGGTCATTTCACATATGTTTTTAAGGACCTGTTAGGATCTGAGTTTGGATTGATTGTGTTTTACGTTTGAATTAAGATGAAAGATGAATGAGAAGTGCAGCAGAATATAAATGATCACAAACTTTGCACACAATCAAACAGGAGAATTGCTTTCAACATACAAGTTTAACATTGAACCGAATGCTTGAATTTATTACAAGATTCAATTACAATTGCAAGTATGTAACAAACTCCCCCTCAGCCTGAGCTCATAGTGAATTGTTCGTACAGGAATGAAAGTGGTGAAAGAGCTAATAGAACAGTACATGGTACTGTTCTATTTATAGGCACGAACAAACCACTGTGGCATCTTTGCGGACGTCACCATGAAAGTGACATCTAACCTCCTAACAAACTCTAAGCACTGATCTAATACAAACACTGCTATGCTAACAACTGTTATACAATACATTACATAACAACAAACTAAACTACTGCTCTATCCTTCCACTACTATGACTCCAACAGTACTTGACATAACCCAGCAGAGCTTGACCCATAGCAGTAGATTGAACAGCAGGGCTTTAGTCTTCATCGGTCTTTGACTTGATCAGCAGTTGTAGGTCAGTAGTTGTAATGATCAGTGGATTGGAGGTCATCAGATGTTGAAACCACTTTCAAGGGGAGAGACTTGAATACATAATATCTGCTTATTCTGGATCCACTGCCTTGATCCAGTTTTGGCTTTAATTATCTGTTCCTCTGATAGGGTTCAATCCCAACAATCTCCCCCTGGAACAAATAATGCCAAAACCCTTCATTATTGGTAGATCTTTATTGCCTCATCAGAAGTTCCCTTACTTGACCTTTGAATTGTAATTCAAAGTTCAAGGAATCCTCATCACCCTCATCCCTGCACAGTGCAAGCTCAAGGAGATCTTGTAAATGTTCTACACCCAGGCCAAGTGCATTTTCCCTTGATATATGTTTCACCTCACCATTAGATCTGAGCAGAGTCAATACATGGGTCTTTTGATCAGACTTCCATTTTAGTATTTTTGAACCCAATGGGTTTCTTGGGAGAGGTTTATTTCCAGATGAGTTTAGAGATGGAGGCCTGGTAATGAACCTTTTTACTACATTTAGTGTTGAAGAATTAGGATTATTTTCTTCAATCATTCTTTGAAGAGCTTCTTTCATGTAGACAGATTCTTCTTTTGCATCCTCTGCATCTGTCTGCTTTTGTTTCCTTCTTTGGTAAAGGATGGCAGCAGGAGGAGCAGTGGATCTCTTGATGGGCAGCTTTGGTGGTCTTTCAGGAACCATTGCTTTAGGATAAACAGGTTTCTGACGAATTTTTGGATTTTTCTTTCTTAATTCCTCCAACTTTTTGTAAGTAACCCTGACCTTGTCTTCTTTCCATCTCATCACTTGATTCTTTGACCCAAATTCAGCAGCAAGTAGCTCCGCTTTCATACTCTTCAACTCCAATGTCTTTTCAGGTACATTCTTTTTGTACTTTGACCAATCAGGTGGAGTGTGTTTGACCTTATTCTTAATCATTTCTTGAATCCTGGCTGCTTCACTTTCAAGCTCAGGAATGGTCCACTCTTTGTACATATGTGTTTCTCCCTTATACTTCTTAAAAGCCATGATATTTTCAATGTAGTCTTTTCTTAGGGCTTCATCTGCTCTTTCTGATATTTGCCTACAAACATTCTTTGCAAACTGCTCTAAGGATCTGACTTGAGTAAGTAGAAATTGATAGTGCCTTTGAATTTCTTTGTCAGATTTTCCTTGTGAGCTTTTCTTAGAGATAATGTTATTAGGCCTAGGATATCCTTCAACTGATGGCAAATTCCTTTTAGCAGGATCATCCTCAAAGTAGAAAGATTTGATCTCTTCTCTGACTGCTATAAGTTCAAGAGGATATGAAAGACCTGCAGGAGTGATGGCAGTGATTGGTTGTTGGACATGGACTGATGAGAGAGGAACAGGGTTTGGAATAAGTGCAAGAGATTGTGAAGATGTAGGTGGTGGTGATGGAGACTCATCATCAGGTAAAATTATCCTTCTCCTTTTTTGTTTAGGAGAGGCTGATGGTGTGTTGGATGGTTGTGAGGTATTGATTTGAGTGGTGGATTATGGCTGACTAACAGTTGTTGAAACAACTGGTGTTTCGACCACTGTTGCCATTACAGCAGATGTTGTAACATCTGACGTCTTCTGCTTTTTAACAAGAGGTAATGGTGGTGAGGTTGTTTTTGGTGGTAAAGTGATTTTTGGTGGTGATGGTAAGGTAGTGGTTGTGGTGTGTGTTGAAGTGGTGTGTGTTGAAGTAATGATAGGTGTTTGGCTAGCAGTTGTTGGAAGAAGTTCCCTTTTCACCTCAGCTAATGCTTCAGCAATAGCATTAGTGGTAACATCAATCTTTTTACTACCATCTAGCAAGGGAATGTTTTTAGTCATGCAATCTTTTTCTGGTTCAATATAAAGGCCATCTTCAATTCCCTTCTTCTTCCACTGCTTGATTTTTGTGACATCTGTGCTTATGTAATCATTTTACAGACTCTGAACAATACAATATTAATAAAACAGTGAGTTTTGATCCCAATGTTTGTATTTATGTTTGATTTTATGCACATGTTGATTTTTGATCGATTTTGAACTCTATATCGCTTTCTGGGAAGTTATACGCAAACTGATGCGTAAACGCGATCAGTTTAACGTGACAAACACTCCGGAACAGAAACATAAGCTTAACATTACTTCGTAAATGTTTGTAATCATAAAGCATTGTTTTCTGCAAAACATGACATTTGAATTAAACTTAGGTTTACTCAAAAACATTGTTTTGTACATTTATCCTACGGGGTTGAGTAGATTCTTTTATTCACCGTACATGACATATGTTTCACATTGGCATTATTACATAGTTTAAGTAGATGTCTTCCTACTTGCTATGCATTTCATTGGTTATACATAATACATGTTACACATGATATTAAACATGGTTTATGCATAAACATTTTGACGTTAAACATGACATTTTGTTGGCTAATGATAAGTGACTTATGTAACGGGGCTATGTGCTATATGATAAAAGCATGGTGGATATGCCGCTGGTACTTCCTATATATAAGTGCTTTTATTGTATTACACATTGTTGCGTTATCTAAGCCACTTGACAAAGACATAAAACAATTTTTACAAGGACACGACATTTTTATACAAAGTACATATTTTATACAATTCAGTTTTACTTGGTTGTTTATTTAACCATGCATATTTCTTTTATATCATTTGATTTTCATCTTGATTTTCACATGATTTTATAAAAGAAAACCTTTTACAAGGTTTATGACTATTTTTGTTAAACACTTCTTTTAAACTACAAGTCATGAATCCTGCATAAACAAAACCTATGTATCTCACAGGCATTTTTATGCTGACGTACCTGTTTTTACATGTGTTTCAGGTGCTGATGCATGATGATGTTTGTGCTTCACTTAGGCAGACTCGGGCCTTAGTGACTTAAAAGACGATTGTTATGATATGTTTTATTTAAATTCCAAGACAATGTAAACTTTAATTCAATAATACATAATTTTTATTACCATGGTTGTTGAAACAATAATTCTGTCACCATCACTCCCCGGCGTTTCCGCCGCGGTTTCGTTGTTTTGACGCGGCCGGGGTGTGAGTTGGTATCAGAGCCAATGGTTATAGGGAATTAGGTTATTAGTAATGCTTTGACCTAGACTATAACTTCTTAGGACCCTAACACAAGTAATCTTGTGTTTAGATCTTAAAACAATACATGTCACCTATCCTTAGGTGATTACCAAAACATGAACACAAATTTCCAAAATGATTTTGAAATCCATCATCTATCCTTAGATGATCTCTCTTGGTCTTGTACCTTCCAAATTTTCAAAATCTCATCAAATTTTGGGTCTAAATAATGTGAACACGTGCAAACTGGAAGAGTGAATGCCTGTACCCTGAGTTTTCTGTCTAAGGCTAGAGTGTTCGTACAAATCCGCAATATCGGACCAGTCACTCTTACCTGGGAACTCTTGGGGTGAGTGTTCACTTATAGGCGAGCATGTCTTCAATGATACATTATTATGATCTATTTACTTTGATTTGTCACTGTGTGTCGTTTGTTTGCTTTGTGGTAACAAACAAATGACCGCCTTCCTTGCTTTTGTCGATTTTATTGATATCTCATTTCCTTCATCACATCATCTCACTCGTTTTCTCTCATGTTTCCTCTTTTAGAATGCCTCCTCGACGCGAAAATCCGCTATCGAATGCCGAACTGGCAGAAATCATCGCGCAGCAAATGGCTGCTGCGTTCCCCAATCTCATTGCTCAATGGAACCAAGCCAATAATTAAAATAATGCTCCTTGCAATTTCAAAAGTTTTAACTCGGCTAAACCACTCAAGTTTAGTGGTTCTGAGGGAGCAACTGGGCTCCTCCAGTGGTTTGAGAGTCTTGAGAGCACCTTTCGCCATGTTCAGTGTCCGAACAACCGTAAGGTCGAGTTTGCGTCGAGTGTATTTCAAAAGAGGGCTCTTACCTGGTGGAATGGGGTAATGAGAGACCGAGGTGCTGAGTTTGCTTTGGGTCATACATGGGAGGAACTTAGAGCCCTTATGATGAGAGAATTTTGTCCTCGTCACGAGCAGAGGGCACTTGAAAATGAGTTCCAGGATTTGAAGCAAGACAGTGGTGAACACCGGGCTTACATCGATAGATACAAGGAGTTAAGCTTGCTATGTCCTACAATGGTCACGCCTTTGGATAAGGCTATTGAGAAGTACATAGACGGTTTGCCAGATCCTGTTCAGGATATTGTCACTGGTAGCAACCCTACTACCGTCCGACAGGCCATTGAGCTAGCTGCAACCCTTACTGAATCACAAGTCAAAAAGGGTAAACTCCACAGGAAAGGTGACAAGAAGCAGAAACAGTCTGATAGCGCCACTGAGAACAAGGGCAAGAAGGCTGCTGAGTCTTCAAAGAAATCAAGGAAGCGTAAGGCTTCCAAAAATTTCGTTGTCACTGCTCAGACTAATCAGGCTGCTCCTAGTCAGGTAGCACAGAATCAGGCTGCACAACCTGCTGCCAAGAGGCAGTATGCGGGAAATGCACCTCTGTGCAACAGATGTAACAGCCACCACCAGCCACAGTTCCAATGCCGCATCTGCACAAATTGTGGCAAGTCTGGTCATCTTGTGAACACCTGCCGTTTTGCTCCTAACCAAAATCAGGCAGCTCAAAACCAAGCTGTACAAAACCCTGCCCAGAATCCTGCACGACCTCACTTTCCGCCTGGTTCGTGTTACAATTGTGGGGATCTGACCCACGACAGAAACAATTGCCCGAGGTTGGCAAACGCAAATCAGGCACCGGCTCGTGGTAGAGTTTTTAATATGAATGCTAATGAGGCTCGTGCAGATAACGAAGTGGTGAACGGTACGTTCCTTGTTAACAACCATCCTGCTTCTGTTCTATTTGATTCGGGTGCCGATAAGAGTTTTGTGTCCTTAGCTTTTGAGCCTTTGCTTTCGATGACTAGAACAAAACTAGGAAAGCCCTTGACAGTAGAAGTAGCTAGTGGTGAACCCGTTGTACTCGATTCCGTTCTTCGAAACTGCCAATTGAACCTTAATAACCATCTTTTCCCTATCGACCTCACACCGATGCAACTCGGGAGCTTTGATGTTATAGTGGGAATGGATTGGTTAGCCAAGTACCATGCTGAGGTGGTTTGCTTTGAGAAGATCGTCCGTATACCGCTTTCGACTGGTGAGATCTTAGAAGTTCGTGGGGAGAAACCTGTTAAACTCATGTCTTGTACCCAAGCCCAAAAATACCTACGAAAGAAATATGTCACTTTCTTGGCACATGTTGTAGAGGATAAAGGCAAGGGTAAGACTACCCAAGACATCCCTGTTGTTCGGGATTATCCTGAGGTATTTCTTGAAGACTTACCTGGGTTACCTCCTATACGCCAAGTTGAGTTTCACATTGATCTTGTGCCTGGTGCAAATCCCATTGCTAAGTCACCTTACCGTCTTGCACCGTCTGAGATGCAAGAGTTATCTAAGCAGCTTCAGGAGCTATCTGACAAAGGATTCATCCGTCCGAGCTTTTCCCCTTGGGGCGCTCCTGTCCTATTCGTGAAAAAGAAAGATGGATCTTTCAGGATGTGTATCGATTATCGTGAGCTTAATAAGCTTACCATCAAGAATCGATATCCCCTACCTCGCATTGACGATCTCTTTGATCAGCTACAGGGCGTTACTTGCTTTTCAAAGATAGATCTGCGTTCTGGGTATCATCAGCTTCGAGTTCTCGAAGAAGATATTCCCAAAACTGCTTTTCGTACCCGATATGGTCATTATGAATTAACTGTTATGCCTTTCGGCTTAACAAATGCTCCTGCTGTTTTCATGGACTTGATGAATAGGGTTTGTAAGCCTTATTTGGACAAGTTCATCATTGTATTCATTGATGATATCTTGATATATTCTAGGACGCGAGCTGACCATGAACAGCATCTTCGTCTTACAATGGAGCTCCTAAAGAAAGAACAGCTTTTCGCCAAATTCTCCAAGTGTGAATTCTGGCTTAAGGAAGTTCAATTCTTGGGGCACATCGTTAACGAACAAGGTATACATGTAGATCCCGCCAAAATCAGCGCGATTAAGGATTGGGATACACCTACTACTCCTACCGAGGTTCGTTCATTCCTTGGTCTAGCGGGTTATTACCGCCGTTTCATTGAAAACTTCTCCAAGATTGCGGTTCCTCTCACTGCTCTAACTCAAAAGAGCAAACCTTTTGAGTGGGGATCCAAACAGGAAGAAGCTTTCCAAACCTTGAAACAGAAACTTTGTGATGCACCTATCCTATCTTTACCCGAGGGTAACGACGATTTTGTCGTGTACTGTGATGCATCCAACTTAGGCCTTGGTTGTGTTCTTAGGCAAAGAAACAAAGTTATAGCCTACGCATTAAGACAGCTGAAGGTACATGAGAAGAACTACACCACTCATGATCTTGAGTTAGGTGCAGTAGTCTTTGCTCTCAAAATCTGGAGACACTACCTTTACGGTACAAAGTGTGTAGTGTTTACTGACCACAAGAGTCTCCAGCATATTTTTAATCAGAAAGAACTAAACATGAGGCAACGACGTTGGGTTGAACTCCTAAACGACTACGATTGCGAAATTCGCTACCATCCTGGTAAGGCGAATGTCGTGGCTGATGCATTGAGTCGTAAGGAACGTGTCAAGCTTCATTGTGTTCAGGTTTGATCTGACATTCAGTCCCGCATAATTCAGACTCAACATACTTGTGTTACACAAGACTTGATGGGTAAAGAATTACCGTGTCATACAAATCCTGAGCTTGAATTGAGAGACTTTGGGATATTCTATTTCATGGGCCGTTTGTGGGTCCCAAGTATAGATGATCTTCGCACCTTGCTAATAGATGAAGCTCATAAGTCTCGTTATTCTATTCATCCTGGTGCTGACAAAATGTATAAGGATCTTCGAACCCAGTATTGGTGGCCGGGTATGAAGAAAGACATTGCCTTATATGTTTCCAAATGCCTTACTTGTCTTAAGGTTAAGGCAGAACATCAACATCCCTCTGGATTATTGGAGCAACCAGAGATTCAGGTTTGGAAATGGGAAAACATTTCTATGGATCTCATTACCAAATTACCGCGCACTAAAAGAGGTCATGACGCCATTTGGGTTGTTGTTGATCGTCTTACAAAGTCAGCACATTTCTTGCCAATCCGCGAGGATTTATCTGCTAACAAGCTTGCCAAGTTATATGTTGATGAGATTGTATCTCGACATGGTGTTCCTTTGAACATTATATCTGACAGAGATGCTCGATTCTCGTCTCGCTTTTGGAGAACCATGCAATCTGCCATGGGAACCCAACTTAATTTGAGCACAGCAGACCATCCGCAGACAGATGGTCAATCTGAGAGAACAATCCAGACACTGGAGGATATGCTTAGAGCGTGTGTGATCGATTTTGGTGGTAGTTGGGAATCGCATCTACCGTTGATCGAATTCTCCTACAACAATAGTTATCACACGAGCATCAAAATGGCTCCTTTCAAAGCTTTATACGGTCGAAAATGTCGTTCTCCGGTCTGCTGGAATGAGATAGGTGAAGCTCAGCTTACTGGACCTGAACTCATTCTAGAGACTATAGATAAGGTCAAGAAGATTCGTGATAACCTTCAGGCAGCTAGAAGCCGTCAAAAGAGTTATGCGGATCTAGGACGCAAGCCTTTAGAATTTCAAATCGGTGATCACGTCCTACTCAAGGTGTCCCCTTGGAAAGGTGTGATTAGATTTGGAAAGAAAGGAAAACTTGCACCACGTTATGTTGGACCATTCAAGATCGTTGAAAGAGTCGGAAAAGTGGGCTACAGACTTGAGCTACCTCCTGAACTTGGAAATGTTCATCCGACATTCAACGTGTCCAATCTCAAAAAGTGCTTAGCTGATGAGAACCTCCACATACCACTTGATGAAATTCGTGTTGATAACACGATGCATTTCGTTGAGAAACCTATGGAGATAGTGGGCCGTACATTCAAACAGCTGAAGAACAAACGGATTCATTTGGTCAAGGTTCCCTGGGAATCCAAACGTGGCCCAGAGTTTACTTGGGAACGTGAGGACCAGATGAAGACGAAATATCCGCATTTGTTCTCACAAGTTTCCTCTAAATAAATTTCGGGACGAAATTTCCTAAAGTAGGGGAGACTGTGACATCTGTACTTATGTAATCATTTTACAGACTCTGAACAATACAATATTAATAAAACATTGTGTTTTGATCCCAATGTTTGTATTTATGTTTGATTTTATGCACATGTTGATTTTTGATCGATTTTGAACTCTATATCGCTTTCTGGGAAGTTATACGCAAACTGATGCGTAAACGCGATCAGTTTAACGCGAAAAACACTCCGGAACAGAAACATAAGCTTAACATAACTTAAATAACCTTTACATAACTTAGAAATAAATTTTAGAAGGTTTGTTATGGCAAAAACAAGTTTATTCGCTCACAGGGACTATTTGCGTCAAACTGCAAAAGTCTGCCGTTCCGTAAGGCAACGTACAGTCCGGAACTTTATCATAAGCTAAACATACCATAAATAACCTAATCATGGCTTAGAAATAAGCTTTGATAGGTTCGGTGTGCGAAAACATGCTTATATGATCTTTCAGGGACTAAAAGTGTCAAAAACGGCGTAAGTTTGCATTTTTGCGCATATCTTACGATCTGGACATCCAAAATTTTTGTACACACTAAAATATTTTTATTTTAGTGATCGCCATGCAAAAAATTCCATTCGTCGCATAATTTGGATCGTTTTCGCGTCCGTTCGAGTTTCGTCGCAAATAACCGAACAACGTGACCGTACGACCAAACGAACCGACATCCGAGATGTTTTCAAGCATGTTTTGAGTCCCCTATACTTTAACTTCATTTTAGAGCCTTGAAATAAGGTTAACGGGGTTTAAACGCATCGAAAAAGGCTTTAAACACCTGCAGGGACCAAAACTGTAATTATTTGAAACTTTGCTGAATCTGACACATGGTGGCGTAGCGCGAGCACCTCCTGCCTATGCCGTGGCGCTACGCAAGCATCACATCTGGGCAGAAACATTGTTTTCAGCATCAGTTTGATAATTCAGGGACCTTTCTTGCAATTTCTTTGTTTGGGGACCAAGTTAACACCTTCCCAAGCATAATTACCTGTCACTAAACACTTGTAGGGCTGTGATTTATTGCTTGTTGGCCAAATAACCACATGTAATGATCTCACAAGTTCATGACAAGTATAAATAGCTTGGTCCATCAACTCAATTCCTTGCTCATTCCTCATTCTCTTCTCTACAATCTGAATTGAGAGCTCTCCCAAGTGTTTGTAGCTTTCTAATCTGATTGTTCTTTGTAGAAAAGATAGCTAGGACCCATTGTAAGTATTCTTTCATGCTTATTATTTATGTTTAAGCAGAAAGTCAAACAGTTTGGCCAACAGTTTGACTTTCGGTTTTGACCATCAATTGGTCAAGTCAAAGTTCAATTGAACTTTGCAATGTGATTGTAATCACAATGGTTATAATCCTTAGTGATTATACCTACTGATTACCACATTAACTAGGCATAGTGACGAGTTAAAGTTTCGGTCAAAATGCGTTTTAGCACACATTTTGCAACGGAACTATTCTCGAGTATCAAAACCCATTGTTTTGATACCAAATCAGTAGGTTAAACATGTTTTGACATGTTTAACTCGTCACTAATAGTTTGGTGCTTGTTTAGGGTCGTTATTTAAGCGGTCTAAACAACCGCTTAGACTTCCGAACCCGACCTGATTGGTCGATCTTTAGGATCCAACCAAGCTTGCTTAGCGATTATAGTTATATAGGGAATAACCCCTGAGGTTATACCTTATGATCACATAGGATTGGTTAGTCTTTTGCTAGTTAGCTTGTATGCCCATAGTAAATGACCAAAACGCCCTTTTGAAGCATAAATCCGTATTTTGATTATGTAAACATATTTTTGACATATAATCTGATTTAGTAACATGTTTAGGCATAATTGGGCATGTAAGACTTGGCATAGCACATAGTTAACCATCCGAACATAGTCTTACACTAACGACGCATTATAGTAGCTTATACTACCATAATGGGTCGAAACGGGTCAAAAGCACTTAGGTAGACTTTCAAATCAGAATGTAAGGTCTAATAAATCATACCATATGAGTTTAAATACTCATTTGATTTATAGAACCTCATTCTATCCTATCCCCCGATTTAGGATCCAGTTATTAACATAGTTACCTATACTAGGTGTCGGTTGATTCCGTGATACTTGGAGCTTAAATTGGTCTTATTCTCAAGACTAATTAGCAATCCCAAGTGAGTACATAGTTCCCCTCTTTTACCATTTTCAAATACTTTGGGGTGATTCACATGTACATAATTGTTACTTTCTTGTTTTATATGCTTTTGTGACATAAACATGCTAGTTTCACTTAGTACATATTTAGTACATGCTTTCACTATGTTTTGCTATGTATGTTAAGCATGCTAGCACATTGATTTATTACTCATTTGTTACATATATTTACTTAGCATATGTACACATTGTTTTACATGACATTTCTACTAGGCATGTTTACTTAGCATACCTAGTACATGGGTTTCATAGCATGCTTACATTGGTTATGACATTTGGTTTGTTTAATCGGGACAATAATACATTCATTAACATTATCTACGCCGCTCGGTAGTATGTAATGGTACCATAGGAATTGACAACTCCCGTTTCCGACTTCCTAGGTTTGTTTGGAAGTTGGGAATGACAGAATCCGACTACATAACTTAGATGAACCTTTAATTTGTTTAAAGGTTTGTCGCCACAGTCGCAAGGCTGAATGTATGCAATTAACATTACTGCATAAATGTTTGTAATCATAAAGCATTGTTTTCTGCAAAACATGACATTTGAATTAAACTTAGGTTTACTCAAAAACATTGTTTTGTACATTTATCCTATGGGGTTGAGTAGATTCTTTTATTCACCGTACATGACATATGTTTCACATTGGCATTATTACATAGTTTAAGTAGATGTCTTCCTACTTGCTATGCATTTCATTGGTTATACATAATACATGTTACACATGACATTAAACATGGTTTATGCATAAACATTTTGACGTTAAACATGACATTTTGTTGGGTAATGATAAGTGACTTATGTAACGGGGCTATGTGTTATATGATACAAGCATGGTGGATATGCCGCTAGTACTTCCTATATATAAGTGTTTTTATTGTATTACACATTGTTGCATTATCTAAGCCACTTGACAAAGACATAAAACAATTTTTTACAAGGACACGACATTTTTATACAAGGTACATATTTTATACAATTCACTTTTACTTGGTTGTTTATTTAACCATGCATATTTCTTTTATATCATTTGATTTTCGTCTCGATTTTCACATGATTTTATAAAAGAAAACCTTTTACAAGGTTCATGACTATTTTTGTTAAACACTTCTTTTAAACTACAAGTCATGAATCCTGCATAAACAAAACCTATGTATCTCACAAGCATTTTTATGCTGACGTACCTATTTTTACATGTGTTTCAGGTGCTGATGCATGATGATGTTTGTGCTTCACTTAGGCAGACTCGGGCCTTAGTGACTTAAAAGACGATTATTATGATATGTTTTATTTAAATTCCAAGACAATGTAAACTTTAATTCAATAATACATAATTTTTATTACCATGGTTGTTGAAACAATAATTCTGTCACCATCACTCCCCGGCGTTTCCGCCGCGGTTTCGTTGTTTTGACGCGGCCGGGGTGTAACAATTTTCTCCCCCCTTTTTGGCATTATCTGGAGGTGGATTATCAATAAAGAGAATAGTGGGAGGAGTAGTGCCAGTGGTGTTCAGTATGTGGGCCTTTATAGCCTTGATGTCAGCTTGGGTATCTTTAAACCTTGACTCCATCATGTTTCTCTGCATTTGAACATGTATGTCATGCTGATGATCATTCAATTGTCTATGTTGTTGGAGCAGGGGTTGAAAGAAGTTCCATAACTCATTTGTAGCAGGTGCAGATTGTGCAGATGCTTGAGCTGGAGTAGCAGTGGGTGGTACCTTTTGAGCTTTCAACACCTGTTGCAGCATATTTTTTGTATCTGCAACAGATGTATCCAGTTTGTCAATTCTATCTGTCAATTCTTGGTACATTAAACAATCACCCAACTTAATGGGATCATCTGATTTCCCACTAACAGTGGTTGTAACAGTGGTTGATTCAGGAAGTGTAGTCCAGAGATCATCCACTGATTCCCCTTTGTCTTGGAACTGGGGACTTCTTCCTTCAAATTGAGAGATCCTTTTTAGTGAACCAGTAAATACTGGATACACAGGAGTTCCCAGAGAAGAAATTGCCTTCAAGGAAGTATTATAGATGTAACCACTGTCCAAATGTAAACCAGTGGGTTCAACACTTGTAGTGGCTGCTTCACTTGAACTACCACCAAGAGTTACTTGTAACTCAAGGGGTGTAACCTCCTCAGGTTGTGTTGGTGGGTTAGCAATGATTGATACATCAGACCCAGTCACTTGTTGAGGTTTGTTCTCATTGACAGGTGATTGAGAAGGACTGGTTTGTGCCTGGTTCAAATCAAGAGCATCCAACAGTATTTTTGTTTGTGGGGGAATTATGGAGGTGAGGTTGGGTGTAGAAAGAGAATTGGCCCCAGGCATTAGGCTGTGGATAATGGAAGCAAGTGATTCCAGAGCATCATATTGTGGTGTCCCTATGTGTACAACCTGTTCTTTTTGAGAAGAAGCAGCAGGAGTTTCAGGCATGGGTTGAGATATTTCTACCAACTGCTGTGAGGAAGTAGCAGTGGTGGTTTGTTGTGACTTTTGTGCTGTCACTGGCAGTTGCTTTGGTATCTCATCCTCCAGAGTTGCCTTTTTGGTAGGTTTGGGGGGCTTTTGAGTTTTCTTTTGTTTTGGCTTTTTGGTGATTTTAGGTGTGGGTTTCAAAGTAGTTGTTTTGCTGCTTTGATCACCTAGAGCAGTAGGCTCAGCAGCAGATACCTGAGGAGCAGTGGTAGCTGCTAAATTCTGCTCAGGGACCTCTGCTTGTGTTTTGCAAGGTGTTGACATTCTTATGAAAGTTCCACCAGTTAAATTGTTTATTTGAAAAGAGTCACCTTGTTTTATTACATGAGCATCATCCTTACCAAATTTCTTTTCAAAATAATAACTTAGAAATCTTGGAAAAGGTAAGAATGGCTTTTTATCAACATTTTTAACCAAATCATTAAATATTTCCTGGGAGTAATTGAAATCTTCATCTTGTAAAATAGCATATCCCAGGTTTTGAATCTTTAATGGTATCTCATTAAAAGCAGTTGTTTTGTTTGAGACACACCTTAGAAGGGTATGGAACAAAAATCTTGTTGCAGGTGGAAAATTACCTTTTTGTAAGGTATCCTTTTTTATTGTGTCTGCATACCCCCGTTCAAGGAAATCGGTTCTTAACTCATTTTTGGGAAAAGAAGTTTTACCTTGCTGATCATTGAGTTCAAAGACTTCCGAGATGGATTGTGGTGTGATTTTGACTGCTTTACCCATTAGAGAAGAGTTAATGGCTATGACATCTTCGCCTTGTTTGTCAAGGGTAATATTTTTCCAAAACTCTCTTTGGGTTTTCAAGTAAATTGGAGCATCTGCTGTTAACAAAGTTTTGTACTTTGATGTAGACATGATGTCAATGATGGAATCGAAAGCATTGGTGGTGCCGGGTTTTGTAAGGAGACCCAGATAATTGTGAGGAGCTTTGTATTGTATTTCGATGGGTGTGGTAGCCATTTGAGTGGCTTTTGTAGAAGATGATTTTGAAGTGGATTTAGCAGATGACTTTGATTTTGTCATTTTGGAGAAGAAGATTGATGAAGGATTTGACGAATTTGAGAGAAAGAGATGAAAACTGCTTTGAGAAAGGAATTTTTGTGAATTCAATTCGGCAGTGAAACTGTTGGTGCATATGTCTGTTGACTTCGTCTTGTATCAAGTCTTGTAATAGAAATGATAGATCTAGGTCACGGAGTACGAGGAAACTGGGAAATAGGCTGAAAAAATCATTTCACACGAAATAGTCATTTCGTGCGAAATAGCAGTTTCATGCGAAATTACGTAGTGTAATTTCGCATGAAATTACAAGTGGTAATTCCATCCGAAATTAGATGCCTATATATATGGGTGTCATGCTTCTCATTTGGTATGGAATTAGTCAAGGTGTAACGAAGTGCTGTCCAATTTTCACCATGTATTCAAGTCAAATATCAATGAGAAGCTTGTTTTAAGTATCATACTCTATTTCTACACCGTTCTATCACTGATTCAAGGTTGCTTGACTGTTTCCGCCTTTCAAACAGCTTTGTGTTGACTCTGAACGACTCACATAGGTCGCAAAACGATCCTACAAGTGGTATCAGAGCTCAGGATGAGTCAATACACTTGAATCAATGCTTAGAATTCTCATTTTTGGACTTCTGGACAAATTCATGGACAAAATGGACTGATCTTTTGATATTGTATGTAAAATACAGTTTTAATAAAACCTTGAAAGAATCAGACCTAAATTCAGACTAAAAGTGACAAAAATGGGCCAAAAGGTTAATTTCGTTTGAACGAGCCTCTTATTTCGTTTGAAAAGTTGAGGTAATTTCACATGAAATTACTGATTTCGTTTGAATTACATCTGATTTCGTTTGAAAAAGTAATTCCGTTTGGCTATTTCGCACTAAATTAAGTATTTCGTTTGAAAAGTCCTCTATTTCGTGTGAATGTATTTCGTGTGAATGTGTTTCGTGTGAATGCATTTCGTTTGAAATAGTTTCCGGTCACGCGAAATCTGATTTGAGTGTTAAAGATTTGTCGGGCATTTAAATTGGTGCATGTGATCAATGAACAGCGGCCCAATAATATTCGTTTAACAGTCAATTGTATCGATCCTCATTAATAACAACAACAAGTCACGTGATTCTCGTAAATTGACAGATTCATAATAATCGGTCCAATCACTAAGTAAATTCAAACGGTGTTGTCAGATATTGTCATCGATTCATATGAAACAATTAATGGCTCACGTGAACATTTTAATCAATTGATAACAGTCCACTAAAAGTGTCGGTCCAATAGATTTTAAGTGTTGACAGCCCACTAAATTATTCACGTGGTATTGAAGTTTTTTTTAAGAAAAAAAAATCTCGGCCCAATCAATTTGTTGAATTGTCTGTAGTTCATCAGTGCTTGTGAGTAATTGTTTAATATCAAGTAGCAGCCCAATCACTAAAAGAACTAAAAAAGTATTGTCAGCCCATTTAATTGTCCAAGTGATTTGCAGGTCCAATACAAGTTAAGGTCCAATTAAATCAATTTGTTAGTCAAAGTTGACTTTGTTTGACTCACTTCATCGGGTCACAATTTGTTTCAAGGGACCTTGTTTTGTTCAAGTTTATAGTGCAACGAATCGAGTGGCAATCCGAACGAGTTGCCGCCCAATCCTAATCAGTTCTATTTTTCTGTGTTTTAAGTGATTTGTCAAGCATCGGATACCCGCCTGAGCGAATCTCCAAACGATCCGTTGTCACCTGATTTTTGTCACTCAATCGGATATTCATCTGATTCAGTTGTTTGATAAAGTGATTGAACTGATCATAGATTGTGTGAATTTTCGTATCGTTTGAAAATCTGTCTTCGTGAATCTTTCAATACTGAAACATGGATTCTGACTTCTATAACTCATCTTTCGTAAATGGTATGCTTGTTCAGACTCCAGCAAGTATCAAACAGAAGTTTGATAGTTTTACAGCTATCAGGGGAGAATCTACAAAAGAGTTGATCGAAAGGTATTGCAAGTTATATGTAGAGATGAAGTGTTTGAACATTAGCAAAAGAGATGACTAGTGGGTTGACAAGTTGGCAAATGCTTTACCGCGTGATGAGTGGGGCACATATCTGTTGATTTGGAAGAAAAACATGGAATATGTTGGCTTCAATTTGAGCACGTTCATTGAGAAGATTGAAGCTCAAGAACTTGAACTCCATAAGATTAAAAAAATGAAGTCTGATTCAGGAGAGGAATTATCAGATGAAGAAAGTGATGATGACAGTGAAAAAATTCGAAGACTTGAATGCTATAAAAGAGAACTTCCACCTGAAAGTTATAATTTTTATTTTGCAGGTAAAATGGAAGAGATCAAAGAAAGACAAGCTGCAAGAGGGAAGAATAAAGCATCAACTGTTGAAGTAAAAGTCAAATCTGAAGAAAATGTTCAAGTAGTAGAGAAGCAGGTTGAAGAAATTTAAGCTATCAAGGTTGAGAAGAAAGCTGAAGCTGAAATGATATCCGAGAAGTGCTTAAACTGTGATAAATCTGAAGCAGACAATGTCAAACTCTTGAAAAATGTGGAGAGTTTGACATTGGAAAACAAAAATTTGAAAGAAAAAGAAAAAGATTTTCAAGATAAAATAACATTTTTGGAAAATGAAAAGTTAAAAATTGAAAAAGATTTTGAAAATAAAATAAAATCTTCAGAAAATGAAGATTTTTGGATAAAATTAGAAAACAAAAATTTAAAAGAAAAAGAAACAAAATTTCAAAGTCAAATAAAAGTTTTAGAAAATGAAAAACTTGTTCTTGAAAAGAATAAAATTGAAAATGAAAAAGCAATAAATTCTCATCTTGAAAAAATCTCTCAACTTGAAAAAGAAGTTGAGAGTGATAGAAATAAAATTGCTGAGTTAGAAAAGACATTGAAAGGTTTTGTGACCTCGTCTGCATTACTGGATCATTTATGTCCAAAACCGATCAATGAAATTCCAATAAGTGACAATGTCACAAATTATGACAAAGTCATAATTAAGGATTGTGATGATAAGACTGATGATGAAAATAAAAAATAGAAAATATTTTTGAAATTAAAAGAAAAATTTCAAGAAACTGTTTTACATTCTACTGAAAAAAGTGAATGCTCAACGCAAAAACTTGTAAAGAAGAATGTGGAACAAAAACAAAATGTTAAAAAACCGAAAAATTTTCAAAACAACAATAAAAGTTCATCAGTTCAATCATCAAATCATTATAAAAAACCATAAAAAGTTGAAATCATAACTCACAAAAAGTTGGTAATAAGTGGTGCAGGTTTGACCACAGTGCTCAAAAGTCAAATCAAGCTTACAGGAGAAGATGGGATGAAGATTCTTCAAAGTCAAAACATTACAATGATAGAAAACAGAAAAATGATGAGTACTACAGATCAAATCAGTGTTATGATTTGAGTGTGTGGTTTGATAGTGGAAAATGGTACGATAACAGGATGTTTTACAAATGTGGTTTTCAAGGACACATTGTTGTTAACTGCCAGAGTCAAATTTTTGAGACAACGAGATGCTATGAATGTCAAATCAAAGGTCATATTGCCAGAGATTGCCCAATGAGATCAAAGGGAAGATCGAGGGCTGAATCTCATGGAAAGATGAAGAAATCAGTCAAAGTCGAAGAAAAGCCCAAAGAACAGAAAGTAAAGCTTTCGCAAGGGCAGAAAGACCGACTGAGAAAGAAAAGAAAGAAAGTAAGGGAGTATCTTGAAAAGATTTTGTCCTCGGATACAACCGGTTAAACAGATAAAAGTTCTGGTGAATCGTCTTGCTCTCCAAAGAATGATAAGTCAAGCAAAATGAATTCATCAGATACAAATCTGAGGACAGAAGAGAGAGTAAAGAAAGAAAAAGTTGTGACAACTCGAAATTTAGAACCTGTCATTTGTATCTCGATGTAACATGCCTAAACGTGTGACTAGTTAACTATGTTGGTTTAATGAGATAAGCAAACATTCTATGCGATTATGTGTTATGTGTATATGCTTGTATGTATAGTATGTGTGTATTAGTATGAACCGCGACACAAGGACCCAACTCGAGACCATGCGGTCTCGAGTGAGCAATGAAACAATGGGCCGGCTGGGCCGTGCACCTCATCCGAAACCCATTAGGGTGCACCATGTGGAACAAGTATATAACCCTTAGTGATGCTAACCTTGCCATTCTTTGGACAATCCACACACACACTCTCCCTCTCTCTCTCACGAAAACCCTAAGCCACAACATTCCTCTCTTTCTTCTCGGATCAAACCGGTGGCCACAAGAAGACTCGGTTAAGCTCATCAACATTACTCGAACACTCCATTTCACTCATGATTAGACATGAGCACGGCGTATCACCCTCAGACGGACGGGCAGTCCTAGCGCACTATTCAAACCTTAGAAGACATGCTTCGTGCATGTGTAATCGACTTTGGCAACAGCTGGGAAAAGCATCTGCCACTTGTGGAATTCTCATATAATAACAGCTACCACACCAGTATTAAAGCTGCTCCATTTGAGGCATTGTACGGATGTAAATGCCAGTCACCTCTTTGTTGGGCAGAGGTGGGAGATAGTCAGATCACTGGTCCAGAACATGTGGTAGACACAACCGAACAAATCGCTCAAATACGAAAACGCATGGCAGCAGCTCGTGACCGTCAGAAAGTCTACGCCGATAAGGACAGGAAACCACTAGAGCTCCAGGTTGGGGAGCGGGTACTACTCAAAGTTTCACCGTGGAAGGGTGTGGTTCGTTTTGGTAAACGCGGCAAACTTAACCCACGATACGTTGGACCTTTCGAAATCATCGAGAAAATAGGCAGGGTGGCCTACAGACTGAACTTACCAGCAGAACTCGGTGCAGTTCACAACGTTTTTCACGTGTCGAATCTGAAGAAGTGTCTGTCAGATGAGACCCACGTAGTTCCTCTGAAGGAGCTCACTATCGACGAGCAGTTACGATTCGTCGAGGAACCAGTTGAAATCACGGACCGGGATGTTAAGGTCCTCAAGAGCACTAGAATACCTCTCGTTCGAGTTCGTTGGAACTCACGTCGCGGCCCAGAGTTCACCTGGGAGCGCGAAGATCAGATGAAACAAAAGTATCCCCAACTGTTCGCAAACAGTACACCCACTACTGAGGCTGAAGCTACGGAATTTCAGGACGAAATTCCAGATCAACGGGGGGTGGATGTGACACCCCAGGAAAACCGGGAACACCATACAACTTAACTAGCTTCCTCAGTGAGTGCCTACCAAATTTCGGGACGAAATTTCTTTCAACTTGGGGATGATGTGACAACTCGAAATTTAGAACCTGTCATTTGTATCTCGATGTAACATGCCTAAACCTGTGACTAGTTAACTATGTTGGTTTAATGAGATAAGCAAAGATTCTATGCGATTATGTGTTATGTGTATATGCTTGTATGTATAGTATGTGTGTATTAGTATGAACCGCGACACAAGGACCCAACTCGAGACCATGCGGTCTCGAGTGAGCAATGAAACAATGGGCCGGTTGGGCCGTGCACCTCATCCGAAACCCATTAGGGTGCACCATGTGGAACAAGTATATAACCCTTAGTGATGCTAACCTTGACAATCTTTGGACAATCCACACACACACTCTCCCTCTCTCTCTCACGAAAACCCTAAGCCACAACATTCCTCTCTTTCTTCTCGGATCAAACCGGTGGCCACAAGAAGACTCGGTTAAGCTCATCAACATTACTCGAACACTCCATTTCACTCATTTTCCTTAGCAACTCGGTACCTTCTCGAACCGGTTAGTGATTTATGATTTGATGTTTGGTCAAATGATGTTTTGATTAATATGATGGTATACATTGATGATGAGTTGGTGTTCAAGTAATCGGTTCGTAAGTGTTCCGTGATATGTGTTTGTATTCGGTTGATGATGATTATATGATAATGCATTAATTATGTTAGGATGGATAATGTATGCTTGACTATAAATGAGTATTATTGATTCTATATGGGTTTGGATGTTGATACAAGTCGGATTGCTTGATGAATAGAAACCGAATGCTTGTAGTCGGCTGTGATAGGTTCATGATTAGGATGATTCATTGTGTTGATATCATAGGGTGCATGTTAGTGTTGATAAGTTGTTGTTCATGATTTTTGTTTGATTAAGGTTCATATGAATGATGATATGATGAACTACTTGAATATTTGAAGAACATGATGAGTGTGATATGAATGTGTTATGATATTTGAAAATTGCCATGTTTGATCCATTTCAGAAATTAACTAGACAAGGGAACATGTTAGTGCATTGTTATTGGCTAGTACATAATATCATGACCATGAAATCTCATTGGCCAAGTACAATGTTGAATTCAGCGAATGTCCCCAACCGAGACCTCCTGTCTCGACTCGAGACCACCACATGTCAACCCGAGATCCCTGGTTTCGACACAGGTTGCGAGTCGAGAACCTATAGTCTCGACTCGAGACCACACTTGATCAACACCCAAACATCTCGACTCGAGACCATACTTACGAGTCCGGTTGCGACTCGAGACCAACACATGCATGACCCGAGACCTCGTCGGTTGCGACTCGAAACCTGTATGCCATAACTCGAGACCGCACGGTCTCGACTAGAGACCGCACAGTCTCGACTCGAGACCATGTGCATGAGCACACTGTTTGGACTTGCACCTCATTTCGGACTTAAGTAATTGGGCCGGACTTTTGGGCCCAATACATGGACCTTATACGTGCTGTTGTATATGAATGTTATTTGGGCTGCCATGGATGAAACTTGCATGCAATGTGCTAGCATACGTGTAGAAACATACGTGCACTACCTGAATACGAACCTGACTTGTACGGTATCTATGTTAGGACGTAGTTGACCACTTACAACTTGATTGACTTTTCTGTGCATCTGCTGAGCAAACCAAGGTGAGTTCACACCCTCTACAAAGCATGGGATTCCCAGGGGTCGGGAATTGGGGTTAAGGAACATGGGTTCCTCGTCCTCCTTGGGTAGGACAGCAATGGTTCAGGAATGTAATTCCTCGTCCTCATGGACAGATAACTCGTACTAGACCAAAACTCTATCACGAAGTCCCTCCTTTTTATATCGACTTAATCGCCGGGCCAATGGCGAGCGGGTCATTAGTTAGATAGCGCTATTTAGGTCTGACAAACCTCACACCGTGCCGCAGAGGACGGGCGTGAACTAATGGATCTGGGGCACGTCAATGATGATAGACATTGACAGTTTCAGGGCACATAAACATGACTACAGTCAGCAGTCGATATGGTAACGAGTCTAGTGTATACATGGGGTAACCCCCACGGCCGAAATGCCAGATAACTAACACGGGGTAGCCCCCACGGCTGGATTGCCAGAATAACCGGGAATAAACAAGTCACATTTTTAACTATGGGGTAACCCCCACGGCAGGATTGCCAGATAAAGGAAACTGTTTTCGAAACAACTTAAAACGAACACCCAACCGTGAACTCACTCAACTTGTTGTTGACTCGTTACTACATGCTTTGCAGGTCAATAGGTACTTAGCTGGAGCTTGCGTGGAGGAGAGTCGTTGTGGGACATGGACGGTTGTGTGCCATGTTAAACTTTGAAACAATTAAACTTATGTTTTGATTTATGACTTATGCTTCCGCTTGCAACTTAATTATGTTTTGTTTGAACACCAATTGTATTGGTTGGATTTTATAACTACTTATATGCTTGTTCAATATGATTGGTGGCTGGATCCTGGTCAGTCACGCCTCCAAGCGGTGGTACTCCGCAGGTGGATTTTGGGGGTGTGACAAAAGTGGTTAATCAAAAGATTAACACTTCAAAGAAAGTGAGATTTTCACTTCCCGGCGATGAATTTGTTTCTTCGGAAACAAAAGAGCCACGTTCTGGCGATGAATCTGACTCATCAAAGTCAGAAGAGCCACGTTCGGGCAATGAATCTGATTCGTCAAAATCAGAGGAGCCACAAGTTGAGCTAAAAAGAGAAAATTCAGTTCCGCCAATGGATGACGCAAACTTTCCACCATTGCGGACTGAAAATTTTAAACAAAAAGTTGGGAAAGTAGAAATTTCGGATCAATTCTATTCTGAAAAGAAAGAATTTGATGTCGAAAAGGCGTTCAATGGAAAAGTGAAAAATATTTTTGGAAAAAATGGTCGAGGGTAAGGTAAAAGGGGTTAAAGAATTTTATGAATCAAAAAGATATGTTCAAACCCCGAGTGAAAATAACTCAGATACACCCAAGGCTGGTCAGGCTTGGGTGCCTGCATTTTTTGCTTAAAATCCTGACGTGCCGGAGCTCCCAAGTTAGTAATCGTGGAGCATGAATCGGCATCATTCTTGGATAAATGTTTTAGTGTAAAATTTTTACAAGTGGTTGAAAGACAATGTTATGAAACCCCAAGAAAACTAATTTTCTGGAAAAACCATTTTGATTAAAACAAACTTAAGTGTTTTGAAATCATAATGGGAAAATAGCCTGTTCTCAGGTGGAGTTCTGATTGTTTAAGCCAAGTGGATGGCGAATTGAGGCAATTCTCAATAGTTTGTCATTTTATTTGTACAGTTTATTGTTTTCAAATTTTCCCGGAAAATCAAAATTGAAACACATTTTTCAAATTATCCAATCATTTTATTTGCATATGTGAATCATCTGAGCTAACCACTACTGGTGACTTTGATGATCCAGCAGTGGTTTCAAATAGAGGTGGAGGAATTGGTGGAACAGGTGTGAAAACATGTTGACTTTTATCCCATTGATGGAGGACTATCAACAGTGTTTGATGATGTGGAAGCAGGGGTTAAGGGGCTACTTTGATAAACAACCGTTGAGGTAGCAGTGGTTGAGCTTTGACAGCTGTTTTGAACATCTGCTGCTCTTCCTATGGAGACAGACCTATGTTGAGGAATGATGACTTCATACCCATAGTCTGATGATGATTCTTTTGATGGACTTGCATTGTTAGTCTTGACAGCAGTATTTTCAAAAGTAAATTTATCAAGATCAAACAATTCTGCAGGGTTTGCTGGGATTTTCATTGATGAAAGTTCATTGAACTTTACATTCAAAGTCTCCTCCACTGTTTTGGTCCTTGTGTTAAACACTTTGTAGGCCTTAGCAGTGGTTGAGTATCCCAGATGAAAACCACAATCAATTTTGGATGCAAACTTTGAGATAGAATCTTTTAAGTTTAAAATGAAGCATGGGCAGCCAAAAACCTTGAAATATGAAATCAATGGCTTTATTTTATACAGCAATTCATAGGCACTCTTTTGATGCCTGGGGTTTAATAAAACTCTGTTTTGGAAATAGCAAGCAGTGTTTACTGCCTCTGCCCAAAAAGTTAATGGTAAACCTGAATCAGCAAGCATGGTTCTGGCAGCCTCAATCAAGGTCCTATTCTTTCTTTCAACAACCCCATTTTGTTCTGGTGTTCTTGGAATGCTGTATTGCCTCACAATTCCTTTTGACACACAGAAATCATCTAAATCCTTATTCCTGAACTCTGTGCCATTATCACTTCTGAAGATTTTTACTGGCAAGTCAAACTGCTTTTCAACCTGTTTCACAAAGTCTTGCAGAATGCCTGCAGTCTCATCTTTTGAGTGTAAAAAGTAAGTCCATGTAAACCTAGAAAAGTCATCAACAATAACCAAGCAATATCTCTTTTTCTTAAGACTCGTGACTTTAACTGGGCCAAACAAATCCAAATGAAGCATTTGCAAACATTTGGTTGTTTTGGACTCATCAATTGATTTGTATGAGCTTTCATGTTGTTTTCCTTTTAGGCAGGAAACACAATGCTCAGGACAGGTGATTGTCTTGAGATTTGTGTGCCCCAGTCTCATGTGCCATAATTCTGTCTCTTTGTTTGATGCAGCTGAGAACAGACATGCATCGGTCCTGGGGCTCTCTTTTGACATATCAACCACATAAACATTGCCATTTCTTTGAGCAACAAGTTTGGTTTTTCCAGATTTTATTATTGCTTCAATCTTTTCAACCATTTCTGGTCCAACAATCCTTAAACAATCCTTTGTGAAGAACGAGCCATAGCCCTTATCACTCATTTGTGAAACACTTAGGAGGTTGAATTTTAGATTGTCTATCAGATTGACATTTTCAAATTTTATATTTCCAGATTGTACTGTACCAGACCCCAGAACTTTCCCTTTACTATTATTTCCAAAAGATATATCACCCTCTCCATGGATTTTGAAATCTTTGAGTAGTGCTTTACATCCTGTCATGTGCCTGGAGCCTCCACTATCTACATACCAAAGGCTATCTAAGCATGCAGAAGCTCCCTGCACATGAAGTAAACAGATTAGTTCAATAGGGTCTCCAAAGCCAATAAGGCTTTGAATGGGGTCTCAACAGTGTCTGGGATGAGTTCAGATGTATGGACAGTGGTTAGGTCAGGGGTTTGGACAGTTTTAGGACTGTTTTTCTCTAACCACTGTCGGGGGTCTTGCCCAATGAACTACTGATAACCAAAAGGATGCCTATTCACTATAGGTTTAGAAGGCCTTTTGTAAGCCTCATAAACATGTGGGATCCTTTGGTATGGTGGTTATCCCTTGCCTCTTCTGTATTGATTGGCAGGGGGAGCATCAGTCACTTGAACATCTCTTTGGACAGATGTTTGATTCAGCTGTTTTGTAACAGCTGTTTGGACTTGCACAAATAGTGGTTGGTTCTTGGTGAACTTGACAGATGACGTTGATGAACTTAAGGATGTTTTTGCAGTGTACTCATTCTTTTTTATTACAAAGTTTTTGAGATACACACATTCTTGAGTTTTGTGGTTTGTTTTACCACAGATGGTGCAGCTTTCAACAGGTACAATGTCACTTGTTTTGTTTAAATCATATGCTTTTAGATGAGAACAGTCTTTTGTTAGATGATTCTTCTTTTCACAAAACAGGTTTTTGATCTTTTCTTTTTTCTTCCTTTTCTCAGACTCCTTAGCAACAGAGTTTTGAACCACTGTTAAGATGTCTTTGATAGGAATAGCCTTTGCTTTTGGAGCTGTGACACCATCAGTGGTTGTGAAATCCATGGGCTTAAAATTTTCAAGAATGTCACACTCATCAGACCATGTGGGTTTAAATTGGTATTTCTCAATTTCCTCAAATGTTGAGGACCCCACAGATATTTCCAAAGTGATTTTGTTACCAAGTTTGTCAGTTATCTTAACTTCTTGGCCATTCTTGTTGGTTGGTTTTATTTCAGATGAACCAGCTTGTTTGACAGCAGTGCTTTCAAGATCATCATATTTTCTATATCCTATTCCAAACTTGACATTGCTTTCAAGCTGTTTCTCAAGCATAACCTCATAACCTTTGCAAGATTCCACCCATCTTTCACAAGTGATTTGGGTGGATTCCAACTCCTTTTTGCAAACTTGGTATTTTTCTACCATAGTTTGAAGTTGGTTCTTGGTTATGCTTTGCTCTTCTTTTAAGTTGCAGATTTCTTTGTCATTTTCAGCCAATTTTTTTTAAGTTCTTTTAAACACTTTTCAAATTTGACCTCATCATTCAACACTCTATCCCTAAGGTTTTCATTCACCTCTTTAATATTAGCAAATGCTATGTTGCATTTGTCTAAACATAGATTTTCAAGAACCTGAGATGATACCTTAGCTGCAGCCATCATGGCACAGTCACATTGATGATCATTTTCTTCATCAGCTCTTTCTTCTTTCTTACCTTCTTCCTTCTCTTCCTTTTCTTCTTCTTTGGACCAGGGGTCAGCCAATGGTTCAATCAGGATTTCTGAATTTTCTCCCAGCAGTAGTTCACCAGCAACAGCAGTAACCACTGCCTCAGCAACTTTGTCCATTGTTTCAACACTTGTTAGCCCCTTTTCAGCATTCAGCTCTTCTGGTATTGACTCTAATGCCATAAGACAAAATTCATCATTAGAAGCATCATTAGTAGCATAGAGTGAAAAATTTTCATCCCCTAGTTCTTCAGGTAAGCTGCTCCAGTCAACAAAGCCTTGGGTCAAAAAGCTTTGCTGATCTGGTTGAACCACTGTTGGTGGTGCAGCTTGTTGTGGTGCAACTGGTTGCACTTGAACCTGAGGTACAGGAGCCTGAACATACTAAATTTGAGGGACAGTGGTTTGAACATAATGCACAGAAACAGTGTTTGCATAATGAGCTGTGTTTACATGGGCAGCAGGGGTATAATGGGAATAGTGCACAGTGTTTTGATTTTGTGGCCTAGGGTTTGAGCTGGGATGAGTAACAATTGGACCAGTGGTTTGACTCCTACATACCCTAGCAAAGTGTCCTAGCCTATTGCACTTGTAACACTTGATTTTTTATTTATCCAACCCCACTTTTAAATTCCCATGTAGCCCTGGGAATTTTCTCCCAGTCCTCTTATAAAATTTGCTTGTTCTTACACTAAGCAATGCCAATTGATGCAAAATGTCCATTTCTTCCAGGTCACTTGGATCAAAGTGCTATAAATCATTCAGTTCAAAGCACAAGTTATTTGACATCAGGTTTTCACAATTTGCAGTAAAAGCATAATTTGTAGAGTGAGAATCAGAGTTGTTAAAATTTCCACCAGCAGTTATATCAATAAAATGATCATAACTCTGATCCTTACTACTGCTACCAGATTCTTCCTGACCAAAGAGAGTTGTGCTGCCAAATGAATAATCATCAGCAACTTTACCAGACTCTTGCAACTTCTTTTTCTGGTTTAACTCGCTTTCATAGGTCAGGAGTCTACCATGAAGTTGGGTAAGGGTCAGATCTTTGAACTCAGCAGAATTTCTAGTTACAAAAGCTATGGTATCCCATTTTTCAGGTAGTGATATAAGAAACCTGCTATTTTGTGTTGAATTAGGAAATGTAACTTTAACAAGTCTTAGCTCACTAATGAGAGAACTAAATCACTCAAACTGCTGAGTCAATGATTCACCCTTGATGTGACAAAAGGTTTCATACTGCTGATTCAGAATTTCCCTTTTATTTTCAATAACTTCTTATGTTCCCCCAAACTGTTCCTTCAGTGCATCCCATAGCTCTTTGGCACTGTTACAATGTAACAGCCCAGCATAAATTTCATTGGGTAATGCAGATGCAATGATACTAAATGCTTTGGCATCGAGTTCGAACTTTTGAAAATCAGTTTCAGTATAATTTTCAAGTTTTTTAGGTTCGAACTTCTTTGTATCCTCAGCACTTGGCACCATGGGAACGTGTGGTCCATAAACAACAGATCTCCAACATCCAGTATTTTGTTGAGCAAGGATGTGACCCATCCCTCTCTCCTAGATGTTGTATTCATTACGTTTAAGCATGGGTGGTTTGAAAAGTGAGCCGATGTTATTCTTATCATCATGTGTTTGTGACGTCATCCTGGTTGTTTTACAAGCACTGATTAATCAACTTTGATAGTGATTAAACCTTGCTCTGTTTTTCAACAAAACGAACAACTATCAGTATCAACGATTGTGAGCTAAACTATTTATGTCAAAATGATTGTTAAATCAAATTTGACTGTCCCAGCTCTGATACCAATTGTTAGGATCTGAGTTTGGATTGATTGTGTTTTACGTTTGAATTAAGATGAAAGATGAATGAGAAGTGCAGCGGAATATAAATGATCACAAACTTTGCACACAATCAAACAGGAGAATTACTTTCAACATACAAGTTTAACATTGAACCGAATGCTTGAATTTATTACAAGATTCAATTACAATTGCAAGTATGTAACAAACTCCCCCTCAGCCTGAGCTCACAGTGAATTGTTCGTACAGGAATGAAAGTCGTGAAAGAGCTAATAGAACAGTACAGGGTACTGTTCTATTTATAGGCACGAACAAACCACTGTGGCATCTTTGCTGACATCACCATGAAAGTGACATCTAACCTCCTAACAAACTCTAAGCACTGATCTAATACAAACACTGCTATGCTAACAACTGTTATACAATACATTACATAACAACAAACTAAACTACTGCTCTATCCTTCCACTGTTGTGACTCCAGCAGTACTTGACATAACCCAGCAGAGCTTGACCCATAGCAGTTGATTGAACAGCTGGGCTTTAGTCTTCATTAGTCTTTGACTTGATCAGTAGTTGTAGGTCAGCAGTTGTAATGATCAGTGGATTGGAGGTCATCAGATGTTGAAACCACTTTCAAGGGGAGAGACTTGAATACATAATATCTGCTTATTCTTGATCCACTGCCCAGATCCAGTTTTATCTTTAATTATCTGTTCCTCTGATAGGGTTCAATCCCAACAGGACCAAATTGGAAGTCTGAGTTCATGACTTATACCTACTATAAAAGTATTAAAATTTATTTATAAATTCAGTAGGTAACAAGTCTTAGGTGTTAAATATGGTTTTAATCCATACTATGCACCTAATTAGCGTCAAAATAGATAATTGGCGATATTTGCAAAGTTTATGTGATTCTGAGATTTTGACTAGCCTTGAATGGTTAAAATATTTTATTTTACATATAAAATCAGTAGGAAAAGGTTTGGCATGTTAATTATATGCAAATCACAATTTATTAGCAAAAGGGGCATTATCGTCAATTATATAATTTATACGAGAACTCAATGATATGGTCAGTATCTAATCTGACCCAACATTCCAAAAATCCCTAAAAATAATATCATAACAGTAGGTAATGAGTTTGGTGCCAAAATTTGGGTTTAAACATAATTTATGCACAAAAGCGTAATTTAATTATAAAGAGTTAATTTTTACGATATCTTGCATAACATTAATTTGAGACCAGAAAATAATGTCAAAATAATTTTGACATGTTTATATATCAGTAAAAAATCTATGTGCATGCTTACATATTCAAAAATCTCGTTTTTAAACTATAAGGGCATAATAGTCAAAATTAAGCATAGTAACGGAACATGTGCAAAAACTTGGATTTCTAGTATAATCGTGTAATATAACCTTATAGGGTTATGCTACATTATATTACGATCATAACGGAACCTAAAATCAGTAGCAAACTAATCTAATTCGGTTCATAATCGAAAGTCAACGCAGAAGTCAAACTTCACGACTTTCGGTTGCGAACCGACCCTAAAACTGGAATTGACGAGCCGAACATGTTTACACATGTTCTAATAATTATTACCAAGTTGTTTAAGTGATAAAACGTATTTTAGAATATTTCTAAACTCATATCGCAATTATTTCAAAAACTGACCCGTTGACTTTTTAAAACAATATTACGTTGACTCGTCAATTGACCAAGCAAACGTGATTCTTAGGAGGTGCCCTTTTGAGGGTTTAACACCTACCTAATTACGATCACATAGCCACATTCGTTGTGAACAATGGCTTGACCGATTACGGTCTAACTAAAAGTCAAAGCGTTTATCGTAAACGCTTGACTTTCCGGCTTTTTAAGCCAAATAAAATGAACTAGTCACGAAAGGACACTTACATATGGTCCTAGGGACTAAAATAAACTCAGAGGGTGCTTCCCAAAATCTCAGGAACTCCCCAATATGAGAAGTTGTAGAAAGAACAAGAAATGGTGCAAATGATTCAAGTGAAATTCAATGCCTATTTATAGTTTTTGAGATTGGACCAGATCTTGCCAAGTGTTTAGAGGAGTTATAAGATCATAACATGTGTAAAACCAGGTTTAAAAACCAACTAACAAGTCCCTAGTTTTAGCTAAGTGGTTTAGAGATGTGTGGAGAACAAACAAGGACCCAAAACAACAACTCAAAACAACTTGCTGCTGTTGTTTGGGCTTTGGCGGCCCGCGAACGAGACAAGCCCAGGCCTACGCGGCCCTCGAGCCGGCTCAATCCGGCATAACATGTTTCTGCTTTGGCAGTTTTGGTCCCTGTTTCATTTATATGCATTTTTAACTTTCAAAAATTACATTTTTGGCACAAAAACATCTATTTCAGCTGATGTTTACTGTTTGTTCTCTAACGGCACGCGAAGGGCAGACCCTGAGTGCTCGTGGCCTGCAAAGCAACCTTGTCCATGCAACAAATATGCTGGTTAACAGTTCTGGTCCCTGTCTTTATGTTCAGCTTTTAATACTTTCATAAATGACATATAAGGCACCTAACTTTCTAGTTTCATGAATAATATTAGTATAACGTACAAAAACATTTAACGGGAAATCTTAGGCATACTTAGGGGTTCGGCCGAGCGTTGTGGAGTCCCTGTTCTGATTAAAAGGCGTCACTAAGGCATAGTTTCACTTGTTGTCACTTTTAGTCCCTTGTCGCATAAATTTATGCGTATTTTCGATCTATGGCATCTAAGCCTTAAACGGCTCATATTAGGTACATCCGGGGGTATGACTGAGCATAAGGAGTTTCCAGTTCTTTTAATAGATCAACCTAAAGCGTAGTTTCGTGCGTTGATCGGAGTGTCGTGCTCCGGTCAAAGATAATATTTATATACCCAAATTACCCTTCAAATAGCTAGTGGTAGTAAGGGGTCAAACCACGAAGAGTATGTGGTTTGCGAATGGACTTGATTGAATTTGAACGAGTGTCACAATTTATGAAGCTTGCTAATTTATTTTTATGATTTTTATTTGTTGAAAAGATGTTTAATGAGAATAACAATTGGGTTGGATTAATTAACTAAGAGAAATAAGCAATTGCAAGAAACTTGATTAATAAAACAAGATGGAATAACAAGGTTCACACCCGGTTTCAACAAATGCAAGACCTGGGATTACTACGCGTTTTAATTTGATTTACTCGAATTAGTTCATTAACGAGTCAACAATCACAAAGCTTTGGTGTCAATCGCTATCTACGTCATAGACAACGGACCACGAGGCACATCGTTACCTTGGACTAACAAATCCTATCAAAAGAAAAGGCATAAATACGTGTATTCGTTTCACAAAGTCAAATTTAATCATTCACTCGACAATTCATAAATTCAATACAAATGTAGGACAATTGTCTAAAGATTCAAATGCAATTCAAGTTGTCACAAATCAAACATCAACACATAATAAACCCTAAATCTTACAAAAGTCTACACCGGGGTGAAACCTCCAAGGAATTAGCCGTGCATGATCGAAAGGACTTGATCACCGGATGAGGAGAGCCTGAACATCATCATCTTGAATCCTTGAAGTAGTGGAAATAGTGATTAGGGTTTGGAATGATTGATGGTGATGAATGGATTGGAAAGGTGAATGATGATTAGGGTTGTAGAAGTGATGATGATGATGATCGAATCGAATGGTTGTCAATCGAATAGATGGATTAGAGGATGAATTGGTGGTGTATCTTGGCTCCAAGAGGTGTTTCTAACTTCAAAATAGAGTGTAACTCCCGTTTCTTGGTCAAAATTGATGTTATAACTCGTCCCCAACTCAAAAATCAAGTTTTTCACGAAGTAAGAATGCAGGTGGCGTCGCCGACTGCCATTTAGGGCGTCCCCGACGTCCCCTGGAAGTCTCAGTTTCACCCGACGGCTTAATCTACTGTTTACGAAGTTTTCTGGCCGACGGAACAAACCAGAGGCCTTCGCCGACGGTCCTTTTGGGCGTCGCCTACGGTTCCTCTAAATACCATTTTTTTGTTTTCTTCATAACTTCTTCGTTATAGCTCCGTTTTACGCACCGTTTTCGCCCACGTACTCGTAATTCAGCCCTCTATCATGCCATCTTCAAATATATTCATTTTAAATCCATTAACATCCCCCAAAACACATCCAATCTTCATGATTAACCCGGTTTTGTTCATTTCACATCCCCGGTTGATCCCGTTCGCTCCCGGTGCTCCGTAAAGCTCCCGATTAGCTCCTTAAACTCTTTTAGACCTGTAAAACACAAATCCCATTAAAAGTTGGCTATTCAAGATTAAAAGCTATGTAAAAACATCAACTTAATCATAAACGATCACCGGTTTTCAACCACGTATCAAATCCCCACACTTGTCTTTTGCTTGCCCTCAAGTAAATCTGTTTTTCACTTTCACGTGGGTCTAACAAGAAATACAAGCCCCGTTCCCGAGACGAGGTTAAGGTCTATTGTCATACAAAAGTTCAAACTCTTTACAATTTTCCACATATTTAATGGTAAAATGCATTCACATATAAAATGGTTATCCAAGATTAACCCGCCCGTGAAACCAACAATTCATGCACATCCCTCACAATGTTCTCTCCACTCGGTTTATAAATTGGCTAATTTTCATAATGTATTAGCACTTCAAAGAATGATCGGTCAAAACCGATTAGAACACGTACACGCATAGGCTTGCAGCTCAATCATTCTCCACCACCGAACACGAATACTAAGCACAAGTCATAAGGTCTTTGTAAGGGTTGTAACGGGGCTAGGCTAAGGGTAAGAAATAGGACATTTTAAAGTGGCTAAGGTGATGAAAATTAGATTTTTATTAGAAACGACTACTCTAAACAAAACTGAACTATAAACATCACTACGAGGCAACAACTTTAGCCTTTTATTCAACAACCACTAACTTCATATTTTTGTTCTTTTCTCAATGATTTTCAATTCTTTTTCATAACATTTTCTGATTTCTCTTTTTTTTATGCAAACAAACAAACAACTATACAAACTTGACTCCTATAATTGAATTTCCATCACACGGGTTAAAAACAAAAAGGGTTTAAGGTTATGGGGTAAAGGGTGGTCAAACGAAAGGGTTAGGCTTAAAATTGGCTACTAAGGGATAATTTTTGGGTAAGGATATATAAATGGTGTAAAAGGAAAAGGTTTACCTAATGCCTTAATCATTCTTGTGCTTGTATTCGGTCTATGGTCTCAAACGTATCAAAAGTTGCAAGTTCTACAATACGCGACTAATGGTCCACTCAAACAAAGAAACATGTATATGTAAATCTATGATATAAAAGTGGCTCAAAACCTCACGTATAAGGGTATGGTATGTGATATGCATAAAATGCTAGTTCCTTAGGTGAATTATTCCCAAATAACCACCCGCTAAATATCCGTCATGCTATTACTTTGAACTTGACCATGACAAAAGACCAAATGCGTTGTGCCATCCCTCGTTGACTTAGTTACTTGTGCTTTTAAGATCCCTTTTGAAACAAGAAATTATTGAAAAAAAATTTGAAATTTTCCCCCATCCCCACACTTGAGGTAAACATTGTCCTCAATGTGTAGTGTTTAAATGAACGGGCCAAAATCAAAAACTTTTACTACTCCCCCATCCCCACACTTGAGGTACACATTGTCCTCAATGTGTAAGAACTAGAGTTTTAAAACACACAAGGGATGTGACACGGCTAACCTCCCAAAAATTTCACCCCGGAAAATAAAATAGAATTTACAATCCACTTATTACTAATCTAAGAATCAAGGAAAAAGGAAACACATGCACCTGATTTTTGTCGCTAGATGCTCATGTCTTCTTCTTCTCGTCATGAAAACGGTTGTCTCGCGAACATGTTGTACCTACAAATCTTAACCCTTGTGTAGAAGCTTGCTTCTCACAACCATTGAAATTTGTTAGGTGGTTAGTTCTACCATTTTTATGAAAGTGTTACCAAATCATGCGTTAAATTACGCAAGCCCTTTAAACCTCCCGATAACTCGGGAGGACGAGTAGGTCTCGTGAGGGTTATATAGGGAACACACCCACAACGTTCATTTAACTAATAAAACGAAATAACAAAAATATACAACAACAACAATACTAACTAAACTACGGATAACAACTAAAACGAAATGCGATATAAAATATACAACAACACTTAACATACCACCTCATGGTGGTCGAATGGCATGCTTGCCGCTTACAAACTCCTCGAAATCACCCACCGGTGATTCATACCATTTGTTGCCAAACGGTCCAAACTTCCTCACTTCCTCTTCCTTCTTCTTTTCTTGAGGCGACTTCTTCGCCTTCTTCTTCTTGATTGGTTTCTTCTTTGGTTCTCCAAACCTACCAACCATAGCACATACCTTTTTGTTTGGATTCATGTCCTTCTTGGGACACGTATCCTCACCGAGTGGGTTAGTAAATTTTGGAAAAACATCTAAATTTAATTCCCGATCCCCAAACTTTATGCTCACCGTTCCCATTGCACAATTTATTATGGCATTAGCAGTTGCGAGGAACGGTCTACCCAGTATGACTATCGGTTGGGTGTCTTCAACACACCCAACATAGTCTACTACCAAAAAGTCCACTAGGTAATAGCAATCTTCCACCTTCACAATCACATCTTCCACCATCCCCCTTGGATGCATGGGAGTCTGATCGGCCAATACCACGGGAGTATCAAACTTTTTCAATGGACCAAAATCGTATTGGTCATACAAACTCCCGGGCAAGATGCTCACACAAGCTCCAAGATCGAGGAGCGCCCTCTCGATTTTAAATGCTTCAATTTGAATTGGAATAAGAGGATCTCCCGGATCTTGAGCTTTTTGGGGGAGCACACTCGATAAAACGGCACTAACATGAGATATCAAATCAACCGGTTCGGGTAATTTGTTGTGCCGTATTTCGATGCTTAACTCCTTTAAGCATTCCACATGGGCCGGAACCTTTTTAATGTCATCGAGTAACGGTAAATTAATTTTTGCTTGTTTAAAATTTTCCCACCCCTCGTCCTTCGGTGGGTATCGTTCCTCAACTTTTGATGCATTACTCAGGTTATGTTGATTTAAACAATTTTCACAAAAAGAATTTTTAGTTATATTTTCAATTTTACTTTGTGAAATCGTTTCTTGTTCATTTTCACTTTCCGGCTCATCACTTATATCTTCCACTACACCATCAATATATTGTGGTGGTGGAATGCTTTGAACACTACAAATTTCATCATTCGGAAGAAGACTTACCGCGCTAATGTGTACATTCCTCACATCGCCCGTGCTTGAGCTTTGATCCTTCGGGTTCATTGCGGTGTGACTTGGAAGTCTTCCTCCACTTCCACGAATTTGGGCCATTTCTTCCGCAAGTTGAACCACTTGTTTTTCCAATGCCTTATGCGACTTGTCTCGCACCTCAAACTCTTTCCTCACTTCGGTTGTAAGGGTACTCATAGCATTCATGAGAGCATCCATTTTAGAATTGAACGAGTCGTCACCTTGAGAGTTAGAATGTGACAACTGGCACAAACCGGTAATTTCCATACACTATAATTATCGCTTAATGACTGCAATTATGAGTTTAATTGTCAGCAATGTCTGAACACATGATTAAACAAGTAAATTCATGCACGTTGTATACTACAAAATATTGCTTTATGCATAAACGAGAGCGTTGCGTCAGAATAATAGTAAACTCACCGGTAAGACACAATGTGTCAACAGAACTGCAGAAAGCAGTCAGACATCAGAATTGAGGCCTAGGTGTAGGTCCGACAACAAGAATGCATTAAAACCCAAGAATACATACAAGGGTTAATATATATGCAATACGAAAGCAAAAATAAGCACTAAAAAGCACCCGAAACGCACTTTAAGTGCAGAATTTATACAATTCAGCAATAAATCAGCATTTAGACATATAAATATTATGCAGAAATGTCGTTTTATTATCCAGAATATTTCCCTAAGCGTTGGGAATTGAAAGAGTACATGAAAGGTACTTAAAAGACACTAAAAAGTGTGATTTAGCACTTTAACGAATCGGTATGTAACCGAACAACCGGACTATACCCGGAACATGAAAATATTATTATTTTCACTATTTATATTTTTCTGAGCCAGTTAGGGTCCCTGATTACCCTAACACCCGTCATAACACGCTATATATTACTAACGAGGTTAAACCCTTAACTTACTTAACTTAACTTAGTTAACATAATTAACCTCCTAACTATCTACTTAAAATCGAACCAAGACCCCCCCCCCCCATGACCGATTCGGTTACCTAGGGGACACCCCCCTTGTACTTGTGATTTGGCTAATCTTAGATGTTAAGCATCTAGGGGACATTAAACCCAAGGGATAATAACACTTGAAGTTTCTATAAATACACACTCACACATGAGAGAACCATCACTTAACAAATCACCAACTCACTCACTCTCTCTTGCTCCCTTCACCTTCGGCCGAACCCTCTCCCACTCACCATCATACTTTCAAGTCTAGTTCTTGCAATTCCAACATCATTCACACTTCAAGGATCGCGTATTAGGAGCTCTTGTGCACTCGGAACGCGAAGGACCTCCCTACCTTGCTTTTATCCACTCGATTTGTGCTTAGAATCTTCCCTAGCCTTGAGCTAGAGGTATAACACTTAGAACTCGTATTTAAAGCTATTTTAGAAGTAACAAGGGTTAAAAGGTGAAACCCTACCACACATAAACCATGAACTTGTGTAAAAATGTTTTAACTTGTACAAAAGTGTTTAAAACTAGCAGATCTATGTATCTACAAGTGGTATTTTCAAAAGACCAAGCATCAAAAGAAATCACATGTTCTAAACCGGATCTTACACAAACAAGAGTGTGGATACTTGTGTAACAAAAGTTTTAACGAAGAAATAGTTTTCGTAAAAACCGACAAGAAGTTGTAAAACTTCATATTCTTTAAAAATAAAGTTTTTAAGAAATTAAACTTATTTTTAAAGATAACAAGACTTACTAAATGTGCTAGTAAGTTACTACACATTTTTGTAAATATTCAAGTTCATGAAATTAGTGATTATTGTTGACGGATATTGTTGATAATTGTTGTTGATGATTGTTGACAATTCAAAAGAAAATAAACACATGTTTTGAAAACATGGGAAACGTCCATTTTTAGGGGAAACTCTGTCAAATTTTTATAAATTTTGACACTTAGAAAAATATAAGTTTTTGAGAAACTTATTCCCTAAAAATGTATTTAAAAGTATTACCAAGGTTTCCCTAATTTTTGGTGATAAGAAATGATGATTTCTTCAAGAATAAAAATGGATACTATGTATATATATTTTTGAGAGAAAAATATATATTATTTTATCACCAGCTTTTGTGCTAAGTGTATAAAGTATGTGTTATACGTGCTAGTGTATTAAGACTTAAAAATACACTAAATACTCGTGAGGGGTATAAACATAAAAATACACATACAAAATACAAGATACATAATTCGGGTGCAAAGTGCAAAACACAAAAGACTTATATTTATTTTTGAGAAAATAATATAAGTAAGATACGTAGTTAAAAATATAGAATATTTTTAACACAAGAATATATACAAAAGAGAGTGACTGTACTTGTGCGACGCAAGTCTAGTGACTAACGTTAAGAAAACGCGTATAGGTTACGACGTTAATTAAGCAAATCCGGTGGAGTTTACGACGCTAGGAACGCAAAGTTGTGAGTTCATGCTCCCCCTTTTCTCTTTAACTGTTTTCAGTTTTTATAACTTCGGGGGTGAAATACATGTACAAATGTACATTATTTATAAATGGTATGATATAAATACAAGAAGTACACTTGGTGAGAACGAGAACCAAGTGTGACGAAATATAAGAATACAAGAAGTACACTTGGTGAGAACGAGAACCAAGTGTGACGAAAGATAAGAATATGAGAAGCGCACTTGGTGAGAACGAGAACCAAGTATGAGGCGCTATGAGAAATGATAACAAGAAACGCGCTTGGTGAGGACGAGAACCAAGTAGGATGCGTTATGAGAAATAGTGTCACGAATAGGGTACAGAAGCACCATTAATCAACGTATACATTCAGACCGCAGAACAAAAGGTTAGATCTAACAGGTGCCTGGCAGCCTCACACTCGGTCGGGGCGAGAATCGAGTGGTGCTTTTGTGTCTCAGAATATACCAATTAAATGCCTTAGGTTTGGTGACTTCCTATGACGTGTCACATGTTAATGGCTTTGCAACCCATTAACAATCTGATAATTACAGAAATACTGTATTTACATAAAATTCATACCATACAAGAATTGATAAATAACTTGAAGTACGTGGGGTACTCAAGAGAATTGATAAATAACTTGAAGTACGTGGGGTACTCAAGAGAATTGATATATAACTGGAAGTACGTGGGGTACTCAAGAAGATTGATAAATAACTTGAAGTACGTGGGGTACTCAAGAAGAAATTGAATTATACATAGGTACGTGATGTACACATGAAACTGGATTTATGAAAACTTGATTTACTCACAAACTATGTTTTCATACAAAGTATACAAACATGAAATACAAAACTGCATGAATTCACACCAACATTATGTTGACGTTTTTCCAAAAACTCACATGTATTTCAGGTAACTAGAATGGATGTGCGCGTGGTCTTGCTTATGCTCGTGGATGTCGCTTGTGTTTAACTTTAAATAAAGTTGTAAACTTTTGAGACAATGTCTTTATGCTGTCTAGCGATGTAAACGCTAACGTATGTTTTCAAATTATGGTATTTGAATGTTATTTTACGAGCATGTAGCATGTTTACTCTTCGTATGCAATGAGAACCTTTCATGATCACACCTCGTGCTTCCGCCGCAGAAAGGGGTGTGACAGATTGGTATCAGAGCTGCGATTGTAGTGAACCAGGATTCCTTCTCGAGTCTAGTCTACAATCTCTAGGATCCATTCACGAAAACAATTTTCAAAGAGTTTTCATTGCATAAAACGTCCCGCGACATCCACTACCTGAAACTGTCTACATGAGTCTAGAAAAGACACTACGAGACTTAGAGTGCACTAGAGAAGCACTTGTCATTGACTAGAAATTACTTGCAATTATGTGTGATAATTTGCATGTACTAGAAGTAGAGTGTCGCAAGTATATGTGACCTTACCTGAAAGCGATGGCCTATCTGAAGGAAGAAATACGAGGATGAAACGAACTGTGCGGACTGTGCAAGGAGTTACGTAATTATGGATGCATACATAATTATGGGATTCAGTGCACAGAAATCACAGCAAGTCTTGTCACGTATAGATTCCCTCAGTACAAGCCTAATAAGTACTCTGCTAGAGTAATAATTGTTTGATGTCACTTATGTGGTATATATACCTGTGAATATATATGATACTACTGTTTAGTGTGACGATATCAAACAAATGCCTAACCCTGCTGTGTTATGTTCTGTCAGAACATGGCACCCAGGAAAACTGTGAATGCTCGCAATGACGATCAACCTCCGCCTCCCCCACTGCCAAGAACTGCTGAAGAGCTGAACGCTCTACTGGAGGAAAGGATCTCCGCTGCTATCGCCCAGTACGAGGCGAACCGAACTCAAGACAGTGGTGGACCAAGCAACGCTAGGCGTAATGGGAATGGAGATTCGTCTGGAGGCAATGCAGCTCAAGGTAACCTTGAGACACTGTACTAAGCATGAGGAAATTTATGAACGGTCTTTGTTTCATTATTTCTTCGATTGCTCACATGTGAATTGGTTGAATCAATTCCAGGCTGCACTTTCAAGCAGTTCCTCGACTGCAAGCCGATGAACTATGACGGCACAGGAGGTGCAGTAACATTTGTGCGCTGGACGGAGAAGACTGAAGCTACTTTCTGCATGAGCAAGTGTACCGCGGATCAACAAGTCACTTTTGCTACTGGGTTATTCGTCGATGAAGCTCTGACTTGGTGGAACCTGTAAGCCCAAACTTTGGGTGATGATGCCGCTTATGGCCTAACTTGGGAGGAACTGAAGGAAAGGATGAGAGAGAAGTACTGCTCTCGTGCCGAACTCCAAAGGCTGGAGACAGAGTTCTGGCACTTAACTATGGAAGGTGCTGACATCAATGGTTACACTCGAAGGTTCCACGACCTGTCTAGAGTGCTTCCCTACATGGTAACTCCCGAATTCAAGCGTGTTGAACGCTACATATGGGGACTGGCCTCAGAGTTTCGTGGCATGGTGACGTCGGCCAAACCACAAACAATCACCGAGGCTGTAACTCTGGCTGTCAGCCTGACTGAAGATTGTGTTCGTATGAAGAAGCTCTCGCTGAACCCAACAGAAAATGCCGAGACGCATGCTGAGTCGTCTGGCAACAAGAAAAGGAAACATGCAAACTTGAATCAAGCAACTCGCAACAACAAGGGTTTCAGCATGAAGCGTGACGCTAACACGTCCCAGGAGGCGAAAACCCATGCAACCAAAGCATACCAAGGCTCCATGCCTAGATGCCAAAAGTGTAAGTATTATCATGATGGAGCTTGTCGCATTCCAAGGTGCGACAAATGTGGTAAATTGGGTCATCAAATAGAAGACTGTTGGGGAAAAGGAAAGAACCGAAATGGGAACGGTGCTGGTAACAAGAATGGCAACGGGAAAGGGCAAGGATGCTTCAAGTGTGGAAGCAATGATCATTTTATGAAGAACTGCCCAGAGAGAAACAACGCTCCGGCTCGAGCATTTGTGATTGGAGCAAGAGACGCACGCGAGGACCCTAACGTGGTCACCGGTACGTTTCTCATTAACAATCACTTTGCATCCATATTATTCGACACTGGCGCCGATTATAGCTTCATGTCTGTGGAATTTAAACGCATACTCGGAATAGAATCTAGTAGATTAGAAATTCCTTATTCCATAGAACTAGCCAATGGTAAACTTGTTGAATCGGGCGAAGTTGTTAGAGGCTGCACGCTAGAACTTGGTGAACGAAGATTTAGCATCGACCTCTTACCTATTCAATTAGGTAGCTTCGATGTAGTGGTCGGAATGGACTGGTTGTCCAAGAACAAAGCGGAAGTCATTTGTCATGAGAAAATCATTCGCATCCCTCTGGCGAATGATGAAACTCTCATAGTACATGGAGAAAGACGAAACGCGCCTCTACGAATCATCAGTTGTATGAAGGCACAGAAGTGCTTAAGGAAAGGATGTGTTGCTTTCCTAGCACACGTTATAGACAAGAAGGCTGAGGAGCCGAAACTCGAAGACATTCCTGTGGTGAAGGAATTTCCTGATGTGTTCCCTGAAGATCTGCCAGGACAACCTCCGCAACGACAAGTCGAATTCCGTATAGACTTGGTTCCAGGAGCTGCTCCGGTAGCCAAGGCACCCTATCGACTTGCGCCATCCGAGATGCAAGAATTATCTACACAACTCCAGGAGTTGTTGGATAAAGGATTCATAAGGCCAAGCTTCTCGCCCTGGGGAGCTCCAGTATTATTCGTGAAGAAGAAGGATGGATCACTGCGGATGTGTATCGATTACAGGGAACTGAACAAGCTCACAATCAAGAATCGGTATCCGCTACCGAGGATCGATGACTTATTTGATCAACTGCAAGGATCAAGCTACTATTCCAAGATCGACCTTCGATCTGGATACCATCAGCTGAGAATCCAAGATGAGAGCGTGCCAAAGACTGCATTCAGAACGCGCTATGGGCACTACGAATTTCTTGTGATGCCATTTGGGCTGACGAATGCACCAGCGGTCTTTATGGATCTAATGAACCGCGTATGCAAACCATACCTCGATAAATTCGTGATTGTATTTATCGATGATATCCTGATTTACTCGCGAACGAAAGAAGAGCACGAGCAACATCTCAGAACCATCTTGGAGCTACTGAAGAAAGAGAAACTTTATGCAAAGTTCTCGAAATGCGAATTCTGGATTCGCGAAGTACAATTTCTTGGTCACGTGGTGAATGAGAAGGGCATTCATGTAGACCCGTCCAAGATAGAAGCAATAAAGAATTGGGAAGCTCCCAAGACCCCAACTGAAGTTCGTCAATTTTTGGGTTTAGCGGGCTATTACCGACGATTCATCGAGAATTTCTCGAAGATAGCTCAACCGCTAACGACCCTGACTCAGAAAGACAAGAAGTACGACTGGAGTCACAAACAAGAAGAAGCCTTTCAGCTACTTAAGAACAAGCTCTGCGATGCACCGATACTATCGTTACCCGAAGGCACTGAAGACTTCGTGGTATACTGCGACGCCTCACGACAAGGCTTGGGTTGTGTGCTCATGCAACGCCAAAAAGTCATCGCTTATGCTTCAAGACAACTGAAGGTTCACGAGAGAAATTATACCACTCACGACCTGGAGCTGGGTGCAGTGGTATTCGCCTTGAAGATTTGGCGACATTATCTATATGGCACTCGATGTACAATCTTCACAGATCACAAAAGCTTACAACACATATTTGATCAGAAGGAATTAAATATGCGCCAGCGACGTTGGGTCGAGCTGCTGAATGATTATGACTGTGAGATTAAGTACCATCCTGGAAAGGCGAACGTTGTAGCAGACGCGTTGAGCCGAAAAGAAAGGGTTAAGACCCTAAGGGTTCGAGCATTGGAACTGACCATTCGAACGAACCTCACTGCACGCATTCGAGATGCACAACAAGAAGCTCTTAAAGAAGAGAACCGTAAAGCTGAATACCTCCGGGGTGCATTGAAATACATGGTGCCAAACGAAGAGGGAGCCTTATACTTTAAGAAGCGTATTTGGGTTCCACTCTATGGTGGCATACGAGAAGTCATCCTTAATGAAGCCCACAAATCGAGATATTCGATCCATCCAGGATCGGACAAAATGTATCAAGACTTGAAAGAATACTATTGGTGGCCGAGACTCAAAAGCGACGTTGCTGTTATGTTGGAAAATTCCTAACCTGTGCCAAGGTTAAGGCAGAATATCAGAAACCGTCCGGCCTACTACAACAACCAGAGATTCCCGTATGGAAGTGGGAACAAATCTCGATGGACTTCATAACGAAATTACCCAGGACCCCGAGAGGGCACGATATGATATGGGTAATAGTTGATCGATTGACGAAGTCTGCGCATTTCCTACCAATCCGAGAGAAGGATAGCACTGGAAAGCTTGCAGAAATATACTTGAGAGAAATTGTGGCACGCCATGGAGTGCCAATCTCAATCATTTCAGACAGAGATGGACGCTTTGTCTCAAGAATCTGGCAATCATTTCAGGAAGCCTTTGGATCTCAGTTAGATCTAAGCACGGCATTCCATCCGCAAACAGACGGCCAGAGCGAACGGACTATACAAACGTTAGAAGATATGCTTCGCGCATGTGTCATGGACCTAGGCGGCAGCTGGGATACTCATCTACCTCTAGTTGAGTTTTCCTACAATAACAGTTATCATACGAGCATAAATGCCGCGCCGTTCGAAGCTCTGTATGGCCGCAAATGCCGATCGCCCTTATGTTGGGCAGATGCCGGAGATAAACGTATGGTTGGTCCTGAACTTGTACAAGAGACAACCGACAAGATTGCGCAGATCCGAGAGCGCATTAGTGCGGCTCGAGAGCGACAAAAGAGCTACGCGGATCCAAATAGAAAATCGGTAGATTTCAAGGTGGGAGACAAAGTGTTGTTAAAGGTCTCACCATGGAAGGGCGTAGTCAGATTTGGAAAGCGTGGAAAGTTGAATCCACGATACATCGGACCATTCAGAATATTGAGAAGAATTGGTACCGTGGCATACAAGTTGGAGTTACCGGCAGAACTTAATGGAGTACATGATACGTTTCATGTATCCAGCCTGAAGAAGAGTCCAACACAAGAAAACGTGACCATCCCGTTGGATGAAGTGCATATTGATGAAGCCCTCCGATTTACAGAACAACCCGTTGAGGTTACTGACTGGAAAGTCAACAAGACCAGGAGGAGCAGTGTGAAACTTGTCAAAGTACGTTGGAGCTCTAAGCACGGACCCGAGTACACATGGGAACGTGAAGACCAGTTCAAGAAAAAGTATCCCCACCTATTCAAGAAGACTCCAGCGAGAGTTAGTTCAGTCGGAATTTCGGGACGAAATTCTTTTAACGGGGGGAGACTGTGACAACTGGCACAAACCGGTAATTTCCGTACACTATAATTATCGCTTAATGACTGCAATTATGAGTTTAATTGTCAGCAATGTCTGAACACATGATTAAACAAGTAAATTCATGCACGTTGTATACTACAAAATATTGCTTTATGCATAAACGAGAGCGTTGCGTCAGAATAATAGTAAACTCACCGGTAAGACACAATGTGTCAACAGAACTGCAGAAAGCAGTCAGACATCAGAATTGAGGCCTAGGTGTAGGTCCGACAACAAGAATGCATTAAAACCCAAGAATACATACAAGGGTTAATATATATGCAATACGAAAGCAAAAATAAGCACTAAAAAGCACCCGAAACGCACTTTAAGTGCAGAATTTATACAATTCAGCAATAAATCAGCATTTAGACATATAAATATTATGCAGAAATGTCGTTTTATTATCCAGAATATTTCCCTAAGCGTTGGGAATTGAAAGAGTACATGAAAGGTACTTAAAAGACACTAAAAAGTGTGATTTAGCACTTTAACGAATCGGTATGTAACCGAACAACCGGACTATACCCGGAACATGAAAATATTATTATTTTCACTATTTATATTTTTCTGAGCCAGTTAGGGTCCCTGATTACCCTAACACCCGTCATAACACGCTATATATTACTAACGAGGTTAAACCCTTAACTTACTTAACTTAACTTAGTTAACATAATTAACCTCCTAACTATCTACTTAAAATCGAACCAAGACCCCCCCCCCCCCATGACCGATTCGGTTACCTAGGGGACACCCCCCTTGTACTTGTGATTTGGCTAATCTTAGATGTTAAGCATCTAGGGGACATTAAACCCAAGGGATAATAACACTTGAAGTTTCTATAAATACACACTCACACATGAGAGAACCATCACTTAACAAATCACCAACTCACTCACTCTCTCTTGCTCCCTTCACCTTCGGCCGAACCCTCTCCCACTCACCATCATACTTTCAAGTCTAGTTCTTGCAATTCCAACATCATTCACACTTCAAGGATCGTGTATTAGGAGCTCTTGTGCACTCGGAACGCGAAGGACCTCCCTACCTTGCTTTTATCCACTCGATTTGTGCTTAGAATCTTCCCTAGCCTTGAGCTAGAGGTATAACACTTAGAACTCGTATTTAAAGCTATTTTAGAAGTAACAAGGGTTAAAAGGTGAAACCCTACCACACATAAACCATGAACTTGTGTAAAAATGTTTTAACTTGTACAAAAGTGTTTAAAACTAGCAGATCTATGTATCTACAAGTGGTATTTTCAAAAGACCAAGCATCAAAAGAAATCACATGTTCTAAACTGGATCTTACACAAACAAGAGTGTGGATACTTGTGTAACAAAAGTTTTAACGAAGAAATAGTTTTCGTAAAAACCGACAAGAAGTTGTAAAACTTCATATTCTTTAAAAATAAAGTTTTTAAGAAATTAAACTTATTTTTAAAGATAACAAGACTTACTAAATGTGCTAGTAAGTTACTACACATTTTTGTAAATATTCAAGTTCATGAAATTAGTGATTATTGTTGACGGATATTGTTGATAATTGTTGTTGATGATTGTTGACAATTCAAAAGAAAATAAACACATGTTTTGAAAACATGGGAAACGTCCATTTTTAGGGGAAACTCTGTCAAATTTTTATAAATTTTGACACTTAGAAAAATATAAGTTTTTGAGAAACTTATTCCCTAAAAATGTATTTAAAAGTATTACCAAGGTTTCCCTAATTTTTGGTGATAAGAAATGATGATTTCTTCAAGAATAAAAATGGATACTATGTATATATATTTTTGAGAGAAAAATATATATTATTTTATCACCAGCTTTTGTGCTAAGTGTATAAAGTATGTGTTATACGTGCTAGTGTATTAAGACTTAAAAATACACTAAATACTCGTGAGGGGTATAAACATAAAAATACACATACAAAATACAAGATACATAATTCGGGTGCAAAGTGCAAAACACAAAAGACTTATATTTATTTTTGAGAAAATAATATAAGTAAGATACGTAGTTAAAAATATAGAATATTTTTAACACAAGAATATATACAAAAGAGAGTGACTGTACTTGTGCGACGCAAGTCTAGTGACTAACGTTAAGAAAACGCGTATAGGTTACGACGTTAATTAAGCAAATCCGGTGGAGTTTACGACGCTAGGAACGCAAAGTTGTGAGTTCATGCTCCCCCTTTTCTCTTTAACTGTTTTCAGTTTTTATAACTTCGGGGGTGAAATACATGTACAAATGTACATTATTTATAAATGGTATGATATAAATACAAGAAGTACACTTGGTGAGAACAAGAACCAAGTGTGACGAAATATAAGAATACAAGAAGTACACTTGGTGAGAACGAGAACCAAGTGTGACGAAAGATAAGAATATGAGAAGCGCACTTGGTGAGAACGAGAACCAAGTATGAGGCGCTATGAGAAATGATAACAAGAAACGCGCTTGGTGAGGACGAGAACCAAGTAGGATGCGTTATGAGAAATAGTGTCACGAATAGGGTACAGAAGCACCATTAATCAACGTATACATTCAGACCGCAGAACAAAAGGTTAGATCTAACAGGTGCCTGGCAGCCTCACACTCGGTCGGGGCGAGAATCGAGTGGTGCTTTTGTGTCTCAGAATATACCAATTAAATGCCTTAGGTTTGGTGACTTCCTATGACGTGTCACATGTTAATGGCTTTGCAACCCATTAACAATCTGATAATTACAGAAATACTGTATTTACATAAAATTCATACCATACAAGAATTGATAAATAACTTGAAGTACGTGGGGTACTCAAGAGAATTGATAAATAACTTGAAGTACGTGGGGTACTCAAGAGAATTGATATATAACTGGAAGTACGTGGGGTACTCAAGAAGATTGATAAATAACTTGAAGTACGTGGGGTACTCAAGAAGAAATTGAATTATACATAGGTACGTGATGTACACATGAAACTGGATTTATGAAAACTTGATTTACTCACAAACTATGTTTTCATACAAAGTATACAAACATGAAATACAAAACTGCATGAATTCACACCAACATTATGTTGACGTTTTTCCAAAAACTCACATGTATTTCAGGTAACTAGAATGGATGTGCGCGTGGTCTTGCTTATGCTCGTGGATGTCGCTTGTGTTTAACTTTAAATAAAGTTGTAAACTTTTGAGACAATGTCTTTATGCTGTCTAGCGATGTAAACGCTAACGTATGTTTTCAAATTATGGTATTTGAATGTTATTTTACGAGCATGTAGCATGTTTACTCTTCGTATGCAATGAGAACCTTTCATGATCACACCTCGTGCTTCCGCCGTAGAAAGGGGTGTGACATAGAAGCATTACCCCCATTTCCACTTTGGTTGTAACCACGTTGATAATTACCTTCACGGTTTTGATACCCTTGGTTACCCCCTTGATTGTAATTCCTTTGGTAACCCCCTTGGTTACCACCTTTAGCAGATCTTTTACAAGAGCAATTTGGATTGGCCTTGGTTCGTTTAGAAAAGAACCACCTTGACCACCTTGATTACCCGATTGAAAATTCGGGTTCATTTGATTCGAGGCATTACCATACCGGAAGTTGGGGTTATTTCTCAAACCCGGATGGTAAGTGTTGGAATTCATGTCGTATTGCTTTCGATCCCCATACACTTGATTTACCTCCTCGGTGTAATCACTCGGCCCCGTTGGACATTCCTCGATTCTGTGGCCGATATCTCCACACTATTCACACACCGCGAATTGTACCGCGTTCACCTCCTTCTTCTTCATACGAGCCATTTCCCGTTCTAAGGTAGAAATTAGATCCTTAGAATCAAGGTCGGGAAGTGACCGGGAAACTTTCTTGGCTCTATCGGCCGATTCCTTTTCCTTCGACCGCTTACTCATCCGCTCGAGGAACTCCCAATCATCATCTTCATGATTGCTCAATAAAGTCCCGTTGCTCGTTGACTCGAGGCGATTCCATGTCATATCATCCAAACCCCGTACAAAACACTTCACCAATTCCCATTTCTCTATTTGGTGATGTGGGCATTTCCGAATCAACTCTTTGTACCTCGTAAATGCTTCGTGCAACGGTTCGCTTGATAGTTGGCGGAAAGATCTAATTTCGTCTCTAGCGTCATCGGTCTTCGCCATCGAATAGTATTCATCAAGAAAAACTTGTTGCATCTCACCCCATGTTCGAATACCATTCACCGGAAGTGTAAGAAACCATAGTTTCGCCTTGTCTTTTAGCGAAAACTGGAACAATCGAAGTTTGACCTCCTCCAATGCAAAGTTATGTCCCCCGATAGTGTTGCAAATGGAAGAAAACTCCGCCAAATGCGCGTACGGCTCATCATTAGACTTCCCATTGAACTGGGGAAGTATGTTGTGTAGTGGGGTTTGCAATCAAACATTCTCCTTTCGCATACTATTGGAGAGTCATTATCGGTAACTACCAGTCGGAAACGGTCATTCACTCCCCGTGGAGGTTGTTGACGATGATGTGGACCGTTAACTTCTTGATCGACCGGTCTTCGATTGCCCCTTCTATCACCTCCCCTATCACCTCTTCGGTTTCCACCTTAGTTACCCCCTTGATTGCCACCTCCTACGAAACGAGGAATCCGGTTAGGGTTAGCATTGTTGTTGTTATTGTAAAACCCATCGTTCCGGTTCCTTTGGTTGTTGTTCCGTGGTTTCGTAACCGTCATTTCTTCTATTCCCATACCCGTAGTCATCATTCCCCACATAGTTGGCGTTTGGTAGCCAAACTCATCTTCTTCAAACCTTCTTGCATTGTAGACGTTACCTTGATTCACATACCCCCAATCTTCGTCATCATTAGCCCGATCATCATAATGCCCCCCATCTTCCGAATATTCCGTATGAACACTCACATGTTCCAGCGATTGATAACCGGGAACACTATACGGTTCGTCATCGGGGATGGCGTTCCTCAAATCGTCTATGTTGAAGAATGGATCTTCATTCGCGGGATTGCCACGATCTCGATTACCTCGATGGTCGGAATTGACATTCCGGTCATCAAGGTTGATGGGTAAGGAAGTTTGTCGATGAAGGTTTTGTTGTTGGGGTGTTCTTTGGGTGTTGTTGGGATTTTGGTTTTGGAAAAGGTGGTGTGGGTGGTCCGGTGTTGTTATTACCACCCGGTCGCTCTTGAGGTATAGGTTGGACATTTTGAGCAAGATTGAAGTTACTTCGGTATTGGAATTGATTCGGGTTTTGGTTTTGGTTAAGGTTTTGGTTTGAGTTTTGGTTTGCCATTGAATCGGTTTCAATGGTCGGTGTGAGTGGTGGTGTTTTGGTGGTTTGATTAGAAGCAAGTGTTGCCTCTAACCGCCTTGCTAAATTCCTCCTTGCAACTCTTTCAATTTCCGGTTCGTAGATTAAAGGTGAAGTCCTCCCGGAGTTCCGCGTATGCATGCACTACCTGTAACTTGCACAAGTAACATACCCCGCGTAACAAAGAAAAAGACAAAGTACAAGAGAAGAAATTATGCAACTTAAACAGTTAATCACACAAATTTAAAAAATATCCAAACACAAAGCGCACGCACTCCCCGGCAACGGCGCCAAAATTTTGATCGAAGTGTCGCGCTCCGGTCAAAGATAATATTTATATACCCAAATTACCCTTAACAAATAGCTAGTGGTAGTAAGGGGTCGAACCACGAAGAGTATGTGGTTTGCGAATGGACTTGATTGAATTTGAACGAGTGTCACAATTTATGAAGCTTGCTAATTTATTTTTATGATTTTTATTTGTTGAAAAGATGTTTAATGAGAATAACAATTGGGTTCGATTAATTAACTAAGAGAAATAAGCAATTGCAAGAAACTTGATTAATAAAACAAGATGGAATAACAAGGTTCACACCCGGTTTCAACAAATGCAAGACCTAGGATTACTACGCGTTTTAATTTGATTTACTCGAATTAGTTCATTAACGGGTCAACAATCACAAAGCTTATGTGCCAATCGCTATCTACGTCATAGACAACTGACCACGAAGCACATCGTTACCTTGGACTAACAAATCCTATCAAAAGACAAGGCATAAATACGTGTATTCGTTTCACAAAGTCAAATTTAATCATTCACTCGACAATTCATAAATTCAATACAAACGTAGGACAATTGTCTAAAGATTCAAATGGAATTCAAGTTGTCACAAATCAAACATCAACACAAAATAAACCCTAAATCTTACAAAGGTCTACACCGGGGTGAAACCTCCAAGGAATTAGCCGTGCATGATCGAAAAGACTTGATCACCGGATGAGGAGAGCCTGAACATCATCATCTTGAAGCCTTGAAGTGGTGGAAATAGTGATTAGGGTTTGGAATGATTGATGGTGATGAATGGATTGGAAAGGTGAATGATGATTAGGGTTGTAGAAGTGATGATGATGATCGAATCGAATGATTATCAATCGAATGGATGGATTAGAGGATGAATTGGTGGTGTATCTTGGCTCCAAGAGGTGTTTCTAGCTTCAAAATAGAGTGTAACTCCCGTTTCTTGGTCAAAATTGATGTTATAACTCGTCCCCAACTCAAAAATCAAGTTTTTCGCGAAGTAAGAATGCAGGTGGCGTCGCCGACTGCCATTTAGGGCGTCCCCGACGGCCCCTGGAAGTCTCAGTTTCACCCGATGGCTTAATCTACTGTTTACGAAGGTTTCTGGCCGACGGAAAAAACTAGAGGCCGTCGCCGACGGTCCTTTTGGGCGTCGCCTACAATGCCTCTAAATACCATTTTTTGTTTTCTTCATAACTTCTTCGTTATAGCTCCGTTTTACGCACCGTTTTCGCCCACGTACTCGTAATTCAGCCCTCTATCATGCCATCTTCAAATATATTCATTTTAAATCCATTAACGTCCCCCAAAACACATCCAATCTTCATGATTAACCCGGTTTTGTTCATTTCACATCCCCGGTTGATCCCGTTCGCTCCCGGTGCTCTGTAAAGCTCCCGATTAGCTCCTTAAACTCTTTTAGACCTGTAAAACACAAATCCCATTAAAAGTAGGCTATTCAAGATTAAAAGATGTGTAAAAACATCAACTTAAGCATAAACGATCACCGATTTTCAACCACGTATCACGCGTTGACGCTTTTAACCCCTTAATTGCGAACTTGTGCACATTATCGCGAAATGGCATAAAAACCTTATATGGCCAGTATTAGACACTCCCGAGGTTATGACCGAATATTACGGTGCTCCAGGATGCTTAAATGATCATTCTAAGGTGTAGTTTTAGACGTTGACGCTTTTGGTCCCTCTAACGCGCAAATTTGCGCGCATTATCATTTTATTGCGTCAAAGCCCTATGTTATCCATATTAGGCATTATGTAGAGCATTATCAAACGTCACGATGCTTCAGGTTCGTTAAAAGGTCACTCAGAGGTAAGAATTAACATGTTGACACTTTTAACCCTTTTAACGCACAACTAGTGCGTATAGTCATTTATCGGCATTAAAGCCCTATATGGCCTATATTATGTATTGCCTAGAATACAATTAGATATTATAATGCTCCGGGTTTTTAAAAAGGTCACTCAGAGGTAAGAATTAACATGTTGACATTTTTAACCCTTCGTCGCGCAAACTTTAAATTAATTACGTAAATGGCTCCTTTCAACCAATAAGTGGCTCATTTGCCAATACGGATACCGGGTAAGGTTATTCAGAGGCTTAGTTTAATCATATTGACACTTTCAGTCCTTTCGCATTCAAAGTTTTTTATTTTTAGCAAAATTAGTCCTTTATAGTCAACGTTTGACTTCATTAGGGTTTAGTACACGTGTCAACACATCATTGGACGTGATTTTACGAGGTGTTACAACAGGCTGACCCGACGCGCTTCCTTCAATCCAATCCAGATTGTGTTTACTCGAACCCATTTTCATTTAACGCACTTTTGGGTGTTACATACGTTCCATATTAAAACACAACACACAACGCAAACACTTTATAAATGCTAACCGCTCCTTCATGTTATACGTGATTTGTTGAATGCTTGTTACTATGCTTATACAGTGTTACACTAGACCGCCTCTAGCAACGTGGACTCAGCACCTGTTGTGAACAGGGGTTGCTAGGGATCACATTACTTTACTTCACGTGTTCGCTGGACATGTGTCGCGCATACTCTACAACGCAGTCTCGTGGTTAGGTTGTATCATTGTTGATGGTTACATGCTTCGCCTGTTATGTGTTACATGCTTGTTATGCGAAAAAGCTTTTATTACTATTATTATGCAAACTTGTGTACTCACCTTTACTTTATGTATTGAATTTTATTTTAACGTATATGACAGGTTGATTGGATGTTATGCTATGCTGAACAAAGTTAGAAAGTCTAGAAACCCACTATATAAAATCTGAGTGGAATGGATTTGTTTTTGAGACTGAACATCTGTAATGACTGTTGATGCTTTATTTGTTTAGATGTATGGGATGTTAAACCTTATAAATATTGTCACTTGATAGTCGTTATAGATTCTCTTGGACAATCTGTTTCGCTCAGCGCCATGCCCCGATGATTCCGCCATCGGTTGGGGTGTGACAGATTGGTATCAGAGCCATAACTATAGGGAATTAGGTCGAGTCGTGTAAAGTTAACCTAGTCTATAGTCTAAGTACCAACATACCAACTTCGTGCGAACCCAGTAGAGGTTAGTACGAGCCCACTTTTGATACTCTCATTCGAACTCATGAAAACTACATCTTCGTGCGAACACGCATACTACAACTTCGCACGAAGGAAGCCTTTCCTAAGGTATCAACATTACCTGCCTTTCCAAAGGCTGACACAATATACACGTTTTCGAAAACATTCGCATAACATAACCGAATGATTGGGTCGAGAATAGGTGTGAAAACCAGGAACTCTCGATAAGATCACTCACTCTACGCGTATTTTTACTCTCAGCATGAGAACTCTCGTTGAGCTAGGAGTGACATCCATATCTCGACGAAATTCTCCATCTCCATCTTGTGGTTATTTAACCACAATTATAAGCGAAGTTGTTAAGTTAGGGGTGAAACCCGCATCTTAATAATGTGTTCCATTCCCTACTTTGATTTTACAAACTCTCACCAAAGTCCCGATTGTTCTGACGACTCGAGCTACGTAGTAATTGGAAGGATGAGTATCGTTCGTCGTATTTCGGTGAGAGCACTGTCTATTAGGCAAAAGCGTGTACTCAAGGTCGTTGTGAATAGTCAAATCACTTTGGGTAGTCGATGTCTAACACCTAAGGCACTCTATTTTTTATTTAAGCCAGCAATCGCCGATTTTACGCGTTATCTATTTTATGTGTTTATATGTTTCGATTTTGGATATTTCCGCTTCTTCGCTTTCATCACTCCACAAAACGCACACAACTCGCACATCCCTCTTAATCTAAAACGCTAACTAATCACGAACAAACTAAGAAGCCTCATACGCTATGCTACTTGCTACGCTACTCGCAATCGCTCGCAACTCTCGATCGCGTTACGTGCCCTTGAAAGATAGGTGAATACGTGCAAAATATATAGGTGAATACGTGCAAAATATGTGCTTACGTGAACTATGTGCTCATACTTGCTTACGTGCTTATGTGTATACGTGCTTATGTGGATTATGTGTCCCCGTGACTGTGTGTTATGTGCCTACATGTTCCTGAGCTTTACATAATAATAATAATAATAATAATAATAATAATAATAATAATAATAATAATAATAATAATAATAATAAAGGATGTTTTACGAACGCAACACTTTTCAAAACAAAACCCGATATAATTGAATCTCGTCTAATTCATATGACGACATCTGCTGCAGAATTTGCACTCGACAATGTCGTCATTTGGATCTCATACTCAACGTGCTACCCGCCGAAACCATGCTGACAAGCGTATTGCTTCACTGGTGGCCAAGGTCATACCTCAGATTGTCAGTGAGATTAACGAGGTCAGCAGCAAACCCTTTGTCGAATCGAATAGTGACGCACCTCAAGCTCCTTTTAGTTTAAACAATTCAAGGCCTACGGCTCTGCAAACTTCACTGGTGAAGATGGACCCAGTGCTGTGTTCCAGTGGTTTGACTCTATCGAAGTCACCTTCAGGCAAAGCGGATGCCCAAAAAATCTTTGCACTGTGAATGCTACTGGAGTCTTTCAGTCCAGGGCTCTGGATTGGTGGACTGCTGAGCGCAACAGGCACGGTAATGATGCAGCTTATGGCCTCTCATGGGAGGAACTCAGGGAGCTTATGATGAAGGAGTTATGTCCTCCTCATGAAGTCCAGAAACTGGAGAACGAATTCTGGCACATCAAGCAGGAAGGTGGTGACAACGATGGTCTCACCGCTCGCTAAAATCAGCTGAGTATTATCTGTCCTAGTCAGGTGGCAGCTGACATCAACGACAAGCGAGTGTTGGCTGGGTATTTCAAAACCTCCACCAAGAGTCTCAATCAAGCAACCGCAGCTCCACTACCGATAATGCAGCATCTCAAGGTTCAAAGTCTTCATGCCTGAGTCGGAAGCAAAAGAACAACAACAACAACAACAACTATGCTACTACCGTCGCTCCACTCAACGCCATCCTTGTACAACCTAGCAACAAGAATCGTCAAGTTGCAACTACTGTTACCAACGCACTGCCTACTAAGCGTGCATATACGGGTATCCAACCTCTGTGCCCTGCTTGTACTTATCATCACCCAGCAGGGGTCAACTGTCATTTTTGTGCAAATTGCAACATCTATGGGCACTTTACTACTCATTGTCGTTCATGCCCACGTCAACAAGCTGCTCAAGCCCCTCCAGCACCACCAACTCCACTCCCTGCTCCTCAGGTCAACCAAGAAGCTCCTGCGCCCGCTGTTCATGCACGAGCTTGCTACTCTTATGGTGACCCGGATCATTTGCTAATGTCTGCCCACTGCGTGTGGTGAAACATGAACCGCAACAGCAACCACCGCAGCAACCACAGCAGCAACCACAGCAGCAACAACCGCAACAACAGCCTCAGCAGCAGCAGCAACAACCACAACAAGCAGCTCGCGGAAGAACCTTCAATATCAACGTCCGCCAGGCTCAGACTAACAACAATGTTGTCAATGGTACATTGCTTGTTAATGGTATTTATGCTTCTTGCTTGTTTGTTACTTGAGCCGATAACTGTTTTGTGTCGTTTGAATTCGAGAAGCTCCTAAAACGTAAATGCGCCGACCTCCCAACGACCTTCGACGTAGAAGTTGCGACCGGAAGAACCGTCACTGTCAGTTCTATTCTACGTGATTGTACTCTCGAACTCAACAACCACGTTTTCCCGATCGATCTCATTCTAATGCAACTTGGTAGTTTCGATGTCATAGTAGGCATGGACTTTCTTCGTGAAAATCATGCCGAAGTCATTTGTTTTGAAAAGATGATCCGTTTCTCCCTTTCAAACGATGATTAACTCTGTGTTTATGGCAAAGTGTCCTCGAAAGAACTGAAGCTTATATCATGCATTCAAGCAAACAAGTATCTCCACAAGTAATACTTGGCTTTCTTAGCCCACATTGTAGTAGCAAAGTAGGAAAAGAAAACTCTGAAGGACGTTCCCGTTGTTCGTGATTTCCCTAATGTCTTTCCTGACGATTTACCTGGCTTACCCCTACCCGCGATATCGATTTTCGTATCGACCTCATTCCTGGAGCTAACCCTGTTGCTAAAACCCCTTATCGTCTCGCACCATCCGAAATGCGTGAACTTTCTAGCTAACTCTAGGAGTTACTTGATAAAGGCTTCATACACCCTAGCACATCTCCATGGGGTGTACCTGTCCTCTTCGTGAAACAGAAGGATGGATCATTCCGAATGTGCATCGATTATAGGGAACTCAATAAGCTTACTATCAAGAATCACTACCTTCTACCCCGAATCGACGATTTATTTGATCAACTGCTAGGTGCTACATATTTCTCTAAGATCGATCTACGTTCTGGTTATCATCAGCTACGAATTCAGGAGCAAGACATCCCTAAAACCGCTTTTCGTACCCGTTATGACCATTAAGAATTCGTGGTCATGCCTTTTGGTCTCATAAATGCACACGAGGTCTTCATGGATTTGATGAACCATGTGTGTAAACCCTTCCTTGATCGCTTTGTTATCGTGTTTATCGATGATATCCTTATCTACTCGAAGTCGAGAGCCGAACATGCGCAACATCTTCGTTTAGTTCTCGAGCTTCTCCAAGGAAATCGCCTCTACGCCAAGTTCTCCAAGTGTGAATTTTGGCTCGAGGAGATTCAATTTCTCGGTCACATCGTTAACAGTCAAGGAATTCACGTCGACACCGCAAAGATTGAAGCAGTTAAGAGTTGGATTACACCGAAAACCCCATCCGAAGTTCGTTCTTTTCTCGGATTGGCAGGTTATTACCACCGATTTATCGTTGATTTCTCTAAAATCATCGTTCCTCTCACCGCCCTAACACATAAAGACAAGCCTTTCGTTTGGGGAATAGAACAAGAGGATGCCTTTCAAACTCTTAAGCGTATGCTTTGCAACGCTCCCGTACTCGCGCTACCCGATGGAAACGACGACTTTGTTGTTTATTGCGATGCCTCTAACCTAGGTCTTGGTTGTGTTCTTATGCAACGAGACAAGGTTATCACGTACGCATCTTGCCAACTCAAAGTCCATGAGAAGAACTACACCACCCATGATCTCGAACACGGTGCAGTTGTTTTTGCATTAAAAATTTGGCGACACTACCTTTATGGTACCAAGTGTACGGTCTTCACCGACCATAAGAGCCTACAACACATCTTGAACCAGAAAGAACTGAATATACGCCAACGTAAATGGGTTGAACTTCTCAACGATTACGACTATGAGATATGCTACCACCCAGAAAAAGCAATTGTCGTCGCTGACGCTCTTAGCCGACGAAGCTATTTACATAGTGTTCGTAATGTTCAAGCCCAACACGACCTCGAAGCCCTCATTCGCGATGCACAACACGCCTGTTTTCTCAAGAACACCTTAAAGGAAGAAAGACTCTTTGGATCCGAAAACCAGTTAGTGAATAAACCGAATGGTATTTTTCACTATCTCGACCGCATTTGGATTCCTAGTCGCAATAATCTCCGAGGGATTTTGCTGATTGAAGCCCACAAATCCCGATATTCCATTCACCCCGGTGCCGACAAGATGTACCAGGACCTCCATGCCAGGTATTGGTGGCCAGGAATGAAGAAAGATATCGCTCTATACGTCTCAAAATGCCTAACTTGCTCGAAAGTTAAGGCCAAACACCAACGACCCTCTGGCTTACTTGAACAAGCCGAAATCCCGATGGGGAAATGGGATAGTATAGCTATGGACTTCATTAAGAAACTCCCTCGCACGCCATCAAGTCACGATAGCATTTGGGTTATCGTTGATCGTCTTATGAAATCCACTCACTTTATACCGATACGAGAATACTTCAAGGTAGAACGATTAGCACGAATCTATGCCGATGAAGTCATTTGTCGACATGGGACACCACGTGACATCATTTCTGACCATGATGGTCGGTTTACCTCGCGTCTTTGGGAGACTTTTCAGTCCGCTCTTGGTACTACTCTCAATCTCAGTACCGCATTCCATCCTCAGACCGACAGTCAGACTGAGCGCATGATCCGCACCCTTGAAGACATGCTTCGCTCGTGCGTTATAGATTTTGGTGGTAATTGGGATTCGCATTTACCTTTAGTAGAATTCTTGTACAATAACAGTTATCACGCTAGTATTCAAATGGCACCCTTTGAGGCATTATATGGCAGAAAATGTCGATCGCTTATTGTATTGCACGAGATCGGAGACGCACAGATCACCAGTCCCGAGTTACTACAAGAAACGACTGACAAGATCCTCTAAATACGAGACAATCTCTTAAAACCTCGGAGTTGTCAAAAGAGCTACGCCGATAAACGCCACAAGCCCCTTGAGTTCGAATTGGCGATCACGTACTCCTAAAGGTTTCACCTTGGAAGGGGGTGATCCGATTCGGCAAGAAAGGAAAGCTAGCGCCACGATACGTGGGTCCCTTTAAGATTCTGGAAAGAATTGGCATAGTGGCCTACCGACTCGAATTACCGGAGCAACTCAGCAACTTGCATCCGACTTTCCAGGTCTCAAACCTCAAAAAGTGCCTAGCTGAAGAAAATCTTCACGTGCCTCTCGAAGATTTGTAAGTAAACGAGACTCTACACTTTGTGGAAAAGCCAGTAGAAATCACGGACCAAGAGAGCAAGAAACTTCGACGCTCTCGCATTCCTATAGTGAAGGTTCGCTGGGAAGGCAAACACGGCGCCGAATTCACTTGAGAACTCGAAAGTGATATGAAAGCTAAGTGTTGATGCATATTTTGTGGACACGACTCGGCTCGGTTCAACTCAGCTCAGTTCGACTTGGTTTCGACTTGAAGACACGAAGATCAAGACAAAGCTGCTTGTGTATGTACTTTGTCTGTAATGTGTCATGATACAAAACGATGTCTTGTGTTTAGATTTGTTTATATGTGCGTTCGATGTAAGTTTGACCAGTCAACCATCCTCCGGTTTGACTTGGCCAAACAGTTAGCACATTGGTTGAAACATGCTGGTGTCGAAGGATGTCATCGAAGGATGGTTTGTATCCTTCGATGACTTCGAAAGATAATGTACTTCGATGGATACATGTGGACCTCGAAGGGTATCATCCTTCGAGGTATGTATGGATCTTTCGGTGGATAGTCTGGTCGATAGATGATCTTTCGACCAGATCTCCTTATCCTTCGACCATAGCTGCTGTGTCGGGTATAAATACCCAAGTAGTGTGTTGTGTTTAGAGAGACATTCGAGACACCATAGGAGAACACTCTGCTGAAATCACACACACACGAGAGAGAGTTTACGGACTACATCTGTAAACATTGAGCTTGTAACTGGAACTTTCATACGCATTAATACAAGTGGTGTTAATCGTTGAACCTTTGTGTGTCGTGTTTTTGCGTGTTCTAACTCGGTTTGCATGCTAGCTTGGATTCCGCACTCGCTAGTGTGTTAATACAACAAGGATAAGGTTTGACCTCATCAAGAAGAGGGACCTACAAGTGGTATCAGAGCCTTGGTTCTTTTCCTTGTTAAAACCGAGTGTTTTCGGGTGTCTTTCGAGATTTAGAAGTTTATATTTTCTGGAAATTTTCTGTTTAAACTTCGAAAATCTGCATGTTTTGGTAGAAGTTGTTATAAAAACCGTTTATTCTTCATTTTCACATTGTTAAAAGTTGGTTTTTATTTAAGTTTCGGCCAAAACTCGTGTTCGGAAGTGTCGGTTTTCTGGAAAATTCAAATTTTCTGGGTTTGTTCTTGGTTGTTCTTCAAATATTCAAGTGTTTCTTCAAAACTTTTATGTATTTTGATCTTGTTTGACTATTTTCGAAAGTTGTTTGCATTGGGAAGGTATCCAGATCTGATTTTGGCAGAAAGGAAGGTCTGAACATACCTTCTGCCGAAAGTTGCGCACCAACCCGTCATCTTTCTCACCAACCTGTCAACTTTGTGTCAGTTGTGTCAGTGGCAATCGAAGGATATCTTTCGACATCGAAAGATCATCTTACGATCAAGGAAGGCTCGATAGATAATCATCTTTCGACCCATCATTCGAAGTCCGAGACATATCTTTCGATCAAGGGAATCTTTTCGAAAGATACTTATTCGAAAGATAAGGATATATATTCGAGAGATAAGGATCTGTCAAACTGTGAATCTTTCGAGCTAGTGAATCTTTCGAAACCATTGTTCGAGACTCAACAGTGATCCTTCGAACAAGTGTCTGTCTTTCGAACTAGTGTTCATCTTTCGATCCTAATCTGTTTGAGTTTAACAGTTTGTGTTTTTCAGGACTTTCGATCAAGGATCTTTCGGCTGTTTGGTTATCATTCGAAATCTTAATATAGTTTGTGAAAATTAATTTTATTTTAAATCAATTTTCACCTAATATATTAATTTTTATAAAATGGGAACAAACGATCAGTGGGATCCAACCGCGTGGACTCTAACATCTTCGCGATCATCAGTTACACAACCTGAGCTAGAATTCGACAAATCTGCATGGATGCGAGCTATTGCCCCAACTCAAGCTGCAATGATTACTGCAAATCAATGGGCATTAGTCACAAATCAACACAACAGCATTCAATCTATGATGCAGAACGACAGTGAAACTGGTACAAGCACAAAACCGCCAAAGCTAAATCACATCAATGATTGGGGATGGTGGAAAGATAGGCTGAGAACTTATGTTCAGGGGCAAGGTCAAGATCTATGGATGTGTTTCTTCACTCCATTTGAAAACGAGTTGGAAGTTGCAGGATCAAATCCAGAAACTTACAGCACTCTGACTGATGCAGATAAGAAGAAGATTGAATTAGAAAAGAAAGCCTTCATGATTCTCACACAAGCTCTTAACAGAGACATTTACCACCAGTTTGTTTATTGCACTACTACTAAAAGCTTGTGGGATATGCTCACGTTAAGATGTGAAGGAAATGCTCAATCTAGAAAGATCAAGCAAGATTTGCTGAAGAAAGAGTTTGAAGGATTTACGTGTATGGAGAATGAGACTTTGGCAGATTTATCTACAAGGTTTCATCATTTGTTGAGCGAGATGTTTGCTTTTAAAGTCAATGCCACTCCACAAGAAATGACGAAGAGATTTGCTGATAGCTTACCAGCAAAGTGGAGCAGTTATCTTGAAATCCTTAAAGAAAATGGTGTTTTAGACACAATCACCGTTTATGATTTAATTCAAAAACTGGAGAACAAGGATGTGGAAGAAAAACTGAAGGCAAAAAGAACACTCACTCCTCAAAGTCCAGAGATGTACTTTGGGATTGCTGGAGGTATTGGTGGAGAAAGACCAGCTTCTCAACACGCGAAGCTTCAAACAGCTTTCGTCTCAAACACCGGATCTTCCACAACAGATCAGTTTGATCCTTCAGCATACTTGATGTATCCAAGACCAGATGTGAAACCGACAGCTCCTCAGCAGCAACAACCGCAACAGCAAGGGTTTTATTGAAGCTCTTCAAACTTTCAAGCCACTTCCAATCCAAATACAGTCAGATTAGACACTTCCAACTTTTCCAAAGTCAGTGTCGAAGTAGCCAAGGAGCATATGGAGATGTTGAATACCTTGGTTAGTGCCTATAGTGGATTAGTTGCAGGTCAGATTGGGAATATCAATCTAACCAATGAAGATTATCAGCAAGTGGATAAAGAAGAGTTTGAAATGATGGATATCAAATGGGCTCTTGCTAGTGCAATTCGAAGAGCAAAGGAGTTTATGGAAAGGACGGGAAGAACCAACTTGGATAGCAAGAAAGACACCAAGTATGGGTTCGACAAGCAAGCTGTAACGTGCTTTAACTGTGGTGAACGGGGTCATTTCAAAAGGGAATGCACAAGACCAGCTCAGCAGGGAAACCAAAACCCCTTCAGAAATCAAGGTAACCAGCAGAACCAGAACAGGAACAATGTTCGTACGATGATTCCTGTCAACAACCAAAGCCAAGCAGGGCCATCAAATGCCAACCGGGGGCTGGTGGTTCAAATAGATGAGGGTTGTGATTGGTCGCTTCAACTTGGAGAAGGAAGAAATGGTGGAACAGCATGTTTTGCTGAAGTCGTTAGGGATTTAAAGCACGCCAGTGGTGGAGAATCTTCCGCCAATGGTGGTGACTCTTCTGAGGATGAAGACTCTTCTGGTTATAATGGAAGCTCAGATGAAGAATCCTCCACTTCAGGGAATGATCATGTGGATCAAGCTGCTTACTCTTCGTCTTCTCTCCATTCAGCCTTTATGGCTAATGTCGACAGTCCATCAGATCAGGTATGTGTCGATGAACCCGCTATAGCTAGCTGTGTTAACTGTGATAGCTTAAAGGTTAAATATGCTGAACAGGAAAGTAAATTTGAAGTCACACACAAACACAATCAAGAATTGATTGTTGATCTTTCTAAAGCAACTGAAGCTAACTTGTTTTTAACCAGAAATGAAAAGGAATTTAAAGCAACAATTGCGTCATTAAAACATGATGTTTCTGAATTACAAAGGGCTGTTTTGAGAAAACAACATGTTAACAATGATTTAATTGACACAATTGAAAAGCAAATGGTAGAGTTAGCTACAGCTCGGTGTGAATGTGAGACAATTAAGCAGAAATTGGAAAGCTATTCAAATTCCCGCTATGTTTTGGATCACATTATTGACGTTCAGAAGAAAAAGGGGGATAGGAAGTGTAATGGATTCAAATCATGTCCTCCCCCAATGAATCACAATTACTCCAAGTCGCCGGATGACGAGGATATGCCCCGTTTTGAACCTACTGTGCCACTCAATCTAGATGATTTTGCAGCAGGCCTAGGGTTCACAACTGGTACATCATCCTCGGATCAATCAGAATCGGAGAATGTGTCGGATGCATCATGTGTTAAGGAACAGAGTCCTCCCACTGTTGAGGATACTGATTCTTCGGATGATGAATCTGACTCATCGGATGATGAATCTATAAAAATTGTGAATCAACAGTCTAACTCGGTTACAACAGAAATTCCAATCGAGAATCACATCTTGTGTGATCCACCAGTGGAACCGAGTAAGACTGAAATGTCAAAAGGAATGGAGTCCCTTGTTTCTAGTTGTGAAGGGAATAACTTGTTGTATACGCTCAAAGGAGATGACAAAATCTACTCTAACAAAGATTTCCCAATTAAAAATGTAAATCAAGATTTAATTGAGCAAATTTTTGAAGGATGTATTGAAAAGTTTTTGGGGAACAAAAGTGGCAAAGTTACAGTCACTCAATGTGATCCAATTCCGTGTGAACAAATTAGAAAACAATACGGAAACCAAAAACAACCAATTGAGCGAAAACAACAAGTCAACTCCGGAAAGGGTAAGGTACAGGGAAAGAAGGCTCAGAACAAGAATGTTCAAGCACCTAAGGTTCAACAACAATGGGTGCAAAACAAAAGAGCTCCTGTTAAGAAAAGAGAACCGAAAGTGAACTTTGTTGGATCCACGGGCTCAGACAAACTTGAAACATTTCAGGATAAATCTAACCTTGATTTTATAAAACAAGTTAGAATTTTAAAACGAAATGATCAGAATAATTACACCCAACACACCAACGGATGTGATTTAGGTCCAAGCACGTCTAGATCACAAAGTTCATTGTCTGGTTCTCCGTCTGATCATCAACATAGTTCTCCGAGGTTTGTAGAGCGGAGAATGTGTTTTGAGTGTGGCACAATTGGACATATTGTAAGATACTGCCCATACCTGAAGGCAAAAACAAGTGCTCCCCAAGAAACCAATTACCAACAACGATCATTTTCCCCGAAACAAGACCCACGTGTCTTGAAAGAAAGGGAAAAGAAGTTAAAACAAAAGAATCAAAAGGTAATTGAGAAGGCCTTAAAATCAAAGGTCAAAGAAGAAAAACCTGTTCAAGCAAAACCTAAAACTGTAAAACCAGTAAATGCTAAAACAATTAACGCAAATACTGGTAAAGGACAAACAGCTTGGAAACAAAAACAGGTAATTCAGTCAGGGGGAGCACCACAGGTTCTTTTTCCTAATCATCGAGTGATTGAAATCACTTACCTTGATGATCAAGGACGACCCAAGTCCACAAAGGCTTGGGTCCCTCTCTCCAACTAATTTTTGAGTAAGCGTGTAGGATATTCCAGGAGGAACTTTCGATAGTCGTAAGATTGTTGATAGTGGAGCATCCTTGCACAAGATAGGCGACAGAAGAAATTGTGCCTTTGATGGAGAGAAAAAGCAAAGGAAAAAGAAATGTCTGATGAAAGAGATTGGAAAGCTTCGACAAAATGAAAATCATACCAACATTTGATTGTTAAAGGCTTTGATCGGGTCCCCGGGATAGATTCAAATCAAAATGTACGCACCTGCAGCACGTCTGAAGTTCAAACTCAAAAAGATAAACGTGCAGTGTACATTTCTTCGTGGTGTGATTGAAGAAAATGTGTTTGTTGATCAAACCAACTGGGTGTGCGGATGCCTTGGCATGGGTTGAACAACCGCACACTACTTCACAAGAGAAAGACAAAGACCTTCGCTGGTGCAATGTGGAAGACCAGACGGACCCGAAGGTTTCTGATCTTGTTGCTGTGAAGAGATTTCAGTAGCTGCAAAATCGACTTTGAAATCCACACCGGGTGGATATCCAGTTTGGGAGAGCACTCAGATTATTTGCAATGCACGATGCAGTTGCAGGATACGGTTTTTAAATTTCTAATCTCTCCTATACTTGTCGATATTTAAGCTGCTTTGTGAATTGTTATCTCGTTCAGCACTCTTTGGTCAGACAATGCTGTCATGGTCCACACCACTTACCGACATGCCAACTGATTTTTCCAAAAATTCGCTAAATCATTTCTGATTAAAACTTAATTTTGGTAAACGGCATTGAGGTAAAACATGAGTTAACCAACATTGGAAAATCATTTTTGTAAATATCTTTGTGTTTTAAATTTATCTTAGTTTGTTGATTTTAGGGGGAGTAAATCCAAAATTTGAAAATCCAAAAACATTGAAAAATTTCAAAAAACACAAAAACAATAGAAAATCAAAAATGAGTTTCCTGGCGAGCAAAAGAGAAAATGATAGTACATCAGTGGTCTGTCTAAACCTCTCTATACCTTAAATGCAAAACGGTAAGCAGCTCTATATAAGATGTATCGGTAGGCTCACAATCATTTTAAAGTGTGCAGGGTGATATAAACTTAAATCGACTGAAGACTGGGTGGGAACCATTCATTGGCATATGGTCTTGGTACCGAAATTTCGTTTGAGAGATTGCCGAGGTTCTGAAATATTCGGTCTTTATGCTGCTTATCATCTGGGTATCATGGTTGTATCCTTTACCGAAAAATCGGGGACGCAAGTCTAGATCTTCCATGATACCATACATACGTGTACATATCACATATTGCATACGACCTCAATAAGTGATCAACAATCACATGTCCAACAAATAAGTGATAATATATCACATTTATCCGGGAGTCAAGTTCGTCTCTCTGCTGTACGAAAGTACTGACCTGTTCACGGACTTGCTCCTGTGCCCTCATGCATCTGAAACTCAAGTTCCTCATAAATAAGTGATTCTATCACATAGGGCTTGTTTTTCAAACAAAATAAGTGAGAATCTCACATCATATACGGTCAAACAGATGATAATCGGTATACTCACCGGTAAGATGAATCCTCGTGCATACCTTGATACGGGAATGTGTCGTGATGTGGATGAACACCGGTCGGTAAGTATAAATTATAACTTAACGTATCCCCTCGCCATGATTACAAATGATAAGTTGAGCTTAAGTGGACAACAATACCGATAATTGTTATAGGATGCTTATCTTAATGTTAACTAATTGAAAAAAAAAAAAAAAAAAAAAAAAAAAAAAAAAAAGGAGCGTTTTGGCATGACCGTACACTGATATGATTCTCTTACCCTCGAAACTCGCAAAAAGAATGTCTGTAAATTTTTATTTAATGTTTTCTGTTTATGCATCTTTGTATATATTTATTTATTGCTAAGATTTTAGGTGTTTTAATATAAACTTTATAAAATTCAAAAAGATTTTGTTTCTAGTTTATTTTTGATTGACTGATGTTGGAACTCGAGTCTATCCTACCCAAAATCCTGATCGTAAGCCTGAAAACAATTGCATCTTCATAAACTGTCGAAGTTAACAAGTGTTGAAAGTTAAAGGATTAAAATTGAATATTTTTCTAAACTTTCAAAATGTTGTCGGTTGGTGTTTGATTGAGATTTTATCTCATATGTGTCGTTTGTTTACATGTTAACTATATTCCAAGCGGTTGTTCTCATTATGCGTTTAGCTTTCTTGCATGTGCAGATGCTAAAGGCGAGGAGAACATGGTCGATGACAAGCTTGGAATGAAGACACGAAGTGGAGGCACTCAAGTGATGAAAATGATCGAGTTGCCGCTGACCCTTCATCAACACCACAAGGATCTGAAGAATTGACAAGTCAAAAATTCACGAGCATGACTCAATGGAGAGTTCAATCTAAGGGGGAGTTTATTGACACACTTCCTAAATGAAAAAGGGGAGTTTGTTGATACACTTTCTACTTACGACGCGTGAAGACTTTGAAGATCCTCCGACGTGGAAGACATCGAAGTTGAATCTCTCGAATAGCGTTGAACCTCACGAGTAGCGTCCAAGGGGGAGTTTGTTGATGCATATTTTGTGGACACGACTCGGCTCGGTTCAACTCAGCTCAGTTCGACTTGGTTTCGACTTGAAGACACGAAGATCAAGACAAAGCTGCTTGTGTCTGTACTTTGTCTGTAATGTGTCATGATACAAAACGATGTCTTGTGTTTAGATTTGTTTATATGTGCGTTCGATGTAAGTTTGACCAGTCAACCATCCTCCGGTTTGACTTGGCCAAACAGTTAGCACATTGGTTGAAACATGCTGGTGTCGAAGGATGTCATCGAAGGATGGTTTGTATCCTTCGATGACTTCGAAAGATAATGTACTTCGATGGATACATGTGGACCTCGAAGGGTATCATCCTTCGAGGTATGTATGGATCTTTCGGTGGATAGTCTGGTCGATAGATGATCTTTCGACCAGATCTCCTTATCCTTCGACCATAGCTGCTGTGTCGGGTATAAATACCCAAGTAGTGTGTTGTGTTTAGAGAGACATTCGAGACACCATAGGAGAACACTCTGCTGAAATCACACACACACGAGAGAGAGTTTACGGACTACATCTGTAAACATTGAGCTTGTAACTGGAACTTTCATACGCATTAATACAAGTGGTGTTAATCGTTGAACCTTTGTGTGTCGTGTTTTTGCGTGTTCTAACTCGGTTTGCATGCTAGCTTGGATTCCGCACTCGCTAGTGTGTTAATACAACAAGGATAAGGTTTGACCTCATCAAGAAGAGGGACCTACACTAAGTATCCGCAACTCTTTGTTACGCCTGCTCCTTAATTTCGGGATGAAATTTCCTAAAGTAGGGGAGGCTGTAACAATCCGACTTTTCGGATCGTTACCCATCGTTGTCATTTCTTTCGTAAACGCTTGTACTCTTGGGATTCGATTTACACAATGGGTTAAACTATATTTTCAACGCATTTTAAACGCATATTGCAATGCTTATCTAATTACAGTTATCACATTTAAACGTTATTTATAACGCTTAACACTTAAACGCATTTTATCGCATTTTACATCGCTTATTTAGACAAAACGCTATCACAACGCAAACTCGAAATGCGGATTTACTTTATCCTTTTAGTTTATTATGTGTGATTATTTGTTAGAATGTTATGTGGTTATCAACGAAACACTTATACGCTTATACGCTCACTCGCAACTCGATTGAACGCAATGCAACGCTTAACAAACGAACAAAAGTTGGAAAACTAACAAACGCAACACGACCGTCCGGATGGCCATCCACCCGAACATCGCCTCTCGCAACCGATTTAACCGTTCGTCCTCGCTCTATAAATACCGCCGTACACCCTCATTCTCTGACTTTGACACTCTCATCCGCTCCCCAAGACTTTGTCACGATTCAAGGCTCTCTTGTAAGCATTTCTCCCTGAATCTTCGCTAATCTTCATCTCCAATTGTCACACCCCTTTCTAAGGCGGAAGCACGAGGTGTGATCATGAAAGGTTCTCATTGCATACGAATGGTAAACATACTACATGCTCGTAAAAATAACTTCAAATGCCAATAACATTACGTAACTGAAAACATAGGTTTAGTGTTTACATCACAAGACAGTATATTGTCTGAAAAGTTTACAACTTTATTCAACGATAAGCATAAACAACATCCAAGAGCAAGAGTATGATCGCGCGCACATCCACTTTAGTTACCTGAAATACATGTGAGTTTTTGGAAAATCGTCAACATAATGTTGATGTGAATTCATGCAGTTTTTGTATTGAACGTTTGTATACTTTGTATGAAAAACATGGTATGTAATTTGTATAAATCGAGTATTTCTGTATGTATCAAGATTGTTAATGGGTTGCAAGGCCATTAACATGTGACACGACATAGGAAGCATCTAAACCATAGGCATTTTTCTAGTTGTCGATTCACGACTGAGACAGAAAAGCACTACTTGGTACTAGTTATCACCAAGAGTGTGGTTGCCCGAAAACCCATTAGATCTAACCTTTTGTTCTGCGGTCTAGGTATATTGTTGATTAATGGTGCTTCTGGTACCCTATTCGTGACACTATTTAAAGTATCATTCCTTAGTCTTTGTATCCAGCATACCATAGCACATGTATTTTCCCCAAGTTTAAAAAGTATGTAAAAGATTAAAAGTGGGGACATGAACTCACTTGTCTGTAAACATTTAGTAACATGTACTTCACCCCCAAAGTTATGAAACTGAAAACAGTTAAAAGAAAAGGGGGAGCATGAACTCACAACTTTGCGTTTCTTGCGCCGTAAACTTCACTGGGTTTGCTTATATAGCGTCGTGACCTATACGTGTTTTATTAACGTTAGTCACTAGACTTGTATCGCACAAGTACAAGTCACCATCTTTTATGTATGTATTCTTGTTGTTAAAAATAACTTTTATTTTTAACTATGTATCTTGCTTATATTATTTTCTCGAAAATAAATATAAGTATCTTGTATTTTTCACCCGAGTTATGTATTTTCGTCCAAAACTTCATTTTAAGTTCGTAACTCGTCTAAGTTACATAATCTATCAAGCAATATATTTTCATATATATATTCTCTTGTATTTGTCTAAGCATGTTGTATGTGTATTTTTGTATCTTCACTCCTTAGGAGTATTTTGTGTATTTTCAAGTCCTAATACACTATTTACGTATAATACATACTACATACACTTAGCACAAAATTTGGTGATCAATAAATATATATATATCTTTCTCAAAAATATACATACTTAATATCAATTTTTATCTTGAAGAAATCATCATTTCTTAACTTGAAGTTTACATAAAAATTTAGGGAAACCTTGGTAAGTATTTTTAGGTGATTTTTTAGGGAATAAGTTTCACCAAAACTTATATTTTTCTAAGCGTCAAAATTTTACAGAAATTTTGACATAGTTTCCCCTAAAAATGGAGGTTTCCCATGTTTTCAAAACATGTGTTTATTTTCTTTTAAAATCAACACAAACAATCATCAACTCATTCAACACTTACCGAGTGTCAAAATCAAGTAAATTACACCATATCATGAACTTGAAGTTTTTGTAAAAACTTGTAGTAACTTACCATGTTATATAGAAGGTTTAGTTACCCTTTAAAACATATTTATTTGTTTGTAAATCACATTCTTAAAAGATTTGGTCATTTACAACTTGCAAGATGATTTTTCAAAAAATATTTCTCTTGTATTTTTCTTGTTACAAACATGTTTCTAGTCTTGTTTAAACACTAAAAATATGATTAGTTTACTTAGAAACCATGACTTTGTAAATCTTATAAATAAACTTGGTTTCTTGATAAAATTATTTTTGTAATCATCTATTTACAAGATTTGTATTTTGTTTAAATCATCCTTACATATGAAAACCAATTTCATCATTCAAGTTCATGAAGACATAAAGCATGATGATCTTGGTCTTTCACAAGATCACCACTTTAACTTACTACATCATGTGTTTAATCACAATCTAGTAGGTTTCTTATGATGTCTAACATCACTAACACAAATCATCACTCATCAAGAAGCAAATCATCATTATTTACATGTATTCTTATGTATTTAAGCTTATGTTAAAGTATCATGATCATGTTCTTTTGTGTTCATCAAGTTTATCATTGTTCATCATTTTTAACCAACTAAATATGAAGTAACAAAGGGTTATGAGAGTCTTACAACTAGCACAAGGCTAGGGAAGAACACTTGATGTTGAAGATGATAAATGGGTTGGATAAAAGCAAAAGAAGAAGGTCCTTCAATCTCCAAGAACACCAAGCTTGTTTGTAACCCTTATTGCACCTTGTGTACACTTGAGATTGGTTGAACTTGAGTTGAAGATGATGGTGGTGTTGATGGTGGTTTCAGCCGTGAGCCAAGGAGAGGGAGAGAAGAAAGTGGTGGGTGTTTAGTGTATAAGGGAATGAGGGAGATTAAGTGTTCTTATAGTACAAGACAAGATCACTAGTAAATCTTCATAAGATCTCCTAATATCTAAATGAATCCAAGGAAAATCAAATGGGATCTTGGTGAATCAAGGGAAAGATTACACAAGATCAAAGGTGGGGCCTCCCATGACCGTCCACTTTTAAAGGGGGGGGGGGGTAAAGTGTAAATTTCAATCACTAATTTCATAAATAAGTTAGTTTTCAAATATAATGTTTAGGGATTTAATGTGTTATTCTGTTATAAGGGGTGTTATGGTGTTCGGGGATCATAACTAGCTCACAAACATTAAAACAATGCTTCTAGTAATATTTTGATATTTCGGGTAATGTCCGGTTGTTCGGTTAGATACCGGTTTGTTAAAGTGCTAAATTGCACCGTTTAGTGTCCTTTAAGTACTCTTTTGTGACACTTTTAATTCCCGACACTAGGAAGGTATTCCGGACCAATTAGTCATATTTTTACATGTTACTAACTCAATAAAATGCTGAATTTTGCTGAAATTTATGAAATTCAGCATTTAAAGTGTGTTTCGGGTGCTTTTCAGTGCGTATTTTAGCTTCCGGAAAGTCTATAAGTTAACCCTTGTATATACTCTTGGGTTTACATGTATTTTATACTTTAGACCTACTCCTAGGCCCCAATTCTATTGTCTGACTGCTTTCTACAGAATCGTTGACATAATGTGTCTTACCGGTGAGTTTACTAGTATTTCTGACGCAACGCTATCATTAATGCATAAAGCAATATTTGTAGTATAAAACATGCATGAATTCACAAGTATAGCATGTAATCAGACAATGTTGACATTTAAGCACATAATTGCAGTTATCAAGTATAAATTAAATTGTACGGAAATTACCGGTTTTGTGCCAGTTGTCACAGTCTCCCCCCGTTAAAAGAATTTCGTCCCGAAATTCAGGCTGAGCTAACTCTCGCAGGAGTTTTCTTGAACAGGTGGGGGTACTTTTCTTTAAACTGGTCTTCACGTTCCCACGTGTACTCGGGTCCGTGCTTAGAGTTCCAACGTACTTTGACAAGTTTGACACTGCTCCTTCGGGTCTTGTTGACTTTCCAGTCTGTAACCTCAACGGGTTGTTCTGTAAATCGGAGGGTGTCGTCAATATGCACTTCATCCGCAGGGATGATCACTGTTTCTTGTGTTGGACTCTTCTTGAGGTTGGATATATGAAACGTGTCATGTACTCCGTTAAGTTCTTCCGGTAATTCTAACTTGTACGCCACGGTACCAATTCTTTGTAAGATCTTGAATGGTCCGATGTATCGTGGATTCAGCTCTCCACGTTTTCCAAATCTTACTACGCCCTTCCAAGGTGAGACCTTTAACAAAACTTTGTCTCCCATCTCGAATTCTATTGGTTTTCGTCTTCGATTAGCGTAGCTCTTTTGTCGATCTCGAGCCGCCCAACATAATGCGCTCTCGGATTTGCATAAGCTTGTCGGTTGTCTCTTGCACAAGTTCAGGACCAACCATACGTTTGTCTCCAGCGTCTGCCCAACATAATGGCGAGTGGCACTTGCGGCCATACAGAGCTTCGAACGGTGCGGCTTTTATGCCCGTATGATAACTGTTATTGTAGGAAAACTCAACTAAAGGTAGGTGAGTGTCCCAGCTGCCACCTAGGTCCATAACGCATGCGCGAAGCATATCTTCTAGCATTTGTATGGTTCATTCGCTCTGGCCGTCTGTTTACGGATGGAAGGTTGTGCTTAGATCTAGTTGAGATCCAAAGGCTTCCTGAAAGGATTGCCAGATCCTCGAGATAAAACGTCCATCTCTGTCTGAAATGATTGAGATAGGCACTCCATGACGTGCCACGATTTCTTTCAAGTATAGCTCAGCAAGCTTTCCAGTGCTATCCTTTTCTCGGATCGGTAAGAAATGCGCAGATTTCGTCAATCGATCAACTATCACCCATATCATATCGTGCCCCTTAGGGGTCTCGGGTAATTTCGTTATGAAGTCCATCGAGATTTGCTCCCACTTCCACATGGGTATCTCTGGTTGTTGCAGTAGGCCAGACGGTTTCTAGTATTCAGCCTTAACCTTAGCACAGGTTAGACATTTTCCAACATAGATAGCAACATCGCTTTTAAGCCTCGGCCACCAATAGTAGTCTTTCAAGTCTTGATACTTTTTGTCCGATCCTGGATGGATCGAGTATCTTGACTTGTGAGCTTCATTAAGGATGACTTCTCGAATACCGCCATAGAGCGGAACCCAAATACGCCCCTTAAAGTACAAGGTTCCCTCTTTGTTTGGCACCAAATTCTTCAGCATACCTCAGAGGTATTCAGCTCTACGATTCTCCCCTTTCAGGGCTTCTTGTTGTGCGTCACGAATGCATGCAGTGAGGTTCGTTTGAATAGTCATTTCCAATGCTCGAACCCTTAGGGTCTTAACCCTTTCTTTTCGGCTTAACGCATCTGCTACAACGTTTGCCTTTCCTAGATGGTACTTAATCTCACAGTCATAATCGTTCAGTAGCTCGACCCATCGTCGATGACGCATGTTTAGTTCCTTCTGATCAAATATGTGTTACAGGCTTTTGTGATCTGTGAAGATTGTACATCGAGAACCATATAAATAGTGTCGTCAGATCTTCAAGGCGAATACCACTGCGCCTAGCTCTAGGTCGTGAGTGGTATAGTTCCTTTCATGCACCTTCAACTACCTGGAAGCGTAAGCGATGACTTTTTGGCGTTGCATGAGCACGTAACCCAAACCTTGATGCGAAGCGTCGCAGTATACCTCGAAGTCTTCTGTGCCTTCGGGTAAGGATAGTATCGGTGCATCGCATAGCTTATTTTTGAGCAGTTGGAAGGCTTCTTCCTGCTTGTCACCGCAGTCGTACTTCTTGTCTTTCTGCGTAAGGGTTGTTAACGGTTGAGCTATCTTGGAGAAATTCTCAATAAATCGTCGGTAATAGCCTGCTAAGCCCAAAAATTGTCGAACTTCAGTTGGGGTTTTGGGGGCTTCCCAATTCTTTATTGCTTCAATCTTGGATGGATCTACATGAATGCCTTTCTCATTCACAACGTGACCTAGAAACTGTACTTCGCGAATCCAGAATTCGCACTTTGAAAACTTCGCATAAAGTTTCTCCTTCTTCAGTAGTTCCAAAATGGTTCTAAGGTGTTGCTCGTGCTCTTCTCTGGTTTGCGAGTAAATCAGGATATCATCGATAAATATAATCACGAATTTATCGAGATATGGTTTGCAAACGCGGTTCATCAGATCCATAAATACCGCGGGCGCGTTCGTTAGTCCGAATGGCATCATAAGGAACTAGTAATGCCCATAGCGTGTTCTGAATGCGGTCTTTGGTATGCTTTCCTCTTGAATCCTTAACTGATGGTATCCAGATCGAAGGTCGATCTTGGAATAGTAGCTCGATCCTTGCAATTGATCACACAAGTCATCAATCCTCGGTAGTGGGTACCGATTCTTGATAGTGAGCTTGTTCAGTTCTCTATAATCGATACACATCCGTAGTGTTCCATCCTTCTTCTTCACTAACAATACTGGAGCTCCCCAAGGTGAGAAGCTTGGCCTTATGAATCCTTTATCCAACAACTCCTGGAGTTGTGTAGATAATTCCTGCATCTCGGATGGTGCAAGCCCATAGGGTGCCTTGGCTACAGGAGCGGCTCCTGGAACCAAGTCTATATGGAATTTGACTTGTCGTTGCGGAGGTACTCCTGGAAAATCTTCGGGAAAACATCAGGGAATTCCTTCACCACAGGAATTTCTTCGAGTTTCGGCTCCTCAGCCTTCTTATCTACAACGTGCGCTAGGAAAGCAACACATCCTTTCCTTAAGCACTTTTGTGCCTTCATACAACTGATGATTCACAGAGGCGCGTCTCGTTTTTCTCCATGTACGATGAGAGTTTCATCATTCGCCAGAGGGATGCGAATGATTTTCTCGTGACAAATAACTTCAGCTTTGTTCTTGGAAAACCAGTCCATTCCGACCACTACATCGAAGTTACCCAATTGAATAGGTAAGAGATCGATGCTAAATTTTTGCTCACCAAGTTCTAATGTGCAACCCCTAACAACTTCGCCTGATTCAACAAGTTTACCATTGGCTAGTTCTATGGAATAAGGAATATCTAATCTACTAGATTCTATTCCAAGCATATGTTTAAATTCCACAGACATGAAGTTATAATTGGCACCAGTGTCAAATAATATGGATGCAAATTGATTGTTAACGAGAAGCGTACCCGTGACCACATTAGGGTCCTCACGTGTGTTCTTTGCTCCAATCACGAATGCTCGAGACTGAGCATTGTTCCCCCTTGGGCAATCTTTTATGAAATGATCCTTGCTTCCACAACCAAAGCATCCTTGGTTCTGCCCAGCTCCATTACCATTCAGGTTACCATTGCCATTGCCATTCCCACCACCGTTTCTATTACCAGCACCGTTGCGGTTTCCGTTCCCGTTCCTATTTCCTTTTCCCCAACAATCCTCAGTGTGGTGACCCAGTTTTCCACACTTGTCGCATTTTGGAATGCGACAAACTCCTTCGTGATGACGCTTGCACTGGTTGCAGGTGGGCAGAGTGCCCAGGTACCTTTTGGCAGGAGCGTCATTCATGGTTGTAAGAGTTTTCTCCTCCTTAGGCGGATTGGGGTCACGCTTCTTATTGTTGGAACCCTTGTTGTTACGAGTCGCTTGATTCAGGTTCGCATGCTTCCTTTTCTTGTCACCAGACGACTCAGCATGCGTCTCGGTCTTTTCAGTAGGGTTCAGCGATAACTTCTTCATATGAACAGCATCTTCAGTAAGGCTGACAGTCAGAGTTACAGCCTGAGTGATAGTTTCGGGTTTTGCTGCAGTCACCAAGCTGCGGAATTCCGGTGCCAATCCCCAGATGTAGCGTTCAACACGCTTAAATTCAAGAGTCACCATATAGGGGATCACTCTTGACAAATCATGGAACCTTCGGGTATAACCAGTAATGTCAGCACCTTCCATGGTCAAGTGCCAGAACTCAGTCTCCAACCTTTGGTGTTCAGCACGTGAGCAATACTTTTCTCTCATACGTTCCTTTAGTTCATCCCACGTCATGCCGTACGCAGCATCATCACCCAGAGTTTGGACATGCAAATTCCACCAAGTCAGAGCTTCATCAACAAACAACCCCATAGCAAAAGTGACTTGCTGATCCGCGGTACACTTGCTCATATGGATAGTGGCATCAGTCTTCTCCGTCCAGCGTACAAACGCCACTGCACCTCCAGTGCCATCGTAGTTCAGCGGCTTGCAGTCGAGAAATTGCTTGAAAGTGCAGCCTTGAGCTGAGTTTCCTCCAGATGTATCTCCCTGCCCATTACGCCTAGCATTGCTTGGTCCTCCACTTTGTTCGGTGCGGTTCGCCTCGTATTGAGTGATAGCTGCGGAGATCCTTTCTTCCAGTAGGGCATTCAGTTCTTTAGCAGTCCTCGGTAGAAGAGGAGGAGGGGGTTGATCAGAATCCTGATTGTTCACAGTTCTCCTAGGTGCCATGTTCTGAAAGAACACAACACAGCAGGGTTAGACATTTGTTTGATATCGTCATACGAGACAGTAGTAGTATATATACACAGATATATACCCACATAAGTGACATCAAACAATCCGCCAAGCGTATAAATCAATTTATACAGTAACAAGCATGCATAAATAGATAAATACTGGTGTGTCATAAGATATTCACCGAGTCTTTACACATATCAGAACAACTTGTTACATCATTGTTCGCGAAGTAAACAAAATGCATAAGGGTTACATCACCCCCATAGTACAAGTTTAACATATGTAAAGAACAAAATATCTTACTTCACATTGGCGGTTCTTGTCTTTATACCCTAAATTATTACTCCAATAGAGTATTTAATAGGCTGGGGGAAGGGTGTTCGTGTTTGACCTTCTCTTGTATTTGAAGGAATCTCTTATGATACGTGACAAGACTTGTTGTGGTTTATGTGCACTGAATTCCATAATTATGTATGCATCCATAATTACGTAAGTACTTGCACAGTCCGCACAGTTCGTTTCATCATCGGATCACTTCCTTCAGATAGGCCACTGCTTTCAGGTAAAGTCACGTATACCTGAGATATTCTATTTCTAGCATATGTGTATATCAACTATCACACATAGTTGCAAGTAATTTCTAGTCAACGACAAGTGCTACTCCAATGCACCCTAAGTCTCGTAGTGTCTTCACTTGACTCTTTGTAAACAGTTTCAAGTAGTGGATGTCGCGGAAAGTTTTATGCAATGAAAACTTTTTGAAACATTGTTTTCGTGAAAGGATCCTAAAGATTGTAGACTAGACTCGAGAAGGAATCCTGGTTCACTACAATCACAGCTTTGATACCAATCTGTCACACCCCTTTCTAAGGCGGAAGTACGAGGTGTGATCATGAAAGGTTCTCATTGCATACGAATGGTAAACATACTACATGCTCATAAAAATAACTTCAAATACCAATAACATTACGTAACTGAAAACATAGGTTTAGTGTTTACATCACAAAACAGCATATTGTCTGAAAAGTTTACAACTTTATTCAACGATAAACATAAACAACATCCAAGAGCAAGAGTATGACCGCGCGCACATCCACTTTAGTTACCTGAAATACATGTGAGTTTTTGGAAAATCGTCAACATAATGTTGGTGTGAATTCATGCAGTTTTTGTATTGAACGTTTGTATACTTTGTATGAAAAACGTGGTATGTAATTTGTAGAAATCAAGTAATTCTGTATGTATCGAGATTTTTAATGGGTTGCAAATCCATTAACATGTGACATGACATAGGAAGCATCTAAACCATAGGCATTTTTCTAGTTGTCGATTCACGACTGAGACACAAAAGCACTACTTGGTACTAGTTATCACCAAGAGTGTGGCTGCCCGAAAACCCATTAGATCTAACCTTTTGTTCTGCGGTCTAGGTATATTGTTGATTAATGGTGCTTCTGGTACCCTATTCGTGACACTATTTAAAGTATCATTCCTTAGTCTTTGTATCCAGCATACCATAACACATGTATTTTCCCCAAGTTTAAAAAGTATGTAAAATATTAAAAGTGGGGACATGAACTCACTTGTCTGTAAACATTTAGTAACATGTACTTCACCCCCGAAGTTATAAAACTAAAAACAGTTAAAAGAAAAGGGGGAGCATGAACTCACAACTTTGCGTTTCTTGCGCCGTAAACTTCACCGGGTTTGCTTATATAGCGTCGTGACCTATACATGTTTTATTAACGTTAGTCACTAGACTTGTATCGCACAAGTACAAGTCACCATTTTTTATGTATGTATTCTTGTTGTTAAAAATAACTTTTATTTTTAACTATGTATCTTGCTTATATTATTTTCTCGAAAATAAATATAAGTATCTTGTACTTTTCACCCGAGTTATGTATTTTCGTCCAAAACTTCATTTTAAGTTCGTAACTCGTCTAAGTTACATAATCTATCAAGCAATATATTTTCATAAATATATTCTCTTGTATTTGTCTAAGCATGTTGTATGTGTATTTTTGTATCTTTACTCCTTAGGAGTATTTAGTGTATTTTCAAGTCCTAATACACTATTTACGTATAATACATACTACATACACTTAGCACAAAATTTGGTGATCAATAAATATATATATATATCTTTCTCAAAAATATACATAATTAATATCAATTTTTATCATGAAGAAATCATCATTTCTTAACTTGAAGTTTACATAAAAAAATTAGGGAAACCTTGGTAAGTATTTTTAGGTGAATTTTTAGGGAATAATTTTCACCAAAACTTATATTTTTCTAAGCGTCAAAATTTTACAGAAATTTTGACATAGTTTCCCCTAAAATGGAGGTTTCCCATGTTTTCAAAACATGTGTTTATTTTCTTTTAAAATCATCACAAACAATCATCAACTCATTCAACACTTACCGATTGTCAAAATCAAGTAAATTACACTATATCATGAACTTGAAGTTTTTGTAAAAACTTGTAGTAACTTACCATGTTATATAGTTGGTTTAGTTAACCTTTAAAACATATTTATTTTTTTGTAAATCACATTCTTAAAAGATTTGGTCATTTACAACTTGTAAGATGATTTTTCTAAAAATATTTCTCTTGTATTTTTCTTGTTACAAACATGTTTCTAGTCTTGTTTAAACACTAAAAATATAATTAGTTTACTTAGAAACGATGACTTTGTAAATCTTATAAATAAACTTGATTTCTTGAGAAAATTATTTTTGTAATCATCTATTTACAAGATTTGTATTTTGTTTAAATCATCCTTACATATGAAAACCAATTTCATCATTCAAGTTCATGAAGACATAAAGCATGATGATCTTGGTCTTTCACAAGATCACCACTTTAACTTACTATATCATGTGTTTAATCACAATCTAGTAGGTTTCTTATGATGTCTAACATCACTAACACAAATCATCACTCATCAAGAAGCAAATCATCATCATTTACATGTATTCTTATGTATTTAAGCTTATGTTAAAGTATCATGATCATGTTCTTTTGTGTTCATCAAGTTTATCATTGTTCATCATTTTTTAACCAACTAAATATGAAATACCAAAGGGTTATGAGAGTCTTACAACTAGCACAAGGCTAGGGAAGAACACTTGATGTTGAAGATGATAAATGGGTTGGATAAAAGCAAAAGAAGAAGGTCCTTCAATCTCCAAGAACACCAAGCTTGTTTGTAACCCTTATTGCACCTTGTGTACACTTGAGATTGGTTGAACTTGAGTTGAAGATGATGGTGGTGTTGATGGTGGTTTCAGCCGTGAGCCAAGGAGAGGGAGAGAAGAAAGTGGTGGGTGTTTAGTGTATAAGGGAATGAGGGAGATTAAGTGTTCTTATAGTACAAGACAAGATCACTAGTAAATCTTCATAAGATCTCCTAATATCTAAATGAATCCAAGGAAAATCAAATGGGATCTTGGTGAATCAAGGGAAAGATTACACAAGATCAAAGGTGGGGCCTCCCATGACCGTCCACTTTTAAAGGGGGGGGGGTAAAGTGTAAATTTCAATCACTAATTTCATAAATAAGTTAGTTTTCAAATATAATGTTTAGGGATTTAATGTGTTATTCTGTTATAAGGGGTGTTATGGTGTTCGGGGATCATAACTAGCTCACAAACATTAAAACAATGCTTCTAGTAATATTTTGATATTTCGGGTAATGTCCGGTTGTTCGGTTAGATACCGGTTTGTTAAAGTGCTAAATTGCACCGTTTAGTGTCCTTTAAGTACTCTTTTGTGACACTTTTAATTCCCGACACTAGGAAGGTATTCCGGACCAATTAGTCATATTTTTACATGTTACTAACTCAATAAAATGCTGAATTTTGCTGAAATTTATGAAATTCAGCATTTAAAGTGTGTTTCGGGTGCTTTTCAGTGCGTATTTTAGCTTCCGGAAAGTCTATAAGTTAACCCTTGTATATACTCTTGGGTTTACATGTATTTTATACTTTAGACCTACTCCTAGGCCCCAATTCTATTGTCTGACTGCTTTCTGCAGAATCGTTGACACAATGTGTCTTACCGGTGAGTTTACTAGTATTTCTGATGCAACGCTATCATTAATGCATAAAGCAATATTTGTAGTATAAAACGTGCATGAATTCACAAGTATAGCATGTAATCAGACAATGTTAACATTTAAGCACATAATTGCAGTTATCAAGTATAAATTAAATTGTACAGAAATTATCGGTTTTATGTCTGTTCTCACACCAATCACTTCTACACCATCTTCTTCATCAAAAATCACACACACACTTAAACCTTCTCTCGAAATCGCCTGATTTGGACCTCTTGAAGGTGGTTTCCACTCGTTTTGTTTATGCAAACTGTTATGGAGCACCATTTGATCAAGATTGGTTCAAGATCTAAAGGATTTCACACTTTTCAACTAAGTTATGAATGATTTCCACACTTTTCAACTTATTTTGAACTTTTCTTCGATTCTTACACAAAATGGAAGGAATCTGGACTCAATCAGACTCTTGGCATATTCCTTAGTTGAGAGCCGGCTTGAAAACGGATTTTCACCGGAGAGATGGACCGATTTACGGGTCAAACATGAATCTTCATCAAGAACAGCGCATCTGTCCGAATGGGCTGAGACCATCCGGCCGAATGAACTGGACTTGGTATATTCCGTTGTTTGACACGTCATCACGTCGTCCCCGTTGGCTCAGAAAAACTTTTACTTAGAAAATTTTACAAAACTTCAACTGCAGATCACCCGCTCGAATGGCCATCCGTCCGGATGACCATCCGTTTGGATGACCTGACCTTTATAATTTCCATTGTTTAAACACTTTTAACTAAACTCCAAATTTTAAAGTTTCACAAACAATCACGCACTATTCGAATGGCCATCCGTTCGAATGGCCATCCTCTCGGATGACCATCCGTTCGGATAAACTTTTGAACACTTATTACCCCACTCGACACTCTGATTACAACCATTCAACCCTGAAAAAGACTTATGCTTATGTTTTCGTGCACAGGCTGACCCAACGCGCTCCCTTAAATCCAATCCAGATTGTGTTTACTCGATAAACACACACTGTGAGTATACTCGAACCCATTTCTTTTAACGCACTTTTGGGTGTTACATACGTTCTATATTAAAACACAACACACAACGCAAACACTTTATAAACGCTAACCGCTCCCGCATGCTATACCTGATCTGTTGAATGCTTGTTACTATGCTTATACATTCTTACACTAGACCGCCTCTAGCAACGATAGTACTATAGTTTGGACTCAGCACCTGTTGTGAACAGGGGTTGCTAGGGATCACATTACTTTACTTCACGTGTTCGCTGAACATGTGTCGCGCATACTCTACAACGCAGTCTCGTGGTTAGGTTGTATCATTGTTGATAGTTACATGCTTCGCCCATTACGTGTTACATGATGGCAATGCGTAAACGCTTTTATTATTATTATTATTATTATTATTATTATTATACAAACTTGTGTACTCACCTTTACTTTATGTATTGACTTTTATTTTAACGTATGTGACAGGTTGATTGGATGTTATGCTATGCTGAATCAAGTTAGGAAGTTTAGAAACCCACTAAATAAAATCTGAGTTGTCGGAAAGGATTTGTTTTGAGACTGAGCATCTGTAATGACTGTTGATGCTTTATTTGTTTACTCGTATGGGATGTTAAACCTTATAAATATTGTCATTGATAGTCGTTATGGATTCTTTTTGAGAATCTGTTTCGCTCAGTGCCACGCCCCGATGATTTCGCCATCGGTTGGGGTGTGACACCCTCAACTATAAATAGAGGTTTTGTGTCTTTATTTCAACTCTTCTAATCCTCTCATCCGCTCTCAAGATTCCAGCTGCGAACGAGACTTATTGTAAGCATTCCCTTCCGATTTTCATCCATTCTACTCCTACTCCATCTTCTTTAATCAAATCACACACCCACACATCAACTTTTTCTTAAATCATTGATTCTACATATCTCGAGGATGGTTTCCACTCGTTTTGCCTAGGCAAACTGTTGTGGAGCATCATTTAATCGGGATTGGATCAAGATCTAAAATATTATCACATTTTACAACTCATTTATGAACTTCTCGTTGATTTGTATGCAATGTTGATGGAATCGGAAACCCGTCAGACTCTCGACACCTCTCATTGTCGAAGAGCTGGTTCTATGGTTGATTTCCACCAAGAAGATGGTACGATTAATGGGTCAAACATGAATTACCATCAAGAACAACACTTTCGTTCGAATGGGTTAAGCCCATCCGTCCGAATGGACTGGGCTTGATGTTTCTTGATTCCGTTATCATAACCGTCTTCATTAATTAAAACATTTTTAATCGAAACTTCAATGAATTTGTCAGTTCAAAAAATAATCACAATCCATCCGTCCGAATGGAGCGTGTCCATCTGTCCGGATAGACTCTTTTACCCCACCGAATCATTTTCTTTTTATTTTAAAACACCAGTTATACGTCATATCGTTTTTCGCTCCAACAAGGTAGCCCATCCGTACGAATGGACTAAGCCTATCCGTCCGAATGAACCAAGGCCATCCGTCCGAATGGCCAAAGCCCATCCGTCCGAATGGACCCAACCCATCCGTCTTTATGGACTATGTCCATCCTACCGAATTGACTGTGGAACATCCAATCCCACCCGACACTCCGATTTCGACCGTATCAACACTTGGAAGACTTATGCTTCTATTCCCGTATGCAGGCTAATCCAACGCTCCCTTCATCCAATCCAGACAGTGTTTAGCTATTAAACACGCACAATGAGTATACTCGACCCCTTTTCATTTAACGCACTTTTGGGTGTTACATACATTCTCTATAAAAAACACAACACTTAAACGCTTTACCAATCGCTAACTGCACTCGCATTTTATACGTGATTAGTTGAATACTTGTTGCTATGTTACACAGTGATGCCCCTTAGCAACGATAGTACTATAGTTTGGACTCAGTACCTGTTTATTCAGGGGTTGTTAAGGATCACATATTTACTTCACGTGTTCGCTTCGGTGAACATGTGTCGCGCATACTCTACTCGCAGTCATGTGGTTATGCGTAAACGCTTTTATACTATATCTATGCTAAACTTGTGTACTCACCTTTACATTTTTTGTATTGACTTTTATTTTAACGTATGTGACAGGTTGATGGATGTTAGTTAAACAGACTTGTTTTTGTTTGAGAGATGTGAACTCCGTTATGACTGTTTGTTGAAATATTTGTTTATTAGTATGGGATAATGAACCTTTTAAATATTGTCATTAAATAGTTGTTATAGATTCTCTTGAGCAATCTGGTTCGCCTAGTGTCGCGTCCCGATGATTCCGCCATCGGTTGGGGTGTGACACATCATCCATTTCTCGATCACCTAAACACATATGGTCAAAAAAATATATGGCCTCAGCACATCAAATCATTTTAGTCACCGACAACCTTATTTCCATCTATGCCCTTTGGTTTTTCTTACAAGTTACAACCATATCTCCAGATCTCAAGTCTCTTCATCTTCTTCAATTAAGCGTCAACCATATCTCTAGATCTCAAACTCATCAAGCAATATCATTCAATAGATTATAAACTCCAAAATCAATCATGGACTTTTTCATACAAATCCGAAAACACCCTTTTTCATACAGCCCAAAGTTTGCAACGTTTTCATACAAATCTTGAACGATGATAATAACTTTTAGGTTAGAATCTTTAATTTGTTTGGATATCTATCCAATAGTGTGTTGAGGATTAACTGTGGTGACAATGGCACCAAGGGATATGATGGAGTACACTGTAACTGGGTATTGGATTGAATTTGGGGCGAGGATTAGAACAACATCACTTTTGGTGATGCCAGTTAGGTGTTGAAGGCGTGTGAGAGTTTAGCAACGGTGGTTTTGAATTGGGAAAAGGTGGTCTTGAGATCTGGATATGGTTGATGTTTAATTGAAGAAGATGAAGATATATGGATGCAATTTATTTATTTATTTATTTATTTATTGAAGGATTTATAATAGGTTGGTGAATTGACATAAATGCCTCTTATGTGAGAGGCACATTACTAGTTTTAACCAAGTAAATGAATGAAGTTAGTAATTGGGGCCAAAAGGGTTAGAAAAAAAGACGTTGGAGGCTCAGATGTTAAAAGAATTTTTTTAGGCTAAAATGATAAAAATAATATAACCACAAGGGCCAAAATTGTAATTTACTCTTATATAAACTTTTTCTTGCTTTAAAGAGTAAAATGCACGGATAGTCCTTGTGGTTTGGTGAAATTTCACCTTTAGTCCCCAACTTTTCAAAATTACACTCTTAGTCCCTGTGGTTTGACAAGTTGTTACTCGGATAGTCCCCAAAGCGGATGGAGGTTAGTTTTTCTGGTTAAATGGGTGTGAAATGACAAGGACTATCCGAGTAACAACTTGTCAAACCACAGGGACTATCCGAGTAACCTTCATCCGCTTTAGGGACTATCCGAGTAACAACTTGTCAAACCACAGGGACTAAGAGTGTAATTCTGAAAAGTTGGGGACTAAAGGTGAAATTTCACCAAACCACAGGGACTATCCGTGCATTTTACTCTACTTTAAAGTTATATTCCCTCATTATAAATACTCTTTTATTTTGGTAAAGCCCTAGCCGCCCTAACACAACTTCTCCACAATCGTACCCACTCGCATGCCTTTTTCCGACCACCGGCCGGCCATCATCATCCACCACGCCGGAGCTCAACCAGTCAATCGTCAGTATCCCACTCGCTAGGTATCTTTACTTTCCATCGATTAACTATGATTAACTTATTATGCTTCATATCGTTATGTTAAAAGTCTGAATTTTATTTCATATTTCGCCAAGTTCTAGATCTAGTGATTTATTGATTATATGTATTGATTTGAATAATGAAACGGTACCCATGTTGGTTTATTTGGGCTTTGACTTTTTGACCGGTTGAAATTTATAAACCTAATCAAGATTTGTGTGTTGTAATTGTAAAAGATATTCAAATCTGATTTTATAAATTTATAAACAGGATTATGCACTATCTGTTTGGTGATGATAATGGTGGTGGCAACTTGTCATCATCAGTTACAGAGATGAGTGTTACATTCAGAGGTTTTGATGATGGAATGAGAAATACAAGATCTGATAAGGTGAACAAACCTTCATGTGTTGTAAATTGTGGTGAGCGTATAACATGAGTTTAAAGTGGACTAGACTACCTTCATAATGGTGTTAGCGGGATTGAACTACCTTCACATGTTTATTGACACTTAATACAAAGTCATACATCGTGATGTCAAAAGCTCTAAATCTCAGTTTCAAGTTAGGGACAAGTATACTCTATATTAGATGCAAAGAGTCAAGAAAACGATAAGTATTCAGTCCGCATTGAATTACATTCACATTTGTGTTATTTTATAACACAAGTTATGCATCGTGACATAAAGAGGTCAAGTTATTGACATTGACAAAGTATTGTTGGATAAAACACAATATTTTGTGAATTGTACACTGATTAGATTAGATTAATTTGTGTATTTAGCTTATCCGACACTTTGTACAAATGTTTTAAACTGTTATAAAAGAGTTAGTATAAGCATTTCTTAGTTTATATATTTATTTACCTTGCATGTGATGTGAATTACTTGTAACAAATTCTTGTGAATATAAGAATCAATAATATTAATGCTAGTCTAGATTGTGTTTTGGTTTTAAGGGAATTGTTGAATCATGTGTTCTTGAATACAAATTAGGGATTTGGTAGTAGGGGTGCTGACCAGGATTTCGGCTTAGGTTGATTGTCTTTATCTTTTTTTTAAATGTATTCAATGATCTAACCGAAATGTCATTTTGATTTTCATGTTTGAGTTAATATCTTTTTAAGTTTGATAAGAGTCGTGTTTTAGGTTGGACTATTTCATTTCGACACCCGTAGTTTGAGCAGTCATAACATTTTAATAGAATAAAGTAATTGTACTCTATTGTGTTTAGTTGGATCTATTTAAATGAAAGGATGCACAAAATATGATGAATAACCTTACCATGAGTTATGCCTTCATGCTTAAGCAATGTTACACAAGAGGGTAGAGAGAATCTTTCCTTCGTGGTGCACTTCATCTTGTGACTTTTTGAAGTTGGATACCATTCGATATTCAATGATGCTAGTGCAAAATTTAATTTAATGTGTTAAGTTGCATCTTCATGTCGCTCTCATGTCGAAGGTTGCTGTTATCGCGTTGTTATCTTTGTGTTTTCCCAAATCATTTTCATTAGGACACTTGTGTGTATATAGGGAGACCTCTCACGGATGTCGATTGCACGGAATCAACTTTACTAAAAGCATTTTCCGTAGTGTGGGTTTTTGGTGTTTTTCCCTTAAAAAACGCCCCATCCACGCTCGGTAACCGCCCTCTTGGGCGTTTTTTTTTTTTCAAAAAATTTGAACAAGCGTTTGTAACCTAGTAATTATATATTTACTAGCCGCACAGCAATGACCAAACAAAAGAAAAAATTTCAAGGGCCTATTTTTGGGACCTAGGGGCTCTAGAATTCTTATGTATGACCTTAGATAAAAAAAATCAGGAAACTCCTGAATTTTTCTTCTAGTTCCGCCACTGGCTACACCCGTATTTATCAAGATTTTTCCCTTAACCTCTGAACATCCATTAATTAGTCCAAGTGTCTAACCGAAATGATACCGACCAAATTTATGGTAGCCCGCTGCAGAGCGCGGGTAACCCTAGAGTGATTAACCATACCCTCACCCTAACAACCGATCCTCCTTAAGGGCCAACGTTCTCGTTGTACACGACCTCGTTGATGATGCTTGGCTCTTTCCAGGCCAACACTCCGAGTTTGGCTTTGATACTAATGTTACATACCAACAAGAGAGCTTAACCCAAAAGACTAGTCTGATATTTAAACCTCACATTAATTGCCCACACAACCAATATGGAACAAATCTCTTACCTTGTAATGGTTTGAATTCATAAAGGAGGGCCAACGTTCTCGTTGTACACGACCTCGTTGATGATGCTTGGCTCTTTCCAGGCCAACACTCCGAGTTTGGCTTTGATACTAATGTTACATACCAACAAGAGAGCTTAACCCAAAAGACTAGTCTGATATTTAAACCTCACATTAATTGCCCACACAACCAATATGGAACAAATCTCTTACCTTGTAATGGTTTGAATTCATAACATACTAGTATGTTGCCCGTCGCGCGTTGCGGCGGCGCACGGCGGGTTGAACCGTGTAGTCACATACGAAGTGTAAAACACAATGCGTGAGACATAATACGCTACACATAATTCGTAAAACACAATGACTAAAAGACAATTACTTAAAGGTGTATAATACAAAGTTTTTAACCATGTGCGTAAAACATTAAAACACACAAATATGCGGCATTGCGTGAAAGCTTAGCGGTTAGACTTTGTAGGTGGCTAAAGAGCATGGTGCATGTAAACAAAGATATATAGAAAACATTATCATTCCTGAATGACGCAGTATACGAATCTGAGAAAAGCAATTTAGTTGAAGAAATTATAAGGAAAGGAAAAAGAATAAAAAAAGCAAAAAGAAAAATAGTTGGAAGGAATAGTGATCAAGCCCATGACTGATATGTTATCCAAAATCGTATTTACCAGCACCACCATGCAGCTTTTGGTGTGAATTATTTATCAACACCACCATGTTTTAGTGGTTTTAACCACTTGAGTCCAAAATAAAAAAGTTTAACGCCCTGAGTCCCTAGCCATTTATTTATAATGTTTTGAGTCCAATTTTGTTCATTTTATAACGGTTTGAGTCCAATTTTATAACGGTTGGACTCAAAAGGTTAAAATTTAGACTCAAATGGTTATAAAAAAGTGTCTAGGGACTCAAGGGATTAAACATTTTGATTTTAGACTCAAATAGTTAAAACAACTAAAATACAAATACTCAAAAAGTAATTTACTCTTAAAAGAAAATACATGAAAAATCAATTTTCTCATAAAATGTGTTATATTATAACACATACATTATAACACATACTTTTCAAAACCAAATCACATACCTATTAATGTAAACATATAAATATATTTATTTTAAAATAACATTTGCTAATTTCTAATAGTAGGTGTACTGTCCTGTCGATAATTACATAAAGTTGACTTTGAATTTGGTTAAAAACCTTCACAACCCATGGATTTAGATTACCAGACCACTATCTCAACATTTTTTATTCTGGTTTTTCTTCATCCCATCTTTCCAGTTCACCACCATGGCCACCGTTTCACCTTCACATCACCAGTTATGTTATCAACCCCTTTAATCTATCACCAACATCTAAACCGCTTAGTCTCCCTCACCACCGCGTACAACACCATAATTCTAGACGAACACGTTGTTTCGTCTCGAGACTCATGCCACAACACAGACCTTTTAGGGTTCCGTCGTTAAGCGGCGACAAGTGACAACGGCTCGACGGTTGTCGCATGCTGTAGATCGGGAACGAAGGAGGCGATTCGAGTGTAAAACCGCCGCTGCTATGACAAACCTTTTAGGGTTCCGGCGACAGCGGTGGCTACTTGTCATTATCGTCTCCGATTCTGTATATTCTCTCTCGGTCGTTCAGATAGCCTAGTCGCCGCGGTTGGCGATTGTCGGAGGTTAAGAGGTGGTTGGCAAAAACGGAGGTTAGGAGAAGTACCAATGGTGGCTGGTTAGGATCGGTTTTTTATATTTATTAAATCTCCGACCACCAGATCGGTTAGGTTTTCGATTAAGTTTTGTTAAAACTCCACGGATCTCCGTCACGTTCGTCCGCTGCACCGCTGCAGATGACGTTGACCTTAGTGCTACCGATTCGGTATATGTCTGATTGTTTTTTTATTTTAGATCGGGCGTAATTTGAGAATCGATTTTCTTGAGAATTGCTGCGTTTGACCACGGTTTTGCTTTTTAGTCTTCACATTCTTGATTCTTCTTACAAAGCAGATAAGGACAAAAGACGGTACAAACGGATGGCAGTATCGTAGTTAAGTCGCCTTTTTAGGGAGAAGTTATCGATGGCAAAAGCCACCGACTTTGTAATTTAAGATATAGTAGAATATGGTACAACATAAGAAGATGATTTTTGTTGTTGGTGTTAGTGGCATATGATGGTGTTAATGCGATAAAGAGACGGTGTGTGTGTTTTGAATCTGGGTTGGCATATGATGGTGTTAATGCGATAAAGAGACGTTGTGTGTTATTTGCATTAGGCTTGGTGGGTTAATCTTTGAATATCTCTCACTTTCCTTAGCTAACCACCAATCATTCATTGGACGCCACCTCTTTATTCCCTTATATTTCCTTAACTCTATGTTTCCGAGTTAACTTAACGTAGAAAAAGAAAAGAAAGTAAAAGTGAGAAAGGAAAGGACGGGAAAGGAAAAAAAAGATGTCTTTCCCCCCATTTCCTTCCAAATCGGAAGGATATAAAATACTAAAGAATTTAGCCTAGTTTTCCTTTGACTTCCTTTCTAATCCTTCCTTAAATGAAACTCGGGAACACCTGTTTTATTTTCCTTTCTTTTCCTTCCTTAAATGAAACTCTGGAACACAAAATATTTTTACTTTCTTTTTGTTTCTTTTCCTTTCCTCCCATTAGTAAACTCTAGAACACAGAGGTGAAAAGTGGAGTTCCTTGGACTCACTAAACATTTTTAAAAAATTAGTTTAATGTAAATAATAAACAATTAAAAATGTAATTTCATACTGATTTTATTAACATTAAAAAAATACCCCTTTGTTTAAGAAGAATTTTTTTTTTATTTCTTAACCCCATCTTTTTATTTATAAATATGAGAAAACATGATAAACCTTTGAAATCAAGAGTAACACAAATCTTCAACACTTAGGTAGTGTTTGTCATGCAGGAATGAGAGGCGAAATGGAATGAATGATTATGAGGGAATGAAAAAAAGAGTGTTTGTTTGGTCAATGGAATAGAATCACTCATTCCAAAAGGCATTCCATTCCCTCAAAATCATTCCTTCCACCCCTCATGTTTTTTTCCATTCCATCCCCTCTTGCACCATTCATCAACAACACCATAACCCACGACCTTCGCCACAACCCACCACCACCACCACCCACCATCGACGCCATCGCCGCCACCCGCCACCACCTCACCCCGATAGCCACCACCGCCGCCGCCACCCACTCGCCAATGTTATCACCCACAGCTGCGACCAACCGCCACGCCACTCGCCGCCGCTGCCCACCACCATCGTCGACGCCACCACCACCACCAAGCGCCACCGCCGCCACCAACCGCCACCTTTGCTGCCACGCACCACCAATGGCCACCTTGTCGCCACCACCACTCGTCGTCACCGCCGCACCGCCACTCGCCGCCACCACCACCACCCATCGCCACCGCCGACACCCACCACCGCCACCTATAACCACCCACAATCACTACCACCGACCACCACCACCACTCACCGCTAATTTTATTACTCCGTTTTTCTTGCCTACCGAACAATACACAATAATAATTCATTTCATTCACATGGTAACCAAACAAGATATGGAATGGTAATGATCCATTGCATTCCCTCGTCCATTCCATTACCTCGTCCATTCCATTCTTTCGTCCATTCCATTACCCCATACCAAACAGACCCTCAACGTTTAAAAGATTATCAACATGAGAATATGTAAATATAACCTACACTAATAACTAGGGCCTAGGGTGTGTACGGTTCGGTTCAGTTTTGGGTAAAACTGAAACCGTAACTGAAAGTTCGGTTTTTGAAAACCGTTTGGTTTAAGTTTTTTCGGTTTCGGTTATTTCAATTTTAGCAACGGTTCGGTTTTTAAACAAATTACGTAAAATTCAAAACTAAAAAATATAATTTAAAGTTTAAGAATCTTTCTTAAATCTTTACATTTAAGTTAATATATTTAATTTTTTTTTAATTAATACTGTTCACATAAACCTAACATTCTAATCTATTTTAATGTTTCCCCAATGTTTTTATTAAGTTGTTTTCTTTTATAATACTTTGAAAATCATATAATTTTTATATTAAGTTTTATTATTTATTGTAAACAATGAATAAATCATTTCAATGATAAATAAACATGTTAATGTTCTTATTATAAATCTTTAACAATCAAGAATAAAATTAATAATTCTTAATAGCATAGGTTAAACAATTAAACAACTTAAACTTAAACATAAAAATATATGGATTTGGCCTACTATTATAACTTATATTCGGTTATTGAAAATGGTTATCCGAACACCGAACCAAAATTTTCGGTTATTAAAAGTCCGAAAATCGAACAATCAGTTTTTGTTTCGTTTGGTTATTTCAGTTACGGTTCGGTTATTTCAGTTTTCTGCTCACCCCTACTAATAACCAGTGCTACCAAGAACTCGAAACTCTATATTAACAAAGATGATGTAGAACGAACGCAACGAAAGTAACAATATGTCTGAGGTGCACGCTTTACGATGCACTCTCTCTCTCTCTCTCTCTCCACTTTATACTAGAGGTGCACAAAAAACCCGAACCCTGGTATCAGAAAAACCGGTTTTTTAAACCTGAGCCGGGTTTTTTAAACCCGTAGGGTAGGGACCGGGTATGCATAATTAGTACCCGGGTTTTCATAATAACCGTAACCGTGTTCAAAAAACACCCGGACCCATTGTGTACAACTTTTTTTGAACGTTTTTTAACAGTCTTATGATCATTTAGAGTTTCTGTGAGGCTTTTTGGGCAGATTTCAAGGCATACAATATTTATAAATAGAGGTTTCCATTATATTTCTTTGTTTTATGCCAAAAATGAATCGAAAAACTCGATCTATACGCGAATCCGAACCATACCGACCAATACCCGAACCCTACCCGACCCCGGAAATAGGGTATTCTAATATCCGGGTATAGAAAACCCGAACCCGGGTACACAGGGTATGGATTTCTTGGCCAGTACCCGGACCCCAACCGACCCGGGTGTTGACAATACCCGAAATTTAAAACCCGGTCATACCCAACTCGTGTATGTACTCGAACCTGGATTTTAGAAGAAAAAAAACCCGATTTGTGCACCTCTACTTTGGGTATGTTTGGCAAAAGTAGCTGGTGGCTGGAAGCTGATAGCTAGTAGTTGTACCTTTTTAAATATATTTGGTGTTTGGCAGAGTAGCTGGAGCTTTTAATAAAATGTATAAAATGACCAAAATGGACATAACTAAAAATTTAAAAAGCTTGTGCATTAAAAGTTGATTATCTTTAGAGGTTAAAATAGTCATTTTCTCTAAAAGCTTGTAGCTCCTTCTAAACGCTACTAGTAGGAGTGTTCAACCAAAAGTTTCAAGCTCCTGACCTAAAAGCTTCAAGCTCCTTCAACCAAACAAGACTTTTTTTTTAGTAGAACTTTTTCTTAAAAGCTTAAAGCTACAAGCTTTTAAAAACTTCTAAAAGCTCCATACCAAACATACCCTTTATACTACTCCACAAGAATCTGGATATGGTTGATCGATACCGATCAACCATGTTTCTTTTAGAGACAAAATGGGTTGATGACTTCTTGAGTTGTCCCGAACTCAGAACAAGCTACACAATCCCAGCTAAGCCAAACTAATGGATGGGCAGAATGCGTGGGTCCGGTCCAAACATTAGTCTTGGACAGATGTGTGGGATCAACCCAAACGTGAATCCATAGCCCTGACACTAATCTACATAGTCTGCTTAGAAAAAACTCAAATAAACAAAACAAAAAAAAAACAAAAGAGCTAAACTTAACATAACATATATCAAATACTAGGTTTTTACCTGAGATTGCTTCCTGGGCTCGGGAAACTTAGTTATATTAATTACTATTTGTTATTAATATAACAGTCTGAACCTAGGCTCCGAGAGCTAGACTCTAGATGTATGGAAGAAAAAACAGCAATATCAGTGAAATTAATCCTAGCCTAAAAGGTCTGAACAATAAAATAGTATAGTCATATGAAAATAGAATTTTCATAATTAATAAGTATACTTGGAGATGCTTAGTGAGCAAAACTTGCAACAAGTACAACAGTGTTATTTCTGATAAGAGTTCATCTGGCTTCTCTGGTTCCAGCCCGAAAATATTATTATAATCCAGCGTTCTTTTCTAGTTTTTGAATTTGATTCAGGAAGATCCATGAAATCTGTATAACCAGAAATTTAATGAATCAGAAACATGCATTGGATCGTACTATTATTGTGTGCACGACTGCACGCGTACGTGTGTGTGTGTGTGAGAGAGAGAGAGAGAGAGAGAGAGAGAGCGAGTACTGTCACACCCCAACCGATGGCGGAATCATCGGGGCGCGACACTAGGCGAATCAGATTGTTCAAGAGAATCCATAACAACTATATTGCGATAATATTTAGTACATTCGTTATCCCATACTAATAAATAATACAATCACATAAGGTATCACAGATTTCTTGTCCTCTCGAACAATACAAATCCGACAACCTAGATTTTAGTTGAGTTTCTAGACCTCCTAGCTTGATTCGATATGGTCTGCGATCTAACCTGCAACATACGTTAAAATATTTGTCAATACAAAAGTATTGGCGAGTATACAGGTTTGATAAGTATAGCGTAATAGATTAAAAGGTGTAGCGAATTTCCACATGCATAAACGTAACGCACGACATACATACTCACAAAGCTGATACTACCAACTAAGTCCTCGATAGTACTATACTAGTCATGGTGGGACGTCGCGAGTATAAGCCCTAGCATATATGCACCTAGCATCACGTATATCTATGCATAACAGTTATTCGCAAGTGATAATTCGATTGATTGAATAATTCGATCGATGAGTTCGATTTGTTAGAAACGTATGTTACACCCAAAATGCGATTAAAAAGGGTTCAAGTATACTCACAGTGCGTATTTAGCAAGAACACAACTTGATTGGGTCGGTTACGGGTATGTCTACGTTAAATCATTGAAGGATATAGTAAACGATGCACGGTTAAGCGAGAGTGGCGTGGAAAAGTCAGTTATCCGGTCGGATGGTGCTCATCCGTTCGGATGGGCTCATCCGATCGGATGACACATGGATCGGATGGGATGGTCCGGTCGGATGGCCTCCTGTCCGATCGGATGGCCTGCTGTCCGATCGGATAGCAGCCTGTCCAATCGGCTGGGCTGCTGTCCGATCGGCTGGCAGCCTGTCCGATTGACTGGGCTGCTGTCCGATCGGCTGGCAGCCTGTCCAGCTGATATTCGACCAATTTTGATGGTTTTTCAGCTGTTTTGATTGGGACGGTGTTCCTTCAGGCTAAACAACCGAAGTTCCATCAAGTCTGACCCGTTCTAATGGCCGGGAACCACCCCGTTCCATCAGATCTGGCCGTTCTTGATGGCTCTTCTCAAGTTTAACCCGAAATCACACACACTATGGCTAGGTAACTTAGGTTTGGTGAGATTCATTATAAAACAGGTGAAATTACTTAGATCCGAGCTGTTTATGGTAAGGATGAGGTCACACTTTGAAGTTTATGTGAACTTAGGGTGACATCATCCTCAAGGCACCTCGAATCCTTAAGAATCACACCACTCCTTGATTAGAAAACATAGATTTAGACTTGATTTATGTAAAAACGTATGGAAATCACTCAGATCTAAGTCGTTCTTGCCTGGGATGACATCACCCTTGAAGTTCATAAGAACTTCATGGTGACATCACCCCAGAATGCCCAAGATCCAGAGATTCCACGGTTAAAAGTGGAGATTTAACAGGTAGTAAGGTGTAGAATTGGTTAAACATCAAGGAAGTACAAGATTTGAGTTAAAAACATACAAGAATCGCGAGAAATCGAGAGATAAAGGGGTTGGAACTTCTGGTCGAGCAGCAACAGTGAAAACAAGTGTGTTTGGGGTGAATGAGGGGTATTTATAAGCAAGGAGGAAGGAAAGGAGGGCAGGTTGGCCTGGATCGGACGGCCCGTTCGATCGGTCGGCATGACCGTCCGATCGGTTGGCATGACCGTCCGATCGGTTGACATGTCAGTCCGATCGGCTGACATGCCTGTCCGATCGGTTGGACCATGTCTGTCCGATCGGTTGGTCCATCCGATCGGTTGGCATGTACTGTCCGATCGGTTGGACTTGTCCTGTCAGATCGGTTGGACATGTCAGTCCATCCGGATGGCCACTCCGGCGCGATGGATTTCTCTGTTTTTGATCGTTTCGATAGTTTTCGAAGTACGCGCTTTTCATAGTTAATTTATATTATTATATATGTGTATATATATATATCACTAGGGGTCGTATTTACGTATCCATGATTTCAAAGTTTCGATAATTAGCATTCGGTTTTCGATTCGAGTGCGCGATTATTAGCGACGTTTCACGGCCATCAAGGAGGGTAGTATAGGTCCTTTCTCGATGTCATAGTGAACGTTATTGTGTGTTGTGCCACAATGACTGACGGGGTACCACTCACTCGTATTATCATCATCGTCACGACGACTGGAGCTATAGCACTCACCCGAGAGTCCTTGTTAGCGTTAATTATCTGCGTTTTGACACATCACGGCCACCGAGGAGGGTAGAATAGGTCCTCACTCAGTGCCACCGTGAGTGTTAGTGTTTGTGATCGGTGTAGTATAGCGATAATGTATTGCGAAAATATGCGATTATCCTTCGAATAACGAGGTATGCGATATAGTTACATTATGATCCGAATCTCTGGTGCTAGGCGTAACGAGTATATCGAGTAGTAACAACGCACAAAAGTGCGGGTTGTTACAGTCTCCCCTACTTTAGGAAATTTCGTCCCGAAATTAATCCAATGGGTAGGTTTTTGTGAGTTGATCCTGGTTAAGTAGCGATATAGCGAGTGATTTGACCGAGAGTTGACAAGCGAGGGTGTTTCGAATAAGAGAGATCGATTGCGATAACGGAAATGCGACATAAGGACGAAAGCAATATCCCACGAGTTGGCGTTCCACAGTAGCTCATGTCGCGAAGAATTCGTTAGTTCAATATGACTGCAATTTTGAAAGAACTTGAAGGGTTTCTCATGACATGGAACTAACTGAGTCGATCGTTAACCAACGTTACGAGAAGCGTTCGTTTTTAGTTATTATTAAAAAGGAATTTTGAATGGAAATCTCGAACTATTTCCTTTTAACGCATGGTCAACTGAGTCGATGTTAACCAACGTTGTAAGGAAGTTTAGGTTTTACACATTTTAAGAAGTTCGAAGATGAAAACGGGGGTTATGAAACTCTCCTACGACATGGGTTCAGCTGAACTCGATGTTGAACCAACATCTCAAGAAAGTCTTATTTTCGATGCTGCAAAAGGTTTTTAGGAAAAATTTGGACTCATGAAAGCTCCTCGTGGGCATGGAGTTAAACCGATTCGATGTTACTTCCACATCGTAAGGAGTTTCACTTTTCCATGGTTTTTAATAAAAAGTTTTATAAAAATCAGTTTTAACCGTTTGAAAAAGATAATTTAACATCGGCCCCACTTGGCACCTTCCCACGGAAGTTCGTTAATATGATCGAAACATTTATATATAGGAAGTACCAGCGGCGTATCCACCATGTTTTGACCAAGTTACTTTCGTTTCGTGCGGTGGTGTCAGGTGTGCCATTATAACATGGATAGAATGGCGCTTCCTTGGTCCAATCAATAGGAGGTCGGACCAAGTCGAAAGTGAAATCGAATAGTTTAGGTGGCGAGATTGATTGCGACTATAGTGATGACGGTGCATGCGAGTAGCTTGATGACACGAAAGATCGAAGTAACGTGTCGGTTAGGCGACGAGCGATAAGCGGTAAGCGAATAGCGCGATATTGATTAGATTCCACTTTAAACCCACATGGCACGTTTCCACGAGAGTTTGCTAACATGCCGAAACACTATGTTTAACCAGGCTAGTTTTGCCTCGTGAAGCGGTGTCATGTGTACTAATACCACACAGACTGCAATGGGCACCAAGCGAGCGATAAGTGGTACGCGATACGCGAATAAGCGGTAGACTATACACGATAAGCGATAAGCGACTAGATGATTTAAGCGAATAACACGACACAACACCAGTAATGACGGCGGCGATAAACAAATTACGATAATCGGCAGTTGTTGCGTGCAAGCAATGGAGGTATACGCGATTCATGCGATTCGATTCGATTGATTATGCCACAGAGTTTAACCAACATCAGACCCCACATGGCCTGTCTCCACGAAAGCCCGCTGATATGACAAAAACACCTTGCTTTATTCATATGAGCTTCATCTCGTGAAGCGAGGTCATGTGTGCTAACTTAACACAAATTTCTCAGATAACGGTAGGCGATAGTGATAGATTGATACATAGCTGCGACATAGATTCACATAATAAGCGATAGAGATTCATATAATAAGCGATAGAGATTCATATAATAAGCGATAGAGATTCATATAATAAGCGATAGAGATTCATATAATAAGCGATAGAGATTGCGAATTACACATGATAAGCGATTGCGATTAGTTCGAATTTTGTTTCGAATAAATTTAACGTTACGTTGCAACGCATCACGGTGATCGAGGAGGGTAGAATAGGTCCTCGCTCAGACAACATCGTGAACGTTAATGTGCTTGATGAGATCGGTTGCTATAGACTTACGACCAGTCCTGTGTTGATGCAATTGTCCTGCGAGGTAGACTCTCCTGAGTCCATCGATGAGGCGATTGCATTGCGTTTGCAGACTTACGACAAGTCTTGCGATGATATGGTATGGTATGTTACGCCTTGCGATTGAGTGTAGTGTGTTGAAAATAATCACAATAGTATAATAGGTCTAATAACGTTCAACTCCACCTGGCACTTTCTGCACGAAACTTCGGTAGTATGGCAAAGCACACCTTGCTTTACCCTTATTACTTAAATCTCGTGTTTCGGTGTCATACTTTGTTGAAACGTTTATGGCACCTTAGAATTTGCTACGATCTCCGTGCACTGACCCAAATAATCCCGTGTGCACCCGTGATTAGTCGTTCCTTGCATGTTTATCGTACCTTGTTCTAAGAGTGTAGTGAGGGTAAAACACATTACTTTGTGATATTGTATATAGTATGTGTGTGAATCTAGCCTAAGTGTGATGACTAGAGTGTGAGAGAGAAAACGAAAACGAGAGTTAATGTTACGCATAGTGGCAACGTCGAGTAATAGAGTAGATTCAAAACTTAGAAGGTAACGTCGAAAATCGTATCATTACAACTTTATCCTACGCGTGCTAGATGTTCGATGATGAAGACTTTTGCTGGAGCTGTTGTGGTTGTACTCAAGTTCGCGGTTCGATGCGGCAGTTGCGGGTGAAGTGACTGTAACGATTGCAGTTATTGCAATAGCGACAGTCAGCCCCAACTGGGTGATGATAGGTACACGAGTAACACTGAGGATGAGCTCCAGTGTAAGCTCGTTTTGGAAACACCGGGACTGCTTGAAGAGGCCTCGGCTGCGGCAGTTCGGTGGTTGATGAGTTCGGGCTTGAAGTCTTTCGTTTGCGGCTGGGTTTGTCGGTGTCTTGCGAAGAGGTGTCGTCGTTGGTGGATTCGTCCGAGGTCTCACTTGCAGAATCCTTGGCTGATTTGTCGGAAGATCCGTCGGCAGATTTGTTAGAAGAATCAACAGCAGATTCGTCAGAAGAATCGTTAGCAGATTCGTCAGAAGAATCGTTAGCAGATTCTCCTGAAGAATAAGTGGCGATTGCTTGATGAACTTGCTTGACAAGATTCTTTGAGAAGAACCCCTCCATGAGTCGTTTGTTGTTGATTTCTGCGGCTAAGCGATAGGCTTCTTCGATGGTAGCAGGTCTTGCAGCTTCGACAAAATTACCCACACACTCAGGCAAGCCGCGAATGTACTTCGAAATGGCTTTTTCTGAAGTGTTGACTTGACTTGGGCAGATTATGCTAAGCTGTTTGAACCTTGCGGTGTAGCCAGCGTTGTCGCTTTTGACTTGCTTGATTTTCCAGAATTCGTCTTCCAGCTTCTGAATTTCGTGAGGAGGACAGTACTCTTTCTTCATGAGCTCTTTCAGCTCATTCCAAGAGAGAGCGTAAGCTGCGGTGATCCCACGTTTATTACGTTCGACGGTCCACCAGTCGAGTGCTCGTGATTGAAATACTCCGGTAGCGCAAGTAGTACGGGAACTATCGGGACACCCACTTTGACAAAGGGTAACTTCGATAGAAGCGAACCACTGGAGTAGTTGAGCCACACCTCCTTCACCCATGAATTCCATCGGGTTACAGGCTTTGAAGTGTTTGTAAAGAAAAGCAGATAGTGGCGCTTCCGTCTTGGAGTCTTCTGAGGCTCAAGAGTTGCTGAGAGAGTGCACTTGAGCGGCAATTCGAGAAATAAGCTTTACCACTTCTTTGGTCACAAGTGATGCAATCCTCTTATTAGCACTTCGTTTGGCTCTTCTCATGGCTACTTGTCTCGAGGTAGAGTTGTTGGAAGGCATCTAGATAGGAAGAGACTTGGAATGAGATTCGATCATAATGATTTTTGAGTTTCGTGATGCGATTAAGCGCGTTCCAAAACTTGATGCGATAGTATAATAGTAATGCGAATCACATAGGAGCCATATAGGAGACACGAAGTTCCTAAGTTCTCACACAATGACTTGTTTGTTTATACGTATATATATATATATATGTATTTATATATTTGTAATTTGTAATCATACACATACAGGTCGATTTAGAATAAGCGAGGACGCGTTGAGGTGAGAAAACGATAGCGAAGGCGACAGATTATGCATTAGTTTTGTTGCGAACATTCGGGTTTCGTTTTAGATTGCGATGGCTGTGCGAATTGTGCGTTTATAAAGCAGGGAGTGAAAATCGTTAAATCGAGAAATCGATAAAGCGTAAAGTTTCAAAACGTAAATAAGTTCCAACCATTTGTAAGATCGGCGATTCGTATGCTAGAGTGCCTTGGGTATTTAGGCGTCGACTACCCAAGGTAACCCAACTATATTCAACAAGTTCGAGCATGCGCGTTGACCCAGAAGACTTCATGCTTCCACTGGGATGCAGCTCATGGCATTTGTCTTCCTAGTCATTGCGTGGCTCGAGTTATCGTGATAGTTAAGTCCTTGGTGGGAGCTTTTTTGAAAACCAGTTTAGAGAGTGGAACGGCTTATTAAGGTACGGGTTTCACCCCTGACTTAACAGCTTCGTTCCTAATTGTGGTTATGCTCTTCGAATAAATTCGTGAGTTCCACTAGATTTCGAAATGGAGACTTTCGTCGAGATGTGGATGTCACTCCTAACTCGGTGAAAGGTTCTCGTGCTAGAAAATGCGTTGAGTGAGCGATCTCATCGAGAGTTCTGAGTTTTCACACCTGGTCTCGACTGGGTCACTCAGTTTCGTTATGCGAGTATTTTCGAAAACACGTGTATTGTGTTGGCCTTAGGAAAGACTAAGTAGTATTCCGGCCTTAGGAACGGCTCTTTCGTGTGAAGTTGTGGTACGCAGTGTTCACACAAGGTTGTAGCTTTTAGCGACTTCGATCGAGAGTATCAAGTAAGCCCGATACAAACCCCATGGGGTTCGTACGAGTCGGCCTGTTGGTACTTAGACTATAGACTAGGTCAATTTCTAAGACGTCGACCCGGACTAGGTCGAGTCTGGCCAAATTCCCTATAGTTATGGCTCTGATACCAATCTGTCACACCCCAACCGATGGCGGAATCATCGGGGCGCGGCACTAGGCGAATCAGATTGTTCAAGAGAATCCATAACACCTATATTGCGATTATATTTAATACATTCGTTATCCCATACTAACAAATAATACAATCACATAAGTTATCACAGATTTCTTGTCCTCTCGAACAATACAAATCCGACAACCTAGATTTTAGTTGAGTTTCTAGACCTCCTAGCTTGATTCGATATAGTCTGCGATCTAACCTGCAACATACGTTAAAATATTTGTCAATACAAAAGTATTGGCGAGTATACAGGTTTGATAAGTATAGCGTAATAGATTAAAACGTGTAGCGAATTTCCACATGCATAAACGTAACGCACGACATACATACTCACAAAGCTGATACTACCAACTAAGTCCTCGATGCTCGAAGATGCGATGGCAAACTAGACCCCGTCGGGCGCAATAGTAATATACTAGTCATGGTGGGACGTCACTAGTATAAGCCCTAGCACATATGCAACTAGCATCACGTATATCTATGCATAACAGTTATTCGCAAGTGATAATTCGATTGATTGAATAATTCGATCGATGAGTTCGATTTGTTAGAAACGTATGTTACACCCAAAATGCGATTAAAAAGGGTTCAAGTATACTCACAGTGCGTATTTAGCGAGAACACAATTTGATTGGGTCGGTTACGGGTATGTCTGCGTTAAATCATTGAAGGATATAGTAAACGATGCACGGTTAAGCGAGAGTGGCGTCGAAAAGTCAGTTATCCGGTCGGATGGTTCATCCGTTCGGATGGGCTCATCCGATCGGATGACACATGGATCGGATGGGCTGGTCCGGTCGGATGGCCTCCTGTCCGATCGGATGGCCTGCTGTCCGATCGGATGGCAGCATGTCCGATCGGCTGGGCTGATGTCCGATCGGCGGGAAGCCTGTGCGATCGACTGGGCTGCTGTCCGATCGGCTGGCAGCCTGTCCAGCTGATATTCGACCAATTTTGATGGTTTTTCAGCGGTTTTGATTGGGACGGTGTTCCTTCAGGCTAAACAACCGAAGTTCCATCAAGTCTGACCCGTTCTAACGGCCGGGAACCACCCCGTTCCATCAGATCTGGCCGCTCTTGATGGCTCTTCTCAAGTTTAACCCGAAATCACACACACTATGGCTAGGTAACTTAGGTTTGGTGAGATTCATTATAAAACAGGTGAAATTACTTAGATCCGAGCTGTTTATGGTAAGGATGAGGTCACACTTTGAAGTTTATGTGAACTTAGGGTGACATCATCCTCAAGGCACCTCGAATCCTTAAGAATCACACCACTCCTTGATTAGAAAACATAGATTTAGACTTGATTTATGTAAAAACGTATGGAAATCACTCAGATCTGAGTCGTTCTTGCCTGGGATGACATCACCCCAGAATGCCCAAGATCCGGAGATTCCACGGTTAAAAGTGGAGATTTAACGGGTAGAAAGGTGAAGAATTGGTTAAAGATCAAGGAAGTACAAGATTTGAGTTAAAAACTTACAAGAATCGCGAGAAATCGAGAGATAAAGGGGTTGGAACTTCTGGTCGAGCAGCAACAGTGAAAACAAGTGTGTTTGGGGTTAATGAGGGGTATTTATAGGCAAGGAGGAAGGAAAGGAGGGCAGGTTGGCCTGGATCGGACGACCCGTTCGATCGGTCGGCATGACCGTCCGATCGGTTAGCATGACCGTCCGATCGGTTGACATGTCAGTCCGATCGGCTGACATGCCTGTCCGATCGGTTGGACCATGTCTATCCGATCGGTTGGTCCATCCGATCAGTTGGCATGTCCTGTTCGATCGGTTGGACTTGTCCTGTCCGATCGGTTGGACATGTCAGTCCATCCGGATGGCCACTCCGGCGCGAAGGATTTCTCCGTTTTTTATCGTTTCGATAGTTTTCGAAGTACGCGCTTTTCATAGTTAATTTATATTATTATATATGTGTATATATATATATCACTAGGGGTCGTATTTACGTATCCATGATTTCAAAGTTTCGATAATTAGCATTCGGTTTTCGATTTCTGTGCGCGATTATTAGCGACGTTTCACGGCCATCAAGGAGGGTAGTATAGGTCCTTTCTCGATGTCATAGTGAACTATATTGTGTGTTGTGCCACAATGACTGACAGGGTACCACTCACTCGTATTGTCATCATCGTCACGACGACTGGAGCTATAGCACTCACCCGAGAGTCCTTGTTAGCGTTAATTATCTGCGTTTCGACACATCACGGCCACCGAGGAGGGTAGAATAGGTCCTCACTCAGTGCCACCGTGAGTGTTAGTGTTTGTGATCGGTGTAGTATAGCGATAATGTATTGCGAAAATATGAGATTATCCTTCGAATAGCGAGGTATGCGATATAGTTACATTATGATCCGAATCTCTGGTGCTAGGTGTAATGAGTATATCGAGTAGTAACAATGCACAAAAGTGCGGGTTGTTACAAGTACCATGACATGAGGAGCAATCCTAACACAGTAAACAGGGAATCCAGTATAGAACTTAAACGGTCCTCCAGATTTGAGGGTTTTCAAAGCGCAATCCATTGATCCAGTGTACGGGTATTTCCCCTCCGCATCGGGCTGCATTTTCTGAATCTGCGTTTTCACATAATCAAAAGGTAAACTGCAAGCTGCAGCAAAGAACCCTGATACCGTAATGGCACCTGCAAAGCCAAAAAAAATCATATTCACAATTCTCACATACACATACGTATACGCATATATTAGATACAGGATAATAACTTACCCAGAATTGTAGGACCCTCGCCAGCACCCAAATTATCCTTAAAAAACTCAACACTTTGATCATAAGAAGCAAGCATTCCCATGTTCAAAGCCATCGCTCTTACGACAGTGGGACCCGCACCTTTCCAAAGAGCCAACACTCCTTTATCAACAGTAATCCTATACAAAGCATGGAATGCATTTGTGTAAGTACGCCTCTGGGCTGCAGGTAGGGTGGCATCTGCCTGCATACGGATCAGTGCCAGATCAGCTGGAATCCCGACACATGCTCTGATTGCGCCAGCTGTCAGCCCACACAACGCTTTTTGGTATAGAGGAAGAGGCTTTCCATCATTTGCTTCAAGTGCCTTGTTTGTCAAAATCCTATTAAGTTATAAAATACAGATAAAGTGTATTGTCGAAAGCCAACTGAGATTGAAAACCACAAACAACGTACATGAACTTACATGATGTATATAGAATAAATATTCATATATAGAATCTAAATATCTTTCAAATATAATTTATTTATCAAATGATAACTCACCTGAATGTACCAAGTCTGGTAGTCGTGTATGTGGCTTGCCTTAGGAGCCCAGCAGACAAGCCCTGCGCCAAACAACACACCGGTTGGAAAATATTTATAAATAAGAATAAAGAAACTTCAAATTTTGAAACAAAGTTTTAAATATGAATCATGTTCCCAACAAAAGGGATAGATTATTATAAGTTATGAAACATCTTTACGTCAAAACATGTTTTAAAGTTGTAAGAAATTCAAGCAGGATATGTAAATTAAATCACAATCAAACAGCAGAAAAATGAGGATAAGAAATATGCTAAAAACAATGAAACAACTTTCATAATTAATCAGAAAATTTCAAGATGAAGCAGTCCTCCAATAAGACCACAACAAAGACAGAGATGACACATATATGAGTAGTCCAAACCTTGTAAAAACCACCAACACCCTCATTTTTAAGCATCTCCTTTGTCACCGATACAGCAAATCCTTGACCCAGTTGGATTCTCCCCAGCAAAACCACTGTTTGACCAAGTTCAAACCACTGTTTGACCAAAGTCAAACCACTGTTTGACCAAAGTCAAACTACTTGTAACACCCCGTGTTTCGAAAGTCAAAGTCAAGATTGAAGTCAAAGGAAGAAAAGATTGCTAATTGCGGTCTGTCTCTCCTTGCTCAATTCCTGTTTTGACTTCTTTGACTCGTAGATAGTCTATTTTATTTTCGCTTTAGTTGTATTATGTGGAGTATCTATTAATAATCGCATGGTAATTGCTATTTATCGCATGTTTAATCGCTTTATCACTATCACAATTGCACTCGCAACTCGAATTACGCATTTTGGTTATGGTTATACGTGTGTGTGTGCCTTATGTGTTACTTGTGCATGTTTATTTATGTTATGAAATCAATCGAAACGCAATCGAACTCAATCGCAATCGAATCGCAAATGCTAAACGCATACGAAATAAGGATGCTTGTATGTTGATATAGTAGTTGGGATTAAAAGTAATTTGACTAGGAAACTCTATCTCATCAAAACGCTCGCAATCGCAATCGAAATGGCAAACTCGTCGCACCGAACACTCAAACAAGGTGACTGATCGACCAGCCCCTCTCCACTCCTTTCCACTTTGGGTAACCCTATAAATACCCCATGTCACCATCATACTTTCCACTTTTGGCAACTGACGTCCGACCAGTGCTCTAACCTTCCTTTTTCTCCGATTTCTCGCAATTTTGGTAAGATCTCGTCCTAAATCTTGTACTTCCTTAATCTACACGCACTCCTACACCTTTCTGCCTTTTGAATCTTAACTTTTAACCGTGAAATCATCAAGATTTAAGGTGTTCTAGGATAACGTCATCATGAGTTCTTGAAGAACTTCATGTTTTGATCTCAATCCACCAAGAACAACTTAGATCTAACCGATTTCCACATAAACAAACAAGGATCTTTCATAAATTTAAACATATTCACAAGAAAAAGGATTGAAAGATGGTTATCCAACTTTCTTTCAACTCTTTTACACTCAATGCACTCAAAACCGATAGAATCGGAGCTTGTGCCGACTTACTACTCATTCTTGTGGTTGCTTTGGTTCAAGAAACGTATTCTATCCACGAGATTATCGAGTCTGGGTTAACCAAGAACAATCGTCTTGAATCGGTGGACTGACCGAACTTGGGTGGTTCCTGTTCAATCGGGTTACTAGAGCTTAGGATGGGGTTCTGTTGGTTAGCACGATATCAACACATCTTGATAAAACGACAAACGATCAAAACAGCCAAGTGAAAGATGAACGGAACGACCAGGACGGAATGCCGTCTGATCAGACCACCGTTCGAACGGACTGTCAACCGAACGGGTTGTCAACCGATCGACTTGCACCTTGGGTCCCACACTTAACCATTTTTGCCAACATTTGAAGTCTGAATGTTGAACGATTTGTTGTCCGATCGGACTACCATCCGATCGAATTGCCATTCGAATCATGAGACATTTAAACTTCCACACTTAAACAATTTTCAACATATTCAATGCACAAACAATGCCACCCAATCGAACAACCATCCGATCGAGTGACAACCTGCTGTGAACTTGTTCTCGCTGAAGTGCCCAACCTATCGGATTTTCGCCCGATCGAACGGTCGTTCGATCGATCGACCTGAAAGGTAGAGTTACTTCTATGTTTTCAAAATGCTACAACGAAAACTTCAAAGGTCAAGCCATCATACACAAACACATCCTTCTCAAAGGAAGGAACAATCTACTCGAAAGGTCACCCGACAGGAAGACCATCCGAGCGGACTGTCAACCGAACGACCGGCCGTCCGATCGGACTACCATCCGATCGCACATCCTGAACGACCCAACCTTCACTTGTTCCATTTTACGCATCGCTTATCGTTATGCTATCTATATGATCAGGCTAACCCTACTCTCTAGCGCTCCCTTCAATCCATCAATCGCTGTGAGTATACTCGATCCCTTTTTGCTTTACGCACTTTTGGGTGTTACATACGTTACTTATACAAAATCACATCGAACACACTACACAATACTTTAAACGCTAACCGTTATCGCATGTATACGTGACTTAATGAATGCTTGTTTGTTATGTTTACACATGGAATGCTGTCTACCTGCCTTAGCAACGATAGTACTATTAGTTTAGACTCGGCACCTGTTCACTCGGGGATTGTTAAGGACAATTACCTACATGGCTCACAGTGGTGAGTATGTATCGCGAATTGCCTTGGGTAGTCAACCCGCAGTCTTGGTATCGATAGGTTCATGTCGATAACTAACATGCCTCATTTCACTCTGCGTACGTGCTGGTTATGCGTAACGCTTTCGAACTCTATATGCTATTATCAAACTTGTATGCTCACATTTACACTATGTGTATTGACTTTTACTTTAACGTATGTGACAGGTGCTTAGGATTCTTATTTGCGTTCTTTGCTGTGAAATCGAGGCTAGGAAAGACCTAGGTCAACAATAAACTATTGTCTGTAATAAAAATCTGAGTTGTCAGAACAGAACAATTTGACTAGATCTTTTCTGTAATAATTGTATTATCATCTGTGACATGGTATAGGATGTGTTGTTTTAAATATTTGGTAAATATAGTTGTTATGGAAACTTCTGGAAAATCTGTTTCACTCAGTGCCACGCCCCAATGTTTCCGCCATCGGTTGGGGTGTGACAGATTGGTATCAGAGCCATAACTATAGGGAATTAGGCAAGACTCGACCTAGTCTGGGTCGATGTCTTAGAGACCTAGTCTATAGTTAGGAACCAACAGACCGACTCGTGCATGTCCAGTAGGGATTATGTGTGAGCGTACTGCTATTTCTCGCTATTCTCGCCTACGCTACACTACCACTGCACCCGAATTTTCAATTATAAATGAGCGATTAAGTCGATATTAGGTGTGAAAACCACAAACTCTCGACTAAATTGCTTGATCAACCCACATTTTTATCTATAAACACGAGAAAATTGCGTTGAAATAGGAGCGAAATCCATACTTTGATGCGTAATTCTTCTTTATTTTATCAAAACAGGAACGAAGTTGTTAAGCCAGGGGTGAACCCTAACCTTGATGAGTTGTTCCAACCTTTACTTGGTTTTACAAAACTCTCACCAAAGTCTCGATGGACTCCAACGACTTGAAGTCACAATATGACTGAAAGGATGTGTGCCAAGCCCAAGATTCGAGGCAAAAGCACAATCCTAAGGGTCAGAATGTGTGCAACAAGTCCTTGAGAATAGTCGAATCACTTTGGATAGTCAATGTCTAATAGCCGCAGACGATCTATTTCTCGATTTTTATGTGTTTCGATTCTGAGCCCGCAACTGCTGACTTTGATGATTCGTCGATTTTATGTGTTTGTATGTGTGTTTACATGTTTATGTGTTTAATTTTGGAGAATTATTCGTTTTTTGCTTTCACTTCGATCGACACGCACGACTCGCACTGCACTTCTATCTCAAAGCGCTGACAAATCGCTAAATTATGGACGACCTTATGCTATGGTTATACGCTTATGCTATACTACCCGCTATATTATTCGCTTATACTATACTACTCGATAAGTTATTCGCGATCGCTATATTCGAACACTCGCAGACTTTGAATGATAGGTTTCTGTATTCTGACTGCCTCTTGAGATTATGTGCTTATGTGCTTCTGTGATTCTGTGCCTTACGTGCTTATGTGCTTCTGTGCTTATGTGAATCGGTGATTATGCGCCTATGTGTTTATGTGATACGTGTTACATTGTGTTCCTGAGCTTTAGTAAGTATTAGACGTGTGAGGTGAGATTCGATTATGATGTGTCTGAGACCTATGACGATGTCTGTTGCAGACAATGTCAACAGGACCATCATCTGGACCCCGTCACCCACGACTCTCTCTCCAAGAACAGAGGGACAAACGCCTTGCTGCCATCCTCGCGAAACAAGTGGCCAAGGTTGTGCCTCAGATCGTGAGTGAAATTTACGAGAATGTTAGCAAATTGTCTGAGGAGTCCAGAACCGAAGCTCCTAAAATTGCTACCAAGACTGCTTTCAGCTTCAAGCAGTTCAAGGCTTGCGGTCCAAAGGAATTCACTGGAGAAAATGGCCCAACGGCTATGTTTCAATGGTTCGATTCCATCGAAGTCACTCTGCGCCAGAGTGGATGTCCGAAAAATCTCCACACTCTAAACGCTACCGACGTCTTCCAGTCCCGCGCATTAGACTGGTGGACGACCAAGAGAAACAAACGCGGAAGTGATGCAGCCTATGAGCTGACGTGGGAAGAGTTGAAGGCCATCATGATGGATGAATTCTGCCCTCCCCATGAACGCCAAAAGCTGGAGGACGAATTCTGGAACATTAAGCATAAGGAAGGTGACAACGCTACCCTGACTGCTCGCTTTAAGCAGCTCAGCATCATCTGTCCCGATCAAGTGAAGATGCCCGACATGGCGATCAAGAAGTACATCCGAGTTCTACCCGACTGTGTTGCGGATTTTGTGCATGCCACAAAGACAGCAACGATCGAAGAAACTTACTTGTTTGCCGCAGAAATCAACGACAAGTGGGTAAAAGCTGGTTTTTGGGATAAAACTTCGAAGAACCTGCACCAAGTCACCGCCGCACCAACTGCCGAACCCGCCGCCGCTCAATCGTCAAAGTCCTCACGCCGCAAGAAGAAGAACAACAACAGCAGCTCCAGCAACAAGAACTGTACTGCCACCACCACTGCTGCTCCACTTCAAGCCGTACCGGCTCAGCATTAGTCTCAACACCGCCCAGCACCAGTTACTTATGCACCACCTGCAAAGCGTGCATACACGGGCCCTCACCCTGCTTGCCCGACATGCACTTATCATCACCCGGTGGGTCTCGCCTTCCGTTTCTGCGCTCACTGCAAGATGTACGGCCACTTCGCTGCTAACTGCCGTACTGGTCCCCGCCAAGCACTAGCTCAAGCCACTGCTCATCAAGCTCTGCTCCCAGCCCCACAAGGCCAACAAGCGGCTCAGGCACCCGCGGTCAACGTCCAAGTCTGCTTCGCATGTGGTGATCCCAACCACTTTGTGAACATGTGCCCGAACAGGGTTGTGAAACAAGACCCCCAGCAGCAGCAACACCAGCAGCAACAGCCTCAGCAGCAGCAACAAGCTGCACGCGCCAGAACTTTCAACATCAACGTGCGCCAAGCCCAGGCTGAAAACAACGTGGTCAATGGTACGTTCCTTGTGAATGGTATTTATGCATCGTGTTTGTTTGATACTGGAGCCGATAATTGCTTTGTGTCGTTTGAATTCGAGAAGCTTCTTAGTCGTAAGCGCTCCCATCTCTGCTCGACGTTCGATGTTGAAGTCGCCACCGGAAGAACTATCGCCGTTAATTATGTTCTTCGTGATTGTACTCTTGAGCTCAACAATCACATCTTCCCAATCAACCTTATTCCGATGCAACTCGGAAGTTTTGACGTCATAGTAGGCATGGACTTTCTTCACGAAAACCATGCTGAAGTTGTGTGCTTCGATAGATGATTCGATTCTCACTCGCGAAAGGTGATTTATTGTGTGTCTATGGTGAAACTGCTTCGAATGGCCTCAAACTCATGTCGTGTGTCCAAGCTAGCAAGTATCTCCGCAAGGAATACAGAGCTTTCTTGGCTAACATTGTAGCGGAGAAGGAAAAGAAAGGAAAGATATAAGTGAAAGACGGTTCCTGTGGTTCGTGAATTTCCTAATGTGTTCCCTGACGATCTTCCCGGCCTACCGCCAAGTCGTGATATCGACTTTCGTATCAACCTCATTCCTGGAGCCAACCCTGTTGCCAAAGCTCCTTACCGACTCGCACCGTCCGAAATGCGTGAACTCTCGAATCAGCTCCAGGAATTACTTGAGAAAGGCTTCATTCGCCCGAGCACCTCTCCTTGGGGCGCGCCAGTCCTTTTCGTCAAAAAGAAGAATGGGTCGTTCAGGATGTGCATCGACTACCGGGAATTGAATAAGCTAACTATCAAGAACCGCTATCCCCTGCCTCGCATTCACGATTTATTTGATCAGCTACAAGGTGCTACGTGCTTCTCGAAGATCGATCTACCCTCAGGCTATCACCAACTACGCATTCAAGAGGAGGATATACCCAAAACCGCGTTTCACACCCGTTATGGTCATTATGAATTCGTTGTTATGCCTTTCGGTTTAACCAACGCACTCGCGATTTTCATGGATCTGATGAATCGAGTGTGTAAACCATACCTCGACCGTTTCGTCATCGTGTTCATCGACGATGTCTTGATCTATTCCAAGTCGAAAGCCGAACACACGCAACATCTACGTTTGGTTCTCGAGCTACTCCAGGGGAATCGACTCTATGCCAAGTTCTCCAAGTGTGAATTTTGGCTGGAGAAGGTTCAGTTCCAGGGTCACATTGTCAATCGTCACGGTATTCACGTCGATCCCGCGAAAATTGAAGCAGTCAAGAGTTGGATTACACCCAAGAACCCTTCTGAAGTCCGTTCTTTCCTCGGATTGGTGGGCTATTATCGACGTTTTATCGAAGGATTCTCAAAGATCGCTGTGCCGCTTACCGCTCTTATGCATAAAGACAAGCCTTTTGTTTGGGGAACCGAACAAGAGTCTGTTTTCCAAACCCTCAAGCACATGCTTTGCAATGTTCCTGTTCTCACTCTACCCGACGGAAACGACGACTTCATTGTCTATTGTGATGCTTCCAACCTTGGTCTTGGTTGTGTTCTTATGCAGCGGGACAAGGTTATAGCTTACTCATCTCGTCAGCTCAAAATCCACGAGAAGAACTATACAACCCATGATCTCGAGCTAGGCGTAGTTGTTTTTGCGTTAAAGATTTGGCGACACTACCTGTATGGTACCAAGTGTACGATCTTCACCGATCATAGGAGCCTACAACATATCTTTGATCAGAAAGAACTTAATATGCATCAACGCCGATGGGTAGAACTTCTCAACGATTATGACACACCCTCAGCAGACAGAGCTATCTGCTCAGCATTCGTGATGTCCAAGCCCAATACGACCTCGAAACCCTCATCCGCGAAGCCCAGCATACCTGTTTTAATGAACGCACCTTGAAGAAGGAAAGAATCTATCACGATGGAGCTCAGCTTGTGAATAAGTCAAATGGGATATTCCATTATCTGGACCGAATTTGGATCCCTAAACGGACCGATTTGCGAAAGATTTTGATGGACGAAGCCCACAAATCCCGGTATTCTATTCATCCCGGTGCCGATAAAATGTACCAAGACCTTCGCTACAAGTACTGGTGGCCGCGCATGAAAAGGGATATTTCTCTCTATGTTGGGAGGTGCCTGACTTATGCAAAGGTCAAAGCTGAACACCAAAGACCCTCTGGCTTACTCGAGCAACCACCGATCCCTATATGGAAGTGGGAGAGTATAGCTATGGACTTCATAACAAAGCTTCCGCACATGTCATCAGGTCACTACAGCATCTGGGATATTGTTGACCGTTTGACCAAATCAGCTCACTTTTTCCCTATACGGGAAGACTACAAGGTAGAACGATTAGCCCGAATCTACACCAATGAGATCATTTGTCGACATGGGACGCCTCGCGACATCATCTCTGACAGTGATGCTCGGTTTACCTTGCGACTATGGGAAACGTTTCAAGCGGCTCTCGGTACTACGCTTAATCTGAGTACCGCATTCCACCCTCAAATCGACGGTCAGACTGAAAGAACGATCCGTACTCTTGAAGACATGCTCCGTTCGTGTGTCATAGATTTCGGCGGTAATTGGGATGCATACCTGCCGTTAGTCGAATTCTCGTATAACAACAGCTATCATACCAGCATTCAAATGGCACCATTCGAGGCTTTATACGGAAGAAAATGTCGATCGCCTATTGTGTGGCACGAGATCGGTCACTCGCAATTAACCGGTCCTGAGCTATTGCAAGAAACGACTGACAAAGTCCTCCAGATTCGAGACAACTTGTTGAAAGCTCGAAGTCGACAGAAAAGTTACGCCGATAGACGACGCAAGCCCCTTGAATTTGACGTTGGTGATTACGTACTCTTAAAAGTATCACCTTGGAAGGGTGTGGTCAGATTCGGCAAGAAAGGAAAACTAGCGCCTCGATATGTTGGACCTTTTAAGATTTTGGAAAGGATCGGAAAAGTTGCCTACAGACTCGAACTACCGGAGGAACTTAGTAATGTCCACCCGACTTTCCATGTGTCAAAACTCCGAAAGTGCCTGGTTGAGCATGATTTAATTGTGCCTCTCGATGACCTCAAAGTAAACGAAACACTACACTTCGTGGAGAAGCCTGTCGAAATCATGGATCGCCAAACCAAGCAGCTCAGACGCTCGCGCATTCCTATTGTGAAAGTCCGATGGGAAGGCAAACGAGGCGCAGAGTTCACTTGGGAACTCGAAAGCGACATGAAGGCGAAGTACCCGCAGTTGTTTGTTACGGCTTCAGCCTAATTTCGGGACGAAATTCCCTCAACTAGGGGAGGCTGTAACACCCCGTGTTTCGAAAGTCAAAGTCAAGATTGAAGTCAAAGGAATAAAAGATTGCTAATTGTGATCTATCTCTCCTTGCTCAATTCCTGTTTTGACTTCTTTGCCTCGTAGATAGTCTATTTTATTTTCGCTTTAGTTGTATTATGTGGAGTATCTATTAATAATCACATGGTAATAGCTATTTATCGCATGTTTAATCGCTTTATCGCTATCCTAATCGCACTCGCAACTCGAATTACGCATTTTAGTTATGGTTATACGTGTGTGTGTGCCTTATGTGTTACTTGTGCATGTTTATTTATGTTATGAAATCAATCGAAATGTAATTGAACTCAATCGCAATCGAATCGCAAACGCTAAACGCATACGAAATAAGGATGCTTGTATGTTGATATAGTAGTTGGGATTAAAAGTAATTTGGCTAGGAAACTCTATCGCATCAAAACGCTCGCAATCGAAACGGCAAACTCGTCGCACCGAACACTCAAACAAGGTGACTGATCGACCAGGCGACCAGTCGATCGACCAGCCGATCGATCGAGCAGCCGCTCGATCGGATAGCTGTTCGATCGGACTGCCTAACCGATCGACCAGCCCTTCTCCACTCCTTTCCACTTTGGGTAACCCTATAAATACCCCATGTCACCATCATACTTTCCAATTTTGGCAACTGACGTCTGACCAGCGCTCTAACCTTGCTTTTTCTACGATTTCTCGCAATTTCGGTAAGATCTCGTTCTAAATCTTGTACTTCCTTAATCTACCCGCACTCCTACACCTTTCTGTCTTTTGAATCCTAACTTTTAACCGTGAAATAATCAAGATTCAAGGTGTTCTAGGATGACGTCATCATGAGTTCTTGAAAAACTTCATGTTTTGATCTCAATCCACCAAGAACAACTTAGATCTAACCGATTTTCACTTAAACAAACAAGGATCTTTCATAGATCTAAACATATTCACAAGAAAAAGGAATGAAAGATGGTTATCCAACTTTCTTTTAACTCTTTTACACTCAATGCACTCAAAACCGATAGAATCGGAGCTTGTGCCGACTTACTACTCATTCTTGTGGTTGCGTTGGTTCAAGAACCATATTCTATCCACGAGATTATCGAGTCCGGGTTAACCAAGAACAATCGTCCTGAATCGGTGGACTGACCGAACTTGGGTGGTTTCTGTTCAATCGGGTCACTAGAGCTTAGGATGGGGTTCTGTTGGTTAGAACGATATCAACACATCTAGATAAAATGACAAACGATCAAAACAGCCAAGTGTAAGACGAACGGAACGATCAGGACGGAATGCTGTCCGATCGGACCACCGTCCGAACGGACTGTCAACCGAACGGGTTATCAACCGACCGACTTGCACCTTGGGTCCCACACTTAACCATTTTTGCCAACATTTGAAGTCTGAATGTTGAACGAATTGTTGTCCGATCGGACTACCATCCGATCGAATTGCCATTCGAATCATGAGACATTTAAACTTCCACACTTAAACAATTTTCAACATGTTCAATGCACAAAGGATGCCACCTGATCGAACAACCATCCGATTGAGTGACAACCTGCTGTGAACTTGTTCTCGCTAAGTGCCCAACCTATCGGATTGTCTCCCGATCGAACGGTCGTTCGATCGATCGACCTGAAAGGTAGAGATACTTTTATGTTTTCAAAATGCTACAATGAAAACTTCAAAGGTCAAGCCATCATACACAAACACATCATTCTCAAAGGAAGGAACAATCCACTCGAAAGGTCACCCGACCAGATGACCATCCGAGCGGACTGTCAACCGAACGACCGGCCGTTCGATTGGACTACCATCCGATCGAACTGCTGATCGACCCAACCTTCACTTGTTCCATTTTACGCATCGCTTACTGTTATGCTATCAATCTGTTCAGGCTAACCCTACTCTCTAGCGCTCCCTTCAATCCATCAATCGCTGTGAGTATACTCGATCCCTTTTTGCTTTACGCACTTTTGGGTGTTATATACGTTACTTATACAAAATCACATCGAACACACTACGCAATACTTTAAACGCTAACCGTTATCGCATGTATACGTGACTTAATGAATGCTTGCTTGTTATGTTTACACATGGAATGCTGTCTACCTGCCTTAGCAACGATAGTACTATTAGTTTGGACTTAGCACCCGTTCACTCGGGGGTTGTTAAGGAAAATTACCTACATGGATCACAGTGGTGAGTATGTATCGCGAACTGTCTTGGGCAGTCAACCCGCAGTCATTGGTATCAATAGGTTCATGTCGATAACTAACATGCCTCATTTCACTCTGTGTACGTGTTGGTTATGCGTAACGCTTTCAAACTCTATATGCTATTATCAAACTTGTATGCTCACCTTTACACTATGTGTATTGACTTTTACTTTAACGTATGTGACAGGTGCTTAGGATGTTTATTTGCGTTCTTTGCTGTGAAATCGAGGCTAGGAAAGACCTGGGTCAACAATAAACTATTGTCTGTAATAAAAATCTGAGTTGTTAGAACAGAACAATTTGACTAGATCTTTTCTGTAATAATTGTATTATCATCTATGACATGGTATGGGACACGTTGTTTTAAATATTTGGTAAATATAGTTGTTATGGAAACTTCTGAACAATCTGTTTCGCTCAGTTCCACGCCCCGATGTTTCCGCCATCGGTTGGGGTGTGACACTACTGTTTGGAAAAAAAAAAAAGAACCACTGTTTTCTCCACAAAACACTGTTTTAACCCAACAGTGTTTTGAAACCACTGTTTAACCTAACAGTCGTTTCAAAACACCGTTTAACCCAACAGTGGTTTCAAACACTGTTTAACCGAACAATCGTTTCAAAAGTGGTTTCAAAACACTGTTTTAACCCAACAGTCATTTCAAAAGTGGTTTCAAAACACTGTTTTTTAGATAGTGATACCCATTTATCAATAGTTTTATACAGAATCAAACCCACCTTTTTAATGGCCCAACTATTCCACCAAAACTTGCATACTACTGCTAGCCGACCTACGTCTTTCAAGACATTTTTGAGACTCTTAACCCTAAAGCATCTTGGCCCATCCAGACCCTAAGTCCATCGATCCACCGATTCGCTTATAACTATAGAATCCAAAACGGTTGAAATGTTCATGATAAAGTGCATATAAGGGATAAAAAAGGTTGGATTTCATTCCATTTTATTTATTAAAATGTTAATGAAAATATAAAGATGTTTGTGGGATTACCTCCGGCCAATATAGCAATGTCACCAAAGGCTTGAGCATTAACAACTGCTACCTTCAGTATCCATCTACCAAATCTAGTAAATCACTGGAAAAAATCAATACTAAACCTTATATTACTAAAAAAATACTTTTATTTTCAATTATAGTTTGCTAGAGGTAGATCCAATCTCCAAACCTTATATTACTAAAAAATCAATACTAAACCTTATATTACTAAATAATATCATGGAATAAAATCCTCCACTTACTTCTATCCACTTTAAATTTCATCATCCAAAACCAATTATTTAAACACAAAATCACAAGTCGTTTATGATATTAAAAAACTAAAAAAATTATGAATACCTTGACTTCCTTGAGCCACAATACTGTTAAATCTGAATCACCAAGGATAGTCAAGCAATTCTTCATCACGCTAGGGATGAGCTCGGTACCAACCGATACCGGGACCAAAATTACGGGTGCCGAAAATACCCAGTACGGTTTGGTACCGGTATTTGAAGGTCAAAAACGGGAAATAACGGTACCAAACCGGTACCGAAAATGTCAAAATTCGGTACCGAAAATATATTGGTTTGGGAAAGCCGGTACCGGTACCGTCTCCTCATCCCTATAATACCCGCAATGAAACACAAATAAAAAATTCATAAGTCTATAAAAAAAAGTGTGCAACTAACTCATTTCCATAAATCATATGCCAAACATAAATTATGCAAAAATTATGTAAGTATTTCACTTTTTGCGAACTTAAATGGATAATACATACCTGGTAAAGTGACAACTGGCTCGTCTTTGTTTTGACCATGAGAAGCGAGGATGGATATATGTTTGTAGTTAACAGTAGGATTATATCAAAACAAAAGGCCATCACATTTTATGAGACTAAGCATCACCATTCACCAAAAAGTATCATACTTATAAACAATAAAGCAAAAGTCAACACTGTTCAAATGCAAGTATACTAACCAACAAAGTAATAACATTAGAATTGTAAATCAAAAATGACATACCTTTGTATTAAAATCTGAACCCCAGTTGAGAAATCCAACAAAGTCAAAAGTTGACTTTAAATAAGGAAAAGTCAAAGTTACAGATGTTCACATGGATATATAAATTAACCTTAATGTGAAGTTATGCATCCCAATTCCCACATAGCAACGACAGTTGCAAAAGGGTGCAGAAACAGTGATAATAGTGACCTTTTATGTTCCGTTAAAATCATCTAGATTTATTCCTGGAGAACTTGTATTGTATAAAGTTCTGTTCTTATTTTCTTAAGACATGTCATTGAAGAGCTCTTTTTTATATTAAACGCATGGAGATGCACATGCAAATGCAAATCAGACTTGAGAAACTTAAACACATATAACATAACTAACAGGCCAACTGAAGTGTGACACCAAAAAAGAAGAAGAATGGAATCATTTAGATTGTATATGTAAATTAGTTAAAAAAAGGCAGCCCAAAGGACAAAGGGTATTAGACCTCCTACATCATTCGTTCAAAATTTAGTGGAATGATATAGCTTTTGTAATCATATTGACACACTAACCATTTACAAATATAAGTAGAAAGTGTTTTGGACAACTCAGCCTATACTACAAAATCATCCATTATGACCCATTATCCAACCCAGATTACCTTGCAAGAAACTGAATAGTCCTCCCAAGAGCATCAAGAAAAGGTTGTGTTATTTCATCTTCTTTCTGCCAATAGGATATAGGGAATAGGATATATATAACGATGCAAATTAGAAGTTAATATTATTAATGTAGAACATTCAAAAACCTTTTCAACTTTTGGTAGATCATCTATATAATAACCCAATTACCATGTAGCTTGTATGAAGGAAGTAATGAAGTACATACCTCTAAACCATATCAAAGAGTTCTTCTTTCTTCTTTTCAAACAAAAACCCTAACAAATTATTGTAATGTATTTTGGAGTATATTGAATTAGGAAATATAGAGTTACCCTTCTTCAAGACTTCCAAATTCAGGAGTAGCTTTTATCTGTCTTGATTTCACATATGATATCACCCATTTCTATCTATTAGATCAAAACAAACAATCAGATTAATTTATTCAACCGTTTGACAGATAATAAAATAATAAATTTCTAAATTCCTCTTATGCAGTGTCAACTGGCAAGTCTAAAATAAAATAATTACCTTATCTCTTTTCTTCTTCCACTTTGCAATGTTACCTTAAGTCTATATCTAAGCAGAAAAGTACAAAGTATGGAGAGTTAATGAAAGAAAACTAAAAAATAAATAAATAATAAATAAGATCCATGCCATATCTTTACCATTGTAGGTGACACAGTTGGCATCTAAATAACAATATATGTGTCGATCGAAATGTCAGTTAGAATCAGGAAAGCTAAACAGATATAAGCCTGAATATAATTCACACCAGTGGTGTTTCAAACAGAAGAAATTCGACAGTTTCGCTGGTTTGGAAAATTGCCGCTTTTTAATAATGAATTTCATACCAACTACACCAAAACTAATTATGTAGGGTAAGATTGTAACACCCCAAAACCCGAATGTCTATATTCGTTACATGTTCTAATATGGTACATTGAGAAATAAATAACTAGGTTAATTATCCTAGTTAAAAGTATAGTAGAAACAAGTAAAGAATGAAAGTGTGCCAATTATGTTAAATGGTAAACATGAGGGGCTAGATGGTATAGGATGAAAGATGAGTTATTAAAAGAAAATAATACACACACAAACACACCTTCGTGTGTGTGCAAGATCGACCAGGAGACTCCTATGGAGTCTCAAACCCTAAACATGAAAGATCATCCAATTGGAAGGCTAAATGATGCTTAAATTCATAACCAAACACGGATTAACGATCACCTTCACAAGGGGATCGTAAGGTATGTCTTAGATTCTAGATTGGTGATGATGCACGAAATGGGTTATGTTGTAAATCACGAATTTGTATGAAATTGAGCATGAGTATGTGTTAGATTCATCATTTGGAACATGGATTATGCATGAATTGGGGTAATTTGATGTTTAAGGGTGAAACCCATTTGTTATGGTGAAGAAGATGACATGAGTAAATCATCTATGTTTAAGTTCTTGCTTAATATTGATGTATTTTGAGTTGTATGATGTATTCTTGTTAGAGGGATTGAAAGAAATGTGATACTAGTATGTTTGATGTTATGCATGTATGAATCATGTTGATTAGGAGGAAGAAATTGATGAACTTTGTATGAGATTAGAATGATATGCATGAACTAGTTGTACACTATGCTTACAAGGTAGTACATATATCAAAAGTATGATGAATTATGAAGAATTTTAGATTAAATCACTTGTAGGTGATTAACAAGTAGTTATGAAGTGGGTTTTAGATGATGTAATGTAATATGATGATTCACTTATGTTAATAATGTTTGGAATCATACATGTGTGTGAATGTTTAAAGAAATGGGATAAGAAATGATGAAGTGTTGTAGATGAAGTGAATGAAATGTGATGATAACATGTTTGATGTTTAATTCAAATACCCATGTTGGATTGTAGAAGCATTTGGTGAACTATGTATGAATTTAGGAGATTTTGTATGAATAAGTTGTACGTTATGCTTAAAAGGTAGTACGTACATCAAGTGAATGATAAAATGTATATAATGTCGTCCGTATAGTCGATTATGATGTTACGGGAATATGTTGATAAGTCGATAAATATGTATGGCTAATAGTTAACTTCTGAAAGTCAACTAAGTATAAGCAACATGAGTTGACTCGTTGTCATAAATATAGGTTGATGAGAAGTCGTATGGTACATGTAATAGCAATCTGTGTTAAAAGTAATGACACGATGAGTTACATGAGTTATACGTATACGGACATGATTATATGAGTTATGTTTGTATGAAATGATTAATGAAAGCTAAGTGTGAAATATGGGATTGATACGATTGTTATCATGTACATATGAGTATGCTAATAATAGCGTGATTTCGATGACATGAAAGCATAGGAATCATGTGGAGATGGACTCAAGCGCGAAAGGCTAACGGGTCAAGAAGAGGCGTGGAAACGGATGTGAACACGGATGCATGAGGTAAGTGATTCCGTAATCACTTCTAAGTTGTTTATGTAGATTTATATACATTTGAATGAAATATGATAATTTGAGATTAAATAGGAATGAATGGTGCGATGTCAATGAAGCATTAAATGGATCTTAGATTGATCCGAGTAAGGAATGTGAGTCTAAGAATTTAAGCTAAGTAGAAGGATGAGTTAATTATGTAGGGATTTCCTTTGTTGTTAAGGATAGAGAGATGTTGACCAAAATGCCCTTGATGGGTATTTTGGGCAAACGTTATTACAAAGTGGTTTAGGAACAAGTTAGTAGTTGAGTATAATGTTTTGAACAAGTATGGGAGCGGAGAAAATGATCTTGGAATGTCCTAAACCAATTAATGCGCAAATGCCCTTAACGGGTCGAATAATTAGAAAGTGACAATAAGCCGATAGGGCGTAAGATAAGAATTTTATTAATCCGGATGTGGGATTTTAAGTTCGTATGATAGAATATGAATTTACAAGCATGTAGGAAGAAACGGGAGGTTAAACGGGTAAACGGTTCGAAAGTTACGCGCGATTTAGTGCGTACGGACGACGAAATGGATCTGCAGAAAAGTGAGGTTTCGAGAGGGCGTCGCCGACGGGCTCCCACCCCGTCGCCGACGGGCACCCAAAATCACAAGTTTGGCCGACGGCTTATCTTACTGCCGACGGGTGGATGTACGAGACGGGTAATTCCCGAGCCCGTCGCCGACGGGTCCCTAGCCCGTCGCCGACGGCTTGTCCTAATGTTTTCTCTGTTTTCGCGTCACGCATCTCCGGTTGACCCGTAACACTCCCGAAAGTCTCCTTAACCTTGTATGAGATGATATCTATGTATGATTGTAATTAGGTATATGCGTAGTATATGTACGTGTGTGTGAGAGCATGTATATGTATAGCTACGTTAATTTATTGAATGTATGTAAGCGTGCAGTTATGTATGCATGTATGTTTATATGTAGGTATTGGTGTAGGCATGAAATCAAGTAATATGTATGAGTATGAGCTCTAGGTAATTAAATATGAAGGTATACGCGTGTGTAGGTATGAACATATACATATATATATGTGAATGGAAGTATGTAAGTTTGTATATGAGTATGTAGGAATGATATGTACGTATGTAGTTGTGTATGTGAGTACGCATGAAGGTAGGTATGAGTACATGCGCGTATGTAAAGTTGTAGGGAAGGTATGTTTGTACGTAGATGTGTATGTATGTATGTTTAAGGGTATGTACGATTGAATACATGAATGTAATGATGTAAGATAGGTATGTACGTATGTGGAAGTGTATGTAGGTATGTATAAGGATATGTACAAGCTTATGTCTGTATGTAAAGATGTAGGAATGGTACGTACGTATGTAGTTGTGTATGTAAGTACGTATGGGGGTAGGTATGAGTGTTTGCACGTATGTAAAGTTGTAGGAAAGGTATGGACGTATGCAAATGTGCATGTATGTTTGTATGTAAGTACGTGTGTACGCATGATCTAGATACATTGAGTGTTAATGGTACTAACGGTGTACCTTGAGAATGAGAAGTAATGCAGGTACATCATTGAAGCCTCACCAGGAAATGGATATGCGGATGAAATGCTTAAAGCTTAAAAGATGACGAAGTGTGAAGTGTATGCGAATGAACTTTGTTCCTTTAATGTGTACTAATGTTATGAATGTATGTGGTGAATGCAGGTTGTACGGATGATGAGCTGTTATCACAAGGATTAGGGATCGAAGACCGAGTCACTTGAAGAGATTGTACGGGGACGTTGAATGTAAAATGTAATAAGTGAAAGCTATGTTTTCAGTTAACAAATAAGAGGATGACAGACTTTTGATTGAGAATCAAGTTAAAGTTAAAAATTTAAATAAGTTAAGATATTTTTAATGCAAGAAATTTTATGGTTAGTGTTTCCGCTGCGACTTTTTGTCAAATACGAATATGGGCGTAACAAAGATAGCATTACCTATTTACCCTTCATTTAACCTAACTTAAGGGGCTTTTAAGTCCTGTTTCACAAAAAAAAAATGTATCCTTTTTTCACAAAATTATTCTTTCTGCTCGTTATATCAACTAATTGCGCAAATAATCAGAATATTCCCAACATCTGATCATCACAACTTCATTGAAACTGATTCTATTATTATGATTTTTTGGTATCATAACATTGTTTTCAAAAACTAACATCCAAACACTCTTAAATAGATTATCTTATTCTGTTTTTTGCCACCTCTAATATACACATCTATACATATATGTAGCTAGTAGCCATAAGAAAAAAACTGGTTTATATCCAAAATCAACGGCTTACCTCTCCACATCCGCAACAACCAAACTATGACGATGGAACCCCCAATCTTAAACAAAACAAACCCTAATGACCTAATCAAAATAACAAAACCAAAATCGACTGGTTATATAACAGAGACACACGAAAATAATAAGCCCTAAAACAACACATCTTCAAAAGCTTACAACAACACATCTTCAAAAGAATATGGAAACGAAAATAAAAAGCCCTAAAACCCTAAAATCGACTGGTTATATAACAGAGACACACGAATTGAAAAATAAAGTACAAAATATGAAGCATAGTTGTGTAGATCTGAAGCAGAGAGATAATACCGAGTAAATCCGGCGATAAATCCGGATTAGATTTTGGAATCCGGTGATTGAAAAATAAAGTAAAAAATATGAACCATACCTGTGTAGAAACGGTGTTGATGATGAAGATGCCTAATGAAGATACCTAAGTAATCAAGCATGAAGAATTATCAATATATATTGCAAAATTTATGTTGGATCTACAAAGAACATATTCGATTTACCTTGTCAGACGTTTGAGATTGAGAGAGGAAGAAATTTATGTTGGATCTACAAAGAAAACACTGAGTTTTTGTTGAATCGCACTGAAGATCCAAAGAGAAGAAACCCTAGCCATTTGAAAAGATAAATGAAAAGAGAGATGATAAAGGAAAAAAAGAGGACGGAGTACTGTTGGGCGGGAAAGTGATGCCCTAATTTAATGACACGTGACCCAAATCACCTTTTATTTATTATATATAATAGATATGTTATTTTGATGGAGACCGATGGTGGTCTTGGTGGCTTTGGTCATTTTATGATTTTTTTCTTCCACTTTTTCTCCCTATCAAAACATTCGTATAATGAAAAAAAAAAACAATAGTGCGATCCATTTTAGGGGTGTTCCGAGTTCAATTCAAAATTTAAAAGTTTGAAATTCATTTTGAAGTCAAGGTTCAAATTCGGTTTTAAAAAATTCGAATTTGAGTTCAGTAATCAAATTTGAATCAAATACAAACCTATGATTTTCAATTTGATTTGATTTAAAATTCGAATTCAAGATATACAAAGTTTCACCCAATTAAATTCCAACTTCTTGTGGCACTTCTTTTTGTTTTTCAGTGTTATTTTCATAAATATCACTAGCAATGCTAAAATAGTCTTACATTTAAGGTCTATGTTTGAAGTTGCATATTTAGGTTATGTATTTTTTTTGTACAAGTTTGGGTCTAACATTAACTTTCGTTAACTTTTTATGAAATGACATATATATTTTTTTATTAAATAAAAAGTAAAATGTCATTTTAGTCCCTGAGGTTTGGGTCATTTTAACACTTTAGTTCCATTCATTTTTGGTCGACGGGTCCAAAAAGTTTTTAACAATGCCATTTTAGTCCAACTGATTTAACCCTATCCATTGACCTTAGTTAGTCGGGGGTAATTTTGTCATTTCCCCCGTTATTTTAGTTAAACCTTTTTTCTAAATCCACTCTTTTAATTCTCCCTATTTTCACCAATCTATCTCTTTGTTTGCACTTCCCTCTACTCTCTCTCTCTCTCCATCTCTAAAGATCTCTTCATCCCTCTAGACTCTCTGCATTCTACTTTCTCTCTCTACTTTCTCTCTTCGTCTCTCTCTCTAAAGCTTAGACGGTAGTTTTGGATTTTCGACGGAAGTGGTGTGGATGTTTGGTTGGTTGGTTGGTTGGTGGGTGGGTGTTTGGTGGTCCAGGTAAGATGGCGTGCTCTCTCTCCCTCCCTCCCTCCCTCCCTCTCTCTCTGAGAATCTCTTCATTTCTCTCTTCAGACAAAAAATGTTACACGGTAATTGAAGTGGCACTCCATTTTTTTTAAATTGTTATAGACAAAAATATTTTTAATTCAAAATTCTTTTTAAATTTTTTTAAACTTAAATAAAATTAGGTGTTAGTTACTGCTTTAAGTTTTAAACGAATTTTCTATTACGACGTCATGATTGTTTTTACATTTTTTAATTTTTTTATATATAGTTTCAAATAATATTAAGGGTGCACTCTACATTTCGAAATTGATTTTTGTAACTTTACTTTTAAATTGGCCAGTTTCTTTAAACGTTTTTAAACCGTTTGTTTTTTTAAAACCGTGGCGGTATAAATTTGTATTTTTTACGATTTTCCTCGATTTTAATCATCGTTTGCTTACTACTTAGCACGACAAAAGGACCCACGCCCGCAACACGGGCATTAAACACTAGTTACTAATGTTTTTGGTGTTTTGATCCATCAACGTGTACTTGACTAGAATGATTGTCTATAGTTCTATGATAAATCCTCTTGGAATCAATAGCCACCATTCACCCCATCCATAAACTTAAAGTCAAGTTCTTAAAGTAGTTTAGTCAACATTCATCCATTAACTAAATTATAATATATAGTAAGATAAAGCAAATTAAAACATGTAGACTACATTTCATAGGAGCCCTTATATCAAACCATATTACATTAAGTATGGCAAATGACGTTATAACAAATAAAACTTTTGGATCGAAGTTTAAAAGTACAAGATTGTAATGTGACTCTGCGTGGTCACAAATTCAAGTAAGCCATGTTACATCAACAAGCTCGTACACTGAATACATTCAATGCTAAACCATAACCCTATATTCACTTAGAATATTAACTTGGAGATAAAACTAGTAAAATTCACTTATAAATTTAGCCATATCAAGTTGGATTACTAATGTGTTAAAAGACGTTTTTTGAAAGATTTTTTCTCTAAAATACTATGTTTTATCTCATGGTGAAAGGATCGCGATGAGGTGATTTACACATCAAAAAATGTTTTTTTTTTCTATATACTATCGTGGGACTTTTTAACTTAATAGATATGTACATTCATCGCAAGAAAATATATATAGAAGAAAGAAGGTAAACATTATAAGTTTAAAAGATTTTGATTTTGTGTATATACTCCAAAGGAATTAAGTTTTTTTTTTCTCTTAAAATATCTTTGGTCATTAATTCTTAACATAATATACTCCAAACGAATTAAGCATTTTTTTTTCTTAAAATATCTTTGGTCATTACTTCTTAACATAAAATATTTTTGAGGTATTGCAACGTATGTGTGTGGTTCAGATTTTTGAGGTATTGCAATGTACGTGTATGGTTCAGTGTATTTACGTCGTCTTTTTTTTTTCTTGTTTAAAAAGTTCATCACAACGCGCGAGTTCTAAATCGAGTTAGTTATTATTTTCTCTGTTTTATATGTCGATCTAATTTCTCAATATTAAGACGCGGCAACTTCAATGTTGATGGTCGTTGGCTGTGGTATGGCATTGGTGCTATTTATCACGGTTTTACGCCCTCGTCGTAACGCGGAGGGCTTAATACTAGTTATTATTTGAAAAGTAAGTATAATATTTTAATCATTGAAAATGTTAATTAAAAGTAAAAGAACCCCGAAGTCTATCAAAAATCGCTAATAAAAAAAAAAGTAAAATACAGGTGAACTAAGCAATAAAACCCCCCTGTCCTCTTTCTTTTTATTTTCACTAGTCATAATGCTTCTTTAAGAGGTTGCTTTGTGCTTATGCATAAAGCAATAAAACCCTTTCCTCTCTCTAGTCGTTGCTCCATCAAAGATGTTGCTTTGTGCGTATACAATTCATTGATTTCAGCACAAACAAGTTGCAATTTTTCTTATAAAAAGTTTCAATTTGCAATCAACAATTTTGATGAAGTTCTGACCATTGGAAGCGCAGGGATCAGAATGGCATACAATGTTGAATCTTCTTCAAATTTGGTGCAAGTATTGACGATAATTATTAGCGTTTTATGTGGATTAGACTATTTTCATAAGGGTAAAAGACTAAAAGGTATGGAAAACCTAGAAGCCACCGGGTAGTTGCGAGCAATCCCAAGTACCCTGGGTATACCGCCACAAGTGCCCCGAGTACTTGGGTCGAATATGTTTTTCGGGTTCTGCACCCAATGTGTGCTTCTTGATGTTCTAGCTATTGCCCAATGGGTTCATAACCATTGCCCGACGGCTTCATACCCGTTACCATTTTTTAGAAAAAAACAAAATTATAAACTATTTATATGTATCACTTTTTTTAAACAAAATTATAAACTATTTATATGTATCACTTTTTTTACACATGTTTACCACTCTTTTCCACTTTCTATATTAATACGTTGTAGTATTTGGATAATGTGTATTTTAATTATTAATTGTATAAAGTATATTAATACATTTTAATACTCTATAGATGTTTGGATAATGTAAAATACATTCTTCTAATATACATTATCCAAACGTCTATAGAGTATTAAAATGTATTAATATATATTATACAATTAATTAAAATACACATTATCCAAATACTACATCGTATTAAATATTAATATAGAAAGTGAAAAAGAGTGGTAAACATGTGTAAAAAAGTGATACATATAAATAGTTTATAGAGTAAACTTCTGTTTTGCTTCACGTGGTTTGGTCGTTTTAACGGTTTTGCCTCAAACTTTTAAAAATAGCCATTTTACTCCCTGATCTATAAAGCTTATCTTTATTTCACTCCACGCCCCTAACGCCATCCAATTCAACTGTTAAATCCTGGCCACGTGCCTCTCACATGAGGGGCATTTTAGTCTTTTCCCATTCAAACTTATTATTTTCCTATTTAATTTTCACACTTTTCCCACTCAAGTGTTACACCATTCGATGACTGTCATCCAAATTCTCCTCATCATCATCATCTTCTTCATACAGATCATCTTCAATGTCGATCAAACCACCGTCTTTCACAACCGCATCATCATCAACCGTTGGATGACTGTCATCGATTTCACAAGAGTTTTTCACTTCCTGTTCGAACAAATAATCTCAGATTCAACTCCAAATTTCAAAATACACACTGAAAAATGTCAAATTTAAGTAACAAAATCACCTGTCAAAAAAAAAAAAAAAAAAGTAACAAAATCGCGAAAACCTAATTGCCTGATAGTGATGAGTGATTTCATCTACAAGAGACTGCATAGATATATCAGAAGACAAAGATCCGTACGGTTGTCGAACGAGATCATCGACATCCGACACAACTTCTTCGTCGCCGACGTCATCGTCGGTGGTGGTGACGAGGGGCTCAGATCTATTTTGAGTTCTAAACAGGGGGCTCAGATCTGCTTTCAGATCCTGCTCAAAAACAAGAAAAGGTAGATCATAGTACTACCATTGAATCGACAGTTGGATGTAAGGAGGTAGATGATGATAGTGGGAGCAGTCAGATTTGGGGTTGCGAAGGAGGCAGGTGATGACGGCTGGATTTAGAGTTGCGGTGGTGATGTGATGGTGTTTGATAGTGGTGGTAGTGGTGTCTAATGGGTATTGGTGATGACTGGTGGTTGCTTCAAAAGGGAGAAAGAGAGAGATAGAGGGTGATGAAGTGAGAAATGTTTTTTTAATGATTTTAAAATTATAAACAATTAAATTCTTTTTGTAAAGTTACTAAAACACCCTTCTCATTATGTAAAATTACCAAATTGCCCTTATTTTTAACAAACATTTTGGATGGCGTTAGAGGCGGGGAGTGAAATAGAGATAAGCTTCATAGATCAGGGAGTAAAATGGCTATTTTTAAAGGTTTGGGGCAAAACCGTTAAAACGACCAAATCACAAGGAGCAAAACGAAAGTTTACTCTAGTTTATAATTCTGCTTTTTTTTCTTATAAAAAATGGATTATCCAAATACTACATCGTATTAATATAGAAAGTGAAAAAGAGTGGTAAACATGTGTAAAAAAAGTGATACATATAAATAGTTTATAATTCTGTTTTTTTTTTCTAAAAAATGGTAACGGGTATGAAGCCAAATACCAAGACCTACCTTATCGTGACCCAACATGCATCCCATGCGATTCGGAAGATGAAGTTGATTAAGAAGAGTTTCAAGCAAACGAAGACGAGCAAGAACAAGAAGGCATATAAATAAAGAAGAAGACCCAAGGAGGTTGCCACCAAGCCTAAATGACAATACACAGATTGTTTGAGATGAAAAATTTTGACTGACATAGAGGAGGTTGCTGAATGCAAATACTTTATTTATAAATTCAAAGATAAAAGAAGAGGAAATCAACAAAAAAAAAAAAAAAAGTGATTCATTTTGACGCAAAGTTTTCAACATTTTAGAGGTTTAGTTGGCGAAACTGATCGCTACGTTGACCAAGTGTCTTGAAAGTGAAACAATTTAAATAAAAAATGAGTAAATCCAATGGATGTTACCAAAAAATGGTATAATTCAAATTTTTTATAATTTTTTTAAGTTTTATTCAGCTTTTTTTTACTTATTGTATTTTGTTTTTTAATTAATGAAAGTGTCTTTTTTATTTAAATTTAAATTTTTTGTAATTTAAATTAGAAAAAGGCAGTTAGTATTTGTGGGTTAATGATTCCTTCCAAAATTTGTGTAGTTTGAATAGTTTTGAGTTAATTGAGGTGAAATAATCCTATTGGCATGTCGATTGAGTACTTACAAGAACTAGGTATATGACACCTTATTCTCTAATAAGACTATATATTATAGTTTCACAGTTTTTCCTCTTTACCACACTACAACGTGTCTATAAGCGTCATTCACTTATTTTTACATTTGTGTGTAATGGTTTCACTATCACCATCTATTGAAATCTTTTATAAATAATTAAGTTAAAATAGAAAACTCAAACATGTCATGTGGAATTAAACAATTGGTTTGTGAAATTCCCCGTTTTCTTTGTGTTGCAATCATGAATTTTCTAAGTAGGTTTTTATTCTTTATTGTTATAAGAGCATTCACATCCATCCCATCAAATTCTGTATTTGGTGCTTTTAAAATAGAGTTAAATGCCATTTTAGTCCATGTGGTTTGAGCCATTTTACCAGTTTAGTCTAAAGGTTTCATTTTTAACATGTGGGTCCAAAAAGGTTTCACAGTTGCCATTTTAGTCCACTTGGTTAACTTCATCCAATTTTTCTGTTAACCAGAAGGCAAATTTGGTCATTTTGTATGTAATTCTGTTAACTAAAAGGACAATTCAGCCATATAAAAAGACCGAATTGGCCTTCTCGTTAACAGAAAAAATAGATGAAGTTAACCCAGTGAACTAAAATGGCAACTGTGAAACCTTTTTGGACCCATAGGTTAAAAATAAAACCTTTGGACTAAACTGGCAAAATGGCCCAAATCACAGGGACTAAAATGGCATTTAACTCTTTAAAATATAAAGAGTATAAAAAGTGGCTGTGAGTAGATGAGAGAGAAAATGTTACTTTTCATCTGTATATTTGAGGGGCACTGTTCACCCCCTATAATTTTTTAATATATTTTGAAAGTGGTTGTGAATGGAGGAAAGAGAAAATGTAATGATAAAGGTATAAAAAATATTATTTAATTGAAAACGAGAGAAAAAATATAGTGTTTTTTAGTGTAATTTAGGGTGAAAATATAGTGGTATGGATGTCAATGCTCTAATTTAACCAAAATATACCTTGTTCTCTAAATTTGTTTATTTTTTAACCACCTCTGACATCAGATTCTCTATCTTTGTTTCTATCTTACTCACAAATACTTATTTTATTATTTTTTTCTCGGTTTCATACATTCACAAAGTTATATTTAAACATGACATGTTAAGACACGAATACGACATGTTAAGACACGGACACAAGAAGGCACGAACACGACACAAAAGCTAGCAGGTCTTATCGTGCCGACCTGTTTAAGACATAAAGCCTATTAAGGGTCAAATGTGAACCTTTTAAGGTCGCGTCATTTCGTGTCGTGTTTTCGTGTTCGTGTCTGAAATTACCAACCCTCATAATATGGCTGCATTAGTCCATGTATCATATACATTATTTTATAACAATACCCTTCATGCTTGATTTCAACGAGTTGGTGAAGTGGATCACAAGAAAACGATGGTTCTCTATAGATATACATATCAAGGGTTAGGATCAATGTTGCAGAAATCGCGCCTAGGCGCTGATTAAACGCTCATCGGAAGTCTGCCGTCTGGATTTTGGCAAATCGGTCAAACTAGGCGGCAGTGGTCAAAATCGGTCAAAATAAGGGAAAATCGGTCAAAAATCGGACCTAATCGGTCAAAATTGTACCAAATCGATCTAATAGAATGAGTTCTTTCCTTGTTTGGAACCAAAATTGAAGCAAAATTGGGGCTAGGGTTTCTTTCTTGTGCGCCATGTCTGATGAGGAGTGAAGAGCGGCGTCTGATGAGGGGGAAGAATGGCGTATAATGAAAGAGATGGTGGGTTAGGTTTAGTTAAGTTTGTGTATTTTAACATTTAACCCCTTCTATCTTTCACAACTTTACATATGGCTCCCAAACTTGTAAATTTGTATATAAAAAGTATAAAGTTAACTATATATTTATATAGTTTTTTTTTTTAAATATACATAAAAAGTCCATTCCGATTAATCCCTATTAATCCCTAGGCGGTACCTCACCGCCCGACTAGCGCCTAACGCCTTCTACAACATTGGTTAGGATCAAATACAAAGGATCCTGATTGTAAGAAGGGTACAAAGGCTCCTAAAAAAACCCACTATACAAAAAAAAATAATAAACATCCACCACCACCCAAAAACCTAAACCCCCACCCCCCCCCCCCCCCTCCCGCAAATTTTTTTTTTTTTATTTTATTTGCCGAGGGGGTGAGGGGTGGGGTTAGGTTTTTGGGTGGGGGTGGGGTGAGGTGGGGGTGGGTGTTTAGGTTTTGTGTGATGATGTAGTGGGTTTAATTTTAGATTATTGGACACTAGTCACTCTATAAATCCTTCTTACATTTTTTACAATTAAGAGATTTTGTAGAATAACTTCACCCTACATATCAAATATTAGATGGTTTAACCAATACTAGCGTTAGCACCAAAGATATCAATTGTCAACTTAAAGACTCCTTGGACTTCCCTATTTATTATTTACTTGCAAGTGTTTAGAAACAAATTTAAAAAACTCTTCTCGGTGACTTATCATAGGTGGTGTGAAAACTGAAAACTTGAAATATTATTTCTATTTAGGGTAGGAGGTTTTAGGAGCTTATAGCTTTAAACTTTTAAGAAAAAGCTCATACTCAATAAAAAGCGTTGTTTGATTGAATGAGCATGAAGCTTTTGGTTGAACGCTCCTATTAGTAGCGTTTAGAATGAGCTAAAAGCTTTTAGGGAAAAAATGACTATTTTAAACTCTAAAGATAATGAACTTTTTAATACACAAACTTTTTAAATTTTTAGTTATGTCCATTTTGGTCATTTTATACATTTTATTAAAAGCTCCAACTACTCTGGCAAACAGCTACAGCTACCAGCTATCAGCTCTCAGCCACTAACTAACAGCTTCTAGGCAACAGCCACCAGCTACTTTTGCCAAACATACCCTTAAACCTACTAACTCAGTTCCGTGGTAGTTATAACGATTACACATCAACTTGTTAGCTGAGCTTGCAGTTCTAGTGGGTAAAGGTATACTTGACAAGATGTGTGGAACTTGCACCAATTATTGAGCCATTGAACTTGTTGGTTGGGTCAAATTACTTCTGCCCCAAGTTTCGACATGGGGTTCGTGGCAAAAATAGTGAAACAACATAAAGTAGGAGCTTGATCAATCTGTTCGGTGGTAGTATGGTGATGATTATAGAAATGGTAGGGTGTAGGTATGGCTGCAAACGAATCGAATGAATGTAAACATGCCCTTATTTGTGTCCGTTCATTAAAAAAATTGTGTGTTCACGAACTGTTTATGAACATTTACCGAACGTCTTCATTCATTAAGGAAATGAACGTGTTCGTGTTCATTTTTGTTTGTTCGTTAAGTTTAGGTAATAGATACAAACGAACGAACATAAATGAGCACAAATGAACACAACACAAAGAAATATGTATAATATTTTGAATAAAATAAGTATACTTCATCACAAGTATTATGTAGATCCACCCGTAGTAGTATACTAACCTAATATTTATTAAATATTTTAAATAAAATACAATACACTAATATATATTAAATATTTTATTAGTGTGAATTTTAAAGTATTTAAATATAGAATTTAAAAAATTAAAACCCCAATGAAGTATCAAAACCAAACGAACATAAACGAACATGTTATCGAACGTTCACGTACATAAACAAATGAGCGTGACCCCTGTTCATGTTCATTTATTTAACATTTAACTAAACGAACCAAGTTAATTGTTCATGTTCATGTTCATTCATTTATTAATCGAACAAACATAAACGAACTTTTCGGCAGACGGTTCACGAACTATTCGATAAATGTTCAGTTCATTTGTAACCCTAAGTGTAGAGGTAAATTGACAAATATACACTATATACCTAGGGAACAAAAACTAAAAACATGATATGAGTAAATTGCTAAAATCGTCCCTGAGGTTTGTGTATTTTGTCATTTTCATCCAAACAATTTTTTTGTACCATATAGTCCTTCACTTTTGGGATTTTTTGTCATTTTCATCCAATTGTTTGATAGAAAAAATAAAGCAAATTAGATGTTTGGATGAAAATGACAAAAAATCCCAAAAGTGAGAGACTATATTATACAAAAAAGTTGTTTTGAATGAAAATAACAAAAATGCCCAAACCTCAAGAATGATTTTGACAATTTACTCTATATTGTATATTTGTCAATTCATAAAAAAGTTAATGGAAATTTTAACATGAGTTAGTATTATACTTGTTAAAAACGAAGCCTTATAATCCAACCATTCAACCATTTCAATTTTAGATACAATAATATGATTAGGATTAAACAAACTATTTTTTGCAATTAAACTTTTTGTTAGGTACGCCACCAAAAGCAGATGAATAAATATTTTAACCAAAGTTTTGGAGTCCCATCACATGGGTTACATTAGCCTTGACTTTGTGTAGAGATGACCATACGACCTAAAGTCGGGTGCCCTATTTCCATTTTAACCAAAGTTTTGGAGTCCCATCACATGGGTTACATTAGACTTGACTTTGTGTAGAGATGGCCATACGACCTAAAGTCGGGTGCCCTATTTCCATACCAAAGTAAACAATAAAGAAAGAGGAGGGGAGGCCATACCTTTATTTTGATGCATAATATATAAGTGATATTGTTATATAAATTATTGTATTCAAAATATGTCAATTTCCACTAATAGTAGCTAGTTTATTTCTATAATTTATGTATATTTTTATTAAAAATATCTCATAAAACATATATTCATAAGTTTTTTTCTATATCCAAAGAAAATACTTATACGTGTATATGTTATCGTATATATTATTATTATACTTAACTAATAATAACGACAATCTTAAGATAAGTTTGATATGTATATATTTCAACTATATAATAATACTTATTGTGTAATTTGGATTGTTTACATTCAAATTATATTTAAACGCGTGTTTGAGAAATTTCTCGTATATGATAGGCTCTCATGTTACCAACAAATTTATTGCAAGTTTTGTTTTTAGCATTTAGATTCATCAATGTATACGTGTGTTTAAATCAAATGAACTTAAAAATTTAATTGACTATGATGATACACATGGAGTCGATAACCACTATTCACCCATACATAAACTTTGAGCTAACTTCTTTAAAAAGTTTGGTAAACATTTACCCATCTATTATAACATGTATAAACAAATCTTAATATTTATATTATGATTTTTATATTATTTTGACAACTTTGAGTTCACAGTATGAGTGATCAAAATACATCTAACGGTTATCGTAACCTGTCCCACTCTTCAATGGATGAAGGACGATCCGAGACAACATCTAGATACTTAGCTGATTCCGAAGAACCTTTTGTTTTTAGAGCAAAATCTGAGGAAGCCTTTCCACCTAAGAAAAGGGGATGGTTCAATAAGGAAAAAAAGGAAAAAGAGAAGAAAAAGGAGAAACCAACAAGCAACGATAACCATAGCCGAAGGAACTGCTTAGATTCCAATAACTAGATCTCTATGGGAAGAACTGGATAGCAGATTATGTAATCTTGATATGTTCCGAACCGCATAAAATATACTCGACCTAAATCGTGTAGCAGAACCAGAACCATAGTTATTACATTTATACCCAGAACAACCTATAGCACTAATACCAATGTACCCAGAACAAAATAAAGAAAACTCACTGCCAATACCAGCTTTTAAACCTAATGAAATACCCAGGTTACCAGCACCAAACCCACTAGAACAATGGTGGACTAATGATTGGGCATTTCAAGACCTAATGAACGACCCATATCCCTACATGCCATACGGAGAACCCATAACCCATACCAGTTCACAACGAGCCCGTACCAGCCATAATGCCACCCATGAGTCAAGAAAACGTAGCTGAACTTCACCAGTATGGTGAAGATGTGATTGAGGAAGGAAATAGGATAGGCCGCATAGGGGAGAATCTCGTCTAGAAATACGACGAGAGAGAAATGCAGCACTGAAAAACCACATCCTTGTATACTATATATATATATATATATATAGGGGATGGTTCAAATGAAAACCACTTTTAACGCGAAAACTAACTAAAAAGCCTAAAAACACACCAATTTTTTTTTCAATTTTTTTTTTATTAAAAATCGCTAGTTTTGGTATATAAAAAAAAAATTTCAAAAAAAATAATAATTGTAGTGCACATGTGTAATAAGTACACAACATTTTTTTTTTGAAAAAAAGTTTTTTTTATATATATACCTAAAATAGCGAAAATTGGTATAAAAAAATTTGGTATGTTTTTTAGGCTTTTTTAGTTAGTTTTCGAGTTTTTGCGTTAACTCGTGATTTTCATTTATATATATAGGGCAATGCTCAACAAGAAACACTTAATTTTTAGAAAACTTTGCAAACTCAACATGTGGCCTACATTTATCCACGTCAACTGATTATGCTTTTTGGCTCTAAGGGTATATTAGTAATTATACATCTATCCACCAAACCCAAGAACTCTTCCCCATTTGATTTGGCATTATCATTAATGCCCATCACCTCATAAGTCACCATACCCCCCATTTATAGATTATTTCATTTTTAAAAGACAAAATTTATAGATCTCGTCCCTCATATCTCCTTTATCATCTTCACCTGCATATCATCCTTTTCTCCATTAATGTCCATGGAGACAAATCCACCAACCTCCGAGTTAATGTCACCGGTTCATCAGCTCCCCAACAGGTTCATTACCAGTGACTTCCATACTGATGAGGAATTAAATGCTCAAGGTTTGTATCTCTATCTAACTTAACTCCCTAGAATATATGTTTTTTTTTTGTATTTGACATTTTTTAATGGAATAATCCAAATATACTGCATGGCAATGTTCACCTGTACCATTCGAAGCTTATGGATACTCTAACATAGCTGTTGATGGTGCTGGATCATCTGAAGTCCCTGTTAGATCACCGGATTTTCTAATCTCCAACAAGTTCAGAGGCAGTGTTGAGTTGACTAACGAGGTTTTGGATAATGATCAAGGTTTGTTTTTCTATATACATGTTACATTCGTTTTATTTATTTTCTTCCCCATATATGGCATAATTCAAACATATGGCATAATGTTCCCATGTAGCATCCGAAGATTCTGGCTTCGCTAACATGCCGGGTGCTGGTTCTGGATCATCTCAGGGCCCTTCTGTGTTTGCTGAATCATCTCGCGGTCCGTTAGATGGTTGTTTATTTTCCATGGGAGCACACTTTATTCTCATATACCAGATTTCTAAACTTTTCGTTTTCTGATGCAGGGCCAGCATCCATACTTCGTTTTTGAAACGCCTCAGGGAACCCGTTACTGGATTCCTACCGTCGCTGATAAGTTCTTACCAGTGTGTGGGAAATCTTATCCGACATTTGAGGCTGTTCTTTCCATGTATGAACTTTATGCGTTTGAAGCTGGTTTTTCTGTTAAAAAAAGGCCAAACTAAAGTCTGGAATGGAATTCCGACGCACAAGTATCTTCGCTGCTCAAAATACGGGAAACCACAACGAAAGAGGACTTTTGACACACTAGATGAATCTTTTGTAAGGCCAAGGAGAACCAGCTTCACATGGTGTGACTGTAAGGCAGGCATTCTAGTCTCAATCTATAATGATACATACACTGTTCTGAGTTTCAATGATATTCATAATCATGAACTTGTTGAGAATTACAACCGTGATCTTAGCAAGATATCACGGAAGCTGTCATTCTCCACCAAACAATTCATTCACAATATGAGTCTAAACCGTATCGGACCCATGAGAGCTTATAGATGTCTTGTAGCTTTAAAAGGGGGGCATCACAATGTCAACGGGACTCCGGTGGATTTTAAAAATTTTAGCCACCAGTTGCGAATTTTTATTGGTGAACGCGACGCACAAGTTTTCCTTGAACGCTTGCGTGAGCGCTTTGACAACCTACCCAACTTCTATTTTGATTACACGGTTTCAAATGGAAAGCTGTCTTCTGTATTCTGGGCTGATGAGATTTCAAAGCTAAACTACAAAGCTTTTGGCGATGTCCTCGCCTTCGACGAGACTTACAGCACTAACAGGTGAGTTTCCCCTTAACATGTGTTAGGGGAAATATCAAACTATACAAACCTAACAAAAAAAGTGTTACATTTTGTTAACTTCATATCCATTTTTATTAATAGGTACAAGATGGTTTTTGTGCCATTCACGGGTGTGGATCATCATTTCCAATGTGTAACATTTGGTGCGGGTTTGATATCAACCGAGTCCATTGAATCTTATGTGTGGTTGCTTAAGGCTTTCTTGAAGGCACACGGTACTCAACCAACTCTCGTGTTGAGTGATCAAGACCCATCTATGCTTCAAGCTGTTCCTATGGTCTTTACCGAATCACGCCACCGGCTATGCATGTGGCATATAATGAAAAAACTACCCTCAAAGGTTAGGTTAAATCGTTAGCCTTTTAACATGTGTTATTCAACATGACAGACTTACATGTCTTTTTAAACTGTTTAATGTAACATGTGTTAGTAACTCTTAATTCAACATGACAGACTTACATGTCTTTTTAAACTGTTTAATGTAACATGTGTTAGTAACTCTTAAAATTTACCACATCTCTGCGGACCTTCTTGATAACACTGATGTTCGGTCCTGTATTCACCGGTTGGTTTGGAATGTTTATATCAAACCAGAAACGTTTGAGTCCCGCTGGCATGACCTCCTAGAAACATTTGGCCTCCAAGACCACACTTGGTTGAAGGACATGTACAACATCAAACATCTTTGGGTTCCAGCCTACTTCAGGGAACTGCCAATGTGTTGCTTGATGTAGACCACTTCACGTTGCGAAAGCTCGAACGCTGCCTTCAAGGTCAACTCAACAAGCGCAAACACCCTTGTACAATTTATGATGTGCTTTGAAAATAGGGTAGACAGCCAACGCTATCGGCAACGCGTATCGGAGTACAAAACCTCATCCACGGTGTTCAAGGGCAATACTGATTTAGCGATAGAACAGCACGCGTTCGCCATTTACACAAACGTTGTTTTCATGCAAGTTCAAAAGGAGATAATTAAAGGGAAGTTTTTATGCTACATCACAAACCAAACCGAGTCCAGCAAAACCACTCTTTTGCTAGACGTCACTCATTTGGACAAAAGGAACAACATCACAAACGTCTATCAGGTAACACATGTTAGGCAACATCTTTATTACCACTCCACTAACATACGTTAGATTTAAACATTTTTTTGCTCCTTCTGTCCCCAACAGGTTACATATAACACTGTAGACCATTCCGTCAGTTGCTCAAGCAGGAATTTCACACGTATCGGATATCTGTGTCGCCATGTCTTTTGCGTATATCGATTTTAAAATGTTGCAAAGATACCACCCTAATACATAAACGATAGGTGGCGCCGAGATGCCCTCCCAAAAGAGGTTTTTTTCACTTTACAGCCGATACGGGGTCAACGCACACGCATCGTCCGTTATGCGGAATGAAATCCTCGACCTCGTCACTGAATGCGTTGATGTGGCCAGAACCGATGACGATTCATTGTCAAAATTGGTGGCCCAACTCCGGGATTTCAAGATCAATGTGCTTTCCAAGCAACCATTAGGTATAACTGAAAATCAAACAAACGAGTGTGAAATGGAAGAAATAGTTGGGCAACCAATCAACATTCCAGTCGAAGTTGCTAATCCAGATGTTGTACGCAATAAGGGATGTGGTACACATACTCGCATTTCCGGACCTGGTGAGAAGGCAAAGACAAAACCACCAAAACCTCCAAAGCAGCTTCGTCTATGCAAGCGTTGTGGCCTGTATGTCGACGACCACGACTCACGCAACTGCGTTAAGGTGGCGGCAATGAAAGCAGCAAAGGCAGCTGCTGAACAACAAAGGCAGACCGCCATCGGTGCCTCCCCATCTGATTAAAATCTTTCCTTTCGTTTACTAGTACTATGTAATGGGATACTCACTTCATTTTGGCCTTCTTACACACACGTAACAGTCTTTTAACATCTTCCTGCTTTTGTTCTGTTACGTGTGTAAGAAGGTGGAACTCTTTTTATCCCATTTATCATTTCTGGTCTTTGTAAAAACTTGATGGCCTTCGGCACTTTGTGTTTTGTAGGCCACCTTTTTGTGGACCTCTATTTGCTATTAACTTGCTTTTCTTATTATCTTATGCATGGATAATTGTGGTTTTGGTATATATATTACAACAACATTGCAACAGATGCTTAACACACGTTAGCCATCAGTAAAATACAAAAGGTGTTAACCACACCAATAGGTTTTATATAAAGACACATCAGGTTATAGAAACAAACTTCACAACTAGCCGACTTAACCCCACATACTACTGCTAGGCTACACCCGCAGATAAAACAACGGATCGGCTACCGAGCCGTCACATCAACACATCCCCTCAAAAAAAAAATACTAATAAAAGAACAAAAAAATGACGTGAGTATGTCGTCTACAAACATAGGGTCCACAGGTTAACACAACTATAACCACTTACGACATCCTAATTACCCCTTCTTATCCTCCATCCCTACGAAGCTTTTCATCATGGTGTTTCAACATCTTCATCATGAAAGTACAGAGGAGACGGGCTACGCTCACTCTCCCATGGGTCATGGTAACACCATGACCTGATTGTTTCGGGTGAGTATGGACACAACGGGCAACCACATAATTCATGGTCTGGATCCGTCAGCAACCTAACCAACTCCTCTGGTAGCCCCTTCAAAATTTCAGCTTCTGGTAAAATGTGTTCCGTACGGCGTCTGCTAACATCAGCTACATTGTTTCTTCCGCTTTCTGAAGCGTCGTTAGCACCCAGGCCTCCAGTTTTCACGTCCTGGAGCTTCTTGTGAAACACTTTTCTTTTGTAGCAGACCCCATACCGACCCTCAGCTGCTTCTTTCCCCTTTCGCTTCTGCTTCTCCATGCCTGGTGGTGTATCCGTGACCTTATTTTCATAAGCGTCCATCACATTAACACACTTTGGAACCACTAAAACTTTTTGGTTTACTGAAGTAGGGTGCCCTAGTGAAGTATTATAGAATATGACTTGGTTCTTCATTACACTACTTATAGTGGTATGTCATGGATACATTTAATATAGTTGTTGTGACTTAACTTTGATGTGACCCTAAAAGCAATGGTTCCTTTCCAATAAAGTTGTTTTCTACCCACCAGAAGCCCTATGTTACTAGGCTTCTGCCACCTACTTTCCCCAACTTCCAAGAATCCTACTACATTTGAAATAGTGGGCCCCTTGGCAACAGGAAGGAGCATTTTCATTTCTTAAATTGATACACCTGCCAATATATAATTTAAAACATTATCAACTACATCAATAATATTCAAACACATGCAAGATTTGTATGTTGTCAATATTCTTCAAAAGCCTTAAATTACCAAGTTAATAAACATCAGTTTTAAACAGACAGATTTCACACTGACAGTCTATCCCCAAAAATAGCTGGTACACTTTATGCAACACCTATCCTACAATAAGTTTAAAGCAACATCCCCAAAACAAAATACATGCCACACCCAAAACAAAGTCATCATATACATATAATAGGTGTCCCCAAAAGAGCAGCCACACTTAACGCCACAACTATCCCCACAGTAAATACCATTCACCCCCTAACACACGTTACTCTAACCGGCAACCCTGCTGGATTTTAGGAAGCAGCACATTCACATCCGAACATAAGATGTGCGCAGCATACCTCTTTCTCAACTTCCGCACCTCGGCCATCTTCTTCGCCCCACTCATGTTGAACCCACAATTAAAACTTTTGTTTTTCCCCATGTAGCACTCCATGTGCCGCATTAAGAAGACCCCACAATCAGTTCTGTTTGCTGTCGTCGCCCAACTAACCGGCATACGCTGGATGTTGCAGTCGTCAATCTCATCGGCTCGTGGATTCCCAACCTCCGAAAGGTATTGCATAAACATATCTTTCTGCGTATACAGATACAAGCCATGCTCAATTAAAAAACACATCTTGAATACAATCACACTTTCGGTACAACATGGTGGTTTCGATAACTTACAAACTTATACGGTGTGTCCTTGTGGAGGTAGTATACACTATCTTCTATCGGCCGGGCTTGTCTGGCTTTGTCATTATCAACAACATAAATTCCGGGGTCCCGTAACTCAAACACTAGCAAGTAAAAATGCTTTTGCTCCAAGATCGGGAACAAAACAATGTCGTGCTTTCTAAAATCAGGAACCTTTTCAGCGCTGTTAACCGCACCTTTTAAACCAGCCCGAAACTTGTGCATTCGCGCCTCGACTCCCCCTTCCTCAGTTGTTAACATCCACGGAAACTTTCACAAAAGAGAAATTTATATGTATAACCACTCGCCACACCCTAACTACTTTTCCATAAAAAACATTAATCCACCCGAATCATGTCTATATACAAAACACTCACCACAACTTTAGTACCAAAGAATAGCCTACTGTAAGCCTCCCTTGATTTGCGTTCCTCTTGGAAGTTTAGCACCTCCGCCCAACAGTCGATAATACCATCCGACACCTCCTTGCCAAAGTTTAAACTCTTGAACATAGCCCGAGACGCTTCTACATGAGCGGGGCTTCGAAACAACAACTCCCTGGTTTCATATGGACAGATAAAAAATTAACTTCCATAACTTAACACACGTTACTGTAATTTAACTATCTTTTTAACAATATCCCCACTACTTACACAGCCATGTGTATCGGGCTATCTACATCATCAACTGACGACGTACCCTGTTCATTCCTGCGGCAAAAATCAAAAAAAAAAAAAAACCCAATTAACTAGATCCATTGGGTTTAACCTTCTGGGGTAGCCCAGTTGGCCAGTCCCACCCAGCCTCTTCTTGAGGTCACCGGTTCGACTCCCGGCAATGCCCTATTGGGGTGTTGGGGCTCTTCACCGTGGGTACTCACCGCCAGGCAACATTGGGACGTTGTTAGCTTGCGAAGTTGCAATACTCCGGCGGATGGGAGGTCCGTGCAACTACCCCCCCTAGATCCATTGGGTTCATTGTTTACACGCTATTATACAACTAAAAACCCCGTAGTAGTTCTACTTACTTGTTTGCCTCCATTGCCTGCTTCCTACGAAAATGCCCATTTAGAAAGTGCGTCGGGGATTCATCAGCGTATATGTAATCCCATAGATTCGCCTCCTTCTTAGTGATTGGCTGTCCCATGTCAACATACCTTATATAGTAAGGTGATCTATTTGGTTCCGCAACCACTTTCTCTCTAAAAGGGAGCTTCCTTTTTTTGGCCCCCAATTCAGCCAACATACGTACACGGTTTGCTAGCGGCAAATTGTCCTCCACCTCATTCGCATCACCACCCAATAATTCCACCCCAACTTGCCCCTTGTGGAGTGCAATTGCGGGGTCATATGAGCTCACCGGTTCTACCATTATAACCATACTCAAGTTTGGGGTAGTCTCCACATCGCCTAAACACGTATAAAAAAACAATTCAGGTTACTCTGTAACCAATTTTACACTTTCACAGTAAACAAAAATAGTCAAGCTTACCGGAACGTTCCGGCGCTGTTTCTGTCCCAGCCATGTCATCCACCTTTGAACTTTTGCAACCTGCATGTTCGATGTAAATAAGTATATTGAAATGACTCCACTAAATGACTCGTCAAATTCACCACCAATTTGTGTCATTCTAAGACTCCAATTAGGCCCATCGAAACCACCTTCATCAAACGACGTATCGCCCCCGTCCACTGTTCTTACGATTAACACATGTTAACCCCACTAAATGTACCTAATAGCTAACACATGTTATAGAATAAAAAGCTTTACCGTTAAATCCGGCTGCCCCTCCTCTACCGCCGCTTTGCCTTTACCATCCATAACCACCTCCTCAGCTTTATCGAAAGCATCTCCTTTCAGAGAGCCAACCACTACGCCAACACACTCTTCATTAGGTACGACAGTTGAATCTACTATGTCATGCTCAGTCTTACTATATGAACCTGCATAAAACGTTCTTATCACATCTCATGCATAGGTTACTATTTTGAAAATGCATAAAAATTTAACCCTTACAATCACGGTGACTATTCTCTACAGCCGCCCTGCCTTTCCCATCCGAAACCACCTGTTCATCCTTGTCGATAACATCACCTTCCAAGGAGCCAAATACGACTCCACCACATTCTTCCTTACTTGCATCAGTTGCATCCACAACTTCATGCTCAGTCTTACTATTTGAAGCTGCATAAACATTCTCGAATAAATTAGAAATGGCTAAATTTGTCGACCCTACAAATAAGATGCTTTCTGAAGATTACCTTCATTGTCATTCCCTTCATCCTGATCAGTAAGCTTAACACCCATCTCATCACTTTTGGCTACCTGATCAGGAATCTTATCCTGTTTGTCAGCAGTCACTTCTAAATCGGGGATCTGCTGATCATCGTCCTTCTCATCCACATTTTTTACAGGTGGAGGTTCATGTCCTGCTGCCTCCACACTATATGCATCTTGACCAACCAACCGCATGCCAGAGCCACCGTCAACTGTCAAAGCAACATGACACATGTTTAAACAGAATTAACCAATAAAGCACACTATAAAAAACTAACAATCTGAAATTGTACAAAGCACTACCAGGTACACCCTCGGCGAATGCTGCTTTAAAACGCAGTATCGCACGCATTAAACCCAACGGCTTATGGACTTGTTCAACATCACTTTTATCCCCGCTCCATTGTCCTTCAATATGTTCCGCCCCACCCATACTACAGTCAGCTCCAGTTGAAATACCAGCCTCATGAACACTCTTATCACTGTGTTGCTTCTCAGTCTCATTGCACCATATAACATCACATTAATATTAAATGGGTTCAGACACGTACACATATTGCAGGGACATAAACTTTGTCCCTGTACAAACAACGAGTCACCATCAATGTGTACTTATGTTTTCTTCCTAGGTTGCCATCTACACACTTAGCGATAAACGTACAATGTAACTGGTAACACATGTAACACTTTACCTGTTTCTTTACCCCATCCGTGCTTGGCCCATCAAACAACCTATTTGTCTTACGCCTTTTTGGGGTCACACAGCCTACTTCTTTTTCAGGAGCACCCTTTAAGTTTTTCAGTCGAGGAGATCTCCTCACCCGCAATGACTTCCCAACATCTTGCAGCGTCTCAGCACACTCTTTGCCATCATTACGTACGCTTGCTTGGCCCGCAACATCAGATGCAATGACAACAGATGTTAAACAATACATTTCAGTCCCCTACGCATATTACAGGGACATAACATGTTTTAAACAATACAGTTCAACCACAACAGATGTTAAACAATACATTAACATGTGTTACACCATACATTTTAGTCCCGTATACACATTACAGGGACATAAACTTTCTCGAGCATTAATCAACGCGTCGCCATCAATTTGTACTTATGTTTTCTTCCTAGGCTTCCAACTATACATTTAACTATAAATGTACACTAAAAATGGTAACACATGTAACACTTTACCTGTTTCGTTACCACCATCCGTGTTTGGCCCATCAAACTTTATATTTGTCTTACGCCTTTTTGGGGTCACACAGCTTTCTTCTTTCTCAGGAACATCCTTTAACTTCTCCAGTCGAGCAGATCGCCTCACCTGTAACGACTTCCCACCATCTTCCATCGTTTCATCATACTCTTTTCCATCAACAGCTATGCTTGATTGCCCCGCAACATCAGCTGCAACCACAACAGATTTAAATCAATAAGATTGGTAACACATTAACATGTGTTACAGTGTACATGTCAGAAAGATAATAATCACACCTTCTAGGCCATCAAAGTCTATGGATGAAGATCCTACTTCTTTCAATCTCCTTTTACTGATCCTTTTGTTAAGCCGATTAAGTGACTTCCTGTACAAACTAGCTATTGGCGAACCATCCGAGAATTCGTCAACCACGCCATCCCCTACGAAAACGTTGCACATCAGTAAATGCGTGCCACATTAATCAAGTCAATATTTACAAAGAATAACAGTGACTAACCAGCGTTCCGTCCCTCGTCAACGTGAATACTTTCATCATTTTTCAAATCTTCCAACACCTCATTGATACAGTGCGACGATAAATCTACCGCTTTATCGTGATCTGTACTTGCTTACGCTTTCTGTTCAAACAAACTTTCATACATTTCCTTCAACGTTTGTACTTCCTCGTCATCAGGGCTCTCCACACACATAGATTCCAACATACCCTCTATTTTGATTTTGTTCTTGTTTGTCACATTAATTAGCTGTCGTACCATCAACAGTCTCTCCTGTTTCAAAAGTTTAAAGCAACAGTTTCATACAAAAATTATATACTAATTGTAAAAAACACATGTTAGTGCATATAACTATACCTCCTTACTTGCCCAATGTTCCACGTTATAGTTACTTGGAAGTGTTAACCCTTTAAACCCTCCCAGACCAAACCTACCAGCAAGTATTTCCAGCCTTTCTCTCTCTCGCAATCTCTTCAAGTTCCAGAAAGCCAAAGGACACACCGCCTTGTCAACCTTCATCCCTGTGCACTCAATGCTATCAACGTACAACAGCTACAAGTAACAGCGATCAGTTCAGTCCGAAAAATAAGCAAGTATATTGAACACATGTTAATTCTCCTAGATAAATAAATTTCACTTACTATCAGAATCGAAAGAGGCCCAACGAAGATGCTTTGTGGGTCAAGCCGATCCCAGGTATCTTTGCAAGTTTTCAACTTCTCTACCACCAGGTCACACCAGTCTAACTTTGCAAAATCCATTTCGTCATCTAGATATTCAAAGATTTCTTCCCGTAAACAACTTTGTTTATGACAGTCAACGAGCACTGCCACAAAACACATTACAAAATCCATGCGGAAATCAAAACTGCCTTCGCCGTCGGACTCATCTATCATTTTCACCATCTTTGTTGGAGGTACATGTACACCGGGGTATCTCGTCCTCCAATCCGCAATGGCATCAACCAAGATGGGCAGCTTATCAATCGAACTAAACTATTTCCCACCGGTCGGGATCCCTAGTAACTGATGTATCACTTTCCTGTTTACCTTGATATTACCAGCAGGTGTACATATCACCATCTTATCGGGATTAAAATTTTCGACAACAAAATAACCTAACTTAGCTGGTAACCCATCAACGCTGAAAGTAAGTAAACGACCAAAGCCCATTTCCCTGACTGCCTCACGTTGTTGGTCTGTCAATGCTCGTACACACTTATAAAATTGTAGTGGTGCGGATCGCGTTCTTATTCCCGGAAATTCATCCTTCTTCGCTCGCTTACGGGCTTTGGGAACTTTTTCTTGTTCGTTACCAACTTCCTTTTGCTTTCATTTTTGAACTTTCACACTCTCCTCTGAAACTTTCTTCTTCCCTGACCGTAAGGTTCTCCCGCTTGATGTAGCTGTTACATCTGCCCTACGTACTGGTATAACGTTTTATACGCAACCAAAACAACCATAAAATAATTACTCTACTTTATAACCCTTTATGTCAAATATTTCTAAGACAAACGGTAACATTAAAGTTATAAGATCAAACATCCAACAATTAATCATTTGAACATCAAACAAATGAAAGTCAATAAAAAATAACTAACCACATTTTCTTTGCCTACCTTTGCCAGAATTATCCTCCGCGATGTTTTTTCTCTCTGCCAATTAACACATGTTAGGCAAACTGTAACACCTCGAAAATTCACGTCCTATAATGTACTGACACGTGTCACAAGTTTGAATGTGTGAAAGAATGTTCTAAAAGGACTAAAGTTGACAAACATGGAAAGTATGTGAATATACGAGTTCAAATTGTCAACAGTGAATAAATATATTGTACATTAACCCTACATGATGCTCATACCTTCAAACAAATAAATCATGGATCATACGAAGCTAAATATGAAAGAAAGTGAGAGATTAAAAACTGCAGGGATTAAATGTGTCAACATGTTTAAGTTATACCTCTGAGTGACCTTTTGACAAACCCGAAGCTTTGTAACGGTAAATTATGCTCACAAGAATACACGATATAAATTTCATAAAGTTTCGTTATCGTATGAGAAAGTTATGATCAAATTCGTATACAAGGGGTTAAAGCGTCAACGTTGAAAGTTATGACTTTTCGGGTAACAATGAAGTCAACCGAGGACTTAACAAAGGGGATATAAGTCTTGGAGCCCTTGTAAATAAATAAGAAGGGGTCAAAATGCAAAAATAAGTTAGTTGACCTTTCGAAGAGCCAAGGGACAAATATGCGAAAACTTGAAAATGTGAAATTCTGATTATGAGGCCCAGGCGGGCCGCGTAAGATGTTAAGATGTCTTACGCGGGCGGCGTCAGACGCCCAGTTACAGAATCTCTTGACAGCAGCCTGTTTATGCACATAATCGACCCAAAACAGATATTTTCACAACATGGGCGACCCCTAAGTGCCTCCTAGAACCTTAGGGACATCTGGAAGTGATCCATGGCCTTGGGTAGGCTCTTGTGTCAATGATCCATGAGACTTGGAACACTATATAAAGGCTTCATGTGCAACCATTGTGATCACACCTTTCTCTTGCATTCCTGATCAATTCTGGGGCTCCAAAGCAGGCTCAAGTGATCACTAATCAAGCATAGGACTTTGGTAAGTATGCCTAACCTTTCTTAGTTAAGTTTTTGCTTAGTTTTAGCTTAAAAGTCAAACCGTCGTAATTAACGGTTGACTTAACGATTAATCATTAATGGTCCAGTGATTAGTCGAATTGAAAGTAGTTATAGGTTGGTAATTATGTGGGCAATAAACCCTAAAAAGGGCACCCTCTGATTCCCACTCTAACCAGATCAAATGTCGGGTCAAAGTTGTTTATAAAAAGTCAACAGGATCCTAATTTGCGATTTAAAACATAATTAACAATGTAGAAGCTTTGCAACCTGTTTTATTACTCTTATAACTTAGTAATTAATGTAAGAACATGTCTAAGCATGTTCGACCCGACAATTTTCTGTTTAGACCCGGTTCGGAACCGAAAGTCGCAAAACTTTGACTTTTGCTTTGACTTCAGTTCTGGCCCGATTTAGTATGGTTTGGAAATGCCTTAGAACTTCCTTAGGACCAGGTTACATGATAGTATAACCCTCTGTGGTTGGATCGTTGATTGTCCGATTCGTTTACACGTTTCCGTTAAATGCTTAATGTTGACCATAATGCCCTTTTGACCATAAAACGAGAATTTTGGAAATATGAAAGGACAATAATCTCTATTACTGATTTATAAACATGTCCCTAAAATTTCACATCAGTTGGAGGCCTAGATTAGGAGTTATGCTCATTAGCGTAATTATAACGTCTTTTAGTAATTAAACGGCGCAATTAGCATAAAGCCTATCTAAACCCAATTTTTGACACCAAACCTTTTACCCACTGATGTAGTATAATATTTTGAGATTCTTAAAGATTTTTAATTATTTTTAAACTGATCAAAACCTAGGGTTATCGCCTTAATTCGGTAAATACCGAATATACCCTTTTCGGTCATAAAATGAGTTCTACATAGTATTTTGACACCAATCCAATTGCTACTGATTTTATATAATAATTAAAGTATTTTGAACTTTATAAACTGATCAGAAAACTCAGATTTCCTGTATAACCCGGAAATCGCTTAAAATGGCTTTTAAAGCGTATTAAACGCACAGTTTGGGTTTAAAACCATTTTTGCCATATAAGGCTTATTACCAACTAATATGACCTATTAAAATAAGTTATTTTACTGATGTATTCGGACCCAAATCTCAGAACTTCATTTAAACTCTTTTATAACTTTTAAAATGACCAAAATACCCCTACGGGGCTTATTTTGAGATTAAACTCGTTTTGGGCATAATGGAAGGTATCCTACTGATATCACAATATATTTAAGGCATATTAACTTAGGAAACCTGTATATGACTCTTATGGTTACCCGCTACGCCTCTTGCGCGTTCGGTTCGGTTTATGTAACTAGTTTGCATAAGTTAGCCGAAACGGGTCAAACCTTATCATTTTCATCTCAAAATCCAGAAGGTGATTAGATTACCCATATTTTACAAGTCTTCAAACTTGTCGGGTCTAAAACACATTCTATTCCGGTCTTCGCTTAATCATGCGTTTGAACCGTATATTTCCTTAAGACTAACCGGTCTAAGCTTAGGCTTAATTAAAGACCCGTTAGCATTCTAATTGGTTATTTATACCATCATTCCAGACTAGAGCCTTCCGGTAAATTGTACCTACGCTTACTTAAGTGAATACGGCTGAGTTATTATAATTCTTGCTATTTAAGACAGGAGCTAGCTCAGGTAAATACTCTTAACTTAATTTCCCTATACGGGCTTGGGATACGGCACTATAAAAATACCGCTTGGTCGCGTGTATGTAGTCATTTAAATCGGATTGTGATTGATGTATTTACATAACCTGTTTGATATGTATTATTTGGTGTATGGCTTTTGGGGGTTAAATGACCATGTCCCGGATATCCTTGGCATCATTTTACGAAATGGTCACGACCTAAGCACGGGGTGTAGGCGTACACCTGACAGATGCATTATGTAAAAACTGGTAATCCACTCAGAGGTATCATCCTTGTGGGCATTATACCGGAACTGGTAATCCACTTAGAGGATGATAGCCTGTGGGCATTATACCTGTGGCGTGTCAGTTAATCTGTCCGGCTCTTCTAACCGGCCCTAATGGACGACAAATAAGTAAAACTGTATACAAGATTATATACAAATAATTGTCCCAAGTATAAAAGATTAACATTGCCTTGTGCATTTTAATCACTGTGTCAAAATATTTCGTGCCTTGTGCACCTAAACCAATTTTCTTAAACTCTTTTCAAATGAGTCGGTTGAGTATATTTACCAGTGAAAACTGACGTATTTTCAAAAGTCTAAGTGACAGGTACAAGTACATAATAGGCTGGGAGCGGCTCAGGACGTTAATAAGGAATCTCGCAAGTTCTAGGCGTCTAAAGTTTGTTGAACAATGTTTATGTTTTTAAGATCCGCCTGTGGATCTTTTACTTTCCGTTGTAATACTTGATATTACTTTATATTCGGATCGTAATATATTATCTTTTGCTTCCGCTATGCATTTATATATTGTGTTGTTTGACTATGAGGATATCAACTACGTCACGATACTCCCCACCGGGCCCACCGGTCAAACGTGGAAATATCGGGGTGTGACAGGTTGGTATCAGAGCCAACATTGAGTGAATTAAACACTAGCCTTTTTGTGTTTAATCTCAATGACACATCAGCACATTCCTTGACCTTCTGAGTCTAGACTTAACATAGGATTATTCTTAATCCTAATCTGGAAATTTTTGCTTCAAACTCATATATATATTGGATACGTCGCCAAGCAAAGAAGCTATAATAGGATTTCTCCACACCCGGAGCCTTGAAATGCTGAGCTTCGTACCGCGGCCAAGATGAAACGTGCAACCAAGGAGAGAGCATTCAGAAATGAAATGAAGAAGAAACTCCTTTTTGCTGAAGATCGTTTCTTTAATAGTCCTTATAGGGATATATTTATCTTTCAGTCCCTTCGGGGACAACATTATTCCTTTCAAGTCCCGCTTAGGGAAACCCTGTACTTTTATTTTTATATAGTGGAATGATTAAATTTAAACTTTCATTCTAAACATGAAATATGTAATAAATGAAAAATAACATTCTTTTTATAAGATCTACCATTATAATAAAATGACAAAATCTAAAAAGGACAAGACCTAGCCTCGTGTCATATTAAGACCCGGCCAAGATGGCAGTTCCTCAATTTAGATTCAGACCTTTATTAACATTCCTTTTGCAAGATCTACCATTATAATAAAATGGCAAAATCTAAAAGGACAAGACCTAGCCTCGTGTTATATTAAGACCAGGCCAAGATGGCAGTTCCTCAGTTTAGATTCAGATCCTTATTAACATCTCAATTTAGGATTGTTCTGCGTTAAGTATTAAAAAGGAATCTTAAAGGTAAACCTAGCCTATATGACGAGGCCAAGATGGTAGGACCTATACAAAAGATTCAAATCCTTGTTAACACCTAAGAACGTGTTAGCACTCTTGACAAATGTGATTCGAGAAAATCACAATAGTCATCCCTATACTGGAAATTTTTAAAATTTCCTAATTTGCCTTATGATCTAGAAATCATGGCTTATATCATCCTATAAGATGATCATATTATAACCATCCCTTAGAAGGGAAGTGCCTACGGGCTATAACGTATTGTCCATCTGAGACACTGACATTGTGATCTTTATGATTCCTTGTCTATGGTAGTGAGCTATGCTCAAGCCTATTAGTCTATATGATCAATGTGATCATGACTAATATCATCTAATACGATGATCATATTATAAACATCCATTAGTGATGAAGTGCCTATGGGCTAAACTTGTTGTCCGATAAAACAACGACAGTGGTGGTCTTTTGACCCCTGTCTAAAGATACTGGAATACGTCCAAACATAATAGTCGGTAGGATCCATACGATCTCGACTAATAACATCTGAAAAGATGATCATACCCTAAACATCCCTTAGAAGGGAAATGCCTACGGGCTATAATTAACGTCCTTTGAGGCTAAAGACAGTAGTGGTCTACAACCCCCTGTTAAAAAGAGCAAGGAACTTTGATTCAAGCCTTAATACCTCGATTCTATAAAATCCTGGTTTATAAATTTAATCTGTCCATGTGACTAGGCTGTTGAGCTATTATTAAATTATAATTGGGGATATAATACTTACAAGTCATATCCATTGTCATATAAGACTAAAGACAGTGGTAGCCTACAACTCCCTGTCAAGAAAAGGTATTGAACTTTGATTCTGTTAGGATCGGAGGCTCTTATGATAGTGTTTGTTTGTATGTTTTGAACAATTTGTGAATATGCAAAAGTAAAGTGCAGCGGAAATGAAAACAAACTTTGCAAACACAATCAAAGGAGAAAATAGTTTGATAAACGATTGCTTCTCATAGAGTCAAAAGATTTACAAATCAAAGCAAAAGATTGCAGATAAGCTTACAAACTATACTCCCCCTCAGCCTGATGTCCCAAGGTTGGTTGCACACAAGATGAAAGGATTAGACATGAGGAGAAGAACCCGCTCAGTCAATCAAATGTAACAGTACAGGGCACTGTCACATTTATAGGCAAACCAAACCACTGGGGTATCTCAGCTGACGTCACCATGAAAGCGACGTCTAACAGCCTAACAACCTATATCTACTGTCCTTACACAAACTATTGATGTCTAACAACTGATAATAAATAAAATACAAAACATGAGGAAACAACTGCTTCACGTTCCACTGTTGTAGCCTAAGCACTGATGCTCAACAACAACATCAGTGCTTTCTTCAAAGGTGTCACACCCCAACCAATGGCGGAAACATCGGGATGAGACGAAGTGTGAAGATTGCTCGAGACATCATAACACTATTTGCGACAATATTTAAATAATTCCAATTTCACCCCATAACTTCAAATTGTCAACAATTCATAATTTCAAATAACAACAAGTTCAAAAGAAGTACATAACAACATAATCAAAATTGATACATCATATTAAACCTAAACGTCTAAATGTGTATCTAGGCATCATCACTACTTCATTTCGTAGCATCGTCATCATCAACCTGTAACATGTTTAAAATACAATTCAATGCAAAAGCAAAGGCGAGTATACAAGTTTAAGCATATGTATAAGCAATAAAAATGTTTAAAACGAATCCACATGGCAACTTTGTTAATACAAGATCTAACATGGCATGCAATATTTCTAGCCAAACCAATGTTTACGCAAGATGTTTAATACATTCAACATGACCCGAGTATAAAGGGGGCGGTGCGTTACTCCTATAGCGCTATACATGTCAAATGGAGGCTTGTGAAGCTAATGACTAAAACATATTACATAAGTATCACCCACGTAAGCATCAGGTATTATAGCATAGTATTCATGTATAAGGATTGTTTTGTGTATTGCAAAAGTATAAGTGTGTTTGAATAAGGTAACATGATACACCCCAAAAGTGATAAAAGTAAAAGGGGGAAAATACGAGTATACTCACAAGGTTTGCATATGCTTTCCAATTATCCAATTATTGACGAGTTGACGAGGTTTAAAGATTGAGTGTGTAAGGGTTAAGGTTCAAGTATGTTTAGAGTCGAGATTCGGTATTTAAAACAACATAAAAATAAGATATGAGAATAACATGTGAAAATAATTATCTTCAACACTTAACACTTGTATGACACTTGGTAACCACAAGGGTTATGATAATGTTTTCATGAGTTGAACACCCATAAGAATCACAACAATGTTTAGGTCTTAGATGATGTTCTACTACTTTAACATATAAACACAAGTTCACATTAAAGGTTCGAATGGATGTATATATATATTTAGGTTAATTATATTATTAGGTCCAATGATTCAAGTAGGAGGTAGAGGTTTAAATCCCCATTTAGGTACCTCAAGTTTATCATATAAGTCATGTATGGGGTAGGAAGAACAAGCTTCCATTTAGGAACCCCTTGTATGTTCACCACTACACATGGGTAAAAACAACCAAGGAGGGTCATGAACTAAGGTACATACAATAATATAACAAGCTATACTAAGAGAAATCATCAAACCATGTGAGGATTTTATGTTGGAACAACCCAAGTTGTTCCATAATCACTCTTCATCAAAGCATAAGCTTGAACATGATTTGTGGGTCAAAAACCCTAAACAAAACAGAATTATTTGAGGTTTTAACCTCTGATTTATAGTGTCTCAACCTTGTTTTTAAGCCTAACCAACCATGGGAGAGGTTGTAAGCATTGGGACATAGGTATGAGATGTGTTTGACACAAGTTGTATGAGTTTAAGTAAACTTTGAAGAACATAAACCAAAACAGAAAGTTTGTGGATGATTTCAGGGGATTTCCGGGTCTGATTTCTCCAAGGAGAATTCAAGGAATCATACCCTATGATTATCCAAGCAAGTAGGAAGAAGAATCAAGTGATTTGGTTAAGAAATGAGCAAGATATGCTCACTTTAGTGCAAGGGTATGTGTTTACCCGAAAATGCAGATTCTTGCAAGAACTAGAGAGTATTTTGGAGAGTTTTGAGTGTTGTGAAAGTGTAAAAATGCTTGGAGAAGGGTTATATTTATAGTGGAAGAGATTAGGGGTGATTGGGGGTGTTTAGAGGTGGATTAAAGCTGATTGGGGAGGTTTAAATCTTGGGATTTCGTGCAAAAACGCGTAGAAAAGAGGCTGCTGTGTTTTCTGCCCGCCAGACATGCTTACGGACCTCAACACTGGGAGTGTTACGGTCCGTAAGCTAACATCTTTCACTTATTTTCATTTTAGTCCCTGCAGTTTGTTAATTTGGGCTTTTAAGGTGTTTTAAGGACTAGTTTTGCCATTTAAGCATAGTTTGAGGTACATTTAAGTATGAGGAGTATAACCCAAGTATAATTAAGCGTATAAGCATCAAAAATCAAGTGTCGTTTACGTTCAAACACGTTTTATGCATATGTTTCATGTATTTACAAGTTTGGCACATAGTTTCCAAGAATTGTGAATAAGTATCATTTGTTCCACGAAATTGAATGTTTGAGCATGTATAAAGTATGTGTAACATGTAATTAACAAAATGCGAGTTTCATTCATGATCCAAGTCTCGGATTTTACAACGGTTTACAAGGAAAGAACGATTACAAGAATACAAAGTTTCCAAAAATAGAAATACGAACAAAACCTTCTATAAAGGGAAAGTACAAAAGAGTCGGGTGTTACAAAAGGTGATCAGTCCTTGAATGAGCAGTGTTTGTGTCTTCAGCAGCACTTAAGAGACAGCAGTAGATAGAGCAACAGAGTTTGTCTTCAACAGTCTTTAGAATTACATCAGCGTTTGGATCATCAGTTGTTCTTTTGAGCAGTACTTAAGGTTCATCAGCTAATAGATAACCACTGTCAAGGAGAGAGCAAAGTGTAAACTACTGTTTATTGTGAATCCTCTGTAGTGACCTGGTTTTGGCTTTACATTATCTGTTCCTCTGGTAGGGTTCAATCCCAACAATCTCCCCCTGGAACAGATAATGCCAAAACCTTCCATTATTCAGGACCTTTATTACTCATCAAGAGTGCCTTAGCTTGTACTTTGAATTCAACTTCAAATTCCTTTGCACTCTGGTCGTCCTCATCCCTACACAGTGAAAGCCCAAGGAGATCTTGCAAGTCTTGAACACTAAGGCCTAGTGCTTCTTTCCTTGATATGTGCTTCACATCGCCATTGGCTCTGACCAAGGTCAATACGTGAGTCTTTTGATCAGACATCCACTTTAGTATTTTTAAGCCAAGTGGGTTTCTTGGGAGAGACTTATTTGACGATGAGTTGAGGGATAATGGCCTTGAAAACAACTACAGACTTTCAGACATTCTTTTGAAAGCTTCTTCAAAGACTTTGTCAGCTGCAGCTATATCTTCTGAAGTTTCTTGTTCAATAAGTTCTTGTCGTTCAGCTTCTGTCTTGTCTTCAGCAGTGTTTGGAGTCGCAGGTTTGTTTAACGCCTTAAAAAGGCTTTGAAGCTTTGTTGAGGTTTCTTCTTTTAGACCCATTTTTGTGATGGTATCTTTGAAGTACTCTGCTTCCTTTTCTCTTACCTCTTCTTCAGTCAACTGTTCTCCCTCTTCTTGATTTGTTGCAAAAGTAGACCGGAACAGTGTGTCGAGGTTTCCCATCTTCTGTTCAAGCTTCATCATTTGTTCTTGCTTTTTAGAAGTGCCTGAAACAGTTGTCTTTCTTTTCTTCAGCCTTTTGTAGGCTTCATCAGTCTGCTGTCTTGACCACTTTGATATGGCTTCAGCAGAGTCTATTTTTGCATCCACCAGCTCCTCTTTCTTTCTTTTATACTCAGCAGTGAAATCAGCAATGAGCTTTTTGAATTTGTTCCAGTTTGGAGGATTTTTCTTCTTTGTGGAATCATTCTTGATTCTGTCAATCCTCTCAGCCTCATGCTTTAGAGCGATTATTGGCCATTCTTCAAACTGTTTTTCTTCAGCAGGATAGAATTTTTCTTTCATAATGTAGGCGAGATATTGTTTTCTTAGCTTTTTGCGTTGTTCAGCCTTTTCTTTGATTAGTTCCTGTGCAAATTCTTCTATATGCTTTACTTTTGTTAAGTAGAACTCCAGTCTTTTAGCAATGCCATCTTCGCTTAACTTTTCTTTTTCACTGTCAACATTGGCTTGTACTTTGGCCTGCTTTGCCTTGAGTTTGAGGTAATCATTCATATCCTCTGGTGGCATGTAGCCTATGAGTGAGGAGAATCTTCTTTTTGAAGGATCATCTTCTGTATAGAATTGCCTCATCTCATTTTTGATAGCTTCAAGTTCCAGTGGATATTTTGCAGCATTAGGATCATGCATACCCTCATCGGCAGTGATTGGCTTTCTTATTCTGTTGAAGAGCTTTGGCTGTGAAGTAGAAAAGGTGAGAGCAGTGGTGGATGACTGACTAACAACTGTTGAGACAACTGGTGTCTCAACATCTGTTGTCATTACAACTGCTGATATGTCAGCAGTTGTCTTCTGCTTTTGAGCAGGGGATGGAAGTGATGGTGGTGATGGGGGTGGTGAATCATCATCTGATATGAGATTCCTTCTCCTTTTTAATGAAGAAGGAGCAGATGATGTTTTGGGTGGATCAGTGGTTGTAGATTGTATGGCAGTGGATTGTGGTTGACTGACAGTGGTTGAAACAACTGGTGCTTCAACCACTGCTGTCATTACAACAAATGTTGTAACATCTGTTGTCTTCTGTTTTATAACAGGAAGTAGTGGTGATTGTGTGATTGTAGATAATGATGATGGTGGAACAGTGGTTGTAATAGTGTGTGATAGAGTGGTGTGTGTTGGAGTTGTGTGTGTTGATGTAATGGCAGCTGTTTGGCTACTGACAGCAGTTTTTGTAACCACTGGTGTATCAGCTGTTTGGCTAACAGGTTTTGAGACCTGCTTTTCTTTTTCTTTTTCAGGCTCAACATGAAGGCCATGTTCAATTCCCTTCTTCTTCATTTGCTTCAATATCTCCCCCTTTTTGGCATTATCTGCAAGGGTGTCATCAAAGAATAGTAAAGTTGAAGGAGCTTTGCCAGTAGCAATTTGGATACTGGCCTTAATAGCCTTGATATCTGCTTGAGTATCCTTGAACCTTGATTCCATCATGTTGGACAGCATTTGTACTTGAATGGCATGCTTTTTGTCAGCCATTTGTTGCTGTGCTTCAAGCATGGGTTGAAAAATATTCCATAGCTCATTTGCAGCAAATGCCTGTTGTGCAGGTGCTTGAGCAGGAACAGCAGATTGTGGTGGGGCAGCAGTGGATTGTGCTTTTTGAGCTTTTAAAATCTCTTGCACCATCTCCTTTATTTCAGCAACTGAGGTTTCCAGTTTGTCAACCCTGTCCGTCATCTCCTGATATTTTGAATCATCACCTACTTTAGTAGGATCATCTGAATTCCCACCAGCAGTGGTTATATCAATGTTTGACTTAGGAACTGAGTCCCAAAAGTCACCCATTGATGCCCCTTGTTCTTGGTACTGGGGACTTCTCTCTTCAGCACTTGATAAATCTTTAATGTTACTAGTCGACAAAATAGCCTCACTAGCGATTTTCAGAGGTGCTATGGAAGAGATTGCCTTCAAGGGAGTCTGACTGATGAAACAACTGTCCAAATGTAGACCTGTTGATCCAACATTTGTAGTTGCTGCTCCACTTGAACTACTGACAAGAGTTACTTGTAACTCCTGCAGTGTAACCTCCTCAACTGTTGCTGGGATAGCAGGAGTAGTAGCATCAGACCCAGTCACTAGTTGATGTATGCTCTCAGTGATAGGTGATAGAGAGGAACTGGTTTGTGTCTGAGCTATAGCAGCTGCATGCAACAAAGGTAGCATGGATTGTGGCATTATGATTGGTGAGGGAATGGGAGTTGAAAGAGACATGTCCTTGGGATCAGGACTGAGGAAGATGGATCCGAGTGGATTCAGAGCTTCATATTGTGGTGTCCCTGTGCTTACAACCTGATCCTTTTGTGAGGATGCAGGAGGAGTTTCGGTTATGGGTTGAGATCTTTCTTCCAACTGCTGTGAGGAAGTAGCAGCAGTGGTTTGTGGTGACTTTTGTGTTGTCACAGGCATTTCCTCTGGGATCTCATCTTCCAAAGTTGCCTTTGTTTTGGGTTTGGTGGGTTTTCTGGATGTTTTTCTTTTGGTCTTTTTGGTTATGTCAGGTGTGGGTTTCAAGGCAGTGGTTTTGCTGCTTTGATCACCTGGAGCAGTGGGCTCAGCAGCTGATACCTGAGGAGCAGTTGTAACCGCTAAAATCTGCTCAGGTACCCCTGCTTTTGTTTTTATTGGTGCCATCATCCTTGAAAATGTTTCTTTTGTTAAGCTTTTTATTTGACAATGAACACCTTGTTTTAGCAAATTTAAATTTTCCTTTGCAAATTTTTGTTCAAAATAGTAACTCAAAAATCTTGGAAAAAGTAAAAATGCTTTACTTTCAACGTTTTTCACCATGTCATTGAAAATCTCCTGGGAGTAGTTATAGTCTTTATTATTCAAAATAGCGTAACCCAGGCTTTGAATTTTCAATGGTATTTCGTTGAAAGATGTTGTTTTATTTGAAGCACACATCAAGAGTGTGTGAAATAAAAACCTGGGTGCAGATGGAAAATAACCCTTTTGTAGGGTATCTACCTTTGATTCTTCTGCATAACCCCTTTTCAGAAAATCAGCTTTTAACTCGTTTTTGTCAAAAGAGGTTTTACCGTTCTGATCATCGAGTATGAAGACTTCTGATATCGATTGTGATGTGATTTTGATCGCTTTTCCCTGTATCGAGGAGTTAATGGCAATGACTTTATCGTCTTGTATTTCAAGCGTCGCCTTTTTCCAAAACTCTCTCTGGGTTTGCAGATATATGGGAGCATTTACCGTCAACAAAGTTTTGTACTTTGATCCAGTTATTGCATCAATGATGGGGTCGAAGGTGTGGTTGTCTTTGGGTTTTGTGAGTAAACCCAAATAATTGTGAGATTGTTTGAATGGTATTTCGATGGTTTCTTTAGCCGTTTGAGCGGCCTCAGTTGAAGGTGGTGGTGATGTAGGTTTTGATTTTGATTTTCCTTTTGACTTCGTCATTTTGATGAAGAAGAATCGGAGAATGATTTTGAGGGTTTTGAGAAAAAGGGTTGAAAACTGCTATGAGAATAGAATTTTGGAATTCAATTCGACAGTGTAAAACCTGTTTGGGGGTTTAGGGCAGGGTTTTATTTAAAATATGATCGCTGATGTGGCAGCGGTTATTTCAATCTGAGGGCTAAAAACTGACCACGTGTCAAACACTGATGAAACGGATGAATTATGGAGAACAGTTGTTTTAAGAGCCACTAACGTATCAAGCATCAGTGGTTACAACGGTAAAAATTATGGGCAGTGGATGATTTTTACTATCAGTGGATAGCATATCAGTGGATAAGACACTGATTTTGAGCATCAGTGTTTGTCAAGAAAATGAGGGAACAGTGGTTAACTTTCAGCAGTGGACAGTGTTTAGAGATCAGACGTTTGAGCAAAACAGTGGTTAGGGTAAATGGTACAATTCTGAAGAACAGGTGTTTCAGCAACTGTTTTGAGGATTTACATTCAAGGTTTTATCACATGTCAATTTTGAAAGACAGTGGTTTAGTACCCCAGATAATGAAGACTTTTTACTAAGGCCACTCATTTTCGTTTCTTATTCAATTAAAACATGAGTACCCTAGTAATTTAAGCAAAGTTTGCAATCAATTTTTGATGAAACTTTAAGAGCAAACCTGAGTATGACATGAACATGACATATGTACCATTTCCTTTTGACCCATTTATGAGGACACTAATACCATCAAAAATAAGGTATTACATCCTAACAGGAGCTGAAACTATTGCCAACAAAAACAAGCAAAAGTTCCAAATATATCCTTACAGAAAAAAAATGAATGATATATCCTGATTAATCGAGAAAATCCTTTGAGAAAAAATGATTAAAGGATTTTCTGAGAACAGCATCAAAAGGATTTGGTATAAATTCAATAAAACACATAATCATATCATTCTCAATTTTTTTAAAATGGTCAGTGGTTTTGACAATAGTGGTAGGAAAACTTTGAACATATTTTGACCACTGTATGGTACCATTTTCTTTGTCAGTTGATTGCAAACATGATTCTCTTTGTAATTCATTTACTGGAATCAAAAACCCTTTTCTGAACAGGTGAATGCACATAGTTGCTTAATGACCATTATTACCCTACACTTTGATTCTTCAGTGTTTTATGTTTATACTCTTTTCTTCTGACTTCAGAAGTTTTGAGATGAACACACTTCGGAGTTTTTGTGAATTTTCTTAATGTATTTTAACATAGTTGATTTTGTCCTTTTGAGGAACTCAACCTGTTTTCAACACATAAGATCTGGATAACTAAAGTTTTAATTTCCCTCTTTTTGTGTTAACAAAACAACAATGCTTTTATAAACATAGGTTTTGTTAATCTGAGGTTTGTACTTTAGTATTTAATGAAAACATCACATATTACACATCAACAGTTTAAATCAATTTAGAAAATAAGAATAATCTCATGGTTTAACAGATATTGCTTTCAGATCTAGAAACCATGAGTGTCCTGTGCATGAATTTACATGTTGTGTGAAATTTGTGTGTCATATGACATCTTGGTTGATTTACAGAGTCTTTGAATAACCATTTTGAACATGATTTACTTGATACTCTGTTTTTCAACAAAATACAACCAACCTTAGTATCAATGGATTTCGAGCCGAACTTTTATGTCAATTTGACTGTTAAATCGAAATTGACTGTCCAGGCTCTGATACCAATTGTTAGGATCGGAGGCTCTTATGATAGTGTTTGTTTGTATGTTTTGAACAATTTGTGAATATGCAAAAGTAAAGTGCAGCGGAAATGAAAACAAACTTTGCAAACACAATCAAAGGAGAAAATAGTTTGATAAACGATTGCTTCTCATAGAGTCAAAAGATTTACAAATCAAAGCAAAAGATTACAGATAAGCTTACAAACTATACTCCCCCTCAGCCTGATGTCCCAAGGTTGGTTGCACACAAGATGAAAGGATTAGACATGAGGAGAAGAACCCGCTCAGTCAATCAAATGTAACAGTACAGGGCACTGTCACATTTATAGGCAAACCAAACCACTGGGGTATCTCAGCTGACGTCACCATGAAAGCGACGTCTAACAGCCTAACAACCTATATCTACTGTCCTTACACAAACTACTGATGTCTAACAACTGATAATAAATAAAATACAAAACATGAGGAAACAACTGCTTCACGTTCCACTGTTGTAGCCTAAGCACTGATGCTCAACAACAACATCAGTGCTTTCTTCAAAGGTGATCAGTCCTTGAATGAGCAGTGTTTGTGTCTTCAGCAGCACTTAAGAGACAGCAGTAGATAGAGCAGCAGAGTTTGTCTTCAGCAGTCTTTAGAATTACATCAGCGTTTGGATCATCAGTTGTTCTTTTGAGCAGTACTTAAGGTTCATCAGCTAATAGATAACCACTGTCAAGGAGAGAGCAAAGTGTAAACTACTGTTTATTGTGAATCCTCTGTAGTGACCTGGTTTTGGCTTTACATTTTCTGTTCCTCTGGTAGGGTTCAATCCCAACAGATTCAAACCTTAATGCCTCGATTCTCTGAAATCAGGGCTTATATCATCCTATAAGATGATCATATTATAAAACATCCCTTAGAAGGGAAGTGCCTACGGGCTATAGTTAATGTCCTCTGAGACTAAAGACAGTGGTAGCCTACAACTCCCTGTCAAGAAAAGGTAATGAAGTTTGATTCAGACCTTAATGCCTCGATTCTCTGAAATCATGGCTTATAAATTAAACTTGTCCACGTGACTAGGCCTTTTGTGCTATTACTAACTTATAAATTAGGATTTATGATAAAAATCCTGAATAAAATAAATATTTTTCCTTTCCTGCCAGTATACATATTAAAAAGAATCTTAAAGGTACGACCTAGCCTATATGTCATTCCAGACGAGGCCAAGATGGTAGAACCTATTCAAGGGATTCAAATCCTTGTAACATAGTAAATATATTAACACTTCTGGCAACAGTGATGCGATAAAATCACACTTGTCATCTTTATATTAGGATTCTTCCAAACCCCTTATTTTTAGCGGTAATGATCAAGAGGAATCATGGCTAATAAACGTTGAACATGATGAACACATCAAAAACATCCATTGGGATGTATACCTACGGGCAAAGATGTAATTATGACAAAGATAGTTTCCTTTCATAACTTCCTACCAAAAAGCAATGAACTATGAAATTTATCCGACCCAAAGGATCATTGATTATGTTTTAAAGTTTCCCTAGTGACAAGGCATCTATGCCATTAAAAAGTCCTTTGGAACAAACCCTTGTGTTATATATAAAATGTCAGTACGACATTGACAGTCGTGACTTATGTCCCCTGTCTAATAAATATGAAGGATTATATTCCGTTTAAACGCCAAAGATGGTTTATCTAAAAACCTAGGCCAAGCATGATCAAATAAATTTAATACTATCTATTGGTCTATATGGTTGAGTTACACCATGGCTATTTAATCATCATATTCGACAATTCACTATATAATTAAACAAATTGTTACTACTTGGTTAGTAGCCTTCAAAGCTTCACCACGGCTGACTCCTCTGAAGCTCACAATCATCTAGTTAGTCAAAATGAAGTTCATTGGCTAGCCTTTGTGGCAAAATAAATTATCTTCAAAGAGATGACGGCTGTAGTCTTTGACTCTCTGTCCAAAGGTGAAGAACTATGTCCGAACCTTAAGATCTCTGATTCAATAAGATTGCGGCTTATATATTAATGCCTTAAGTACCATACCCTATATGTCCTTTGTGACAAGGCCTTCGTGCCTATGACTATTAATGTCCTTCGTGACAAGCCTTCCAACTATCTAAAGATTGTCATTATGACAAGGACAATTGTGACATTGTGATTCCATGTCAAAAGGTAATGGATTTGGTCCAAACCTTAAACACAATTGATGGTCCTATTTGACCTAGGCTAAACATAATTGACGTACTTTCTAGTGGCATCTGCAAAAGAACTGGCCACCAGTCCCACGAATGTAGGGACATAAAGAATGCAAACTGTTTCGGTTGTGGCGAAAGGGGCCACATCAGTGCAAATTGCCCTAAGGCTGCCAAGGAAGGAGCAGCTAAGTCTGGGATGGATAAGAAAGGAAACGCCTAAACTACCGGTTAAATGCCAGAGACAGTGCATATCAATAATAGCATTAGGTACGTCCTTACCTTTTAGCATCGATTGTATCAGCTAAATATTTTATGTTAATGCAAGGGATAATAAACCTTTAGTAAACCATAAGCTTAGCAAACTTTTGATTACATTCATAAGAACTCCAGATATTAAATGCAAGGTATAACTTACCAATGGAATCTATAATGAGCATCTCTCCCATCCTCGGAGATAATCTTTTCATAAGAATCTGGAGTACTCTTCCCCAAAAAGAGTACGACAATATATTACTTTATTTTATTATTTTTCTCATTGTTTTCTATCGCCTACGAATGCCAAACTATGTTTGATAAAAGTGCCATATGAGGATTGGCGTATCCTAGTGTGTCCCATAGATTGCTTCCATGCCTGATCAGTATGGAGGTTTAATGCATGGAACCCCTGAGATATCCCAATGGTTATATCGTACTAAAGTCGACTAGTAGTATTCAAAGAAGATATCTAGAAAATAGAATTGTCCAAATAAATGTTCCCTGGTAAAGGAATCTGTGGACTTATAGCATAAATGTGTCGCTCAGTTGACACCAGCAAGGATGGATAAACTGGAGCCTGAGATATGGAAATTCTCTGTAACCTCCTTATATCTTGATTATCTTCTCCTAATACTACCCTATTTACCGCCCGAGAGGCAAGTAGAGTTAAGATTTATGTCCTACTTAGGGCTGAATCATTATGAAATTTCCTAAACGGCTGGTACCGTCAATGGAGAAATCAAAACCCTGATTAAGAAAAATTGAGGATTCATATAGCCTAACCCGATATTCTGAGAGTTTAATATTGTTAAGTAAGGAAGACGGTTCATTTGCTCATGCATTGATTACCGCAACCCTATTTAGGCAACGATTAAGAATCGCCATCAACTACCCAGGATCGTCGAATTGTTCGACTAACTGTAAGGATTAGCTATTCCTTAAGATTAGTTAAGCAGTGGTTGGAATAACTATCTCACCTTAAGATAAGCTTTTCTATAATAGTGATATATAAGCATCAAGGCTGCTCCTTTGGAGACCTTGTATAGATGGAATGTTAAACATCTACTGTTAGGACAATAGATTGGTAAGTCCAAATTATCAGGATCTGAAAGTTGCATTGGAAACAACAAATGAGATCATGCAAACTCATAATCATCTGTATGATGCCAGTATTTGGCAGAAAATCAAGGATTAATGGAAATAGAAAACCTCCTAAATTCTTGTTAAGGAATAAGGTTCAACAAAAAATATCACCCAGGAAGGGTGTGCCAAAAATCGTTAAATTATCAGGCTGGTTAAGCTCTGAATATATAGAATCATTCGAAGGAAATCGAATGTATCAAGATCAAGTAGCTTATAAGCTAAAACCTATTTAAGGAGCTAGGCGAAGCTCGCAATACATTGCACACTAGTGACTGAAGGATGTGTTTCGCAAATAAGTCGAGAAGCACTATCCCATAATGATATGCAGATTTATGATGTGATAAGCATCCTGTATCGATTAAGGATCGACAGGATTAGAAGCTGCAAAAGAGATATATGTACCTATTATAAAGGTCAATTGGAGTGCCTTAGAGGCTCAAAGATACTGAGGAAGATTAAGCCCAATATAAGGCAGAAAATACTTCCTTTACTTTAACAAATCTCGAGGTCGAGATTTCTTTTAAGGGGGTGAGGATGTAACACCTCGAAAATTCACGTCCTATAATGTATTGACACGTGTCACAAGTTTGAACGTGTGAAAGAATGTTCTAAAAGGACTAAAGTTGACAAACATGGAAAGTATGTGAATATACGAGTTCAAATTATCAACAGTGAATAAATATATTGTACATTAACCTTACATGATGCTCATACCTTCAAACGAATAAATCATGGATCATACGAAGCTAAATATGAAAGAAAGTGAGAGATTACAAACTGTGGGGATTAAATGTGTCAACATGTTTAAGTTATACCTCTGAGTGACCTTTTGACAAACCCGAAGCTTTTTAACGGTAAATTATGCTCACAAGAATACATGATATAAATTTCATAAAGTTTCGTTATCGTATGAGAAAGTTATGATCAAATTCGTATACAAGGGGTTAAAGCGTCAACGTTGAAAGTTATGACTTTTCGGGTAACAATGAAGTCAACCGAGGACTTAACAAAGGGGGTATAAGTCTTGGAGCCCTTGTAAATAAATAAGAAGGGGTCAAAATGCAAAAATAAGTTAGTTGACCTCTCGAAGAGCCAAGGGACAAATATGCGAAAACTTGAAAATGTGAAATTCTGATTATTAGGCCCAGGCAGGCCGCGTAAGATGTTAAGATGTCTTACGCGGGCCGCGTCAGACGCCCAGTTACAGAATCTCTTGACAGCAGCCTGTTTATGCGCATAATCAACCCAAAACAGATATTTTCACAACATTGGCGACCCCTAAGTGCCTCCTAGAACCTTAGGGACATCTGGAAGTGATCCATGGCCTTGGGTAGGCTCTTGTGTCAATGATCCATGAGACTTGGAACACTATATAAAGGCTTCATGTGCAACCATTGTGATCACACCTTTCTCTTGCATTCCTGATCAATTCTGGGGCTCCAAAGCAGGCTCAAGTGATCACTAATCAAGCATAGGACTTTGGTAAGTATGCCTAACCTTTCTTAGTTAAGTTTTTGCTTAGTTTTAGCTTAAAAGTCAAACCGTCGTAATTAACGGTTGACTTAACGATTAATCATTAATGGTCCAGTGATTAGTCGAATTGAAAGTAGTTATACGTTGGTAATTATGTGGGCAATAAACCCTAAAAAGGGCACCCTCTGATTCCCACTCTAACCAGATCAAATGTCGGGTCAAAGTTGTTTATAAAAAGTCAACAGGATCCTAATTTGCGATTTAAAACATAATTAACAATGTAGAAGCTTTGCAACCTGTTTTATTACTCTTATAACTTAGTAATTAATGTAAGAACATGTCTAAGCATGTTCGACCTGACAATTTTCTGTTTAGACCCGGTTCGGAACCGAAAGTCGCAAAACTTTGACTTTTGCTTTGACTTCAGTTCTGGCCCGATTTAGTATGGTTTGGAAATGCCTTAGAACTTCCTTAGGACCAGGTTACATGATAGTATAACCCTCTGTGGTTGGATCGTTGATTGTCCGATTCGTTTACACGTTTCCGTTAAATGCTTAATGTTGACCATAATGCCCTTTTGACCATAAAACGAGAATTTTGGAAATATGAAAGGACAATAATCTCTACTACTGATTTATAAACATGTCCCTAAAATTTCACATCAGTTGGAGGCCTAGATTAGGAGTTATGCTCATTAGCGTAATTATAACGCCTTTTAGTAATTAAACGGCGCAATTAGCATAAAGCCTATCTAAACCCAATTTTTGACACCAAACCTTTTACCCACTGATGTAGTATAATATTTTGAGATTCTTAAAGATTTTTAATTATTTTTAAACTGATCAAAACCTAGGGTTATCGCCTTAATTCGGTAAATACCGAATATACCCTTTTCGGTCATAAAATGAGTTCTACATAGTATTTTGACACCAATCCAATTGCTACTGATTTTATATAATAAATAAAGTATTTTGACCTTTATAAACTGATCAGAAAACTCAGATTTTCTGTATAACCCGGAAATCGCTTAAAATGGCTTTTAAAGCGTATTAAACGCACAGTTTGGGTTTAAAACCATTTTTGCCATATAAGGCTTATTACCAACTGATATGACCTTTTAAAATAAGTTATTTTACTGATGTATTCGGACCCGAATCACAGAACTTCATTTAAACTCTTTTATAACTTTTAAAATGACCAAAATACCCCTACGGGGCTTATTTTGAGATTAAACTCGTTTTGGGCATAATGGAAGGTATCCTACTGATATCACAACATATTTAAGGCATATTAACTTAGGAAACCTGTATATGACTCTTGTGGTTACCCGCTACGCCTCTTGCGCGTTCGGTTCGGTTTATGTAACTAGTTTGCATAAGTTAGCCGAAACGGGTCAAACCTTATCATTTTCATCTCAAATTCAGAAGGTGATTAGATTACCCATATTATACAAGTCTTCAAACTTGTTGGGTCTAAAACACATTCTATTCCGGTCTTCGCTTAATCATGCGTTTGAACCGTATATTTCCTTAAGACTAACCGGTCTAAGCTTAGGCTTAATTAAAGACCCGTTAGCATTCTAATTGGTTATTTATACCATCATTCCAGACTAGAGCCTTCCGGTAAATTGTACCTACGCTTACTTAAGTGAATACGGCTGAGTTATTATAATTCTTACTATTTAAGACAGGAGCTAGCTCAGGTAAATACTCTTAACTTAATTTCCCTATACGGGCTTGGGATACGGCACTATAAAAGTACCGCTTGGTCGGGTGTATGTAGTCATTTAAATCGGATTGTGATTGATGTATTTACATAACCTGTTTGATATGTATTATTTGGTGTATGGCTTTTGGGGGTTAAATGACCATGTCCCGGATATCCTTGGCATCATTTTACGAAATGGTCACGACCTAAGCACGGGGTGTAGGCGTACACCTGACAGATGCATTATGTAAAAACTGGTAATCCACTCAGAGGTATCATCCTTGTGAGCATTATACCGGAACTGGTAATCCACTTAGAGGATGATAGCCTGTGGGCATTATACCTGTGGCGTGTCAGTTAATCTGTCCGGCTCTTCTAACCGGCCCTAATGGACGACAAATAAGTAAAACTGTATACAAGATTATATACAAATAATTTTCCCAAGTATAAAAGATTAACATTGCCTTGTGCATTTTAATCACTGTGTCAAAATATTTCGTGCCTTGTGCACCTAAACCAATTTTCTTAAACTCTTTTCAAATGAGTCGGTTGAGTGTATTTACCAGTGAAAACTGACGTATTTTCAAAAGTCTAAGTGACAGGTACAAGTACGTAATAGGCTGGGAGCGGCTCAGGACGTTAATAAGGAATCTCGCAAGTTCTAGGCGTCTAAATTCTGTTGAACAATGTTTATATTTTTAAGATCCGCCTGTGGATCCTTTACTTTCCGTTGTAATACTTGATATTACTTTATATTCGGATCGTAATATATTATCTTTTGCTTCCGTTGTGCATTTATATATTGTGTTGTTTGACTATGAGGATATCAACTACGTCACGATACTCCCCACCGGGCCCACCGGTCAAACGTGGAAATATCGGGGTGTGACACAAACTTCAAACTCAGACCATTAATTATTTGGCAGACAAACAAATCAAAGCCAATGATCTTTGGTCTGTCCATTAATTGTTTAACACATGTTAGGCAAACTTCGAAAATTAACTAACCACGTTTTCTTTTACTTCCACAGCCAGAACTATACAAGGTAACAAGTTCACATTGATACACTTACAAAATGTTTAACATTTTCAAACACCTAATCTAATAATCTTAACAGATTGTGCCATTAATCCAATAACCTTAACATAATTTTCAAACTGTGTGTCATCCTTTAACACAGTTACATGTTACGCAAACTTCAAACTCCGACCATTAATTATTTGGTAGACAAACAAATCAACGCCAATGATCTTTGGTCCGTCCATTAATTATTTAACACATGTTATGCAAACTTCTAAACTTAACTACCCAAGAATTAATGTACTTCCACAGCCAGAACTATACAAGGCAACGTTTTTCCCCCCTACCATTTAACACATGTTATACAAGTTCACATTGATACCCAATTACCAACTATTGTAACCAAAGGCACTTACCATTTAACCGTCGTTTCCCAGTGGCTGTTGACGCAGTGTCTGTATCTTCATACACTACAAATGCAGCCAAACAAAAGTATGTTATGAACAGAACCTAATTCAACACACAACACACTATACATCACCTAAAACTACGTTCACGGTTTATACGCACATCAATACTAACCTAAAGCCCTCTGGGTCGGACCGAAGTGAGATTGTTGCTTGGGAGGACCTTGCTTGGAATCATCGGATATAATAACAACACTACGGCTGGAAGACCTTTCCCGCCCTAACATAGGTCTCCTAGTGCAATAGATAGAAAACAAAACAAAATCAGTTGCCATTTTTGAAGGGGAAATCGATTGAACAAAACCCCCTTTTACAGGACCGATTACAAGAACTAACCTTTTGCTTGAACTCTTGATCTTCCGTAATCGTTTCATTTTGAGCGAGGACGACAAGATTACGAACGATTTCCTCATTCTCCCAGATCCACACTATCGGCTTCTGTCTTAGGGTTAGAAGGCACCGATCGATGTTGTCTTGGCGATGGGGAAATATGAACAGTCTCAGTATATAGTGGGAAAGATAAAGATGAAAGTATTTTTGAAAGTCTTTGCAGTTTTGATTAGACGGCTACTGCATGGCAGGGATTTGGGTTTCCAATGTTCTATTTGCAATACCGAAAATACCCTTCCAGAGGTTGTCATGTGTATTATACTATTTCTTTTAATTATAATTCTTTCCAAAATGAAGAGAGCCATTGATCAAGTTGGATGAAAGATAATCAATGGATCACAATGGGTTTGCATAGTTTTCTAAAAAAGATAGAGTTTCCTATAGAGCCCAACCCTATATATATATATATATGTAGGATTAGGTTCATTTGTGAACAACGTCTTAAGAGTGAATTGAGTGAACTAATCTTGGCCCTTGATCAGATTTTAGATTAAAATTAAACTGGTAAGATTGACATTAGCCAAGTATTTTAATTAAAATCTCTTAATTTTCTCATCTCTTAACTCTCTCTCTCGTTTTTAATTATTTCTCCATTATTTTAATTATAAGAGATTGAAGAGCTAAGTTTTTTTTTAAATAAACTCTTATGTTCTTTTTAAAATTAAATATTAAACCTAATTAAATTATGTTGTCTAACATATGTGTATACAGGTCAGTATATACAAGACTTATACACTTGTGTATTATTACATCTTGTTCCAACAGGTATATAAACCAGATTTATATACATGTGTATTATTCAAGTACATATGTGTATGCATGTCGGTATATACCAGACGTATACACCTGGATTTTATTCAAGTACATAATGTATACAGGTCGGTATATACAAAACTTATACGCTGGTGCATTATTACATATTGATTACACTGTTCATCTTTTTATCAAACATTGATCTAATACATATATGTATGGAGAATTGTAATTAATATTTTTAGTCGTGTTCTAGATGGAACAATATTTGATAATGTTTGTATTTTTTTTAATTATCAAATATTAAGTTAGGTAATTTGTGAGAGAAAAAATATAGAGAATGTAATTAAATATTCTTTTAATTGGAAAGAGAAATCAGGAGAGAGAAAAAAAATCAACTAATTAAATGAAGAGAGAACAATACAATTATACCCTTGTGTCTATTAAAATACATGTAAGTTACAACAAATAATTACAATCTTGCCACAAAAGAAAAATTCTAGATCTACATAATCAATGTTCAGGATAAGTTCATTTTGTTCACAAATACATCATTGTTCACTCTTGAACCCTACCCTATATATAGGGTGAGGTTCTAGACTGAACACTAATGTATTTGCGAACTGAGTGAACAAATCCTGGCCATTGATCTATGCACGTGTATGGCAAGGATCTCATAATCAAATCGTAAAATACACTAGTGTATTTCAACATCAAATTCTGGCCATTGATCTACACACATGTATGGCCAGGATTAGTTCACTAAGTTCGCAAGCTACACTAGTGTTCACTCTTGAACCTAATCCTATATATATATATATATATAATCCACTGAAAATATAATATGTATATCGCATATATATGTATCGACGCATAGAATTACTAACGTTTAGAATTTCAGTTCAAGTTTGTATTGATGCATAATATAAATGAAAAAGAGTAGAACGTCGCAATGTTTGACGATTTTGGTTCAATATGCTTGAGTATATGTTGTTTAAATTATTCTGTGATATTAACAATTAATAATGTTTGCAATTCAGATGTCAAACGAAGTAAATCCAGAAGTCCAGAATAATAATGATAACGAGAACCAAGTGGATAAAAGTGCAATAGAGCACATAGTAGCTCAAGGAATCATAGATGTCATGCCATTTATTATCGACACTCTTAATAAAGAGGTACAAAATAATAATACCATAATAGGTAGTAAATGTACTCACAACGAGTCAAGTCACAGTGTGAATGGAGATAACGGACTTCTCATCAAAGCTCCAATTCCAAAAAGGAAGAGAACCATCTCATATGATTGTTCTTACAAAGAATTCTTATCATGCAAACCAATAGAATTCTCAGGCAACGAATGAGCCATTTCAGCCTTACGTTGAATAGAAAAGACTGAAGCAGTCTTAAAGATAAGTAAATGTGCAGATGAGGACAAGATCATGTATGCTTCTAATCTTTTCAAAGATGAAGCATTAGAGTGGTGGAATATCATTCTACAATCAAGAAAAAGTGACATGGTTTACAACATGGAATGGAACAACTTTAAGGAAATAGTTGAAAGGAAGTTTTGTCCTCCTCATGAAAAGGAGCAGATAGCCAATAAATTTATGAATCATAGAATGATTCGGGTAAATTGTAGGGAATTTACTACCAAATTCTTTAAATATGCTAGAATAGTACTGTGAGTGCATTTTGTATGTCCATAGTTAGAAATCTGTCTGTATTTGCAACGTTTAATGTCTTGAGTCTGTATCATATCGGACAGAGGTTTCACTTGGTGTCAGTGGGTATCGTTAGGTAATGTCAGGTTAGGATACGATACGACGCGGTGCGTCAGGAGCGTGAATGATTAGACATGATGTCATGATTTTACATGATGACATCATGTCATAAACATCATAATACTACAATATGAAGTCTGCATGATATTTATAGACAAAGACAAATTCAAGTAAAGATAAAAGACTAATATATCATGCATGGATTTATTATAACATTCAAATATACTGATGAAGACAAAAGAAAATTTCACCCGGATGTGTAATTCCATCATCCGCCCGGATGAGGAATCTCAATCTCGCTCGGATGTAGAACTCACCCGGATGAAGAACTCCTATAAATACTCAACACGTCCATCCGGATGTGGAAGAGATCAGAGAAAATACATCTGTTCAAAACCTTTCAAGAAACAGTTCTCAGTTCTTTAAGATCTCATCAAACAACAACATCAAGATACTCTTGTTTACGTCACGTTGATTAGATTTCGAGTATCTTGTATGTAGATCGAGTCGAAGCTATGTCCGGTTGTCGTTACGGAATAAAATGATAGTTATTTACACTTTCGCGCACGATTACGGTTCGATTTAACAGATTCTGCACGTTAAATCGAATCCACTACAGAACTAGTGACCGTTGACGATCCGATCCTGAACTCACAAGTACCAACAGTAGCCTCGCCAGAACCGGTATTAATCTCCCATTATATCTGTGGATTAATCAGTGAGATCAGAGATATGGTCGAAGCAGCTAGGCCACAAACAATTGAAGAAACAGTTGAGCTTGCTAATACTCTGACAGATGGGCTGATACGTACACAGGAAGAAAATCAGAAAAAGAATCTAGCTCAAAGGATTACCCTGGAACTTCGTTCTGGTAAATCCTATCATGGGAAAGGAACATGTTCATCTTCTTCACCTTTCTTTAAGCTCTGTAGAAAGAAGCACACAGGGAAGTGTGCGGTATCCTGCAACTTCTGCAAGAATCCAGGACATAAAGAAGAAGAATGTAGAATCAAAGCTAGTACGAAAATATGCTATGACTGCGGAGAAACGTGTCATATACGACCAAACTGCCCAAAACTAGCTCCAGTAGCAAACAACAAAGCAAAGGCAACAGAAGGACCCAAGAAAAATGCCAGAGCATTCGTACTGACAGCCGAAGAAGCTAAGATGATCCCTGATGTAATCATCAGTACGTTTTTAGTTAATGATGTTTATGCTAAAATATTATTTAAGTCTTGTGCAAACCAAATTTTTATAAATACTTCTTCTGCAAATTTCTCAATCAACCATTAACTAAACTTCCCCAAGATTATATGGTGGAGACGGCAATTGGAAATTCTATCAAAATAAATGAAAGCCTTTAGGAAGGAAAGATAGAATTTTTAGATCATAAGTTTACCGCTAACCTGTTACCAATGAGTCTAGCCGGATTCGATGTCGTATTATGAATGGATTGGTTGGTAGCCATTCATGCACGAATTTTGTGTGAACAAAATTCTGTAGAAGTTTGTACACCAATTGGAAAAAGAATCACAATTAAGGGAGACAAGCCGACCAGGTCAACAAAATTCATCTCTGTGAAGAAAGCTGTAGGTTATGTATGAAAAGGAGGAATGGTGTATATGATTTCGGTATTCATTAGCACTAAAGGAAACGAGTTAAAAGATATTCCAGTAGTATCTAATTTCTCAGATATCTTCCCAAAAGAGTTACCAGGACTACCGCCAGATCGTGAGGTTGAATTTAGAATTCACCTAATACCAGGAACGGCACCAATTGCCAAAGCACCGTATAGCACCAACGGAAATGCAGGAATTGAAGAAACAGTTAGATGACTTATTAGAAAAAGGTTTTATACAACCTAGCTCATCACCTTGGGGAGCGCCGGTGTTATTTGTCAAAAAGAAAGATGGATCGATGCGCATGTGTAATGATTACAGAGAACTGAATAAGATTACGATTAAAAATTTGGTACCCACTACCGAGAATCGATGATCTATTTGATCAACTTCAAGGAGCCCAATCCTTTTCCAAGATTGATTTACGCTCAGGATATCATCGACTGAAGTTACAGGAAGAGGACATTCCTAAAACTGCTTTCAGAACAAGGTATGGCCATTATGAATTTACAGTCATGTCATTTGGTCTAACCAATTCTCCAGCCGCATTTATGGACATGATGAACAAGATATGTAAACCATACCTGGATAAATTCATAATTGTTTTTATAGATGATATACTAATTTACTCCAGAAGTAAAGAAGAGCATGCCGAGCATTTACAAGTACTTCTGACATTGTTGAGAAAAGAAAAGCTTTATGCTAAATTCTCAAAATGTGAATTATGGTTGCAAGAAGTGCAGTTTCTTGGAAATTTAGTCAATCATGAAGGAATTAATGTGGATCCTACAACGATCGAAGCTATTACCAAATGGAAAGTCCCTGAATCACCAACAGAAGTAAGAAGTTTTCTTGGATTGGCAGGATACTATAGACGTTTCATTCAAGATTTTTCTAGAATAGCCATTCCATTAACCAAACTAACTTGCAAGTCAGTTAAGTTTGAATGGGGACCAAAACAGGAGGAAACATTTAAGATTGTAAAGCAAAGATTAACTAACGCACCAATACTTGCTTTACCAGAAGGAACTGAAGTCTTTATAGTCTATTGTGATGCGTCCAAATTAGGATTTGGATGTGTGTTGATGCAACGTCAAAAGGTAATTGCCTATGCCTCTAGACAACTAAAGAAGCATGAAGAAAATTATACAACACGTGATCTAGAATTAGGAACAATACTTTTTGCCCTTTAGATTAGGAGACATTATCTCTGCGGTAGTAAGTTCGTTGTCTTCACAGATCATAAAAGTTTAAGGTATGTTTTCGGGCAAAGGGAATTAAACATGAGGTAAAGACGTTGGATGGAAATCCTTAGCGATTATGGTTGTGATATCCAATACCATGCAGGAAAGCTAACGTAGTAGCTGACGCTTTAAGTCGAAAGTACCATGAGAAGCCAAAAAGGGTAAGTGCTCTCAGATAAAACCTGCAAGTAGATTTAAATGAACAATTGGAAAGGGTACAGGAAACAACAATCAAGGATGATGCTGAAGGTTTGAAAGGAATGATTAAAGAATTAGAAAAAAGGAGCAGATGGAATTTGGAGATTCCATAAGAAAAGAATTTGGGTACCTATTCAAGGAAACCTACGAAAGCAAATTCTAGAAGAAGCTCATAAATCTAAGTATACGATGCATCCTGGAAGTGACAAGATAAGTTCGTTGTCTTCACAGATCATAAAAGTTTAAGGTATGTTTTCGGGCAAAGGGAATTAAACATGAGGTAAAGACGTTGGATGGAAATCCTTAGCGATTATGGTTGTGATATCCAATACCATGCAGGAAAGCTAACGTAGTAGCTGACGCTTTAAGTCGAAAGTACCATGAGAAGCCAAAAAGGGTAAGTGCTCTCAGATAAAACCTGCAAGTAGATTTAAATGAACAATTGGAAAGGGTACAGGAAACAACAATCAAGGATGATGCTGAAGGTTTGAAAGGAATGATTAAAGAATTAGAAAAAAGGAGCAGATGGAATTTGGAGATTCCATAAGAAAAGAATTTGGGTACCTATTCAAGGAAACCTACGAAAGCAAATTCTAGAAGAAGCTCATAAATCTAAGTATACGATGCATCCTGGAAGTGACAAGATGTATCAAGACTTGAGGAAAAACTTTTGGTGGATAGGATTGAAAAAGGATATAGCAAATTATGTTGCTAAGTGTTTAACCTGTTCACAAGTTAAAGCTGAACATCAAAAACCTTCAGGATTACTTCAGCAATGGGAAATGCCAATTTGGGAATGGGAGTTGATAACAATGGACTTTGTTACCAAATTACCCCAGACAAGAAAAGGTAACGACACAATTTGGGTAATTGTGGACAGATTGACTAAATCAGCACATTTTTTACCAATGAATGAAACTTTCAATATGGAATATTTAGCTAAGATATATGTGAATAAAGTAGTTTCATTACATGGGATTCCTTTATCTATTGTGTCCGACAAAGATAATCATTTTACTTCTCATTTCTGGACAAATTTTCAAAAAGCAATGCGAACCAGATTAAATCTAAGTACAACCTATCATCCTTAAATGGATGGACAAAGTGAAAGGACAATCCAAACTATGGAGGATATACTTAGAGCCTGTGTGATAGATTTTGGAGGAAATTGGAACAAATACTTACCTTTAATAGAATCTTCTTACAATAATAGCTATCATACAAGCATCAATGCTGCACCACTCGAAGCACTATATGGACGGAAATGCCGAACACCGGTATGTTGGGCAGAAATTGGAGAAAAGCAACTGCCAAGTCCTGAAATTGTACAAGAAACAACTGACAAAATAATTTAAGTCAAGGAAAGACCGAAAACAACACGAGACCTTCAAAAGAGTTATGCAGATAACAAACGTAAACTGTTAGAGTTTCAAGTTAGAGACAAGGTACTATTAAAAGTTTCACCATGGAAGGGTGTTGTCAGATTCGGTAAAAGAGGAAAGCTAAGCCCAAGGTATGTTGGACCTTTTGAAATTATCAAACAAATTGGATCAGTAGCTTATCAGCTACAATTACCTGAAGAGATGGCAGGAGTACATGATGTATTTCATGTATGTAATCTAAAGAAATGCTTAGCAGATGAATCATTGGTAATACCTCTTCAAGACATACAGGTAAATGAAAAGCTTAAGTTTGTGGAAAAGCCCATACAAATATAGAAATATCAAGAATCTCAAGCACAACAGATTAGTTCTGGTCAAAGTAAAATGGGATTCGAAGAAAGGACTAGAATACACATGGAAACTCGAATCTGAAATGAAAAAGAAATATCCTTATTTGTTCCAATGAATCTCAAGGATGAGATTTAAAACAAGGTAGGGAGGAAGTAACAAAACTCAAAAAGCACCACAAAGAATCATAACCAAGACTCCAAACACGTATAACGAGACCCAACACGAGAAACGAGGAAAACTGAATTTTTACCTCGCCGCGCTACGCAACGACATAAGGACATCATCGTCGCTCAAAGCGACGCCCTTATTTCCACCGGAGACACTTGGCAGCTACGTGGCAGGTCTAGGGTGGTGACTGATCACACCTAAGCCCTAGCTTGTCACATCCCAACCGATGGCGGAAACATCGGGATGTGGCACTAAGCGATGAGATTGCTCGAGAGAATCCATAACACTAATATTCCGACAATAATATTTAATTTCTTTTCATGGCAAAACTAATGTCATGCAAATTTAAGTACAGATAGTTCAAATAAGAGATTCAGTAGTTTGATAATAGTCTAGGCGTGTATCTAAAGTCGCCTAATCTTGATTCGAGGTAACCTGCTATTAACCTGCAACATACATTAAAATAATGTCAATACAAAAAAGTATTGGCGAGTATACAAGTTTGATATAATAATAGTAAAATAGATAAAAGCGTTGCGGATTTCCACATACATAAACGAGATACAACACAACATATATACTAACTAGATAGGCACTCAAGCTAAGTCCCGAGATGACTGCGAAGGAGTGGTGTGAGATATCCTTAACTAGACCCCGTCGGGTGTAAGTCGAACTATAGTACCATACTAGCTAGGGCAATAAACGAACCGAATGTTTAGCGAACAGTTCGTGAACCATTCGGCTTGAAGTTCGTTTGTGTTCCTTCGTTTAATAAATGAATGAACATGAACAAAAAATTTCGTTCGATTTGTTAAATGAACGAACATAAACAGAGGTCTCGTTCGTTCGATTGTGTTCGTGAACGTTCGGTAAGGTGTTCGTGAACATGTTCATGAACATTCATTAATTTGCGTTTGTTTATGTTCGTATGTTTGTATTTTAATTGAAGATCTTTGTACTTTTTTATATGTTATTTGTACTTTTTATCGTATTAAACTTTTATTTATTTTATTACCCTAACAATTAAACTAGGAAATCCACTTTCACCTTGTTTATGCATCATTTCCCTTTCATTTCTCATTATTTACATCAGCGAATACGATCGACCTCCGTTCCACAATAAGGGATTCAAGTTCGAGTGTTAGTCTCTGGGCCATCTATCTTTATCCTTTGTTGCGTTCGTCAAATTTATTTGTGTTCGTGAACCGTTCGCGAACACGCTCATTTCCTTAATGAACGAACACGAACATAAAATCTCATTCGTTAAGTGTTCATGAACCGTTCGTGAACACATTTATTTCCTTAACGAACGAACACGAACAAGGCCTTGTTCGTGTTCGTTCGGTTCGTTTACAGCCCTAATACTAGCTAAGGTGGAACATCGAGTAAGAGTCCTAGCACATATGTAGCAAGCATCAGGTGTAAATATGTATGTCAGTCATTCGCATGTGATAATAAGTTTAGAGCATGTAGTGTGTTTTGATAAGTGTGTTTTAGATATGAACGTATGTTACACCCAAAAAGTGCGTTTTAAAACGAAAAAGGGGTCAAGTATACTCACAGTGCGTGTTTATAGTAAACACGGTCTAGAATGGAGTGGAGGGAGCGTCGGATCAGCCTACGTACGGGAACAGAAGTGCATCAGTCTTCCTAGTGCTGAAACAGTCAAAGTTGGAGTTTCGAGTGGGAAACAGACTCCTAGTAAGAAGCTGGCTTCGTAAGAAGCGGCTGTTCAGCGTTTTTGAGCATTCGGACTTGCGTTTTCGCCTGAATCGGATGTATTTTCGAGCCCTTTTCATGACGGTTTCAACACCACTTCGCCCCACTATTCAGTGAACGAAATATATGTCGGTTTTGGTCAGGTTTAGTGTAAAATCACGTTTAAAAGTGTTTTTCTTTGGATTAAACACTTGGTGAGTGCGAGATTCTCATATCTACATCTTGGGAAGCCAAAGCTTAGCCCAATAAACTCGTTTAAGTGCAAATCCGTGGTAAATCAGAAGTTCTTGAAGAAAAAGATGAAGTTTTCGATGAAAAGCTGATGTTTAGATGAAAAAGAAGAAGTTTGGATGAAATCGAAGTGAAACTCATGTAAAATCATAGTGGAAATCGTTGTGAAACTTGTAAAAATAGCGGATCTTACTCGGGAAATCGATGGACAACAGGTTGGGAGCGTTTTGGATGAAATGGCAGCAAGTTAGAATATGAGAAGAGGCTTGGGTATTTATAGAGGAAGTTGGAATGCGCAGGTTGCCTTCGTAAGAAGCTAGCTTCGTAAGAAGGGACCAGTTTTGTGTGAGAGATTACTGTTTCGCGTGTCGGATGTTCGTTAGGTGCGTTTTGTTGGGTAAGTTAGTTCAAGTACTTTAAGTATTTTAGCGAGATATTAAGTATTCACACACAACACGACACTTGTAACTCATTTAACATTTAAACACACAATAATAATGCAAGTAATATAAATAAATCCGCGTTTTGAGTTTGCGTTGCGATGGTTCGAGAGCGAGCGAGTATTTTAGATACTCACGTGATGTAATAGTGTAAGCGAAAGCGTTGTGAAGTGCGATATAGCATGTTAAAATAAGCGATATAGTGCGAAAATATGCGATGTAGCGTAGTAAGCGATATAGTTTACGTTATGATCCGAATCTCAGTGCTAGGCGTAACGAGAGTAACGAGCGCGAAAGTGCGGGTTGTTACATAGCTAGTACCGCTACATGACGGTGATTAGGCTTTCTCGTAGCACAACGCGACGGGGTCAGATTGCAGCTATAAATTGAGCAGTCCTGGGACATTCAAACTCGCTCAAATTTCTTTTCTTTCTCTCAAAGACTCTCTGCTCAAGTTATAATACCCCAAATAAGTTTGAAGCTCTGCCCCGTTGTAAGTGTTTTAACCCCTGATCAGTGATTCGATACCCTGTCCGATCGATCTTGAACCCAGCAACGGATGTCAAGGCGCTGCTTGATAAAGGCTATGTTTTGTAAACCACGTTGGGGTTCTGATCTCATGATGTATTGATAAAGTTGAATTGGGTTATTATACTAACACGCGTGCATTGTATATTTTTAATAGGAACTCAAGAAAATTACCAGAAAGTATTTTCAGGAAGCTTATAGTAAAACCTAAGTTTACAATGTGAGTCATTCTTTCTTTTTATCAAAATGATTTACAAAACTTTAAATATTTTTTAGTTATACTTATAGTGAGTGAGTCTTTGTATTCTACAATTACTACCGGTATAACTTGATATACATTACTTGATATAACTTCAGCATTGGACAAAGGGTTAGCCAATGGTGATATGACCATAGTTACAGATCCGTCGAGTGACAAGTACTTTGGAGTTTTTGTTAGATAAAAACATTGTAATCTCCATCTTGATACTGTAAAATATAACAATGTATCTTTTTACAAAATGGAATGTACTCGCCAGTATTTCTTGCTGATAAAATATTTTAAAACACGTTACAGGTAACCTGATGTGAAGCTATTAGAAGCCAGCTATGGAGCACTGAATGCTTAAATAAAGTGGCATAGTTACCGAATAAAAGAAGGGAATTATGTTTTTCAGCAATTAGGGTGTATCCCTATAAATACATTATAAATGAAATATGAGTTTTAGCCCATTTATTTAATATAAAATGTTTGGTGTTTTACAACTCGGAAATTATTTTCTAACTACGATCCTGATGAGTTAATTCTGCTGCAAATTTAATATACACCGATAACACCAGTCAGGCTCGCGGCACCTGCTTTTAGGGTAGGATCAGGGGCTACGAAAAATGTGGTCAATAATTACACAAGCAATAAATTAACCAAAATCAAATTGTCATTTTTGGTTAAAAGCAAGTTTTCGGTTATTAGTTTAGGAAAGTTAGCTTATTTTTATTTTACCGGTTTTGATTCGATTAAGCCCTTTTCTTCTTAACCCTACCTTAAACTCTACTCGAACATTTCAAATAGCCATTTTAAGTCTGATTATTAATATGTTAGAAAATCGGGGGGTTTTTAGGATTTTTTTCTTTTAAAACATTGGGTTAATTTGTAGGTCCCTATCACGTGGATCGTAACGAGATTGACAATCTATAAAGGGTGTGGAATCCCCTTGACGGATCAAACACAAACACAGAAACAAGAAGATGAAGAACACAAAGTAAATCACTTACAATCCGGTCTTCTATTGATTATCCAACACGAAGTTTACAATCAATTCAAGACCCACACGAGATCTCTCAGCCACTCTCTGTAGATCTCACTCAGTCTCACAGTCACTCTCCGTGTCACTGAAACTCTCTGACCATCATCTTAAACCCTAATGCACAACATGTTTATATACTCCATGTTTGCATACTGGGCTTTGGACTAGACTTGACCATTCTTCAAGCCCATTACAAAAAGAAACTCCCTAACCAACAATGTTATGCTCAATACAAAATATCCAAAGACTAAATAATTTAACTATTAAGTTGTCACAGAATATGCACCAACAAAATCCCCCCTAACAATAGCTTCATAGTATAACTTTGTCTTCAAACATCTTGCAATCTTTTGGTTTTGGATAGCTTCAGCTACACTCAGTTTCAGACATCAACATAATTCGATCTCGTGCTAAAACCATTTGTGATGAGATCATTTATGTATGATTATTTTTATTTTTACTTAGATATGTACATTCATATAAATTAAGCAATTTTATTCTTAAAAGTATTTCTTTGCTTATTAATAACGAACAAAACATGTTTTTGAGTTTTTGGAAATATTTAGTATTTATTTATATAAATATTTGTATTCATGGTTTCGATTTTTTTGTATGGATTGTTTCTTTGTATTTCCTCTATCATGTGATAAATATGTAAATATAAAAAAATAAAAATATTAGTCTTTAGCATTTACATTCTTCAACAAATATTATAAAAAAAACAACTAATTACGAAGTCATATATATTGATGACCTAATGAAAGAAACATAATTAAACAAAGCTATAAAACCCCCTTTCCTAATGCTTTTACCTCATCACGTTTCCTCTTCCACCCCATTTTTTTCCAACAATGTTATCCTTGCTCTCTTCCACCTTAAAGAGTTGCTATTAGCTTTTTAAGTGAGTTTTCTCATTATTAGTATTTATGGTAAATATTGTAATGGATGTAAATTAGCTCAATCACCAATTATGTGATGAGCATGATTATAGGACAGTCACGGATTGTATTGTTGTATATAATCTCTTTGATAGAGACAAAGCAGGCAAGGAAAATCATTCTGTTTCCTCCATTCTCTTTTTAGTGTTTAACATGGTATCACCCTACCTCTAATTTTCTTTTCGATCCTGCTTTATTTCTTCCTCCACTAAACTGCCAGCAATACCACCCTACCTACTTTCTGTTTCTTTTCAAACCTATGGATCCTAAAACCCACCCCGCTATCACCGTCTCCAATATCAAGAATTTTGTTCCTATCACCCTCGAAATGGAAACTAGCCAATACGCCTCATGGGCGGAACTCTTCAAAATACATTGCCGAGCCTTTCAAGTTCTAGATCACCTTTCACCTCGTCCAACTGAAACACTTACTGCTGCCGCCAAAGAATCTGACAAAGAAAAGCCGTCAGACCTTAAAACCGATGACGTTTGGGATCGTCTTGATGCCATAGTCCTCCAATGGATCTATGGCACCATTTCGAACGATCTTTTAAGCACAATTATCCGCCCCGATTCCACCGCTAGCTATGCTTGGACGGCCTTGAAAAGCATATTTCATGATAATCAAGTCACACGAGCCGTTTTGTTGCAAAAGAAATTTGCTAACATTAAACTTGATTCCTTCCCATCAATGACGGCTTATTGTCAAGAGGTAAAAATGCTTTCGGACCAATTGGCCAATGTCGGTTCACCGGTCAATGAACGAACCTTAGTCATTCAATTACTTTCTGGTCTCAATGAAGCTTATGGAAGTGCCGCCACCATCATTCAGAACAAGGATCCCTTTCCTACTTTCTACGAAGCCCGCTCTCAATTGATCCTTGAAGAAACTAACAAGGCAAACCGTATTGCTAATGATGCTGCCTTCCACGCTTCTCACCAACAACATAGTCCCAATCCAAATACCTCCACTCAGCCTGCTTATAATCGGAATGGGAATCGGGGTCGGGGCCGCAACCGTGGTCGTGGAAGGGGCAGAACATCAACCCCACAATCTCTTCATCAGTACCCTCCCACAAACCACTCGCCAACCTACTTCCAGCCGCATATGGCTCACCCCCAGCACATGGCCCAAGTCAATAATTCCCCTTACTGGCCCCAACCACACAACGGCTTCTGGCCCACCCCACCTTGCCCATACCCCACCACTTCCACTACTTGGCCCAACACCCCAAGCCCACAACAAGGCATATTGGGCCCTAGACCTCAGCAGGCCTTTACCGCAACCGAACCAGCCCATATACCCACTGAACTTAGTCAAGCCTTTAACACTTTCACCCTAAACCCGCCTGATCAAAATTGGTACATGGATACGGGCGCCACAGGTATAATGACTCATAACTATAGTAATCTTACTTCGTGTTTAAATAAGGTTTATAACCGAAACATTACCGTCGGTGATGGCACCAACATTCCAGTCTACGCAATTGGAAACCATACCCTTCAACACCCTTTTCCTAAATTTAAATTAAATAATATTCTTTTTGCACCTAAACTCGTTAAAAATCTAATTTCCGTACGCCGTTTTACCACCGACAACAATGTTTCAATAGAGTTTGACCCTTTTGGTTTTAATGTTAAGGATCTCCACACGAGGGAGCACCTCCTTCGATGTGATAGCAACAGGGATCTCTACCCACTCACCATCCCATCAAGATCACAAGCTCAAGCTTCTCATGCATCGGTCTCTACATTTCTAGCCGTGTCCCAAGATACTTGGCATCGCCGTCTTGGACATCCCGGGAATAATATTTTACATTATTTAAAATCTCATTTATCTTCTTTTTCCAATAATGTTAAACATTCCAATGTTTGTGAACCGTGTGTGTTTGGGAAACAAATTAAATTCCCGTTTCATGATTCTAATACTTGCACTCATTTACCTTTCGACATCGTGCATAGTGACTTATGGACATCACCGGTTCTCTCCTCAACCGGGTGTTGATACTATCTTCTTTTTCTAGATGACCACACAAATTTTCTATGGACCTATGCTCTCACTTCTAAATCCCAAGTGTTTTCTAAATTTCAAGAATTTCACAAACTAATCTCAACCCAATTTCACACCTCTATTAAATGCTTTCAATGCGATAACGGTCGTGAATATAACAATGCCTCATTCCATAATTTTTGCACCTTTAATGGAATGACATTCCGTTTTTCTTGCCCTTACACATCATCCCAAAACGGTAAAGCGGAACGAAAGATACGATCTATTAACAACATCATGCGTACTATTCTATCCCATTCATCCATGCCACATAATTTTTGGCATCATGCTCTTGAACACACCACATATCTTCTTAACATATTACCTACTAAAGTTTTAAATAACTCAACCCCCACTTCTTATCTTTATCATCGACAACCCGCATATGAACATTTACGCATTTTTGGATGTCTATGCTATCCCCTCCTACCCTCTACCTCTATAAACAAACTTGCCGATCGCTCCAAGCCATGTGTTTTTCTTGGCTATCCCACTAACCATAGAGGATACAAGTGTTATAATATCACTTCCAAACAAATCATAATTTCTCGTGATGTCGTTTTTGACGAACATATTTTTCCCTTCAAAACACCCACCCCAAATCCTCCTTCCTACGATTTCTTGAGCACTGATCCCCACCCACTTCTCTGGGCTGACCTCACCTCCCCAAACAATCCACCACCCACTGACCAATCCACCAACACCAATTCCCAACTTCAACACCCTCTCTCACCCACTAACATACAAACACCCCTTTCCCCTTCCCCTCTTTCGTCTGCTCTCCCAACCCAAACTTTCTCTAATTTTCCACATTCACCAAATAATAACCTCCCAACCCAAACTTCCTCTAATTCTCCATCTTCACCAAATAATAACCAACCCCCTACCACCTCCTCAAACACCCAGCAACACACGGTCCCACCACCACCTCCTACCATTCCACCACCACCTACGGCTCAACGAACCATCACAACCCGATCCATGTCGGGTATCCACAAACCCAAACAACACTTCAACCTCAACACCTCATCTTCTCACTTCATCTCCCCAATCCCTAAAAACCCATGCGAAGCCCTATCCAATCCTGATTGGAAAAATGCCATGACCGACGAGTTTCGGGCCCTTATTGATAACAAGACGTGGGAACTAGTACCAAAGAGACCCGACATGAATATAGTTCGTAGTATGTGGGTTTTTCGATAAAAAAAGAAGGCGGATGGGACACTCGAACGGTATAAAGCCCGTCTTGTTTGTGATGGACGTTCTCAACAGGTAGGTGTCGATTGCGGGGAAACATTTAGCCCGGTTGTTAAACCGGCGACTATCAGAACGGTTCTCACACTTGCACTATGCAACTCATGGCCAATTCATCAATTGGACGTGAAAAACGCTTTTCTTCATGGCCATCTTCACGAGACCGTTTTCATGCACCAACCTGTGGGATTTAGAGATCCAAACTATCCACAACATGTGTGCCTACTCAAGAAGTCCTTATACGGACTTAAACAAGCACCACGTGCATGGTACCAACGTTTCGCCGAGTATGTTTCAAAAATGGGGTTTCGACATAGCCAATGTGACCATTCGTTGTTTATCTTCAAAGAAGACGTTCATACGGCATTCATTTTACTCTATGTGGATGACATTTTATTGGTCACATCATCCGACACCCTAAGAGAAAAGTTTATGACTATGCTCTCTAACGAGTTCTCCATGAAAGATCTAGGTGCTCTTAGCTATTTTCTTGGCATCTCAGTAACAAAACACAAGAACTCTTTATTTCTATCTCAAGAGAAATATGCAAAAGAAATTCTAGAAAGAGCCGGTTTAGCAAATTGCCATCCGGCTGCCACACCGGTGGACACGCAACAAAAGTTAAGCAGTAACTCGGGTACACCTTTAGAGAACATAACTGAGTTCCAAAGCCTCGCGGGTGCATTACAATATCTTACATTCACACGCCCCGACATCTCATATGCCGTTCAACAAATATGTCTTCATATGCACGCTCCGAAAACGAGTCATATGCACGCTTTGAAACGAATTCTGAGATACATTCAAGGAACCATCACCTTTGGTCTTCACCTACAGTCCTCTCCGACCGCATCTCTAATCGCCTATACGGACGCGGATTGGGGAGGTTGTCCCGACACCCGTCGATCAACATCGGGGTACTGCGTTTACATGGGTGACAATCTCCTTTCCTGGTCCTCAAAACGGCAACCCACCTTATCTCGCTCAAGTGCCGAGGCCGAGTACCGCGGTGTGGCAAATGTGGTTTCGGAGGTTTGTTGGCTACGAAACCTTCTCCTCGAGTTGCATCAACCACCTAAACACGCGACCTTAGTTTATTGCGATAACGTAAGTGCTATTTATCTCGCGGGTAACCCCGTTCAGCATCAACGAACGAAACATATTGAAATGGATATTCACTTTGTTCGAGAAAAAGTCGCCAAAGGTCAAGTTCGTGTTCTTCATGTGCCTTCGCGATATCAAATAGCCGACGTGTTTACCAAAGGCCTGCCCAAAGTATTGTTTGATGATTTCCGAGACAGTCTCAACATCCGTGAACCTCCCGTCTCGACTGCAGGGGAGTATTAGTATTTATGGTAAATATTGTAATGGATGTAAATTAGCTCAATCACCAATTATGTGATGAGCATGATTATAGGACAATCACGGATTGTATTGTTGTATATAATCTCTTTGATAGAGACAAAGCAGGCAAGGAAAATCATTCTGTTTCCTCCATTCTCTTTTTACTGTTTAACACTCATCTTATCTTACTTCATCCCTATTACCCATAATTTTTTCTCCACCTCTCATCTCATTTTAAGACCATGTGTAGTGGTAATATGAAGTGGCGTGATCTTTGCTCTTGGCGTAATTGTGAAAATGCCGGGAAGGGCTTGATCTTTGTTGTCATGTGTCACTTCATGCCCAAGGAAATGGATTAAAGATCACCCCCACTACATATGGTCTAATACACAACTGAAACGGGTATCTATAAACTTAAATAGAAATTTGTGTTTTGTAAACCATACATGAAAGCGTTATCATCAAAGTGTTGTATGTGGTGATGTTTATATCACATTATTGCTTAAAATGTCACGGTTCATATGAATTCATAACAATAATTATGTACTCCTTTCGGAGACAATTTGTCATCATTAGCCCAAGTGGTCATTTTTCTCTTATAGAGGTCCAATATGCAACCAACGATTAAGATGATGTATTGATATTAAGGTGTCCGTCGACAGAGTTGAAAGGAGTTATACTACTTTCATAATTGTGCAAACGTGGCAGTGCACTTGTAACATTAAGGTGTCCGTCGACAGAGTTGAAAGGAGTTTGTTTGCAGTGCACTTGTAATATTAAGGTGTCCGTCGATAGAGTTGAAAGGAGTTTGTCTTTGGGTAAAGCGTATGTTCTTATCTTGACTTCCTTAACATGCCAAAACATGATTGAAGCACCACATGAGCTAGGAGTAGAGAGTATTTGTCCATATTTAATTGTACTTGTTCTTGTTACTTGTACAAACCATGGACTTTATTAGTTATTAATTTTTGACATGTCCCAAAATACGAGCATCACACGAATAGAATGGTGTACGTTTGTTAAAAACTACTAGGCTAAAGTTATAATAAATGAAACTAAGCTATCCAAAACAGAATATGAATGTAACACCGCATAACCTAGGAGTGTTACTTACGTTTAATTTACTTATCACACATGCCAGAAGACTTTAAGAAACACACAAATCTTGGTCGTGTCCTCGTTAGATACATACCTCAAAGAGGTCTTTCCAGAACCTAAATTTATCATGAAACACGTACTAAACATGTCAACTTTTACTGCTTAGTATGGATGTTTACGATATGATTTTGACAATTTATATGTCAAAAAGTAAACCAAACCGTTGATAACAGTTTTTAAGAATTTTTAATACATTGTGTTTGTTAGGCTATCTGCAATCATTTCACGCTTCTTTCGGTCCACATCATGAAATGCATGACACATCACTGACACATCAACTCCTTACTTTCCGTCACTTTCTTTCACTTTCACCTAGAATGGTTTCACCCCAATTTCACTCCATGCCACCCACCCTAAACATTTTTTAATCCCATTTGTTTATTTCTTTTTTTAGATATAATTATATTATTTAAATATTTTTTATATTTTATTTTTATTTTTTATATAATTAAAAATTTAATTATTTTTTTAGGTTTTTATTTATTATTTTTTCTTTGTTTAATTTATATATATTTATTTATTTTACATATTTTAAGTAAAACAACAAAAGATTATTAAAGCACAAACCTAAATTACTTATTATAGAAGCTTAAATTACTTATTACACACCCCTAGTTAAACTATATACAAACATAAATTACTTATTACAACAACATAACTAAAACATAATTAAAAACACCTAATACATCCCATCCCAGTCTTCTAGGTTGTACGACGGAGGAGACACGCTTCGATCGCTATGACGACCGTCTGACCTCGCATCTTGATGACAACATCAATAGTCTCGAGGTGGTGTTGGTAGTCCATAGTCAGGAGGTGGAGGTGACCAATATACCTCACCTTGGTCGGTTTCGTATCCTTCAGCCCAGGTGAGTACATCTTGTGTTGAAATGAAGTTTGTTTGGATCTCTCCAATTCGTAGAATATTAAAATTGGAGTTGAGCCATGCTCTGGTCATACAGCATACTCGCCTCCCCATCTGTCATCCCACCCAAGGATCATCCTCTGGTGCAGGTGAAGGGTTGAAAATATGAGTATTTAGACAAGGTGATCATCGGGGCCTTGCCGGAGGTGGATGGTAGACCGTTAGAGTAGTATAGTAGACCGCTGGAGGTGGATGGAAGACCACTAAAGGTGAATGATAGACTGTTGCAAGTAGAGGGTTCAGTGCTACAGATTGTAACACTCTAACCCATTATGTATAATATCTTAGAAATATGCGGATAATTAGGTCTTAGAAATTTTTTGTTTTAAAACATAGAACTTATACGTCTATGTTAACCGAGAACACAGACGATCGACATAACAAATTATTACTCTTGATTTGTATTTTACAATAGTTAAGTTTTTAAGTTTGAAAGCTTCGATACGCATGATCATGCTTCAATCATCCCTTGGGTCGTCTCAAAAGATATAAATTGGTTTAATTGTGTTCGATCCCTCGCATGCTTGGTCGCCAATCCATCTGGCTCCAGTCCAGAGAAAGCCTATCATAAACACTAAAAACAATTAGTGTTTAAGTTACACGATAGACGCGGGTTAAGATGAAAGAAAACATTTTTTGTCGAAACATGGTGCCCTCGCGTTGCACGACGGGTAGGGCTGTAAACGAACCGAACGTTTAGCAAACAGTTCGTGAACCGTTAGGAGGGAAGTTCGTTATGTTCATTCGTTCTATAAATGAACGAACATGAAAAAGAAATTTTGTTCAATTAATTTGTTATATGAATGAACATGAAAATAGCCCTCGATCGTTCGGTAACGTGTTCAAGAAAATTCGTTCATGTTTGCTTGTTTATGTTGTTCATGAAATATTTTTGTACTTTTATTTTATCTAAACTTTTTATACTTTTTAATTTTTATTTATTTTATTACCCTAACAATTAAAATAGGTAACCACATTCCCACTGTGTTTGTCCATCATTCCCCATTCCTTCCTCAATATTCACATCCACCTTTATTCCACGATTATGGTTTCAAGTTCCAACGCTACTCTCTTTGTCAATCACCTCTAGCCTCCATCATTTTCGCCAATTTTATATGTGCTCGTGAACACGTTTGTCCATCATTCCCCATTTCCTTAATGAACGAACACGAACATAAAATCTCATTCGGTAAATGTTCATGAACCGTTCGTGAACACATTTATTTCCTTAACGAACGAATACGAACAAGGCCTTGTTTGTGTTCGTTCGGTTTGTTTATAGCGCTAGCGATGGGCAACCCTTTATTCCCTCACACGATGCGAGGGAAGCCTTTTTCTAGAAAGTTTTGAGAGCTGGCAGTTTTTATCTCTACACGAAATCTTGCCGAATTTTCACAATTTTGACACCGAACTTGACCCAACTTCAAGTTTATCATGTTTAGGACCTTCCCCTATAACTATAGGTTCAAACACATGACCCGAACGCGGATCCTTTAGTCTTTTAAATCATTATTTCGGTTCGAACTTAATCATCCAAATGGACCCATTAGGAGGCATTTCACAATCTAATTCATACCTCTTACTTTCACATTAATATTTTCATTATATCTTCCACCACATCTTCATTTGTGGTGGGTTATTCTAGGAAAACCTTTATATCGTGATTTTACCCTCCGGTATGAAGTTTTACCAAAAACGACCCGTTAGGAGACATTAAGCCAAAATGCCTACGCTTGCTACTTTTACCAAAAATATCAACCCAATTATAGGACTCCTTTTTAATCTACACTTAGTGGTAGTTTGCCCAATTCATCACCCGGGTGGCATTTTAGTCAATTTAGTACTTTTCACAACCGAGTACATTTAAAGGTTTAGATTAAACCTAGCGGGCACTTTTAACCCGTTATCCCATCTAAATCATTATGTCCCTAAGAGCGTAATTGTTTCTGATCATTTAGTGTTTTAAAGCTCATTTAGTCATATTTTCGCGTCAAGGACATGTCATCTGCTCTAACGCCCGTTTTACCCAAATATTAGACAAACCTCACTTGAGGTGGTCTAGTGTCCACCCTTGACTCATCCAACTCTATTCGGAACATAAACCCTCATCAAGAGTTTGACTCATTGCACATACATGGCGCATGTTAAAGCATTAAATATCTTATTCAAATGGTGATAACATCACCATTTGACATGTTTGTCCATTTAACCCGTTCATGGTTTACCCTTTTAGCGATTCAACTAACCATGTAATGTTTGTTGCCAAAAAGGTGCATACTTACCATCTTACTCATTTGGCCAGTTATAGTTTACACCATATGGATTTATTAAAAATCCATTGGTTTACTACCAAAGATACATTTTTACTCGTTGGACCCATTTTGGTTTGCGCTAGAAGGTCTAATTTTGAAAGTTCATTGGTTTACCACCAAAAAAATATTTTTACTTGTTCGACCCATTTTGGTTCGCGCCAGAAGGTCTTATTTAGAAAGTTTATTTAGTTTATCACAAAAAAATCATTTTTACTTGTTCGACGCATTTTGGTCCGCGCCAGAAGGTCTAATTTTGAAAGTTCATAGGTTTACCACCAAAAAAATATTTTTACTTGTTCGGCCCATTTTGGTTCGCGCTAGAAGGTCTTATTTTGAAAGTTCATTGGTTTATCACCAAAAATTGATTTTTTACTTTTGGTTCGACCTAGAAGGTCTTATTTTAAAGTTGATTGGTTTATCACCAAAAAATCATTGTTACTTGTTCGACCCATTTTGGTTCATGCCAAAGGGTCTTATTTTGAAAGTTCATTGGTTTATCACCAACACATGGTTATTTACCATTTTACCTGTTTGACCCGTTATGGTTTACACCATAGGGTCCCATTTCTAAATTTATTTAGGTTATCCTTAGTGTTATATCTCATCATTTTGCTCGTTCGACCCGTTATGGTTTAAACCATAGGGTCCTAATTCAAAAATTCTTTATTTGATCGCCAAAATGTGATTTAGCATAATGTTACCCATTTTGACCCGTTTGGTCTACACCAAGGGCCTCGACTTTAACAAGTCATTGTTTATTTCCAACTACTTCACATTTCTTAATTAGTGATTCTATTGTACAAGGTGTAAGTTTTACTTACCTTGCATCCAATCATGCTTTCTCGCATCTTTGACCCGCTTGACACATTCCGTTTTAAGCTCCCACCTACTGTCACGAGTCAAACTATCATACAACATCCACAAGATGGTTAGATTGGTCATCCTACATCATGACCATCACACAGGGGCGTACTTAAGACAAAGCCAAGGTGGGCGGGCGCACCCCCGGGAAAAAAAATTTAGTGCTAAGTTCCGTCGAAAATCCCGTCCGCACCCTTTGGAATTTTTCATCCGCAGCCCTTGGAATTTTCCGTCCGCACCTCTTGGAATTTTTCATCTGCATCCCTTAGGTAAAAAGTGTTATCAATTTATATTTTAATTTTTTTAGTAAACTCTTATTTTTTTTAAATACTACCTAAATTATATAACTTTTAATACCTAAATAACTAAACTCAAATATCCAATACCTTTAACTAGCCCACTACCAGTCTTAGCCCAATAAACAAACCCAACAAATCAACAATATTTCAAACTAAAATAAAATAAACAAGCTCAAAACCCTTACATATTCTCTCCCGCTCTCTCTATCCTCCATGTACGCCAGCGATCAGAACATCTGCAACAACAATGAACAGGCAGCAGCCGCATACCACCGTAATCATCCACTATACCACCGCCGATCGAACACGGGTAAATTTCTTTGTTATTTTTGATGAATTTTGGTTGAGTTTTTTTGTTGATATTAGCCACATACTAACCATTAGAGTAGACATGTGCTTCGTTTTGTTTTTCATTATGTTATATGGTGGGTTATATTTTGTTAGTGATGATATTTTGCATTTTTATAGCCGCATACACCACACAGTACATCTGGTGGGTTATATTTGTTAGTGAACAATGTTTGGCTTTTTCTTTTTATGGTGTATATGTTGTTTATATGATTTTTGGGTTATTTACATTATGATTTCTAGGGCTTGAATAGTTGATATATTATGTAATATGTTATGGAGCCATGTTTTGGATAGATTTCAAAAAATGAAAACCCGTAGAGTGACGTTTTAGTTATGTTTGTAACAAGGTTTGACATATTTTTGATGATTATATAAATTTAGTTCGATATTCTTTTGTTTTACATGACCCGACCCGACCAGATACAAACCGATTTTTACTTATCTACCTTGGGGCCTAAAATTTTTAAAAATGTTCCGCACCCCCATGGAAAAATTCCTGGGTCCGCCACTGCCATCACAACTTAAGGACTTTTATACTACATTTCTTATTTAATTCTATTATAGGTCGGTTTGACTTTTTAAAAAGTCAAACTGCCAATTGACATACATAAATGCACTAACAAGTTCATATAACTCATTTAGGCATATTATCAAACACTTGGTGGGCATCATTTTTAGGCTATCATATTAGTTAACTTTGACATACAAATTCACCATGTTTCTTTCAATGCTATAAGTTCATACATTTCTCACATAGAGTTAACATAAACTTTCAATTATCATAAACTAACTTATCAAACTATCAAACAAGAATTTGGGGTTTTTCATCACTATGTAAATACCAATATCATCATATATATGGAATTCATCCAAAAATCTAATTTAGTCAAGTACCTCACACATTCTTGTATATATGATGATTTTAAGCACATTTCAACATCAATTTCATCATACCATACAAAACCCATTTCATGTCATGTATGAACATATACTTAAACCACTAAATTGTTTAAGTATTTCACATATACTAACAAGTATGATGATCCTACACGCACTTTCATTATCAATTTCGTCATACTAACAATAATATTGAACTCAAGGTTACTACCTTCAAGTTCCTCTTCACATGAAGTTCATCAAATCAAGTTTTACAGCATACCTTATGCTAGTAAAGCTTAGATGATCACAAATTAGTGATCATGCATCGATTTAGTGTTGAATCCTTCTTTAATTCTGGCATTTCTTGAGATTTTTTTGGGAGGTCTTCATCTCGTTTCTCTATGCATGACACACACATACACACACATGTATGTGTGTGTGTTTTATTTTCTCATCCTTTTATATTTTAAACTTTTAAAAGGGTGCCATTTAGCCCCTCCATGACACACACACACAAGTATGTGTGGTTGTTTTATTTACTCATCCTTTTATCTTTTAAATAAACATGTATACTAACTAGGTTAACCATAGTTGTATACTTCATGTCACTTATCAAATTAACATAATAATTCCTTTTACTAAGGTCGGGGCATTACAACTCGGCTTAGATTAAGTCCTGATAGCCCAGGCCCTTCATAAGTTTATTTCTATAAAAATGTTTAATCATATTTTATTTAATCATTAGGTTAATTTAGTTAAATCCTAATGTTTATCAGGTTAACTTTTACCCCTAACGGTATTTCACCCGCTCATCCCAGTTAATTTGGTTTATTTACCAAATCCATTTTTTGAGATGCTACATAGGTGTAGTGACTGCTGAGTTGGAGGAGGACGGTATGACCGTCATCGGAAAGGGTTTGTGGGTGGAGGGGTTGAAGGACGAGGGTCTGCGCGTCGTCGAGTGTAACGTATGAGCCTTGATGTTCCATCATTACCGCCACCCATATCTCTGGTAGAGGTAGAAGAAGTTGTACTTCTGTGTTGAAAAAGAAGATCTAAATTTATAGGTAGCATATAACTGTTGGAATTTGAATTCAAAATATAGTAGTTAGAATTCGAATTCAAAATAGAGCCGTTGGAATTTGAATTCAAAATATATCCATTGTAATTTGAATTCAAAATAGAGCCCTTGCAAATTGAATTCAAAATATAGCCGTTTGAATTTGAATTCAAAATAGAGCCGTTGGAATTTGAATCAAAATATATTGGTTAGAATTCGAACGTAAAATATATGGGAATAGAATTCGAACTTAGTAGATACATAGGTGAAGTTTTCAAATGGTGTACAGTAAATAACGACACTGCATAGATAAGAAACAGCATACAACAAACTAGATATGGAACAACATACAAGAATTTTTATAAAAAAACTACAAACAACATAGTAGATAATAAACTACAAACAATCAACACTAATCTTCAACACCCGAACTGTCTGAGTCTGAAGTCGGACACCGAGCAATAGCCAAAATAGGGGTGTTGTCTTAGAAATTGTCAAGACGAGAGGTGATCAAAAGGTCGACGGTAAATGTTCTTGTATTCGACACAAGCCCCTACGATCGCTTTATCTTCTGTTACATGGTCACCGAGCGCCATAACAATGTTGAATATTTGGTTAAATTTGGTAATCTTAACTCTCAAATACCATATTCTTGAAATAAAACAGTCTGCAGAGCAGCTGTTTGCGCCAAAATTCTTGATATGCAACGCGTCCAAACGTGACATTTTGTTGTGCCCCGTTCTCTGAAACGTTAACCCAAGCCGTGACTGCTGCGATGTCTTCTTCTTCATTACAACGGTTTTGTGCCACTTTTTTTTTTAGTGTGAGGAGTGGATTTGAGTATGAGAAGTAGATTAGATTGTGGGTAGTGTGGTATATTTGTGTGTATTGTGTGGTATGCTATATATATATATATATATACACACACACACATATAAGATAAAGGAATGTGAAACAAATAGTAAATTGTCAAAATCGTCCCTGAGGTTTATATAGATTTGTCAGATCCATCGAAAAAGATTTTTTTTCTCATCTGGACCAATAAGGATTACAAATAGTTGCAAGATCCATCCAAGATGACTAACACCGTTAGAAGGAATGTTTACCTGGGGGTATTTTGGTAATTTTCACTATTAATTTAATCTTCGTCTTCTTCTTCAGCACGCTTTTAAAATAGTAGCTAACGTAAATTCATTTTACCTTTCCATAATCTCCTTATGAACCATTTTACCAGACCTATGTTCAGCACAATCCCGCAACTTTCCAGAAAACCATCTTAACTCTCTCTATCCCACCTTTTAGAAACACTTTTCATTTTTATGGGTGAATTAGATTCAGCTGCAAGTGGATTAACCTGTACAGAACTGAAGTATGAAGATAATACCCCATGTATGTTCAATGAAAAAGAGGTACATACGCTTAATTCAATATAAGTATTATGTTTGTTTGCTGCAAATACTTCATTCATAATATAATTAAAGAAAGATGGCTTAGCAATGAATATCTCAACTACATATCTAGAATTCCCATAGTACATACAAAAGATGGCTTAGCAATGTTTGCCACTAATCATTGACCAATACTGTTATAACTTTTATTTTCACTGAATACAAATGAAGAAAGGGTTACAATATATAGGCACAACATTTACAACTAAGTACCTACACAATAAGATAAATACAACAAATGAACAATATTATCTAATATCCACCCTCAAGCGAAACGGTGGAGGACCAATATGAAGCATGTCTCGAAACTTTTTGAAGAGAGGACCGGGAAGACTCTTTGTAAAAATGTCAGCCACCTGGAGCTTGGTTGGAATAAACTTTGTAGCTAATATACCCGCATCCACAAGTTCACACTAGAAATGATAATCGAGGTCAATATGCTTAGCACGTTTGTGTGAGACAGGATTCTGAGTGAGAAAGATGGCGCTTTGATTGTCACAAAGTATAGTCGGTCTATCTGAAGGTAAGGCATGAAGTTCCTGAAGGAGATGAGTTAACCAAACAATTTCTGCAGCAGTGTTCGCCATAGCTCGATATTCATATTCACAACTGGATCTTGCAACGGTCGGTTGCTTTTTAGCACTCCAAGAGATGAGGTTTCCACTTAGAAAAATAGAGTAACCATTCGTGGAACGACGTGTTTCCAAACAACGAGCCCAATCATCATCAGAGTATCCAAGAAGAGATGTATGAGAAGGCCGAGTGTAGTGAAGACCATATGCGGCTGTACCCTTGAGATAACGCAAAATCCTTTTAACTTCCTGATAGTGAGCAACAGTTGGAGCATGTAAAAATTGACTAACTTGATTGACAGCATATGATATGTCAGGTCTCGTGATCATCAAGTACTGGAGAGCACCAACAATGGAACGGTAATGAGTGGCATCTGGAAATGATTTACCTGTAGAAACAAAAGAGACATTTATGCTTAAGGGTGTGGGAGCAGGTTTTGCTTCCAACATCTTAGCACGGTTTAGAATATCAATGGTGTATTTAGGTGTAACCTCCAGTCCTAGAATGGTGTATTCCATCGAATACAACCTGGTTAAAAGAAAAGATAAATTATATAAATAGAATGACCAAATTACCCCTCTATCTAAGTTATTTTTGTTAAAGTGTTAGTCTTTTCACTCATTTGGATGGATCAGGCAACTATTTTTAAACCTGATGCGTGTGAAGTGTTATATATATTAGGTGTATATTTTAAGCCCTTTTTAACACTTATTTTAGCCAAGTTTTAAATTTATAAAACACGATATTTTACTAACACCAAACACACATGTGGGCAAGTGCACCCATCGTTGAGTGTAGTATAGCGTTGGTAAGATACCGAGGTCGTCCAAGGACACAAGAGCTTTTAGTACCGGTTTATCCTCAACGTCTAACCAAAACAAAAATTTAGAAAAATGTTTTAAACTAAGAAAAATAAAACTAACTAAAATGCTGAAAATAAAAATAAAAATAAAAACAGATAGACAAGATGAATCACTTGGTTCCGACTCGTATCTAGTATAACCTTTGATTATTTCCGCACTTTTGCACATAATTAAGAGATTATCTTAGTTATTGTAGTAGGCCCCTCTTTTGAAGGTGACGTTACCCTCACCCCAGTAGTTTGAGTCAGCAGGGATACAATCCTAAAGGGGTGGATTATTGGAAGATAATGAATTAAGTTATTAATGCAGTATTGTGGTAGGCCCCGCTTTTGGCGGTGACGTTACCCTCGGCTAAGTAGTCTGAGTCAGCAGGGATACAGTCCTAAATAGCCGGGTTATAGTATTAATAGTAGTTAACTTATGAGGGGATCAAAGAGTTTGGACCCCCGCCATCCAATACCGTGAAGTATTGAAGGAGGTCCTACTAAATTTGACCCAGGTCCATTGCAGGACCTCTAAACGCTGAACAATGGCAAGACCTTTACCAAACCGTTCCCTTAACCCCCTACCAGGTAGCCAGCATATCTCCATATAGACCGTGGAGATATGAATGGTGAAAATCCTTTATTTTATATAGACAGTAAAATAATGCCAAGACACCACGGACAAACGATAAGGAAAGAGCACCTTCAACATAAGTAACTAGTTATTAAAGTCATTAATACAAAACCAAATAAAAAGTGCAAAAGATTAGAAATAAAAAGTATTATACTAGACACTTTGTCTTCACCAAGTGATGTAAGAGACTTAGGCAAACATGGCCTTAATTGTCAAGAACTCTTACGATCAATCTTGGATCCCGAGACGACTCACACACTCTATGATGGACAATGGATGATGGTGGTGGATGATGGTGTTGTGATGGTGGTGGATGGTGGATGAAGTGTGAGAGAGGTGGTGTGCCAAGGGATGAGATGAAATGAATCCAAGCACCCCTATTTATAGGCTGAACAGAGAGCTGGACACGGCCCCGTGTCCGCTGGGCACGGCCCCGTGTCCGTCTGACACTCTCTCTCCTCATTAATTGTAATTCGCAATTACAATAAATGCGCCTGCTGTACTTTCGACACGCCCCCATGTCCGCTGAGCACGGCCCCGTGATGGGCAATAGAAGCTTCTATAGGTTTGTCTTTTCTGCTGCTTCTTGGGCACGGCCCCGTGCTGGCTGAGCACGGGGCGTGTTCAGGCTTCTGTTTTCTCTATTTTGCTTTGGAAGGTGCCGTTGAGGGTTCGGGTAGTCCACTAATGTTCCTTTTCTTGTATTTATGTTGGATTTTGCTGTCTTTTTGCTTCTTTTGTGTTCTTGAGCTCATTTAATCCTGAAAATACAAAAGGAAGACAAAAACACTCTTTTTCCAATATTAGTACTAAAAAAAGGGTTAGTTTTATGCCTCATTTGATGTAATTTATATGTTGCATTTTACACACATCAAATACCCCCACACTTGAACTTTTGCTTGTCCTCAAGCAAAACTCTTTAATATGTGGCTTACACTCCCAAATGGAATAGGTAGAAGAGAAGGTTTTGGGCTTGTCGTAGAGTGTCGGGATTTCCAAGATCTTTTTGGGTTTTATTTTTATTTATTTACACTCCTATTCGTAATGATTTATTTAGAACTGTTCATAAAAGAAATTACTTATTTGGGCATAACATTCCTTTTTAAAATTCTATTTATATACAAGTTCACATACCTCGCGGGGAAATCACTCACACTCGGCCGAAAGTGTATTTTTAGTGAATCACTCGAGAGCGGCACGGAACTTATTCCTACCATAGGCTTGCCAAGAAATCAATCTTCCTCCTTTTTAACTTTTATACCTTTGTAGATATCAAGAGGACTTTGTGGGTTAAGGGTTGGCTAGGGTTAAAGGTAGGTGGTTGGGTTAGTGGTTAGTAAAAAAAAACGTAACAAGTGTCGGTTTTCGTATTTTTGTAACTTTTTATTATATTTTTTTTTGGATGAAGCTTTTATTCAAACAAAGTTATTTTTGATTACTTTGTTTGTTTATTTTCTTTTTGCTTCATCATTATTAAAATATTATTTTATTTTATTTTATTTTATTATTATTTTTTTTTTTACGAAGAACCGAACTTGTTACTAAAATAAATGGTTAAAAATGAAAAAGGTTTTGGTGGATGAATGGGTTTTTGTTTGGGTGATGAAACGAAAAGGTTTAGGCTCAAAGGGGCTAACTAGGGGGATTTTTGGGTAGGTGGTAAAAGAAAAAGGAAAATAATGGTGTAGAAATGAAAAAGGTTAGTCCTAATGCCTCCATCATTTACTTACTCGGGTTTAAGTTGATAAGGACCGGGAATGTATTGTCATGGCAAGTTCTAGAGTCGTAAGAACCAAGCAGCTATTCACACAAGAAACGAAAAATGAGCATTTAGTCAAATGATATGTAATTGTGTGCTCAATAAAGGCTCAAAACTCACTTTTGTGGGAATGGGTTTTTATGTGATCAAGTATATATAATCAGATTTTAAATAAGTTTGTCATGCCTTTTCGTAATTTTCTTATGTTGGTTCTTTTTATCACTACGCTATTGGTTGTAAATTTGTAAAAATATAACTTTTTTGAGAACTTGAATTTCCCGAGTTAAACCTAGACAAGTAAAAAAAAATGAAATTTTTGAAAAAATTTGGGGTGATTAGCGGTTCCAATAGAGTTTTGTGTAAGGCTTGTATTTAGGACTTGCAAAATTCAAGGTTTTAGCATCCCCCCACACTTAAATTACACATTGTCCTCAATGTGTCCCAAAAATAAATTTTTAGGTTGATTAGATGTGTAAAATAGTGTTTAAAAAGCAAAAATTTGTGTTACTGGGCACTGAACACGGCCCCGTGTTATCCGGGCACGGCCCCGTGTTCAAGTGCCAGTAACAAAATTGAAAGAAGAGAAACAGAAGGCTGGACACGGGGGCGTGCTGAGTGAACACAGCCCGTGTCCAGGTACCTGTACTGGGCGTTTTTTGTGCAGGTGGTTCGACACGGGGCCGTGTTGGTTGAGCACGGCCCGTGTTGAACCTTCTGAACTGGAGAAAATTGTCGGGTTGCCTCGTTCTTGTGCATGGGATCATTTTTCTCGTTCCCCTTTTCATCCTTTACCACCATGAGTGTGTTTTATTCCTGAAAATTAAACTAAATAGAAAACATAAAAACTAATCTAAATTAAACTAAGGATAGTTCCGTGGAATGCCTCCATTAAATGCGCAATTACAATAAATGCGCCTGCTGTACTTTCGACACGCCCCCGTGTCCGCTGAGCACGGCCCCGTGATGGGCAATAGAAGCTTCTATAGGTTTGTCTTTTCTGCTACTTCTTGGGCACGGCCCCGTGCTGGCTGAGCACGGGGCGTGTTCAGGCTTCTGTTTTCTCTATTTTGCTTTGGAAGGTGCCGTTGAGGGTTCGGGTAGTCCACTAATGTTCCTTTTCTTGTATTTATGTTGGATTTTGCTGTCTTTTTGCTTCTTTTTTGTTCTTGAGCTCATTTAATCCTAAAAATACAAAAGGAAGACAAAAACACTCTTTTTCCAATATTAGTACTAAAAAAGGGTTAGTTTTATGCCTCATTTGATGTAATTTATATGTTGCATTTTACACACATCAAAACCTTAATGGTCCAAGTGAGAAAAAAAAACCTTTTTTAGATGGCATGGCCAGCGCGTTAGTGTAATTGGGCTAGGCGACGGCTTAGAGACTCCGAAAAAATTGGGCTCCAAAATTTTAAAAAATCTATATTTCTAAGAAAAAGAATTTTTATATTTACGGTAATATTTGTTAACATTAATACAAGTGTAGTCTGGTGGTAAGAACAAGATTTGGTTTTTGTAGAGGGCTGGCTTCGATTCCCACCTGCTACCCATTTTCAAAATTATTAATCACCTCCCTACTCTTTTAATAAATGGTTATAAATGCATCTTTTTTAATCACCTCTCTTAATTTAATAAGCTAAAATATTTTGTTCACACAATTTTTAACATGATATGTCCATGAATTTTGTTTAAAAAAATCGTTTCTATAATAACAATAGTATACTTAAAATAAGTAGCATGTTTTAATTCTTTTCACTGATAATGTAAGTTGTTATTTGTTAGGTTAAACTCTTTTGACCAACTTAGATTTGATTTATTTATTAGATCCCAACATTATTTGATTAGGGCAATCATCTAGTTTATATAATGGTTAAGTGCTATATAAGTTTCTTCCTAATATATTTCATGTCTGATATAAACTGAAATTACGAGCCTAAAAAAATTGAAAAGGGCCTCGAATTTTTAATTCGCTTTGGGCCCCCAAAATTCTAGGAACGACCCTGTTAGATGGATCTGGCAAATCTGAATAAACCACAGGGACGATATTGGCAAATCTGAATCTCTGCAGAGAAGTCCAAGAATCGGTGGACCATATTTTTACGACTTGCGAGGTTTCATTACGGGTGTGGGACCGGCTGAGGATTTGGGCGGAGCTGCCTCCTATTTTCGCTTTTTCGTTCAGGGATTTGCTTGAAGTCCATAAAAGGTGTGGCGGGGATAAAAAGGCTAAGGAAATTGTTAGAGGGCTTGTGATTGTGGTATGTTGGTGCATATGGAAAGCTAGAAACACTAAGATTTTGTCCAACGGTGGAGGCGATAGTGACGAGATTTTTGGGGATGTGAAGACTTTGGTATTTTTACGGTTAAAATGTAGATCCAAACATAGTAATATTGTTTGGAAAGATCGATGTAAATTTGCTTTGTATATATTGTAGTGGTTGGTTCGGTCCTGCTTTTTTTGTCCAGGCCGGCCGATTTTCTTAATGAAGTTTAACTTTCAAAAAAAACTAATCATTGTCAACAAGGTATTGTAATTTAGGTGGGTAATGTTTAACAATTAAATATACGTACACATCTTTGATTATTATGTCTGCGTTGAAAAACGTTTATCAATCAGTTTGTTATATATAGTTTTATCAATGTAAACTTTTCTTTGCTTGTGGCTGACATGTAACGAGACTATTTTAAATAATACTTATTCTTAATATTTAAACATAAGACCTTCCCTCTAAGTGACTTATATCAATACGAATCATCAAATGTCACAGTAGCCCATCACACATATATCCAAATGCTTGACCCAATATTTTATTCACAAAAATATTCAAGTGTTCTAAAAAGGATTACACATACCAAAAGTTGGATGAACATAAAATCGCTACATGTGTAATAAAATCAACTAGCTTTATATTTATGCGTCCATTCTATTTTAGCCTTACATACCTAACTGGTTTTGTCAATTTTAATTACTACATAGCTTCTAGATTTACGGGCTGTTTGTTTACCTCTTAAGGAGGCTCTTAATGGTTCAGACCTCTTACTGAACACTTAATGGTTCAGACTGTTTGTTTCACGATTAGATGTCTGAATGGTTCAGACATTTGCCTCTGAATGGTTAAGCATTATACAAAGTTTAAATGGTTAAGACCTCAAATCTGAATTGGTCAAACATTTACCTCTGAACGGTTAAGCATTATACAGGCTCTTAATGGTTTAGACCTCTTACTGGTACAACACTTAACGGTTCAGATCTCTTACTGGTTCACACTACTACAAAAAGAGGCATTTGCTATGAAACTTTGCTACGAAATAAATCGATCGCAAATTTTGCTACGAAATAAATCGATCGCAAATTTTGCTACAAATGAGCTACGGATTAACTACGGAAACTATTTGTTACCATTTTGCTACGGATATTCCGTCGCAAATGAAATTCGTAGCAAAATTCGTAGCAAATCCGTATCAAAACTAAGGAAATTGGTATAAAGAAAAATAACGTAGCAAAATCCGTAGCAAAACCATGAAAGTAACTATTTAGAAATTAACTAAAAGAAAGTTAATTAAATCTATAGCAAAATCTATAGCAAAGTTGAGAATATAGATATTTAAAAAATAATTAAATGAAATGTCAAGAAAAATCCGTAGCAACATCTAGAGAAAAAAATATAGACAAAATGACAGTGCACGTCCTTTAGGTTTAACTAAAAGTACAGTGCACGTCCTTAACATTTAAAAGTTGCACTGCAAATCCTTTAACTTTATTTTCGTTGCATTGCAAGTCCTTTATGGCAAACGGTGTTAATTTTAACCATTAAATACCCCACGTGCCTCCCACGTGAGGGGTAGATCTGTCCATTCCCTTCATTTTCCTCCTTTAAAACCCCAGTCTTCAACATTTCACTTCATCCCCTTCCTCTGTATTAACCCTAACACCAATATTCCTAGAATCGTTCCCCTTCCTTCAACATTTCACTTCAAACGACGGATCCCGATCCTGTAGTGGTGCCTGGTGGTGTATTTCATATACGAGGCGAAGATCAGGATTTCGATGATGTCCTAGGTATGATTTAAAGTTAAAATTTTGGTTATACATCGAGGATTTCTACTGATTAGGGTTTGTAATCATTTGCAGATTTGTATCCTGAACTCTTTTCTATAGTATTGAATCACGGGGGTTACTTCACAAACTATCCGGGTCGTGATTACGTGAATGGAAAGCAAAGTAATACAGATCTTTTGAATGTTGAAAGGTTCAGTAATCACGAATTACACTTAAACAATGTGTATTTGGTTGCTGTTGCTACTTTTTAAACTTTTGGTATTTTGGTTGCTGAAGTTGTTTGGTATTTCTTTTGTTACACTTAACTTTTGCTCCAAAAAAATACATTGAACCATTACACAAACAACTTGGTATTGAACCATTACAATTCGTTAAACCATTACATTCCATTAAACATTTTTAAACCAATATATTGAACCATTACACAAACAACCTATTCATTGAACCACTAATACAGCAATGACCATTACCCTAACAACCTAGCCATGACAATCACAATAACAGCAACGACAATAACAGTCAAATACATCCTCAATTTCATATTTTCAGCTTCAGTTTATTTCATTTTTTCCTCAAGCAAATAGTTGGAAGTTAGCAGTTGTTCATTAGAAGATTCAAGGAAGTTTATGGCCCTCAACAATACTGGCATTGTATCTAATGGTCCATCAGTTACCCACTGAATGAATCCTCGACAACCCTGCGAAAAGAAAAATTAATTATAACAAACATGCTACCTGCAGTTAATCGACAACCAAAAATCACATACCTTTTGAGGGCATCCATAAAATCGACGTCCAGGATTGCGATTTGTCCTAGATATCATAATTGTAGCTTCTATCCCACAAGAACAATACACAACTGACATTGACTTGGAGAAATAGGGTTTTTTTATCTGAGTTAGGGTTCCAATTTTTGTTGAAGGGGAATGACGTATTGGGGTGTTAGGGTTACAGAGGAAAGGGATGAAGTGAAATGTTGAAGGTTTTTGGTAACTGGGGTTTTAAAGGAGGAAAATGAAGGGAAAAGACAGATCTACCCCTCACATGGGAGGCACGTGGGGGATTTAATGGTTAAAATTAACACCGTTTATCATAAAGGACTTACAATGCAACGGAAATAAAGTCAAAGGATTTGCAGTGCAACTTTTAAACGTTAAGGACGTGCATTGTACTTTTAGTTAAACCTAAAGGACGTGCACTGTCATTTTGTCAAAAATATATAAAACCAAACTTTGAAAAACTTGTTGCAACATTCGTAGCAAAACAAAGGAAATAAATATTAAAATATAGCGTAGCAAAATCGGTAGCAAAAAAAAATATTTAATTATTAACTAAAAAATTATATAAAATCCGTAGCAAAGTTGAGAATATAAGTATTTAAAAAATAATTATATATATTAAAAAATAGCGTAGCAAAATCGGTAGCAAAAAATAAATATTTAAATATTAACTAAAAAAGTTATATAAAATCCGTAGCAAAATTTGTAGCAAAATTGAGAATATAAGTATTTAAAAAATAATTAAATAAATACCAGCAAAATTCATAGCAAAATCTAAAAACAAATATCCAAAACCAAACAAAGAAAAACACGTGTTAGGAGTTATGACTATATGTTTTTAGGTTTTCTCTTGTGTTTGCTATATAACGACAACACAAAAATCGACCAAATTCCCGGCCGTTGCAATTCAGCGGCCGATACCATGACAAATGAATTGATACGAATTTAACGCTCCACGTAGCAACGCGTGTGTGAAAGCTACTAGTTATTATTTAATTATGCATTTAAATTGTGGGTCTTGGTAGATTAGAACATCTTACCTAGTCGAGACCTTGCCATGATAGCTTTTTATTCGTCGCATCCTCGTGTTTCTGCCTTGGAGGGGGTGTGACAACTTGGTGCAAGAGTTTTTATTGGTCTCGTTTAGACCGTGAGGTAACTAGTATTATTCAATGTTGTCTTACGTGCCCTATTGCTAAGACCCATGGCACTTGATGTGTTGCAAAAGTTATATTATTCATAGATATTTAGTCGTTAAGCATGTCATTTTAAAGTTTCATGTATACTTATCATGTGTTCAGTTCTGGCTAAACAAGGCTCAATGAGGTAAAAAGAACATCCAAGCAGGAAAACGGGCTCGGTGGGTCAACACGCGAGCTGGAACATAAAATTTGAAAACCTAGTTCCCCCACGCCAAGCGGAGGGAATAGATGGAATTGGCGTGACACGCAGGGAAGCTCCATTATGGACCATCAATTAATCACCCATGCGCCATGCGGATGGTGTGAAAGTCTCTCCCGCAATGCACGAGAGACTGCCGACTCGGGAAAACCATTTAAAAGCCTAAATCGGGTTTTAGAGATACCATTTAACACTCTTCCGTTTGAGACGAATCCAGAGCGACCGATAGGAGATTTTCTCAGTTTCTTCACCCCGTTCAAGCTGTTTCTTCATGTCTGGTCATATCGAATCAGAACCTGAAGTTGTGATGACTACCATGCGTGGCTAAAAACTTTGTGACTTCCCCCGGATGAACGAGTGCTAGGTTAAATACGTTAAACTTTGTTTCTGATTGTTGTAACTAGTACATTAAACCACTTTTGTTGATATCATGGTAAACATTTATTATACTTTAATTATTTGTCATTTATCAAGCATGTTGGCAATTTATTGCATTGTTAGCAAGTTGGTAAATTGGTGGATAATTGGTATAATTTAATGATTTCTAAGGTCGTTATAGTTTATTTAAAAACTGATCTTAATAATTAATCGGAATCATTGATTCCAAGGCCATGTCTATGTGGTGCTTTAAACAGTAAACGAGTTTTTGTGTTAAAATGGGTAATCAGGATTTTCTGGGTGTAGGTTACTTCTTTTCATTCTGATAACACTTTTCGTGACAGATTGTGATTTTGCTCAATCAAACTAACAAACCCCCCAATTTAGAATAATAATAGTAGTTAATTAGTAAAAGCTAAATACTGACCACAAACTCCTTGTGGATACGACCTTACTTGCCTATACTATGTAGGTACTTAAGTATAAAAATAAATACTTTTGATTAGCCCACGAAAACTACATCAGCACTTTGGGTGTAAACAAGCCAAGCTATAATGAGCTCGAGCCTAAGCACGAGCCTAAAAACAAGATTGTTTAGTAAACGAACCTGAGCTTCATTTATCGAGCTCGAGCCTGCCCGCGAGCATAAATGAGCCTGTTGTTTATGTAAATTTTTTACTAATATATTAAATATATGTTTAAATAATAATAATAATTATTATTGTTGTTATTTAAATTATGAAAAACACTGAGTTATATATAAAATAATAATTATAATTAATATAAATATAAATAATTACTAAATATAAAATTAGCCGAGTTCGAGCTTAAAAACCCACCTACGAGCTGAGCTCCAGTTTTGAGCTTTAGAAACACATCTCGAATCGAGCATAGTCGAGCTCGGGCTCCGCTCGACTAGCTCATTTGCACCCCCTACAAGGACAACATGTCAACATACTCTATATAACTAAACTTGTTACCCGTACAATGCATCTCGTACATAATATTAAACCAACTCGTTTTAGAATTAAATGATTTAATACATATCTTTGTTATATAGTAATTATTCATATGTCAGTTTATGATATAACTATAAGTATATAATATGTAACTTTTTAATAAATTTAATAGAAACGTGATCTTATATTACATGTAATTAATTAATTTATATCACCTGTTCCCTCCAATTCTAACCCAAAATTATCAATTCCCTCTTTCAATTTACTAGTTTCCCTCGAATTCAAGTTTTAATTTAGTTTCAAACACTAATTCCGCCATTTTGATACCCCCAATATTTCATTCCCCCTTTTATTACCGCCCCCAAATCCCTCTTCTTTATTCTTCATCATCTTCCCTCTTTAGCCTGGTGCCAGTTGCCAGTGACGTCAAGAGAACAAGACGGTAAGGAGACTCCCTATGGAGGTAATCACTTGGGAGTTTCCGGTTACACATAAAAATTCGAAAGCAATGTTAGGCACCAGTGGGTTTTGAGTTTAATCAAATCGGAGGTAAATTATTTCTTTGTTTGAAATCAATTATGAAGGTACGAGAGGCTATTTCAGTGTGTGTTAATGTATTCTTCTTACACTCGATTTGGGCGTAAATTGTAAGTTTTGTATGTTTAGATTCAGACCAATCGTGATGAGAAGCAGTTACGAAGAAGCAAAAGTTACTACAATGCAGGTAACTTTTATTCTCTTTTGTTAATGTCATATATTTCCGTGTAAATTTCATCTTATTCTGCGTGATTTGTTATACTATTTTACAAAATTTTGACGTGGAAGCTCTATGACCATTTAGAAAATGGCAAAATTTGGTAAGTTTTTCAAATTCCTATATCAATATTTGATGAATTTTATTATCAAAAAACCAAGTTTCTGTCGTTATTGGTGAAGAAAGGAGGAACCGAATTAGTTGATTTTTTAGAATTCTTGGTGCTGATATGATATTTGTTGTTTGTTGCAGCTTGTTTGGGGATTTTAAAGTGCCTAAGCTTTCTGCTCCTTGTATTATTCACAGTTGTCTTCTCATGGTAAATATTTCATTTGAATTTCCTACATTTATAATTATTGTATCAAGAAAATTTGACATGTTTTTGTTTATAATGTACAATTAATCTAACACCACGGAAAAGTTTTATTCCCTTGAATTTTAATATGTTTTCATGTACTCATTATTCAGTTAATAATTTATTCTAGTATGCAGATCATCATTAATATGACATGGTTGCAGTCGCTAGATACCTCATTGTCACACAAAATTGGATAGATCATCATTATGGAGTTTTGGTTCTTTCAAACAAATGAGATGTTGTGGAGCCTGGGTTCTTTCAAAGCCCTTCATCCTTGGTATTAATGTTTTATTAAGAGTGATGTGCTAATTTATTAGTACCGGTGCAACGGGCCGAAGGAATGAATAGCAAAGTTAGGTAAAACAAAACAACAGAGAAGTATGGTGTGATGGAGAAAATTGAAGAAAAGTGAAGTTGCATGCTTAAATGAATGAGAGATTCCGATTGTTGTTAAATAACATTTGCCATAAAAGTTCATACCAAGTTAAAATATGGGTTTATGTTAGTAAACAAATTATTACGAATATTGATTGTATTGCTTTTAGATAATTTATATCTTTACTTTGTTACTGTTTATTAAGTTGGATATTTTTATCTATTTGGCTTGGACATATTTCTTTGGTGTGATTTGCATATATTTATTTGAATATAATATTCACATGACACAAATAGAAAATAATATAAAGAAAATTATCTAAAATTATCAACAAAATTGTAGCTTAATGTGTATCAAAAACCTCAAAATTCGTAGTGGAGTTTAAAAAAAAATACCTAGCTAGATTCCTAGCAATGTAGCGTAATGGGTAGCAAAAACCGTAGCAAACATTTTAGTAGCTAAAAGTCCGTAGCAAATATTTTGGTAGCTAAAAGTCCATAGCAAACATTTTCGAAGCTATAAGTCCGTAGCAAACATTTCCGAAACAAAATATGTAACTAAAATAGAAAGGAACCTTTTCTAGCTAAAACTGTTGCAAATTATAATTCCGTAGCAAAATCCATAGAAAAGTTAATTAGCGACGAGACTTGTAGCTACGGACCAAATTTGTAGCAAGTCTGTAGCAACATGGGTATTTGCTAGGAATTTGCTACGGATATGGTTGTAGCAAATGCCTATTTTTGTAGTAGTGGATCAGCACTTAAACATTCAGATGTTGCCAAACAGCCACTTAATAGTTTACAAATATTTATACACGTTTATTAATATTCCATTTTTAGAAATTTACTATTTTGCACCATTTAAATTTAGAGTGAATTTCAAGAATTGTCATTTATCATTATACCCAATTTCAGACGGTGTTCTTTACCTTTAAAATTGATGAGTTTTGTACTTTATGTTTCCAAATGCTACATGGTTTGTCATTTTGGCCTAACCCAATTAGTTTTTTTTTTTGTTAAATCTTATCATGTGCCTTGCACATGAGGGCAATTTTGTCGTTTTACCTTTGCAGGGACTAATTGTGCAAATAATTTAAAAAGTTTTAGAAAAATAAAATATATATACACACACAAAAAAATTCTACTCTTTCATTCTCTCCCTCTTTCTCACCTCTCCTTCTCTCCCACCACCTCTTGCCACCCTATCACCACCGTCACTTGCACCTACCACCTCCATAACCATCACCACCTTCACCTGTGACCCCCATAACCACCGCCACCTGAAACCTGCGACATCCATTATCACCGCCACCTCCATAACCAGCGACCCTGCACCTGTTGCCTCCCATTGTAAATTTGTAGCAAGTCTGTAGCAACATGGGTATTTGCTAGGAATTTGCTACGGATATGGTCGTAGCAAATGCCTATTTTTGTGGTAGTGTCAGCACTTATCCATTCAGATGTTGCCAAACAACCACTTAATAGTTTACAAATATTTATACACTTTAATTAATATCCCATTTTTAGAAATTTACTATTTTGCACCATTTAAATTTAGAGTGAATTTCAAGAATTATCCTTTATCATTATACCTAATTTCAGACGGTGTTCTTTACCTTTAAAATTGATGAGTTTTGTATTTTATGTTTCCAAATGCTACATGGTTTGTCCTTTTGGCCTAACCCAGTTAGTTTTTTTTTGTTAAATCTTATCATGTGCCTTGCACATGAGGGCAATTTTGTCGTTTTACCTTTGCAGGGACTAATTGTGCAAATAACTTAAAAAGTTTTAGAAAAATAAAATATATATACACACATAAAAAACGCTACTCTTTCATTCTCTCCCTCTTTCTCACCTCTCCTTCTCTCCCAGCACCTCTTGCCACCCTATCACCACCGTCACTTGCACCTACCACCTCCATAACCATCGCCACCTTCACCTGTGACCCCCATAACCACCGCCACCTGAAACCTGCGACATCCATTACCACTGCCACCTCCATAACCAGCGACCCTGCACCTGTTGCCTCCCATTGTAAATTTGTGATTTTGGTGAAACTATTGGTGAAATTGGAAGAGAACCCACATGGATTCTTGAAATTGAACAAGAATAGATTGGATTTGTGAGATAATTGAAAGAGAACACACATGGGTTTCTTGAAATTGAACAAGAATAGATTGATGAAACATAGTCATTGTTGGTGGTGGCGCAGATGGATAACAGGGGTGGTTGGTGGTGGGCTGGTAGCAGCCGGTGGTGGTCTGGTAGCGGCATAGTGTAGAGGGAATCCATTGAACTTATTTTTCCCAAAAATAAAACCTCCAACCGCCAACAAGCAAAAATTAAAGAATTTTCAGATTTCAAACACTCGATCATTGATGTGTGAAAGTTGACTTTGGTTTTACTGTGGGTTTAAGCAGTATATCGGAGAAGAAGCAGCTTGTATTGGTAGTTGAAGGTATCGTTGATTTGGGTTCTCATTGACGGACCATTGTCTCCGATTATCTTGAAAAAAATATTAGGTATTTTATATACCCAATCAAGGGTTTCAAATATCGATCTTACTGTATTACTTCCACATAGATTTCTTGAGTCAAATTAGGTAGAATATTGCTGATTATGGTCGATAGAGTTACATATTGTTGCAGAAACTCCTTCAATGCTTTTATTTCTTAAAACGTTTTTATATAAAAGGGTAAAAAGACTAACATACCCTTGGGTGACCAGATCTAACAGAAAAAATTAACTGGGTTAGGTCTAAAGGATATAACGTGCAGGATTTTAAAACATAAAGTACAAACTCATCAACTTTAAAAATAAAAGGACACCTCCTGAAAAGGGTATAAAGATAAAGGACAATTTTTCAAATTCACTCTTGAATTTATACACGTTTATAAAAATCCCATTTTAGATTTATTATTTTTCACCTTTATATATAACAAAATCAATTAACAGTACAACATCTTTTTTCTTGGTTTTACTTTTTCTATAAACTATATTTTTTTTACCCCTTTAATTCATAAACTTAACATTTTCAATTGTTAACGGTTCTCGTTCACCATTAGTAGTTGAAGAGGTATGCTCTCAAATACTGTGCCGACATACGCAACAACAAGCATGGGTCGCGCCCAGAGAGCCATACCCAACTCAAACGTATGTGACACTTAGTCATTTTCAATAGATTAGTGCAAGCCATATGGCGCAAGCCTCGTCAGCACGAGCATGTGACAGTAAGGCATAGTACAGTCAGTACAAAGGTCAGAGCATACAACCAATAGGCACACGCCAGGCTGTGTCCAGTAGAGGTGCACGATGAACGATCGTGCATGAGACAAGAAGTACAAAAGGATAGTGACGTGTCGCCGATCACCATGCGCCAACCACTGCTTCATGATCTCCATTAACCGTTGAGGACAGACCCGACAACAAGGACAACTGTCAGGCTTCGTGGATCCATCCAACGTACGTCGTTTTCCCATTTACCTGCAAACACTAATGGTTGTGTCCAGGGGGACAAATGGGATATTCCTTGATGTCGACGTCGAACCCAAAGCTCATCGGCCTATCTCCTTCGTTACTATCTTCGGCTATAAATAAAGGGCTTCACCTCTAGGTTTAATGATTGCTCTCTTGCTTAACACATACATATTATCCTCAAAACAAGTTTTTATTCTCATGTCGGAGGCACTTTTATAACACATATATTTGGGGACCTTTCACATGGGAAATTATGTAGCCTTGACTTTATCCAGAGATGGCCATACCTAAAGTTAGGTTTCCTCGTCCCATAAGTAAATTGTTGTCACTCGCTAAAAAGCTTCTAAATCTGATGGATTTACTCTTTAACACGCTCTAAATCTGATGGGTTTACTCTTTAACATAGCTTTTAACTTAAAATTCAATACATAACTAGCGAAAACAAGTCTTAATATCCCGTAAGGCATGCAGGCCCAAATCAAAACATAATTGTATGAAAAACACAAAAAGATAACTAAGACGCCAATTCATAAAATGGGGATAGCCTTCACTTGAATTAAGTAATGGAAAGAATGATTATGATATATAGCCATTTTAAGTCTGATTATTAATATGTTAGAAAATCCGGGGGGGGGGGGGGGGGGGGGTGTTTAGGATTTTTCTTTTAAAACATTGGCTTAATTCGATCTGCTGCTAAAATCATTGGTGATAAGATTATTTATGTACGATCATTTTTATTTTTACTTAGATATGTACATTCATATAAATTAAGCAATTTTATTCTTAAAGTATTTCTTTGCTTATTAATAACGTACAAAACATGTTTTTTGAGTTTTTGGAACTATTTAGTATTTATTTATGTAAATATTTGTATTTATGGTTTCGATTTTTTTTTGTATGGATTGTTTCTTTGTATTTTCTCTATCATGTGATAAGTATGTAAAGGGTTGAGTTATAATACAAAAGATTTAAAAATAAGAAGGGTAAGAAGGCACCAGAGAGTGACAAGTGTCCTATGAGTAATTAAATGGAAAGAGTAATTTTGTCTACAAGAGGAAAGAGAATATGCACATGCAAGTCACATGCTATTTCCCCCCTAACTTTTAAACGTCCGTAACTTTTTTATACATCATTTGTTTTAAAAAAAAAATTATACCATAAAATCGAGCGTTTTTTATCTTTAATATGAGTACCATATTGTTATATTTTTCAAAAAAAATTCAAAAACCCAGTTGTATATTACACAATGGACGTGATGTAAAACACAATGTAAATTAGATTAAAAGCACAATCAATGACAACAGATAAAGACACAATGGACAACATACTAAAACACAATGAACATAACGTATAACACAATGACGATAACATATAACACAATAAGAATCAGACTAAATAAAAACACAATTGATGACAACAGATAAAAGACACAATTAATGACAGCAAATAAAAGACACAATGGAGAGCAGATGAAGACACAATGAAAAACAAACTAAAAACACAATACAGAACAAACTAAAACACAATGAACAAGATAATAAAAAAAGTGAACAAATTATTAAACCACAATGGACAACATATTAAAACACAATGAATAACATATTACACAATGGACATGATGTAAAACACAATGTAAATTAGAATAAAAACACAATCAATGACAACAGATAAAGACACAATGGACAACATACTAAAACACAATGATCATAACGTATAACACAATGGCGATAACATATAACACAATAAGAATCAGACTAAATAAAAACACAATTGATGACAACAGATAAAAGACACAATTAATGACAGCAGATAAAAGACACAATGGAGAGCAGATGAAGACACAATGAAAAACAAACTAAAAACACAATACATAACAAACTAAAACACAATGAACAAGATAATAAAAAAATTGAACAAATTATTAAAACACAATGGACAATATATTAAAACACAATGAATAACATATTAAACACAATGACCTGAACTAATAACACAATTTATAGAAAACCCAGATATAACAAAATCTTCATTGTGTCATATATTGTGTTATAGGTTTTTATAAAAACGCAATGGATAGAACTCAAATTAACTTTGTGTTATAGGTTTTGATAATAACACAATGTATAGAAACTCTACTGACCAAAACCCAGTTAAAAGACACAATGACCTGAACCTTTAACACAATGCCAAAAAACCCAGTAAAAATGAAAATTTTTATTTTATTTTTATATGATAATATGGTACTCATATTAAAGATAAAAAAACGCTCGTTATTATGGTGAAATTTTTTATGAAAAAAAATGTCGTATGAAAAAATTATGGACGTTTTAAATCGATGGGGGAATTGACATGTGTCTTGCATGTGGAGAGGGAAAATTCATAAATATAGGATTCTTTTTATGCCCTTCTATTATCTTCTTTTCCCTACAATCAATCTCAACCCTTCAAATCTAAGATAAATGGACTAGAATCCTTCTTACACTTCTTATTTGTTTTATCCTTTGTATTTGATCCTAACCCAGTATGTAAATATAAAAAAATAAAAATAATAGTCTTTATCATTTACATTCTTTAACAAATATTATAAAAAAACAAATAATTCCGAAGTCATATATTGATGACCTAACGAAAGAAACATAATTAAACAAAGCCATAAAAAACAGCATGTCCTAATGCTTTTACCTCATCACGTTTCCAACTTCCACCCCATTTTTTTTCAACAATATTATCCTTGCTCTCTTCCACCTTAGAGAGTTGCTATTAGCTTTTTAAGTGAGTTTTCTCATCTTATCTTACTTCATCCCAATTACCGATAATTTTTTCTCCACCTCTCATCTCATTTTAAGACCATGTGTAATGGCAATATGAAGTGACGTGATCTTTGCCACTTCACACCCCAAAATGCCGGAACACCGCCCCCATGGGCATGATCTTCGGTTTTTTGCTCTTGGCGTGATTGTAAAAATGCCAGGAGGGGCTTGATCTTTGTTGTTTTGTTCTTAATACCATGCGTGACTTCATGCCCAAGAGAGGGGCTTAAAGATCACCCCCCACTACATATGGTCTAATACACAACTGAAAGTGGTATCTATAAACTCAATTAGAAATTTGTGTTTCGTAAACCCTACATGAAAGCGTTATCATCAATGTGTTGTATGTGGTGAATTTTATATCACATTATTGCAAAAGTGTTGTATGTGGTGAAGTTTATATCACATTATTGCTTAAAGTGTCAAGTTCATATGAATTCATAACAATAATTATGTACTCCTTTCGGAGACAATTTGTCATCATCAGCACAAGTGGTCATTCTTTTCTCTTGTAGAGGTCAAATATGCAAATGCAACCAACGATTAAGATGATGTATTGATATTTAGAAATATAGAATTAAAAATGGTTTGGAAAGCTAATACTTCTTTTAACTTGGTGCAGTGATTAACAACAATAGTTAATGTTCCATGTGGATTATACTACTTTCATAATTGTGCAAACGTGGGATTAAGGTGCTCGTCAATAGAGTGTAAGATTAAATATATTATGTATTAATATTTAATCTATAGCCATTATAATCATTTACATAATATAGATCAAAATATATAATAACCTATTAAATAATTAGTTAGTAATTGTTGATGGACCATATTACCCTTATTAACTAATTAGGTTTCCTCCTGGGTGCTTATATAAGGAGAATTATGTGGAGGTTAAAGGGTTACTCAGTTACACAATTAGACACGCCCCATTAGTCATAACATCATAATTTCGACCTCCTCTCCTAATCGAATCCCCTATTCGATTTCTAAGTTCCCATCATCAGTCAGCACCCTAAGGAGGAACCAGATCAAGATGACAAGCATGTCGAACTCCATTACTGGATTCTCCACTGCACTATCTGCTGTAACAGGTATGTTTTATTGTTTTCCCTCATGTATAAACAGAACTGATCCAACATGTGGTATCAGAGCATATGTTAATTAGCCAGTTCTGTTTTGAATCTGTAAATCTGGATTAAAACTGGAAAACAGGATTTGAAAAACCATAATAAAAATTCGGTTTTATCATCCGAGATGCCATCTCGGATCTGTTCAATTCATCTCGGATCATATATTGTTTCGTTATAACTGTTCCGAAATCATTAGTTTGAGAAACATGTTTAAATATGTAAAATAATTCCAGATTTCGGATGAATTATGTTTAGTTTTTTATTTAGGGTTCATCATGTTCTTAGTTAAAATTCGAAATTTCCTTTATGTTTTGGAATATGTTTTGAATTGTTGTATGTTTTCCTGATTTTGATCTATTTTTTCTAATAAGGATTTTCGAAATCTGTTAATAGGATAAACAGATTATGATTTTCGAAATTTTATGATAAAAATAGATCAATATTAAAATAGGAAACTCTATCAAAATTCCTAATTTTTCGAATTTTAGTTATGTTTCCACATTCACAGCTGTTAACAGGAAGTTTCGAGACCATCAGATTACGACTCGAGACCATCAGTCTCGACTCTAGACAACAAGGTCTCGACTCGAAATCATCAGGCCATTAAACCTTCACAACTCGGGACAGAGGTCTCGACTCGAGACCATTAGATCTCGACTCGAGACCATTAGATCATGAATCGAGACCATTAAATCATGACTCGAGACAAAGGTCTCGACTCGAGACCATAAGGTCATAACTCGAGACAAAGGTCTCGACTCGAGACAACAAGGTTGTGACTCGAAACCTCATTATTTTTAAGCTGTTTAATGTGAACTAAAGTTCGATCCGCGCTAACGGGTGGAATCAGAATCAGATAATGTTTTACAAAACCAAAATAGCTTAACTTGAATGAGCTTTTGATGTATCATTTCTGGCCAAAGCTGACTTGATACATCTACTTATCGTTCAAGTATTACGAAAGCTATGTTGTGTGTGCATCATAAGCATGAATGTCTTAATTTCTGGCCAAAGCTGATTTAATTCATTCATAGATGGCATACTCAACAAGTGCATAACTAAAGTGATTGTCTCGATTTCTGGCCAAAGCTGATTTGTTACAACCACTTTGCACATATGCTTAAATGATTACACTTCTGGCCAAAGCTGTTTTGTCTTCGTTTAAGTAGAATTTTTTAGCTAAGTCTATTATTTTGATGTTAGTAATAGACAATATCACAGCTTCATAATGTAAAATGGTCATTATTTATGCCTGCCTTAGTTTAACGTGCCCTTAGATCACATTAGGACTTCTTCCTTAGTATCATAACTTGCTCATCTTATTTCCACTATCAGCACCCAACTGCGGGATTCCACCTTTGACTGGTGATAACTTTGCTGCATGGAAGGATGCTCTCATGCTTACACTTGGATTGCTGGATTTTGATTATGCTCTAAGAGAGAATAAGCCAGCGGATCTTACCACTACTAGTACTGCTGCTGAGCAGTTAACTCATGACAAGTGGACTAGGTGTAACCGCATGTCTCTCATGTTTATGAAGCAGTCCATAAGCAATGCAATCAGGGGAGCTATTCCTGATTCTGAAGATGCTAAAACCTACTTGGAACATGTGGAGGCGCAATTCAAAGGGACGTCTAAAGCACACGCTAGTACTCTTATTCTCAAGCTGGTGACAACTAAGTATGATGGGAGGAGCGGCATTCGCGAGCACATCAAGATGATGAATGACATGGCTGTAACGACTCACACAAAAACATCCTAAAAACATTCCGTAAGTATGAACCCGGACCCCTGATAAAACAACTCTCATTAAAATAATATTTCTTATCTTATTTTAACCAAAAAGAAACCCTAATTAAGACACCCAAGTGATTCTACGCAAACCCTAAAATTTTCAGAACAATCAGAATCAGGATTAGGGCCCCTAAAACTCAGGGGGGGTTAAACCCTATTGACGATTATCCATATAAAACGTAGGCAACAAGGAATTTTCGAAAAGTATCGACTCAGCTAGCCTACACCCACACGTGGCAACCACATAGCAGCTTTTAGTCCCTTACGGACCGTAAAGCTGTGAGTCTTACGGTCCGTAAGATGCCATACGGACCGCAACATCAACAAGCTTACGGTCCGTAAGCTAGTCACTTTTCGTGTATAAATAGCAGGCATTGGGACTGACTTCTGGGCAATTGTTCGACGAAAGAATTCGTAAAATTCTTCGAGTTCTGTCCAAATTACTTCAAATAACACCCACAAAACTCAAATTAAGTATAGCGGGGTGCTGCAGAACAGGGTATTAACTCAATCGCTCTTGCGATTCATTATCTGATCGATTAAACTATCCAAGGGATGTTTAAGTGCCGCCCATATTAGGGTTATACTTTATCGTTCGTCATTAATTTGACGGATTGTCGTTAATTCGATAGGTAAAGTATTATACTTTATCGTTCGTTGTTAATTCAACGGATTATCGTTAATTCGATGGGTAAAGTATTATACTTTGTCGTTCATTGTTAATTCAATGGATCATCGTTAATTCGATGGACAAAGTATTGCATTTTGACATTCATTGTGAGAATTTGATCTCGTGAGTTATCTACCTAGTTCGTATGCATTAGGTTCCAAGGCTAAGTAATAGGCTAAGCTCTGCTTGTACAAATCTGCAATATATCAAAGGATTATCTATAGACTAAACTTTGTCCGTATGAATCTGCCTGATTAATTGTGAGTCATTCTCTCTTTTTATCAAATCTATTTACAAAAGTGTTTTATTTCAAAGTTATAATTACGGGGATTAAGTCTTTGTAATCACCAAATTACAGCCGGTATGTGGGGTAGTGTGCACATTACTGTTGTTAGGTGAGCGTACCTATAAAGTATCACGTTAGGTGGGCGAACCTAATTAGTGATATTCGTCATTCATTGGGGCAGCCAATGGTGATATGACCACAGTCACCGTAAAGATTCGAGTGACAAGTACCGTGGGTAGTTGGCTTGATATCAGAAACATTGTAATCGCTCTTAATACTGTATATTATAACAAATGGGTCGTTTTAGTAAAATGAATGAACTCACTCAGTATTTCCCGCTGACAAAACCTTTTTAAAACGCGTTTCAGGTAATAACAGTAGATTGGAGTAATAGATGGATACGGCACTGAAAGGCATCAAGAAGTGGCTTATGTATTTATTTAAATCAAAATAAGAAATATTGTTTTATATAATAAAAAAAATTATTTTATTAAAGCTACCATTATAAAACATGGGTTTATCCCATTTATTTATTTATTTATTGAAATAAAATCCGGTGTTTCTAAACTCTGATATTTTTCCTAACTCACGGTTCTGAGGAAATTTCCGCTGCAAACATTTTCAAAATAATCACCGGTACCACTGGACTGTTCGCGGCTCCCGATTCCGTCCAGGGTGGGTCGGGGGTCGTGACAGAAGGTGGTATCAGAGCCACTAAGCAAAGCCACTGCTTTACGCCTTTAGGTGTTGTAATAATAATACCTAAATTTATATAAAAGAGTTAGGGGATTGATGTTAATTGGTAGCATTTAGACTCAAATTTAAGAAAAGATGCCTTAATATTAGCTTCACAATAAGCTAAGTATTTGTGTAAATAAATATGATGGATTTTGGTAAGTTCATTTCTTTTCTCACAGTTTGTAAGTCCACTCTATTTTCATAGTTTTATCACCTTTTTGTGATACAATTATAATTACAAAGACTTTTCAAAATCCTAAAATATTTATCAGTTATACTTACAGTAATTAAAGTTATATATAATTTCTAATAGAAAGTTAGCTAATAATAGCATAACCACAATCACAATAGAAACTACGCATCAGTAACCATAGCCTATGACTAATATTATTTTAAACATTGAATCATTAATAAAGTTAATAAATGTTTAAAATAAATTTAATTAATGTATCCCATATAAAATAGTCAAGTATAATATATTCTACTATACGGAGATTATATATTTTTTTTTAATTAAATCAAATAACGATATTACAATTATTTAAGTAAATTAACATATTATATTTGATAAGTTATAGTAGTTTGAAATAAAATGATATATGTCATTCTCTGGGTTAAATGGTTTTGTGCCATAAAGTAATATATTTGATAAAGTAATATCACGGGATAACTAAGTCCAGAATTACTAGTTGAAAGAATGATCAACAGTAATATGACCTGAGTCACTAATTGAAAGAATGATCCATAGTAAATTGACACTATCACAGGAATCGTCTAGAGATCGATATAATAATAAGATATGTTATTGAAATACAAATTTCCTTAATTCTGAATAAAAGCCCTAATAAGATAAGCACTTTTTGAAAAGATACTATTTATGGGAAATAGAAAATTTTCTCCGGCAAGACTGGGTATGAAGTAATAAGACTCTCCAGTTTGTTCGGATATATTGGAATTACCGCTCCGGCGCGAATCGGATAAGACGGAATATATAATATGTCACACGAGTGACAAGATTTCCCTAAATAGTATCATAATCAGATATTTGACTGGTTTTTGAAATATGAATCTGTTAAATACATTAACCTGATAGATGGTATGTTTAATTCAGTATATGAAATATATGATTTAATAGATATGTATATCTATAAGAAAATCCAAAAACCATAAGGACTGATAATTTGGAATAAAGCACAAGTATCTGTGTCTAGATTTCTTTATTAGGAATCTCTTTTCCAATATCAAACATTATTTCGTTTGATTATCTGCCTAGTAACTTGAGCGACAATAATAATAATAATAAAAACCCATTAAGTTGGGATACCATCGAAAGTGTAAAGAAATTCTAACACGTTACCATAAACTATTAACGCAAGTAAGAAGCAAGTAAAGTTGTGATAAGGTACAAGAAAACACATGAAAATTTAATTATAAGTCCGCAAAAGTTAAAGTATATCACACTCAACTTTCGAGGCAAGATTTTTGGGAAAATATAAATTGGGCACAATGACACTACTGATAAAATTCTGTCAGTAGAAGAACTAAAAACAACACTTTATCATATGATCCTACAACCAATATAAAATTTCGCTGAGGTATATTAGAACAAGATTTCACAAAAACATCGGTACACAGTCTAATCAGAGTTATAAGTATTAGCACTGAAAAAGGAGTCATATACTTTCGCAAATTCTTTATTTATTTTTGACATTTCCTGATAATATCACTTAAATCACAGTTATCATTCGAAATTCCAGATAGAAGTTCTTATATTTCTTTTGTTGAAAATTCTGACTTCTGCATATAAAAAGTTGACTTTCTCATTTCTACTTTTCCTAACGGTCATCATACCAGAAGGATTTATTTCATAGTAACGGATATTGATTCATTTCATTTCTTGGTAAATCCACACATGCACCTTTTGTTACACATATGGTTCGTTTAATTTCTAAATTTCCACTAAAAGGATTCATTCTAAATTGTCATTTTATCCAAACTCAAATATCCTTTAGTTAGACTTGATTTTGGTACGGTAAACCACATTATTGCTAAACAATGACTCAGAATATCAAGTCAATAAATTTTTGAAAAACTCAATTTTCTTTGGCATCCATGGTTTCTGTTATGACCATGTCCGAACTTTCTTATTTAAACTTATTTTGTTTAAACCGATTTCAGTTGTTTAAACTTGCTCATTTCAAATTCCCATATGATGGATTTAAAGCTATCATATTCTCCAACAAACACTTCAATTCTCTAGAACTATAAAATGCCTAATTGGTCTTCGACTTCACTAAAATCATTTCTTTGATCACGGTCACCTTGTACTAACGTTTTCATAAAATTTAAAACTTGCACTAATCTCATTTTATATATATACGAATATTTATAAAAGTTATCTTAACACACATCGTGTGATAAGATAATGATACACAAGTTCCTGTCATATTTTAATATATCTTATATCTCTTAAATGATTTTTTTTCAAATATCAATCTAGCCTTTCGTGATAATTATTACTTTAACATCTTCAATCGAAAAACATTATTTTTGGAAACTTACATAAGTGATTACCTAATAGTATTACTATATTCTTATTAGTCACCATAAGGAGGATAAGCAAATTCTTAGTCAATATAAGTGAGTGACTTATAATAAAAAGTACCGAATTTATTGTACATGTGCTTATATTTAACCAAAATGGAAATTTTCACAAACTAGGCACTTAGCTCGGTTGGCTAAGAGCGCGAAAGGGTGTGGCCTAGACCCGGGTTCGATCTTGGGGACGGCCAATTTCACCAATTTTATTAGAAATTTTTCCATTTAAGTATGTAATACTAATATCAGTTTTATTATTAATAAGAAAATATTAATAATAATAAGTGTTAGTATTATTTTAAAATACTAGGATTATTGTCAAGGGCAGATATTGGGTAACCTAGCCTTAGTTAGGCATGGATTGGCCACCTATGCTTAAACAAGGCAGCACTAACCAATATCCAACCATGATAAAGACTAGTCACCATACATATTTAGTAAATTTTAATTTTATATGGAAATATATATACATGGGAGAAAGATATATTTTCATAAAACAATACCAGAATTAGAGGGACGAATAAAATTATATAAATAATTATGTATCACATATTTTGTGGTAACTATGTACCATAACACTCGGGCAAGAAAATAACCATATAAGAATAATACAAAAATCATCAACTACGCTGGGTTAAGGGAACCTTATACTATATAAGAATAGTCTCTGTTTTCACTTATTTACAACATTTGTAAATACATTCACAAAAGTTATATGATTTCCAAAGGCAAATAAGTAATCCCATAGAATCGACCCACTAAGTATAATATATGTATAAATATTTTGTATAATAAATATTTTTACCAATCTTATTTAACGTTATAAATAATAATGATTTCTTTTACAAAATAATATTTTGTAAACATAATGACTTCATTACGGTATTTTGTATAATTATTTTACATAGTATGATAAAATACTAAAATAATATTTATTTAAAAGTGGTGACCATTTACATATAGTAAAAATGCATAACAAATAATATATATATTACATAATATTTATATGTGATATATATAGGATACGGTTCAGATAAGAACACAAATAATATATATATTCAAATTGCTTTACAAACAGTATAATGATTGGTCAAACCAAAATAATTTGTTCTTATTATATTTCAATTTCTAGGAGATAGTATGAAAAGTATAGTCATTAAAAGTGTACTATCACAATGTTTCACAATTAAAACAATTTGAAACTTTAAAATAATACACTAACTCTATTATCTTTTGATATATCTTTGCAATTCATTCCTTTCAACATTTTGATTTCTCATATCATAAATATTTGACAAATCATTTTTCATGCTTTGATTTCATTTGGAACCTGTCAGTTCTACGTCTTCCTCAATCAAAGTAAGCTTTCTGTTGACAAAGAATTTTATTGATTCTAAAAGTCCTTCACATTCATTTTAAAGAATCTATTGATCATATATTTTTTGGTTTGAACTTAGTCACTTTGAACATTTTATCATTTCATTTCATTCGTTTATCATCGATTTCTTGAACTAATTCAGTTGAACCATTGAATCCTATTTATTATACAATTAATATTCATAAAATTTAATATTTCAATTATGGGTCATCTACCCTAACACTATTAACTAAAAGGTGACATAATTCCAAAAGAAATATCATAACCCAAATACACTTGGAAGCTGGAATCTGAGATGAAGAAAAAGTATTCCTATTTATTCCAGTAAATCTCGAGGACGAGATTTTTATTAAGGTGGGTAGAATGTAACGACTCACACAAAAACATCCTAAAAACATTCCGTAAGTATGAACCCGGACCCCTGATAAAACAACTCTCATTAAAATAATATTTCTTATCTTATTTTAACCAAAAAGAAACCCTAATTAAGACACCCAAGTGATTCTACGCAAACCCTAAAATTTTCAGAACAATCAGAATCAGGATTAGGGCCCCTAAAACTCAGGGGGGGTTAAACCCTATTGACGATTATCCATATAAAACGTAGGCAACAAGGAATTTTCGAAAAGTATCGACTCAGCTAGCCTACACCCACACGTGGCAACCACATAGCAGCTTTTAGTCCCTTACGGACCGTAAAGCTGTGAGTCTTACGGTCCGTAAGATGCCATACGGACCGCAACATCAACAAGCTTACGGTCCGTAAGCTAGTCACTTTTCGTGTATAAATAGCAGGCATTGGGACTGACTTCTGGGCAATTGTTCGACGAAAGAATTCGTAAAATTCTTCGAGTTCTGTCCAAATTACTTCAAATAACACCCACAAAACTCAAATTAAGTATAGCGGGGTGCTGCAGAACAGGGTATTAACTCAATCGCTCTTGCGATTCATTATCTGATCGATTAAACTATCCAAGGGATGTTTAAGTGCCGCCCATATTAGGGTTATACTTTATCGTTCGTCATTAATTTGACGGATTGTCGTTAATTCGATAGGTAAAGTATTATACTTTATCGTTCGTTGTTAATTCAACGGATTATCGTTAATTCGATGGGTAAAGTATTATACTTTGTCGTTCATTGTTAATTCAATGGATCATCGTTAATTCGATGGACAAAGTATTGCATTTTGACATTCATTGTGAGAATTTGATCTCGTGAGTTATCTACCTAGTTCGTATGCATTAGGTTCCAAGGCTAAGTAATAGGCTAAGCTCTGCTTGTACAAATCTGCAATATATCAAAGGATTATCTATAGACTAAACTTTGTCCGTATGAATCTGCCTGATTAATTGTGAGTCATTCTCTCTTTTTATCAAATCTATTTACAAAAGTGTTTTATTTCAAAGTTATAATTACGGGGATTAAGTCTTTGTAATCACCAAATTACAGCCGGTATGTGGGGTAGTGTGCACATTACTGTTGTTAGGTGAGCGTACCTATAAAGTATCACGTTAGGTGGGCGAACCTAATTAGTGATATTCGTCATTCATTGGGGCAGCCAATGGTGATATGACCACAGTCACCGTAAAGATTCGAGTGACAAGTACCGTGGGTAGTTGGCTTGATATCAGAAACATTGTAATCGCTCTTAATACTGTATATTATAACAAATGGGTCGTTTTAGTAAAATGAATGAACTCACTCAGTATTTCCCGCTGACAAAACCTTTTTAAAACGCGTTTCAGGTAATAACAGTAGATTGGAGTAAGAGATGGATACGGCACTGAAAGGCATCAAGAAGTGGCTTATGTATTTATTTAAATCAAAATAAGAAATATTGTTTTATATAATAAAAAAAATTATTTTATTAAAGCTACCATTATAAAACATGGGTTTATCCCATTTATTTATTTATTTATTGAAATAAAATCCGGTGTTTCTAAACTCTGATATTTTTCCTAACTCACGGTTCTGAGGAAATTTCCGCTGCAAACATTTTCAAAATAATCACCGGTACCACTGGACTGTTCGCGGCTCCCGATTCCGTCCAGGGTGGGTTGGGGGTCGTGACAATGGCCAATAAGCTGAAGGGGCTGGAAATGGAAATCAGTGATGGTTTCCTTGTTCATTTCATCATTACTTCGCTACCTTCGTCCTTTGAAGCATTCAATATCAATTACAACACTCAGAATGACAAATGGACGATGAGTGAGCTGGTCGCTATGTGCGTACAGGAGGAAGAGCGTATGAGGATGGATCGCCATACTGATGTTGCAAACTTCACTACCTCCAACTCTAAGAAGAGGAAGAACAATTATCAGAGGAAGGATGCTTCAAAAGTCCAAAGGCCTAATCCTAATCCTAATACAAGTGCACCTTCCAGCTCTAAGAACTCCTTAGGCAGTATCCGCTGCAAATTCTGTAAAAAGACAGGACACATGCAGAAGGAATGCCCTGACTTTAAGGAGTGGCTGGCTAAGAAAGGTAATGATTATTTTATGATACTTGAGTCCTATAATTTAAGTGTTCCTGCTAATTCTTGGTGGTTTGATTATGGTTCTATGGTTCATGTTACCAATTCAACTCAGGGATTCCTTTCAATCCGGAAGCTGGAAAGAAACCAAAGAACGCTTAAGGTTGGGGATGATCGAGAATTAGAAGTGAAGGCCATTGGAACATTACAATTAGTTATGAAAACTGGTTTATGTATTAAACTTTATGATACCTTATATGTTCCTGAGGTAACTCGGAACCTTGTATCAGGACCAAAGTTAGCCATGGACGGTTTTATTGTTTCCCATGGTCATCGCAAACTCTCTATCCTTTATGATTCTGTTCTTTATGGTACTGGTATTCTGGATGGTGGTCTCTATAGATTAGAACTAGAAGATAACTTTTCCAAATCTTTGTTGTCATATAACATTAATGAATCACTCACAAAGATGGAAGAGAAACGAGACTTAGAAACTTCGTCCATGTTGTGGCATCAACGTTTAGGCCACATCTCAAGAGAACGATTAAATCGTCTCGTAAAGGATGAAGTCTTACCTCCTCTCGATTTCTCTGATTTTGGAACATGTGTCAAATGTCTTAAAGGTAAAATGACATTAGCGAATAAGAAAGGTACCACTAGGAGCTCTAATTTATTAGAACTCATTCACACTGACATTAGTGGTCCCTACCAAATCGCTGGCATAACAGGACATACTTCATTTATCACTTTCATTGATGATTATTCTCGTTACATGTACTTGTATCTAATTAAGGAGAAATCTGAATCTCTTACAACTTTTAAAGATTATAAGGCTGAAGTTGAAAAGCAATTAGATCGTCAGATTAAAGTTGTGAGATCAGATAGAGGCGGTGAATATTATGGAAGACATACTGATGTGGGTCAAGCTCCTGGTCTATTTTATGAGTTTTGTAAGGGCCAGGGGATTGTGAACCAATACACCATGCTTGGTACACCTCAGCAGAATGGTGTTGCTGAAAGAAGAAACCGTACCCTTATGAACATGGTGCGCAGTATGTTAGCCAACACTAATTTACCATTATTCCTCTGGACTGAAGCATTAAAAGCAGCTGTTCATATACTTAATAGAGTTCCTTCTAAGTCTGTCCCTAAAACTCCTTATGAACTTTGGACAGGAAGGAAACCGAGTCTTAAATATATGAAAGTATGGGGCTGCATTGCTGAAGCAAAACTTTACAATCCTTTCCTAAGGAAACTTGACCCTAAAACAGTTACCTGTTTCTTTATCGGGTATCCTGAGAACTCTAAGGGTTATCGTTTCTATTGTCCTTCCCATGTCACCCGTATTGTTGAAACCAAGCGTGCCGCGTTCCTGGAGGATTTCAAGGTCAGTGGGAGCAGTACCAACCCTTACGAAGAATTGCAAGAAGTACAAGACGCGGGGGGGGGGGGGGGAAGACTCGTCGCTTACTATTACTCCGATTACTCCTCTTGTACCCAATGCAACTACTGTACCTGAAGCTACTGCACCAACTCCAAATTCAAATTCACCTCTACAATCAGAACCCATTATACCTCATGACGAAGGCACATCAAACGCTCAACACCAAGACAACGCTGAACCCGATATTCCACTCAGGAGGTCATCTAGGCAAAGAAGGCCTACTAATATGGATGATTATGTTACCTACCTGACTGAAATGGATCCAGGAAAGCTCAATGATCCTATCTCTTACAATGAAGCCATTAGCAGTGATCAGTCTTCTGAATGGAATAAAGCGATGATTGATGAGCTTGAATCCATGAAGAAAAATGACGTTTGGGATTTGGTAGAATTACCCAACGGAGCCAAACCTGTAGGATGTAAATGGGTATTCAAAACAAAACTGGATCCGAATGGTAACGTTGAACGCTACAAAGCGAGATTGGTTGCAAAGGGCACACTCAGAAAGAGGGAATTGATTATCAAGAGACGTTTTCACCTGTCTCTCGTAAAGATTCATTAAGGATCGTCATGGCCCTAGTAGCTCATTTTGATTTGGAGTTACATCAGATGGACGTTAAAACCGCTTTCCTTAACGGAGATTTGGACGAAGATGTTTACATGAAACAACCTGAAGGCTTTAAACCTGAAGGTCAGGAGCATCTAGTTTGTAAGCTGAAGAAATCCATTTACGGGTTAAAACAAGCATCACGTCAATGGTACCTCAAGTTTGATGAAGTCATGAAGAAGCAAGGTTTTATGAAGAATCAAGTGGATCAATGCACCTACCTCAAGATGAGTGGGAGCAACTTTACTATACCTGTCCTTTACGTAGATGATATTCTATTGGCAAGTAATAGTTTAGACATGTTGCATGAGTCGAAGCGGTTACTTTCGCATAACTTCGACATGAAGGATCTCGGAGAGGCTTCTTACGTCATTGGCATCGAAATTCACCGAGATAGACACAAAGGGATCTTAGGATTGTCCCAAAGGGCTTACAGAGATCGTGTCCTTACACGATATAACATGCAACAGTGCAAACCCTCCGTCGCTCCAGTAGTTAAGGGAGATGTTTTCGGTTCATTCCAGTGTCCGACAATAGGTTGAGAAGGAGCAAATGAGCCAGATACCTTACACGTCAGTAGTCGGGAGCTTGATGTATGCTCAAGTCTGTACTCGCCCAGATATTGCTTATATTGCTGGAATGCTAGGCCGTTATCAGACTAATCCTGGCCTAGATCACTGGAAAGCAGCTAAGAAGGTACTTCGATATCTGCAAGGGACGAAAGACTATAAACCGACTTATAGAAGAAGTGATCATTTAGAAGTGGTGGGCTATTCTGATTCTGACTTTGCAAAGTGCAAAGATGACAAGAAATCCACTTCGGGCTATATCTCTATGTTAGCAGGCGGCCCTATCTCATGGAAGAGTCATAAACAACAGTTGACCACAACTTCCACAATGATGGCAGAGTACATTGCTGTTTATAACGCAACCTGTCATGGAATGTTGCTTAGAAATCTGATCACTGGACACAAAATCGTAAATTCCATTTCTAGACCATTGAAGCTTTACTGTGATAATTCAGCTGCCGTTAGTTTCTCGAACAGTAACAGTTCGACTGGAGCTGGTTTATATCTCGATACAAAATATCTGTTTGTACGTGAACGAGTTGAGGAAAATAATCTTTGTATCGAGTATATTAGTACTAAGGATATGCTTGCGGATCCGATGACTAAAGGTCTCCCTCCTAAGGTTTATGAAGAACATGTTCGGAATATGGGATTTAGTAAAGACCTTGTTTAGCATATTGTACTAGCTTATGTTTTATGTTAATGAAATTTCCTCAGTTTGATTTTGTATGTCTCTTAGAATATATTCAACCGGTATAATGGCATATTGACAAATAAAGTTACAAATCAAACAAAGGGCTTATGCGTATTTTAATCATGACGATTAGGTTTTAAAAAAAGGCTATAGTATGATTAATGGGGGTCCTGAGTCGCATAATGATTCAACGGCTGTATTTCTCTGCTATAGTACTTGTTTAAGGCTAAAATGAGTGTTAACTCCTGATCAGGCTTATCTAATACTCATAGTAAATGATTACTCGGCTAAGTGGGAGAATGTAAGATTAAATATATTATGTATTAATATTTAATCTATAGCCATTATAATCATTTACATAATATAGATCAAAATATATAATAACCTATTAAATAATTAGTTGGTAATTGTTGATGGATCATATTACCCTTATTAACTAATTAGGTTTCCTCCTGGGTGCTTATATAAGGAGAATAATGTGGAGGTTAAAGGGTTACTCAGTTACACAATTAGACACACCCCATTAGTCATAACATCATAATTTCGACCTCCTCTCCTAATCGAATCCCCTATTCGATTTCTAAGTTCCCATCATCAGTCAGCACCCTAAGGAGGAACCAGATCAAGATGACAAGCATGTCGAACTCCATTACTGGATTCTCCACTGCACTATCTGCTGTAACAGGTATGTTTTATTGTTTTCCCTCATGTATAAACAGAACTGATCCAACATAGAGTTGAAAGGAGTTTGTCTTGGGGTGCCGCGTATGTTCTTAACTTGACAAATTCCTTGAGATGCCAAAACATGATTGAAGCACCACATGAGCCAGGGGTCGACTTTCTAGAGTATTAGTTCATATTTAATTGTAGTTGTTCGAGTTACTTTTGTACAAACCATGGACTTTATCGGTTATTAATTTTTGACATGGCCCAAAATACGAGCATCAAATCAATATAATGGTGTAGGTTGTGGTGCATTTAATCTTAGAAATCTTGTTGTAGAAAAATACCAATATAACCAAAACTTTTAGTTGGCCAATACAATTCAGAATATTAACATGTTTAAAGGTATTTAAAAAGTTACTGTTTAGATTTTGGAGGGTTTATTTAAACTGTATTAACATTTTAAATTTAATACACTCTGATTTTTTTTCCTTCCAATTATCAATCCTCAACCGTGAGATTAAAGTGGAATTTTGAACTTCTTCATTAGCACTTCATTTTCAGTAGCTATTTTTATAACTCTCAACTGCCTATTTTACTTATGCATTATTCAATTATTTCTATTTGCTTCCTATAATCTCTAACTAAATGTACAACCACAACTTTGTTGATGGAAATTTGTGTTAGTTTCAGTCATCTTGAAATGAAATATGTGTATCAACAGAAAGTATGTCACGGTCCGCAATGGAGGTTGACCGGTGATCTGGTATTCGAAGAATATGGGGGCTGGTTGGTTAAAAAAAAGTCCACTTTTGTAATTTATAAAAGAACAAAAAATGGGTTTACGTTTGTTAAAAACTACTAGACTAAAGTTATAATAAATGAAGCTAAGCTATCCAAACCAGAATGTGAATGTAACACCCCATAACTTAGGAGTGTTACTTACTTTTAATTTACTTATCACCCATGCCAGAAGACTTTAAGACACCAATCTTTACATATTATATTACACTTTCACATATAATTTAAAAATATGATAACACACACAAATCTTGGATGTGTCCTCGTTAGATACCACAAAGAGGTCTTGCCAGGACTCAGGTAAATTTATCATGAAAGACGTACTAAACATGTTAACTTTCGCTCGTAAGTATGGGTGTTCACGATCTGATTTTGACAATTTATATGCCAATAGGCCTGTAAACGAATCGAACGAACACGAACATAGGCATGTTCGTGTTTGTTCATTTAACTTTAACCGAACACGAACATATAATCGAACACATTTTTTTGTTCGTGTTTGTTCATTAAGAAATCGGGCATGTTCGTGTTCGTTCGTTTAAAGCCTAAGCGAACAGTTCACGAACATAAACGAACACAAACGAATATAAAAAAATTAACTGAACATATTTGAATAAATATAAATTAACATGATTGAAGAAACAAGTCTAATATATATTACATATCATCCGAAAACACATCTAAATAAGTGTTCATAGATATACTAATGAGTTTTATTTATATAAGTAGTTAGAAAACCTAATATTTATAAAAATATAACTATTTATGTATCTATTAAAATTTAAACAAACATAAACGAACATTCACGAACATAAATGAACGAACATAAAAGAATGTTCACGAACACAAATGAATGAACAGAAGGTGTGTTCATGTTCGTTCATTTATTAAATAAACAAACATAAACGAACTTCCCGCCGAACAAGTTCATGAACGTTCGGTTCGTTTACAGGCCTATATGTCAAAAAGTAAACCAAACCGCTGGTAACGGTTTTTAAGAAATTTTTTAATACATCGTGTTTGTTAGACTATCTGCAACCATTTCAAGCCTCTTTCACTCTACGTCACAAAGTGTATGCCACTTGACTGACACATTATCTCCCTACTTTCTTTCACTTTAATCTACAATGGTTTTACCTCATTTTCACTCCACATCACCCACCCTAAACATTTTTATTCCATTTATTTATTTCTTTTTTATATATAACTAGTATTAAGGACCCCCGCGTTGCGGCGGGGGCGTAAAACCATGCCAAACAATATTAATGCCACATTACCGTGGCGACCACCAACACTAAAGTTGAGGCGTGTTTATGTGAAGAAATTAGACCGAAACGCTCAACGTGGAAATTTTATGTGAAGAAATTATACTTAAACGCTAAACATGGAAATTAATGACTAAGTCTATCTAGGATCCCCACGTAATGTTGAACCTATCAAACGAGGAAAATAGACGATGTAAAAACGTTGAACCACACACTCGCGTTGTGTCGTGTTAACTCGCAAAATTTAGAACGAAAAGTAAAAACGTTAAACCACACACGCACGTTGCGATGTGTTAACCCACAAAATTTAGAAAAGAAGCATATAACAAAAAGTTGTGAAAAATGAAAACTATAAAGAATCAAAGTTGAAAGTAAAAAAAAGTTGTGATGATAGATTGTAAAAGATAAAAAGTTTTGGGTAAAAGTAAAAAAAAAATTTTGGGTTAAAAGTAATTTATCAAATACTTTTGAGTGAAAAGTAAGGAACATAAAAACGTTAAACCACACACGCACGTTGCGATGTATTAACCCACAAAACTTAGAAAAGAAGCACAAAACAAAAAAAAACGTTGCGGAAAATGAAAACTGTAAAGAAGTAAAGTTGAAAGTAAAAAAAGTTGTGAAAATAGATTGCAAAAGATAAAAAGTTTTGGGTAAAAGTAAAAAAAAAAATAGTTTTGGGTTAAAAGTAATTTATCAAATACTTTTGGGTGAAAAGTAAAAAAATGATTTTTTTTTTGAAAATCTCCCAAAGCTTTGGGTACAAGACATATATGCATAAATAAGTTGTTTATTTATAATGTTTTGAGTGAAAAGTAACGAAACATAAAAACGTTAAACCACATACGCACGTCGCGATGTGTTAACCCATAAAACTTAGAGAACAAGCATAAAACAAAAATAGTTGCGGAAAATGAAAACTGTAAAGAAGTAAAGTTGAAAGTAAAAAAAGTTGTGAGAATAAATTGAAAAAGATAAAAAGTTTTGGGTAAAAGTAAAAAAAAAATAGTTTTGGGTTAAAAGTAATTTATCAAATACTTTTGAGTGAAAATTAAAAAATGAATTTTTTTTTTGAAAATCTCCTAAAGCTTTGGGTACAAGACATATATGCATAAATAAGTTGCTTATTTATAATGTTTTAATTAATTAAACTATTTAAATGGTTTTTTTTTTGGGTTTTTATTTTGTTTTTTTTTTATTTTTCTAATAATTAAATTATTTAATTAACTTTTTTGTGTTTTAATTTATTTATTATTTTTTTGTTTAATTTATATATACATATATATATATATAGGGAGCCGCTAGAATGAGAACCACCACGAGTTATGAGAACCGCGAGAACCAAGTGCCACGGAGGGCCGTTGACCACGAAATTTTTTTTACACCTAGATCCGTATATTTTAAGACCGGGTGTAAATTTTGGGTTCAAACGGCGCGCCCGAGGGGGTAGTTTTTTACGCCCAAAGTTTGGTTAAAAAAAAAGAAAAATTAAAAAAACCCAAACTTTGGGCGTAAAAAACTACCCCCTCGGGCGCGCCGTTTGAACCCAAAATTTACACCCGGTCTTAAAATATACGGATCTAGGTGTAAAAAAAAATTCGTGGTCAACGGCCCTCCGTGGCACTTGGTTCTCGCGGTTCTCATAACTCGTGGTGGTTCTCATTCTAGCGGCCCCCTATATATATATATATATATTATATATATATATATATATATAGTGGAGGGTTCAAATAAGAAGAAAAATTTTGTAAGAATAAAAAGAATAAGTTTTAAACCAATAGAAATGCTTCATTTACTTCATTTAATATGTGTATTTAATATTATTAATAAGGGCATATAGATAAATTTCTAATTGTAATTAATTAGCTAACTAAATTTCTAATTATTAAATATACTCTTTCAAGATAAAATAGTTTAGGGTGAAGGACAATTTTTGACATGTGTAAGATAAATTTTAGTATGCGTAGGATAAATTCTTAAATGTGTATGATAAATTTAGATATGCGTAAGGTAACTTTTGGTAAGTGTAAGATATATGTAGGATAAATTTTGAAAATGTGTAGGATAAAATGTTTTTTTATTTATTAATGATAGATAACATAATTAATGGGAGGAGTTATAAACTATTTAATGTTTTACCATTATGTTATTTCTTCTTTTTCTTCTCACGTTAAATTTCTTCTCAAATGAACCTTCCCCTATATATATATATATATATAGGGAGCCGCTAGAATGAGAACCACTCCCAGTTATGAGAACCATGAGAACCACTTTCAGCCAATAAGATTATGACAACTCAAAGGGTAGTTTAGTCATTTCCTTTTTATGTCTAATCTCTCCTCTCTCTCTCCTCTCTCCTCTCTCCTCTTTAAAGTTGCAGACATTAAGTTGCACCTCTCTCTCTCATTTAAGTTGCACATCTTCTCTCATCTTCAAAAAACCCCTGCTCCGATCTCAACCCACCACCACATCACAACCACCATCCTCCTGCTCCGATCTCAACCCACCCCTCCATCCGGGTCACCTTTCAGTGATGACCGGCTGTCTTCCACCACCGCCGTCTCTTTCATCGCCGCCGTGTGCGGCGGCGTCTTCGTCTTCCACCATCGCCGGGTCACCTTCATTGATGACCGGCCGAACTTCTTGTGTTGGCAACTGGTTGAACTTATTTTGTTTGTTTGGGTGATGGCTACTGGTTGAAAGAATGGGTGAGGGGGTGGGTGAGGGTCAGCGGTGGTTGGTCGGCGACGGTGGTTATACGGTTACGGTGGTGGTTGGTCGGCGGCGGTGGTTCTAACAGTGGGTAGTGGCTGGTATTTTTGATATGTGTTCTTGAATGAATGATGATGATACTGATTGTATTTTTGGTAAGTGATTTTTTGAAGGGTGTTTCTCTCTCTAGTAAGATATGTGGGTTTGTTCTTGTTTGATTTTTGATCAGTGATTTTTTGCCTGATGAACTATGTGGGGTTGTTCTTGTTTGATTTTCGATCTGTGATTTTTGTTTGAATCAGTGAACTATGATTATGTGTTCTTGATGTTTCTTGTTTGATGGGGGTTCTTGATTTTTTGCCTGATGAACTATGTGGGTTTGTTCTTGTTTGATTTTTGATCAGTGAATTTTGTTTGAAATCAGTGAACTATGATTTATGTGTTCTTGATGTTTCTGGTGATTTTTGATGTTTGCGGGGTTGATCTGGGTTGATTCAATTTTTGATGTTTGGGGGGGGGGGGGGGGTTGATCTCAGTTGATACAGGTTTGAATCTGGTTTGAATATGTTTGAATGATGGAATGGGTGGCGATGATGCAAAAAAAAAAAAAAAAACTAGATTTTTGATGACGATGGCGCGGCAACGATGGTGGATGGTAGGTTTTTGAACCCGCAACCCCACATTTGCAGCCTTTTAATTATCGGAAAAAATCTGAGCCAAACCCCGTTTTTTTTCGAGATACACTTTTGTTTTGTTGTTGTTGGTTTTTTATATTCTTTTCTCTAGTCGATGACGATAAAAATCTATCCGAGACACCTACCGACTTTGCGATTTATGGGTGCGTTCGTCTTGCGTAAACAAGTTTTTGTGTAAAAAAGTCTTTGTGAAAAAAAACGTAAAACGTAAAAAAGTTTAACGTAAAACGTAAAAATTTTAACGTAAAACGTAAAAATTTTAGCGTAAAACGTAAAAAGATTAAAAAAAATAACGTAAAACGTAAAAAATTTTAAAGTAAAACGTAAAACGTAAAAAGTTTTACGTTAAAACGTAAAACGTAAAAAACAGTTTTAAAGTAAAACGTAAAACGTAAAAACGTAAAACGTAAAAAGTTTTTCGTAAAACGTAAAACGTAAAAAATTGTACGTAAAAAGTTTAAAACGTAAAACGTAATAAAGTTTAACGTAAAACGTAAAAAGATTAAAAAAATTAACGTAATACGTAAAACATAAATTTTTTAACGTCAAACGTAAACTTTTAACGTAAAACGTAAACTTTTAACGTAAAACGTAAACTTTTTAATGTAAAAATGTAAAGTTTTTAAAGTAAAACGTAGATATTTTAACGTAAAACGTAAAAACATAAAACGTAAAACGTAAACTTTTTAACGTAAAACGTAAACTTTTTAACGTAAAACGTAAACTTTTTAACGTAAAACGTAAACTTTTTAACGTAAAACGTAAACTTTTTAACGTAAAGCGTAAATTTTATAACGTAAAACGTAAACTTTTTTAACGTAAAACGACGCGTTAAAAAGCGACGCGTAAAAACGTAAAAGGTAAAAAGTTTTACGTAAAACATAAAACGTAAATTTTTTTTCGTAAAACGTAAATAAAACGGGACTTAAAAAAACGCCGCGAAAAAAAACGGGACGTAAAAAACGCCGCGTTAAAACGGGACGTAAAAAACGGCGTTAAAAAAACGGGACGCGGCGCGTTAAAACGGGACATATAAACGGCGCGTAAAACGGGCCGTATAAACGGCGCGTAAAAAACGGGACATAAAAACGGGACGCGACGCGTTAAAACGGGACGCGGCGCGTTAAAACGGGACGTAAAAACTGGGGCGCAAAAACGGGACGTAAAAAATGGGACGCGACGCGTAAAAACGGGCCGTATAAACGGCGTGAAAAAACGGGCCGTATAAACGGCGCGTAAAAACGGGACTTAAAAACGGGACGCGGCGCGTTAAAAAACGACGTGTCGAAAAAACGACGCGTGCAAAAACCGGCGCGAAAAAACGACGCGTGTAAACTTTTTAACGTAACTCGTAAACATTTTAACGTAAAACGTAAAAACGTGAAACGTAAAAAGTTTTAACGTAAAAAGTAAAAAGTTTTAACGTAAAACGTAAAAAGTAAAATGTTTTACGTAAAAAAATTTTTGTTAAAAAAAAAAAATTAAACCGTAAACTTTTTAACGTAAAACGTAAAAACGTGAAGCGAAAAAACGGGATATAAAAACGCGACGCGGCGCGTTAAAACGGGCCGTATAAAACGTAAAAAACCGACACGTAAAACGTAAAAAACCGACGTGTAAAACGTAAAATAACGTTAACGTAAAAAACCGGGGGCGTAAAACGTAAAAAACCGACGCGTAAAACGTAAAAAACCGACGCGTAAAACGTAAAAAAACGGGGCGTAAAACGGGTCGGCTTGTAAAAAAATGGGACGGCTAAAACGGGACGGCAGAAAACGGGATGGCTAAAACGGGACGGCAAAAAACGGGACGGCTAAAACGGGACGGCAAAAAACGTAAAACGGGCCGTATAAACGGCGCGTAAAACAGGCCGTATAATCGGCGCGAAAAAACGGGACATAAAAACGGGACGCGGCGCGTTAAAACGGGACGTAAAAACTGGGGCGCAAAAACGGGACGTAAAAAATGGGACGCGGCGCGTAAAAACGGGCCGTATAAACGGCGCGTAAAAACGGGCCGTATAAACGGCGCGTAAAACGGGCCGTATAAACGGCGCGTAAAAACGGGCCGTATAAACGGCGCGTAAAACGGGCCGTATAAACGGCGCGTAAAAACGGCGCGTAAAAACGGGCCGTATAAACGGCACGTAAAACGGGCCGTATAAACGGCACGTAAAAAACGGGACATAAAAACGGGACGCGGCGCGTTAAAACGGGACGTAAAAACTGGGGCGCAAAAACGGGACGAAAAAAATGGGACGCGGCGCGCAAAAAACGGGCCGTATAAACGGCGCGTAAAAACGGGCCGTATAAACGGCGCGTAAAACGGGCCGTATAAACGGGACGTAAAAAATGGGCCGCGACGCGTAAAAACGGGCCGTATAAACGGCGTGAAAAAACGGGCCGTATAAACGGCGCGTAAAAACGGGACGCGGCGCGTTAAAAAACGACGCGTCGAAAAAACGACGCGTGCAAAAACCGGCGCGCAAAAAAAAATTGTCTTTTGTTAAAAAAATCTGAATTTAAAAACGTTTTTAATAAAAATATCTTTTTAGAAAATAAAAAGTAATATAATAAAAATAAAAAGTAATATAATAAATCAAAAAAGTAATTAAAAATTAATAAAGAGAAAAAGACAAAAAAATGTTATTTTACTAAACTACCCTTTTTTATTAAAATATAAAAGACATAATAAGACAAAAAGCTTTTAATATTAATTTTTGTTACTTTTAATCTCATCCATCCATCTACTTGATCCAATGGCTAGAAAGTGGTTCTCATGGTTCTCATAACTGGAGGTGGTTCTCATTCTAGCGATCCCCTATATATATATATATATATATATATATATATATATATATATATATATATATATATATATATATATTTATTTATATTTACATATTTTAAGTTAAACAACAAAAGGTTATTAAAGCACAAACGTAAATTACTTATTATACAAGCCTAAATTACTTATTACACACCCCTAGTTAACCTATTATACAAATCTAAATTACTTATTAGAACAACATAACTAAAACATAATTAAAAACACCTAATACACGCCATCTCAATTTTCTTAACTTTTAAAGCCCCAATAAAACTTCCTATAACACATAATTTAATAACCTACAATACTTTTTTTGAAACATCTAATTATATAGATATTGATATAGATTATTTCTTAGTAATTTCTCTATCATGTGATAAATATAAATATTTAAACAAAAATAAAAAATGGTTTTTGTCGTTTACTTTCTTAAATAAAAAATAAGAAATAATGGATTTTAATAATCTCAACTATTAGTCGTTGCCCGGCAACGATCCAAACATAAAAAAATAACTAGTGTTAGTCACACATTTTCACATAGCTTGGTTGGTCCCTGTGGTTTTCAAAAATTGCAGACTTGATCCCAGTGGTTTACTAATTACACGCGTGGTCCCTGTGGTTTTCAAAAATGCACTCGGTTGGTCCCCAGCCCTAACATCAGTTAAATTTCGCAGTTAAGTCCATGTTAAATGACCAAAATACTCTTGCTTATTAACTCTCTTTATAATTTAAATAATCCCTTTGACCACATCATCTTCCCCAAACAAACCTGCAATTGAATGTGCGTGTGTGAGTGGTTGTCGAAGGAATTTAGGGTTTCATCTTCCCCAAACCTGCAAGTGAAAACCGAGATTCAAACCACGACGACCGGAGCTTCCTCGTTGCCGGATGCATCTTCATCCACACATCCTGCACATACCCACCTTCCCTTCGACCCAACACCACCGCCATCTCCACCTCCATCGACACCTTCAACCCACCGCCTCCATCTCCACCATAAACCCACCACCACCGCCGTCACCTTCAACCCACCACCTCCGCCGTCACCTTTAACCCACCGCCTCCACCTTCACCGTAAAACCACCTCCTTAAACCCACCACAACCACTGTCACAAGCACCCTCACCGTCGTCACCTTCGACCCACCGCCTCTAATCGATCGAATCCGGATTCAATTAACAGCTCCGACATCACCGGCAGTGGGTTGCGGAGCAGGAGGATTTGGGGTGGTTAGGGTTAGGGTTGATGCAGGTTTTATAACTGCAACCCCACAACCACTCCTCCCTTTTTCTCCTGAAATCGTCGCCCACAACAACCTACAACCCCATCTCTCCATCTCGTTTTATAACTCCGGTGAATAACCAGCTGGAGCCGCCGCTACGGCGGCGGTGGTGGTGAGCTTTGACTTCGATTTCCAGTGTCTTCTCGTCTCCAACAAGCACACCCGTAACCCCCTGCTCTCCGGTGACGGTGGTGCTGAGGTTTTCCGTCGATGATACAAGATGATGTTACTGATGGTGATTGTTGAATATGAAGGTGGGTGGTGGGTTTTTAGAGAGAGAGAGTGGGGGAGGAAGAAGAAGAGTCTTCTTTATATATATATTTTTTATTTTTTTTAATTGTTCAGGGGTAATATAGTCATTTCACACATAGTTAACTAAGAAATTTAACTGATGTTAGGGCTGGGGACCAACCGAGTGCATTTTTGAAAACCACAGGGACCACGCGTGTAATTAGTAAACCACTGGGACCAAGTCTGCAATTTTTGAAAACCATAGGGACCAACCAAGCATTTAACTCTATTGTAAACCAATGGATCTTTAGTATCAGAACCTTAATTTCTTTTTTCCCCTTATCCTTTTCGGTTTAGTAAAGGTCCATTGGTCTACAATATGTGAAAAGATGAGACCACCATTGGTTATTTTTGAAATTGGACCGTTGCATGCTAATAGTTAGGATTATTAAAATCCATTATTACAAAAAATAATGATTTCAAAGTTATATAATGATCACCTAATAAAAAAATACAATTAAACAAAGCTATAAAAACCCCTTTCCAATACGTTAACTCATTATGTTTCCATCTTCCACCCTATTTTTTCTCAGCAATGTTATACTTGTTTTCCTGATTCGCCTTACAGAGTTGCTAGGGATTTTTAAGTGAGTTTTCTCATCTTTATTATCTTACTTTGTACTTATTACAGATCAATATTTCTTTACCTCTCATCTTATTTTTACCCAACCTAAAATTTGTGTTTTCTAAACCCTAAATGGAAGCGTTATCAACCATGTGCTGTATGTGGTCTAAGTTTGCATCACAGTTTCTTGCTTAAATTTTCATGGAGCATATGAGTTCATAACCGTGATTACATACACTACAATTCCTTTCCGTCGCAATTTGTCATCATCAATTCCAGCACAACTAATTTGGCATTTTTCTCTTGTAGAGGTTTAATATTCAACCAACGATTTACATGAAGTATTAATATTTGGAAATAGTTTAGAATGCTAATACTTCTTTCATGTGGATTAGACTGCTTTCATAACTACGGAAATGTAGTGTTAAGATTTTCGTCTATAGAGTTGGGTAGGGTGTGTCTTTATGTAAAAACATTTTTGTATATGTTCTTAAACTGACTTCCAGCAGATGACAATGACTGAAGCACCACATGACTCAAGAGAAGAGACGATGATCTAGAGTATTTGTCCATATTTAGTTGTACTAGGTGTTTTTTTTTTTTTTTTTTTTTTTTTTTTTTTTTTTGAAATGTGACTATTATTCACGAGTGTGCCTATTGGCACACTAAAGTGCCTATTGGCACACCAAACCCTAGCAAAATTAGGGTTTATCTACGCTGCGTATTGGTCAATACGCAGCGTATAGGGTTACCCTTATACGCTGCGTATTGGTCAATACGCAGCGTAGATAGACCATAGATCTCAGTGCCTGATTACCAATCATTGCACAGAAAACAATGTCCCATACGCTGCGTATTGGTCAATACGCAGCATATATAAAACTGATGCAAATTTGGGGTCATTTAGGTAGGTTTGAAGTGTAATTTTTTTCCCAGGTTTATATAAGCTGCGTATTGAGCAATACGTAGCTTATAAACAGGGACCATTTTTGTATATTTATGAAACTTCAGGGACCATTTTTGTATATTTATGAAACTTCAGGGACCATATTTGTATATCATGAAACTTCAGGGACCATTTTTGTATATTTATGAAACTTCAGGGACCATATTTGTCAGTTTTCGAAACCTTAGGGACCTTTTTCTAAATTTTCGAAAAACCAGGGACCATTTGTAGAAATTTACGAAATCTCAGGGACTATTTTTGTAAAAATATCAAAAAAGATGTAAAAGGGGGTCTTCATTTAAGAACCGGCCCTTGCAAGACTCGAACTCATGACCTCTCGTTTAGAACCGCAACGCCTTAACCAGTTTATCCTCTGTCCAGAGCTGTTAGAATATGAAACTTAATTTTTATATGTAGTAGGTATACTATACGCTGCGTATTGACCTATACGCAGCGTATATAAGTCTTCAAATACGCTGCGTATTGACCTATACGCAGCGTATTTGAAGACTTATATACGCTGCGTATAGGTCAATACGCAGCGTATACAACCTTCTGAATTTTAATTGCACACAGAACCTGTTAAATAACCTGTTGTATTCCAGAACCTGTTAAATAACCTGATATATTCCAGAACCATATCGATACAACAAAACATGTTATATAACCTGCCATAATTTTATATGTACACCACAATATAAAAGTTTGTGCATACATAACAAAATGATATATACAAGAGTTTGATATATACAATAAAAGTTTGTGAATACATAACAAAATGATAAAATACTACTACTGTTGCTCCTGCTGCTGCTGCTGCTCCTGCTGCTGCTGCTCCTGCTGCTGCTCCTGCTGCTGCTGCTGCTGATGCTGATCCCATTCCGCATCCGTAATGAAGGGTAGTGGAGGTAACCCGTCATGCTGTCGCTGCTGCTGCAGCGCCGCAGCCACCCACTCCAACAGATAATTGTTTCTTTCATGTAACCGAAGTTGCCGCTGATATGATGGGTCAGCACCGGGCCAAACATGGCGTGGGAACTGAGGCGCCCCTGGTGGTCCACGCGGCGGTGGTGGCTGCGGAATGACGACGGCCGGCTCATACGGCTCCGGCGGCTCCGGATCTTGCGGGGGATAATACGGAGGGAACTCCGCCGGCAGCTGTTCAGGCTGATATTGCGTGCCGTCCTTCTTCTTAAACCGCTTCCCGTCTGGGAAGTCTTTGGTAACGTGCATTCCGGATATAACATTCTTCCCCATCCGCTTCAGCTGTGCCGGCGGACCTACATTGTCGCGGTCAGTCTCCGGATGATAGCCCAACGAAAGGGCTATCCTAGTCACGTAGGCTCCGCCGAATAACAATCCGCGCTCCTGTCGATGATGCGCGGAGGCGAAGTATTGCGCCAACCCGTGGGCGAGAGCGCACGGCCTCTTGTATAAGAGGCAATATAAGAAAAATAAATCGCCACTGGTGCACCACTCCTTGCTTTTGTTTCGAGCAGTGATCGAAGTGGAAATCATTTTGTGTAAATACCTGCACAAAAGGAAACCAGTCAGTAAATAATAATCAGACGACATCGACTAAGATCGTCGTTAAATAATATTTTTTTATTATTTCCTCGACGTCGTCCGTAAGGCGCGTACGGGCCTAACGAGCGTCGAAACTAAGTCCGTCTTATATTTTAACGACGGACTTAGTTTCGACGTTCGTTAGCGCGTACGGGCCTAACGAGCGTCGAAACTAAGTCCGTCGTTAAAATATATATTTTTTTTATTGCTTAGTCGAAGTCGAACCGTAAGGCGCATAGGTCCCTAACGAGCGTCGAAACTAAGATCGTCGTTAAAGTATAAAACTTCGATCTTAGTTTCGACGCTCGTTAGGGACCTACGCGCCTTACGGTTCGACTTCGACTAAACAATAAAAAAATATATATTTTAACGACGGACTTAGTTTCGACGCTCGTTAGGCCCGTACGCGCCTTACGGACGACGTCGACTAAATAATAAAAAAAATATTATTTAGTCGACGTCGTCCGTAAGGCGCGTACGGGCCTAACGAGCGTCGAAACTAAGTCCGTCTTATATTTTAACGACGGACTTAGTTTCGACGCTCGTTAGCGCGTACGGGCCTAACGAGCGTCGAAACTAAGTCCGTCGTTAAAATATATTTTTTTTTTATTGTTTAGTCGAAGTCGAACCGTAAGGCGCGTAGGTCTCTAACGAGCGTCGAAACGGAGATCGTCGTTAAAGTATAAAACTTCGATCTTAGTTTCGACGCTCGTTAGGGACCTACGCGCCTTACGGTTCGACTTCGACTAAACATTAAAAAAATATATATATTTTAACGACGGACTTAGTTTCGACGCTCGTTAGGCCCGTACGCGCCTTACGGACGACGTCGACTAAATAATAAAAAAATATTATTTAGTCGACGTCGTCCGTAAGGCGCGTACGGGCCTAACGAGCGTCGAAACTAAGTCCGTCTTATATTTTAACGACGGACTTAGTTTCGACGCTCGTTAGGCCCGTACGCGCCTTACGGACGACGTCGACTAAATAATTAAAAAATATTATTTAGTTGACGTCGTCCGTAAGGCGCGTACGGGCCTAACGAGCGTCGAAACTAAGTCCGTCTTATATTTTAACGACGGACTTAGTTTCGACGCTCGTTAGGCCCGTACGCGCCTTACGGACGACGTCGACTAAATAATTAAAAAAATTATGTTTAAAAAAATAAATCTGTTTAAAAAAAATCTGTTAAAAAAACAGTTTTCTGTTTAAAAAACTAAGATCGTCAAAAAACAGTTTTAACGACGATCTCAGTTTCGACGCTCGTTAGGACCGTACGCGCGTTACGAGCGTCAAAACTAAGATCGTCAAAAAAAATCTGTTTAAAAAAATATTATGTTTAAAAAAAAAAATTCTGCTTAAAAAAATCTGTTAAAAAAAATTCTGTTTAAAAACAGTTTTCTGTTAAAAAAAAAATTCTGCTTAAAAACAGTTTTCTGTTTAGAAAAAAAAAACAGCGTGGGTTTAAAAAATCTGTTAACTAACGTACCTGTGAAGTGGATCCTTAATCGTCGTAACCCTCCCCTTGGATTGCTGGTGGTCCCACTGACCCATGTCCGCGATCAGAGCCCAAAACCCTAAAAGCGTGGGTTTATCAACAATTACCAACCCCTGTTTACACGAATGTTTATTAAACGTTAAATTAATATTAAATCTTAAATTTTATATATTAAAATAATAATAATAACAATACAAAATTTGTGTTAAACATACCGTCCTATATAGATCCGTAGCGATCTCAGCCTCCGTATACAAACCGCTATGCACCGCAAAGTCTGCAAGTGACATAGAACGCGCCTGGCCAGCCATGCGAAACGAAACCTCGGCCGGCTGCTCGGGGTCCACAGCCTCATTTGGCCGACGAGGATGAAACTCGAACGACGACAGGAACTCGATCACTATCTCCCTGTAGCTCGGCGTAAACGCTAGCTCAAACAGTCGATCCCACGGTGAATCACGGGGAACAAACTCCCGCGCCCAATCTTCCGCCCCGAGCTCCCGGAGGGTTTTCCAAGAAACCGCAAAATGGGCACCGACGTGCATCTTCCGAAGCTTGTCGCAACGGAGAGCAGCGTCGGACTCCGGAGGAAACTCCAAATACGGGTGATTCAGGAGAGGATCCGCCGGTGGACGCTTCTGCTTTTGCGGCTGCTCCGGATTAATTTCTTCTATTTCCATTTCAGCATCCATCTTTCTCGTCCTGAAAACCAATAAATTTTAGATTGGGTTCACTTTTCTAAATGTTCCAATTTCATATGTTCGAACATAAAAAAAATCGGGTCGGTTCGACGGTTCGAGTCGGGTAAGGTTCATCACATAATAAAATAAGATACAATAATGAAAAAAACATTTTCATGGTTAATTTAAAAACACGCAATATAAATAAGATGGTCTTACGAATACAAAAAACATACCGGTAAAACTAGTGGCAACTTTATTATCTTTTTCACGTTAGTATTGTAGTGGACAATGAGATTCACTAATCACTACTCATACGCATCGAATGCTAACAAAACTGAGATGCTTTAATCTCTAAGCAAGAGATGTAGCTAAGCAAGAGAAAATTCAAAACAAAACTGAGATGCTTTAATCTCTAGCTCTAACTAGGATTACATTTATTTGAACAAGTGGACACGATAAAGGGAAAAAAAACTTTATCAATCACAAAGGCAGACTATGAGGTTATTCTCAAAAAAACCAGGCAATTGTTTTTCTATATACGTAAGGCTTTTACTAGTCAAAAAAGATGTTGGGCTTTAACAAGGTATGACTATTATTTTAGGTTCAAGCCTACATGGACATGGTGGAATGGCAAGTGTAAGATATAATGTTAAGTATCTGCAAGTTGATGATAATTTAACCCACATTATTCTATTTGATATAATGCTAAACAAAGTCTATCCATGAGCTTCAAAGCAAGAAAAGAGATCCATTTGATAGAAAAAAAAAACATTTCAAAAAACCAACCATCATAAGGTCAACAAATACCAGTCAAATGATTTTTATTTACACCCAAACATACAAGATAACAAATTCTATGCTGATATTCACAGCTTCACACACAAACAATAACACATGCAGGATAACAAACAGAAAATCCCCAACATAAAATTCAATTTTCATTTCAAACAATTCAGCAACTTCACATACAAACATCAAAAATCACTTGAAACAAAATCAAATTTAACAAACCCTAATCACTAACCAAACCCTAATCACTAACCAAACCCTAACTTACCTAAAAAAACATCTAATTTACGGATAAAATACAAAAAAAATCATAATTACTTGAATAGGTTGACCAAATACCTGTTTTATACTTCGAATTCGGGTCGTATACGGTCGAATAAGCCTGGTCGCCTCTCTTCTTTGTCCGTTTTTGTGCGTATTAAGATTTGGGGAAGAACAGAGCTGCGCAGGTATTTCCCTGATTTAAATCAGTACCTCTACGCAGCGTAGAGATCCCTACGAGGCGTATAAGAATAATCAGTTTACCATTTTACCCTTCTGTTTTGGGGCAATACGAGGCTAACAATAAGGGTAAAAAAGTCATTTACGAAGGCCATCAAAGCTGCGTATGGATCTCTACGCTGCCTTGTACTATTATTATTATAATTAATATTATTATTATTGTTATTATTATTATTAATATTATTATTATTATTATTATAATTAATATTATTATTATTATTGTTATTATTATTATTAATATTATTATTATTATTATTATTATAATTATTATTATTGTTATTATTATTATTATTATTAATAATAATAATTATTATTATTATTATTAATAATTATTATTATTATTATAATTGTTATTATTATATTGTTATTATTATTATTATTATTATATTGTTATTATTATAATAAGAATTATTATAATTATTATTATTATTATTATTATTATTGTTATTATTATTATTGTTATTATTATTATTAATATTATTATTATTATTCTCCTGAAACTTACAGAGGCTGCGTAGAGCTCCATACGCAGCATAGACAAAGGTTGTAAAATGACATTTTTACCCTTACAATTAGCCTCGTATTGCCCCAAACACAAGGGCAAAATAGTAGTTTAACATGTATAGGTTTTGAAATTTTGGTTTGGGGGGAAATTGTCCGCCTTTTAAATACGCAGCGTATGGATCCATACGCTGCCTTTGTCGATGCTCGTTTTACTGTTTTGCCCTTGTGTTGAGGCAATACGAAGCCAAAAACAGGGGCTTTTTTGTCCTTTGCACTACATATGCTGCGTAGGGATCCCTACGCAGCGTATATAAAGTTGCACTTTTTTTTTTGTTTTGTGTTTTCCTTTGATAAATAATACAAAAATATGAATAAATTATAAAAATTGAAAATGATACAAACTTTATAAATTAAAAAAATTCTACAATTCACAAAAATACAAGTTTCCGGTTAATCTTCGATTTCATTTATACTCGGTTCTCTGTCTTTGTCTGCGTTAGGATTGATTAACTTGTAGTAGTGCTGTAACCGCGGTCTATACATTTCTTCCCACCGTTCTGCAGCTATTGATCGATGTGTCGACCACAACGGGGTCACTAAAGGCATGGGGTAGTCTCCTTCCAACTTAGCATGTATGAAGTGTCCCCCGTCAACATGTACGAGCGTTATCGCTTGAGGTCGTGGATCTAGTGGGGCATCCCTTAATGGGAAGATGGTAGTGCTCCATTCGATGCTTAGCACGTGGACGACAATATTATACCTTTGCGCTACGAGAAGCCCTACTTGGGGCATTTCCATCCAGTGACTTGGACCGCACGCTTTCAATGAATTCCATCCGATGCTCTTACGTATTCGTTCAAAGTCTCCTTTGTTATATGTTTCGAATACATGCTTCCAACGCGCCTCGTTATGGCCAATCTCCAGTTGTAAATCTCTTCGAATATTGGGCCATGCGTGTTCCAGAAAACCTAATCCGACAGCCACAGACCTGTACCCACAATGACCGTCTGGGATCACATCTTGTATACGCGATATGTAAGAGTGAAACTCTGAGGGAATTTGATCCTTAAACCTCTCAATGCTTAACAAGTGCTCGTCCCCCTTCATTAATGGAAAACCGTTATCATCTCGCGTCTCCTTCTTTTTATAACTCGTTGAACTGTTTCGTTGCGTTTTAGGTTTTTCAGACTTTCTAACCGAACCAGTTCCACGAGAGCCCTCTGACGGTACGTATGAGCTGTGTCGGGGTAAATCGTACCTATGTTTGGGGGAAGCGGTATATACGTTGCTGTCCTCGCCATAGGAGCTGTGTCTCGCAGCTTCGTCTAACCTCGCAGCTTCATCTAGCCTTTCTTGTACTTTCTATAATGTAGGCCGACCGCGAGTATTTTGCTGGACGATCGGTGGTTTCTTGGTTGACGATTTCGGGTTGAAGACCGCTTTTATCTTTGAAAGCAAACTCTTTTGCTGAACGGGGGACTGCGCCTCTAAATGTTGCCGCACATTATTTAGCTCTGCTACAACATCGACCTCCTCGTCTACCAGTTTACACGGGAGCAAGTCAAGCTTACGCCAGAATATATCTATGTCGTCGAGTTGTATAATACGCCCTGCACAGTTAAGTTAATACGGTGTGAGAAACAGCTAAATCGTACAAAATAACAAAAGGTTTGTAGTTTTAATATTTTTTACCTGTCTGTTTGTAGTTTTCCAGCCTACAAGCACACGGCAATCCATTGCTGAGCCACATATGGCAACCACATGATGCGTTAAGTTTCCGCAACACCTCCATCTTCCTCAGTAGCTCTTTTTCCAGCAAATCAAGTGCTTCATGGGAAACCTTTCCACGTAGGTTGTCCAACATTCGTTTTCTGTGGTGGTTCATCGTTTTTTCGATGCTCTCAGTGAAACTTTTTTGTATTTCATCGTACTGAGTTTCAACTATATCAATGACGCATCTTGCTATTCGCTCCAATGAACTCCCGCGCGTAATGTATCTTTTTAAATTTGCGTGCTGGCTCTCAACTCTGTTGGTGGTGCGCTGACCAAAGTTGCGACACTTATCGGTCCACGCATAAACGAACATTTCTTTATAGTCTTTGAGCCAGTTTTCGTAGAGGTAATCATAGACACCTGCAAAAATAAAATAATGAAATGTAAAATCGTGTGTAAAATATAATAGATTGGGTGAGTCGTTTGTTGAAGGAACACTTACTTTCTCGGTTGGCAACCACGAGTCGGTTATACATTTTCTCCAAGTTGTACTTGTACATGGGCTCTGATGAAGATTCGCACAATCTATTCCAGTACGACATAAATTTCCCCCAATCTTCTTTATCGAACCCTTTCTTGCAATTTCTAGCTATATTTTGTTGGATGTGAAAGTGGCATAGAAGCCTGGTTGCGTTCGGGAATACTTTAGAACACGCTTTAATTAGGGCAAGCTCCCTATCCGTGACTATCACACGCGGCATCATACATTCATGCAATATTGACTTGATCCGCTCAAGCACCCACACGTAGTTACCCCTTCGTTCTTTACAAATAACGGCATGTGCTATACAAAAAGACTTCGCGGTCGACGTCATACCCACAACCTGGACAAATGGCATGTTGTAGAGGTTTGTTTTGTAGGTCGCGTCGATCAACATCACGTGCGGGAATGCACGCCACATAGTGATTGAATAAGGATGAACAAAGAAAATCTCTGTTACGACATCTGTTTTGGGTTCCTGTCGGGTGTCGTAAATGAATCGGTGGTCGTGCAGCAGGCTTTCCAGTGCCTGAATAGGATTCTTTCCGTCCGCTATTGTCGCTCTAATTTTTTGTACCGCATTTTGCACGTCTTTCTGAACGTGCAGGCTGTCGGGGAACTACTTTCTTAGGGTTTGAAATATGATACGTGGCTCCATGTTTTGAGCAGTTAGCTGCTCCACTAGCTTGTATTCGGCTTTAGTAAATCTTCGCACAAAAGCGTGGCCCAACAGACTCGTCGTAGGTTCATGGTTATGGTTCGCACAGTCCACTTTTAACTCCCACGTGTCATTCGTCACGTCCCGGATGGCGAGTAATGAAAATGGGCAACCGATTTTTTTGCTACCTGCTTTCCTAACTGTTGCTTTACTACGGTGCTCACCACTACGGTCGCACACAAGCCATACCATCCCAGTAGTACCGCCAAAATTTTTTGATCGGCGGGTAACAATTACGTAACCATACTTCTTTCCCGTTTCTTGTACCCAATTCTTCAAATCAGTTAGAGACATGAAACACTAAAAAAAAGGTACGTTAATAACAATAATAACAATAATAATAATAATAACAATAATAACAATAATAACAATAATAACAATAATAATAATAACAATAAAAATAATAACAATAATAATAATAATAACAATAATAACAATAATAATAATAATAACAATAATAACAATAATAATAATAATAACAATAATAACAATAATAATAATAACAATAATAACAATAATAACAATAATAATATTAACAATAATAACAATAATAATAATAATAATAATAATAATAATAATAATAATAATAATAATAACAATAATAATAATAATAACAATAATAATGTGATACCTCATTTATTTGAAACGGATTGCCCGGGGTAGATGGTTCATAAAGTGATGTATCGTATCCACTGTATCCACCTTCACCCACGTATCCACTGTAACCACCTTCACCCCCATATCTATCGTATCCACCTTCACCCACGTATCCACTGTAACCACCTTCACCCCCATATCTATCGTATCCACTGTAACCACCCTCACCCCCGTATCCACTGTAACCACCTTCACCCCCATATCTACCGTATCCACTGTAACCACCTTCACCCCCGTATCCACCTTCATCCCCGTATACCCCGTAACCCGGATACGATTGCTGCGTCGGGTAATATGTTTCATCAACAGGTGCATTCTCAGCACCGTATCCACTTTGTTGCACGTACGGAGATTCATACCTGTATCCGTAATCTGGATACACTTGATGCGCCGGGTAATTTGGTTCATCAACAGGTGGAGTGGGAGTCTTGTTCAAGTCTGGCAACTGTGTTTTTTGATCAACGGGGACTCCAGACACAACCTCCTCCTCCTCCTTGGCAGCATTTGCTCCCCATGTGTCGTTAGAATAGCGCTTACCGAAATAATTATCGGTCCAAAATGATGACATTTTAACCAGATTGAACAAAAAACAGAACAAATGATGTGTAAATTGCTTACTGAAGAAGAAGATGAAAAAGAAAGCAGTAGGCAGTGAATTCGAATTGTGAACAGATGGATAAATAGACTTTCACGTGACAGTTCAATAGGCAGCGTATTGCCCTCTACTCCCCGTATTACTTTATTCACGTGCCTGGACAACATCGTATCGATGTCAAATCAGTCTGACATACGCTGCGTATTGACCACTACGCAGCGTATAGGGTTACATCTATACGATGCGTATTGATCACTACGGACCCTATGTCAGACTGATTTGACCATGGTACTAGGTTTGACTGTCTGGTTGTGTCCCTACCATTAACATACGCTGCGTATTGATCAATACGCAGCGTATAACCTAACTAGTGTATATATATAATTAAGTTTCATATTCTAACAGCTCTGGACAGAGGATAAACTAGTTAAGGCGTTGCGGTTCTAAACGAGAGGTCATGGGTTCGAGTCATGCAAGGGCCGGTTCTTAAATGAAGACCCCTTTTTACCTCTTTTTTGATATTTTTACAAAAATGGTCCCTGAGATTTCGTAAATTTATACAAATGGTCCCTGGTTTTTCGAAAACTGACAAAAAAGGTCCCTAAAGTTTCGAAAACTGACAAATATGGTCCCTGAAGTTTCATAAATTTACAAAAATGGTCCCTGTTTATAAGCTACGTATTGCTCAATACGCAGCTTATATAAACCTGGGAAAAAAATTACACTTCAAACCTACCTAAATGACCCCAAATTTGCATCAGTTTTATATACGCTGCGTATTGACCAATACGCAGCGTATAGCTACTTTGTTTTCTGTGCAATGATTGGTAATCAGGCACTGAGATCTATGGTCTATATACGCTGCGTATTGGCCAATACGCAGCATATAGGGTTAACCCTATACGCTGCGTATTGGTCAATACGCAGCGTATATAGACCCTAAGTGTGCAGATAGGCAAAGCGAGTGTCTAGATAGTGAGAGCCTTATTCACAACGCCCACCCCAAAGCAGGGAAGGCAACCGACTACGTTATTTAGTTGTACTAGTTGAGTTACTTTGTACAAACCTTTGACTTTAGTTTAGCATGATGGACTTCATTGGTTATTAATACAAGGGGGATAACTTTTACACGACCAGAAGTAAAAAAAACAATACGAATCTCCGATGGTGTATGTTGTGGTGTATTTATTTCAGAAAATATGGGAATTGCTGATGAAAAAAAAACATGAATATAATCAAAATTTTAAGTTGGCTAAAACAATTCATTAACACGTTTAAAGGTATTTTTTTAAAAAGTTAATATTTAGATTTAGTGGATTTAGTTTAAAACTTATTAACAATTTAAATTTAGTACTTTGATTTTTTTTTTAATTTTCTTTCTACTATTTATCCTCAACAGTGAACTGAAATTGAAGTTTTCATTAGCATTTCGTTACTCTCAACTACCTATTTTACTTATCACACATAGAAAAGACTTTAAAAACATCAAATGTTACATAACTAGTAAATAGACCCGCGCTTCGCGGCGGGTTTCGCGATGGGCAAGTATGTTGCGTTAGGTATTGATACAAGCTATGGAGCAACATTAAATGACTTCTATTCATTTCAACAACATACGAATTAACTTCAACAACACACACTAATACTTGCTAACAACACCGATGCAAGTTATTAAGTAAATTTATGATATTTTGTTCAATCTGAACAGGCTAAAAGCTCATTAGCGGTTGTTGCACTTGCACTAACTGTCAAGACAACTCTATTAGGGTTGAATCATGCTTTGCATCCCCTCATTTATTCCATGAAACCTGCCATTGCCAAAAACAATAAAGTACTAACATATTCTTCAAGTATATCAAAGCTTACTTGATTTTCTACTAATATTATTATGTGTTTCATGATAAGTGTTTTCATCATAAGACTTTTTACTCAAAATTGCTAAAAACAAATACTCCGAAATTGAACCGAACAAATTAGTACACCAGCAATTTATAACATTAAATTATGATTCAAGGGTTAAGCGGACAAACCTGATACCCAAGCCAAGCTCTGACACACTTGGACTTACATGATAGTTGAAAATACTTCTTCGGGTCAACCGGTTCCTCGTCCGGCCTATTATAAATAGTATTAATCTACACAAAGTGGAATAGAAGCTTAGAATTTTGTAACATTTGCTTGAGAATTTTCAAGAAATTGTTATAATAAACAATGATATCCCAAATGGAAATTTGTTTCAATATTTTGGATTACCTAATCAATATTGGAAGAAAAATATGGCGCCGCTTCAAAACTTACTGACAATCTGCAAAAAGCTACAAATCTGGAAGAAAGTCAAAGTATTCAAGCGGAACACCTACCTAAGCCATTACACGTTCTTCTTCGTGTTTAACTTTTTTTACTGTGTTCGTTAGCTTTATAATGCACCTCACAATTGCCACAAATTCGCCTTAACATTTACTCCGACCAGTTGTGGTTCTAGAAAGGTGCTGATCCAACCTTATCTAATTACCAACAACCTTGTAAGATGACGATTCGGATCTAGTCCTTGTGCATCACATTGAGATGTGTCTTAATAACATTTCTAATGTGTATCTCGGTGGTGCTTAAGTATACGTTGATACTCTTGCTACTTTCCTAACCTTAATCACACGGGTACATGACTATCATGAACATAGTCATGTCATTTATTTTTCAAAAATGAGTATTACACATGTCTGTAGACTATCTAATAGATAAGAAATAATTGTGTACCTGATTTATTTTCTAATAATACATCATCATCTCTTTCAAAGAACATCTTGTTCAGAGTATAACATAACTATTGGTATAAAAAGAACATAGCCGTGTTCTGTAACTTTGTTTAAAATTACATTTTATTCAGAAAGTGCCATGATTATGTGCCTGATAATGTTTTTAAGACAAAAGACAATTATAATTGTGTTGCGATGTTGCCTTTATCAATAGTTCCTAACACAAAACCAAAATTCATTTCCTAGGCTGAAAGAAACCAGAGTGGCTCACGCCGTCGCAAACATAGCAATAGGGTTGGAACTTACCACACTGCCTGTACCTCGGTGTTCGCCAATCTACACCAAAACCGGACATGCATGACATATCTGACTCGCCGGAGTTCTGCTGGAACCCTAGGCACTACCGGTAACATCGCCACCATCACAATATGCTTCGGTTTGAGTCCATCATCATTAACATCTAGTATTAATCACACCCATCGCTGGCCGGAAGAAGGGGGCAGAAGACAAAGAGGGTCACCCAAACAGGATGGCCGGCCGGAACCCTAGACAAAGACGATCACCGAAACAGGGTCACTGAAACATCTGGTATTAACCACACCCGTCTGTGGCTTCGATTCTCTCTCTCTCAACTGTTTTTCTGATCATCGAGTCGCAATCATCATCACCAGTTCAACATCATCTTCATTACAGGTTCCGACTCACAACCACCTCGTCATATCTTCATTTCGAGGTCCTCTGATCACCATTAACCACCGGCCACTCTTATTCCTCTCTGGTCACTGAGGTTTCGAGTCCAATCATCTTCACCAACGTTCGTCATCGTCAATCATCATCTTCACCTTGGCGGCTGAAAAGGGAATTAGGGTTTTCGTTCAACGAAGAAGACAGACTTTTCAGTCTTCTTAACCTATTAGTTGGGAACACCGGCAGATGCCGGTTAAAAGGAACTTGGATGCGGGGACTGTTCCTAAGAGGATTCATCAATTGTTATATTTATAAATTTATATTACATTTTCACAATGGGCACTACTATACACACCCCCCTATTACTAACTACACCCCCCTCCTCTAACATAACTTACAGGTGGGGCTGTTAGGACCGGTTTGACTCCGATACGATTGCGAAACGAATGTGAAACGTGCGGAATCCGTACACGAACGCGACCTAAACACACATGACGTAATATAAACGTGATTCTTTGATAAAATCTGATAACGTACAGCACCTGAATCACTAACAATAAACTTTCTCTCTCTAGCTTTCTCTCTCTAGCCTCTAGCTCTCTAAGATGTGAAAATGGCAAAAGTTCTAAACTAGAAGCTCTAGAGATCTATTTATAGGTCAAGGCATTTAATGAGGTTTCTCATTAATTACAATTATGCCACCTTGCCTTTTTGACTAACTAATTCTAAAATAACAAAGTAACTCTCGTTTTCTTCAGTTTTCTACTACGGACTAGATTGACGGAGGCGATAGACAGATAAATGCACTAACAGACTTCCCCTTGGATATTGCTGTAGTCAATCTGTAGTCAAGCCCGTAGCGACTTTTCTTTCTCTTTCTCTCTTTGAATCTTCTCGAACAGAATCCCGGTGGATCTGTCTTCAGTTTCAGCTTTTCCTCTTTTCTTCATCAGGCTCCCCCTTTCGTCAAGCTTCCATGCTTTGGGATCGACACCTTGCTTTCCGTATACAAGCTCCCCCTTGCTTTGAGCTCGTCTTCAGACTCCCCCTTAGACTCAGCTTCCGGGATCGTAGTCTGGACTATCTGCAATCACTCATACATTTATAAGTAACAACATTTTAAACTATCTAGGAATCGTAACCTGGCAATTCCAATCAACTTCTCTAATTCACTCCCCCTATTAACAAACTACATAGATTTAGCAGTATTAAAGAATCCAACTCCCTCACAGTTAATCATCCAAGTTCAAGCTAATGACCTTGGAGATATCACAAACTGTTTTTGAAATTTTTGATTTTAATTCAAGTTTCAAATTAATGAACTTGTTTTATTTTCAGAAACACAATCAACATACTTAGATTTTGAAACTCAGCACTCAGATATCAGTTGTCGAAAATAAAGCAGAAATCAAAATCTTTTTGTATTTTCTGAAAAATATAAAGCAGTAAAGAAATATGTACAAACGTATTTACAGACAATATTTTTGTTTGAGTATACGTTAGAGGATCATATCAGTTTCCGACAAGTCACAAGTACCGTTGAGCTTAATTTCACTTTATGCATTAAACAATTCACTTAGATTGTCGATATACTTGTCCACTTAAATTTTCACACAAAGTTCAACTGATTCAGGATACGAATTAGGTATTTTAGGAACTTAAACCCATTCATGTGTCCCACCTCTTGAATATACTCCCGTATCCAGAATCCCAATAATCAGTCTTACAGGTGAGTATACTACAATGATATCTGTATATAAATTAGGTATGCGAGGGCCGAGAGATCTCAGATCGATACTTCCGTATACGCAGAGAGATATCAGCTTCGACTTTTTGGTATGTCCCCTTTAGAGGATCTTTTTGCTTACAACAGCAGCATATATCAATTTAATTGTTTCAGCATGCTGAGGGTTTAATGCTGTGTTTCAAGCATTGCAGCAAGTATTAGCCAAGGACTAGGTCAGAACTACCGTTCAGCAGAAGTCCCGGAATAATACCCCAGACATCATAGAGTATAAAGACCTAGTATATCAGATTATGAGACCTTTCAAACGAGATTTCAGGGGTTACCTATATATCCAAGTAGTGTTCCCCACTAAATAAGCAAGTGTTTGAATTTAGGTTTATATCCCGAAAAAGTTTACTAAATGTATAAAAACCTACCGACACATCCACGGTGAGATCGTTTAACACATTTAAACTTTCCAATTCTTTAGCATACTGTAACTGTCTACTGATGTACTATCATTTCCTCTTTTTACGCAAAAACTCAATTTTTTGAATTTTATCATGTTTTTGACTTTTTCAAATTTTCAAATGTTTTTGTATTTTCTAACAATATTACTCCCCCTAAAATGCAAAATCATATAAAGAAAATTTGACAACCAATACTGATAGCTTTGTTTCGCCATCCATTTTCTGCATCTCATGCTCTGTTTTGCAGAAAATATAACATACCCCCATGATATACAACCCATTGATCTTAACAGTTTGAAAACCGTTTTTCAATCTGATGAAAGTAATCATGTTTGTTCAGCCGTGAGGGTTTCGGCATATTCAATCAACACATATTTTTGTATTTTTTTTTTAATATTTGACAAAAAATTAAAAACAAACATATTTTTGATTTTTCAAATTTTTCAATTTTTAGGGTTTTTGAAAATATTGTTTATTTATTTACAGAAAACATATAAACTTCCTGTTTCAACCAACACAGGATCCAACAGCAGCCTCCTCTCGATGTGCCAGGCTGCTCCAATCTCCAAATTCACAATCTTTGAATTCCATGAGCACCTGCACATTTTAGACTACTTGATTACTTGAACAAGTTAGCCCAGGTCTGTTGAACCTTAGGCATTTCAACACAATAATTTTCATTCAATGCTGGAAATTCTTTGTCATTTTTCACAAAAACTTTCTCAATTTTAACTTCAACTTTCTCATCTTTTACCAAATCAACATGTTTCTTAACACTCCATGTTTGACCTTTTGGTGTTCCTCGTTTGTAAAAATGTGAAACTTTTTGAACATTTTGATTTTGAACAACAACTCTTGGTTTCCAAAACTCTTGAGGTTTTGTCATATCAACTATGGTTTTCCAACTCTGTGTTGTTCTGAATCTGGGTGTGTGAGAATTCCAGATCTGTCTAGAATCGAACCTATTCGGATCCGATTTCCGGTTTTGATTCGAAGCAAACTTGTTTATGTTGTACCTCCAAGTTTGTTTTGAGTCAAATCTGGTTGACCTTTGTCTCACATTCTCAGATTTTTGTTTCTCAGCATCAAACTTCTTTTTGTCAACATCCACAGGTTTTAGATTAGGACACTTGCGTGCAAGATGTCCTTTTTGATCACATTTGAAACATGTTCTCATGGACACATCTTTGACCTGTGGTTGTTGCTTTTTTCTTTTTAGTAAAAAATTCATCATTAGCCTGTTTCATTTTGAGTTCTTTTTCTTTTTCTAAACTTCCTCCTTGAACAAAACTCATTTTTGCCTGAAAATTCGGCGTCTCATTTTTGTTCCAATGTTGTTTCTTCTTATAACCCAACCCAGCCTTCATGTTCTTCTTTTTGAAACCAGGTTTATTATACGAACCTCTATGACTCTTACCGACAAACTTTGAAATCTCAGACTTCTCAATCTCTACCATTTTGAAAACTTTGTCAACCTTTTCTGAAATCACATTCTGAATCGGGAATACAACATCTAAGAATAATTTGTCCGATCCAATCATGGTATAAACCAATCCTTTTGAATCATCATTCAAATTTTCCTCAGATTTTGTGTTTTTCAAATATCTATCATGAATATTTCCTTCATCTTCATCCTGTGATTCAGATTTACCTGTATCAACCGACTCTTCTTTCAACACACTTTCAACGACTTTACCTACCACCTCTGAATCATGAGAATCATCAGATTTGGAATAGGTTATGTCAATGTTGTCTGGCAATTGGTCTACCATGTTGAAAGCTTTTTCGACCTTTTCCTCATCATAAAATGCAAATTTTCCCGGTGGTGGAACTTGATGAAACTCTGAACCAATACCTTTCTTGTTCTGTTCAGACTCACCCTCACCCGGTTTTATATTGAAAATTCGTTCAAGCACATATGACGACACATGGTAACTCTTTAACTTGTTGTTATCCTGTTCTAAATCAACAATCTGTCGCTTTAGCTTAGCAACATCCTCAATATAGGAATTAACAACATCTTGTTTTATAGAATACATTCGTTTAAGCTCTTTGGTTGTTTCAGACATATAATTCATTCTAGATTGAGCATATTTCATTTCATCTTTCACTTTGTCGTATGACTCTTTCATAATATCATATGCTAATTTCATTGAGTCATATTCCTTTTTCATTTCTTGACAAGCAATTTCCTTTTGTTCACATTCATTTGTCATTTTCAAAACATTTTCTTTCAAAACTTCATTTTCCTTTTCTAATTTGTTACATTTTTCTGAAAATTTTTCATCATTTTCTTTAAAAACTTTTTCTTTTTCCAGCATTTCTTTGCATTTTTCTTTGAAAATCTTTTCAATTTTTGTGAACTCAAGATCTCTTGTTCTAAATTGCTCATCTTTTTCAGTACAAGCTCTGCACGGTTCCATGCATTTCTTGCACTGATCAATCAATTTCAAGTTTTCAGAATCAGAATTTACCTCAGTGATTGGCACTTCGGTATTTTCAGCAATCTCTGTCTGCTCAGCAACATCTTGCTTCTTTTCAACACTAACTTCATTACCAGCATCACCAACTTTTAAATTCTCATTCTTTTCTTCTTTTTCTTCTTTCTTCACCTTTTCTTCTATCTGCTGTTCTTCAATCACAACTTCCTCTTTAACGTCCTCATTCACAACAACTTCGTCTCTTTTGATTTCAGTTTCTGTTATAACCTCTTCAGCAGCTTTCTTCAGATTGTTCACCATTTCTTCAACATTCTTCTTCATCCTTTCTTCATCCCTTTTTCTCAGACACGATAACATGGCATATCTTATATCCTTTTCATATTGCTTAGCATATTTGTCATCTTTCAATACTCTTCTATAGTATTCAGCTCTTAACGGGACTGCAAGAAGAACATCATCGAAGATTATGTCTTTCTTGGGAACAACCGGTTCTCCTTCTCTGTTATAGTAGCATTCTCTCTTTTTATCCCATCTTTTGCTACCAACAGCCATCTCATACTCCTCCTGCATATCATCCATTCTGTTTAAAACTACATTTCTTTCTCTGTAAGTCTTCTCACTTAAGATCTCTTCCCGAGTTTTCTCTTTGATCTCAACTTTTTCTTCATGGACTTCAGCAATGTCTTTGTCTTTGTTTTCATCTTGAATCTCAGCAACAAAAACAAACTTTCTTTCTTCTGTCATAGCTCTCCCGTGAGCTGTTTTACGAACATTTTCTAAGCGATCTTCTTCTGGACAAACTGTGCTCCAGTCAAATCCTTCATCATCGTGAATTACAAAACAAGCTCTTGATCTAGGTTTATCTTCAATCAACTTTGGTTCTTCTCTGCTTCGATGGTAAATCGCCTTTCGATAATAATCATCGTTGAAAGGACGTTCACTTCCTTCACCAACTTCAGAATTTCTGCATTCTCTTTTGAAATGACCCTTTTGCTTGCATTTGAAGCAGGTCACTTTGGATTTGTCGAATCCAAGCTTTGTTGAAGCACCTCCAAGCGATTGTTTCCCGGTAATCTCCATGTACCTCTGAGCTCTTCGAATACAACTAGCTAAACACCAACGGATGTCAATGAGCTCCATCTCTTCCGGATCAATCTGGTCGTAGTCTTCTTTGGTCAATTCGGAATTTCCAATTTTGCCAGCTACAAGACCTTCATATGACTCCAAAACAGATGCAAGAAAACTCATTTGCTGCTTCGCTGCATTGATGCTCATTGCAGGAGAATTCTTCAGTTTAAGAGCAATGTTGCACAGAATTTCTTCAGAATCGTCAGAATTTGTCTTTGAAGATGAATGGTATCCAGAATGATGACTTGTTGACGTTGTTGTTGGTTCTTTCATCTTTTCACCACTAAATGCTGTTTTTGGTGAACCAACGCCTTTATCAGAAAGCACACTGCTTTTGTAGTACAAGCCAACGTTCTGTTGATGTGAAGAATCAGTCATCTTGTTTTGCTTCTGCAACTCCAAATCATGACTTTCAATCTTTTCAAACAAAGCATCAAGAGTAATATTATCATACACAGCATCATTTTTCAAAATAAAAACAAACGTTTGCCACTGATCAGCTCGTGGTAACGCTTCAATCACTTTGTCTATCAATTCCTCTCTTGTTTTGTTTATCTCTAATCTTTCCAATTCAATTTTTAGATGACAGAATCTCTCAATCATTTGCCTCACCGACTCTCCTTTTATGTTATCAAACAGATCAAATTCTTTCTTTAATAACGCGATTTTGTTCTTTTTAATCTGTTTACCCCCCTCAGCTTTAACACGTAAAGCTTCCCAGACAGACTTAGATGACCCGTCATGAGTTAGTAAAGCAAAGATATCATTTCTGATTGCGGACTAGATCAATGCTATCATTCTCTGTTCAGCTCCAAATTCAGCTTTATCTTCTCTAGTAAACTTCTTGAATACAAGATCTTCGCCTTTATCGTCTTTTGGTTTTTCATACCCATACTCCAAACAAAACCAACTTTCATGAGCATACGCCTTTGCCCAGTTGATAAAGCGTTCTTTCCACCAGGTATAATCCTCAATGCTATCAAGAGCTGGTGGTTTTGAATTTGTTCCGTAGAAGTTATCATGCTTAATGTTTTCATTTAGCGCCTTCGTGATGGTTTTTGGTGTAACATTTGTAGTCTCAGACGATTCGGTTGCGAACGCGTTGTAAAACGTGTTGAAAAATTCCTCAGCCATTATGCAAACCTGACAGAAAGATCAAACAAACCCAATCAGTATAATCAAATATCAAATAAACTGAAAATAGACTGACACTCGGTATCCGTGAAATGTTCTCGACACGAAATTTCACTTTTCAAGCGAAATGGCGAACTCAAGCGAAATCCCAAGTTGAATAAAAAACAGACTTTAAGCGAAATCTCTTGACCAACAACTTCAAGCGAAATCAATCAGTTAATCAGTTTGAAGCGAAATCAAGTATTAAAGCTTCAAGCGAAATCTTAGTATAATCAGTTGAAGCGAAATCTGATATTTTTCTGTTCAAGCGAAATCCCAAATGATCAGTTCTTGAAGCGAAATCATCAGCTTTACTCAAGCGAAATCTAACAGATTAAAGATTTCGCTTGAATTTCAAGCGAAACCTTGCTGAATTATGACTGATTCAAGCGAAATAGTGTTGTATGTTACGAACTCGGACACAAAAATTCAGATTACTCCTAAACGACTTGGAGTTTTGATCTGAAACTTGGTAGGGTTGTTAATCAACTATTTTCGCACGATATACTAGAAAATCATCCAATTCGGACCGTTAAATCCCGTTCAATTTGTCGAAAATCCATCAAAAACGTGAAAAAGTAGTAGAATATGAAGAAATAGACGAAAATCAGATCTGAATTCGCTTAATTCAGGTACGAATCAATGTGTTTGATCAAGCAATCGAGCTCCTTGCTCTGATACCACTTGTTAGGACCGGTTTGACTCCGATACGATTGCGAAACGAACGTGAAACGTGCGGAATCCGTACACGAACGCGACCTAAACACACATGACGTAATATAAACGTGATTCTTTGATAAAATCTGATAACGTACAGCACCTGAATCACTAACAATAAACTTTCTCTCTCTAGCTTTCTCTCTCTAGCCTCTAGCTCTCTAAGATGTGAAAATGGGAAAAGTTCTAAACTAGAAGCTCTAGAGATCTATTTATAGGTCAAGGCATTTAATGAGGTTTCTCATTAATTACAATTATGCCACCTTGCCTTTTTGACTAACTAATTCTAAAATAACAAAGTAACTCTCGTTTTCTTCAGTTGTCACACCCCCAAAATCCACCTGCGGAGTACCGTCCGCTTGAGGGCGTGACCGACCAGGATCCAGCCACCAATTATACTGAGCATTGGATAATAGTAAGGATGATCACCAACCATAATGGTTAGTAAACACCATAGCTTAAAGTTCAAATGTTTAGGTTCAAATAACAGTTAAGTAAGTAGCGGAAGCATAGGTAAAATAGTTTAAACAAAGTTCATAGTTTTAATTAATTAAAACCCAACATGCGGGTTTAGGCGACCACTACACTTCCCAAGCTGCAAGCTCCTGAGTCACTGGGTACCTGCAAAGCATGCAGTAAGGGGTCAACAATAATGCTGAGTGAGTTCACTAGTTGTCCAGTTTTAATTACCAAAAACTTGTTTCACCAGTTAATTTATCCGTTTATACATGCCGTGGGGAGCTACCCCAAAAGTTAGCGACTAAACTGTTTTTCCAATACCGAACACTAGGTGACCGTTGCGTATCCGCAAGAGTGCCCCGATGTCAATGTTCTATCATCATTGACGGATGCCTGAGTACATTAGTTCACGACCGATCCCATACCTTGGCACGGTGTGAGGTTGGTAAGACCTAAATAGCGCTATCAACTAATAACCCGTTCGCCTGGCCCCGGCGACTAATCGGTATTATGTAGTAGGGACTTAAGTGATAGAGTTTCGTTTAGTGCCGTTTGTTGCAATCCGTATAAACAGTAATTAACTAAAAAGGTTCCCAATAACAAAGGGAAGAAAAGTAAGTTGTATCCCTCAAAAGGGGATAGTGTTGTTTTTAGTTCCGTTTCCCAAACCACCGGGAATACATGCTTTAGGTTGTGAACTCACCTTGGGTTGCTCGGTAGGTTAATTACCCGGTTGATCACGTTGGTCACCACGTCCTAGCATGGTTACCGAATATGGGTCAAGTTGGGGTACAAGTAAACACGTATAATCTACACATAACTAACACATAGCATGCACAACATATAATTACCCAATAAGTCATTGGGCCCGTCTAAGTTTCTTAACAGCAACAGTCAACAGTTAACACGTAGCCCACCTAAACAGTAACAAGCATGCACAGTTAATACACTTGGGCCCAATAACTAACAGCCCAGTCCAGAACACACAGTTGCGAGTCGCAACCACGGACTAGATTGACGGAGGCGATAGACAGATAAATGCACCAACAGGGGCCTGCGTGGACCGACAGTTTCCTCTCACAAGGGGGGGTGTGGTTAGTAATAGGGGGGGGGGGGGGTGTATAGAATGGGCCTTTCACAATTTAAGAATATGATGCACACAAATATAGGATGTCAGGACAAGGTGTCCTCGTAATATACCACAGAGATGCCTTGTCACAATAAAAAATAAACGACGGGAAAATTACAAGTTTAAAAGATTCAGATTATGTGTTGATTCTCCATGTGAATCAAGCAATTTTTTTTCTCAAAATATTTTTTGGTTATTAATAGTAGGGATGAGCAAATGGTACCTGGTACCGGTACCGAATTTACCAAATCGGGTACATTTTCGGTACCGGTCTGGTACGGTACTAGTATTTATCGGTTTTTACCCTCAAATACTGGTACCGAACCGGGTATATTCGGTATCGCTACCGGTTCGGTAACGGTCGGTACCGACCTCATCCCTAATTAATAGCGTAAAATAAGGGAAGTTGGCATGTAATAATCCCTAGAAGACGTCATTGGCGATTGGCAATCACACTTTTGAATATTGCTCATGTCAGTCCAACCTTTCACTTATTTTTCTTCCACCGGTCCCCCGTTAAAAAAAACGGAGTTAAGTTTTTTTTTCCGAATTACAAACAAATGTTTTACCGTTTTTTATCAGAACGACGATACAAGTCGATTGATGTAAAACTAACCTTGAAATGGTGCTCCAAACGACTTAATTTTTGTTAATTGAAAGTTTAAACATCCGAATTGAAGCACCGTTTTGGTCGTTTGGAGCATCATTTCGAGGTAAGTTTTACATCAATTGACTCATATCGTCGTCTGATCAAAAGCCCTAAAACTTCTGTTTGTAATTCGGAAAAAACTTAACTTCGTTAAGTTTTTTAACGGGGGGCGTTGGATGAAAAATAGGTGAAAGGTTGGACTAGCAGTGGGCTTATTCAAAAGTGGGACTGCAAATAGTCAATGACGTTTATTAGGGATTATTACAGGTCAATTTCTCTAAAAAGAATGGTCTTTTTTTGTGATTTTGAAACTTGAAATAAATATTTATACAGATTGCTTCATCATAATTTCTCTATCGCGTAACAAAAGTTTATATTTATATTAAAAGATTTATATTTATACCATTTCCCAACACTTTTACATCCTTGTATGTTTCCATCTTCCACCCCATTTCTCAACCATATTCTTCTTGCTCTCCTTTCCACCTTATGATATATATTATATATATATATATATATTGTTGATGAACTACGATGAATAGTAACTTTATTTTAATAATAATATATAGCTTTTAATTATTTTTTATTTAATATATTATAATAGTTTATTATTATATTTACTTTTAATAATATATTTTTAATAATTTTTACCTTTTTAAAACCATATATATATATTTTGTTATTGTTAATGAACTACGATGAATAGTAACTTTATTTTTATCATAATATATAGTTTTTTATTATTTTTTGTTTAATATATTATAATAGTTTATTATTATATTTACTTTTAATAATATATTTTTAATATGTTTTACCTTTTTAAAACCATATATTTTCTTTACCATTTTTAATAATTCTCTTTTTCTTTGTATAGAACATATATTATTTATCGATTAATTTGATACTTCTCTAATAATTTACGTTTATAACTTTTTGCTAAAAACTTAAGTACGTAGTTGTGCTTTTTTTTTTCTCTGACATTCCCTTATAAGTTTTGTTAAAAACGAAGTTATACTCAAAATTTTGGTATTATAAAATGGTGTGATGATAAACCTAAACCGTTCTAATGGTTTAGCTTTCTAAACAATATGATTTCTTTTCAATTATATATTATATATATATTGTTGATAAAGGACGATGAATAGTAACTTTGTTTCTATAATAATATATAGTTTTTTTATTATTTTTTATTTAATATATTATAATTGTTTATTATTATATTTCCTTTTATAATATATATTTAATATTTTTTACCTTTTTAAAAGCATCTATTTCCTTTGCCATTTTTTAATAATTCCCTTTTCTTTGTTTAGAACATATATTATTTATCGATTAATTTGATACTTCTCTAATAATTTATGTTTATAACTTTTTTTTTCTAAAAACTTAAGTACGTAGTTGTGCTTGATTTTTCCCTGACATTACGTTATCAGTTTTGTTAAAAACGAAGTTGTAGCCAAAATAAAGTATTTTTTTGGTATTATAAAATTGTACGATGATAAACTAAACCGTTCTAATGGTTTGCTTTCTAAACAATATGTTTTATTTTCAAATCACGTTTGTTTTACATTATCATTTGCTCGGTTTCGTCGCAACGCGCGACATCAAGTAAAACTAGTTTACTTTAATACCCATTACAGATCTATGTGCGTTTTGTAAACCCTAAATGAAAGTGTTATCGACCACTTGTTGTCAGTGGCGGATCTAAGAATTTTTTTCACTGGGTTCCTTTTGGTAGATTCTCACTATTTTTTTCCAAATTATATGAGGTTCTCACTAATTTTTCCCGTTTTTTCTAAACCGAATGGGTTCCTAGATCCGCCAGCTTGTTGTATGTGGTCTAAGCTTATGTCACATTATCGCTTAAAATTTCAAGGTACGTATGAATTGATAACCATGATTATGTGCTCTACAACTCCTTTGGATGCCAATTTGTCATCATCGATTTCAGCAAAATCAAGCTGTTTCGTAGTGATCTATTGTGAAACCAACGATTTTGATGAATTATTGATATTTGGAAATGTAGAACTAGGAATGGTTTGGAAAGATAATATTACTTCCTATTTGGTGTAACGGTTGAAGATTATGATTAGTGCTTCATGTGGACTAGATTACTTTCATAATACCGCAAATGTTGCAATGAGATTCTGCTTGATAGAGATGGGAAGAGTGTGTTGGAAAATGAAGCTTAACATTTGTTGTTATTCCGACTTTCCAAAGACTCACGCGACAAGATCACTTGAGGAACCAAATGATTGGTTGGGATTGGAAAGTCAAGTTGACATGGTAGAGTATGTTGGCTGGGTGAAGAGGGGACTACTCTTCCTAATGAAGCGCCCCTTACGCTTTTAGTTAAGTTAATTTGTACAAACCATGCAATTTATCTTAGCATGATGGACTTTATTACTTAATATTATCAGGATGACAATATTTGACATTACCCAAAATACTAACACGACACGGATATATTCATATTTTGAGTTGGTCATTTAAAAAAAGTTGGCCAATACTATATATTTAGATTATAGAGTGTTCATTTAAAAATGTTTACATTTTAAATTAAATAGTAATACTATGGGCACGCATGGGTTGGTTTAGTTCGATTTTTACCATTAACTTTAACCGCTAGTTTCGATTTTATCATTAAATAACTTGTTTATTTACATGTATATAAGTAATTCTTTTCTAATCCCCCCATCTTTCCAACCACTCTTTCTACCGGCCACCACCATCCACAACCATCCACCACCACCTGCAACTACCCCTACTGACCATGACTACCGCGACTTTTAACTAAACGTTTTAGTTGAGTTAGAGCCATGGAGTAAACTACCGAAATACCCTTAATTTTAATTGAACGTTTTAACTGAGTTAGAGCTAGGGAGTAAACTGACGACAAACTCGAAAAATCAGGGAGGAAAATGACTATTTTTAAACTATTGAAAGAAAACCGTTAAAATGACCAAACCACATAGAGCAAAACGAAAGTTAACTCTAAATATTAATACTCTGTTTTTTTTTTCCAACTTCCAGCTATTTAAATTCAAGTGTGAGATTAAACCAAAATCTTGAACTTTGTTGTTCTGGATACACCTAAAATCAGAAGCAATAACCGAATTGTTTAATTTGTACGTTTTAGAAACACAATCTATTGAATGGTTTCTTACAAAGATAAGATTGGTGTATTTATATATTTATTATTTTCTTTGTACGATATGGCAATTACTTTTAACAATTTCTCGTGTACTTAACACTAAAATAGCTGAATACCATATTAACTAAAGACAAATTGGATTTAAATAATCCCAACTCACTGTTATTGGCCAATAATAATCCCAACTCATTTAATCACCAATAATAATCCGAACTATTCACTTTTGTTTGTAAAATACTCCCAGTTAAAAAAACACTAACTAGGTTAAAAAAATTGCTGACGTGGCAGGTGACGTGGCATGCCACATCAGCAAAATTGCTAACGTGCAGCTGATGTGGCATTTTTTGATGACGTGGCGGCTGATGTGGCTGTCTACATGGCATTTTTGATGACGTGGCAACTGATGTGGCAGGTGACGTGGCATACCACATCAGCAATTTTTTAACCTAGTTAGTTTTTTTTAACTGAGAGTATTTTACAAACAAAAGTGAATAGTTCGGATTATTATTGATGATTAAATGAGTTGGGATTATTATTGGCCAATAACAGTGAGTTGAGATTATTTAAATCCAATTTGCCTTAACTAAAAGTACCTTGAAATGTATTATTATTGAGAAAGCATTCGTTAGGTAATTTGCAAGCTGTTGTACATTGATTTGTGCGTTGTCGTTAAATTTTTAAGGTTTAAGCTGATGTGCAAATTTGTACATATATGTCCAAAGTGTCGAAAAGTAAACTAAATGTATAGTGTAGGGGCTAAATGTATAACATGGTGTTCTATATAAACATCACTCTTATGTAACCCTAAAATAAGTGTTTTGTTCAATACAATTTCAATGCAATTCAAAACCCCTAATCACAGAGTTTATTCTCTATACCAGACAACACAAAGGACCGAATGCTTCCCTGTGAACATGTCCAAGTGACATGTAAGATGGTTCAAAAACTCCTTTCGAAACTTCACTATTTGTCTGCAAGTATATATACATTTCTTTTAAAACCTACATACATCACTTGTATGTAATTTAAGTGAACCTAGACAGTTTAAAAAGTCATAAAACCTATTCTCAAGCTTATAATTAAGTGTGGCAATTTATTTATTTATTTTTTTCAAAACTTACCAACTGAGTTAAAAACCATTGTGCTAAAAGGAAATAATACATATTTTGGAGACCACTCACATGGGGAAATTTAGCCTTGACTTCTTGCACAGATGGCCATGCCGAAAGTTGGGTTTCCAACTCCCATACCTTTATATACCCATGTGACATGTAGGATCAAATCCAAAAATTAAATATAGTGTGGTTAGGTTGCCTCGCTCAACCAACCGTCTTCTCGATAGGATTTTGCGTAACCAGGATAAGCAAATGCGGCTTCTAACATCTCACGGTCGCCAGATGGACCGGTTGCATGATGACATGGGGTGGATGATGACTGGCAATGGGTGAAATGTATAAGCATATGGGGTCCATGCCATCCTTTACTCAGCCCATCCCGTCCATACAGGTATGTTATCTTATTTTTATTTCATTATCTATGATCAATTTAATGTTATGAAATGTAATGGATAATTTGTTTAAATTCTTATAGGCTTCAGGCCCGTCCTATTCTCAGCCCGACCTTTGGATGCCGCACTTTTCTCAGTCCGGTCAGACGATGCCGCTCTTTCCTCTGTTCGACATTTCCATGCATGTATGTTATTTTGTTTTTATTTCATTTTTTATGAACAATTTTAATATTATGTAATGATTATTTTGTTTAAATTTTTTATAGGCTTCGGGCACGTCCTGTACGTGGCACAACCCGTCGCCCTTTATTAGGCGTGGCCCGACATTTACGGAGGAGGAGCTCGCGGAGTCTAACGAGGAGTCTGACGAGGAGTTTGACGAGGATTGATGACGATAGTGGTTTGTGATGTTTTTATATGATGCAATATTGTACGAACAATTTAGTTTTTATGTTTTGATGTATGAACGATTTAATTTTCCGTTTAATTAGGATATGTTTGTTTTGGTAAGTTATAATGTATGTATATGTTTAGTTTGTTTGGATTGCTTAATTTAACTACGGGGCTATTTGGTAGCCTCTAAATGGTCATTAAGAGGCTACCTCTTAATGGAACCATTAAGAATTTTACCAATGAGAAGGTCGAAGAATGTGACATGTGATGATTTACCATTCAGAGGTTATCTCTTAACCATTCAGACTTGAGGTTACCTCTTATTCATTCAGAGGTTTTTGAGGTAGCATCTGAATGGTCATTAAGAGTCTACCAAACAGCCCCTACGTTGTTTACAAAAATTTATAACAAAAAAAACTATCATTATTTTATAACAAAAAAACTAACTCAAATTTAAAAAAAAATAAAGTTTGCTAAGAGCAATATGGTGTCGTGGGAAAAGAAAAATTCATCTAGGGTCGTATAGGGCAATATACTTCCTCTGGTCCCTAATCATTGGCTAAAAAGCATCTGAGAAGTGACTGAAAAGCATCTAAAAATTTGTCCAATAGGAAGCGTATAGATCAATACGCTTGGGTTCAGAGGAACCATATGGCCCAATACGCTTCTTGTAGGGTTAGGGATCTGCAAATAAAAATGGGGATGTGTGAATACTGAGAGCCATATATATATTTCTTTTAAAACCTACATACATCACTTGTATGTAATTTAAGTGAACCAAGACAGTTTAAAAAGTCATAAAACCTAGAGCTTAATGAGTTAATTACGTCGTTAGTCCCTGTGATTTGTGGGTAGTAACAACCTAAGGTACTAATACTTTAAATTAACATTCTGGGTACAGTGGCGAAGCTTGAGGTTGAGATTTCCAACCGAGTGATCGAAAACGTATATACAAAAAAATTCTATGAAAAACTACATGCTCTCCATTACTGTGATTAAAGTAACTGAGTTTGAGAGTAATTCGTTTTTTGTATCAAAATCATGAAAACATCAATACCATTTTTGTAATTTATACCAATCCTTTATATAGCTTTTGTAAATTGTTGAATGAAAACGTTAATTACACTAAAGGTCGATTCCTTGTTATATTATTTATAGAATAAAAAACAGTAAACATTCACTAGATTAAAATCATTAGGTAATGGACTTTGGATTAGATTGATAGGCTTAAAATTGTATATCGACAACCTAAATTCAAGGATACCTAGCTCTACAAAAACTCAGGGGCGGACCTAGCATAGAACAAGGGGCAACCCTCATTGCCCCTTGAAGCTCCGGCGGTAGTGTAAAATTAGTGTAAATTTTGAAAAAAAATTGGCGTTTTTTCGATTTCGTTACCACTTTTTATAGAAACGTTGCCCCTTTAAGTTTTTTTAGATCCGCCACTGCAAAAACGTATTACAATTTTTAATTCCACGTGTTCTCTCCAACCATGTTTTCAATTTATTAAAATATTTAAAGTTTTTAAGTTTTCATCTTATCCATCTCAATATATTTGAGGTTGAATGGTTGGAGATCGATCACAGGGGAGTTCTTCATTTCGTTCTCTTGTATTTATTTTGGGTTATTGAACAACCTATCTAGTCTTCATCTTAAACATTAAGGGGCTGTCTATTTACTCTTAACAGACTCTTAATGGTTCAGACATCCTACTGCTCCAGCACTTAATGGTTCAAACTGTTTGTTTCGCGAACAGATGTCTAAATGGTTCAGACATTTACCTCTGAATGGTTAAACATTATACTAAGTTTGAATTGTTAAGACCTCTAATCTGAATTGGTCAGACTTTTGCCTCTGAACGGTTAAGCATTATACTGGCTATTAATGATTCAGAGTTCTTACTGGTTTAGTACTTAGTGGTTCAGACCTCAACTGTTTCAACACTTAACCATTCAGAACTTGTCAAGCAGCCCCTAAGTGTTTGGTCTGCTTATTTCAATTTTCTACATAGTAGTTTGAATTTGAGTTCATAATAAAGTCATACCAATTAGAATTTGTGTTCATTATAAAATCATACCATGATAAATGGAGAGAATGCAAAAGGAAGGAATTACCCTCAAACTCGGTTAAAATTAAACTTGGTATAGTGTTAATACCTCAACTTGTTACAAAATGAAACGTTAATACCTTAGAATGTTACTTTAAACTAACAGTACCTTAAATTGTTGCTATCCACAAACCACAGAGACTAACGGTATAATTAACTCAAAAACCTATAATTGTGTGCCAAATATTTTTTTTTTCAAAACTTACCAACTGAGTTAAAAACCATTGTGCTCAAAGGAAATAATACATATTTTGGAGACCACTCACATGGGCAAATTTAGCCTTGACTTCATGCAGAGATGGCCATACCGAAAGTTGGGTTTCCAACTCCCATACCTTTATACATACCCATGTGACATGTATGTATATAGGAGACGATCAAATCCAAAAATTAAATATAGTATGAAATATGGGTATGTTTGGTATCAAGTTTTTAGGAGCTTCTATCTTTAAGTTTTTAAGAAAAAGCTTCTACTTAATAAAAGGTCTTGTTTGGTTGAAGGAGCTTTAAGCTTTTAGGTTAGGAGTTTGAATCTTTTGGTTGAACGCTACTACTAGTAACATTTAGAAGAAGCTACAAGCTTTTAGAGAAAAATGACTATTTTAACCACTAAAAATAAGGAACTATTTAATGCACCAACTTTCTAAATTTTTAGTTATGTCCATTTTGGTCATTTTATACATTTATTAAAAGCTCCAGCTACTCTACCAAACACCAAATATATCTAAAAAGCTACAGCTACTAGCTACCATCTACAGCTAACAGCTTTCAGCCACCAGCTACTTTTGCCAAACATACCCATGAAATAATTAAACCCTTAATGAATTCATAATTTTTGGACAATTTATTCACTTACATATTTTCTAAGTTCTATATAATTCCTTATATATATATTATATAGGGCCAGGATTATGTTAGAACCATAAATATTTACAGAACTCGCAGAGCTCCTAATAAACAATCTTTTTATTTATATATGTTTATGTTTTGGATAATTTTATCATTTATTATGTGTATTTTTACGATTACATACATGTTAAGAGTAATTTATCATTTTTTATATGTAATTTTATAATTACACATATGTAAACTAGTTTTTTTTACATATATGTAATTAGTTATGACACATATATATAATTTTGGCAATTAAACATATGTAAACTACTTTTAACATGTATGTAATCAAAGAAATACATATAATAGATGATAAAAAGATCCTAAATACAAAAACTTATATATAAAATGATTGTTTATTAAGAGTTCTGAAAGTTCTGTGGTTATTTAGAGTTCTGAAATGAACTCAACCATATATATATATATATATATATATTGAAAGTGTAAAATACAATATCCCTTAACGTATAATACGTACGATATTGTGAAATCGCACGTTGGTTTTTTTTGTAGCAATTTCGCATGTTGGTATTTTTGATTAAATCGTACGTTGGTTTTTTTGTAGCAGTTTCGCATGTGGTATTTTTGATGAAATCGCATGTTGGTATATAAAGCAATTTCGCATGTTAGTTTTTCATCACAAATCGCATGTTCAAAAGTGAATTCGCACCAGATCGGACGGCTGAGATGATCGCGTATATATTGTACGATAAGGGCTATTGTACGTTAACCTAACCCTATATTGGCGCTATGACATTTTCGTAAGTAACATCAATTTTATTACGTGGACGCGCCTTATTAAGGGTAAAAGCGTCTTTACACCTCTATACCAAAACGGCATACTGATGAATAAAACGCCATTACGGACCAAAACACATCACTATATAAACAAAAACATCCTAGACATAAAAACACACCCCCAGAACCTGAAACGCCATATTTTCTACTATATACCATTCAACTTACAAAACGCCAAAATCCCCAAAACATCAAACACAACTACTCAAAAAACGCCATATTTTCTACTATATACCATTCATCTTAGAAAACGCCAAAACACTCAAACATCAAAAGATTCCAAAAAATCGACGGTTCTTTCAGATACACTATTTCCTCAGTAAAACACCAAAAATGCCAAATATCGTTTCTTGTATATTCAAATATTGTTCTACGCCAAAGTTTCGGATAATGCATTCTTTCCTGAGGTGTTGTGACTCAAATAACATTTTACTGCATGAGATGGACAAATCATAAACAAAAAGATGCTGAGGTCAGACTTATGTCATTTTCTGTGTTTTGTTCTTGATGAATATTTTAATGGAATGAAAAGACGAATGACACTAATGAGTTGTTTGAAGATACATATTCAAAAAAAAAAAAAACCTCATGTCATTTTGTCTTTCCAAACGACCATAAAAACACAAGCATGGCTAAGCCAAACCACCAGTGAACATGATTCAAAAGAAGAAAGAGACTGATGACAGTGAAGATTTGGAAGATGAATTGTTTTTGTTTTTATTTTTATTTTTTAATTTTATTTTTCTGTTGTTTGCTATGTATTTTTCAACTTAGAATAAAAAAATACATTATATTAATAAAACGCCAAACAGTCATAATGCATATGAAACGTCATAAATGGAGTAAAAACGCCAAAATCTCCCAAACTATAATGAAAGTAATTTGCAGAAGTATTAATTAATAAAAGCTAAAAATGGAGAAAAACGTCAAAAACTACTTAAACCCATTCAAAAACGCCAAACTTGGGAGATGGAAAGTCTATGACCCTAAAAACTCATAAAAAGCTGAACAAAAACAGTAAAAATACACAGTAACTGAAAAGACGGCTAATTTATTAATATCATTTATTATAAATAAAATCCCACCTAAACTACGCGCCAAAAACATCCTATAAAGAGAAACTTCTCTGCACAATCAATTGATCACAAAACCATAAACAAACGCCATATTTCCTAGAAACCATTCACTTTAAAAACGCCAAAAATAATAGTTAAAAAAGCCACAAATGTAGAACATCGATTCTGCTATATTGAGTATTGATCTGAATGAAGTTTCACTGAATGGATTCTACTCTGAGTTGGGTATCTCTATAATCTTTTGCTGAATGAGATGGAAAAATATTCAAGATAAAGAGACTGATGACACTGATATGACATCATGTCACTTTGTTCTTGATGGATATATTGATGGCATGAAGGGATCAATACATTAGAGCAGGCATTGGTCTTCAACATGTCATCAAACAAGTATATATCCACCCACCATAAAGGATGCCACAAAAAATAAGCATCTTCTAAAGACGGCCGTTATGTAGGAAAATAAGGATCTACATAAGGTATTCAAAAACAGGTTCAAAACGCTAAAAAGGTTAAAGTAGAAGAGGCTGATGACAGTGAAGATTTGAATGAGAAATTAGATTATAATTTTTAATTTTTTTTTTCATTTTCTATTGTTTGTTATGTAATTCTCTGTTGTTTATCATCTAATTCTCTACTATTTTTAAAAAATTGAGTATAAAACACCAAAAACTATAAACACCAAAAGCTTGATAGTTTGAAAAACTGTGAGAACGAATGCTAGCAAAATAAGAGGTTGCTATATAAAACGCCAAAAACTCAAACAAAGTATTACTGGAAAAATCAACACTAATTGACAGACGAAAATTGAAAGAAACAGTAAAATAAAGAGACAGTATCATTATTGCCAAACATTATAGTTATATTAATGCCACTACAAGGAAAATTGAAATTTATTTATCTTTTCAAAACGCCATAATTGCCTGTCACATTATAGGCCTGTATCCTAAATGGTAAAACACTTGATAAAATAAAATCAAGAAAATTACTGATGTTTTTTTTACATTAAACGCCTGCATCCTGATCTAAAAAACAATAAAAACGCCAATACAATACTTAAAACGCCAAAATATTTACTATGATTCTGATCTAAAAACAATAAAAACGCCACGTATTTATTAAACGCCAAAAAAATGGAAAGATGAAGTGACACGCGTTAAAAAAAAAAAGAAATATGAAAGGACAAAAAGGCCCCTCCGCCCTTCTCTAAGCGGCGTGACACGTGTTGGGCCAGGAAGCGTTCTCACACTTTTGAGCGTTTTCTCCTGATCCCGTTTCTCTCTCTATATATATATATGGTATGGTTACTGTAAAAAAAGTATGTTTTGTGCGAAGTGTAGGAAGAAATCTACAACATTTGATCTATAATCTAATTGTTGAGATTATAATGGCAAATTGTAAATAGTGTTTACTATTAAAATAATTAATTTTTTATATTAAGGGATAAAGGTAAATTTAACATTTTTAAATTCAAAAAACCAACATGCAGCGCACATGTAAGTTCCCCCCGTGTTCTTTAAAAGTCAATAATACGTAACCTTTTTAAAAAAAAATATATACCATAATAACGAGTGTTTTATTATCTTTAATGTGAGTACCATATTGCTATACTTATATAGAGAAAAAAAATATATCGATCAAATGTTTTAGTTCATGGTGTTTTGTCTATGTATAGTGATTCAAGTCGATGTGTTTTACAGTAAAACACGTTGACGTATATAAGACACCATACCATTGCAAATACCATTGAATTCAGCAAACTACTTAGAGTAAAACATCATGAACGTATATAAGACACCATAAAATTGCAAATACCGTTGAATTCAGCAAACTACCATTTTCTTATACAGAAACACCATAAAACTAAAATAACACACCATAGAAAACAAGACACCATAAAAGTATACAAAGACACTATTACATTAGCAATTAAAAAATAGCATTATATTCAACGAGCTAACTTTTTTTTATAAGACACCACAATCTGTTTTGAATTACTAAAATAAAACACGATAGAAAAAAAATTAAAAGATTGAATGTAACTGATATTTGCAATGTTATGGTGTCTTATATACATTCATGGTGTTTTTTACTGTAAAACATAACACATTGAATAACTATACAATTAAAACAACATATACAAAACACCATAGACTAAAACATCCGATCAAAACGTAATTTTTTCTCTCTATATAAGTATAGCAATATGGTACTCATCTTAAAGATAAAAAAACACTCGTTATTATGATGTTATTTTTTTTAAATATGTTACGTATAAAAACTTATTGACGTTTAAAAAAAACCGGGGGAAACTTGCATGTGCATTGCATGTGGGTTTTTGAATTTTATCTTTAATTAGGGTTATTTATTAAATTACTTAATTACCCTTATCCTAATAAATTAAATAATTACATGTGTCCTCATCATATCCTTTCTTATATTTCTCACAAATTTCATCTTTTTACAGGATCCTAAACATATAAATGTATATAACTGTAACGCCTGCATCCCTAGACTTTTACCTATTTGACACTTTTAACCTCTATACTATGTGGTAAGTGATACTTTTGATACTTGGAAACTATGATTCTTGAGACTTGATACTTGGAAACTATGATTCTTGATACTTGGAAGCTATGATTCTTGATGCTTGTAATCTAGATTCTTGACTCTTGATACTTTGGTGCTTGACTCTTGAGGCTCGTGAAACTTGAGACTTGGTGGAACGAGTGACTGGAGTCTTGTCACTGGCGGAAACTATGGAAACTTTTGTGTTATGTGATACTACTACCCAATAATACGCAACACAACGCTTAATCTAACTCGCAAAACGAATCAAAGATGGAAACGCGGAAAGGATCGGATTGGCCGAATGGAAATCCGATCGGATGACCATCCGATCTGTCGCAACCCCCGATCCCTTATCTGTCCCGGGAACGGGCGGACGCGAACTCAGAGTTTTGGTGGTATCAGCTTGTTAATTTGGCAGCGGAAATTACATCAGGACCGTAGTTAGGAAATGTTTATCAGAGTAAAACCACCATATTTAATATTAATAATCTCATGGGCAAAACCCAAGTTTCTTATTACAATACGTTTATAGGGATAAACCCTATTTTATTGAATTTAAAACATCGTCTTTTAGGTAACTTTTATTTCCACATTTTTTCCAAGCCTTCAGTGCTCTCCAGCTGGCTTTTTACTAATTGGCTGTCACATTGTGTTACCTGAAACGCGTTTTAAAAACATTTGTCAGTGGGAAATACTGGTGAGTGAATCCCAGTTTAATCAAGAAACATTTTATTAATTAAAACAGTATTGAGAGCGATCACATTGTTTATTTCTACACAATTACTCATTCAGTACTGTCAATCCTGACTTGCGGGTTATATTACACATTGGCTAACTCGTTGTCCAATGGTAACGTACTGTCATCCCGACTTACTACTCGCAGTAGTAAATTTTGTATACAAAACCCCAACATACCGGCAGTAATTGAAGAACTACAAAGACTCAATCACCGCTTAATCACATTGTAAAACATTAAGGTTTTGTAAAGTATTACAAAAAGGTTAACAAAAATTGGATAAACTCACATTGCTATCTTAGACTTCGCGTAAGGGTTTCCTGGAAATAATCTATAATTTTCACAAATGTACATAGGTTAGTATCATAACCCATTGAAAATATTAATGATACCCTCCCCGAGACGGCATTCCAACAACTACGTCGGGCAGAATCACGACAGTTGTTACGGAACCCTAAATCAATCGGGCAGCGTATCTATTACGAAACTGGGGTTATAATACTTACAACGGGGCAGAACCTTGCTAATTAAGGGGTATAATACCAGCCTTCTATGCCTAATATTCAGAATTTGTGATTGAGAATGAAAGAAATGAACGACGGAAAACGAAAACCCGTTGCCTGCTTATATAGGTGCTGAAAATGGTTCCCACGTGGCCCGCGTAAAGAACAGACAAGGCTTACGCGGCCCGCGTCAAAGCTGGGTCAACGCGTAGCTTGTCCCGGTCATGATCTAGCCTCACCACGATGATGACACGTGTCATCACCGGGCTGCGCCATGTTTCTTGATCTTACGCGTCCCGCATAAGATTGAGGTGGGGTTCACGCGACCCGCCTCAACTTATATTTCAACGAAATCTGATTTAAACCTCTATACCGCCCGCGTAAAGGCTTGGGGTGGGTCTACGGGGCCCGCCTTAGCTTAAAAATCAGATTTTAAATTTTATTTTAAATGCTATATTGTATTTCGGGCTCGGTTTTCACATACGGAGTGTATTTAAAGACATAATGCGATATTTTAAAATATACTTGGGTGTCAGAAATATTATGAGAGTGCCGGTTTTACTGAGGGTTGTTACATTCTCCCCACCTTGTTTTAGAGCTCGTCCTCGAGATCTACTGGAACAAATGCGGATATTTCCTTTGCATTTCAGATTCAAGCTCCCATGTGTACTCAGGTCCTCTTTTGGAGTCCCACTTTACTTTGACCAGAACTAGTCTCTTATGCTTGAGGTTCTTGACTTTCCTGTCTTCAATCTGTAGAGGTCTTTCTACAAACTTGAGTTGTTCATTTACCTCTATATCCTTAAGAGGTACTATCAGTGACTCATCAGCTAAACACTTTTTGAGATTAGATACATGAAATACATCATGTATTCCTGCCATTTCCTCTCGTAATTGTAGCTGATAGGCTACAGGTCCTATTCTTCTAATAATTTCAAAAGGTCCAATATATCTTGGACATAGCTTTCCCCGTTTGATGAATCTTACTATTCCTTTCCAAGGAGAGACCTTCAACAATACTTTATCTCCTACTTGAAACTCCAATGGCTTGCGTCGGTTATCGGCATAGCTCTTTTGTCGATCACGTGCTGCTTTTAGTCGTTCCTTGACTTGAATAATCTTGTCAGTTGTTTCTTGCACTATCTCAGGTCCAGATAGTTGCTTTTCCCTAATTTCTGCCCAACAGACTGGGGTTTGGCACTTTCGTCCATAAAGTGCTTCAGATGGTGCAGCATTGATACTTGTGTGATAACCGTTATTATAAGAAAATTCTATTAAAGGTAAGTGATCTGTGACAACCGGTGATTTACGGCTCTTAATTACGTGATTAACAGATGATTAATGCGATAATAAATAGTGTTTACAGCACAAATTAACTTAATTAGGCCCTTGGAGAGCCCAGGAACGATTATTTGATTATACAGTGCGCGTGTGGTGATTTACGGGAAATCTGCTGAATATTACGCGACAACGAACTGATACCATACAAAATACTGACAACGTCGACACATACGGATTTTTCCACGAATATTTTATGCTTATGAAATTTATTTTGTGAATTTATTAGGGCATCCGTGCGACACAAATGCAACGTAAACTAAAAACGCGATGGTGGGAAACGCATCGGGAACGAAACGGAAGCGACAGAGATGCCTGTCATCCTCAGAACCTACATATGACGCTATATTATGCTCCGTAATAAAATTTTGGTAACTACAGTCGAAACCTGATCGAAAAATGGATTAAAGACGACAAGGATGTAATTTTGCGCGATTATTACTGTTATCAACGCACGAACGCGACTACGATGGATATCGACATTATTCTGACACATTTTAACTCTGAAATATTATTTTGTTAAGCTACGGTGATTTCGGTTTTAAAAACGCGTCTCGTAGGAATCACGGGCCGCTTAAACACGGGGATTGAGCTTGTGGGCCTCGGGCCCAAGCCCAAAACCCACAAACTAAATCTTGATCAGATCTTCAATATATTATTTTAAAGAATTGTCGGTACTATTGCCTACAACTAAATCTTAAGACAAAATTTTCACCTCTCATGACATTAATATAAAAAGGGGTCCAACCTCTCAATTCTTGTTCATTTTAAACGAGCAGACAACAAACAAGCATCACCCGATGCTCTCTCTTTCTCTCTCGACTGAACTCCGGCAATCGGAGCAAAATCCGGCCGTCCGGTGCCGGTTTCCGGCCAGGTCACACACACAAACAAACCCCACACCATCTTTACCCCCCCTCTTCTTCTTCTCCGCTGATGTGCAACCGGGGGCGACAACAACCACCACCACCGTCTGGTGGTGGTGCGGCGACGCACACAGGGGCGGAGCGAGAGAGAGACAGATGTAGAAAGAGGGAAAGAGGCTGAGGAGAAAGGGAGAACCGGCGGTCAAAGGCTCGGACCGCCGGTCGGTTCATTATGTCGGTGGTCAACAGGTTTATCCGGCGGGTTTTAGACGAAGAGGATGACGATGACGTTGATGACGAAGGCTGAGGTTGAAGACGATGGTGATAAGCGGCGGTGGCACCTCGGACCGATGGTCCCTGTTTCGGACCGACGGTTCCTGTTTCGGTCCGTCGGGTTTCAGTCACGAGCTCGGGTTCTTCAAGTCTCGTCACAGTTCGATGCGGGTCTTGATACGACGCGGGTTTAATTCTGGTGTGGCTCGGGTCCAGGTCAGCAGGTTCGGGTCTCGTGGTTTCAGTTTTGATTCGAATAACTTAGCTTGGTTACGGGTTCGAGTCTTGGTTCGAGACACATCAATTTTAGTCCGGACAAAAGCGGTCAACAGGAAGACGGCTCGGGTCGACGGGCCAAGCTGGTCAAACGGGTCGGACGGTTCGGACAACTCGGTCAACCGAGTCAACTCGGTCAACTCAGCGAGTCGACTCGGTCAACCCAGTTGGCTCGGTCAACTCAGCTTTTCGACACGAAGTCTGGTAAAGAATTAGCGACGCGTTTTATTTATTTTCGTTGTTATACAGTTTATACGCGAAATCGAGCTCGAACCAAACGATTAAAGTATAGTTATATTTCGGCACATTCGAGAAAATATTATCTAAATATTGATTATATTGTTTGATAAATGGTTAAATTTTGAAAATAACGACAACTTGGGTTGTCGGGGGCGTCCAAAAACAGAGGAAACTCTGCCCGTTTTTTGAGAAAATCCGTAAAATAAAACGAGTCTTATTATAAAAACGAAACTGTCAAACGAATACATACACAAAGGTAAATTTTGCTTTCGACGACACTTTACTACTTTCAAAAACAACGATACGAATATGATTTCAACGACAAATAAATATATTTTACACATATATTTCAAATGTCAAACAACATGAATTCGTTTTTACAAAATAAATATGGTTTGTATATTTATTTCAAGTATTAAACAATACGAATGCTTTTATAAAAATAAATATAGTTTTATATTTATTTCAAATATCGCACGACACGAGCTCTTTTATAAAAATAAATATAGTTGTATATTTATTTTCAAACACGACAACTCGACGATTCTTTTATAAAATAAATATAATTTTTCATATTTATTTTATACGCCGGAGCGGCATATACGAAAATCTTGACAAAGGTCAAACGAAAGCAATATATAATACGAGTTTATTATATAATTTTCGTACGAATTTGATATATATATACTTCCATGTAAATATACTTTACATACACGTACAAATTCTCGAGACAACTAACGCGATTATAACAATGTATTTATATACTTATATAAATATTCATATATTTTAAACCTCTCGAGAACTAAGTCTTTTCAAGACTTCTTAAATACCGACGAAAGAACGAACTACACAAGTATAACTTCTTCGCTTCTTTTAAGTTGACAATTTACCGTCAAATCGTTCGGTCAACGATTCGGTAGAGCTTGATGACACGTAGTTTAGTTACTATGTTATTTAGAAACTTATAAGATATTCCGTGCTAGGAATATTATAGAACGCACGCTAGCAAGTCAAGTCTTGGAAACGACATCACGAAGTCGTAAATTAGCTAGCTTTGCACAGGAATATTCAGGCGAGTTCATAACCCCCACTTTTTACCGTTTTACATTTTTATAAATGTTTTCAGGGGTGGAAAGACATGCACGTTTTGCAAAAATATACAAAGTTTTGAACTAACACAAAACTCGTATTTCTAAATCATATTACGAAGGGATTTCGAGGAACACAAATGATTTACGAAAGGTTTATACTAAACATACCGGTTTTTACAAAACAAATGCTTATTTTCGAAATGTGAATGATTTTCGGTCAGGGTGACCAGGGATTTGGTCGGGGAGACCAGGGATTCGGTCAGGGTGACCAGGGATTGGGTCGGGGAGACCAGGGATTTTCATACATGCAGACATATTACAAAATGATTACGAGTACTTTTTACATGGTATGGTTAGCGTAAGGAGGGTTACTACTTAGATCATGTGAGTGGGTAGGCGCAACTTGAGGCCATTAATCCTCATTGTAGGACCAAGGGACAGGAGCGGTAGATCTATCTGGGTGTAGCGAGCCCAGCCCCAGCCCCAAGCCCAGCAGAACGGACCTCGGGGTGACTTTGTGCCCAACGCATAAATCCGCTAGGTTTGAGTCTTACTACTTGCACTTCACACATATCAATGGCCTTGCAAACCATTGGTGATCTCTTTTTCCTTATTTGCTACATACCAGGGACATATATACTTACAAAAATACTTGTTCATACAAATTAAATACCATGTTTTATACAAATTCAAAACATAAGATTATGCGGGTATGGAGTCAAAGTCAGGGTGGGCATTGACGGTTATACGAACATTACAAATACAAGACTTTACAAATACATGGTTTTTATGAACATAATGTGTTACAAACACAACGTTTCCGTATAATGGGGCAAGAAAATGACTTTTGATTCGTTATCTCGATGCTATTTCAAAAACCGGTTATTCCAAAGATTTATTTCAAATCTTTCACAACTCAAAAGATTTATTTTAAATCTTTTACAAACAAACTATGAACTCGCTCGACTTTATGTTGACTTTTTCGCATGTTTCTTTCTCAGGTTACTTTTCAGAAACTATGGCACGGTTGGAATTGGAGGACCATTGGAGATACGAGTACTTAGTGGCGTTCATTTTCTAAAAGACTTAGCTTATTTTGCTTCCGCTGTGCAATGAAGATACCAGTCCAGTCACGCCAATGCTCTGATATTTCGGGGTGTGACAGATTGGTATCAGAGCTATAGGTTACAGCGAATTTGGTTTCTGTTGTGATACCTAGGCTCTAACCTCACTTTTCTCTGGGACTTAGACTAATAAGACGTTGAATACATACAGAACGCCTAGTGCTCGAATATGGTCTCCAACCGTTGCCGAAAAACAAACAGTCAAAATTTCGTTTTCAAACATACGCTAAAGTTGTGTTTTACACACGGTACACGAAACGATTACATACAGTACACAACACTCTGAGAGTTTAGGAAACATGCATTTAAGACCTTCGGAACAGGGAGTCAGTTTAAGAGGCTGGGAAGGTAGTCTGAGAGACTAGGAGATTCAGTCTGAGAGGCTGGGAGGATAGTCTAGTGGGACTAGGAGATTCGGTCTGAGAGGCTGGGAGGATAGTCTAGTGGGACTAGGAGATTCGGTCTGAGAGGCTGGGAGGATAGACTAGTGGGACTAGGGGAATTTCTTGATTGCTTATTGGTGACTAACATGTTTATTTGATTATATGATTGATTATTTGTGCATGCGTGTGTTTATTAAAGGTCATCACGTAGGAACCGCGAATATTAACTCGGGCACACACTATTATCCGTATTGTCTATGATATTTTAACTTCCCGAGCAGGCAGCCTACGCATAACAAAACGCTAGTGCACGAGAATACATGGAACTTAAATCTTACGTCAACAGATGTCGGGGTACATCACATTCTACGCGGAACACAACGCTAGTGCACAGGTATACGTGAAACTTAAGCTATACATCAACGGAGGTTGAAGTGCGACACATACAACTATCGAGGCGAGGCCTTTGAAAAGACACGATGGCGCAATTCAATGACGACGCTAGATTCCTGTCAGCAGGAGAACTAACGATCAGGAAACGACAACTTGTCACGCGATCCTGCGACGACACGAATCACGCCAGGGAGAAGACGAATGTCTCCGTATTCCCCCCCCCCCCCTACCTAATTAATGACGAGTACGCTATGTTCGACATTCCATGGTAATGTCACCTAACAACCGGATATCACACGCAACCCCGGGTAAAGTCCTCAAAATTTCTTTTATTGAAATTTCAACTTTTACATTTACTGAGTAGATTTTCGTATCTCTACTCCTCTTAAGGGTCATTGTATCACGATCATTTCTTTACAAGTTACATACATGGTTTTTCGTTGCGACCATGCCGAAAGTTTTCTTGTCGATACATATGTTTATTGTCGGATTGCGCTAAAACCAAGTTCGATTGTTTGAACTTGTCCGTTACACATATTCACTTCAGAGCATCATATGATGTATTGGGAACATCATATTCAAAATTCGTTTTAACAAGTGTTTCATCTGTTCCGAGTCGAAGTAAACTTGTTTGGCATTCGACTCCGTTAAATTGTTTGCTGATTTCGACACCTTGTGGTGGTATTTTCACTTATTTGAACCTTGCGCTAAACTCGTTTACATATCTTATGCACGGATTTAGATATTTATTTATTGATCTAGATTAAATCCGCTTTGATTTATCACATTACAACAGTCTTAACACAATTGTGTGTTAAGACAATGGTACACAAATTCATTTCATATTCCGGTGTACCTCATAACGGTTCTTTCAACATCGATTGAATGCTTTGCGATATTCATTGCTTCCTCACCTTCGATCGAAAACATTGTTTCATTGATGTTCCATTTTCAATTGAAAATCCTACGATGTCATTTGAAACAAACTTTCAGATTCACTTTATTGCGCTTCCATTTAACTTCAAACACGGTGAATTTGTTTGATCACCACTATTATTGAATTATTTGAATCACTACGACACCTTATGGTGTCAGTACAAACCTGTAGCTTGGGCTAATCATGATTGAGCGTTTCATGCAAAACACAGGTGATACTTGTTCGATCACCCCTATTATTGAATTTTTTCATTCATTACGACACCTTGTGGCGTCGGTATAACTTGCAGCTTGTGCTGATCATGATCGAGCGTTTCGTGCAAACTAGTACATTTGAGATTGTTGATTCTAAGCTCATCCAGTGGGTGATATTGCTTCTAGAACTCATTGTGAACGTTCATATGGAATTCGATTGGTCGAAGTTCCTGTTCATTGTTGGGTCCCTGTTAACTTAGTCACATTAGTGACTATACCTATACGTCATGTTTCCTTTGACATCAACTTTTGAAACACATTTCTTTTAAACCGTTGGGTTCTTATTGTTGAGGAATGTCCTTGAATTCGCATGATTTGAATAAGTCTTTTTTTGTTTACGCAGTCATTCACTTTGTTGTTATTCGGACTTACCTGCGAACAACACAATTCTGGAGAGATAACATAGTCTAAATTTCGAGGACGAAATTTCTGTAACAGGGGGAGAATGTGACAACCGGTGATTTACGGCTCTTAATTACGTGATTAACAGATGATTAACGCGATAATAAATAGTGTTTACAGCGCAAATTAACTTAATTAGGCCCTTGGAGAGCCCAGGAACGTTTATTTGATTATACAGTGCGCGTGTGGTGATTTACGGGAAATCTGCTGAATATTACGCGACAACGAACTGATACCGTACAAAATACTGACAACGTCGACACATACGGATTTTTCCACGAATATTTTATGCTTATGAAATTTATTTTGTGAATTTATTAGGGCATCTGTGCGACACAAATGCAACGTCAACTAAAAACGCGATGGTGGGAAACGCATCGGGAACGAAACGGAAGCGACAGAGATGCATGTCATCCTCAGAACCTACATATGACGCTATATTATGCTCCGTAATAAAATTTTGGTAACTACAGTCGAAACCTGATCGAAAAATGGATTAAAGACGACAAGGATGTAATTTTGCGCGATTATTACGGTTATCAACGCACGAACGCGACTACGATGGATATCGACATTATTCTGACACATTTTAACTCTGAAATATTATTTTGTTAAGCTACGTTGATTTCGGATTTAAAAACGCGTCTCGTAGGAATCACGGGCCGCTTAAACACGGGGATTGAGCTTGTGGGCCTCGGGCCCAAGCCCAAAACCCACAAACTAAATCTTGATCAGATCTTCAATATATTATTTTAAAGAATTGTCGGTACTATTGCCTACAACTAAATCTTAAGACAAAATTTTCACCTCTCATGACATTAATATAAAAAGGGGTCCAACCTCTCAATTCTTGTTCATTTTAAACGAGCAGACAACAAACAAGCATCACCCGATGCTCTCTCTTTCTCTCTCGACTGAACTCCGGCAACCGGAGCAAAATCCGGCCGTCCGGTGCCGGTTTCCGGCCAGGTCACACACACAAACAAACCGCACACCATCTTTACCCCCCCACTTCTTCTTCTTCTCCGCTGATGTGCAACCGGGGGCGACAACAACCACCACCACCGTCTGGTGGTGGTGCGGCGACGCACACAGGGGCGGAGCGAGAGAGAGACAGACGTAGAAAGAGGGAAAGAGGCTGAGGAGAAAGGGAGAACCGGCGGTCAAAGGCTCGGACCGCCGGTCGGTTCATTATGTCGGTGGTCAACAGGTTTATCCGGCGGGTTTTAGACGAAGAGGATGACGATGACGTTGATGACGAAGGCTGAGGTTGAAGACGATGGTGATAAGCGGCAGTGGCACCTCGGACCGATGGTCCCTGTTTCGGACCGACGGTTCCTGTTTCGGTCCGTCGGGTTTCAGCCACGAGCTCGGGTTCTTCAAGTCTCGTCACGGTTCGATGCGGGTCTTGATACGACGCGGGTTTAATTCTGGTGTGGCTCGGGTCCAGGTTAGCAGGTTCGGGTCTCGTGGTTTCAGTTTTGATTCGAATAAGTTAGCTTGGTTACGGGTTCGAGTCTCGGTTCGAGACACATCAATTTTAGTCCGGACAAAAGCGGTCAACAGGAAGACGGCTCGGGTCGACGGGCCAAGCTGGTCAAACGGGTCGGACGGTTCGGACAACTCGGTCAACCGAGTCAACTC